>OU343047.1:65179295-67579295 GCA_910593695.2 Ocypus olens
AAAGTGGATTATTTTCCCCAAAAAATGTTGATGAATGAGCGAAAAGAAAGTTCTAACCTCAAAATTTTTATATTTTATAAAAAATTATGAGCAAAAAAATGTCCATGACTCACGTTGAGTCAGGAAATTTGGAAATGTGCACCGGAGTCACCTCGACTCATTTCGCAGTAACTCGAAATACTGCTAAAGATTTTCAAATTAAACTTTTTTTGGAAATCGAAAAAGTAAAAAAGAGATCTCTGTGTTTGTAGCATATAAAACTTTCATCATCGCCATTAACATTTTCTCCATCGATCAACGTTCGAGCCGACTCCTCAACATAAATTAAAACCCGAGAGCAATTTCCTGCATTTATCAGAGCGGAAGAGAAAATCGCAACTACAATAAATACGAAATCCCGGCGCTTTTAATTAAAATTAAAACTCCAGAACTGGTTTTCCCCCCTTGGTGCATTGCCGTTAACAATTGCGCCGATTAACATAGATGGAAGTAATGGGTCGAGGAAGTGACGGGTCAGCGGAGATCCCTCTTCACCTGCTCTGGGGTTCTTAAGTACAGTTAGCTGATGCGACTGAAGCACTTCCTCATAAGTTTCATCACGTATACCATTCGCGTTATCTAATAAATTTATTGAACGTCTCCGCTTGACCCATTAAAGTTGATACATTATTTATTACTGGGTTCTCTCACGAAATGTTCTGGCGATAGAAGCGGTTTCGTGAATCAATTAAATTCGAATGAATGGCTTGTGTGTGTTTTTTTTTTTAAGATAAAACAGTGCTCCTTGGTTACATTCCATAAAACAATTTTATCTATTCTCGTAAATATATGCGCATAAAGAATGTTGTGTAATAAATTGAAATCAATAATTCGATGTAGCTTTAAATATATGGAAATTATTAATAAGAAACGATTTTTGCAGCTTAAATATTGTTACTACCATAACAGTGTGCTAAATGTACAGTTAGATCAGAAAGTGGAAAATAGTTGGCAGCACATTTTTTGAGAATAGGAATAATGACCCACGTAATATTATGTTGGCTGCCTAGATCAGTACAGTACATAAGAATTTTGACTATTTTGACGTCTTTTAGTTTTTTTATGTTACTTGTTTTAAAGATAGTGGTGTATAAACGATTTAAATTTCTAAAATGTTTCCTCAAAGGGAATTACATTCGACGTGTGTAGTATAGTAACCCTCGGTCACTTTAACAGCATTAGACCCTTGTCAGGGATCGACCCTTTGTATTACCTTGCATTCCCTGCAAATCCAATTTCGTGTGCGGATTGAATAACTGATTAATCGATTTTACTACTGAAAACGGAAATACTTGGTGTAGATATTTACTACTACATTTTATTATTTGTATATCACTTTTACGACCACAATATTTAATCATAAAATACAGGAAGTGGTTATCACAAGCACAAAAAAAAATATTCTACGAATTCACAATTTATTTGATGACAGTGATGATGATGATGAAGATGGTGAATCTTCTCCAGGCACTTGACAATGACGCAAACAATATCAAGAAGAAGACTCTGATACAGAACCAGATTTTTACAGAGGAAGAGGACGGCAGGAATAAAGAAACAAGGCAATTGAATCATTTTCTTCGAAACAAAATGTCTACGCCATCCGCAAGAAAAATAATCAACGTAATTTGCTGATGAGAATTCCAGGTCTGATCGGGAAGCTGAAAAACGGACATCATCGTGGCAATGTTTTTTCAACGATAAGATTTTGAGAATCATTGTTACCAGTGACGGTTCGCGGGGTTTTTTCTGGTACGGCCGAGGAACAAGAGGTGTTAGTACAGATAGGTGCGGTCACGCAACCAGCCGTCTCTGCAACTGACCCTACCTATCTGTATTACCACCTCTTGTTCCTCGGCCGTACCAGAAAAAACTCGCGAACCGTCACTGATTGTTACCTTACTAATTGGTAAATTAGTCTGGGTGAAAGCCTTGAGCTGTTATAGATCGCAGAGAAAAGAACTTGGACGTATTGTGAGACTCCACTGGATTTGGTGTATAGAGATATTTCAACTGGCTCTGATTGTACATTAACAACCAGAAGGGCGTTTTCAAGTTTTATTCGAAATTATTTCGGACGTAATGTGATAGCGGACAATTGAAAAGTTTGGAATAAAACGGGTGTAAGTGTTTTTTTTTTATTATTTGAGTTAAGTGCAGATTGTCATGATTAAGTGTAGTACAGTTCAGATTAAAAAGGGTTTTAGTGCCCAGTTCCAAGAAATATATTCATATATATTTTTTTAATTTGTACAATTAATTAACTTTAGATTAAATTGTCTCACAAGAATTTATGCACTTAAACTCGTTTTATTCCAAACCATTCAATTGGTTTTCTGAAGTATCTCTGCTTTGAGAATCGTCTGAAAACCATCGCATGTCCTGTATTATAGAAACGCCGAAAAAAAATGATACATTTCGTAAGAACTGAATGAAGTTCAAAAGAGAAACGCTTTTACAGTATGTTTGCATTCCGAAATGAGGGAACTATGGTTTTAACTGTCCCCCAAAACAAGAGCAACAAGAAATATGTTCTTCTGATCTCTACGTATTGATGAATCTATGCGTAGAGATCGATAAAACAAAACTCAAGACTATAACCATCACAAAATAGTGGAAAACATGGTTGATACAATATTTTTATCATGTAACATCAAATGCAAACAAGCAGAAACAATGATGTTTATCAGCCTGATGAAGCCGATGTGTGGTGAGACAATTATGGCAGTGTCACTACCAGTGACTCATGGTACGGCCGAGGTGGTAATACAGATCTCTGCAACGTACCCTACCTATCTGCTACCATGGCCGTACCATGAGTCACCCCGCGAGCAGTCATTGGTCTGTACAAATAAAAAGTGAAATTGGAACGTTCTTGTTTTATTGTAACATTTAGATAATAACTAGCAGTACAGTTAAGAGTTAAAGATGAAGTTCAGATGATCTGATTATCTTTGCCTAATTTTTCATTGTCTAGTCTACTGTTTTATTATTCAATCAAAGTATATTAAAAACTGAATGTTATAAACGGCCTCTTGAAACTAATTCTCCGCGTATAATTAAAATAACATGGCTACTTCTTTTTTTTTAAAGCCAACGCACATCTGAGGAATGTCTGTGTTTATGACAGCTCCACTCTGTTAATCACTGAGCGTAAATAATGCAAGGGCCACATGTTTTACTTAACGCCAGAGATGAAGTTTTCCTTTTTTCTCTTGCCAGTTGAAGACATGTTTTATCTCCACATTTTTTTTTCTACTACGAGATTTGTAAACGGAAACTGTTCCGCTAGAGAGAAATACTGTCGGTCGTCAAATGGATTTTTAAAATAAATTAACTTGAGGCAACCTCACTTATTGCAGATTTATTAAATACAAATAATAAAGACGAAAGTAGCCTGAATATATGAATATTCAACCTGTTCGTAACTCTGCAAAAATCATAATAATAATAATAAAATGCTTTATTTTCCGTACGACAATCAATACAATTATTATTATTATTAATCTTATTAGGACTACAAACAAATAACTTATTGAAACAACTACTTCCCTGGCTACTGCCACGCAGTGTAGTAGTTGTTTCAATAAGTTATTTGTATATATTCAGGCTATTTTTCGTCTTCATTAAATGGATTTTTTATGGAATAACTTGATTCCGATTGGGTTTTATTTTGTTAAAGTAAATATACTATTTGGGAGGGTACAAAAAATAAACACAAAATAATACGAGCTAATGGCGTCCAAATATATACAGTATGTTTTTTTTATCGTGGGCCATAGGATTTTACATGCTAAAAATTATACCTTGTGTTAATGTATATTTTAACATATAATTTTAAAGCAAATTTTAGTTAGTAACAAATTAATTACTTTTCCACATGATGCGCTTAATTAGATTAACTTAAACATGTTTTATTCCATTAAAAAATGAAATTAATTCACTAATCAAGAAATTCAGAAATTCAAGGTACTTTGATTATTTTTGCTCAGTTATTTATTATAAATAATTTCATTTTTTAATGGAATAAAACATGTTTAAATTATTCTGACTACGCGCATCATGTAGAAAAATAATTGATTTATTACTAACTAAAATTTCCTTCAAAATTTTATGTTAAAATATACATTAACACAAGGTATAATTTTTAGCATGTAAAATCCTATGGCCCACGATAAAAAAATATCTGTATAACAGTGACGGTTCGCGGGGTTTTTTCTGGTACGGCCGAGGTAACAGGGGTGGCAATACAGATAGGTAGGGTCAGTTGCAGAGACCGCACCTATCTGTATTACCACCTCTCGTTCCTCGGCCGTACCAGAAAAAAACCCGCGAACCGTCACTGATATATAAATAAAAAGTGTTTGTTCGAAATCTTAAATCTCCGAAAGTTTTCCACGGATTGCTTTGAAATTTAGGCACAACGTTGGATTCGTTTTTATACAGTGGCCCAAAAAATTGGTCACTTTTTTCTGAAAAATTGAGATAAAACACAAAGAGAGTTAATGATGCGACTAATTCAAAATCTTAAAATTAACCAGACTGAACCACAGCAACGCGTACAGCTACTAGTAAATAAATGTTGAGGGAAATATTTGCTAGTGATAAAATTTAAATTGAAAACTCTGAAGGGAGGCAGAAGAATTAAATAAATGAAATAAAGACGAAAAGTATGAATATTTTAGCTGAAAGGCGAAGTTTACACTACTTGTGAATAGTGAATTCATATCATAACTAGTTAGGAAATGAGAACCGATTTGCAACTTTAATAACACTTTAGATGTCAAAATAGAAAATTATGTTATATTCAATGCAATTTTTAAAAAAATTGCACATTTACTTGACATAGTTTTTTTTGTATCATAAAGCCCGTCCACATGTAATCTTCAATTATACACGAGCCTTTCAGAATTCCGCGTCCTTCAATTACTCCAGCTTGGATGTACAAATTGCTGCGTTGGAATTTTTGAATTAACTCTCGTTTTAATTGGCGAGTACAATGACATTCGCCTAAGCAGGAAGTGCATTTTCACGCTTAATCAAACGCACAAGACTGCGTTATATTTACTTTACGTTAATTTTGAAAATACCACATCCACTGCATCCACAATTCTCCAGAATAATAAATGTCGACAACCTTTAAATAATTCAATCATCTCTTTCGAAATGAGTATTTATTGGCATTTGTTTTATTAAACTTTGTTTATTTTGTTGTTTATACTTCGTTATACATTTTATATAATAAATAAAACACTATTACTTTGTGTAACTTTTGAAACCACGGAAATAATAAATAATAAATTTTATTATTATTTGCTAACAAATAATTTTGAAATTCTTCGTAATAAACTGAATCAAAAAACAAAAGGGAAATCATCTCTCATATTTGATTTATTTGTTTATTTTATCTTATAGTATTGGTTGGACATGGTTTCCTGAAAAAATATTTTTTTCACAGGGGTGCTAGAGGGGGGCGGAAGGGTTCGAAGAAGTTCACATGCATGACTTTAAAGGAGACACTTTAAAGTTTTTCTCCCTTAAAGATTCATCAAAATCGATTGAAAATACGCCGAGTTATGGCGGTTTGAAAATGGTCGAAATTTCACGAATTTCAAGTGTTTATTTTTTTTCCACCAGTGTATTACTTCATTTCAGCGGATTTGATGACAATCGAAATAATTTCTTATTCTCGCACAATTGTTAACACTTTTAGCACCACATTAGGAAATTGGGAAATATTAACCATTAAATTATAAAAATCTAAAAGAGCATTTTGCATTAATTTTCAAAATATATAAATTAGGTCACGCCATCGAAACGCGTCTATAGATGGCAGTTTTTCGAATTTCACCAGTTTTTCAAATAAATCGATACATCACTTTTATAGCAAATCGGAGAAAGTTGCATGACGGCAACGTCAATATTTTCTATAAATTCGAAGAACTTTTTTTATAAACAATTGTAATTTATCGTTAACAAGTTTGTTGACAATACACTGGTTGTTTATCTCATACTTATAGTTTTAACCTTCACAACGCCATTAATAAATCAACAGTGAATGCAGTGAAAACTTCTGCATGGAAGTGCCGAATAGATTTGAGTAGAATAACACTGGTTTTTTTCTGTGAAATTTTTAGTATATACGCATTTAGTCCCTTCAAATTTAAATTAGACATTTTTTAGGGAAATTTTACCCACAGCTTAGCGACCTGTATACTTAGCTGTCTGAAGTCTATTTTCATCTGTCGTACTCATGAATAAGGGTGGTTTTGGAGTAATCACCCGGTATATATAAATTTTCGCGTTTTTTAATAGTTTTTTGCATTTTTAGCGAAAACTGCATTTTGGGCAAAAATTACTTTTTTTTTAAGTTGTAGAGCGGAAAATTTCCAATTGATATAAGTAATTTAAATTTTCCTATAATTACCCTTTTTTCCGATAGAGGGCGCGGAAAATAAAGTATATGTAGGGTGTTTACATTTCACACCACATGATAGAGCTCAAAACACAAATTTAGACGTATTTTTTTCTAAGTCAATCCGATTTGTATTTCGCGAGATATGTGGGGTGTACGGGTGGCCTAAAACCACGCAAACATTTTTTGCACTTAGAGACGAAACTATTCATTTTGGTGAAAAATTACAAGAGATCAAAGTTGTACAGCAAAAAAATTCAGATTGACATTGGCTATTTGGATTTCCCGACAGTGAGCGCATTTTCCGCTGAAGAGCGTTGAAAAATTTCGCAAATTGTGACCTGCTGATTTTTTTGATTTTCAGCCGAAACTATGCATCTTCTGGAAAAATTATAAAAGACCAAAGTTGTAGAGCGGAAAATTTCCGATCGATATGGGTCTTGGACTTTTCCAATAATGCGTGCATTACCCGCTCTACAACTTTTCATAGAAGTCATTTTTGCCCAAAATGCATAGTTTTCGCTAAAAATGCAAACATTCAAAAACGTGAAAATTGGTATATACCGGGCGATTACTCCAAAACCACCCTTTTCAAGCGTGCGCCAGGTGACAATAGTCTTCAGACTGTCTCCAAATACACCCAAGTTTATAGGTTGCTAAGCTGTGGGGAAAATTTCTCTAAAACATCGATTTTTTGTCTAATTTGAAGGGACTAATTGTACTGTAATTTGTGTAAGTGAGCATAAGTGAATTAATAAATAAATTAAAAATTGTAGATAAATTCAATATTAGTTAATTTCGTAATCTACAACAAGAGTCTGCAATAAATAAGGGAATTACTTGCTTGTTTATTTATTGCAGTGTTTGTAAGATCATGAAAAGTATCGTATATTTCCAATGTAACAGTTTTATAACGATTTTTTTTATAATCTAATAAGTCAGTAATACAAATTTATGATGACGTGGATACAGAACCCCTCCCCCTTGCTTATCCTTTTGTTTTGATAAATTACGTCAAAAAAAAAAAACTAGATTTGTTGCAACTTAACAACTTGAATCGGTTAAAAAAGTTGCCTTTTATGTCGAGTTATTCTGATTATTAAATATTTTAAACACTACTGCTTACATTTTGTTGAGGGTTGAACCTTGACGCCAGATAAATGATAAACCCCGATCTATAATAAAACTTCTCTGTGCGGAACCCAATTTACACATTTTTTTTGTTTCTGTCTATTATTTTAATCCAAATTAATTAATAACTCAAACACGGAAAGTTTTTATAATTCTAAAGCTGGAAAGGTTTCGAGGATACACACATCATTATTTTTGGCTTAGCACTAATACCACTTAAACCGAGAGTCGATGAAAATAATGAAGTTGTAAATTAGAAAAGTTGCGAATTAGTAGAAAATTTTCGTTTCTCGTTAACCACAACACAAAAATTCCAATTCCATCCTCCCCTCGGCCGTACATACGAAATGATCACATAATAATAACCATTGGAGCACTTGAGGCGGACGCGTTCCAGCAATTACATTAGCACGCAACTCGATCGTGTGCGGAGGGTGTGCGCCCCCCAGACAAAGGGGTTATACAGGGTTGGAGCAAAGGGCGACATACCGGCGCCATGTAAAAGGGTACATATTATATTAGACATGTCATGCCAATCATGATTTTCTGCAATACACTTCGAATGTGGAAACAATCAATATTTGGTTTGTTTGAAAAATCTCATGAGAGTTTTAGGATGTAAAGGGTGGGAAAAATAGAGGTTTCTTTTTAAACATTTAAAAAAATGATCAAAAACCAATTTTTTTTGTATATTTTTGGTTTTTTTGAAAGAGTAAACGTTCCCATTATTTATGGAACGCGATTTCTTTCATGTGGCTGCCTCGGCTGGCTTCGCAATAGCGCATCCTGTCAATCCAATTTTCCAAGACCTTGGTCACAGTTTCCAATTATTGGTTAGGAGTCCGGTGGTCAAAATTTTGGCCAACAGCTATAGTTGTACATTCTTTTACTACCGAAACAATATTTACATCATGGAGCCTATAGTACCTCCTAGTATAGTATAGTACCTCCTACAGGAGGTCAAACGCAATGTTAAAAAAAAAGTGGCATGCAAAATAAGGTCCTACCTCTAGCGTGTGATTATCTTGAAATCTAGTGATGGGGAGTTTTTAGTTTTTGATTGAATAAAGCACAATCGATTTTGAGTAATTTTTTTTTTTTTTTTTAGTTTCAACTGTGTGACAATTGTTCTTACATTTTTTCCAACCATCGAAAATTGAGGAAATTCAGCATTACCATAAGCTGTGTTCTCGTGTGATTATCTTGAAATCTAGTGATGGGCTGTTTCTAGATTTTGATTGAAACATAAAGCAGAATCGATTTTGAGTAAATTTTGAAAGTTTCAAGTGTTTGGCTACTGTTTTTACATTTTTATCCAGCCATTTTCCCCGAGATTCCATTTATTTAAAAAAGGCGGGCTGCGTATGACCTCCTGTACTACAGGCCTCATGATTTACACAATCGTTCTCTAATTACATTTTTTTTTGTAAACTAAAACAGCAGTTTAGAAATTCTGAATGATTAAAAGCAAATAATTTCATTAAAATGCAACACCGTCATTGAATGCAGACTTCCTTCCGGATTCCGACGTGAAGAATTCCCAACGGTTAACAACGTGACACCAATCAACATTTTGGCATTGAATTAAAACAAGAATTTCTAACAGAGATTGATGATTGTCCGGCGCCTTTTTACGGATGTTGCGCGGTCATAATTTAGATTAATAGCATCGAAGAGGTTAGCGGTAATTGCTGCACAAATTATGGTTATTAACACGCCCGAGCCTCGCATAAATTAAAAATCGCAATACCTGCATGTGTCGTCTGATAATTCAGCTATTCAACTATGATTAATTGAAAGCATTTTCAATTTCCGCAGTGGTAAGGAAAATACGCGAATAATTTAATGCATATATCAATTTTAATTTTGATTTGTCTTCTGCAATCATCTTCAAAATAAATTAAAGAAATGTGACCATTATGTTATTTTCTGTGATTTAATGATTCTTATTTATTGATTTTGATTTAAAAACTAAAAAAAACGGCATTCTCTACAATTATTGCTGATGTAAATTTGATAGAACTTTTTAATTTCATAAATGCACTTAAACAATTTGTGTTATATTTACATTTATGGTACGATAATAAGAATAATGTGAATTTTAATAAACCCTGATCAAGTCTCTGTTCATTCTTAATTGCCTTCCGATGAAAACTATTTCTCCGGCATTGCACTGCCGGAAGACGTCGAACGCATCATCAATTCTAGCCCAAGTACAGATTAAATTAGGCATACATTATCTTACTTTCAGCCAATTAAAACATAAATATAAAACCGGACATCCAACACAGATTTATCGTCTTAATTACAAATTTCCTATGAGCAACTTAGCAATGAAAACACTATAAAAAACGTTGCAGATCTTTTCTTATGATTACTTAGCAATAAAAACTTTATAAAGAACGTTGCAGATCCTTTCCTAAAATTACTTTGCAATGAAAACTCGACTCTAGCTCTATTTTTTTTTTACATATATGATCTGGATCATATGCGTGATCAACTCTGATCAGTCTAGCTCTATTTGATAATGATTTTGTAATGGTCGAAACTATAGTTGCAAAAATAAAAATAAAAACGTGTGTATGTGGTAAGTAAAACACGTGTGTTGAGAATTTTCACAATTTTTTAATGTCGAAACACTGCGACATATGTTTCGCCACACAGTGGCTTCATCAGGCAGATGATCAAATCAAATCATTTGATCATCTGCCCGATGAAGCCACATATGTCGTAGTGTTTCGACATTAAAAATTTGTGAAAATTCTCAACACACGTATTTTACTTACCACATATATTATGGAATTTCACCAAGTAACAGCCTCATCAATCCAATATAAAAACGTGTGTAATATCAACAAAGTGCATTTTATTGAAAAGTTTCTAAATCAAAATGTATCGCTTCCACCGTCAACCATATTCTATGATGAGCGTTGCGGATATCCTTCGAGACGTCTCACCTTACCAGTGTTCGTTCATTTTGAAGGTAATCAATCAACGTGATTTCCCGAGAGCATCAATATCCCTTGTTTTGTCAATTCGCCGGGCAGGAAACTCGAACCGAGCGAAATGCTATTTTGATAGGTGCGAAATATACACCAAACCTTCTTCTTGTACCAAACGGAAGGAGACGTTGATAAATTGATTGGGGGGGACCGGAGTGCACCACCGCAGTAATCGTCAATTTTATTTCTTGCCGGTTCCAGGGACGTAAGGGTTGAATGTGTGATATGCTGAATAAATTTGGAGTTTTTATTATATATTGTAATGTATGAAAACGTAGATTTATTCGGTTAAGGACAGAGATGCCATCTATTGTTTGAAATGTTAGTCGATTGGAGTTATCTTATCCGCCAATAATTAAAGGGAAATCTGCGCAATTGATTTTAACGATGAGTAGATGTTTGCATCACTTGTAAGGAAAGTCACCACTAGTGAGGAAAATACATTATTTATTGTTTTTCATTTTCACAGCTAGAAACTGCTTCTATGAATCATTGAATATTTTAAATCCTTCTGGTACTGTGATTTAGGAAAAAATAGTATACACAACTTATTAAAGTCGAAAAATGATTTTTTCCGCTACCGACAACGTAAATATGCATTGCATCCATAGTTACAGGTACCGTAAGTGGCTGATAACATTCGCGGTGTTTGTTGTCCTTGGCGGTGGAACTTAATTTTTACTTATGGACTTAATAAAATAATAAACAGATACGTAACGCTCCAACATATAGGCGAGCAACACATTTTCGTCTATACCTATAGCATCGGCATCCTTTTTACATAACCACTGCTTAAAAAAGTCGGAACAGGACACATACCTTTTTCGATTTTGTCGGTAACAGGTTCTAACACGCAATATTCGCAGCTTCGTTTGCATCCATGCCCGCAAAAACTGTCACTGGATTTACACAAACAAACAAAATTCGACATTGTTTTCTCGGTTGCTGGGTTGCCATAGGACGCATAGGTGACTATAAAAATTTTAATCCCAAATGTTACAAGCCGTATTTTTGAATATTTTCTTATCTTTTTTACTTTCTCCGTTACGAAGTACGAGAAAGTATTGTGATCGTGATTTTTTTCAAATATTTTTTTTACGGAAATATCTGTTTTGGGGTCCCTAGATGCCATTTCAACAATTTCTGGAAAAAAAAATAATTTTGTGTCTGTGTGTGTGTGTGTCTGTGTGTGTGTGTCTGTGTGTGTGTGTGTATCTGTGTGCGCTGTATCTCAAAAACGAATAGACCAATTGATATGAAACTTTGAACATAAGTTTTATTTGATAATCTGAAGAACTGAAAAGCTTTTGGTAAAATTTCGTACACCGGAAGTGGGTGTTTACCTTAACTGTTTTTTGTTTTTTTGCCAATATTTTCTTAAATATGAAAAATATCACAAAAACATTTAAACAAATATTGAAGACAATAAAGAAATGCGATTATTTTGTTTAAAAACATTTTTCATAAAATCATTATTATTCGAGAAAAAAATGTATTAATTTTTTTTTCATTTTTGGTATACAATTATGAAACGCTAATAGTTACAGCAAATTTATGTTAATAATAATTGTAGAGAATGCCAAAATGAACAATTTATGACGAATAAGTTTTTTCGAAATCTCTTTAGTTTTTGAGTAAACTGAGTTTTTGAATTTGAAGTACAGAGAGAGAGACAATCTTTATTCAGACAATAAAAACATAAATTAACAAAAGTAGAGTATTTCGAAATATACAAAATGAGGTTGTTAGTCTGTCTGGGCTATCGACCGAAGGTCTTTCTGCCCTGTCTGAAGTTGATTGTGAACGCAAGATCTAATATTAAGTGTAGGTTAACTGTCCTGGTGATTCTCGCTAATGTATTGATGAAGTGTGAGTAGGGGAAATTTATACTTGGGAAGGATGTTATGGTTTCGGGAAATACAGAATTTATTTATTGAGTTGAAGTTATCTGGGTTGGCTGCAAATTTTGTATTTAGGTCTAGTATACGTTGGGATATCGGGACTACTTGAGTGGTTTCGTAGAGGAGTTCGTTAGAAGGATTATGGAGTGGGTTATCGGGATGCCTAAGTTTGGTTAAGGATCTGAGGGCTGATCTTTCGGCGACTTGAATATGGTGAAGTGTGGAAGGACGGATTTGGGAGAAGAGTATGCAACTGTAATCAAGCAAGGGGCGACATATCGACTTGTATATATTAACGGCCGTTGCAGTGCTAATACCTTGTTGTTTGTATGTTAGGGATCGGAAATGCCTTGCCCTTGTCTTGAGTTTTGTTTTAATGCTGATGGAATATGGTTTGAATGATAGTTTAGAGTCGAAGAGAATGCCTAGGTACTTACATGAGTATACAGGATGGATTAAGGAACTTTGAATAGTGATAGAAGGGGATCTGGGTGTAATTTTATGAAAAGGAATAAAGAGTTTTGTTTTAGTGGGATTTATTTGGATACGCCATTTCTCGCACCACAGTAGGAGAGAGTCAAGGGATTCTTGGAGGGATTTTTGAGCGGCTTTAAGAGTGGGGGCATGGGATATTAGTGCAGTGTCGTCTGCATAAAGTAGTGAGTATTGCGCAGGGTTAAAATACGAGGGGTCTGAATTATAGATATCGCTGCAGTATAGATTATAAAGTAGTGGCGATAGAGGGGAACCTTGAGGTACACCCTGAAGAATAGGGAATAAGAGGGAGTAGGATTGTCGGACTTTGATTTGGGAGGTTCTGTTGGACAGGAAGTTTTTGATTAGAATGATGAGATGATGAGGTAGCTTCAGGAGAAAACATTTATAAAGGAGACCAAGGTGCCAGACGGAGTCGAATGCCTTTCGGAAGTCTATGAAAAGGGCGGCTGATTTTTGGCCTTCTAGGTGTTTGGTTTGGATATTGGAGGTGAGGATAGTGAGCGGAAGGGAGGTTGATTTCTTGGCCATGAAGCCAAATTGATATGGAGGAATTGAATTTAGGGTTGCGTCTAGGATCTTATGTTTAAGGAGTGCTTCGAAGAGTTTGCCTATAACCGGAAGCAGTGTAATGGGTCGATAGTTGGGAATCATTGAAGGGTCCTCCCCTGGCTTCGGGATGCATACAATAATGCCATGTTTCCACTCTGGAGGGAAGTACTGGTTCTGGTAGCAGAAATTGAACATTTTTAAAATATATTGATGGACGTCATAGGGAAGTTTCTTAAGGATGGATCTAGGAATATTGTCAAAGCCTGGAGTGGAGTTTTTACCAGCGTGTAATATCGCAAAGTAGTCAGTCTCGTCTAATAAGTCATCAGTTAGCGGATGTCTGCTAGTCCAGTCAAATGAATCGTGCCAGTTGGTTACAAAGTTGTAGAAGGTTTCGTCAAAGTTGTCGTTTTCGGTGGGTTCGTAACTTTTTTTGAAGTGTCGAGCAAATGCATTTGTTATTGATGTGTCGTCAGTCAAGATTGATCCGTCGTTAGGGTCTGTGATCTTATCGTTGTGGTTTGACTTTTTATATTTTGAAAGTTTTTTTATTTCCGTCCAGTAGGTCTTACCTTTCATGTCGTTGATTTTTGCACAGGTCTCGGTCCACTTAGAAGTTTTGTACTGCAGAATAAGTAGTTTAATGTCTCTGTTTAGTTTATTAAATTTTTGTCTAAGTGATGCGTCATTGTAGAATTTACTGTCTCTGTATACCTGTCGTTTGAATTTAATTAGTCTGAGGATGAAATTAGGGAGAGGAAGTACATTTTTACATCTTTCATAATTTTGACGTTTTAAACGTCAGTTTTATCCGAGTCTACGAAACGTTCGATGCACACTTAAAATATGATTTAAATTGAAAATAAACCATGGAAGCGTAAATATAAATGATACACTCAAGTCGGAGAAAGTAACATGATGGCCACATCACCATTTTTAAGTATTATTTCCGGTAGGTGAAAAAAATTAATAAGCAACACGGAACGTAATGACAATTAACATTTTCGGCAGGCTTAAATAACTATTAAAATGTTTTCCTTGTTGAACAATGGAGCACTTTTTATAACATGTCGTGTAACATATTATCAAATCGATTTGTACATTTACAAACAGTTACATTCCCAAACCGCACTCATTCGGCATTTTCCAACAATAACAAAACTGATTTAACTGGTAAAAGAATTAATTCTATTAACCACCCCGAACACGCCGTGTCCCGAGGCTCCAAATACCCAGGGTAGCCCAGGTTAAATTACACCCTGATTTATAGATGGGTGCGTGACCCGATTTGTACACCCATTATTATTATGAATTTTTTTTTGTTCGAAGTAATTAAGTGAAATTCGTCGCGGTCCACACTGGTGGTTCGTTCGAATCGAAAAGGCCGCCCTCTCCACTAATCCCTTCGACGCATTTTCCATCACAGTATTTCATTGTGTCCAAACGAAAACCTGCATTAATCACCGAAGCCAAATGGATAAACTGAAATAATGGAATGGGAAACGTGATGCCACATATGATTTATGTTACGGGGAAAATGTCATTATTTTTTGTGTCGTTTGTGTACCGCGTTGTTGATCGTGTTAAAATTGAAATCCATGGAAATGCAGTTTTGTCGCTTAGAATTTTTCTTAAATCAAAGATGGTTACACTATTTAATTCTATTTATTTTTTCAGTCGTAATATAACGAGTGGTGTGATTATTACCGATGATATTTTGGAGTTGAAACCGAGCTGCAGAATGAGTGCGTAACACGAGTCGAATGTGCTGCTTCTGTTGCAACGGTTAATAATCGTACCACGAGTTATATTTAGTAAAAGAATATATTTTTTTTAAAGGAAGGATGGTTGACGGAAATTCGGGTTGAGGAAGTGGTGATGATTTGGGAATTGGCGTAAGCATCTAGCTATTCGGCCACTAACGATAATTAAGTTTTTTGAGATTTCATTTTTTTAATAATGAATGGGACATACACTAGACATCCATGGACCCACACGGCCACTTCTTCGTTCCGAAAAAGTGACCGCATGGATGGGATTCGAACTCACGACCACGAGGCCCGTGGGTAGGAGCTCTACTAACTAGGCCACCGCGGCCCCCCAGTAAAAGAATATAACGAATAAAATTTTATCTCTATTGCAATGATTTAATTCGTTTTGTAGTTTCTAGCAGAACAAAAAACTGCCACCACTGCAACTCTTTATTACACGCGGTGTTTCTTGGCGTCGTATTTTTCAGTATTTCACTGTTGGAAACGTAATTCCAACGATTTGTTGCGTTCATTTTGACGTTTAAAATTCTGACAGGATCACAACAAATTATCACCGCTACCTTTGTTTTTTATCATCCGGGTGGTGCACATGCAGCTATACATTTCTTTGCACCTGATTGGCTGAAAATACATTCTAGTAGGCTACGATTTGTATTATTACTTAAAAAAACTTCGTAATTCACTGTTTGAAACTGCATCCCAACGATTTGCTACTTCCAATTTTTTGTTTGTTTTGTATCGTCGGGGTTATACACAAGCTGCTATGCATTTCCTTGCATCTCATTTGCTGAAAATACATTCTAGTAGGCCATGAGTTGCATTCTCATTTTAAAAACTGGCAAAAATAATAATGCTATTTATTTTAAGACTTAGTCGCCTGTAAGAATTGTATAAATTTGAAGTAGTTATCTTTTTATATAAATTTTAAAATAAAATCACCACCAAACAACTGATTACACTTACAATTCACACTTAACTTATACATCATTTCGGCGTCCAGAGTAATTGAGGCGATACAATGGGATGTTCGAATTAAGAAGTAAGTGGATGAAAGCCGTCTTGATTACTCTCGTAATAACCCAGATTTGCGCATAAACTGGCTGCAATCTGTGCAACTCTCGGGGTTCAGGTTCAATGCTCCTCAGATGCTGAACAAGATAACATTACACCACACCACACACCACTACACGCTTCACTGGCATTCTGCATGACTCAGATCGCGGACCAGATTGTACTCCTAGGATTAATAAGTGGCACATACAGCTACGCGTACACTAAGCAGAATTCTTTGGATCCCCGCAAATTGCTCATTAAAAACGTTATGGTGATCAGCAGATTTGCAATTGAACAACTTTATTGCGGTCACTGGTGGTTTAACAATCGTTAAAATGCACGCTGTATTCTGAGGAATTGAGGTGTGTTGTTTGTAGAGGAGGATGCGAATGCCAAAAAATTACCGCAATTCTGATTCTGAATGCTTTGGGCCAGTGATACGCAGTGAAGTCGGTACATACTAGGGATGGGCGATATTTCACGTACCAGTGTTTTTTCACTGGTATTGAAAAATCACAGGTCGTTACTGTTACTAATAGCCGAATTTCACTGCTACTTAAAATCAATGTTACTAAAAATCACTGTTACTTAAAATCACTGCTACTTAAAATCACCGCTACTTAAAATCACTGCTATTTAAACTGTGACTTAAACTGTGATTTCTCCTTAAAATCACAACTAAACAGTGATTGCTACTTAAACTGCGACTGTTACTTAAAACGTGATTGAAAGAAGTAACTGTATACTCCCATTTACTCTTACGCTCATGTTCAAATTGCGATTTTCATGAACTGAATAAAAATATAAAAACAATTGTTACAAAGAGTAAACCCAAAATTCAATTTAATTTAAGATTTAGTGCGAATATCTAAACATACATTTTGAAATAATACTAGTGCTCATAAAATTAAAATGGTAATTTTCAAAAATCCTTTAGCTCTAAAAAATTGTTGAATTTACAAAAAACAAATTGATTTTGAATTAGTGATACTTTGGCCTTTGAGGATGATTTTTTATTGAATTTTTCCTGCATGTTCTATATTTTTTTCTGCTATGTTTTTGTTCAAGTGCTCAAAAAATTAAAACAGAAATTTTCAAAAATCCATATCTCTATTGAAAATTGTTGAATTTACAAAAATCTAATTGATTTTGAATAAGCGATACTTTAGCCATTGCGATTTTCATGAACTGGATAAAAATATAAAAACAATTGTTACAAAGAGTAAACCCAAAATTACTCAAAATTCAATTTAATTTAAGATCTAGTGCGAATATCTAAACATACATTTTGAAATAATACTACGAAACCAATTTCGAATGAACTGAAAAAAATAAATAAAAACAATTTACCAAACTGCGAAAATCTCCAAATGCTCCTCCTTGTTCAAGTGCTCAAAAAATTAAAACTAAAATATTCAAAAATCCATATCTCAATTGAAAATTGTTTAATTTACAAATACCAAATTGATTTTGAATAAGCGATACTTCGGCCATTGAGGATGATTTTTTATGGAATTTTTCCTGCATGTTTTATATTTTTTTCTGCTATATTTTTGTTCAAGTGCTCATAGAATTAAAAGAAAATTTTCAAAAATCCATATATCTAATTTTTTTGCTAAAATTGTTGAATTTACAAAAAACAAATTGATTTTGAATTAGCGATACTTTGGCCATTGAGGATAATTTTTTATGGAATTTTTCCTGGATGTTTTAAATTTTTTCTGCTATGTTTTTGTTCAAGTGCTCATAGAATTAAAAGAAAATTTTCAAAAATCCATATATCTAATTTTTTTGCTAAAATTGTTGAATTTACAAAAAACAAATTGATTTTGAATTAGCGATACTTTGGCCATTGAGGATGATTTTTTATTGAATTTTTCCTGCATGTTTTATATTTTTTTCTGCTAAGTTTTTGTTCCAGTGCTCAAAAAATTAAAAAGAAAATTTTAAAAAATGCGTTTCTCTATTGAAAATTGTTGAATTTACAAAAACTTAATTGATTTTAAGTTAGCGATACTTCGGCCATTGGGAATGATTTTTTATGGAATTTTGCCTGCATGTTTTATATATTTTTTTGCTATGTTTTTGTTCAAGTGCTCAAAAAATTAAAACAGAAATTTTCAAAAATCCATATCTCTATTGAAAATTGTTGAATTTACAAAAACCTAATTGATTTTGAATAAGCGATACTTTAGCCATTGAGGATAATTTTTTACAGAATTTTTTCTGCATGTTTTATATTTTTTTCTGCTGTTTTTGTTCAAGTGCTCAAAAAATTAAAACAGAAATTTTCAAAAATCCATATCTCTATTGAAAATTGTTGAATCTACAAAAACCTAATTGTTATTGAATAAGCCATACTTTAGCCATTGAGGATACTTTTTTACAGAATTTTTTCACCATGTTTTATATTTTTTTCTGCTATGTTTTTGTTCAATTGCTCAAAAAATTAAAACGAAAATTTACAAAAATCCATATCTCTATTGGTTAATGATTTGGTTTAAAAATAATCCTTCGATAACAGAGCAAAATTTTTCGGAGACAAAACAAAAAACATTTGCCTTATACCTAAAACTTTCTAACTTTTCAAATTTACTGAATAAACGTTCTATTATAAGATTCTGCAAACATCTCCAAATGCTTCTTGAATTTTGAACTGAATCAAGAACAGTCATATGTTTTTTGGTATAGCAGATAATATTGCCAAAATATCACCTTCAATCACAGGTATAATAACAAAAGGAACACTATTTAGTGCCCAGGTGGTCAAATATTAGCAGAATCATATCAAACATTTTTGCGAAACCATTACCAATCTCAGAAGGTGTTACGACGTTTACTAACCGTGATCGTAGTCACAGCTTAAAATCACTGTTATTAAAAAGTACCAATCACAAGTAGCAACGTGATTTAAAAGTAGCAGTTTTGTCCATCTCTAGTACATACCATCCAGAAAAAAAAAGTTTTCTTTAAAAAAAAAACACAACTTTTCGCATTTGGTATAAATATTGGCGGAAGAATGGGGAAAGGTAAACTGTGGTCCGCAGACCCTTTTGGCTAACGATAGGAGGTTCCGCTGACAATTTGCTAGACGAAGAAAATTTTCGGCTTCAACGATTGAATAAAGTTTGATGGTTAGCAACGCTTGCACATTGGATTCTTCATTTGTGTCCCCGAAAATCTCCGAGGAAGAAGATTTGTTGCATTTTCTCGAATATTTATGTGATGCAACATTACTTACTGTTTAATGCATTTTCATGCCCTATTTTTGAGAGAGAGAGAGAGAGAGAGAGAGACAATACATTTATTGAGACACTTTTACAAATGACCTCAACAGGCAATTGACGAGAAGTCTTTCAGCCATTTTTGATTATTGGATATTTAGAAACTTTTGAAAATGAGTATTTTAAATGGGTAATTGATTAATCGATTGATTACTGGGACGTGTTAATATTATTCGATCGGGTTGTGATTTGAAACCACTTTTTTTATATATTGTAACCAAATTTAAACAATTTTTTTTTTATATTTTAACCAAATTTAAACAAAATGCACTTGGTTAAAAAAATAAGGAAAACCATTTCTACTCATTTAAAACTGTCTGATCAAATGGTATCACATTATTGATTTGAGTTGTACAATTGTTTTGCATATTTCTTTTATTTCCATCGCCATCCATTGTTGTATATAGTCAACACATTTTACCCTCCTACACACGTACAGGTTTTATATTCACAATCAGGCAGGAATTCCTGTCGGTTCGTTTTTTTAATGGAATTTATGTCCCCGGCGATGCTTTGGGGTGTCGGGCTACTCACGTGTAACATTTCTCGCTGTTTAACGGCCACGCATCTACAAGGGCATAAAAATCCGCCCGTTTTGTAAACGTCCGGGGTTCGACTTTGATTTATGACCGTCGGGCATTTAACGAGCTGCGACTCCGTAAGCTAAATGCCTTTTAAGCCTCCCACGTCCAATTGTAATCGAGAAGTTGTAAAACCGTAATTCGAGCATTATCTGATGATAATGATGATGATGGTGATGATATGTACGATTTGGTTGAATGTGTATTCAAGTTATCAACTTTTTACTTTCTCCGTTACGAAGTCGTGAAATATTTTGAGGTCCTTACAGGCGATTTCAACGATTTCGTGTCTTGCTGCGTGTGTGCGTCTGTCTGTGCGCGCTATATCTCAAAATCTAATACATTTGACAATCCGAAGAACTAAGAAGCTTTAACTAAAATTTCGTTTTTTTTTTCTCCATGGGTGCATTTCAGGATAGGCGAGGTCGAACATCACAATAAATACTCTAATGCCTGAAATAGAAATGCAAGTACATATATTGTATAATTGGATACATTTCTTTTATTAACATTTATCTCTCAATATGCTTTGATGAAATTTAAAACTTTCATTGAAAATGGTGATGTGTGGCCATCTTGTTACTTTCTCCGACTTGATGCTATCATTTATATCTACGCTTTCATGGTTTATTTTCAATTTAAATGTACATCGAACGTTTTGTAGACTCGGATGAAACTGACGTTTAAAACGTCAAAATTATGAAACATGGAATAGTATATTCTGTAACAAGGTTAGAATGGAAATTCGATGCGAGTGGAATATTTCGAGCGCGAGCCGTGAGGCGAGCGCGAGGAACCACGAGCATCTGAATTTCCATTCTTACCGAGTATCAGACTATACTTTCTCCTCGACCAGATCAAATAGACTAATAAAATAATGAACACAAAGAACTTACGTTTTATCACGTTTGTGGTTATGTTTATAGTATTTTGACAATTGTGGTATCCAAGGCTAATTGTTTTATTCGAAACGATGTGAGAATATTCATTCTATCCCTTGTTATGGAATGAATTACATGCAAAACGCATAAGCGCATAGTGTTTTGTTCCATAACAAGAGTGAGAATGTGTACGTTCTATAATCAAAATTGATTTCAGAATGCTTAAATTCTACGGTGGTCGTGGAGAAAAATTATACTTCAAATTCATAAACCCAGTTTACTCGAAAACTAAAGAGATTTCGAAAAAAACTTATTCTTCATAAATTGTTCATTTTGGCATTCTCTACAAAAATTTTCACGATCACAATACTTTCTCGTACTTCGTAACGGAGAAAGTAAAAATATTTTATAAAAAGTAATAATCAAATTCACTAGAAACCCTTCGGATATTTTACCTTAGAGTACAAATTGCTTATTTGCGGCCTGTAAACACGGCTTGCGGTCTTAAATTATTCATTATTTATGAACTCTTGTCGACCTAAATCCTCCATAATTTCCACGCAAATGTTTGCAAAGGGTGTTCATTAGCTCCTAATGCTCGGATTTATATTTGGACTCACCCGATCCCGGTACTTAAAACTTATGCAAATTGCAACGCCACTGGACCACGATTGTAAATCAGTGTTTATGGGCCCTTCACTGGGAGATATTTTAGTACTGAATAAATAAAGAGAATCGGCTACTGAGCATATATTTGCAAGAAAATTTAAATTCTATTAAAATGTAAAAATAATTAAATTTTTCCACGATCGATAAAATAGAAAGGTAGGCTTCTGTTTTCATTTAACATCGCAAAGTTGGCAAACCTCATTTCTAGCAAATTGTGGCAAAGTTGATTATTCCAAATAAACATTTTTTTTTTGTTTCACTAATTTTGTTGTCGGATGTGAAAATTATGAAAGACGAAAATGATAATAGTATATTACTCACCAAGGGAAGAAACTGTGCTTAAGCAGCCCGCGGTGTTCATGTTCCTCCAACGTTGAATAATAATATAGATTTGATACCGACAGTGGCGGCTCGTGGAACATGTTGATGGTAGAGCCACTTATACAATATACTCCCCTTCCCCCCTCCTTATTTGAAGAAAGAAAGAACGATTTATCTTCCTAGACGAAAGTAACTGGCGAAAGAGTGTTAATTAAAAAAAATTATTGAGGTTGAAACTACAGGTAGTGCCATGGCTCCTTGGCTCTATATACCGAGCCGCCCATGATTCGACAGCAAAATACACTACTTAAGACAGCTAAAAAATACAATTTTTGACAATTCAAAAATATCGAAAAAAGAAACTATTTTTATTAGCTGACAAATACTGTTTTTGTCAGCTGAAACATAGCACATTTGTTAGCTGAAGAATACAATTTTCTACAACTGTAAAATACAACTTGAGACACCTGAAAAATACTATTTTCAACAGCTGGGGATTACCATTCTTGACAGCCGAAAAATATCATTCCCGACAGCTGAAACATACCGTTATTGGCAGCTAAAAAATACAATGTTTCACAACAAACAAAAAATCAATTTTTGACAACAAAATATTACTTTCAATAGCTGGGGATTACCATTCTTGACAGCGGAAAAATGTCATTTTTGACAGTTTAAAAATGTCAAAAATGCTGCTTTCGATAGCTGAAAAATTTCATTTATCTAGGTGGAAAATGCCATTTTTGGCAGCTGAAAAATATCATTTTTGACAGCTGAAAAATGACATTTTTGGCAGCTAAATAATACAATTCTGAAAAATACCATGCTTGATAACAGCAACACACTATTATTGACAACTGTATCATATTATTATTGTCAGCTAGAAAATACAATTTTTGAAAGCTGAAAATTGCCATTTTTGACTATTAAAAAAATGTGGAAAAATGCTGCTTTTGTTAGCTGAAAAATACCATTTTTATAGGTGAGAAATACCATTGTTGACAGCTGAAACATATCGTTTTTGGCAGTTGAAAAATATCGTTTTTGACAGCTGAAAAATATCATTTTTGACAGCTGAAAATATAATTTTTGACAGCTGAAAAATATCATTTTTAAAAGCTGAAAAATAACATTTTTGACAGCTAAAAAATATCATTTTTGACAGTTGAATAATACACTTCTTAGCAGCTGAAAATGCCATTTTTAATAGCTGAAGCATACCATTCTTAACAACTGCAACAAACCATTTTTCACAACTGTAACATACCATTATTGTCAGCTAGAAAATACAATTTTCGACAACACAAAAAATACAATGTGTGACTGCTGTAAAATGCCATTTTTGACAATTAAAAAATGTCAAAAAATGCTATTTTTAATAGCTGAACAATACCATTTTTATAGGTGAGAAATACCGTTTTGACAGGTGAATAGTACCATTTTTGACAACTGAAAAATATTTTTTCTAACAGTTGAATAATACTCTTCTCAACAGCTGAAACATACCATTTTTAACAGCTGAAAATACCATTATTGACAACTGGAACAAACCATTATTGACAACTGTAACAAACTATTATTGCTGGCTAAAAAAAATACAATTTTTGACAACACAAAAAAATGCCATTTTTGACAATTAAGAAAAATGTCGAAAAATGCTGCTTTTGATAGCTGAAAAATAACATTTGTATAGGTGGGAAATCGCATTTTTGACAGCTGAGAAATATAATTTTTGACAGTTGAATAATACACTTCTTAACAGCTGAAAACTACCATTTTCAACAGCTGAAAAATACCATTGTTGACAACGGCAACAAACCATTATTGACAACTGTAACAAATCATTATTGCCTGCTAAAAAAATACAATTTTTGACTGTTGAAAAATGCCATTTTTGACAATTAAAAAAACTGTCAAAAATGCTGTTTTTGAAAGCTGAAAAATAACATTTTAATATGTGAGAAATACTTTTTTTGACATTAAAAAATTATTTTTGACAACTGAAAAATATCATTTTTGACATTTGAATAATACACTTCTTAACAGCTGAAAAATGCCACTCGTGACAATTACAACAAACCATTATTGAAAATTTATGAAACAGTCAAAAATGTTTCATAAATTTTCCAATAGAGGACGACATACTTGTTAAAATAAATATCATTCATATCATAATACTCAGCCCAAATACTTATTAGAATATAACGCGAAAAATGTACACAACGCTTATGCATTAATAAAGCTGAAGAAACGAACGGATAAACATGTGCGCTGCCTTAGGCGCTAACGTCGATTCCGAGCAACGACCAATAATAAAGTTCGTGTCTATGGGATCCTAAACCTCGTTTTCTTCCCGCCGAAAAATGAGTATTCAAAACAGGTGGGCGGAAAATGATATTTCAAATTCATTACATTTACTTCCGTTTTCATTAATGGGCCAAAAAATGCCCTACTGCGAAAAGGTCAAGCTTAATTTTTTTAACGAATAACAGTTATTATTATTTATTATAATTTTCCAGTGACAAAATTGCCCTACTGCGAACGGTCAAGCTTATTTTCTTACTAATAACAGTTATTCTTATTATTTAATACAATTTTTCCTCGTGACAGACACATTACGTTTTCAAATTGTTGAATTGCTTTCAATTGTAATATTATTCAATTTGTCTCCCGTCGTGTGTGCCGGTGATGTGACGGTATTTCTTTCGGATAGACGTGGAAGTTGTAACGAAGCAGATACGAGCTGCATGCTGGGAAGTTTATTAGTATGTGCACAAGGGCCCTAAAGTCAAGCTGCTTGAATGGATATTCTCGTGTTGCACTAGGGGGCACTCCGTACGTATTGTTGCGAGACTCGTGATTGTGTTCTCCGTTACTATAAAATACATTTAAAAAAGAAAAAGATTTAATCCTTGAATTTTAGGTAATAAAAATAAAATAAATTTTCCTTTCAAGCGTAGCCATTTTTGTTTCTGTTAAGTTTGGACAGATTTTTTAATAATTGCAAAGACACATTATTTAGGGTTAATCTGACAAAATTTGATACATCTGTCGAAATCAATGTGGAGTTTCTAGAGCTATTTTAAGAAAAAGTTCATTTTTCCATGTACGTAAGCCTTAATTTACTTTAATATATCGCACTTTTTTACAACTGCAACGTTTAAACAAAAAATAGAGGTTTGATCAAATAATAATGCGAATAGTTCGATAAAAAATTAAAAGCTATAATTGTTCTAAATTTATATAATCCCCTCCAAAGGAAAATAATACAATGCTGCCAACGTCGTTTTCCTGAGAGACACTTGAAGGAATCGCTCTTTCAAATCGTTTACCGTATTTTATAATCTCCTCCATTGTTTGGAAACGAAGTCCTTTTAATGATGATTTTAACTATGTAAATAAAAAAAAACATCACAGGGCGCTAGGTCTGGAGAATAGGGTGGATGCGGCAATAAGGGGGGGACTTTGTGTTTCGTTAAAAATGAAGTGAAGCATGCGAGTTTGCAGTTTCTCAAAATTGAGTCTCTAACCTAACAAAACGTAATCGCCAAAGAAATCACCACCGTGGTGAATGTTTGATTGTTGTTGCTAAGCAACATTTTATACTCTCACGCGCCATACACGCTACATTATGCCGATAAATTAATCAGTTTTTAGAAAACACCACCAAATCCCTGTTATAATCATTAAATCGGAGAAATTTACAATATTAATTTTTCCATTCAGACTTTCGGTTGTAAAAGGCAATTTTGGATCTCTGACCGCCCTCTTAATTCTTGTCACTTGCACACCCTGTATAATTTCTATGCAAGCTTTCGGTTGTAGAAGGCAGTTTTTGATCTCTTACTTCCCCTTAATATTTGCTACTTAAACCTTGCGCACACTGTTCTAAACAGTCGGCACTTATCTTTAAATATAATCTTCGCAGCAAACAAAATTCTTATCTGAACCCGCTGCAAAAGGATTGCTTTTTTCGGGCCGACCCTCGGCACGTCCGCAATTTGTATAAACGCACACTCGGCGCGCCCCATTATCGTTTTCTTGGGAGGGTGTAAAGTCGAGATAAACTCGGAAAGTGCGGACGCCGAAAGTTGAATTCCGCGGGTCGAGATTTCCACGTTCCGAAATGCGAATTCATCGCGGCCAGAGTTGCTATTATTGGGAAATAGCATCATCTGTAAATGTGCTTCAGGAAAAAACAGTTTAGATTTTGCGTAAACACATACACAGCAGTGACGGCTCGTGGTAACAGAGGTGGTAATACAGATGGGTGCGGCCGTCTCTGTAACCGACCCTACATATCTGTATTGCTACCTCGGCCGTACCATGAGTCACCCCGCGAGCCGTCACTGATATACTTTGATCAATGGATTTTTGCGTGCACTTCATAGATAGCTCCGACAACATTTTCATTTACTCTCTCTACGAGAAGTTGAATTAGACGCAATCATGTGTGTACGTATGTCGTCCAAGGGGAGGAAACTCAGTCGCACACGCAAAGATCCATTAATCAAACTATACACAGTATGTTCTACTTTTGAATTATCCACGTTACGAAAAAGTAATTGTTTATAAAAAGTTCTGCATTATGAGAAAAAGTTTCTTAAGTCAGAGAAGTTCAGGGAAATGAAAATTTGGCATAAGAAACTTTAGCATATACAGGGTGGTAAAAAAATAATTTTCTTAACACATTGGCTGCCAACAAGTTTTTTTTGTAAAATCTTAAAAAAAAATTTCTTTGTTTTTAAGTTTTATTTTATAAAATGAGTAAGAATATTTTGATTAAATAAAACACTTGGTTTTGTTTCACTGCTTTTATTTGTCTCTCCTGAGTAAGAATATGCTTATTTAATTCATTTTTGTGACTGACAGCGCTAAATAGTAAGTGTAAAGTAGGTACTCACTGTCAGTCATCAGTAACTGACGCCGCCCCATTGGAGCACTTCGGTGTCAGTCACCGGTGATTGACTAAGCGGTCAACGTGTTAAAAAAAATATTCTAAAATTTAATCTCTGATTTATTTTAACACTCTTGTTCCAAATGTAATTAATTTAAAATCATTTCCTCTGAATGCAGAACTTTTTATGCTGTTTTTTTACATAAAATGCATACTAATAAAATTTCCACACAGCAACAGCAATCTTTGGAGTTTCAGCCGGACGCATAATTAATTAACAAACAAAGGTTGGGTCGTTTTGCGAAAAGAAAATGAAAACAATCATTACAGTAATGAGAAATGCAGTTGCTTTTGAATAGTGGGAGCGAGAGCGTGCGGTGGCTGTTTGCAATGCTGACTGTGTAAACATAAAAAAAAAAGTGGGGACGCATTGCCTTCCGTCGCCCTTTGTTCGGAACAGCGCCGACGAGTCAGCATTGTGCGGTTTTCTTGGATTAAATTCAAATGAGGTTCGATCCCATGTTTATTTTGGATAATATAATCGAGAGGGCTGAGTGCGGAGTTTCCTGTTATTCCGGCAACGTTATTGCAGCAGCTGATTTAATCCAATTAGGAGGAGTTGGTGTTTTAAAATACCTTACTATAAAGCAGAGGCGGCTCGTGGATGTTCGGCGGCGGAGCAACGGAAGAAAATTTGACCGAAACAGCAACGAAATATTTGCCTCCTCAATAAGAGTGAGTAGTATCTCTGAAATATAGGCAGTAATAGTATATTACAGTACAAGTGATGAAAGTACGAATTTCGCTCACGCGTAGACCTGTACACTAGCGAATTCATCACAAGTGCTGTGTAAGTTATTTTACCTACTCCCACTTTGTAATTGATGAATTACCGAACTGTTTTCACCAAACGTAAGCGACCCATTACGAATATATAGAGCATATATAAATGTTAAATGTTGTACATAAATGTGTAACATGTACTATTACCGCTTATGTACGTACCTCGCTATATTATATACTTATTAGCCAATTACAATTCACGTCCGCCGAGTCCCTCTGCATTCGTCTGTTCGTCTTTAAATATTGAAAGTGACAGTGACATTTAAACGTCAGATTACCACATATTGGTTAAAACAATAACCGACACAATAAACTTCACGCCATGCCTTATTGGTACTTCCATCGCAATGGTATCTTAGTAGATTAACTCTTCAGAGTGAGTACAACGATCCGTATCCTTAAATTTGTTCAATCAATGTATTGGACAATATATTATTTGACGGAAAATTGTGCGAACGGTAATTCGTTTGTTTAGTTGGTAGTCGTCGTACATTGCCATTGCCGGCTAATTTAATACAAATTCAAACGTCACCTTGACAAGATTCAGTTTCAATATGTCTTTAGTTTAGGTGAATAAATGTAAGGTCGAAGGTAAAGTATAGTACATAACGCGAGTTGTAACGCAATTACGCGCTCGTGAAATTACGTTACTCGCCGCTACGCGGCTCGTACGCAGTATCTTTCACTTGCACGTAATTTGCTACTTACAACTCTAGTTATGTAATATACTATTATATCGTGTGAGCCACAAAATTTTGTTTCAGAGTTGGCTGTAAAAAAAATGAGGTATGTCGCATACAGGGGTGTGGAGTCGCGACAAAATTGTAGCGACTCCGACTCCGGCTCCGACATCATTTTTTTTTTGTTTCGACTCCGACTCCGGATCCAATTCCTCAATTTTTTTATTCCGACTCCGACTGCAACTTCGACTCCGGCTACGACACTGACTCCGACTCCGACTCCGACTCCGACTCCGACTCCGACTCCGACTCTGGCTCCGACTCTGGCTCCGACTCCGGCTCCGACTCCGAAACCGGCTCCGGTTCCGACTCCGACTCCGACTCTGGCTCCGACTCTGGCTCCGACTCCGACTCCGAAACCGGCTCCGGTTCCGACTCCGACTCCGACTCTGGCTCCGACTCTGGCTCCGACTCCGGCTCCGACTCCGAAACCGGCTCCGGTTCCGGCTCCGACTCCGACTCCGACTCCGACCCCAAATATTCACCGACTCCACCTCGCCCGACTCCGACTCCACACTAGGGCTCGACGTTTAAAACGTTTTTCGTTTAAACGTTTAAACGTGTAAACGTTTACCGTTTATTTGTAACGAATAAAACACGTTTAGCTTAATAAACGTTTACAACACGTTTAATCCGAATAAACGTTTACACGTTTAGCTTAATAAACGTTTACATCATGTTTCGCCTAATAAACGTTCACAACCCGTAAACTAGAAATGATTTCTCATATTTTTATACTCCATTTGGAGGTCCAAAAGTCATATCTCTGCGTTTCGTAAGATTCCCAATATTTTTACACATTTGATTTAAACAGGAACCACCTTGCCTATAGGGGGTTGCACTCTTCAAACTCCAGATGCCGACGTTTCTGACGGTTTTCGAAAAACTATTTATTTATTAAGGTGTTCCAAATAATAATTTATTCATTTTTTTACCGGAAATATTGTAAAACACGACGAACGAACTTCGAAACAGATATTTGCAGGGTGGGTTATACGTTTCTATATTAAACGATTTTTTTCAACACGTTTAAACGAAGAAAACACGTTTAAACGCAAAAATCCGTTGAAACGGATACACGTGTAAACGTGAATATCGGTTTAAAAACCGCTTGCTAACTAAGAACACGTTTATCCATGTACACGTGTATCCGTGTATTAACTAGGGCTGGGAATCCAATACGAATAGTACGAATAATTCGAATATTCGAATACGAATAAATCTACAAAAGAATTATTCGAATATTTGAATATTCGAGTATTCGAATATTCGAATTATTCAAATATTCGAGTATTCGAATTATTCGAATATGATTCGAACATTCGAGTATTCGAATTATTCGAATATTATTCAAATATTCGAATATTCAAATTTTCGGAAAAAATGAGAAGAATTTAATTTATGGGAAATTTAATTGTAAAGATATTTGTATTCTTATCTTTTCTCATCAAAGTGATACTTTTTGAAAAAAAAAACAAGAAACACTTAGAGTATACACACATTACCGTGTGCCCGAGCAAAAATGATATAGAAATAATTTGTATGAAAATTAGTTCTAAACACATTTGTATTCTTATATTTTTCTCATAAAAGTAATGAAATTTAAAACATTTTCCAAAAACAAAAAAAAAACATCAAGAGCGTACCGACATTACTGCATTTCTTACAAAGAAAATGGTCATTTATAAGAAATTTAATTCCAAACATATATATTTTATTCTTATGTTTTGCTTATAAAACTAATAGTTTTTGAGATATTTGTAATAAAAAACAAAAGTACACTTTTCAGACATTACCGTGTGTCCTAGAAAAAATGTTATAAACATAATATATTGTAAATATATATAAATATATGTATTGTGTATTTGTAATTTTTTGATTTTTCGAATATTTCAAACGTTATAAAGTTTATTGGTAGTCTCGTATTTGAATATTTATTGTAAGTACCTTTAGATTTATTCGTATTCGATTCGCAGCCCTAGTATCATATGATTATCAAAAAAAAACGTATGATGGAAATAAATACTCGAACTATCCGAATATTCGAATATATTTGAATATTCTCACTATTCGAATATTCGAATTATTCGTATATTCGAATTATTCGAATATTCGAATTATTCCTATATTCGAATTATTCGAATAATTCGAGTATTCGAATATTCAAATTATTCGAATATTCGAATACTCGAATACTCGAATTATTCGAATATTTGAATAATTCGAGTATTCCAATAATTTCTTAAACGAATATTCGAATACTCAAATCATAAAAATTCCCAGCACTAGTATTAACGAGCCGTAATTTCCACGGACGGAATTATCTTTAAAACTTTAAAATCTACTTAAAGGTAATGTATTTTTGACATTCTGCAAAATAACTAAAAAGCTTAAGTTGGACACAAAATGGCGACACTGGAAACTTAAATTGAAGAAAGTCAAAATTTACATCTCACGATTATAAAAATTCTAGAAAGATTTCCACTGGCGGAATTATCTTTAAAATTTTAAAATCTTCTTAAAGATAATGTATTTTTGATATACTGCAAAATAACTAAAATCCTTAAGTTGGAGACAAAATGGCGACACAAGAAACTTAAATTAAAGAAAGTCAGAATTTACTTCTCGCGATTATATAAAATTTCAGAAAGAACGTTCACATCTACTTAGAAATAATGTGTTTTTAACGTACTGCAAAACAACTGAAATCCTTGAGTTGGTGACAAAATGGCGACACTCGAAACTTAAATCAGAGAAAGCCAAAATTTACATCTCGCGATTGTAAAAATTTTAGAAAGATTTTCACTGACGGAATTGTCTTTAAAAGTTTTAGATCCACTTTGAAATAATGTGTTTTTAACGTACTGCAAAATAACTGAAATCCTTGAGTTGGTGACAAAATGGCGACTCTCGAAACTTAAATTGGAGAAAGCCAAAATTTGCATCTCGCGATTGTAAAAATTTTAGAAATATTTCCACTGGCGGAATTTTCTTTAAAACTTTCAAATCTACTTAAAGATAATGTACTTTTGGCATACTGCAAAATAACTGAAATCCCTAAGTTGGAGACAAAATGGCGAGACTTGAAACTTAAATTTAAGAAAGTCAAAATTTACATCTCGCGATTATAAAAATTCTAGAAAGATTTCCACTGGCGGACTTATCTTTAAAACTTTCAAATCTACTTAGAAATAATGTGTTTTTAATGTACTGCAAAATAACTGAAATCCTTAAGTTGGTGACAAAATGGCGACTCTCGAAACTTAAATTAGAGAAAGCCAAAATTTACATCTCACGATAGTAAAATTTTTAGAAAGATTTCCACTAGGGCTCGAAGTTTACTCCGTTTTTCTTTTAAACGTTTAAACATTTAAACGTGTAAACATTTACCGTTTATTTGTAACGAATAAAACACATTTAGCTTAATAAACGTTTACAACACGTTTAGCCTAATAAACGTTTATAACACGTTTAGCTTAATAAACGTTTACAACCCGTAAACTAGAAATGATTTCTCATATTTTTATACCCAATTTGGGAGTCCAAAAGCCTAATCTCGGCGTTTCGTAAGTTTTACAACATTTTTACACATTCTGTTCCAACAGGAACCACCTGGTCTATAGTGGGTTGGACCCTTTAAACTTTGGATGCCGATATTTCGGACGTTTCCCGAGAAACTATTTATTTATGAAGGTGTCATAATTCAATTTTTTCCGCTACCGGAAATATTCGAAACATATATTTGCAGGGTGGGTTATACGTTTCTATATGAAACGATTTTCGTCAACACGTGTAAACGCAAATATCCGTTTAAACGTTTACACTTGTAAACGTGAATATCCGTTTAAACGCGAATATCCGTTTAAACGTTTAAAAACCGCTTGCTAACTAAGAACACGTTTATCCGTGTACACGTGTTTCCGTATATTAACGAGCCCTACTCCACACCCCTGGTCGCATATTATTATTAGTTCAATTGAATCAGATTAAAAAAATGAATTAATCTCAGACATGACTGCTATGTTTCTCTCTCTCTCTCAGCTCTCTTAGTCATGGCCAACTCTGAAACAAAATTCTGTGGCTCACATCTTAAAATTAACGAAAAGGATTTTGTATTTTTATATATTGCATAAACATGCATCTGTATTACACTGAACAATTGTTCTGATACTTTGAATCTTTAACTTATGAATAATTCACGAGTTACGGTGAGTAACAAGTTATCACTTTTTGGATGATGATCCCCGTGGGCGGTCGCACATTAATTCCCTTGATGGAAGGGCGAGCGACACGACGGAAGATTGAGGACGTGTCATGTCCCGTCTGGAATTCCCAGTGACACTTCCAGACGTATCAATTCTGGCGAGCTAATCCCCACACATTTTTCCTCGTTTTGTGCTCGCATCCGGTGACTCGGCAGAGCCGACAAGTCTATAAATTCATACCAGTCATTCAAAGAGATACAGGCAGACTAATTTTAGTCTAATTATTGGCTAGTTAGCTATTTTCATGCAAATTTTAATCGTTGGTTCATTTTACATCGACATTTCTTTTAATACAGGTTTACAAAATTAATGTATTGTAACGTAAACTCTTGGAATCCACTCCTGCCATGAATTTGAAGAGATTCACACACATAAAATCAAAGAAATTATCAAATGTCATTTTTAGGTAGCTGTCAGTAATTAATGTAAATTTCTACCGGTCTTACTTAATTTATTTAATTTAAAAATGTTTAATAACCTCAAGACCACTCCAAATAATTCATGGTTATGAATTTACATTAACAACAACTGACAGCTACTTAAAAATGACATTTGATAATTTGTTTAATTTTATGTGTGTGAATTAAGAAATGACCTGCCTCTTAAAATTCATGGCAGAAGTGGATTCCAAGAGTTTTGGGACTCACGTTACAATACATTCATTTTGTAAACCTGTATTAAAAGAAATGTCGATGTAAAATGAACCAACGATTAAAATTTGCATAACTAACTAGCCAAAAATTAGACTAAAATTAATGACTTTAGACGTTAGTTTCTGCTGATGAAACTAGTTTAGAAATAAAAACTAATTGCAAGTACTTCTATTCACTTCTTGATTGCAATTAACGCCAATTAGAATGGATTACTAGCGCTAGAGTTCATTTCATGAATGTTGGCGTTCACGTCATCAGTTTCTGAACGTATCAAAGACAAGCGGCTTTCTATCATTTTATACCATAGTTTTTTTTTCACGAATTTCATCATCAATTAAGTTCCGAATTATTGCTTTCAAGAAAAAAAAACGTGTGAGCCACAAGATTTTTATGCAGAGTTGGCTGTGAGATAAATTAGGAATGTCGCCAAGTATTAAAAATTAGGCTATTGGAAGTAATATCTACGAAGAAAAGAGTTAGTTGGAGAAAATCAAAAATTGCAACCCACCATGTTCATGAATAACACAAATTGTCTCGATTTGTCAGTTTGATTTTAATTTGACAATTCACGTCATAGAAGACTAGATTAGTAGTTCACTTGAATTAAATAAATTCAGTTTTCCCTGTAATTGGATGTGTTAACTGTTGGGAATAAAAATAAATAAAATTAAATAAATAAATAAATAAATTAAAAAAAAAATTAGTCTCAGACATGACTGCTATGTTTCTCCCTCTTATGCATGGCCAACTCAGCAGCAAAATGTCACCTTACAAAAAATTAATGCTTTTAATTTCAAGCTTAAATTTGAAGGAAATTACAATTTAAATAACGGATGTAGGAAGAACGCGTCCCTAAATTTACTTCAGTGTAGAATATTTTCGTAACAAAAAAAGGCGATATCACGACCGTTCTAATCCCCCCTTCTTGCTTCTCCTTTGTGCATTCGGTGCATTTATTGAAATATATTTCGGGGCAGGAAATCGTTAAGGAAAATGTGTACTGCCAAAGGGAGTCGTCTGTGTGTATATACATTTTTTTTTTGAAAATCAATCACCCCGTGTTTGGGAATAGGGGAATTCACGGTTCAGGAATGTTCCTTCCAGTCGGATTTCCACGGAGGATCACGGCGAAGAGATGCCAAGGGCAAAATTGATGCTAGCTTTTTGTGTCAACCAAAGACATCTATACATCTTACTATTGATATGGAAAAGTAAATAAACACGAGGGATTTAATAGATCATTTAAGAAAAAAAAAATGATGATGTGGCCATCATGTTACTTTCTCCGACTTTATATTTACGTTTTCATGGGTTTATTTTCAATTGAAATCATATTTTAAATGTACATCGAGCGTTGCGTAAACTCGGATGAAACTGACGTTTAAAACATCAAAATCATGAAAAATGGAAAAAATATACATCAAATTCAAAAACTCGGTTTATTCAAAAACTAACGAGATTTCGGAAAAAACTTATTCTTTAGAAGTTGTTCATTTTGGCATTATCTACAATTATTATTCATATAAATTTGCTGTAACTATTATCGTTTCATAATTATAAACCAAAAATAATTTTTTTTTTTTTCCCGAATAACAATGATTTTATGAAAAATATTTTCAAGCAAAAGATGTTCATTTCTTTGTTGTCTTCGATGTTTGTTTAAATGTTTTTGTGATATTTTTTATATTTAAGAAAATATTGGCAAAAAACAAAAAACAGTTAAGGTAAACACCCACTTCCGGTGTACGAAATTTTACCAAAAGCTTTTCAGTTCTTGAGATTATCAAATAAGACGTATGTTCAAAGTTTCATATCAATTGCTCTATTAGTTTTTGAGATACAGCGCACACAGACAGACACACACACACACACAGAGACACACACACATACAGACACACACACAGACACAAAAAATTTTTTTCCAGAAATTGTTAAAATGGCATCTAGGGACCCCAAAACGTATATTTCCGCAAAAAAAAATTTTGAAAAAAAAATCACGATCACAATACTTTCTCGTACTTCGTAACGGAGAAAGTAAAAACTTGATACATATTAGTCTAGAGATGGGCGAATGTCTTTTTGTGATTTACTGTGCCAGTGAAAAGAGTCGACTCGGAGAATCAGGTGTGAATAAAGACCTTCATCTTTTCGAATCACTCATTTCACTAGTTTGACTATTTGAGTCGGCTCACTCGGGAGTCATTAACGCACTCATATGGGTTCGTTAATGGTTCGCTCAGTGCGGTAATATCAATTTTCAAGGTTGGCACCGTTGAAATTCACAGCCGTCGACCTGTGCCTTTCGGCGAGATAGTTTTGAGGTTATGTTGTATGAAAATCGCTAATTAATTCCAAATTGAAATGTCAATTATCAGTGTTAAAAATCACCATACAACTTTCTAAATATGTATGGGCGCTTTTTAAATTTAGAAATGGAATAAAAGGGGCAAAATACTGTAAAAAACTCGTTCATACGGTCTTTTCCGCACTTGTCCATTAAAAAACTCCACTTAACGAAGTGTAACTCCTTTATTTATAAAAATTGCTTACTTTCAATTGGTGCTCATCTCTGTATTAGTTTTAAACTTTAATATATTTCAATTTCATTAAAAATTGGTAATTAATTTATGTCTCTAAATAAAATGAAAAATTGTGATATCACATAATTCGATAAAAATGGGCGTTCCAGAAACCTCAAAAAATTACTCAAACCAGTTAACAAAAGTTGTTCGAAATTTTAACCGTAAAAATAATAGTATATTGTACAACGAGCATATAATGCCTACGGCTCGTTCCGCAAACATTGTTGCCGTGATTAATAGCCACCATTATATGCTCGTTGTACAATATACTATTGTTCACGATAATTAAAATTAAAAAAATTTAAATCAAAATCACAAACTAAATCAAATTTTGATTTTAGTTTTAATTTTAATTTTAATTTTAATTTTAATTTTAATTTTAATTTTAATTTTAATTTTAATTTTAATTTTAATTTTAATTTTAATTTCAATACGTATTGAGTTTAAATTTAATTTAAATTATTACTTTTAGTTTCATTTTTAGAATTGTGTAGACAGTTGCTTAAATTAACATGTTTTTGCAAAAAGGAGAATTCCGTAAAAAAATTATTATTATTATTAATCGTGTATTCCATGGTACCAAATAAAAAATATTATGACAGTACGGGTGTGAAGTTGGCAATAGATTTCAGCAATAGATTTCAAAATTTCGGAGAGTGGCGGATTGTTTATTTTTTTTTTCAAAGTGATCCAGGGGCCGGCATGTTTTTTTTATTTCTCCTTTAGGCCTGTATATCTAGATTATTTATAAATTTTTAACTTTTTTATGGCGGTCACCGAACTTTGAAAAAACTTCAGTTGATGTGACGGCGCTGACATTTTCAGAGAGTGTGACGGATTGTTTTTTTTTTTTCAAAGTGATCCAGGGGCCGGCGTGTTTTTTTTTATTTCTCCTATTGTTAGGCCTGTATATTTAGATTCTTTATACATTTTTAACTTTTTTTATGGCGGTCACTGAACTTTGAGAAAAACTTCAGTTAATGTGACGGCGCATACATTTTCGGAGTGTGGCGGATTTTTTATTTTTTTTTTCAAAGTGATCCAGAAGCCGGCACGTTTTTTTTATTTCTTCTGTTGTTAGGCCTGTATATCTAGTTTATTTTAAAAATAATAACTTTTTTATAGCGGTCACCGAACTTTGAAAAAAACTTCAGCTAATGTGACGGCGCACACATTTTCGGAGATTGTGGTGGATTTTTTATTTTTTTTCAAAGTGAGCCAGGGGCCGGCACGTTTTTTTATTTCTTCTGTTGTTAGGCCTGTATCGCTAGATTGTTTATAAATTTTTAACTTTTTTATGGCGGTCACCGAATTTTGAAAAAAACTTCAGTTAATGTGACGGCGCATACATTTTCGGAGAGTGTGGCGGATTGTTTATTTTTTTTAAAGTGATCCAGGGGCCGGCATGTTTTTTTATTTCTCCTATTGTTACGCCTGTATATCTAGATTGTTTTTGTATTTTTTACTTTTTCGAGACGGACATCGAACATCGTAAAAAAACTTTGGTAAGTGTGGCCACGCACCTCGTCACGGTGCGGACAAGTTTTTAATTTTTTTTTAAGTGATCTAGTGGCCGGAACGTTTTTTTTTATTTTTTGTATTAGCAGGTTTAAGTACGTAGAATAATTGCATGTTTTCAGAATTTTCTTAAAAACAAGATTTTCTTTTTATATAGTGTGAAAAATTGTAGGGGGTTGAAATTTTGGGGTGGTGGAGGTTCATGTGTATTCTTTATCAGTAGCCCCACGCTGATTATAGAAGGTTTTGGAAATTGTACATTTTTATGGCAAAAAAATGAATTTTAAAATCTATTGCTAACTTCACACCCGTTATGACAGTCACGGCAACCTGGATGCAAAATTCATTTCGGAAAAATAAATATGACACTTGTAATTTTTTTTCAAACAAACAATTAACTTGTAAGTAATATGATCCTGAATCTGAAAATAAAAAAATATTATTAATTTTAAAATTTCAAAATTGATGTCAATTTCGGTGCAACTAAAGTTTTCGGATGACCTCTAAACTCAAATTTGCTTTTAGTATAATCCGAATTTCAAATTGATATCTCAAATAAAAAAATAATAACTGTAGCGGTGTGTATTACACCCGGTATATATTTTTTTATCATCGGTTAAATTCGAGCATATAACATAATTTTGTGGAACTGCTTTCCACTTTTAGCTCAAATGTTTAAAAACTTGAAAATTAACTCGCTTGAAAATTGTGCATTAAAGAAAAACGTTTTTGAAATTTCCACATATTTCTCAATTTTGGGAAAACAAATCGTAAATGTATATTTTCCTAAGAGGCAAAAAAAGTTACGTATTAACAAAAACCAAAAAAGTTTCAAAAGAATTTTTTTTTGTCAATTTTAATTTCTAGGCTACAAGTCTACAAAAGTGGATAATTTTGTTTTTTGCATGTATACAATACGAAACAAAATATTTTGGGCAGTCACGGCAATCTAGATGCAAGATTTATTTTTGAAAAATAAATGACATTTGTTAATTTTTTTCCAAACAAACAATTGATTCGTAAATAAAATTGTATCCTGAATGTAAAAATAAAATAAAAATGTGCAGGGTGTTCCTTCTAAATTTCAAAATTAATGTCACTTCCGGTGATACTTTTTGGTTTCAACTTCAAGTTTTCGGATGACTTCTAAACTCAAATTTGCATTTAGTATAGCCCTAACAAAAGTGTTTTTTTTTTGTTTTGTTTTTTTGGCATAGGTTTGACCATTCAGCCACTAACGATGCACAAAAGTGGTTAATTTTGTTTTTTGCATGTCTACTATACGAAACAAAATATTTTGGGCAGTCACGGCAATCTAGATGCAAGATTTATTTTTGAAAAATAATGATATTTGTTAATTTTTTTACAAGCAAACAATTGATTCGTAAATAAAATTACGGAAATAAATCCAGACTGCTCTGTTTTGATGACCACGAGGGCAAGAACGTATAAGGGACACGTGTCACCGTGGGGTGACAAATGCGCGTAGGGGTCGTTTACTTTGGGGTGGAACGAGGTCCCCCTTTCATTAATTCTACGCCCACCATGATGACATTACGGATGCAAATTTGAAAAACGAAAAATAGGAACAATCTTGTGTTTAATAAAAAAAAGGTGGAGGTTAACGCTCCTCGGCACTCCCGAGCGAACAATGCACAAAGGCAATTAATAATTAAGATATGTCAACCCTAATAAATGACATCACGCCGGAGTTATCTGGAGGAAGAAGAAACCACGCACACATGTTTCTTGCATAGTTTTAGATAACGAGAAGGATGTAATGATAATTTACGGTTTATTGAATTCAGAATATTTTCAACGCAATTGTCTATTTATACTGTGACCAGCGGCGGCTCGTGGATGTTCGGCGAGGAAGCTACGGAAGAAAATTGGGATGAATTGCACTTTACGGTCAAACTTTTTTGTTTAGGGACTCTATACGTGTTATTATTAAGGTACTTAAAAAACATTTTTGGCTCCATTTTCAAGATTTGGTTGCATCGCACTGTACATAAACCATTGACAAGTAAGGGTGGATATACACTAGAGCATTTTCTCGAGCATTTCTATGTAATGTAACGTTCTAACGAATGGTACAATACAGGAAAAAAAGCTGTCGTCAAAAGACGTCTGGTTCGCGAGGGTGATAGACTAGAACATATCAAAGGTGCGGCTCGTTGTTCTGTTACTAGTAAATGCTCTAGTCTATACTCACCTTAAGGTTTGAAAACAGAAAACGATAAACCAATTGTCACGGTTGGCAATACAGGGCGCATCCCTGTAAGTCTGTATTTGCCGCTGTCAACGTTTCAATTACTTTGCGAAGAAAACATGTTGTTTGCGCGAACTTGCACCTCGTGTATAATTTTAACAGTGTGCCTTTCGTGTGCTAAATTATCTATGATACGAATAACTTTCGTAGCGTAACGTGAGTGTTCTCGTGCCGTGTGTACAATTAAATTTATGGTGGACACTGACGTATATGCGCAACTGAAGAAATAAAAATTGGATTTTTCGGCTTGAAACACGTTTCCGCACAAATTTTTTTGTAAGTACCTTAATAATAACACGTATAGAGTCCCTAAACCAAAAATCTCCGAAATCGGGAGTATGACCGTAAAGTGCAATTCACCCGTTATTTGGGAGAAACCACGCACACATGTTTCTTGCATAGTTTTAGATAACGAGAAGGATGTAGGGAAAATCTATTTGCTTGCGTTTTGATAATTTAGAATATTTTCAACGCAATTGTCTATTTATACTGTGCTCACCAGCGGTGGCTCGTGGATGTTCGGTGAGGAGGCTACGGAAGAAAATTTGACCAATACAGTTTCATTCATAAGAGTAAGTAGTGCAGCACGAGCGGCATCTCTGTCTTGGTCTTTTCTACGGAAATGCACGAGCCGCCGCTAGTGCTCACTGTTCTACGAAAATCTAACATCTGTGCTTTAAAAAGCATATAATTTAAGACGTTTTATAGCTCTTTTTATAATTAGTGATTTTTAAAAGTTGATGTAGTTACCTGAAAATGGACAATATGGAAGCGTATTGTACGGCAAATCGAGTCTGGACCCTTGCGCAGTAACGCAGTCGTCTCGTGGCGGACATCGTTAGTTTTCGTTGAGCATTTCAAGTGTACAGTCGAGGCAAAAATAGAGATTAAGAGCAAGTTGTCGGGTGCTAAGGTATAAATGCATTTCTAAACTTACGTCGGCGATTGTGCTCGGGCGCTCGTGTATTCCTTTCCGCCCGTCGTGTGCTGCGCAAAACGCGTCCTCTGGGTTCAGACTCGATTCAAACGGCTTCAAAAATGACTGGGTATTGCCTTCTTCTTCTTAAATAGTACCTGAGTAAAACCATTTAATTATAATTACTTTTCTTGTGTAGAATAACTCGTAGTGTGACATCTACTGTCACTTTTTAGAACAAAATGAAATATCCGCCATTATGATTTCATGGCAAACCTTTGTTTTTAATTATCTCGGTAAATACTCTGCAGAAATTATTGAGTAAGGTACCAAATGATTCAGCTTAAAAAGCGCTAAAATAATATAGGAAGGTCAATACCGTCAAATAATTATTGTATGTTTGAGAGGCAATCTGTAACAAACCTAACCAAAACATGCGTTCGGTTTGCGCATCTTTTACATTCATTCACACTTCACTTTCAAATTTATGTCTGCAAAACATGCTCAATCCACGCTTCTCGTTCACGTTCGAAACTCCCAAATGGCCAATATGCGCCATTCTTGTCTGTCCGTAGAAAACAAGGACAAGGCCAATTTCCTGAGCTTACTGCACGCTCGCAATCAAGTACTCTTGTCACGTACTCCCTAAGGGCCATGATGGACATATTTGTCTCGCTTTTGGAACTCATCCATGCAAATGCAATAAGACCTAAATGGAAGACGGTTAACATCACGTAGCCGCCGGGCGCCAAGTTCACCAACCACCGACGAGTCTATCGATGCGGTGTTGAGTTTTTTTTTTTCCCCATTCAAATATCCCCTGTATTCCAGCTGAGAGTTGGAATATTTAAAAGTTGTTCGGATGGAATTACTTAAAACTTATCGAATGCCAAACTTGGGGCTTAGATTTCCAATCGTATGTATAATCGAAATGGATGACGCCCGAACAGTGCAAATCGGTTGGAAAGATTCATGTTTCTTCGGTTATTTTCTATATGCGGGCATCACTGAAAAACTACTAAAACTCTGCATAGTTATTCTATTGACACTACAGCTCATTATAGGCTAAGTCTTAATTGATGATATTGTAACGTGGCTTAAAGTTGAATTGATTGCTCACGCCAAATAATAATAAGAACTCCGTTTATGATGCAAATAAGAATAAGGTTTTATTTCCTTTTTATTGTATGTTATTTATTTTTCCAACTTGTTTCCCCAGTAACGTCTCTTCATTCTCGCTGTCCTGATTCCGTTGTCCAAATCCATGACTCAGGCGACTCCACAATATCATGTAATTATTAAGTAAAATGAAATAACGAATGTCCAAAGATGGAAATCAAACATTAATGTCGATTCTTACATCATAACAATTTCTATTTTACTTAAAATTATTTCATGACACACTAATTATGAGGTGGCATTTAAGGCACCTGCCAAAGTAGAACTCTATACCTAAGCTTTTTTTTTAAGGAAGGATGTTTGATTTAATTGCGGGTTAAGGAGAGTGAATGACTATAAGGGAATTGGCGTAAGCGATTTGCTGTTAGGCTACTAACGATATATATAATTTTTGAAGATTTCATTGTTTTAAATGAATGGGACATACACTACACATCCATGGACCCGCACGGCCACTTTTTCGTTCTGAAAGTGACCGCACGGATGGGATTCGAACCCACGACCACGAGGCCCAGAAGCAGGAGCGCTACTCACCAGGCCACCGCGGCCCCAGCCTGAGCATTATTTTTTGTTTCTATACTTCAAAATTGCATAATGGCTTGATGGTTTTAAAGGAGACACAAATGAGTACAAACAAATTTTAATCGAATAAAATCAATTGTGAAATGCGATTTATTCCCGGCACCCTCCTCCTCTTCGGAGCAACGCCCGCGGGGGTGGATAATAACTTTATTACCCCTCCGAATGCCCGTCAGGCGTGGAGGAAAATTAAGCCCCGGACAACATAATAAGGGCTTGAAACTTTCCTGCGAGAGGAAAACTCCGGATATTTTTTAACTGAATTACCGCACCTTATCCGACGTGAAATGAATATTTGGACAGATTCGGGATTGTTTGTCGGGCGGAAAAAAAAACGGGAATTGGAATTAGTATAATTGCGCTCCTGGACGTCACGTACTCATTCACACATCAACTTTTAAGTTTGAATTGTAATGAATGCGCCAGGGGAGGCTAAATTTGATCAAAACAAATATTATAATTTTTTTTATTTTCTGAGAAAATAAATATGTGGGTTAGGGCTGAAAAACTTTAGTCAATTGCCCTTTAAAACCCTGTATGGAACCAGTGGCGATTTCGGGGGGCGGGGGATTGGGTAATGGGGTAAGTACCCCCCCCCCCAAGAATTTTTCGCTTATCAATTTTTATTGTTTAAAATTACCGATATTCCATATTCCAAACAAATAATATAACCGGTAAATTTTTCCAACGCTTTAGAACGTTGGAAAAGGATACGGAGATTTCACGGAACAGCTGTATGAGAGCGGAAGCACCAGTATATTTATATTTTTTTTAAATCATCCAGGAAGGCTTTGCGAATTCTTTTCTATCGTGTGAGCCGCAAAATTTTGTTTCAGAGTTGGCTGTTGGAGTTAAATGAAGCATGTCGCATATTATTATATCATGAGACTAGAATTAGATTTAAAAAAATGAATTAATCTCAGACACGACTGTTATGTTTCTCTCTCTCTCTCAGGCATGGCCAACTCAAACAAAATTCTGCGGCTCACACCTTATAATTCCTAAAGAAGGCCTCAGGGAGAACCATTGAGACGATTGAATTTGCTCAATCTATGCCTTTCCAAAGCTGCCATATTGCCTGAACAGGTCATCTCCATCGGCAGTGCTGAAGGGGGTGAAAAAAATAAAACATCGTTTTGAATCGTTTTGGGCAGTTTGAAATTGGGGAAAAATCGTATCTTAAAAAGTATGCGCTTTATGTAAAAATTTTGTAGATGTTTTCGATTTGGTTTCAATAGTTATACTCTCGCCGCGCTATGAAGGCGTCTGTGGTGAACAAAGGGTCGGAAGGACCGCCCTCAGCAGAAGTGATTGGATATTTTGTTACTTTACATTCACAGGTGTTTACACTTTGCTTGCTAGCTATTGATGCACTATCCACTTCTATTTATACATCAGTGGTTTTTAAAAGATTACAGATAGCTCCTCAGATGCCTTCATAGCGCGGCCAGATCAAAAAATCTAACATTTGAGTTGAATCAATTTTTTCCCTTTAAAGCTACGCGCACACTTGCCGGAATCGGACGGACGGCAGGCATCGGCAAAAATTACTTAACACAGTTGTAAACGAGTCAACGCACATTTATTCGTTCCATGCCGTACTGATAAATGTGCGTTGACTAGTTTATAACTGTGTTAAGCGATTTTTGCCGATGCCTGCCGTCCGTCCGATTTCGGCAAGTGTGCGCTAAGCTTTACACCCCCGCTGAGGAGTTTCGGGAATGTCGAATTAAAAAATAACGGATCACCGTAAATCGTAGAGCAGACGGTCCTGCATATGGCTGACCTATCATTTTTTTTTTTTTACAAAATAGGATGAAATGATTTTTTTTTTAATTCGTAATTATAAGGGTTTTGTGTCAAATTTGAAAAATCATACCTCGAAAACGCGCCGCCAAATTAAAAATATACCCTTATAAATCTTGTAGAGAGGATCTTTGTGAACATATTTGATGACTTTTACGTTCATTTCAATTAAAAACAGAGGGTGAAACCGCACCCCGAAAAATGTCTTCCAACCTATTTTTTTTTTCATGGTGATGGTTGCGACCGTTACTACGTGGTAATTCATTATAGAAATACTGAATAAAACACTTACTATGTTTTTTACCACAAATTGTGGTAAAAATCATAGTAAGTGTTTTATTCAGTGTTTCTATTTTTTTTTTTGTATATTTTTGTAAAATGGTGATTTGCCGTAAATAAATATCTATCTATCTAACTGTTGCCAAAGGACGCACTCTAAAACCGCAAGGGGTGTTCCAAATATAAGAAAATTAAATTTAAATGAAAGCTGACCCTAAAAATTCTAACTCTTTCACTTTTAAAGAAAAAATTACGTCCTTGACAGAAACAAAACGAACCTTGCGACCAGGCCAAATATCGCGCTCTGGAAGGGTATAGGGGGTGTTTTAAAAAAATTGACGAAATTTTGACACCACCGTAGAGGGTGGGGAAAGAAGCGATCGGGTTACCTCACCCCTCGGGGACGGGTTTAAAATTAAAAGTTCGCTCAATTTTTTATTTCTCCAATGTATAGACAATTGCTGATCAAAACAATCCCGACCGGTCCCGCCCTTCCAAAACCGCCAATTTTTAAAAGACGAAGGAGGAGAAGTTTTTTGGCGGCCGAGCGGGAGGGTGGCGGCAAAATTTTTTAGACCTTGAAAAGTATTCCAAAGAGACTCTCGGTCCTCTTTTTTTGAAAAAAATTGACCACCCCTCTCGGTCAGAAATGATGAATTTTGCCAAATGAAGGCCTATGGCTTTGATTTTTTCAACAGAAGCCCCTGCCCTTCCCTAAAGTACCCGCAACGAGTTTTAGAGTACTTTGCGAAACGTGAAAATCAACCCCAGGAGGCGGAGGCAAATTTTCTGAAAAATTTTCTGACACGGTCAGATGCACCCTCGGAAGCTCTATCGATCCCCCAGGTGCCGCCCCCTGACTACCTCACCACCCCACGTGAAAATAAAACCGAAAAAAATTGAAGAGAAACCAACTAAAATTGCAGTTCGATTTTTTTCAATTCTTTTTCCAGACACTCCCTTTGGCAGAGCATCATTGGTCATTTTGACAAAAATCTTCCAAAAAAATGTACCACTTCTCTCGGTCAGAAATGGTTAATTTTAAGCTTTTTAACTTTTTCAATAGAAGCCCTTGCCCTCCCCTAAAGTACCCGCAACGAGTTTCGGAGTACTTTGCGAAACGTGATAATCAACCCCAGGGGTCGGAGGCAAATTTTTTGAAAATTTTTCCGACACGATCAGATGCACCCTCGGAAGCTCTACCGATCCCCTCCCCAGATGCCGCCTCCTGACTACCCCAACACCCCACGTGAAAAAAAAAACCGAAGAAAAACTTGCTAAAATTGCATTTCGATTTTTTCAATTCTTTTTCCAGACACTCCCTTTGGCAAACAGAGCATCCTTGGTCATTTTGACAAAAATCGTTAGAGCCGTTTTGAAGCTGCGGCCTTGTATATGAAATTTTAGGCGTGCGCCAAAACGCCGCTACTGGCTTTGTTTTTGCTCTTGAATGATTTGTCAGTAGTCGGATCTCTTTAACACGTTAACCGCTCTGTCGGTCACCAGTGACTGACACCGAAGTTTTCCACCAGTCACTGGTGACTGACGCCGAAATATTCCGCCAGTCACCGGTGACACTGAAGTATTCCGTCAGTCGCTGGTGACTGACACAGAAGTATTCCATTGGGGCCACGTCAGTAACCTATGACTGAAAGTGAGTACATAAAAAACCCATAATTTCGTTTAAGAAAATCAATGCATGAAAATAAATTAAATAAGCATATTCTTACTCACTTTATAAAATAAAACTTAAAAACACAGAAAACTTTTTTTGACATTTTACAAATAATCTTGTTGGCAGCTAATGTGTTAAAAAGCATGCATCTACAATATTTATATCGGCAGACTTTTTGAAATGTCGCCCCCTTAACGAGATGTGATTTTTCAAAAAGCGACCAAAGTGTTTTTAAAAATGTTTCCACCCGTTCTGATTTTTTCGGGGGTAATACCACAAGAGGTTAAATTTGGCCGGATAAATTTTATTTGTTTGCACGAGCCATTGAATCGACACAAATTTCGAGAATGAATTGAGATGGAAAAAAAATGGTAAAAAGACAATATCTACCTCCCTGGCACATGGATTGGAATGACAATCGCGAACAATTTTTCACGCAGAAGCGTGTCCGAAACGGATTTCAATTATATTTCACTGCAGAGGTATTCAGAACTGACATGACGGCCACTGTTCAACTGAAGTTACTTGTTTCCTAAAATTGTTAATATAAACATCGTTGTCATGGTGAAGGTAAATAAATTTTTATCCACTTGTAAATTTGTTTGTCCGCCGTTTTAAATGCTCCTTTTTATACATGAGTTGAATTATCGGGGATATATTTTTTTTCTATTTCAATACAAGAGCTCAAACTTCTAGGATTAGTAGAGGGTGTTGTAACGTGCTTTGATTTGTGATTTTCTTCAAAAATTTTAAAACACCCCCGACCCTTCCAGAGCGTGTCAGTCGGCCTGGTCCCTATGTTCGTTTTGTTTTTTCAAGCGCGTTTTTTGCTTCTTTCGAGGACGTTTTTTTTTTCTTTCAAAGTTGAAGAGTTGAAACTTTTAGGATTGGTAGAGAATATGATGAGAAAAAATTTAATTTTTTTTTAATTTTAAAAAACCCCCTACTCTTCCAGAGCACGTCACTCGGCCTGGTACCTGTGTTCCTTTTGTTTCTTTCAAGCGCGTATTTTGCTTCTTTCGAGGACGTTTTTTTCTCTTTAAAAGTTGAAGAGTTGAAACTTTTAGGGTTGGTAGAGAATATGATGAGCCTTAATTTAACTTTTTTTCAAAAATGTTAAAATTCCCCCTACTCTTCCAGAGCGCGTCGTTCGGCCTGGTTCATGTGTTCGTTTCGCTTCTTTCCAGCACGTATTTTTTTTCATTTTTAAGACTTGAAACTTCTAAAGTTGATAAAGAATATCCTTAATTTATGATTTTTTCAAATGTTTCAAAATACCCCCTACCCTTCCAGTGTTCCTGTGTTTACCTTTGTAAATACTACGCTTCCACAAATATACAGTATACAGTATGGAAATCAAGTAGCCGATAAATTCGGTACACCTGAAATAAAATATTTTTGGAAAAATTTCTCGAACAGGTCGATTTTCTTTGATAAAAATACACATTTTTGCATAAAAGTTAATTTTTAATTTTTTTGTTTTTAAATGACAACCCCCTATTTTTGTTCTTGATTTTGATAGATCTTTTCATTGTCGAACTGGCAGTATATAAATGTTGCCATCTTACATCAGAAATTTTTCGAGTAAATGACAATTGAAGATGAGAACCCGATATTTAGAGTTTTTGCAATGTTTTGTAGCAATTTTCTCAAACAACAATGATCTTGACTTTCCATATAATACAATATGGTTTCAGCAAGATGGCGCACCATTGCGGTATGTGCGTTTTTTGAACAATTGCTATATGAATAGGTGGATTGGCAGGCGAGGACCAATGGAAGGGCCCGCGAGAGAGATGAACTGTGCAGAATTAGCCCTGAAAATATTTAAAATGTTCAAGAAGAATGTTCGAACTGTGGATGGCAGAACATTTAATTTAATAATTGCATTTGCTTTCTAAAGATCTTTTTGTTTATTTTGTGTTAACAATAAAATTTATAGTTTCTCACTTTCAATTGTCGTTTACTCGAAAAATTTATTATGGAAGATGGCAACATTTTTACACTGGCAGATTGACAATGAAAAGATCTCTCAAAATCAAAAACAAAAATAGGGGGTTGTCATTAAAAAAATAATGGATGACGTCATTACTCAAAAACAAATGACGACTGAAAATTAACTTTTATGCAGAAATGTGTATTTTTATCAAAGAAAATCGACCTGTTTTTTCTTCAAAATATTTAATTTCGGTTTCACCGAATTTATCCGCTACTTAATTTCCGCACTGTATAAATAATATTTAATAACTACCAAGAAATTAAGTTGACTAACTGCAACTTGCCTACATTCGGCCGACCTACTTCCTTAGATCACGAGCCGTCACTGAATTAATTCTTATCGGCTATGATTATGAGTTAATTATAAAAATAAATACACGTACAGGTGAGTTTTTTTTTTCAATATTTAGTATGGGGATTAGTATGGCAATCGCCAATTTTTGTTCTTGATTTTGAGAGATTTTTTCATTGTCCAACTGGCGGTATAAAAATGTTGCCATCTTACATAAGAAATTTTTCGAGTAAATGACAATTAAATGTGAGAACTTGATATTTACAGTTTTTGCAAAATAACCTTGTTCCAAACTAAAAATGATCTTGACGTTCCATAATAATATAATATGGTTTCAGCAAGACAGCGCAGCCCCGCACTATGCGCGTTTTTTATACAATTGCTTTACGAATAGGTTGATTCGCAGGCGAGGATCGAGCCCGGGAGAGAGATGAATGCGCAGAACTAGTCTGGAAAATGTTCAAGAAGAATTTCTACATGTTCGAAAAAAACCGCGCCCAGTGCGGGGATGCCCCGTCTTGCTGAAATCATATTGTATTATATGGAAGGTCAAGATGATTGTTGTTTGGGTAATTTGCTACAAGCGTTGGAAAAACTAAATATCGGGTTCTCGCCTTCAATTGTCATTTACTCGAAAAATTTCTAATGTAAGCTGGCAACATTTTTATAGTGCCAGTTCGACAATGAAAAGATCTCTCAAAATTAATAAGAAAAATTTCTCTGTATTAAATGCAGTTTTTTTAACTGAATTAGGGTGCATTTCTGTTTGGTGGAAGCCTGAGGACAGATTTAATGTTGAAAAAGACGGACACCTAGCTAATTTATCTAAAATATCACTGATATTCGGGATAGGATGTCGATCAGTAATTGTTTTATCTTTTTTTTTTATGATAATCTACTACTATTTTCCACTTTTGTTTTCCAGTAGCGTCTAACTTCTTAACTATTCATTAAATATTGTTCCCCCATCAGAACACCTACATTTAATGTTTACATTAATATTGTCATATTTGCCGGCGCTGGCAATGTCCATTTCTTGTCGGTGTTAAAGCCACCCATAAATTTGGTTCAGTACAGCATTCAGGCAATAGATTCCGCCACTTTGGCGTTTCTACCTTAACTATTCAGTTTTATTTTTAAAAACATGATCAATGTAAAAATTCAAATGTAAATTATGTCTCACCTACTGTAACTTTTATCTTCACATCACCACAAGTGACTAACTTGCTTATTATTAATCTTACAAATTATCAAAATTAATAAGGATTGCAAATGACAATTTTCTCATCGTGATTATACATGTTGTTCGGTTGGTATAATACATACAAATGATTACAGCGACTCTATGTTTGTGAGCGTGTGTGCAGATAAATTACAAGAATGTTGTACGTGTAATTGTCTACTTACACGCGTCTAGAGGACGTGTTATTATGTTACATGATGGCAGCCTGACGAGTGTCGGTTATTGTTGTGTGAACGTGAACCGGCGTTTTCAACTTTGCGATAAAAGTTCATCTTGTGCATTTTTCACAATCTTTCAATTGAATTGAAAGAAGATATAACTGCAACAACTCCACATTTTGCTGTAACTAACTTGATCTTATTTAAAAACAGCGAATGCTTCATCTCCCTCTCTCTCGGCTGTGTCTACTGGGCCTGTAAACTACATGCTTAGATCATGTGGGCCGCGATTTAGATACGTTTGGAAAGATTGATCTACATGGTGGGGCGGAAGAACTTGCTGATTTAGAAATTCAACAAAAAAAAAGCAATACAAATATCGATTTAATTCTTTTTCCACCATTAAGTAGAACATTTAAAGTTTATGTTTACACAGTTTTAAAGATATCAAATTGCATCCATCATTGTTAATAGAACTTGGAAATTTCGTTCTACCCTTTTCAGCATATCGATCGGTATTTTGGCGACAGCTGTGGCACCGTCCTGCTGAAACGACACATCTTGTTGGGTGTTGGCTGGAAAAACAAGCCATTCAACAAAACTGTCCGCTCGGTTTCTGCAGCGGTCAGGATCTCAAATCACTTGTTTATAACGATCGTCCTAAGACCCTGACTCGCCCGAAGAACAACATTTGTCAAGCTTTCGCCAATGCAATTTCCGAGTTCGATTAACGTTGTGTGTTGGCAATGATGAATACCATCTGCCTGATACCATCTTTAAAACTGTGTAAACATAAACTTTAAAAGTTGTACTTGATGGTGGAAAGAGAATTACTCTCGATATCTGTATTACTTAAATTGAATTTCAATTCAAGTTCCTCTGCTCCACCCTGTAGATAATTATTACGACGGCTAATTTAAGACATTGTACTTTAACAGACAGACTGTAATTGTGACAAATGTATACTCAGTTTCCTCATTGCATATACGACGAATTGATTGTGGCTCGGAAAATACATTTCCCAGCGAAATGAAAATGTGAAACAGCTGTCGCAACTCTATGTCTCGTCCGGCGGTAACAGTGTATTGAATTTTCAATCGCAATTGCGATCCATCCGTCTTCGGCGTAACACCGATTGGATCAGGAGATCCCTTTCATGTTTCGTGTGAATGAAACGAAATGGATCTTTATGTGATAATGGGAAATTCTGACGCAATATCTATTTCGATATACATTTTGATACTAAACCAAATTACAGAATGAAACCAATTTGTTATCTATAAATCTCAAGCTATCCTCTTGTTTCTTTATCTTGGTCATTGTTTCTCCTGCTACTTTGCTATAGATATTCATTTTATTTTTTTTTAGGTTTTATTTTTGTTGGCGTGGAGTACTCTGTTTGCGATAATCATTTTTATTTATCACGCATGTGATGTCTAATAAAAAAATGGTGATGTGGCCATCATGTTACTTTCTCCGACTTGATGGTATCATAGCCATTTATATTTACATTTTCATGGTTTATTTTCAATTGAAATCATATTTTAAATGTACATCAAAAGTTGTGTAAACTCGGATGAAACTGACGTTTAAAACGTCAAAATTATGAAAGATGGAAAAATTATACTTCAAATTCAAAAACTCAGTTTACTCAAAAACTAAAGGGATTTCGAAAAAAACTTATTATTTTTTGTTTTGTAATTTTTGGTTTAAAATTATGAAACGATAATACTTACAGCAAATGTATTTTAATAATAACTGTAGAGAATGCCAAAATGAACAACTTATATAGAATAAGTATTTTTCGAAATCTCTTTGGTTTTTGAGTAAATTGACTATTAGAATTTAAAGTATAATTTGTCATTTTCATCTTTCAAAATTTTGACGTTTTAAACGTCAGTCTCATCTGATTTTACTAAACGCTCTATGCACATTTAAAATGTGATTTCAATTAAAAATAAACCATGAAAGTGTAAACATAAAGTACTGTACCATCAAATCGGAAAAAGTAACACCATTTTTTTATTTTTTTTGCCATTATTTTAGAGTTTCGGATCGTATCTTAATTTGAGCTTGTGTTATTTTTGGGGCAAATTATTTTTAGACCAGAATTTTCGTGCTCGTATTTTATATTTTTTGTCTGTTTCTTCGATTTTTTTCCTTTAAATTCTTGATTTTTTTTTTCATAAATATTCTTTATGTTGGTCCCAATTTTTAAATGATCTGTTGAAATTTTCGACTTTTTTGGTCAGTATTTTGATTTTTAAGCTCGTGCTTTCGATTTTTGGTCTAAATTTTCGATTTTTTGCTACAATTGTTTAATTTTTATTTGTATTTTGGATTCTTTTGGTCTAAATATTTGATTTTATGTCCTAAGATTTCTTTATTTGGCCAAAATTTTCGATTTGTTTATTAAGATTTTCGATTTTTTTACTTTTTGGTCTGCATTTTTTTATTTTTAGGCCCATGTTTTCAATCTTTTGGCCACATTTGTTAAATTTTGACCTGTATTTTCGATTTTTTGGTCCAAATTTTTGATCTTCTGTCCTAAGATTTCTTTATTTGGTTGAAATTTTCCATTTGTTTATTAAGATTTTCGATTTTTTAATCTGTATTTTTTATTTTTAGCCCCAAATTTTCGGTATTTGGTCCAATTTTTTTTGTTTCGTCCTATATTTTAAATTTTTCAATTTTCAATTTTAGTTTCTGTTCGGAAACTTACTTTGAGCTACAGGGTTATTTTGAGGATGAAAATGGCAAACAATTTTTTCTTTGCTTGAATTTTTTTTATCTGCATTTTTAGATCTCTGGCCTGTAATTTCTGTTTTTTTCAAAGTTTTGATTTTTGGCCTAAATATTCTTTATTTTGGCCTGCTTTTCTTAATTTTTTTTGTCCCAAATTTTCAGTATTTGGTCTAATTTTTTGTTTTCTTGGCCCATATTTTAGATTTTTTTATTTTCAATTTGAGTTTCTGTTCAGAAACTTACTGTGAGCTACAGGGTTATTTTGAAGGTGAAAACGGCAAACTATTTTTCCTTTACTTGAATTTTTTTATCTGCATTTTTGGATCTCTGGCCTGTAACTTCGTTTTCTATTACAAATTTTTTATTTTTGACCTAAATATTCTTTATTTTGGCCTAAATATTCTTTATTTTGGCGTGAAAATTACCGACGAGAAGTTAGCCATAAAAATTCCAGCCATAGATTTCCCGGCGCATCCACCATTTCGGTGCGATTTTTAATTTTTATTTGTGTAGTGTCTTTCTGTGGGTGTATTTATCAACTATAAACTGTCAAAAGGCCATGAAAATTAAAACGAAAAAACAAAAAATTATCTGACAGTCATTAATTCATGGGTGGCGTTTAAAAAAATCGTAACTCAAAAAGGGCATTGCAAAAAAAAATATTTTATTTTCGCAATGCCTTTCTGCAAGTACAGTAAACAATTACAAATCGTCAAAAAACCGTGACGAATATTATTTATATTTTTTATTTAACATTAACAGAAAATCGTGGATGGCCCATAAAACAAAAAGGGCATTGCAAAAAAAATTATTTTATTTTCGCAATGCCTTTCTGCAAGTACAGTAAACAATTACAAATCGTCAAAAAACCGTGACGAATATTATTTATATTTTTTATTTAACATTAACAGAAAATCGTGGATGGCCCATAAAACAAAAAGGGCATTGCAAAAAAAATTATTTTATTTTCGCAATGCCTTTCTGCAAGTACAGTAAACAATTACAAATCGTCAAAAAACCGTGACGAATATTATTTATATTTTTTATTTAACATTAACAGAAAATCGTGGATGGCCCATAAAACAAAAAGGGGCATTGCAAAAAATTAGGAAAATTAGGAACTATCTAGAACCTTTAAAAACCCAATATACCCATAAAACTTAATTTTACGAGCGGTACAAAGGAGACTCCGCGCCCTTGCCGCTAACCGTAAACATATTTCACACGCTCAAGGGAGGCCTTGAGCCTGTGAAATATTTCTGCTTGATTTTTATTACGTCTAATAAAATATAAAAAACAGGTTATTATTTCTTTTAGTTTAGTTTATTACATCCGGTGGTTGGAACCTGGTAAATGCGTCAGCAAGTGCACGTATACAATTTTCTAGGGCGGGTCACGTAGAGTTTACGAATTTTGCTACTTATTCACAATAGGTAAAAAGAGCGAAAATATGCATTTTATGCACATAATGAAAAAAATATGCTCTAAATGCAAAAATACTAATAAATATGCATTTTATGCAATTTTTTATTACGCCATATGCTTTATTTTGGCGAAATTCGTCCAGATACTAAAAGTTACAGTGATATTCCCAAAATTAAACAATATGTATTTTGCATAAAATCCTAAGCTTGATAATGATACATAACGCATCTGATGCCATATTTTTGCCACTACTGTACTTCCGGTTTCACCGAAAATACCCTCAACTTGTTTTAATTTAAATGGGACACCCTGTATATTTTTGCAGATCTTAAAAGACCTTTTTATATAGAAATAAATAAGTTTAGTGGAAATACTTTGTAAAAACGAGAAATAAATCACTTTACAATTAAAGGATAGGTAAATGTATTTACTTTAGACTAATGTGTTAATAGAGTGTAGTAAGAAATAAACGAGTACAATCTAGTAGGTAATTGTTGTTAAACTAATTGACAGAAATAAATTGTATGATTAAAAAAAAAAATTATTCTCATTAGTCTAAAATAAATACATTTACACCTATCCTTTCATTGTAAAGTGATTTATTTCTCGCTTTCACAAATTATTTTCACTAAATTCAGGATGTACGAATTCAAAATAAATAGCGTGACGTAGGGGTGCGTATATTGTGTGTAATGTGAGTCTTCTAATGAAACAAATGCACAGGAGTAATGGATTTATTCACATAAAGTTATGACTTTAAACTCTCTTACTAGCTAATAAAGTAAAATATAATAAAATTATTGGAAACACATTAAATATTATTCTTCAAAACTTGGGAGGGGGTTAACTCCGCAACCCCCTAGAGATACGCTACTGACAACTGTGATAGAAATCGACATTGATGTATCCTCGACAGGCCTCGAAAGGGACTCTTCGTCATGATGGTGAGGTTCCGGGTTTGCGAGACGGGCATTGGCGTGGCCTTTTTGGTCCAGGTGGTGGAAGGTTGTCCTGGTATGTGGCTTCGGTAAAGGCCCTGGTGATTGGGGCCACTGTGTCCTGGTGGTTAACCCTCCAAAGACCCTCCTCGTTTTTAACGGTGACTTTGGCGAAAGCCCTGGTGGAAGGGGGGGCTTCTGGTCCCAGTAGTGGGGAACTGCTTGGTCCAGGTGAGAGGCATTGGCAAAGGTATTAGTGAGATCCTCCAAGACCTGGTGGTTGACCTCGGTGAGTGACCTTGACAAGGGCCCAGCTGGTGTAGGACTGCATGGTTCTCGCTTGGTAAGTGACCTTGGCTGTGTTTTCTTCGTCCTTGAAGTGACCTTGGCAGAGGCACTTGCGATGGAAGGGGGGGGGGGGGGCTCCTGGTTCCGACGGTGGGGAACTGCTTGGCCCTAACGAGCCTTGGAAAAGGCTTCTGTAAAATCTTCTTTAAACCTATGCCAAAAAACAAAACAAAAAATCTTCTTGGACCTAGTGGTTGATCTTGATCCTGGTGGTGTGGGATTACTAGGTCCTGGTGAGTGGCCTTCGTAAAGGCTTGGGTGGAGGAGTCCTCCTAGTCCTGGTAGCGATCAAGGCGGGAATTCTGTTACCCAGACCGGGGGAGCATCGGTAGAGCTCTAGTGGAGGCCTTCTTCATACAAGCAGGGGCCTCTTGCAACGGCTTTGCCGACCTGGTGCTGGTTGGTTGGTCCTAGTGCTGGCAAGCTCTCCTGGCTGCTCCGCCCTGGTCCTGTTTGGTACTCCTGGTGCCGGCAGTGGACTCTGGCTGAGAGAGAGTGACAGGCGAGGTCCGCCTTTTATTACCCTATATTCCACACTAATGGCATTCATCATAAATTAAATACAAAATGGATGATCAATTTAAATAATCACCAAACCTTCTTCAGTAATAAATATAATAAATATCGCTATAAACCACTACTATACTTGATATCTCTTATTCATTAGTAATTTGTTTTGTATTTAAGAGTCCGTTTTACTTTTTCATTATGCACTAGTACGAAAATGTACGACATTTTGACTTAAAAATAAACTAGCAAAGTAACTATTTTCGTACAGTCGAACATAAAATTATTTTTGATTGGCAAGTAGAAGTTTATGAATAATGTTGGACTATTACTATTGGAATTGCATGTTTCGATCTAATTTGATCTCATCAGTACGATATATCCTAACAATGGAAATCGCATACATGCGCTTTCTAAGAAATTATAATTTTATAATTTCAAACAAAGCAAAATTTTATTTAATTTTTATCCCATAGTGCGTTTTCAGGGATTGATATATTTAGCATTATAGGGATTTACAAGTTAAAATGTGTGCTCGTTAATGGTTTTTCTACTGTGAATTTCAACATTATATTTGGCATTAACTTGAAGTTTACACCTTCTAAACAACTTCGAAACTCCCCCACAATTGGGCAATTTCAGCTGTTTCTTCAATTTAAGCAGATTCTGCACAAATAGGCACAAGTACTAGTATTGATTGAATATTGGCTTATGATCCCCCATTTCTATGTATGAGGACTAGCTTGAAAATTATTTAAAACTAAATTTGAAAAAATAGCACAATCTAATAAGAAAATTGAACGAATGTGCAATTTATTTTATTAAAAGTGATGTCAAGCCTGTGACGTTCATTTGAAGACAAGCCGCTCTGATTTTGAAGTTTTGGTTATTGTCGGCCAAGGTACCATAACATGTAAGGTGTCTACGTATCGTCTATTATGTCGCAGCAAGTTATTACCCTTATGCATCCGATAAATCAAATGAGCTACAATTGACTTCATGGACGATATGAGGGCACTGAAAATTAAAATTAGATGTTAGGAAAACGTAGACAAAGACTGTTACCCAACCTTATATGTTATTGGCCCACAACAAACAAAACTTTAATATTATAGCAACCTGTGATCAAATTAATATCATAAGCTTGCCATAAGTATTAATAAAATTGATTGAACATTCTTTTAATTTTCTATTAAAATGTACTCGAACTTTTTATGTCCGAATTTTGTTTTCCTTTTGGTATGTTGATTGATCTCAAAAACTGATACGGGAATTAAGATAAAACTTTGAATATGAGCCTTATTTGACAATTCGAAAAACTTAAAAGCTTTTGGTAAAATTTTCTACACTGGACGTAGATGTTAACGTAACCGTTTTTTCCGATAATTTGTTAAATATGAAAATTATTACATACAAGTTTAAACGAATTTTTAAGATTAACATAGAAATGTACATCTTTTAGTCAAATATTTTGTTCGACATCTCATTTGTTTTTAAGTAAAGTGATCGTAAAAGTTATTGAAATTTCAAGTATTTGTCATATTCATCTTTTATAATTTTGACGATTTATACATCAGTTCTCGGATCCTTTAAAACGCTCAATGTACATTTAAAATACCATTTAAATGGAAAATAAACCATGAAAATATTAAACCATATTTTTAAGCATTTGACTATGTTGAAATTTTATGAAATATTATTTTTATTATTTATATTTAAGAAATTATCAGAAGAACAAAACGGTTAATGCATATACCCACGTTCAGTGTACGGAATTTTACCAAAAACTTTTTATTTCTTTGCATTGTCAATAAAGTGAAGAATGTTTAGTCAATTCCTATGTTAGTTTTTGTGAAACATCACGCACTAAGCGACACACATTTTTCCGGAGAAAGTAGAAAAAAGTGATTACATAGCAAATCTGCAGATATCGCATTTGTAGTGAGTCATCGGTGTTTTTGAAAATATGCAAGCTGCGTGGAAGAAGTAGGTGCAAGAACTACATTGCACTTCATTCGAGTAACTACCGCACTTTCGGCAATTATCTTTTGACATTGTTGAAGTGTCAAGTATGATGCTCTTTAAATACTGTCGGTATTCATTGGGGTCAAAACTCATAGTCATATTTATGTCTCGAAAAATGCATTCGGCATAATATACAATATATACTCCGCAATTACAGCTGTCAAATTGTACCGGATAATCGTTATTAATCAATTTTACATTTTTAGAGTATGTATTTTTTAATTTATGCAAATAAAAATTTTTCCTGTGACTTCTAGAGGATGCGGGGTCGAAAAAGTGTATTTGGTCTGAATTTACATAAATTAGCATCCAGTGGTTATTTTTAACAATCGGCATAATGAATTGTTTTTCCGAAATTTGCTGATTTTCTTGAAAAATATTTTCTGTTTCATATTGTAAAAAGACTTTAATTGTAGGTTGATAACGTGAGAAGATCTTTAAAACATAATCAATTACAAAATTATCTAACCACATGTCTGTTTTTTTTTCATGAATATTTAATGTGTTGTAGCTCATATAATATAACATGTCTCTATTGTACATACTAACAACATAATCTATTTTATTATTAGGAATTTTGGCATCTGATCTGTTCTTATAATAATTTTCATCAATTCTATTATTTGATATATTTAATTCTATTTTATCATCGTCGTAATTGTTTGAGTTATTGGGAATTGTGGCATCCGATCGTTTTGTACAATCATTTTGATCGACTTTGCTATTTGATGCATTAATAATTTTGTCATCATCGAAAAATTTTTTTATTGTGGTCTTTTTAAAGTAAGAGTGTAAATTCTTTTTTCGCTTGGCCCATGTTTCCTCCGGAATAATATTTTTTCTTTTGGTTGCACATCGTTCTCTCGGAATATCATAAGTATGCTGCCTATATGTGGATATAATAAATTTTCTAACTTCCCTTATAAATCGAGTACATTTTAGATGTAGAGATTTATTTAAAATATTATTTTTAAGTAAGCCGAACCAATTTTCTACAACTGCATTACTCGACCGTTCTCCCCAAACACCACACCACAATGGTAGATAAGGGATATATTTTTTTAAAAGAGTTTGACTGAATGTGCCACAATAATATTCATTATTTATATTATTGTCATCCTCTAATGTTATATCGTACTCGATTTCATTTAAAATAGAATGAAACTTTTGGAAAAATTTATTGTTTTTATAAAATGAATCATTTATTATTATCGTTTCCAAATCAACAGATATGTCTTCATCATATTCACTAACTTTGTTATTATCAATGGTGTATTCTAATAAATCCATTCTGCTTTTTATCACTAAGTCGTTAACAAATTTGGATGATGACAGTATAAATATGCATTTAATAATATTTACAACGGTATTAAAGCAGTTAATATTGTAAATTGAAGCAAGTACCTCTTTGTAGAATTGTCTTATGTTATTGGATGTACCTTTAATTTGTTTATTTATGTCATTGCACATATTTTTCATTAGATGGGCACAGCATAATTTAATCGTTATCAAGTTCGGTGTTTTCTCATTCATTTGTAAATTATCAAATTTATAATTACAATATGTTAACAATGTCATTCCATTAAAGACTTCACAAACAGCATTGATGATTGCCAAACTAAAATCTGTTGTGATACTATCAAAGGGTGGCCAAGCAAGGTTTTTTCTTAAATAATAAGCTTTGAACGAGTGCAACCAAGAAGAGATGGAGTCTTTGTCGTGGAGTGAAGATAACATTTCAAATATCGGAACGACTTTGTTCATATTCGTTTTAATTACACCACTATAATATAGGACCCTTTTGCACTTTACTGGCTTACGGATAACAGAACCTGTTGCATCTATATAAAGTTTTAAAATACCATTCTGCCTCTCGGCGCACTTTAAAAGACAAAGTTGCTCTTTGCTAAATATATATATTTGGAAGGGGAGAATTATCTTTTGCATATAATGTTCATTCTCCTCGCGCATTAAAATGGTATCCCATAAATCATTTTTTGACCTATCATTACGTGCATTAAACTCTGATTTGACTTTGCGATAGACAGATTCTGAATTAATTGTTCCTAAATTTTTGGTGGATTTCATCAATTTAGTGTTATATTTATTAATATCTGCGTTCCGGACTGTTAACGCGGTATTACACTTTAATCTTCTCCCCAACAGTGCCCTCTCTATGCCTCTCACGTGTCCTGTACACTTTTGCCCATGAGAAAAATGGAGCGAAGTGCTCATTACTTTAAAGATAATTGAATTATCTTTCATCTTAATACCTTCAAACTTAAACTTTTTGCATCCCACTAAAGCACAATTTGCATATACGGTTATTTTCTTTCTCGAATAATTAATTGATTTAATATTAATAATGCAGGTATTATTAACAGCTTTAAGCAGTTTCTTTAGTACAAATGGATAACTGAAAGAGTTAAATTTATTTTTTTCTTCATTATAAATTGCAGCTAATTGTGAATCATTCATTTTAAAACTACCTTCCAAATATTCATATTTAGCGCCGGAAATTTTTTCGGGAAATTTGTTTTCGGTACCTTTTGGCAATTTTTCAATAAAATCTGTATTCGAGGATGGTAATGCAATCTGTAATTTGAAATCAGTTGATTCTTTTGAAACATCTAACGTACTATCCTTTTCATTATCAGTATGATCTCTAGACATAATCAAATGATCAGACGCATTTAATTCAGTGCTATTATCTACCACAGAAACATTTATATTAATTGGAGGACTTTCAAACACATTAGCTGCTACTTCGCCGATAGTACATTCTGGCAATTTTTCAATGAAATCTGCAATGGATGATAACTCAACTTCAAAATTGATATCTGCTGATTGCATCAAGGCGCTTGCTTCAGGATCATCTGAACAATTATCTAATACTTCGTCGATACTATTTTTATAATGTTTTGTTATTAAACTGCATAATTTTGAAATATTTCTTTTTATTTGAGAATAAATCCTTTTAAGATTTTTATTTGAATCATCATTATAAAAATGAATACAAGTTTTTCGGATTATTGGATGGTTAAATTTAAGCCGCCTTAAACAACGCTTTGATATTTTGCCAACAAAAAATAATGCCAAATGTTCAATAGCAATCATTTTGAAAGATATTCAAATCTGCAAAAACAAAAAAACAGGGTTTTATAATAATTGTTTGTTTATCTGATTATTTTAAAAAAGGTCAATTAAAATCTATTAAAATGTGAGAATTAATGACAACTAATGACAAACGAAAGAAAAACCGTGAAAAGGTTACGGTTATAAAACTAAATAAAATTAAACACAAATAAAGAACTTAAAAAACACAAACTAATTCGAAATATTCCAACACTAGGAAAAAACAAATTAAATCTATGAAATAATGGAACTACGGAATAAAATTATATTAATTAACTAATGCGAAAAATTCCAACACCAGGAAAAAACAAATTAAATCTATGAAATAGTGGGACTAATATATTAAATCGTAACGTACGAAATAAAAGAGGAGTTTAAATCCAAAAACAAAAAACGCGAAAACTAAAGACTTATATCTAATAAACAAGAAAAAATAGACTTAGACTAGTATAACGAGAACGCGAGCGGGTTATCCAAATAATTTTTAAAAAATATTACAATTACCAAAAAATTACACTGGGTCGATAACTAATAGCACGAAATGTGTGCAAAAAAATGTGTAACACAAAATATAAAAGTAAAATTTACTAACTAATTTTTCTGTAGGCCGGTCTCGTCCTGCACAATAATTTTTGTACGGGCAGGGAAGACAAGGTGTGTATTGTTAATTTTAATTTAAAAATGTGGTTTTGATAATAGTGGTAACGAAAAATCACAATCACAATTAATATAAGAAAAACAATTAACAATACGTAGGTGTATGGGGGAGGAATTAGGACACGATTCGTAAATTTGTTACAATGGACATGAAAACAAAAGAACGAACAAATTAGAAACAAATTTGGACACACGTACAATTCGAATCACAAAAACGCTTACCGTGAGCACTGACTCAAAATAACATAACAATGATAATCTGAAGTCGGAACTTGGTAAAATCTGTGTGTCCTCGAAGGGTCGCAGTACTATTTATCTGTTCCCCTTCCGGTGCGTTTTTGAGGAATGTGTGGGCGCTGACTCTGAATTTTTGGCCGTTAGGGGAGGGGCACCATAATTTCGGGTGCGTAACGTTTTGTCGACACTACCTGCTTACCCCTTATCGACGGAAGGGGGGTGCAGATCCAAAGTGTCGTGCTTCGCCCACCAATCGTGGCTCGGGTATTCCGAGATGTTATTTTAGATTGCCTGGTAGCCATTTATGGAATTCATGAATGGACTGAAACCTTCTTTATATTGCACAATACACTTTCGTTGTACATACACTGTTGCTGTTATTATTTAAAATGATGATTAAATTAATTCGACACATTCATTAATTCAGGTAATTAGTGAATAACAGTGGCGTAGCGTGGGTCCTAGGGCGGGGGGGGGGTTACTTTTCTAGGGCGACGGCCGCCGTTAAGAAGTGTATTTAGAAATATAGGTGTCCGTTATATGACCAAAGGTATTAATTATATAATGTTTAATAGTAATAATAATATTCTTTATTATCTAACACATGAGCCAAAAGAGTGTCGACAAAACGTCACGCACCCGTCTTGTCGGCCTGCGACTCGGTTGGGCTTTCGGTTTTTTGACGATTTGTAATTGTTTACTGTACTTGCAGAAAGGCATTGCGAAAATAAAATAATTTTTTTTGCAATGCCCTTTTTGTTTTATGGGCCATCCACGATTTTCTGTTAATGTTAAATAAAAAATATAAATAATATTCGTCACGGTTTTTTGACGATTTGTAATTGTTTACTGTACTTGCAGAAAGGCATTGCGAAAATAAAATAATTTTTTTTGCAATGCCCTTTTTGTTTTATGGGCCATCCACGATTTTCTGTTAATGTTAAATAAAAAATATAAATAATATTCGTCACGGTTTTTTGACGATTTGTAATTGTTAACTGTACTTGCAGAAAGGCATTGCGAAAATAAAATAATTTTTTTTGCAATGCCCTTTTTGTTTTATGGGCCATCCACGATTTTCTGTTAATGTTAAATAAAAATATAAATAATATTCGTCACGGTTTTTTGACGATTTGTAATTGTTAACTGTACTTGCAGAAAGGCATTGCGAAAATAAAATAATTTTTTTTGCAATGCCCTTTTTGTTTTATGGGCCATCCACGATTTTCTGTTAATGTTAAATAAAAAATATAAATAATATTCGTCACGGTTTTTTGACGATTTGTAATTGTTTACTGTACTTGCAGAAAGGCATTGCGAAAATAAAATAATTTTTTTTGCAATGCCCTTTTTGTTTTATGGGCCATCCACGATTTTCTGTTAATGTTAAATAAAAAATATAAATAATATTCGTCACGGTTTTTTGACGATTTGTAATTGTTAACTGTACTTGCAGAAAGGCATTGCGAAAATAAAATAATTTTTTTTGCAATGCCCTTTTTGTTTTATGGGCCATCCACGATTTTCTGTTAATGTTAAATAAAAAATATAAATAATATTCGTCACGGTTTTTTGACGATTTGTAATTGTTTACTGTACTTGCAGAAAGGCATTGCGAAAATAAAATATTTTTTTTTGCAATGCCCTTTTTGAGTTACGATTTTTTTAAACGCCACCCATGAATTAATGACTGTCAGATAATTTTTTGTTTTTTTGTTTTAATTTTCATGGCCTTTTGACAGTTTATAGTTGATAAATACACCCACAGAAAGACACTACACAAATAAAAATTAAAAATCGCACCGAAATGGTGGATGCGCCGGGAAATCCATGGCTGGAATTTTTATGGCTAACTTCTCGTCGGTGTGAAAATTTAGGTTGCGTGTTAAAAGTTTCGATTTTTTGGTCCTTATTTTTGATATTTAGGTCCTAATTGTTGGTTTAAGTTTTGGCTTTTTTGTGTTATACTCGTATTTTAAATTTTCTGATCTGAATTATTGATTTTTATGCGCGATTTTTTTGCCGGTATTTTCGAGTTTTTTTTGTCGGTTTTTGATTTTTTGCCCTTTACTTTTTAACCTGATTTTTTTTGCATTATTTTCGAGTTTCTGGTCGGAAACTTATTTTGAGCTAAACAATTATTTTATGGGCTAGCTAAATATTTTTTCTTTTACTTAAATTTACAATATTTTGGTCTGCATTTTTTTGGTCCACATTTTAGATCTTTACCTTTACCTGTTTTCGCCTCAATTTATTCCAAATTTTTAATTGTTTTGCCTAAATAATCTTTATTTTGGACAACATTTTCGATGTTTTAGTTTGCGTTTTTTTTTATGTTTAGGCCATAGTTTTCGATATTTGAATTTTTAGTTTTATTGTTTAATTATTTATTTCTATCAGCGAATTTTTGATTGGCGAATATTTTAGATTTTTAACCTAAAGCAGCGATTTTTTAATGTTTTGCCAGTATTTTCAAGGTTTTGGTCTAATCGTCAAATCGGATAAAGTAACATGATGGCCACATCACCATTTTTTGTGCTGGTTTTTTTGCGTAGATATTGCATCGTTCAGCCACTAGAAAAGTTTTAAGGTTTGATTTATCGATGTATCGATGATGGATAAACACAATTTTCGTTTTTGTTTTAAAATCAGAGCATGCTATGATTTGTTTATAAAAAGAAGCTTTTCTGCAACACTTTGCACCAGATTACTGTTCTTTAATGACGTTTCAGATTTGTAAGGTGTGAGCCAAAGAATTTTGTATCTGAGTTGGCCATGCCTGATATAGCAGTCATTTCTGAGATTAATTCATTTTTTTAAATCTAATTCTAGTCTCATGACGTAATAATATGCGACATAGCTAATTTATCTCACAGCCAAAATTTTGTGGCTCACACGATATAATTCATTAGATTTTCTATCAACTGAGAAATTGCACCACCACTGTGAGATTTTGCAACTTCTTAAGTCGAACATATTTCATTTCGTACGGTATTATATCTCCAAGAAGTTTCACATACAAATGCCGTCTTATCATTGCACGTATTCGTGGAAATTTTCCGGTTATTTTCCCTCCGGCTTCGGTCTGGCAGATAGGGGACATAAAGCAAACGAGACCAGCTGAATATTTCTTCTCTCCCGGATACATCTTGGGTTTTATGAAAGGCATCCCGAAGACGTCCATGCATATTCGCGACTCGTAAACGTCGATGAAATTTCCGCGCAGCAAAAAAAAGTCCCAAAGTATGATACAGTGCGTCTACGTGCCTACAATGGGTCTTGGAGAACAAAAATCCAACTCATAAGGTTGAATATAGTGTGTCTACGTGCCTACAATGGGTCTTAAGAGAACGGAGCACTTAGTTACATTATCCACCCATATGCTGTGAATAATGGTGAATTGTTTTTAACACCCCTGGCATACATTTAGTGATCAATACATTTTGTACTTCGTGAAACGGGGATGGTTTCGACCTCCCTCGCTCCGCGCAGTAATGGGCGTCTGGCTTGTTACCATGGCTACCGTACTCGTGTCCCTTCACCCCGGTTAACTCACGGGATACGGCACTGCATTCGTTTATCACTTTACTCCCCATATAATAAAATACCCCAATTTAAACTATTAAAAATTCATTTCATATCTTACCTGAGTGAAACTATTTAATTACAATTATTTTTGTAGAATACACGGCCGGTTGTAAATCGTAATACGACGGCAACTGTCACCTTTCACAACAAAATGAAAATTCCGCCATCATGATTTCATGGCAAACCAAAATAATTGTAAAGTTTTTTTACTTTCTCCGTTACAAAGTACGAGAAAGTATTGTGATCGTGATTTTTTTTCAAAAAATTTTTTCTCGGAAATATCCGTTTTGGGGTCCCTAGATACCATTTCTACAATTTCTGGAAAAAAAATTGTGTGTGTGTGTATGCTGTGTGTGTGTCTGTGCGCGCTTTATCTCAGAAACTAATAGAGCAATTGATATGAAACTTTGAACATACGTCTTATTTGATAATCTGAAGAACTGAAAAGCTTTTGGTAAAATTTCGTACACCGGAAGTGGGCGTTTACCTTAACTGTTTTTTTGTTTTTTGCCAATATTTTCTTAAATATGAAAAATATCCCAAAAACATTTAAACAAACTTTGAAGACAACAAAGAAATGAACATCTTTTGCTTGAAAACATTTTTCATAAAATTATTTTTATTTGAGAAAAAAAATTATTATTATTTTTTAATTTTTGGTTTATAATTATGAAACGATAATAGTTACAGCTAATTGATTCTATTAATAATTGTAGAGAATGCCAAAATGAACAACTTATAAAGAATAAGTTTCTTTCAAAATTTCTTTGGTTTTTGAGTAAACTTAGTTTTTAAATTTGCAGTATAATTTTTCCATCTTTCATAATTTTGACGTTTTAAACGTCAGTTTCATCCCAGTCTAGAAAACGCTCGATGTACATTTAAAATATGATTTAAATTGAAAATAAACCATGAAAGCGTAAATATAAATGATACCACCAAGTCGGAGAAAGTAACATGATGGCCACATCACCATTTTTTCTCTACATAACAGTCTGTCTGCGCGTGCTGTATCTCAAAAACTAATACAGAAATGAAACCATGAAACTTTGAACATAAGTGTTATTTGAGAATTTGAAGAAGTAAAAAGCTTTTGATAAAATTTCGTATTTCTGTTAAGGTAAATAACAGTTTTTTTTGTTTTTTAGCCTTTTTGGTACTTCAGGGCAATGCTTTTTAGAACTTTTTTAAGGGCATTTTTAAAAGACCTTTCTTCGAGGATTATTTTTCAGGACTCAAAAAAAATCAAGACTTATTTTTAGGACTTTCTTTTCAAAAACGGATTTTTTTTTCGGAACGTTTTCCGGACTTTTCGTTGAGGGCTTCTATTCGGGATTTTTTTCAAATTTTCAGAATTTTTGCATGACATTTTTACTTTCTCCGTTACGAAGTACGAGAAAGTATTGTGATCGTGATTTTTTTTTCAAAAATTTTTTTTACGGAAATATCCGTTTTGGGGTCCCTAGATGCCATTTCAACAATTTCTGGAAAAAAAATTTTTGTGTCTGTGTGTGTGTGTGTCTGTCTGTCTGTCTGTCTGTCTGTGTGTGTGTGTGTGTGTGTGTGTGTGTGTGTGTGTGTGTGTGTGTCTGTGTGCGCTGTATCTCAAAAACTAATAGAGCAATTGGTATGAAACTTTCAACATACGTCTTATTTGATAATCTGAAGAACTGAAAAGCTTTTGGTAAAATTTCGTACACCGGAAGTGGGTGTTTACCTGAACTGTTTTTTGTTTTTTGCCAATATTTTCTTAAATATAAAAATATCACAAAAACATTTAAACAAACATTGAAGACAACAAAGAAATGAACATCTTTTGCTTGAAAATATTTTTCATAAAATCATTGCTATTCCAGAAAAAAATTTATTAATTTTTTTTTAACTTTTGGTTTATAATTATGAAACGATGATAGTTACAGCAAATTTGTGTGAATAATAATTGTAGAGAATAGCAAAATGAACAACTTCCAAAGAATAAGTTTTTCTCGAAATCTCGTTAGTTTTTGAGTAAACCGAGTTTTTGAATTTGAAGTATATTTTTTCCGTTTCATAATTTTGACGTTTTAAACGTCAGTTTCATCCGAGTTTACGCAACGCTCGATGTACATTTAAAATATGATTTCAATTGAAAATGAACCATGAAAACGTAAATATAAATGATACCATCAAGTCGGAGAAAGTAATATGATGGCCACATCACCATTTTTTAGAATGTCTCCTTTCATGACATTTTTTTTTACCTTTTTAAGGACTTTTTCAGATATTTTTAGCTTTTTTTTTTTCAACACTATTTTCAAAACTTTTTATTTGAGGAATTTTGTTAAGGACTTATTTAAGGCCTTTTTGCAGGACATTTTTTCAAGACTTTTTGGAATCTCTTTTGTAGGACAATTTCTTCAAATCTTTTCAAGGACAATTTTAAGGGCTTTCTACGACGCTTTTTTTTAGAAATTTTTTTGTTTATTTTTTAAACATGTTATTTTCAGGGCAATTTTTCAAGACTGTTTTTACAGGATAATTTTTTTTTAATATTTCGGGTTTTTTTTTTCGACATTTTCTTCATGACATTTTTTAGAATTTTTACTTTTCATGACCTTTTTAAGGACTTCCTCAGATATTTTTAGCATTTTTTTCAAGACAATTTTTAACCTTTTTATTTCAGGAATTTGTTAAGGACTTATTTTAGGCCTTTTTGCAAGACTTTTTTTCAAGACCGGGATTTGTTTTTCAGGGCAATTTTTTCAGATCTTTTAAAGGATTTTTTACAATGCTTATTTCAGAAAAAATTTTGTTAATTTTTTAAACATGCTATTTTCTGGTCAATTTTTCAAGATTTTTCACAGGACAATTTTTTTATGGTATTTCGGGATTTTTTTCCGAAATTTTTTTTGAGAATTTTCTTTATGACATTCTCCTTTTCATGACTTTTTTGGACCTTTTTAAGGACTTTTTCAGATATTTTTGGCATTTTTTTTTCAAGACTATTTTCAAAACTTTTTATTTCAGGAATTTTGTTAAGAACTTATTTTAAGCCATTTTGCAGGTTTTTTTTTGGGATTTCTTTTTCAGGATAATTTTAAGGACTTTTTACAATGCTCTTTTTCAGAAATTTTTTTTGTTTATTTTCAGGGCAATTTTTCAAGGACAATTTTTTTATGACATTCCATCAGGACTCTTTTTCTGAAGTTTCTTCAGGACTTATGTTAGCTTTCTTTCAGGATTTTTTGGGGATTTTTTTCGAGACATTTATTTCTGGTCTTTTGTATGAAGACTTTTTTTCAGGACTTTTCTTCGCGGCTTTTATCAGGACTCTTTTTTTCAAGACTTTATTTCCAGGACTGGGACTTTTTCGAGAATTTCTTAAGAACCTTTTTTTCAGGATTCTTTTCTGAATTTTCTTAATTACATTTTTCGGGAATTCTTTTTCAAGTTTTCTTTACAGGACTTTTTTCAGTACTATGTTTCAGGACATTTTTTATAGGATTAATTTTCAGGACTTCTTGTTCCGGACTTTTTTTCGAGATACTTTTTCGGACTTCTTTCAGGATTTTTTTTAGGACATTTATTTTTGGTGTTATATATTAATTTTTCAGGACTCTTTTTGCAGTACTTTTTCTGGACTTTTTTACGACTCTTTTTCGCAACTTTTTAACAGGACTCTTTTTTTTCAAGACTCAAAACGGTCTTTTTTATGACTCTTTTTTCAGGACTTTATTTCTGGTCTTTTTGAAGAAACTGTTTTCAAGCCTTTTTTTGTCAGGACTCCTTTTCAGGGTATTTTATCAGGAGTTTTTTATGAGGCCTTTTTCAAGACTTTCGTGTTCAGATTTTAATTAGGATTTTTAGGACTTTCTAATTAGGACTATTTTTAGAAATCTTTTTCGGGACTTTTTTGTTCAGGACTTTCTTGTTCGGGGCTTTTATTAGGTTTATTTAGGACTTTTAAATTAGCACTATTTTTAGCAATCTTTTTCAGTACTTCCTTGTTCAGGGCTTAATTAGTTTTTTCAGGACTATTTTTAGAAATCTTTTTCAAGACTTTTATTAGATTGTTTTGGAACTTTTTAATCATGACTATTTTTAGAAGTCATTTTTAAGACTCTCTTGTTCAGGGCTTTTACTAGTTTTTTTCAGTACTTTTTAATCAGGACTATTTTTAGAAATCTTTTACAGGACTATTTTTAGAAATCTTTTACAGGACTTTCTTGTTCGGTTTTATTACTTTTTTCAGGACTCTTTTTTAGCTTTTTTTTTTTTTAGTTTTTCAGTAAACTTACTTGTCATTTTTACCTTTCATAATTTTGTCATTTTAAACGCCATTACCACTCGATCATGTGAAATGTTCGATTTAAAATATGATTTAAATTGAAAATAATGAATGAATCTATAAATATAAATAACTATTATACCATCAAAACATGATGGCCACATCACCATTTTTTGCAATTACCTCAATAAATACTCTGCAGAAATTATCAAATCATTCAGCTTAAAAAGCTTTAATAATAATGTAGGAACACCAATGCTGTCAAATAATTAGGGGAGCCAAGATTAACACATTTAAAATTTCATATGTAAATCTCTATGGCCCGTTTTGCAATTCAACACCCTCTATATGTTATTGAATGTATTAACGAGGAAACCAAAAAAAATAGGCCACATTTGATGATGACTTCCTACTAAATTCCATCGTCTATTCAATAACCGTCCTTTGATGTATATTCTGAATCCCATTATGCAAATCTCAATTACCCTCCCGCGATGACATCCTTATGATACGTCAAGGACAGACCCTTCAGAATCCGACGATGCGTGAAATCAAGGGTCACCCTTTATCTCGGGATTCAGCGCCATCCACGTTCGCGGACTGTTAACGCTTTTTGTCTCCATGTGCTTGCATTATTAACTCGTCTTATTTGTCCCAAAAAGAATTCTGATTCAGCGCCATCTAAGTTCATGGACTGTAAACGGGTTAAGAGCAGCGCTTTTTGTCTTCATGCGCCTTACATTATTAACTCGTCTTAGTTCCAAACAGCCAATACAGTAACTTTTCCTGGATTATGCTTAAACGGCTTTAGACCAATAAAACACCATTGTCTGCTCTCTAAATCCCGTAAACTTTGCGCAATCCATTAACGAACCACTCCCGAAGTACTCTCCTCGCGGTTCGATAATACTCACCGTTTTCACGATTATTACTTCACACCTCCGTCTGAGTGTTTGCCTCCACCCTGGATGAAGATGAAGTGGTAATATCAACACGTATGCTAAATCGATGCGTGACGTCTTTCAACGGCATCGCATTTTTTCAGGATGCACACACGTTGACAAGATCCGAAGGCATTTCCGCCCCCCGTTTTAGTGCTTCCCATTTCGTCTGCAGCAAATGGATCTTGATGATTTATAGCGCACATTTCCTACTTTGCGTGAATGTTTTCGTTTTGCCCGAGAAAAATTGTTCGGGATTTTAAAATGTTACGTTACGAAAATCTTTGATGTAACTTTCTCTGTTGGTTCTTATCTTGGATAAATTTTTACTAAATTATTTGTATGTCGGTTATAAAATTTGAAGACCTTATAAAAGCCGGCGATTATTTCATTTGGCGGTCAGAGTGTGAATGCCCCCCATCTCATAAAAACTACTAATTTATTGCCGTCGGCAATTTTCGTATTTACAAGCTCAATACGAAATTGTGGCCTTCGCGCGGACAATAGCCTTTTATTCAATAAATAAAATGCATTGCACACAAACACGTTCATTTATAAATAGCCCACTATATCAGCAACCACTTTTATTATTATAATTAACGCAACCGCATTAAAGCTACAGCGAAATCAAAACGTCTGAAACAGTTGGCAGCACATTTTCTAATAATAGGGATAATCATTCAAGTAATATTATGTTGGCTGTCTTTAATTCTCCAGGGCATCACATCTTGTTTATTTCGCCATCTTGCGGTTTTTAGGGTTACTTGTTTTAAGAATAGTTTTATTTATATCTTAACCTCAAAAAACCACAAGATGGCAGAATAAGCAAAATGCACTACACTGGTATGGTTTGAACAATGGATCTTTGCGTGTGCGTCATTATCGAAAACCGAGTTTTCTCGCTTTGGTCGTACACACATGATTGCGCCTAATTCAACTTGTCGTAGAGAGAGTAAACGCATGAAAATGTTGTCGGAGCTAAGTTCAGCTATGGTTCGATCAATGCATCTTTGCGTGTGCGTCATTACCAAAGTCCGAGTTTTCTCGCCTTGGACGACATACGTACACACATGATTGTGCCTAATTCAACTTACCATAGAGATAAATGTATGGAAATGTTGTCTGAGCCAGATTCAGCTATCTATGACGTGCACGCAAAGATCCATTGATCAAAGTTATAGTGTTGTCTATTTTTAACACGAAATCAAACAGTTAAACTGATTTTGTAACTCCTTTCGTTTTCTTTCAGAATGTGGACCACAAGATGAAATTCCGTTCCAAGAAGGGCCAGCTGCCCTTCATCGAGCTCAACGGGGAGGAGGTCGCGGACAGCGCGATCATCGTCAAGGAGCTGGCGCAGCGTTTCGGAAACGACCTGGACGCCGCCCTCACGCCCGAACAGCGCAACGTCGCGCACGCCATGATCTCGATGATCGAGAACCACCTGGTCTGGGTGATCATGTGGTGGCGCACCAAATACCCCGACCAGGTGCTCAAGGGCTACAAGGTGAACCTGCAGCACGCCCTTGGCACCAGAATACCGAACGGTATACTCAACTTCTTCTTCAAATTCGCGTTCGGCCGCAAAGTGAGTACCGATGTGCAATCGATGAGCATGACTGTTGGTACATGATAGTTATGTATTTATGGGGTGCCTTCCGTCACCTTCTGTGTTATTTGTTTTGCTTGATCAGAAAATTAGATTGAACTCTTTGGTGCAGATTTTTAAAAAGCTTGCCTCGGTTGGCACTCACTTGAATGTGGTGGTTCAAATTGTAAACCCATAAGCAGCAAAGAGAGCAATGACATTTTGCATCCTTTCCCGGAAAGTTATGACTTTTGATCGATTAATAATTATTGATTTAAAGAAGATTTAGCTTCATTTGATACATTGATAGATAGATAGATAGATATTTTATTGTTGGCATACAGAGTATTTACAAAAGTCAAAATAAAAGCATTTACATATATAAAATATTGAACAAATACTGGTTTTAAAAGCGTACACGAATAAATAATTAAAATTTAAAACAGAAATCACAATTTTAAACAAATTTCAAGTAAGATATCACATTTTTTAGTATCAGACATAAACTCTTCAACGCTATAGAACGCTCTTAATTTTAGGTATTTTGACAGGACACGTTTAAATTTAATTGAGCATAGATTTCTCACCTCCATTGGCAGCAGATTAAAAAATTGAACGCTCATGAAATTCGGAATGTTTTGAGATTTCGCCAACCTAACGAAATCAGTACGCGTATCTCCGCGATATGATTTCAATATGGGCAAGCCACCTTAGTAACGGGTCTAGGGTAACCCCCAGGAATTTGACGCTTTCTGGGTTTACCTCGTTAATCTTCCGTAACGAGAAAATTACATCAGTAGTTTTGGTTCTATTTAGTGCAAGACGATTTGAGCAGAACCACTCTTGAGCCCTTAAACGTGACCTCTCACAATCCAATTTTACAGAAGCCAGATCTTTCCCTCTAACTTTAATAGTTGTATCGTCTGCAAAAAAGATACAATCGCTGTTCGTTACATATTTGGAGAAATCATTTATATAAATGAGGAATAACAACGGACCGAGAATTGAGCCTTGTGGCACACCGATAGTAAGTGGGAGGCTATTCGAGATACTTTCTCCAATACACACACAATGTCTACGATTACTAAGATATGATCGTATTAAGTCAGTACTGACTTTATCAAACCTATAGTGTTCAAGCTCCTGTAGCAGGATTGTATGAGAAACGTAATCGAAGGCTTTGCTGAGGTCACAGAACAAGGATAACGAGTACTCCCCGTTCTCAAAACTGTCGACGATATTTGCCACGAGCTTACTTATTGCATCAGAGGTATTTCGATATTTTCTGAAACCAAATTGATTACCATCAAACAATTTATTGGATTCGAAGTACTGAACAATCTGTAAACTGATGGCTTTTTCAATAACTTTTGAAAAGATAGGTAGCAGTCTAAAATTAGCCACATCATCATTTTCGCCATTTTTTAATATTGGTATGATCTTAGCCAACTTGAGGCAGTCCGGAAATACACCGCTTATCAAGCATTTATTTATTAGTTTAGTTAATGGCGAACTGATCTCATTAATATGAGCTTTAATAATATTTATATTTAGCCCGTAAATATCTTTAGCATTGGAATTATTAAGTGATTTAACGATATCTCTTACTTCATTTTGCGATACCTCTCTCAGTGTAAAGCCCAGGCCATCCTCAATACTTTTGCAAAGCTTAAGGGCATCATTATTTCCAGTAGGAAGGTTTTCTTCAATTAAATGTGGGATATCATTAAAGTATTTATTAAATACTTCAGGTGAGATATTATGTTCCTGTTTAACCTGTTTAGGTCTTCTTTTAGCATTAATGATATTCCACATGGTTCTGCACTGGTTTGCCGATTCTGCAATCACACGATCGTTGGCTCGGGTCTTACATTGAGAAATAAATGCTCGATATTTTTTCCTATACATGTTTCTTTCCCTGGTTAATGCGGGAGTTGAGTACGTTCTGACTGCATCATTCAGTAGTGCTAAATATTCCCTCATGCTCCTTACTTCGTCATTGAACCAGCTTATGTTAAATTCAGTGGCTCTGTTCTTTATTGGAAATGCTAAATAGAAGCCATCACAAAAATTGTCTAAAAACGTATGAAACATTTCTTGAATATTGATATCGTCATTTAAATACTCGTAACTGAATTGTGAAATAATATTGTGAAAGATAGAATGTCCTTTAGATGTAATTGGTCTACATATTTTTTGTGTAATCTCATTATTTAAATTTTGGTTAGGTATACATAAAATAACCTGTTGGCTGAAGTGATCTGATAAATTGGCGATTGGTAATTGTTTTCAGAAATATTTATAAAAACATTGTCTATGCAATTATGACCTCAGGTTGCATCTCTGATTGTGATAAAGAAACCATAAGATTGTAATAAGTCCAGCAGATTACTGGTTTGATTAGATGATAAAATTGTTAATTGGTAAAAATTGGTATTAAAATCACCACATATAATGACATTATGATCTGGTTTCATTCAATGCATTTTCAAGAATGCTTAAAAATAACGAAAAATTGCCAGTGGGTGCTCGGTATATAGACAAAATTATGTTTTTTTTAAATGTTTTAATAATACTGCTGTGAGTTTACAGTGCTTTTCAGTGCCTAATTTACATATATCACTAATTTCAACAGTCTCTACATTTTTCTTAGTTAAGATAAGTACTCCTCCATGAATGAATTGTGATCTTGCGAACGCCCCTGCCGTTCTCCAAATATCTATATGGAATTGTTCACTTTCGAGTTCAATTAGCCACGTTTCACTTAAACAAATTACATCATAGTGGGTCTCGTTATACCGGAAAAACGCTTCAAGTTCCAGAACTTTATTTTTCACACACTGTATATTTATATGAAAAATAGAAAGTTTAGTTTGCCGTGATGGGATGGCCTCCTGCTGGTCTGCTCCGAAAAAACGTATAGATATCCTTTGGCGAAAACTCTTCATCATTTAGTGCATTTAAGTGTTGGAAATTAACACCCACTTTATATGACTTTATTCGGCTAGAATAAGATTTTTCGATATCGTCCACAATAATATTCGAGTCCCCAATCTTCTCTTGAATAAAATCTTTAACTTCTTGTTTAGTACTTTGTGCATTTGCTCCTCCAACATAAAGCCATGCCATTTTTTCTGCTGCTTTGAAGCCGTCGCTTGACGATTTCCCCTTTATAGTATTTTTGTTCTTGTTATTTCTTTTTTTAGAAATTTTATGCCAGTCATCAGTTTTGCGATAATTGCCATTTTTATTTAATCCACTATTAGCCTCTGGTTCATAATTAATTATTGGTATGGCTCCCTCTGACGGTGACGTGGCAATTTCAGCAGATGTTGCCGAGGTAATTTCCTATATTCCATCTGCACAATCATTATAGGAAACTATGCCTGTAATTAACGGCTGGGCTGACGAATTGTATTTATCTGTAATTTCATTAATTGATCCATACTCATGTAACTTTGGCAATGCACTCTTGCTTTTCTTGTTATTTTTGGACTTGTGCTCATTCTTGTTAGATGTCGCCACCAAATAATCAATCTTTTCGATCAATTTAATTTTATTATTTAATTCTTTTATTATGATATCTTTGTGATTTAATAATTGTTTCAAGTAATGTATCTCTTTGACATACCCATCCATTGCTTCTGAATCTCTCTCAGGAAAATCAAATTGTTTTACTTCGAGGTTAGGTGTAGTGGAGTTTGTGCAACACACATCAGTCTTTTTGAACTTCACTCTGCCACTGCTCACACACGATGGGTGGTACACTGTCTCACACGCTTTACACTTCGGCCCTTTTTGGTCTATACTGCCACATTTACAATGTTTATTTGATTTGGCGTCAGGTAAATTATCGACCTGTAGATTTGCCATCGATTTTGCCAAGGGAACGACAGTCAAAAGTTCTACATTATGGTTGGCAACCCTAAAGATGCATGATAAGGATTATTTAATTTCATATAAGTAATTGTAGAGGGCAATATAAACTGACCAAATTGTATTTGACTGAAAATTTTATGAGAGATAGAGAAATCAAAAAATCGGCATTAAGTCAAATAATGTTTTTGTCTATACAGGGTATTTTTTTTATCGTGGGCCATAGGATTTTACATGCTAAAAAATTATACCTTGTATTAATGTATATTTTATCATAAAATTTTGAAGAAAATTTTAGTTAGTAATAAATCAATTATTTTTCCACATGATGCGCTTAGTCAGAATAATTTAAACATGTTTTATTCCATTAAAAAATGAAATTATTTAAAATAAATAACTGAGCAAAAATAATCAAAGTACCTTGAATGTCAGATTGATTAGTGAATTAATTTTATTTTTTAATGGAATAAAACCTGTTTAAGTGAATTTAATTAAGCGCATCATGTGGAAAAGTAATTGATATATTACTAACTAAAATTTGCTTTAAAATTATATGTTAAAATATACATTAACACAAGGTATAATTTTTAGCATGTAAAGTCCTATGGCCCACAATAAAAAAAACATACTGTATAAAAGCATGTTCATTAAAAAACAACCTCAAGTGTGCCACGATTTTTTATTTTTAAAAATTTAAGTTGGTAACACATATTGAGGTTATGTTACTTGCGGCGTGTTCCTACCGATAAATTAATTTGCTGTGATAAATGACGCAGAGAAAACGTAGGTTCACCTTTCAAAATTCCTTGGGTTGTGTTAATAGCATCTTGAGTTCGTTTAACTGGTCTACCACTTCCCGGTTTACAGAGAATGTTACCCATTTCATGAAATAATAAAACACATCGTGATAAGGTATTTTTAAATTCATCATAAATAATGAGAACGTTGGAAAATTCTTCCTGAAACTCTGCCATAGGTGCGTCGAATGAATACACCCAATTTCCGTCCCATTTCGGGAATAACATAACTTTCAACTAGAAACGCTTCTGCTGGTTGTTGTAAACCATTGTGAGCTTGGAATAATTGTGACTTTTAGAACGATCTGACGTTTTGTATGTCAATTTTTTTAAATAAAAAATCATGGCACACTTGAGGTTTTTTTTTTAATGAACATACGACATTGTCAACATTGATAAAGTCTGGCCGCGCCATGAAGGCATTTGAGGTGATCAAGTTGGACAGCCCTCGTGTGCCTGTTATGCGTCTCAAATGCCTGAGGTTCTCAATAAGCGAACATGAGATGTTGGCTTGCATGCACATTTATCTCCAAAGTTATCTGTAACCATTTAAGAACCACTTCCGACCCTTCTTTATCTTCTCAGACGCTTTCATAGCGCGGCCAGAGTATATGAAATTTTTTATGCCAAACTTGTCAATCTTTCTTGAGCCACAAAAAATCTTTGGGGAAGGGGTGTAATTACTCCGATTACCCCACTGATTTCGAATTATGATTTAATTCCATCTTCATTGATATCTTCTTTACTTTCTGCATGCGAGATCATTAATTTATATAAAAAAAAACTAATTTAATTTCATTTTCATTTGTAACCAAAACATGTTTGAAAGCCCTCTATCTTTGTTATTCGCAACTGCACCCTTTTGTAATCAACCCACACTCGTCACTAATTATGATTTCTTCATTAGAAGCATGTATTTTTCAGTGTTTTTGTGTTACGTGTACGTTTTTTAATTAGTTATTGACTCTTTAGTGGTTCCAGGGAGCAAAGAAAGTGAAAGCGCAAGGGATGGGAGTCCACTCGGCGGACGAGATCAACGAATTCGGCCAATCCGACCTCAAAGTCCTGTCAGAGATGCTCGCAGACAAACCATTCTTCTTCGGCGATGAACCCACAACCGTAAGTTTCTGTCTTGGTTTTGTTTTTTCAGTGCACCACCCGGCATCGAGTATTTGCAAGTGAGGGTGGGCTGTTGTCCGAATGTGTTGAGATGGTTGCTAAAGTAGAACTCAACGGCAAATGAGGGTGTCCATATGTAAAGTCTATTGGAAAAATACAGAGAGCTATGGAATTTAAAGAATGTAAATTATTTGTAATATATCTGTAAACAGGTGTTTTCCGTATAATAAATATTATTATTATAAATAGCATGTGTCTTTAAAATGGTGAGCGCAGCGATGAAATAGAAAATAATATATTTTTTTGCATGTTATTTTCAATGGGCCGCTCTGTTCACCGTGTGTTCGAGGATATAGGCTGTGGACCAATATATTTTTTGTGATAGTTCGCGTTCATATCTCGCTGAACACATGGCCCGACCGATGTACCACTCAACCAAAAGTTATCGCTCGGCTTGTCCATGAACCTCTTTCGAAACGGGAATTATAAAGTTTGTCGTTTATGTCCATTATTTACAAATAATTTAAACCATAAACATATTTAAATATATTTTAAGTTTAATTATATATTGTGATATTCAAAAAAATACTTAAAGAGATTTTATTAATAATTAAAACGATAATATTACTGAATTTATGCTGCGCCACTGGTAACGACCATCGGCACATTCCACGCGCATTCCATAGCTCTTCCTATTTCTCCAATAGGGTATAGTGGATCTGTTAAGATGGTTGCTGAAGCACAACTCGACCATGTTTGGCAGATTGCATTACCAGCCTTTACCAATCAATAGCAAGCTGACTGCCATCTACAATCGTTCTCCTAGTTTAGACAAATTTTTTGTTTGTTAAATTTTTCGTAACCCGTGTGTTTTTCCTCGCCCGCAGTTGGATGTCGTTGCGTTCTCGAACCTGGCACAAATCTATTTCATCGACAAGGAGATCAGCTACGCACTCCGCGACTACATGACGGAACACTGTGCCAACTTGGTGGGGCTGGTCAACCGCATGAAGGACCGCTGTTTCCCCGACTGGGACGACATCTGCGCCACCCTCGACCTGAACTCCCACCTACCTAAACCCGCCCCAGAAGAGACCAAGGACAAAGAGGGGACCAAAGACGAGAAGGAGGGCGACAAAGAAAAAGAACCAGAAGACAAAGATATTGAAAAAGAAAAGGTATGTTAAAAATTCGTTTTGGCCTCGAAAATACACGTGCATGCCTTATTTTTATATTTTAAGTCAATGATAAAGCTATTATTAATATTTTTAGTTGGTAACATTTTTAATAACGTAATTTATTTGTTAATTTGTAATTTTGTTCCAGGCTGATGAAAAAGAAAAAGAAAAGGAAAAGGAGAAAGACACAGAAGAGAACAAGGAGAAAGAAACAAAGTGAAGAGATGATATTAAGGACAGGCGCACCGCCGAGTCAACCTAACCAATGTCCCAATCGTCCCGGTCCCTCGATCCCACAAATAAAAAAAAAACCCGGAACCACCCGTAAATATATATTTCATTTTATACTATGACCTATGTGCAAACAACCTAGTTTTTAAGGTACCCCCTTTTCCATATACATAATATATAAATATATATTTAATCACAATTTTATAATTGGATTTATACTCTCATCAACGATATAATTTATGTAGCTTTTTTTATAAGACGAACAAATATAAAGGACAGTTTTTTTTTTTGTATTCATTCAAGAAGTATATTCATTGCTAGTTAAGGATATTCTTTGTTTGTATAAATAAATCTAGCTAGGTTTTTTTATTGTAAGCAATTGTATGTCTGAGATGGTACAGACATGTATAGCACCAGATACGTACACTCTCGTACCCGTGCCATAATGTCTGGCCCCTCGCCTCCATGTTAGTGCAGTCTCTATGTACGAATATAACCCAGTAGCGCATTTCTTCATAATTATATTATTCATTCCACATCTAAACATTGCATCACGGAAATTATGATAGCTTAACCAGTGTCTATTGTAGATTTTTTGTATTTTTTTAAAAACGGATAATTTTAAGATTTATTACGTGCTAAGTATATTTTTATCTGATCGAAAATTCTTTTGTAAATTGGTCACATGTTGTCTGTGTATCAAGCTCAATGAATTGACCATGACTAGCATGTTATAAATTTATGTGTTTAGATTTTTAATTCTAAGTTTATTTGACTACAACTGTGTTGTATGCTATTAATTACATTTAAATAAATAAAATTGGTATTTTAAACTATTTCTCCCATCTGCATTCCTCTCACTTTAAACAAGTAATCTGTGACGGCTCACAGGATGACTCGTGGTATGGCCGAGGTAGCAATACAGATGGGTAGGGTCGGTTGCAGAAATCTGTGTTACCACCTATGCTACCTCGGACGTACCATGAGTCATCCTGTGAGCCGTCACTGCAACTCAGGCGCACACCCAGGACGTGGCTATCGGGCTTGAGCTCCCCTTTAAGACATTTATTTACCACCAAACGTAGCCACTAAAAAATAGTGCTTTTAAGCTGTACTTAACGTCATATTCACGGATTTTCAGTTGACACATATGTTTGTGTGCGAGTTATGTGCATCAGCCAGTGACGGTTCGCGGGTTTTTTTCTGGTACGGCCGAGGAACAAGAGGTGGTAATACAGATTGGTGCGGTCATGCAGCCAGCCGTCTCTGCAACTGACCCTACCTATCTGTATTGCCATCTCTTGTTCCTCGGTTGGACCAGAAAAACCCCGCGAACCGTCACTGGCGTCAGCCCCCTATGCCAAATTTCTGGGTGCGCGCCTACATTCTCTTTTCCTTTGATTGGGAGAAAAGAAAAACCCTTGACAGGTTTATCAAATCATTGAGCTTAAACTATTCGTACCATTACAAGAATCATTGTCCAACAAGATTTGGTTGTATAATAACATGACGATCGCAATTTCCACCGCATTCGGGCCATCTGCCGGACGATAGCTGAACTGCGCCAAAACCCCGAACTTTGAACGCCCGTAGCGGCTAAACGAAGAATCAAAATCGAACGCCGTTTTCTAATCAGTGCTCCTTGGGTGCTTATCAGTCGGATTCAATTAAAATTGGCGATTTTAATTTTTGACGAAAACCTGAAAAACCACCCAAAGGTGCACCCAAATTGCACCAAATTTGTATAAAAATAGGGATTCATATATTGTAAATGAATATATTATATACACCTACATATATTGTACAATAAATGAAATACAGTTTATCACACGTGTTTTATTTAAAATTTCACCTGCCCGCAGTGCCACAATGAAAATTAATTTAAATCGATGTCCCGGCGGCTCCACCAAAGAGATCCAGCTTCATAAAATGTTTATTTTATTTTTCCGTCAAATTACTCTTTTCATTTCTGCGATCCTGTTACTCCTGGTTGTAATTTTTGTGTGAAAATTTTGTCAAAAATAAATTAAAACGTGAAATTATTTTCCCGCCTAAATTACTCTTTTCATTTCTGCGATCCTGTTACTCCTGGTTGGAATTTTTGTGTGAAAATTTTGTTAAAAATAAATTAAAACGTGAAATTATTTTCCCGCCTAAATTACTCTTTTCATTTCTGCGATCCTGTTACTCCTGGTTGGAATTTTTGTGTGAAAATTTTGTTAAAAATCAATTAAAATGTGAAATTATTTTCCCGCCCAAATTACTCTTTTCATTTCTGCGATCCTGTTACTCCTGGTTGGAATTTTTGTGTGAAAATTTTGTTCAAAATAAATTAAAACGTGAAATTATTTTCCCGCCCAAATTACTCTTTTCATTTCTGCGATCCTGTTACTCCTGGTTGGAATTTTTGTGTGAAAATTTTGTTAAAAATTAATTAAAACATGAAATTATTTTCCCGCCCAAATTACTCTTTTCATTTCTGCGATCCTGTTACTCCTGGTTGGAATTTTTGTGTGAGAATTTTGTCAAAAATAAATTAAAACGTGAAATTATTTTCCCGCCTAAATTACTCTTTTCATTTCTGCGATCCTGTTACTCCTGTTCGAAATTTTTGTGTGAAAATTTTGTCAAAAATTAATTAAAACGTGAAATTATTTTCCCGCCCAAATTACTCTTTTCATTTCTGCGATCCTGTTACTCCTGTTCGAAATTTTTGTGTGAAAATTTTGTTAAAAATAGGAAATTATTTTCGCGCCCAAATTACTCTTTTCATTTCTGCGATCCTGTTACTCCTGATTGTAATTTTTGTGTGAAAATTTTGTTAAAAATAAATTAAAACGTGAAATTATTTTCCCGCCTAAATTACTCTTTTCATTTCTGCGATCCTGTTACTCCTGGTTGGAATTTTTGTGTGAAAATTTTGTTAAAAATAAATTAAAACGTGAAATTATTTTCCCGCCTAAATTACTCTTTTCATTTCTGCGATCCTGTTACTCCTGGTTGGAATTTTTGTGTGAAAATTTTGTTAAAAATAAATTAAAACGTGAAATTATTTTCCCGCCTAAATTACTCTTTTCATTTCTGCGATCCTGTTACTCCTGGTTGGAATTTTTGTGTGAAAATTTTGTTCAAAATAAATTAAAACGTGAAATTATTTTCCCGCCTAAATTACTCTTTTCATTTCTGCGATCCTGTTACTCCTGGTTGGAATTTTTGTGTGAAAATTTTGTTCAAAATAAATTAAAACGTGAAATTATTTTCCCGCCCAAATTACTCTTTTCATTTCTGCGATCCTGTTACTCCTGGTTGGAATTTTTGTGTGAAAATTTTGTCAAAAATTAATTAAAACGTGAAATTATTTTCCCGCCCAAATTACTCTTTTCATTTCTGCGATCCTGTCACTCCTGGTTGGAATTTTTGTGTGAAAATTTTGTTAAAAATAAATTAAAACGTGAAATTATTTTCCCGCCTAAATTACTCTTTTCATTTCTGCGATCCTGTTACTCCTGGTTGGAATTTTTGTGTGAAAATTTTGTTAAAAATAAATTAAAACGTGAAATTATTTTCCCGCCTAAATTACTCTTTTCATTTCTGCGATCCTGTTACTCCTGTTCGAAATTTTTGTGTGAAAATTTTGTCAAAAATTAATTAAAACGTGAAATTATTTTCCCGCCCAAATTACTCTTTTCATTTCTGCGATCCTGTTACTCCTGTTCGAAATTTTTGTGTGAAAATTTTGTTAAAAATAGGAAATTATTTTCGCGCCCAAATTACTCTTTTCATTTCTGCGATCCTGTTACTCCTGGTTGGAATTTTTGTGTGAAAATTTTGTTAAAAATAAATTAAAACGTGAAATTATTTTCCCGCCTAAATTACTCTTTTCATTTCTGCGATCCTGTTACTCCTGGTTGGAATTTTTGTGTGAAAATTTTGTCAAAAATTAATTAAAACGTGAAATTATTTTCCCGCCCAAATTACTCTTTTCATTTCTGCGATCCTGTCACTCCTGGTTGGAATTTTTGTGTGAAAATTTTGTTAAAAATAAATTAAAACGTGAAATTATTTTCCCGCCTAAATTACTCTTTTCATTTCTGCGATCCTGTTACTCCTGGTTGGAATTTTTGTGTGAAAATTTTGTTAAAAATAAATTAAAACGTGAAATTATTTTCCCGCCTAAATTACTCTTTTCATTTCTGCGATCCTGTTACTCCTGATTGGAATTTTTGTGTGAAAATTTTGTTAAAAATAAATTAAAACGTGAAATTATTTTCCCGCCTAAATTACTCTTTTCATTTCTGCGATCCTGTTACTCCTGGTTGGAATTTTTGTGTGAAAATTTTGTTAAAAATCAATTAAAATGTGAAATTATTTTCCCGCCCAAATTACTCTTTTCATTTCTGCGATCCTGTTACTCCTGGTTGGAATTTTTGTGTGAAAATTTTGTTCAAAATAAATTAAAACGTGAAATTATTTTCCCGCCCAAATTACTCTTTTCATTTCTGCGATCCTGTTACTCCTGGTTGGAATTTTTGTGTGAAAATTTTGTTAAAAATTAATTAAAACATGAAATTATTTTCCCGCCCAAATTACTCTTTTCATTTCTGCGATCCTGTTACTCCTGGTTGGAATTTTTGTGTGAGAATTTTGTCAAAAATAAATTAAAACGTGAAATTATTTTCCCGCCTAAATTACTCTTTTCATTTCTGCGATCCTGTTACTCCTGTTCGAAATTTTTGTGTGAAAATTTTGTTAAAAATAGGAAATTATTTTCGCGCCCAAATTACTCTTTTCATTTCTGCGATCCTGTTACTCCTGATTGTAATTTTTGTGTGAAAATTTTGTTAAAAATAAATTAAAACGTGAAATTATTTTCCCGCCTAAATTACTCTTTTCATTTCTGCGATCCTGTTACTACTGGTTGGAATTTTTGTGTGAAAATTTTGTCAAAAATTAATTAAAACGTGAAATTATTTTCCCGCCTAAATTACTCTTTTCATTTCTGCGATCCTGTCACTCCTGGTTGGAATTTTTGTGTGAAAATTTTGTCAAAAATTAATTAAAACGTGAAATTATTTTCCCGCCCAAATTACTCTTTTCATTTCTGCGATCCTGTCACTCCTGGTTGGAATTTTTGTGTGAAAATTTTGTTAAAAATAAATTAAAACGTGAAATTATTTTCCCGCCTAAATTACTCTTTTCATTTCTGCGATCCTGTTACTACTGGTTTGAATTTTTGTGTGAAAATTTTGTTAAAAATAAATTAAAACGTGAAATTATTTTCCCGCCTAAATTACTCTTTTCATTTCTGCGATCCTGTTACTACTGGTTTGAATTTTTGTGTGAAAATTTTGTTAAAAATTAATTAAAACGTGAAATTATTTTCCCGCCCAAATTACTCTTTTCATTTCTGCGATCCTGTCACTCCTGGTTGGAATTTTTGTGTGAAAATTTTGTTAAAAATAAATTAAAACGTGAAATTATTTTCCCGCCTAAATTACTCTTTTCATTTCTGCGATCCTGTTACTCCTGTTCGAAATTTTTGTGTGAAAATTTTGTTAAAAATAGGAAATTATTTTCGCGCCCAAATTACTCTTTTCATTTCTGCGATCCTGTTACTCCTGGTTGGAATTTTTGTGTGAAAATTTTGTCAAAAATTAATTAAAACGTGAAATTATTTTCCCGCCCAAATTACTCTTTTCATTTCTGCGATCCTGTCACTCCTGGTTGGAATTTTTGTGTGAAAATTTTGTTAAAAATAAATTAAAACGTGAAATTATTTTCCCGCCTAAATTACTCTTTTCATTTCTGCGATCCTGTTACTACTGGTTTGAATTTTTGTGTGAAAATTTTGTTAAAAATTAATTAAAACATGAAATTATTTTCCCGCCCAAATTACTCTTTTCATTTCTGCGATCCTGTCACTCCTGGTTGGAATTTTTGTGTGAAAATTTTGTTAAAAATAAATTAAAACGTGAAATTATTTTCCCGCCTAAATTACTCTTTTCATTTCTGCGATCCTGTTACTACTGGTTGGAATTTTTGTGTGAAAATTTTGTCAAAAATTAATTAAAACGTGAAATTATTTTCCCGCCTAAATTACTCTTTTCATTTCTGCGATCCTGTTACTACTGGTTGAAATTTTTGTGTGAAAATTTTGTCAAAAATTAATTAAAACGTGAAATTATTTTCCCGCCTAAATTACTCTTTTCATTTCTGCGATCCTGTTACTACTGGTTGGAATTTTTGTGTGAAAATTTTGTCAAAAATTAATTAAAACGTGAAATTATTTTCCCGCCTAAATTACTCTTTTCATTTCTGCGATCCTGTTACTCCTGGTTGGAATTTTTGTGTGAAAATTTTGTCAAAAATTAATTAAAACGTGAAATTATTTTCCCGCCCAAATTACTCTTTTCATTTCTGCGATCCTGTCACTCCTGGTTGGAATTTTTGTGTGAAAATTTTGTTAAAAATAAATTAAAACGTGAAATTATTTTCCCGCCCAAATTACTCTTTTCATTTCTGCGATCCTGTCACTCCTGGTTGGAATTTTTGTGTGAAAATTTTGTTAAAAATAAATTAAAACGTGAAATTATTTTCCCGCCTAAATTACTCTTTTCATTTCTGCGATCCTGTTACTACTGGTTTGAATTTTTGTGTGAAAATTTTGTTAAAAATTAATTAAAACGTGAAATTATTTTCCCGCCCAAATTACTCTTTTCATTTCTGCGATCCTGTTACTACTGGTTTGAATTTTTGTGTGAAAATTTTGTTAAAAATTAATTAAAACATGAAATTATTTTCCCGCCCAAATTACTCTTTTCATTTCTGCGATCCTGTTACTCCTGGTTAGAATTTTTGTGTGAGAATTTTGTTAAAAATAAATTAAAACGTGAAATTATTTTCCCGCCTAAATTACTCTTTTCATTTCTGCGATCCTGTTACTCCTGTTCGAAATTTTTGTGTGAAAATTTTGTTAAAAATAGGAAATTATTTTCGCGCCCAAATTACTCTTTTCATTTCTGCGATCCTGTCACTCCTGGTTGGAATTTTTGTGTGAAAATTTTGTTAAAAATAAATTAAAACGTGAAATTATTTTCCCGCCTAAATTACTCTTTTCATTTCTGCGATCCTGTTACTCCTGTTCGAAATTTTTGTGTGAAAATTTTGTTAAAAATAGGAAATTATTTTCGCGCCCAAATTACTCTTTTCATTTCTGCGATCCTGTTACTACTGGTTGAAATTTTTGTGTGAAAATTTTGTTAAAAATTAATTAAAACGTGAAATTATTTTCCCGCCTAAATTACTCTTTTCATTTCTGCGATCCTGTTACTCCTGGTTAGAATTTTTGTGTGAGAATTTTGTTAAAAATAAATTAAAACGTGAAATTATTTTCCCGCCCAAATTACTCTTTTCATTTCTGCGATCCTGTCACTCCTGATTGTAATTTTTGTGTGAAAATTTTGTTAAAAATAAATTAAAACGTGAAATTATTTTCCCGCCTAAATTACTCTTTTCATTTCTGCGATCCTGTTACTCCTGTTCGAAATTTTTGTGTGAAAATTTTGTTAAAAATAGGAAATTATTTTCGCGCCCAAATTACTCTTTTCATTTCTGCGATCCTGTTACTCCTGGTTGGAATTTTTGTGTGAAAATTTTGTCAAAAATTAATTAAAACGTGAAATTATTTTCCCGCCCAAATTACTCTTTTCATTTCTGCGATCCTGTCACTCCTGGTTGGAATTTTTGTGTGAAAATTTTGTTAAAAATAAATTAAAACGTGAAATTATTTTCCCGCCCAAATTACTCTTTTCATTTCTGCGATCCTGTCACTCCTGGTTGGAATTTTTGTGTGAAAATTTTGTTCAAAATAAATTAAAACGTGAAATTATTTTCCCGCCTAAATTACTCTTTTCATTTCTGCGATCCTGTTACTCCTGGTTGGAATTTTTGTGTGAGAATTTTGTCAAAAATAAATTAAAACATGAAATTATTTTCCCGCCCAAATTACTCTTTTCATTTCTGCGATCCTGTTACTCCTGGTTAGAATTTTTGTGTGAAAATTTTGTTCAAAATAAATTAAAACGTGAAATTATTTTCCCGCCTAAATTACTCTTTTCATTTCTGCGATCCTGTTACTCCTGGTTGGAATTTTTGTGTGAGAATTTTGTCAAAAATAAATTAAAACGTGAAATTATTTTCCCGCCCAAATTACTCTTTTCATTTCTGCGATCCTGTCACTCCTGATTGTAATTTTTGTGTGAAAATTTTGTTAAAAATAAATTAAAACGTGAAATTATTTTCCCGCCTAAATTACTCTTTTCATTTCTGCGATCCTGTTACTCCTGTTCGAAATTTTTGTGTGAAAATTTTGTTAAAAATAGGAAATTATTTTCGCGCCCAAATTACTCTTTTCATTTCTGCGATCCTGTCACTCCTGGTTAGAATTTTTGTGTGAAAATTTTGTTCAAAATAAATTAAAACGTGAAATTATTTTCCCGCCTAAATTACTCTTTTCATTTCTGCGATCCTGTTACTCCTGGTTGGAATTTTTGTGTGAGAATTTTGTCAAAAATAAATTAAAACGTGAAATTATTTTCCCGCCTAAATTACTCTTTTCATTTCTGCGATCCTGTTACTCCTGGTTGGAATTTTTGTGTGAAAATTTTGTTAAAAATTAATTAAAACATGAAATTATTTTCCCGCCCAAATTACTCTTTTCATTTCTGCGATCCTGTTACTCCTGGTTGGAATTTTTGTGTGAAAATTTTGTTAAAAATTAATTAAAACATGAAATTATTTTCCCGCCCAAATTACTCTTTTCATTTCTGCGATCCTGTTACTCCTGGTTGGAATTTTTGTGTGAAAATTTTGTTAAAAATTAATTAAAACATGAAATTATTTTCCCGCCCAAATTACTCTTTTCATTTCTGCGATCCTGTTACTCCTGGTTTGAATTTTTGTGTGAAAATTTTGTTAAAAATTAATTAAAACATGAAATTATTTTCCCGCCCAAATTACTCTTTTCATTTCTGCGATCCTGTTACTCCTGGTTTGAATTTTTGTGTGAAAATTTTGTTCAAAATAAATTAAAACGTGAAATTATTTTCCCGCCCAAATTACTCTTTTCATTTCTGCGATCCTGTCACTCCTGGTTGGAATTTTTGTGTGAGAATTTTGTCAAAAATAAATTAAAACATGAAATTATTTTCCCGCCCAAATTACTCTTTTCATTTCTGCGATCCTGTTACTCCTGGTTAGAATTTTTGTGTGAAAATTTTGTTCAAAATAAATTAAAACGTGAAATTATTTTCCCGCCTAAATTACTCTTTTCATTTCTGCGATCCTGTTACTCCTGGTTGGAATTTTTGTGTGAGAATTTTGTCAAAAATAAATTAAAACGTGAAATTATTTTCCCGCCTAAATTACTCTTTTCATTTCTGCGATCCTGTTACTACTGGTTTGAATTTTTTGTGAAAATTTTGTTAAAAATTAATTAAAACATGAAATTATTTTCCCGCCCAAATTACTCTTTTCATTTCTGCGATCCTGTTACTCCTGGTTGGAATTTTTGTGTGAAAATTTTGTTAAAAATTAATTAAAACATGAAATTATTTTCCCGCCCAAATTACTCTTTTCATTTCTGCGATCCTGTTACTCCTGGTTTGAATTTTTGTGTGAAAATTTTGTTAAAAATAAATTAAAACGTGAAATTATTTTCCCGCCCAAATTACTCTTTTCATTTCTGCGATCCTGTTACTCCTGGTTTGAATTTTTGTGTGAAAATTTTGTTCAAAATAAATTAAAACGTGAAATTATTTTCCCGCCTAAATTACTCTTTTCATTTCTGCGATCCTGTCACTCCTGGTTGGAATTTTTGTGTGAAAATTTTGTTAAAAATAAATTAAAACGTGAAATTATTTTCCCGCCCAAATTACTCTTTTCATTTCTGCGATCCTGTTACTCCTGGTTTGAATTTTTGTGTGAAAATTTTGTTAAAAATAAATTAAAACGTGAAATTATTTTCCCGCCCAAATTACTCTTTTCATTTCTGCGATCCTGTTACTCCTGGTTTGAATTTTTGTGTGAAAATTTTGTTAAAAATAAATTAAAACGTGAAATTATTTTCCCGCCTAAATTACTCTTTTCATTTCTGCGATCCTGTTACTCCTGGTTGGAATTTTTGTGTGAAAATTTTGTTAAAAATAAATTAAAACGTGAAATTATTTTCCCGCCCAAATTACTCTTTTCATTTCTGCGATCCTGTTACTCCTGGTTTGAATTTTTGTGTGAAAATTTTGTCAAAAATAAATTAAATCGTGAAATTATTTTCCCGCCTAAATTACTCTTTTCATTTCTGCGATCCTGTTACTCCTGGTTGGAATTTTTGTGTGAAAATTTTGTTAAAAATAAATTAAAACGTGAAATTATTTTCCCGCCCAAATTACTCTTTTCATTTCTGCGATCCTGTTACTCCTGGTTGGAATTTTTGTGTGAAAATTTTGTCAAAAATAAATTAAAACGTGAAATTATTTACCCGCCTAAATTACTCTTTTCATTTCTGCGATCCTGTTACTCCTGGTTGGAATTTTTGTGTGAAAATTTTGTCAAAAATAAATTAAATCGTGAAATTATTTTCCCGCCTAAATTACTCTTTTCATTTCTGCGATCCTGTTACTCCTGGTTGGAATTTTTGTGTGAAAATTTTGTCAAAAATAAATTAAAACGTGAAATTATTTTCCCGCCCAAATTACTCTTTTCATTTCTGCGATCCTGTTACTCCTGGTTGGAATTTTTGTGTGAAAATTTTGTTAAAAATCAATTAAAATGTGAAATTATTTTCCCGCCCAAATTACTCTTTTCATTTCTGCGATCCTGTTACTCCTGGTTGGAATTTTTGTGTGAAAATTTTGTTAAAAATCAATTAAAACGTGAAATTATTTTCCCGCCCAAATTACTCTTTTCATTTCTGCGATCCTGTTACTCCTGGTTGGAATTTTTGTGTGAAAATTTTGTTAAAAATCAATTAAAACGTGAAATTATTTTCCCGCCCAAATTACTCTTTTCATTTCTGCGATCCTGTTACTCCTGGTTGGAATTTTTGTGTGAAAATTTTGTTAAAAATCAATTAAAACGTGAAATTATTTTCCCGCCCAAATTACTCTTTTCATTTCTGCGATCCTGTTACTCCTGGTTGGAATTTTTGTGTGAAAATTTTGTCAAAAATAAATTAAAACGTGAAATTATTTACCCGCCTAAATTACTCTTTTCATTTCTGCGATCCTGTTACTCCTGGTTGGAATTTTTGTGTGAAAATTTTGTCAAAAATAAATTAAATCGTGAAATTATTTTCCCGCCTAAATTACTCTTTTCATTTCTGCGATCCTGTTACTCCTGGTTGGAATTTTTGTGTGAAAATTTTGTCAAAAATAAATTAAAACGTGAAATTATTTTCCCGCCCAAATTACTCTTTTCATTTCTGCGATCCTGTTACTCCTGGTTGGAATTTTTGTGTGAAAATTTTGTTAAAAATCAATTAAAATGTGAAATTATTTTCCCGCCCAAATTACTCTTTTCATTTCTGCGATCCTGTTACTCCTGGTTGGAATTTTTGTGTGAAAATTTTGTTAAAAATCAATTAAAACGTGAAATTATTTTCCCGCCCAAATTACTCTTTTCATTTCTGCGATCCTGTTACTCCTGGTTGGAATTTTTGTGTGAAAATTTTGTTAAAAATCAATTAAAACGTGAAATTATTTTCCCGCCCAAATTACTCTTTTCATTTCTGCGATCCTGTTACTCCTGGTTGGAATTTTTGTGTGAAAATTTTGTTAAAAATCAATTAAAACGTGAAATTATTTTCCCGCCCAAATTACTCTTTTCATTTCTGCGATCCTGTTACTCCTGGTTGGAATTTTTGTGTGAAAATTTTGTCAAAAATAAATTAAAACGTGAAATTATTTACCCGCCTAAATTACTCTTTTCATTTCTGCGATCCTGTTACTCCTGGTTGGAATTTTTGTGTGAAAATTTTGTCAAAAATAAATTAAAACGTGAAATTATTTTCCCGCCCAAATTACTCTTTTCATTTCTGCGATCCTGTTACTCCTGGTTGGAATTTTTGTGTGAAAATTTTGTTAAAAATCAATTAAAATGTGAAATTATTTTCCCGCCCAAATTACTCTTTTCATTTCTGCGATCCTGTTACTCCTGGTTGGAATTTTTGTGTGAAAATTTTGTTAAAAATCAATTAAAACGTGAAATTATTTTCCCGCCCAAATTACTCTTTTCATTTCTGCGATCCTGTTACTCCTGGTTGGAATTTTTGTGTGAAAATTTTGTTAAAAATCAATTAAAACGTGAAATTATTTTCCCGCCCAAATTACTCTTTTCATTTCTGCGATCCTGTTACTCCTGGTTGGAATTTTTGTTTGAAAATTTTGTTAAAAATCAATTAAAACGTGAAATTATTTTCCCGCCTAAATTACTCTTTTCATTTCTGCGATCCTGTTACTCCTGGTTTGAATTTTTGTGTGAGAATTTTGTTAAAAATCAATTAAAACGTGAAATTATTTTCCCGCCTAAATTACTCTTTTCATTTCTGCGATCCTGTTACTCCTGGTTGGAATTTTTGTGTGAAAATTTTGTCAAAAATAAATTAAAACGTGAAATTATTTTCCCGCCTAAATTACTCTTTTCATTTCTGCGATCCTGTTACTCCTGGTTGGAATTTTTGTGTGAAAATTTTGTTCAAAATAAATTAAAACGTGAAATTATTTTCCCGCCTAAATTACTCTTTTCATTTCTGCGATCCTGTTACTCCTGGTTTGAATTTTTGTGTGAAAATTTTGTTCAAAATAAATTAAAACGTGAAATTATTTTCCCGCCTAAATTACTCTTTTCATTTCTGCGATCCTGTTACTCCTGGTTGGAATTTTTGTGTGAAAATTTTGTTCAAAATAAATTAAAACGTGAAATTATTTTCCCGCCCAAATTACTCTTTTCATTTCTGCGATCCTGTTACTCCTGGTTGAAAATTTTGTGTGCAAATTTTGCTAAAAATAAATTCAAAACGTGGAATTATTTTCCCGCCCAAATTACTCTTTTCATTTCTGCGAGCCTGTTACTCCTGGTTGGAATTTTTGTGTGAAAATTTTGTCAAAAATAAATTAAAACGTGAAATTATTTACCCGCCTAAATTACTCTTTTCATTTCTGCGATCCTGTTACTCCTGGTTGGAATTTTTGTGTGAAAATTTTGTTAAAAATCAATTAAAACGTGAAATTATTTTCCCGCCCAAATTACTCTTTTCATTTCTGCGATCCTGTTACTCCTGGTTGGAATTTTTGTTTGAAAATTTTGTTAAAAATCAATTAAAACGTGAAATTATTTTCCCGCCTAAATTACTCTTTTCATTTCTGCGATCCTGTTACTCCTGGTTTGAATTTTTGTGTGAAAATTTTGTTAAAAATCAATTAAAACGTGAAATTATTTTCCCGCCTAAATTACTCTTTTCATTTCTGCGATCCTGTTACTCCTGGTTTGAATTTTTGTGTGAGAATTTTGTTAAAAATCAATTAAAACGTGAAATTATTTTCCCGCCCAAATTACTCTTTTCATTTCTGCGATCCTGTTACTCCTGGTTTGAATTTTTGTGTGAAAATTTTGTCAAAAATAAATTAAATCGTGAAATTATTTTCCCGCCTAAATTACTCTTTTCATTTCTGCGATCCTGTTACTCCTGGTTTGAATTTTTGTGTGAAAATTTTGTTCAAAATAAATTAAAACGTGAAATTATTTTCCCGCCTAAATTACTCTTTTTATTTCTGCGATCCTGTTACTCCTGGTTGTAATTTTTGTGTGAAAATTTTGTCAAAAATAAATTAAAACGTGAAATTATTTACCCGCCTAAATTACTCTTTTCATTTCTGCGATCCTGTTACTCCTGGTTGGAATTTTTGTGTGAAAATTTTGTTAAAAATCAATTAAAACGTGAAATTATTTTCCCGCCTAAATTACTCTTTTCATTTCTGCGATCCTGTTACTCCTGGTTGGAATTTTTGTGTGAAAATTTTGTTAAAAATCAATTAAAACGTGAAATTATTTTCCCGCCCAAATTACTCTTTTCATTTCTGCGATCCTGTTACTCCTGGTTGGAATTTTTGTTTGAAAATTTTGTTAAAAATCAATTAAAACGTGAAATTATTTTCCCGCCTAAATTACTCTTTTCATTTCTGCGATCCTGTTACTCCTGGTTTGAATTTTTGTGTGAAAATTTTGTTAAAAATCAATTAAAACGTGAAATTATTTTCCCGCCTAAATTACTCTTTTCATTTCTGCGATCCTGTTACTCCTGGTTGGAATTTTTGTGTGAAAATTTTGTCAAAAATAAATTAAAACGTGAAATTATTTTCCCGCCTAAATTACTCTTTTCATTTCTGCGATCCTGTTACTCCTGGTTGGAATTTTTGTGTGAAAATTTTGTTCAAAATAAATTAAAACGTGAAATTATTTTCCCGCCCAAATTACTCTTTTCATTTCTGCGATCCTGTTACTCCTGGTTGAAAATTTTGTGTGCAAATTTTGCTAAAAATAAATTCAAAACGTGGAATTATTTTCCCGCCCAAATTACTCTTTTCATTTCTGCGAGCCTGTTACTCCTGGTTTGAATTTTTGTGTGAAAATTTTGTTCAAAATAAATTAAAACGTGAAATTATTTTCCCGCCTAAATTACTCTTTTCATTTCTGCGATCCTGTTACTCCTGGTTGGAATTTTTGTGTGAAAATTTTGTCAAAAATAAATTAAAACGTGAAATTATTTTCCCGCCTAAATTACTCTTTTCATTTCTGCGATCCTGTTACTCCTGGTTGGAATTTTTGTGTGAAAATTTTGTCAAAAATAAATTAAAACGTGAAATTATTTTCCCGCCCAAATTACTCTTTTCATTTCTGCGATCCTGTTACTCCTGGTTGAAAATTTTGTGTGCAAATTTTGCTAAAAATAAATTCAAAACGTGGAATTATTTTCCCGCCCAAATTACTCTTTTCATTTCTGCGAGCCTGTTACTCCTGGTTTGAATTTTTGTGTGAAAATTTTGTTCAAAATAAATTAAAACGTGAAATTATTTTCCCGCCTAAATTACTCTTTTCATTTCTGCGATCCTGTTACTCCTGGTTTGAATTTTTGTGTGAGAATTTTGTTAAAAATCAATTAAAACGTGAAATTATTTTCCCGCCCAAATTACTCTTTTCATTTCTGCGATCCTGTTACTCCTGGTTGGAATTTTTGTGTGAAAATTTTGTCAAAAATAAATTAAAACGTGAAATTATTTTCCCGCCCAAATTACTCTTTTCATTTCTGCGAGCCTGTTACTCCTGGTTTGAATTTTTGTGTGAAAATTTTGTTCAAAATAAATTAAAACGTGAAATTATTTTCCCGCCTAAATTACTCTTTTCATTTCTGCGATCCTGTTACTCCTGGTCGAAATTTTTGTGTGAAAATTTTGTCAAAAATAAATTAAAACGTGAAATTATTTTCCCGCCTAAATTACTCTTTTCATTTCTGCGATCCTGTTACTCCTGGTTTGAATTTTTGTGTGAGAATTTTGTTAAAAATCAATTAAAACGTGAAATTATTTTCCCGCCCAAATTACTCTTTTCATTTCTGCGATCCTGTTACTCCTGGTTGGAATTTTTGTGTGAAAATTTTGTCAAAAATAAATTAAAACGTGAAATTATTTTCCCGCCTAAATTACTCTTTTCATTTCTGCGATCCTGTTACTCCTGGTTGGAATTTTTGTGTGAAAATTTTGTCAAAAATAAATTAAAACGTGAAATTATTTTCCCGCCCAAATTACTCTTTTCATTTCTGCGATCCTGTTACTCCTGGTTGGAATTTTTGTGTGAAAATTTTGTTCAAAATAAATTAAAACGTGAAATTATTTTCCCGCCTAAATTACTCTTTTCATTTCTGCGATCCTGTTACTCCTGGTCGAAATTTTTGTGTGAAAATTTTGTTCAAAATAAATTAAAACGTGAAATTATTTTCCCGCCTAAATTACTCTTTTCATTTCTGCGATCCTGTTACTCCTGGTTGGAATTTTTGTGTGAAAATTTTGTCAAAAATAAATTAAAACGTGAAATTATTTTCCCGCCTAAATTACTCTTTTCATTTCTGCGATCCTGTTACTCCTGGTTGGAATTTTTGTGTGAAAATTTTGTCAAAAATAAATTAAAACGTGAAATTATTTTCCCGCCTAAATTACTCTTTTCATTTCTGCGATCCTGTTACTCCTGGTTGGAATTTTTGTGTGAAAATTTTGTCAAAAATAAATTAAAACGTGAAATTATTTTCCCGCCCAAATTACTCTTTTCATTTCTGCGAGCCTGTTACTCCTGGTTTGAATTTTTGTGTGAAAATTTTGTTCAAAATAAATTAAAACGTGAAATTATTTTCCCGCCTAAATTACTCTTTTCATTTCTGCGATCCTGTTACTCCTGGTTGGAATTTTTGTGTGAAAATTTTGTCAAAAATAAATTAAAACGTGAAATTATTTTCCCGCCTAAATTACTCTTTTCATTTCTGCGATCCTGTTACTCCTGGTTGGAATTTTTGTGTGAAAATTTTGTCAAAAATAAATTAAAACGTGAAATTATTTTCCCGCCTAAATTACTCTTTTCATTTCTGCGATCCTGTTACTCCTGGTCGAAATTTTTGTGTGAAAATTTTGTTCAAAATAAATTAAAAACGTGAAATTATTTTCCCGCCCAAATTACTCTTTTCATTTCTGCGATCCTGTTACTCCTGGTTGGAATTTTTGTGTGAAAATTTTGTCAAAAATAAATTAAAACGTGAAATTATTTTCCCGCCCAAATTACTCTTTTCATTTCTGCAATCCTGTTACTCACGGCGTGTTGTCGACTCATAACTCCAAGGATGTTGCAACAATTGTAATAAACAATAGTTGTTTAGATACTAGGAACTCAATAAAAAAAAACAAACAAAGAAATATAAGAAATAACTTTATTTTCATTAGATCTATATTTAAGCATCATTTTTATTAAATAAGTTTTGATAGCACATACAAAATATATAAATATATATATTCTCTAGATCTATATATTTATTTATATACAACGAAAAGAACAAATCTTTAAATACGAAAACAAACCGTCGGCAATTATGATCGCCAAACGAATCATTAAAAATGGCAGTAGATGGCCTTAAAATACAATCTTGAGATCTGTAACCTCTAAAAATATTCATAAATTATTCAGGGGTGAAAATATTTATAACACTTTATACACGACCTAATATTAAAAATACTTTTTAAAGCCTTCGCTGAATTCAATATTGCTTCGTAACTCTTAAAATTCGTAGTATCACAATATACAATTTACACTTAACTAACTTATCGATTAACGTTGTACATGTTGTTTTCATTATTGGATCATTTGCAGGTATCGGTTTTCTTCCAGCAGGGAGCTCAGGGAAGAGGTCATGTCGTTTATGATCATGTTGGAGTTGGCGGCGTCCGCGCACTTTCCGAGGGGGTGCGTGCTGCTGCTGACCAGCTCGTTGTTGCCCACCCAGGATTGGCAGTTTTGTACGTACTCAAGTGTTCTTTGATAGGTGTCCTGGCGCATGCCCAGGGGTTGCAGCGTGGTTGTGCCCGGAGGGGGCGCGATGCCGGGGGACATTTGGGATTGGCTGATGTCTTTGCACTGGATTTCCGAGTTTTGTTTGTTGCACTGGTGGAAGCACTTGTTCTGGTAGATGTTGGTTTTTTGGCAATTGCAGTTGGTGCAGTTCATGGGCTGCCGGAAGCAGTTTTGTTCGAAGTGCGCGCACGGTCTGCTCATCTGGGCTTGCTGGGGTGGGTTGACCATGTCGGTGGGCGCGGGGGTTGCCATTGCAGGGGAGGCGAGGGGTTCGTTTAGATTCGGCACGCAGTTGTAAGTGGGGTACGGATTCGTGTTGCAGTAATTGTTCATGTGGTTCGGTTGGCACTGGTTGTAGTTGTTTTGGTTGCACATCTGGTAACCGTGGTTACCGCACTGATTCGTGTCCATGTAGCTTGAGTTCACTTGAGGTCTGCACTGATTGTAGTCGATGTGGGAGTTTCTCGATTGGCACATTGGGTGTCCGTGTTGTGGAGGGGGTATCGAATTCTGGCTGGGACAATGCCGATTCTGGGATATTTGATTTTCCCAGTTGTAGCATATGTTGTGGTTGTGTTGCTGGGGCACGTTGTAGCAATTTGCCAACTGATTCAAGTTGGGGATGTACATGTTGCAGTTTTGATTGCCGCTTTGCATCTGGTGTTGGGGGGATTTCATCAGTTGACTCGGGGGTCCCATTTGCACGGTGTTTGAGACAGGGGACATCATTTGATTGTGGCAACGTACCGACATCGGGGACGGGATCACTTGGTTCAAATTCGAGGCTGGTGATTGCATACTGGGAGGTGGGGACATCAAGGGATTCTGCAGGTAGTTCGAGGAAGGCGATGGCATCATTTGATTAAAGTTAGAGGCCGGGGATGGCATCATCTGGTTCATATTGGGCGCTGGAGATGGCATCATTTGATTCAGGTTGGACACCGGCGACGGCATCATTTGGTTTAGATTAGAAGCCGGCGAGTGCATCATTTGATTCATGTTTGAAACCGGCGATGGCATCATTTGGTTCATGTTTGAAGAAGGGGGAGACATTAGTTGAGCAGGCGATGGCATCATTTGATTCATATTATTCACAGGGGACGGCATCATCTGATTGAGGTTGGGAGCTGGGGACGGGACCATCTGGTTCAAATTGGCGTTGGGTGATGGCATCATTTGGTTAACCGCTGAACCGGGCGATAATACGTTCGGGGGGAAATTCGATGATTGCGGAGAGGGGAGGATTTGATTCAGGTTCCCCGGTGATGGTAACATGTGCGAGGATAACTGCCCGGGACTGGGCAAAGGTTTCTGGCTGGAGGTGTCGTTCCACTGCATGTTAAAATCGCCGTTTTGCGTGTCGGCCACTTGGTTCAGGTAGTGCACCATTTCGTCCGGGATCACCAGTTTGTTTTCCACCATTTCACCCTCGCCCACCTCGTCCAATACGACGGCCTGATTGGGATGCAGCTCTGTGCAGCTTCCCTTCAGAGGTGATAGGGTGACCGAAGCTGGTCTCGGAGGGGGGCTCTTCCTGTCGGTCATCGTGTGGCACGGTTCCGACATTCGTCTGGTGTCGGTGCTGTTGTTTGTGGTGCTCGACGACTGCCTAATCGTTGAGGATAACTCTGTCGACAGCCAGGATTGCTGTAGGGCGGTCTGTTGAAGGGATGCGCTTTGAGTCTGGAAAAAATAAAGCGTTGTTTAGATTGTTACACATTGCATGTAGGTAATAGAGCAAACAAGTACATGTTCTACTTTAGTGTTTATTATTGATATGGATGTATCATCAGCGAATTGTGTCACTCAAACAAGTATTATTAAACATATAAGGGAAGTCATTAGCATACAGAGTGTTGAATTGCGAAGCGGGCCATAGAGATTTAAATGTAAAATTTGAAATGTGTTAATATTGGCTCCCCTAATTATTTGACAGCATCAGTCTTCTTACATTTTTAAAGCTTTTTAAGCTGAATCATTTGGTACCTTGCTCAATGGTTTCTGCAGAGTATTTACCGAGATAATTGCAAAAAACTTTACAATTATTTTGAATGAAAAACAAAGGTTTGCCATGAAATCATAATGGCGGATATTTCATTTTCTTCTAAAAAGTGAGGTTTGCTGTCGCGTTACGATTTACAACGAACGCGTGTATTCTATATATTATTATTTTTAAAGCTTTTTGAGCTGAATGATTTGGTACCTTACTTAATAGTTTCTGTAGAATATTTACCGAGATATTTGCAAAAAAAACTTTACAACTATTTTGAATTAAAAACAAGGGTTAGCCATGAAATCATAATGGCGGATATATCATTTTGTTCTAAAAAGTGACGTTTGCAGTCGCGTTACGATTTACAACCGACGCGTGTATTCTACAGAGGGAAGAGTATTTTAACCCTTTAGGTCATAGGGGTCGTTAAAAGCACATGGTCTAAAAACGCCAAACAGCGCAATAGGGCTTGTCTTTATCGATTGCGAAGAGGCCCGACAAAAAATCTCAACATTGCGATCGCGCTGCTTGAGACTCAACGGGTTAATACATGATTTTACTCAGGTACTATTTAAGAAGTGTAAGTGATTTGTTTAGTGTTGAATTTCCGAAGAAGGCAATACCCAGCAATGAGTATTAAAAATAATGTAAGTAGACCGATATTATAAAATAATTAAGGGAGCCAATAGTAACCCATTTTAAATTTAGAAAGTAAAGTAGTAATTATTAATTAAATTGTACTTTTGTTGGATATTACCTTCTCCTGAAATTCAGGTACAATTCTTAAATGATACCTGAGTAAAACGTTTTAATCATAAATACTTTTTCTTACGTAGAATACACGGCCGTTTGTAAATCGTAATGTGACAGCACAGTCACTTTTTTCAAACAACAACAAAATGAAATATCGGCCATTATGATTTCATGGCAAACCTTTGTTTTTAATTCAAAATAATTGTAAAGTTTTTCAGCAAATATCTCTGTTTGCAATCGTATCGCAAATTATGTTTGTGACGTTATTTATATGTTTTATTATTATTGTGTATTTATGCGGCCATGCTTATATAATTAAACTCAGTTTCCTGGCAACGATTTGGGTTCTTAACAACATGAACCAAACTGTTTAATTCATTTATTGGCATGTTGTAAACTGTAATACCGAGTTTAAAGTAGTAATTCTTGCATTTAGCTAATTTACATTTAATGGCAGTGATTGTGTTTTGTATTCTGTTCATTTAATCTAGAAATAAGCTGACAATAGCCGTAATTATGCAAAACATGCAGTTGTTTGGGTACATCGTTTTTCCTAGTTTATTATTGGATAAACCTGACATCTGCTATTCTTAGAAATAGTCATTAGGAGATCGGGCGTCCATTCGAAAAACCTACCGCGCAAGCATTAAACCCCACTTTGTAAATATCCACCACCACTCACCTCCCATTAGAATAAGTTAACATTTTTTGTAAATATTGTATTTTAAGATAGTTCGCTTGTAACAAGTCGTTTGTTAATTAAAGTAAAAACTAGTTGAGTTACGTTGAATTCTCATTTACAACACCTAAAGGTATTCAATCATAAAGCTTCAACTAGATGTAACCAAGCTGTTACCGTAACCAGCTAACACTTGTGCATCGACAAAATAAACAACGATCGTCTTCCGTCGAACCAGGAAGTTAGCACGCGTCCGTACATAACAATCTCGGTAAATACTCTGCAGAAATCATTGAGTAAAGTACCAAATGATGATTATGTCTTATCTATCCAGCACAACGCAAGTAGTCTTGTAAAGTGAACTTGCTTCCATCAGGAGTCTAAGCAGTGCACGCTGAGCATTTGTTGTGTGTGTCTCTTTCTCAGCCTCCTCTAGCAAAGTCCATGAACCACCACTTGAATATAATCTCCCCATAGAAGCACAAAAACGTCCTTCACAATCTACAAAATCCACACACAACTAAAGCTTCTGTCATCCAGGCAATTGTAGAGAAAAACTGCTCGAGTATTGTACACTGATAGAATGGATCGTTGTTGAAGTGAATTTGTATTTTGGCTTACCTGAAGTACAAGATTGCTCGTGGGCTTATTAGGAGATGACTGCAGTCTCTGCAACTGTCCCGCCAGCAAGTGTGAGGGTGGTGGTGGAGGTATAGACACTCCTCCGGTTGTTACGGTTGATAGTTGACTTGATCTTCTTGAACTGCCAGCAGAAATCGGATCATAAAATGAGCTAGGAGCTGCTGCCGCTACTGGTCGCATACTCGAGGCCTGCAAAAAAATATTATTTAGTTTTATCAAGAGTTTGTATTGAATAAGGTTATCAGTTATAGTTCGAGGAAGTGTCTGTTTCCAAAATAAACTGAGAAACCTACTCGCCACGTTTTGATGCCTAAATTCCTTCTACAACCTAAATGAAATTGTAGACTTACAAAATTCTAAGGATAAACATATACACTCCAATTATTTTGGTAGCAGAAGTGAGATCAGCAGTGGTGCACATTTCACTCGCTCAAATTCGAGTTCAGAGTGCTGCCATTTTGTTTACAAGCAAGGTGCGTCAATTATCTTTTGGTATGTCAAAAATATGTTACTTCTAAGCAAATTTGGAAATTTTGAAGCAAATTCCGCGGTCGATGATTTTTTTAGAATTTTTTTAATCAGGTGGTGCATATTTCACTCACTCAAATTCGAGTTCAGAGTGCTGCCATTTTGTTTACAAGCAAGGTGCGTTAATTATCTTTTGGTATGTTAAAAATATGTTACTTCTAAGCTTATTTGGAAAATTTGAAGCAAATTCCGCGGGCGATAATTTTTTTAGAATTTTTTTAATCACATGGCGCACATTTCACTAACTCAAATTCGAGTTCAGAGTGCTGCCATTTTGTTTACGAGCAAGGTGCGTTAATTATCTTTTAGTATGTTAAAAATATGTTATTTCTAAGCACATTTGGAAATTTTCAAGCAAATTCCGCGGGCGATAAATTTTTTAGAATTTTTTTAATCACGTGGTGCACATTTCCCTCACTCAAATTCGAGTTCAGAGTGCCGCCATTTTGCTTACAAGCAAGGTGCGTTAATTATTTTTTGGTGTGTGAAAAATATGTTACTTCCAAGCAAATTTAAAAATTTTGAAGCAAATTCCGCGGGCGATAATTTTTTTAGAATTTTTTTAATCAGGTGGTGCATATTTCACTCACTCAAATTCGAGTTCAGAGTGCTGCCATTTTGTTTACAAGCAAGGTGCGTTAATTATTTTTTGGTGTGTCAAAAATATGTTACTTCTAAGCTTATTTGGAAAATTTGAAGCAAATTCCGCGGGCGATAATTTTTTTAGAATTTTTTTAATCACATGGCGCACATTTCACTCACTCAAATTCGAGTTCAGAGTGCTGCCATTTTGTTTACGAGCAAGGTGCGTTAATTATCTTTTAGTATGTTAAAAATATGTTATTTCTAAGCACATTTGGAAATTTTCAAGCAAATTCCGCGGGCGATAAATTTTTTAGAATTTTTTTAATCACGTGGTGCACATTTCCCTCACTCAAATTCGAGTTCAGAGTGCTGCCATTTTGTTTACAAGCAAGGTGCGTTAATTATTTTTTGGTGTGTCAAAAATATGTTACTTCTAAGCTTATTTGGAAAATTTGAAGCAAATTCCGCGGGCGATAATTTTTTTAGAATTTTTTTAATCACATGGCGCACATTTCACTCACTCAAATTCGAGTTCAGAGTGCTGCCATTTTGTTTACGAGCAAGGTGCGTTAATTATCTTTTAGTATGTTAAAAATATGTTATTTCTAAGCACATTTGGAAATTTTCAAGCAAATTCCGCGGGCGATAAATTTTTTAGAATTTTTTTAATCACGTGGTGCACATTTCCCTCACTCAAATTCGAGTTCAGAGTGCCGCCATTTTGCTTACAAGCAAGGTGCGTTAATTATTTTTTGGTGTGTGAAAAATATGTTACTTCCAAGCAAATTTAAAAATTTTGAAGCAAATTCCGCGGGCGATAATTTTTTTAGAATTTTTTTAATCATGTGCTGCACATTTCACTCACTCAAATTCGAGTTCAGAGTGCCGCCATTTTGTTTATAAGCAAGGTGCGTTAGTTAACTTTTGGTATGTCAAAAATATGTTATTTCTAAGCAAATTTGGAAAATTTGAAGCAAATTCCGCGGGCGATAACTTTTTCAGAATTTTTTTAATCACGTGGTGCACATTTCACTCACTCAAATTCGAGTTCAGAGTGCTGCCATTTTGTTTACAAGCAAGGTGCGTCAATTATCTTTTGGTATGTCAAAAATATGTTACTTCTAAGCATATTTGGAAATTTTCAAGCAAATTCCGCGGGCGATAATTTTTTTAGAATTTTTTTAATCACGGGGTGCACATTTCACTCACTCAAATTCGAGTTCAGAGTGCTACCATTTTGTTTACAAGCAAGGTGCGTTGGTTATCTTTTGGTATGTCAAAAATATGTTACTTCTAAGCAAATTTGTAAATTTTGAAGCAAATTCCGCGGGCGATAATTTTTTTAGAATTTTTTTAATCACGTGGTGCACATTTCACTCACTCAAATTCGAGTTCAGAGTGCTGCCATTTTGTTTACAAGCAAGGTGCGTTAATTATCTTTTGGTAAGTCAAAAATATGTTACTTCTAAGCATATTTGGAAATTTTGAAGCAAATTCCGCGGGCGATAATTTTTTTAGAATTTTTTAATCACGTGGTGCACATTTCACTCACTCAAATTCAAGTTCATAGTGCTGCCATTTTGTTTACGAGCAAGGTGCGTTAATTATCTTTTAGTATGTTAAAAATATGTTATTTCTAAGCACATTTGGAAATTTTCAAGCAAATTCCGCGGGCGATAAATTTTTTAGAATTTTTTTAATCACGTGGTGCACATTTCCCTTACTCAAATTCGAGTTCAGAGTGCTGCCATTTTGTTTAGAAGCAAGGTGCGTCAATTATCTTTTGGTATGTCAAAAATATGTTACTTCTAAGTAAATCAGGAAAATTTGAAGCAAATTCCGCGGGCGATAATTTTTTTAGAATTTTGTTAATAACGTGGTGCACATTTCACTCACTCAAATTCGAGTTCAGAGTGCTGCCATTTTGTTTACAAGCAAGGTGCGTTACTTATCTTTTGGTATGTCAAAAATATGTTACTTCCAAGCAAATTTGGAAATTTTGAAGCAAATTCCGCGGGCGATAACTTTTTTAGAATTTTTTTAATCACGTGGTGCACAATTCACTCACTCAAATTCGAATACAGAGTGCTGCCATTTTGTTTACGAGCAAGGTGCGTCAATTATTTTTTGGTGTGTCAAAAATATGTTACTTCTAAGCAAATTTGGAAATTTTTAAGCAAATTCCGTGGGCGATACTTTTTTTAGAATTTTTTTAATCAGGTTGTGCACATTTCACTCACTCAAATTCGAATTCAGAGTGCTGCTATTTTGTTTACAAGTAAGGTGCGTTACTTACCTTTTGGCATGTTCAAAATATGTTATTTTTAAGTAAATTTGGAAATTTTGAAGCAAATTCTACGGGCGATAATTTTTTTAGAATTTTTTTAATCAGGTGGTGCACATTTCACTCACTCAAATTCGAGTTCAGAGTGCTGCCATTTTGTTTACAAGCAAGGTGCGTCAATTATCTTTTGGTATGTCAAAAATATGTTACTTCTAAGCAAATTTGGAAATTTTGTAGTAAATTCCACGGGCGATAATTTTTTTAGAATTTTTTTAATCAGGTGGTGCACATTTCAATCACTCAAATTCGAGTTCAGAGTGCTGCCATTTTGTTTACAAGCAAGGTGCGTTAATTATCTTTTGGTATGTTAAAAATATGTTATTTCTAAGCAAATTTGGAAATTTTGAATCCGCGGGGGTTATTTTTTTTAGAATTTTTTTAAACGCGAGGTGCACATTTCACTCACTCAAATTCCAGTTTATTTTGTTTACAAAACAACGCCTATTTTGAAATATTTCTAAATACAGCAGTAATTATTTACCTGTGAAGCTAAACTACTCTTCCGGCTCATGTCCGCGCTCCGCATGCTTCCGTAATACGAACTGACGGTCGAGTTGCTGTCCCTCCTGATCTGAGCCTGCGTGAGTCCGGCCGGCTGCAGCCGGTTCTGGAGGTCCGTGAGTTGGGTCTTGGTCTGCGGACCGGTCACGCCGCCCTCGACCTTCAAGTCCGTTATCCTCCTGTTGAGATCCGTTATGCCCAGGGTCTTCCTCTGGGAGGTCGGAGGCAGAGAGGGCAGGTTGGACATGGGCTTGACCTGAAGCCTGGGCTTCAGCCGGTTCCTGGATATCCTCTCCTGGACGGCCACGCCGCCGGAAGTTCCTCGTTCCGTTCCAATTTGTACCATCGCTCTGAGCACTACAGGCAAGTCGTCAATCTGGAAAAAAATGGTAAAGTATAGATGTTCTCCTTTTTCTATTCTTTAAGGTTAATATGAGGCGTAGGCTAAAAGACTTCGGTCGATGGCCATTTGTAGCTCTTATGGGTTTCAATAAACTGTATTTATTATTTATTATTTTTTCGCCTGCCTCTACTGAAACCATATATTGCGGCCATAAAAATCGTGCCGAAACTACGATTAAGCGTATCTCGGGCCGAAAAAATAAAATGTATAATCTAGACAACCTTCCGCAGAATATGAGTAGGCTATGCCAAAATCTGACAGTGACAGTTCAATGGTTTCCTGAAACACTGGTTTTACTTAAGGCAGGCGAAAAAATATCGAGTGTAACTCATTCCGAAATGCTTTAGCAATCCTCGCTCGTGTTGCTAAAAGCGGCGGGTTGCTAAAGCCTATTTTTGGCCCTTGATACACTATATACTATATGAGGCGTTGCGGATATGAAGGGCGAATTAAAATTTTGTTTATGCCACATTTCTTGCTTTGGAATGTTCGTTACAAATATTAGACATCCAGAGCAAAAGCTAAAATCCTTTGTTGGTTGAGTTTGCTAAACTGCACTTAAACACTAAAATGCGTTTTTCTGGAAAGCCACACTTCTTCAGTTAAAAAACGGCTAAACGTATCCCTACCTCAAGATCTTCAGCATCATAAGGCCAAGCGGGATCATCCAAAGGTCCGTTCCTCTGCACCGTAGAGGCGACATCCGAGGACAGTTCTTCGTTGAAGCCATTGGCCAACTGAGTTGCTCCGAGCGGACTGCCTTGTTGCTGATGTCCAGGCGAGTTAACATCCGACTAAAAATTAAATTTACGTTCCTCAAAGCTCCAAAATATAATTATTAAAAAAAAATTACCTCCGATTTAATACTGGGACTACTCAAACTAGCAGTTTTATGGCTCTGCATATCTTCACTCCTGGGACTCGAATCCAAACCGGTCGGACCGTCATCGGACCCTCCGTCGATCCCCTTGTGCTTCTTGTTCGCGTAGAACTCGGCCCCGTGGACGGTCTTGACGTGCTTCCTGAGAGAGCTGGGGTCCGTGTATCGCTTTGTACAACCCGGTGCTTTGCAAACGTACGGTTTCTGAAAACATCACCAGTGGTCATCACACAACCGCTCCTCCGAGAATATGAGATTAATACTTTTTCAATTATTACTTACAAGCATTTCCAAATCATGGCTTGCAATTCAGAAATTGGTTTTATTGTATTGGTGGTACGGCAAAAGGTGGGGTGGAGTCGAGTACTTACCTCGTTGCTGTGTGTTCTGTTTTGGTGCTTGGCTCGGTCCGATGCGTTGCTGAAGGCTTTCGAGCAGCCCGGGTATTCGCAGGTGTAGGGTTTCTCCCCGGTGTGGGATCGCAGGTGAGTCTTCAGGTTTTCCAGTCTTGAGTAGGCTTTCACGCAGCCTTCGAACTGTAAATCAAAAATGTAATGTTGAAATAATGTTCTTGGTTACACCTATCTTAGGATGATTGAACCTGAGTTGTGGATATTTAGCTATGTTGATTATTTGTAAAGTTGAGAGATGATTTTGTGATTTTGCTACCTTTAGATGCACAGCTGAAGTCGGGTGGTACAGTTAGTCATCACTCCTTGCAAAGTTGTTCGACGAATCGCACGAATTTCTCGCTGAATATTATCACGTAGTTCAGCCAAATGTCGAGGCTGGTCAAGGTACACTTTCCCCTTTAGGTAACCCCACAAATAATAGTCACATGGTGACAGATTTGAAGAACTTGCCAGCCTTGGAATGTTACCGCGGTATGACATTAACCTACCGGGAAACGATGTTCTCAGCAGCTCCATAGATACACGTGCCGTGTGGGCAGTTGTTGCCCCATCCTGTTGAAACTGTTCGACGCCGACGTAATTCGGGGAGGAGGTATTCCCGCATTATGGTTACATAACGTTCGGTATTTACTGTTACAGTGCAGCCGTTTTCTTCGAAGAAAAAAAGGTCCGATCACTCCTGATTTACACACAGCAGCCCAAACGTCCATTGTAACTAACCCACCTCGTCCCCCTCCCCGTTAAATAAAAAAAGTTTACTTACTGTACACTTATGAGGTTTTTCTCCAGTATGCCGTCGCATGTGAACCACCAGCATGTACTGCGCCTTGAAGGGTTTTTCTGCCCTGGAACAACCCTCCCACCGACAAACGAAGGATTTTTTGTTTGCGTGTATGTGATCATTGTTGATGTGCTGTAAAAATAAAAATTAAATAGTAATTATCGAAAGCAATTTTAAGAAAAAGTTCATTTTTCGTCTTCAAAATTAATTTTCAAGCGTTGCCATTTTTATTTCTGTTAAGTTTGGACAGATTTTTTTTAATAATTGCGAAGACACATTATTTAGGATTAATCTGTCAAAATTTGATACATCTGTCGAAATAAATGTGGAATTCCTAGAGCAATTTTTAGAAAAAGTTCCTTTTTCGTCTTCAAAATTTACTTTCAAGCGTTGCCGTTTTTCTTTGTGTTAAGTTTGGCCACATTTTTTTTAATAATTGCGAAGACACATGATTTAGGATTAATCTGCCCAAATTTGATACATCTGTCGAAATAAATGTAGAATTCCTAGAACAATTTTAAGAAAAAGTTCATTTTTCGTCTTCAAAATTTCCTTCCAAGAGTTGCAATTTTTATTTCTGTTAAGTTTGGACAGATTTATTTTTTACAATTGCCAAGACACATTATTTAGTGTTCATCTGACAAAGTTTGATACATCTGTCAAAGTAAATGTGGAATTCCTAGAGCAATTTTAAGAAAAAGTTCATTTTTCGTCTTCAAAATTTCCTTTCAAGCGTTGCAATTTTTATTTCTGTTAAGTTTGGACAGATTTATTTTTTACAATTGCCAAGACACATTGTTTAGTGTTAATCTGACAAAGTTTGATACATCTGTTGAAATAAATGTGGAATTCCTAGAGTAATTTTAAGAAAAAGTTCATTTTTCGTCTTCAAAATTTCCTTCCAAGCGTTGTAATTTTTATTTCTGTTAAGTTTGGACAGATTTATTTTTTACAATTGCCAAGACACATTATTTAGTCTTAATCTGACAAAGTTTGATACATCTGTCAAAGTAAATGTGGAATTCCTTGAGCAATTTGAAGAAAAAGTTCATTTTTCGTCTTCAAAATTTCCTTCCAAGCGTTGAAATTTTTACTTCTGTTAAGTTTGGACAGATTTTTTTTACAATTGCCAAGACACATTATTTAGTGTTAATCTGACAAAGTTTGATACATCTGTTGAAATAAATATGGAATTCCTAGAGTAATTTTAAGAAAAAGTTCATTTTTCGTCTTCAAAATTTCCTTCCAAGCGTTGCAATTTTTATTTCTGTTAAGTTTGGACAGATTTATTTTTTACAATTGCCAAGACACATTATTTAGTCTTAATCTGACAAAGTTTGATACATCTGTCAAAGTAAATGTGGAATTCCTTGAGCAATTTGAAGAAAAAGTTCATTTTTCGTCTTCAAAATTTCCTTCCAAGCGTTGAAATTTTTACTTCTGTTAAGTTTGGACAGATTTTTTTTACAATTGCCAAGACACATTATTTAGTGTTAATCTGACAAAGTTTGATACATCTGTCAAAGTAAATGTGGAATTCCTTGAGCAATTTGAAGAAAAAGTTCATTTTTCGTCTTCAAAATTTCCTTCCAAGCGTTGAAATTTTTACTTCTGTTAAGTTTGGACAGATTTTTTTTACAATTGCCAAGACACATTATTTAGTGTTAATCTGACAAAATTTGATACATCTGTCGAAATAAATGTGGAATTTCTAGGGCAATTTTAAGGAAAAAATCATTTTTCGTCTTCAAAATTTCCTTTCAAGCGTTGCCATTTTTCTTAGTGTTAAGTTTGACCAGATTTTTTTTAACAATTACTAAGACACAGTATTTAGGATTAATCTGTCAAAATTTGATACATCTGTTGAATTAAATGTGGAATCCTAGGGCAATTTTAGGAAAAAGTTTATTTTTCGTCTTCAAAAATTCCTTTGAAGCGTAGCCATTTATTCTTGTGATAAGTTTGGACAGATTTTTTTTTATAATCGCAAAGACACAATATTTAGGGTTAATCCGACATAATTTGATATATCTGTCAAAATAAATTCAATGCCTAAATTTACTTCAGTTTCATGACACAAGTTCTGATAATTTGTTGCAGTTACAAAATAATATTTTTCTATTTTGCGTCTAAAACGGAGTCAATACCGCACTCATATGGGTTCGTTAATGGCTCGCCGAAAGCTTTAATAATTTAATTTTTCAGGGTTGGCACCGTTGAAATTCAGAGCCGTCAACCTGTGCTAAATTTTCGGCTAAGGTTATGTGATGTATGGAAATCGCAAACTAATTTCAAATTAAAATGTCAATTATTAGTGTTACCAACCACCATACAATTTTCTAAATATGTATGAGCGATTTTTTAATTTAGAAATGAAATAAAAGGGGCAAAATAGAAAAAAATACTGTAAAAAACTCGTTCATAAGGCCTTTTAGCATGTAATTAGCATGTAGTACTGTACTGTAACTGTACTTCTGCATCTTTTATGGGTTAAGTTTTTGGTTTTAGATAAATAGTTATCTATGTATTAAGGATGTAAGAAGGCTGGCTATGGATCGAGGCCTGATTTTAAAAAACATATCAAAGCTCATAATAGCTAGTTATGCACGTAATACGAGAGGAACTAGAAAACTGATCTACTTAACTATGAAACAAAAGACGTTTTTATATAACATTTTTTCAATATAATCTCCCACTACTTTAATGCAATTCCGCAAACCAGCAGAAAATAAAGATTGTTGCCTTCTGCTGTAAGCAGTGGTGTATTGGAGGGGGGACGTGGAGGAACGACGTTCCGACACCTTTTTTCAGAAACGGAACGCGTTTGTGTTTGTTATAATCTTGTATAGTAAGAATTAAAAAAAATAAAAAAGCTTACAAGGAAAACAATAGTTTGCTTAAAATAAGATGATCTCCGAAAAACTTTCAGCAAGCTGCTTATGGAAAGTCGCAGATTATTTTTTTTGCTCACACCATGCGTTCCCTTACTTCTTATTTTACCACTACACCATTGGCTGTAAGGGATTTTATTACACTAGGATACTATCCATCGAATGTAAAGGGTTTTAATTTTTGTAACTGTTATCTTATCTATATATTTAGATAGTGTCAGTGTTAACGTGATTACTTAAAAAAAAAAACTTACCTTGACTAAATCATCTTGTGTAGGAAACTCTGTACCGCACTCTCGCCAATGGCAATTGGTTTCGATGAAATCCCCGGGTTCATCTTTGAGGTCTGAAGGATCTCCCTGTCCGTCGGCATTGTTCATGCACTGCCCCGTAAGGTTGGGTTCCTTCTTTATCCGTGCTTTCCTCGCTGCCGCACCATCGTCAACGGAAATTATCGTTCCTGTATCCGATTTCTTCCTTGCATTCATTAACTAGAACAATTAATAAAAAAAATTGAATTAACTGAACCACGAGGAATACACAGTGATTGAGAGTTGACTCCAAAAACAATTTTCAGAATAATCATTTTTGAACCCTTTACTCCAAATTCCAGATTAACAATTTTCGACCTTCGAATGAAATATTAAAAATGGTGCTCCGTAGTTTCAATTTTTCCATTAAGGAGTCAATCATGATTATTATGTGTTTCTCTGTCTATTACAAGCTAATCGATAGAATGATTTATTCATTGTAAAATCTATAACGAGTGAACGATTGGTCGATCGTTCACTCGTTATAGATTTTACAATGAATATATTATTCTATCGATTAGCTTGTAATAGACAGAGAAACACATAATAATCATGATTGACTCCTTAATTGAAAAATTGGAACTACGGAAGACCATTTTTAATAATTCGTGTGTTAAGTTAAAAAATTATTTAAACTGAAATGTAGAAAATGTATCATTCTTTTATCACTTGATATTATTAATAAAGCCCGTTAGAACATTTGTGAATGAAAATATCGAACCTAAACCAGGCCTAACGATGACTTTTGATTTTTTTTGAATTGACCAAATTTCATGTGTTAAGTTAAAAAAATATTTAAACAAAAATGAAGAATATGTGTCATTTTTTTATCACTTAATATTATTAATAAAGCCCGTTAAAACATTTGTAGCTGAAAATATCGGATCTAAAACAGGCCAAACGATGACTTTTGATTTTTTGAAAATTGATCATTTTGGTAGATGTCTTATCGAAAAATCAGGATAAATCCCAATTTAAAAAGCTTATTGTTATTACAATAGCATCGCAAATATTTGTTTAATTATGAATTTGTATCCATTTTCTGTAAATTAGTAGAGATTACTTAGAAATTTAGTAAATGAAAAAATGGCGGATGCGCCGGATTCTTGGATGCAATCGGTTAACGAGTGTACCAAACTTTACTGGTTTGTCGTTTTAAGTAAACAGAGGCACTATTCCATCTGGTTATGGAAGTCTAATAAATACAATACTCAACCATCACATGTGGTATCTCAAAAATCAACATGTCGCGAAAGTTATACTAATTTTTTGGAAAAGTTATAAAATACTCCACTTTTTATTCGACGACGCATATGGAGGAAAAGTGATCGAACTGCTCAATTTTAACCACACAAACACATGGATTGGAGGTGTAGGTCTCGTCTCATGATTTTTTTTTTGTGAAATTATTGGAAAGTAATAGAAAACATGAGTTTCTTAAAAATTTAAATTCATAGCAAAACTTGTTCGTTTTAAACGCCTCAGATTCCGAACGACTGCGCCGATTTTGACGTTTACAACGTTAAAATACAGCCAGGATTGTAATCTAGAAAATTCATCTGTAGATTTTTTTTTGTGTAATTAGTGGAAAGTAATACAAAACGAGAGTTTCTTAAAAAATTAAATTCATAGCAAAACTTGTTCGTTTTCAGTGCTTCAGATTCCGAATGACTGTTGCCGATTTTGAGGTTTAAAACGTCAAAATAGAGCCAGGCATCGTGATCTTGAAAATTTATCTCAAGAATTTTCTGTCAAATCAATTGTAACTAATATAAAACGCGACTTTCTAAAAAAAAAAAATCCATCTCAACAACATGTTCGTTTTTGCCTCAGATTTGAATGACTGCGCCGATTATGGCATTTAAAGCGTAAAAATACAGCCAGGATTGTGATCTAGAAAATTCATCTGATGATTTTTTGGTGAAATTATTGGAAAGTAATACAAAAGGTGAGTTTTAAAAAATTGCAATTCATAGCAACTATTGTTCGTTTTCAACGCCTCAGATTCCGAACGACTGCGCCGATTTTGACATTTAAAACGTTAAAATACAGCCAGCATTGTAATCTAGAAAATTAATCTGAAGATTTTTTTGGTGAAATTATTGGAAAGTAATACAAAAGGTGAGTTTTTAAAAATTTAAATTCATAGCAAAACTTGTTCGTTTTAAACGCCTCAGATTCCGAACGACTGCGCCGATTTTGATGTTTAAAACGTTAAAATACAGCCAGGGTTGTGATCTAGAAAATTCATCTGAAGATTTTTTTGATAAAATTAGTGGAAAGTAATACAAAACGTGAGTTTCTTAAAAATTTAAATTCATAGCAAAACTTGTTCGTTTTCAACGCCTCAGATTCCGACCGACTGCGGCGATTTTGAAGTTTACAACGTTAAAATACAGCCAGGATTGTAATCTAGAAAATTCATCTGCAGATTTTTTTTGTGTAATTAGTGGAAAGTAATACAAAACGAGAGTTTCTTAAAAAATTAAATTCATAGCAAAACTTTCGTTCGTTTTCAGTGCATCAGATTCCGAACAACTGCGCCGATGTTGACGTTTGAAATGTCAAAATACAGCCAGAATCGTGATCTTGAAAATGTTTCTGAAGAATTTTGTGTCAAATTAATAGAAACTAATAGAAAACAACGTGTTTAAAAAAAAAATATTCACAGCAAAAACATGCGCCTCGGATTCGAATGACTGCACTAATTATTGCGTTCAAAACGTCAAAATACAGCCAGGGTTGTGACCTAGAAAATTTATCTGAAGATTTTTTTTGTGAAATTAGTGGAAAGTAAAACAAAACGTGAGTTTCTTAAAAAATTAAATTCATAGCAAAACTTGTTCGTTTTCAGTGTTTCAGATTCCGAACGACTGCAGCCAGAATTGTGATGTTGAAAATGTTTCTGAAGAATTTTGTGTCAAATTAATGGAAACTAACATAAAACAACGTGAGTTTCTAAAAAAATATTCACGGCAAAAACATGTTCATTTTCAGCGCCTGGGATTCGAATGACTGCACCATTTATGGCATTAAAAACGTCAAAATACAGCCAGGGTTGTGATCTAGAAAATTTATCTGAAGATTTTTTTTGTGAAAATAGTGGAAAGTGATACAAACCGAGGGTTTCTCAAAAATTCAAATTCATAGAGAAACTTGTTCGTTTTGAACGCCTCAGATTCCGAACGACTGCGCCGATTTTGACGTTTAAAACGTCAAAATACAGCCAGCATCGTGATCTTGAAAATTTATCTGAAGAATCTTGTGTGAAATTAATGGGAATTAATATAAAACGTGAGTTTCTAGAAAAAATAAAATTCATGGCAACAACATGTTCGTTTTCAGCGCCTCAGATTCGAATGACTGCGCCGATTTTGACGTTTAAAACGTCAAAATACAGCCAGCATCGTGATCTTGAAAATTTATCTGAAGAATTTTGTGACAAATTAATGGAAATTAATATAAAACGTGAGTTTCTAGAAAAAATAAAATTCATGGCAACAACATGTTCGTTTTCACCGCCTCAGATTCGAATGACTGCGCCGATTTTGACGTTTGAAACGTCAAAATACAGCCAGCATCGTGATCTTGAAAATTTATCTGAAGAATTTTGTGTCAAATTAATGGAAATTAATATAAAACGTGAGTTTCTAAAAAAAAATTAAATTCATGGCAACAACATGTTCGTTTTTAGCGCCTCAGATTCGAACGACTACACCGATTTTGACGTTTAAAACGTCAAAATACAGCCAGCATTGTGAGCGATTGAAAATTAATTTAAAGATGTTTTTTTTTTAATTCAGTGGAATGTGCTGAAAAAGTGAATTAAAAGAACCAATTTATAGTAACGACTTTTTCGTTTTCGGCGCCACAGACTCCGAACGACTGCGCCGATTTCGTTTTTGAAAACGTAAAAATATGGCTAAGAGTGTGGTATTGAAAATTCATTTAAAATGTTCTAAATTTTATTAGTGGAATACGCCGAAGAAATATATTTATGGTAAAACATTTGTTCGTGGAAACGACTTGTTCGTTTTCAGCGCATTAGATTCCGAAAGACTGCTCCGATTTTAACGTTTAAAACGTCAAAATACAGTCAGGATTGCGATCCTGAAAATGCATCGGAAGATTTTTTTTTTGTGAAATTAGTGGAAATTATTAAAAAATCAAATTCATAACAACAATTTGTTCGTTATCAGCGTCTCAGATTCCTGACGACTGCGCCGATTTTAACGTACAAAACGTCAAAATACAGCCAGGATTGCGATCTTGAAAATGCATCGGAAGATTTTTTTTTTGTGAAATTAGTGGAAATTATTAAGAAATCAAATTCATAGCAACAATTTGTTCGTTTTCAGCGCCTCGGATTCCCAACGACTGCGCCGATTTTCGCGTTTAAAATGTCAAAATACAGCCAGCATTGTGAGCGCTTAAAAATTAATCTAAAGATGTTTTTGTTAACTCGGTGGAATATGCTGAAAACGTGAATTAAAAGAACCAACGGTAACGACTTTTTCGTTTTCGGCACCACAAACTCCGAACGACTGCGCCGATTTCGTTCTTGAAAGCTAAAACCTGCTCCTAAGTTAGAAAAAGGCTCAAACATGTTGTGTTATAAAAATGATTTTCGGTTCAGTAATTAGTGTAGTTTTTTAATGGTTTTCGATAAAGTACTGATACTCACCTCAGTCTTGGCGGTCGTATTTGGTGAAGACACGTGTAGAGGATGATGCCCCAACGAGTACATCGGATGAGGAGGCGTGGGCGCCGGCGGAAGGGGCAGCAGCGAGCCCGCGCTCCTCATCAGGTGTGCCTGTAGTTGCTGGAGGTGAACGCCGGGATGCATGCTGAGGGCCGGGCTGAGGGCCCCCGCCGAAAGGTGGCCATAGCTCCCGCTGGCGCTCGACGACCTCGACCCGTTCACTATGGAAGCCAGCGAGTTGGGCGAGAACCTGATCATGGAATTGATGTCGAAGGAGTCGGAGTACGGGGAGGAGGAGAGCGCCCTCTTCCTGGACTGCCGGATGCTTCCCGGCCGGGGACTGTTCAGGCGGGAACCATCTATGCTGAAGGGGTAGTCGCTGCTCGCCAACGTCGAGGCCGGATGCAGCTCCGACAGACCTCTGGCGCTCAAGTATTCTGGTGACAAACCCAACCCTGAAAGGAATAACGTAACAGTGTTAATAGAAATTCAGTTGCAACAATTGTATAAATAATTTAAGAGGGTCACTGCGCAACACGCCTCGAGAGCAGCGACGGCTCCTGGATTTCCGTAGGAAGGGCAAAGATGTCGCTCGTGCTGCACTACTTACTCTTATAGAGGAAGCAAATATTTCGTTGCTTTTTTGGTCAAATTTTCTTCCGTTGCCCCGCCGCCGGACATCCACGAGCCACCGCTGCTCGAGAGGCCGGTAGACTTATAGACTACGAAAGAAAATTTGACCAAAATATCAGTGCACGCATCAACACGAGCCACAGCGTCCTCTATTTCGTTCAGTAACTACAAGTAGGCCAAACGTGTCCAGCAAGAACCTTAGAGTTGAATGGATCAATAGGTCTAAACTAAGTAATAATAATAATATTATTATTAATAATAATAATAATAAATTGCTTTATTCAAATAATTTCATACACAAATTGATATTTGATAATAATTTGACAGCGTCACACCAGAAAACATTATAATAAGTAAGAATTGTTGCATCCAAGAAATGTACCTGACTACGATAGTTTTTGGCTTTGGTCATATTGTCTGCACTACTATTGTTACTTGCTAATGAAAACGAACGAAGCTTTGACAGCTGTGCAGATCATCCATTCTAAACTTTTTCATCTTATTTTTCTAAATTCTTCAGTTGGAAATATGACGATGGCGCATCGATCATGGGCGACGCGAACGACACGCACAATGAAAGTGACTGATTGACTGGGAACCGTCAACATTCCCGTCTCATTAATTACATCTGAATGTATAAATTATCTCCTCTACTCTTTCTCCTTTCACACCAATCCTTCAACTTCTCGTCTCGTTCTCTTTGCGGCGCGGCCGGCGTCTCCGCACCGTCAAGTGCGCGTTAACTCACGCGTGCACACCATTTTTATGCGGTCATCTTTCTTGCCTCTTGGTCCTCCTGGTTGTGACGAGGCTCGGGAAATTGGAAACCATAATTTTCCGAGTAAATCGTCCGCGCGGCCGTTTCCATTTTTCCATCCGTCCGCTCGACGTGGGCCTTTATATTTATAGCTCGACTGGCGCCGATGTATCATTCGGATGTGTGTGAGCGCGTGAAAATAACCCACGAAGGAGAAGAAGAAAGGATGCGGAGACGGAAAGCACTCTTTTGTTTTAAATTTGATATTTGGGCTATAGAAAGTACGATAAAAATGAATACTCATCCTACTAAAGCAAGAGAGGAACGATGGAGATAAAAAAAACTATATTGAGACGAACGATAGACATAAAAAAATTATATTGAGACGAATAATGGATATCTAAACATTTATATTGAGACGAACGATGGAGATCAAAAAACTTATATTGAAACGAACGATGGACATCAAAAAATTTATATTGAGACAAACGATGAACATCAAAAAAATTATATTGAGACGAACGATGAACATCAAAAAAACTATATTCAGACGAACGTTGGACATCAAAAAATTTATATTGAGACGAACGATGGACATCAAAAAATTCATATTCAGACAAACGATGGACATCAAAAAATGTATATTCAGATGAACGATGGACGTGAAAGAATTTATATTGAGACGAACGATGAACATCAAACAATTTATATTCAGACGTACGATGGACATCAAAAAAATTATATTGAGACGAACGATGGACATGAAAGAATTTATACTAAGACGAACGATGGACATCAAAAAATGTATATTCACACGAACGATGGACATCAAAAAAATTATATTCAGACGAACGATGGACATGAAAGAATTTATATTGAGACAAACGATGAACATCAAAAAAAAATTATTCAAATGAACGATGAACATCAATTTATATTGAGACGAACGATAGACATCAAAAAAATTATATTCAGACGAACAATGGGCGTGAAAAAATTTATATTGAGACGAACGATGAACATCAAAAAAATTATATTCAGACGAACGATGGACATCAGAAAATGTATATTGAGATGAACGATGGACATCAAAAAATTCATATTCAGACGAACGATGGACATCAAAAAATGAAAAGTCAGACGAGCGATGGACGTGAAAGAATTTATATCGAGATGAACGATGGACATCAAACAATTTATATTAAGACAAACGATGGACATCAAAGAATTTATACTGAGACGAACGATGGACATCAAAAAAATTATATTGAGACGAACGATGGGCATAAAAAAAATTAGTCAGACGAACGATAGACGTGAAAAAAATTATATTGAGACGAACGATGGACATAAAAAAATAGTCAGACGAACGATGGATGTGAAAGAATTTATATTGAGACAAACGATGAACATCAAAAAATTTATATTGAGACGAACGATGGACATCAAAGAATTTATATTGAGACGAACGATGGACATTGAAAAAATATATTCAAACGAACGATGAACATCAAAAAATGTATATTGAGACGAACGATGGACGTCAAAGAATTTATATTGAGACGAACGATGGACATAATAAAAATTATATTCAGACGAACGATGGACATCAAAGAATTTATATTGAGACGAACAATGGACATTGAAAAAATATATTCAGACGAACGATGGACATCAAAAAATGTATATTGAGACGAACGATGGAGATCAAAGAATTTATAGTGACACGAACGATGGACATAATAAAAATTATATTTAGACGAACGATGAACATCAAAAAAAATTATATTGAGACGAACGATGGACATAAAAAATTTATAGTCAGACGAACGATGGACGTGAATTTTTTTTTATTGAGACGAACGATGGACAAAAAAATTATAGCCAGACGAACGACGAAAATTAAAAAAAATTATATTGAGACGAACGATGAACATCAAAAAATTTATATTGAGACGAACGATGGACATCAAAGAATTTATATTCAGACGAACGATGGACATTGAAAAAATATATTCAGACGAATATGTTATAAAACGAACGGGTGGAAAAATGGCACCATAAAGCGCAAAACAGACATGAATGGGAACAATTAGGAAAGGCCCATGCCCAGGAGTTGACCGGGAAAAGTAATTTCCTTATGGGGTTATAAACTAATCAAGTAACCCTTAAGCAATAAAAACCATTAAGGCGCCATCTACTGTCTACAGCGTGCACTAATTTCCCGGATTTAGTGGATCAAAAATGCACTTTGCCTGAAATTGCTCTGTAAATTCCACATTTCTTTCCGCAAATGCTTGAAATTTTGACAAATAAATCACAAATAATATGCCTTTCTAATTACCCATTGAAAATTATTCTAACTTTTGAATAACACAAATGGCTGCGTTTGAAAATGAATTTTGTGGACCAAAAATTCACTTTTTCATGAAATTGCTCTGCAAATTCCACATTTCTACCGCAAATGCTTGAAATTTTGACAGATAAATCTCAATTAATGTACCTTTATAATTACCTGAAGAAAATTATTCTAACTTTAGAATAACACAAATGGCTGCGTTTGAAAATTAATTTTGTGGACCAAAAATTCACTTTTTCGTGAAATTGCTCTGTAAATTCCACATTTCTTTTCGCAAATGCTTGAAATTTTGACAGATACACATTAAATAATGCGTCTTTATAATTATCCAAAGAAAATTATTCTAACTTTAGCATAACACAAATGGCTGCATTTGAAAACAAATTTTGTGAACCAAAAATGCACTTTTTCCTGAAATTGCTCTGCAAATTCCACATTTCTTACGGAAAATGCTTGAAATTTTGACAGATAAGCCTCAAATAATGTACCTTTATAATCACCTGAAGAAAATTATTCTAACTTCAGAATAACAAAAATGGCTGCGTTTGAAAATGAATTTTGTGGACCAAAAATTCACTTTTTCATGAAATTGCTCTGTAAATTCAAGATTTCTTACCGCAAATGCTTGAAATTTGGACAGATAAATCTCAAATAATGTACCTTTATAATTACCTGAAGAAAACTATTCTAACTTCAGAATAACAAAAATGGCTGCGTTTGAAAATGAATTTTGTGGACCAAAAATTCACTTTTTCATGAAATTGCTCTATAAATTCCAGATTTCTTACCGCAAATGCTTGAAATTTTTGACAGATACACATTAAATAATGCGTCTTTATAATTACCCAAAGAAAATTATTCTAACTTTAGAATAACACAAATGGCTGCATTTGAAAACAAATTTTTTGAACCAAAAATGCACTTTTTCATGAAATTGCTCTGCAAATTCCACCTTTCTTACCGCAAATGCATGAAATTTTGACAGATACACATTAAATAATGCGTCTTTATAATTATCCAAAGAAAATTATTCTAACTTTAGAATAACACAAATGGCTGCGTTTGAAAACGAATTTTGTGAACCAAAAATTCACTTTTTCATGAAATTGCTCTGTAAATTCCACATTTCTTTCCGCAAATGCTCGAAATTTTGAATTCCACAAAAACCCCAATCCCAAAATGCCCTCTCCTTTAAGTACAAGATAATCCCGCTTAAACGCCATAGTGTTCAATCCGAAATAACATTTTTTTTTTTAATTTCGGTAAAAAAAATTGAAAAACAATGGCAGAAAGCATGATTTTTTTTCTTATGAATTAAAGTAGATGTTACTACGTGATTTCATAACAATCTCAGAATACCCTCTCCCTTAATTACTAGATAATCCCACTTAAACGCCATAGTGTTCAATCCGAAATAACATTTTTTTTTAAATTCCGGTAAAAAAAATTGAAAAACAATGACAAGCATGATTTTTTTTTCTTATGATTTAAAGTAGATGTTACTACGTGATTTCATAAAAATCCCAAAATACCTTCTTCCTCAATTACAAAATAATCCCACTTAAACGCCATAGTGTTCAATCCGAAGTAACATTTTTTAAATTCCGGTAAAAAAAAAATTGAAAAACATTGGCAGCAAGTATGAAATTGTTTATTATGACATAAAGTAGATGCTACCATGTGATTTATTAAAAATCCCAAAACATCCCTTCCCTTAATTACAAGATAATCCTTCTGGAACATCCTTGTGTTAATTTCAAAGTTGTATTTTTGGAAATTCGTCTAAAAAAATTGAAAAATATTTGCTACAAGAACAAAACTTTCTGAAGTTACTTCAAATAGATGCTACTATGGGATTCCATAAAAATTCTAAAATACATCCCACCACAATTATAAGATAATCCTATTTAAACGTCTTAGTGTTAATTCCGTAGTTACATTTTTTTTTTAAATTTTAATTTCTAACATTAGTTAGAATAGATGGTACTACGTGATTTCATGAAAATCCCATAACATCACTTCCCTTAATTACAACATAATCCTACTGGGAAGTCCTAGTGGCAATTTTTAAGTTACATTTTTTTGAAATTTGGCGCAGTTGATAGGATTCTTATGATGAGTGGTGCGAAGCCTTTTAATACAACCGCGCACTTTAGATATAGTCTGGCCGCGCTATGAAGGCATTTGAGGTAATTAACGAAGAGTCAGTAGTGCCGCCCTCATCTGAAGTGATTGGATATTTTGTTACTTTACACTCACAGATGTTTACACTTTACTTGCTAGCTATTGGTGCTTCTATATATAAATCAGTGGTTCTTGAAAGGTTACAGATACACCTCATATGCCATCATAGCGCGGGCAGCCTTTACCAATCAAATCCGGTACGGTTCACGGAAATGTAATCATTACAAATAATCTTTATGTCTTTATAATCGTATATTTATTTAAGTGTCAATTACGGTAAGTAACGTTATAGTTGCGTCTGGATATAAATTAAGCATTTATAGCCCGGAGATGAATTAAAAATTCCGCGCCTAACTCACCATAAATAACGATAATAACGATAGTGCGTTTATTACAACCTCGCGCGGGGTTCAAGTAAATCACGAATTAACGTCTTTTACGCGGGGTTAACATCTCCTCAAGTGGGAACATCCTGCGCGCGCGTCTAAAATTAAACCGTCAAAGAAAGGATGCGGGCGCGGAGGACCCACTGCGGAACCCTGGGGGACATCGCCCACGCGTATCGGGAAAATTTCGTAAATCGAATATCGAAACGTATGTAATTATGTAAAACCGATACCCCTATGATTAATCGCGGTGGTGCGAGAGAGTGGATTAGTTCGCGAGGATGCTAATTATTTGTGGGGGGGGGGACGGATAAAAAAAAGCAATTTGCATGTAAATGCGGACGGAATAATCGAGGCGGGGTTATATGTTAATCCGGGCGCGGGATCGTATTAATAAATTAATATAAATAAACCGGCGCGTAATAATGTTAGAGCGCCTTCAATAAAGTACGGGTTTTATGCGGTGCGCGGCCATGTTTGGAATCAAGCTGGGAGAATGTCGTGTCATTTTATTAGATATTAAAATATCGAACGGGACGACGATAAAAAATGACATGCGGACGTTTACGGCCCCGATACACATATAAGACGTGGAAAGTCTTATCTTTTGTAAGTGATTTCTTCTGGTCGCTGGCTCTATTATTTCCATGGGTAAAGGGCGTATTAAACCGGGCTGCCGCCAGCCAAATGGACGGTTTTACTGCAATCGCTCGGCCATAGGTCTCTTTGCCTCCAACTAGTAAAATCCCGAGACAATTCTACTTTGAGGTTTAACCTTGAACACCATCGCGAATCGATGATGACAATCATTCGGTTCAAAGATCGAAAATGTTTTCTATTGGCTAAACCTCTACTTTTCCAAAGATCTTAGGAGTGCAAAATGTCAACACTAAATGCTATGACTAAATGAAATGAAATATCAGAGATGTCACCGAAGTATTCAAAGTTTGATGAAGATGATGATTGCGTGGTAATCCGTAATTAAACTGAATTGAAAAGTTCACAACGTTTTAACGACGAATAAGTGGAAATTAATTCGTAATGAATTCTTCAATTCAGTTTTATTAAAAGTTTAATTAGTTTTAGAGGAAAATTTATATTCCTCGACTCCATAAGGCACAGGAAGTCCAATTATCCGCAAATATTATTATTCCCGCAACCGCTTCCAATAAAATTGTTGATACACCGAGCGGGACCGAGGATCTGGAGTCAACGTATCCGCAACGGAGGTAATGGCAAAATTTATGCCCGATCGTAAAACTATAATGGAAACGTATCCGTCCACCGCGAATAGTTACAAATTAAATATAGCAGACGGTCCGAGTTTCGCTCACATTTAGTCGTACACTCCGCACGGACTCGCCATCGGAAATTACAACATTTCGGTATTTATGGACGGCGTTTCGTTAAACATTTGGGGTGGAAGGTAATTCTTCGGCAAAATAAACACGGCCGCCTCGGGGAAGCCAGAAATAACAAATATCCGCTCGGGAATAAATAAATCATTAATGGAACGCTACTGCACCGGCCTGAAAAGTTGATGGCGCGTTACGTAAACTTCAATATTTGTTCTTTATGCGAAATCAAAATAAATATTCGATGCAAGTATGTATTGCCGACAGGATTTATGAGTTCAATATCTGGTGCACTGTTAGCAATTAAAAAATTGCAAAATTAAATACCTCCCAACAGTGGCGGCTCGTGGAACATATTGATGGTAGAGCCACATATACAATATATTTTTTGAAGAAGGAAAGAACGATGTATCTTCCTAAACCAAAGTAATTGGTAAAAAAGTGTTTTAGGAATTAATTTAAATGGTTGCTTGGCTCTATACAACGAGCCGCAAATTTTTCAACATTTTCTTTCAAAATTGTTCAATATTGTATTTGGACACTAAAAATTGTTTAGTTTCTACTATACCTTCACCTGCATTTAAATATGTCCTAAGCAGTTGTTTAATTTTTTTCCAACCTTCAATTTCAATATTGACGGAGATACACAGCTATTAGACCCACGGTGCTCGTTACGTTATTAAATCAAAGTGTGCTCGTTAAGAGTTAAAATACAAAATACGAGACTACATGAAATTCTGCTTAAATCGAAGTAAATCACAACGAATTGTCATTTAAAATTACTTATCAACATCAAGACTTTAATATTCAAGCAAAACATCAAAATATTCTGAAGATGGCTTTTGAGTTATTTAACAGAAAAGTTGGAAATGTCCATTTTTTGTAATAAATTTTGAGAACATTTGCTTAAAATCGAAGCAAATCGCAATTAATTGTTATTCAGAATCACTCATCGACACCAGGGTTATAATATTCACTCAAAATATCAAAATATTCTAAAGATGGTTTTTGAGTTATTCAACAGAAAAGTTGGAAATGTCCATTTTTTGTAATAAATTTTGAGAAAATTCGGTTAAAATCGAAGCAAATCGCAATTAACTGTTACTCAAAATAACTCATCAATATCAGGGTTTTAATATCCATGCAGAAGATCAAAACATTCCACAGATTGATTTTTTTCAACAAGAGACTCAAAAATGTTCATTTTTTATATTAAATCTTGAGAAAAAGTAAAAATTCGCTTAAAATCAAAACAAATCACAACGGACTGTTACTCAACATTACCTACTAATATCAGAACTTATCTATATTATATTTATGCAAAATATCAAATTATTCAGAAGATAGTTTTTGAGTTATTTCACTAAAAGAACGCGAAAATATCAATTTTTGTAACAAATATTGGGAAAAATTTCGGTTAAAATCAAAGCAAATCACAATAAACTGTTACCTAAAATCACTTATCACTATTAGGGCTTTAAAGTTTATGTAGAAGATCAAAATATTCTGCAGATTGATTTTAGGTTATTCAACTAGAAACCAGAAAATGTTATTTTTTTGTAATCAATCTTGAAAACATAAGAATTCTGTTTAAAATCAAAGCAAATCACACACTGTCACTCAAAATCAGTTTTCAATATTTATGCAAAATATTCAAGCATTCTGCAGATGGTTTTTGAGTTATTCAACTGAAAACTCGAAAATGTCAAACGAATATTTAGAAAAGTTAAAATAAATAAAAAGCTAAAACTCTAATATTCAAAGAAAAGATCAAAACATTCCGAAGTTGGTTTTAGAGTTATTCAATTAAAAACTTGAAAATATCAGTTTTTTGTAACACATATTGAGGAAAAGTGAAATTTCGGTTAAAATCAAAGCAAAGCTGTCACTCAAAATCACTTATCAATATCATGGCTTTAATATATGGAGCAGACGGAGCAGATGTGTTAGAAATATTTAATCATAATCGCATTGCTGAAGGCCGTACCTAACATCAGTGGCAAATATTCTTGCTAGTGCCATGGCTCCTTGGCTCTATATAACGAGCCGCCCCTGCCTCCTAACAATAATTTACTCCGCGCACGGTCGATTAAAAATCTTTAGTCTTTTTATCAGACATGGTGGATACATGCTGCCTAAAAAAAAAATTCATGGGAATTACAGCGATTTTTAATTGCCTAATGCGCGCCCATTTACCCATTTTGTAGAAAACGTTGGGCGATAATTGCGTCGCCTGCAAAATAGGTCCGGGGATAATTTATAAATCGTCGTGACTTTTCAATCGCCCGTGCGCTCACACTCATATACTTTTGTGGGATTCATTTTGGCCGATTTAAAATTTCCTTAAAAATATCGCTTGTGCGCCTCAACTGACGATTACGTGCGGAATTGAGTGGCGCGGCAAACGCGGATAAGCGAATTCCGCTGATAATGACTAAAATCAACTCGTAAAGTACATGCAAAACACTTTTTGTATAATTAAAATTGCAGTAATTTGTTTTTAGTCTTGGTTACGAACAAGTTACAAATATCTGTATTTCAATTTCAACGTTAAATTTTTCATCGAGCTTAATGGGGGCGTGTCCATCCGCCGCGGTGAATTTATGGTGTCGACTGTGTTAATATATTTATAAAGTGACTTCCTTTTCTCGAGGGCGCTTTCCACGTAAAGCAAAAGAGGCAGAAACAGTAGCTCTCAGTTCATTAGAAACAGATGTAGGTGAGAGAGCTGGAATTCCTGACGATTTACTTAATGAACCGTTGCCCTCTCGCTATTTTCAGTTCAGAGGCCTGAGCGCCCGCGTGTTAATTTTAAACATGGACGCACGTCACGCATATGTCCCAATCGGACAAACAAACAGATTAACGGATTTTTCAGCCCGTAAACCGATAAACCCGAATGGGCGCAGCATTAAAAAAAAAATGCGCGTTAAAATTTTATCGGCGCCAGTTTCCGAAATGCATTACGATTTCCACATTTATTTCGACAGATGTTTCAAATTTTGACAGATTAAATATAAATAATGCGTCTTTACTATTGTTTAAACAAAATGTCCAAACTTAACAGAAACAAAAATGGCTGCGCTTGAAAGGAAATTTTGAAGACGAAAAATTAACTTTTTCTTAAAATTACTCTAGGAATTCCACATTTATTTCAACAGATGAATCAAATTTTGACAGATGAATCCTAAATAATGTGTCTTTGCTATTATTTAAAAAAAAATATTCAAACCTAGCAGAAACAAAAATGGCTACGCTTGAAAGAAAATTTTGAAGTCGAAAAATGAACTTTTTCTTAAAGCTGCTCTAGGAATTCCACATTTATTTCAACAGATGAATCAAATTTTGTCAGATTAACCCTAAATAATGTGTGTTTGCTATTATTAAAAAAAAATCTGTCTAAACTTAACACCAACAAAAATGGTTACGATTGAAAGAAAATTTTGAAGGCGAAAAATAAACTTTTTCTTAAAATTGCTCCAGAAATTCCAGATTTATTTCAACAGCTGAATCAAATTTTGTCAGATTAACCCTAAATAATGTGTCTTTGCAATTATTAAAAAAATCTGTTCAAACTTAACACCAACAAAAAATGGCTGCGCTTGAAAGGAAATTTTGAAGACGAAAAATTAACTTTTTCTTAAAATTGCTTTAGGAATTCCATGTATTAAATTTTGACCGATTAATCCTAAATAATGTGTCTCTGCAATTATTTAAAAAAAAACTGTCCAAAGTTACCAGAAACAAAAATTTTGAAGATGAAAACGTAATATCAAAATATAAAAAAGATTTTCAGCTGTTGTCATAAAACGGACACAGTAAACGCCTGAAATACGAACTTAATTTTCTACGTGTAACATTAAAGAATGCAGGTGGCGTAAAATTACTCTTCACTGCTAATTACAGCGTTAAAAAATAATACTGTATATATTTATGCAAGTTGAGTACTTACATAATTTTTATACAAAATGGCGTTTCCGCGTGCTTATAGCAGGAATAATATACGAAATTACATAAAGTGTTTTTAAGAAATCGACCGACATTATCGGTAATTACCATATTATAAAGGGATAAAGGGATAAAGGGTCGATTTTGAAAATGCTCGTCTTGAATTTAAATGCGATATTAGCAATATGAAAAATATTATACACCATCTGGGTTTTAATTATTAATTAATAATTTAATTATGGTACTATGTAGTACAATCTATTCAATAGTACCTTCAAAAAATTCTATCGAATAGTTTGACAGAAAAAAAAAATTAAATTTATTTCACGGAAATGAATCTTTCGTTTTGTAATATTTCGAAATATAGAATTTTGTAAAAAGAAATGTATTGGTAAAGGATAGCCATTTGTGTTATCCAAAGTTACAATAATGCTCTTTGGATAATTACAAATCGGCATTATTTGAGATTTAACTGTCAAACTTTCAAGCATTTGCGGAAAGAAATGTGGAATTTACAGAGCAATTTCAGGAAAAAGTAGATTTTTGGTGCACTAAATTCGCAGCCATTTATGTAATTCTAAAGTTAGAATAATTTTCTTTGGATAATTATAAAGACGCATCATTTGAGATTTATATGTCAAAATTTTAAGCATTTGCGGAAAGAAATGTGGAATTTACAGAGTAATTTCAGGAAAAAGTACATTTTTGATGCACTAAATTCGCAGCCATTTGTGTAATTCTAAAGTTAGAATAATTTTCTTTGAATAATTATAAAGGTGCATTATTTGAGATTTGTCTGTCAAAATTTCAAACATTTGGGGAAAGAAATGTGGAATTTACAGGGCAATTTCAGGAAAAAGTACATTTTTGGTGCACTAAATTCGCAGCCATTTATGTAATTCTAAAGTTAGAATAATTTTCTTTGGATAATTATAAAGACGCATCATTTGAGACTTATCTGTCAAAATTTCAAGTATTTGCGGAAAGAAATGTGGAATTTACAAAGTAATTTTTGGAAAAAGTACATTTTTGGTGCACTAAATTCGCAGCCATTTATGTAATTCTAAAGTTAGAATAATTTTCTTTGGATAATTATAAAGGCGCATTATTTGAGATTTATCTGTCAAATTTCAAGCATTTCCGGAAAGAAATGTGGAATTTACAGAGCAATTTCAGGAAAAAGTACATTTTTGGTGCACTAAATTCGCAGCCATTTGTGTAATTCTAAAGTTAGAATAATTTTCTTTGGATAATTACAAAGGCGCATTATTTGAAATTTATCTTTCAAGATTTCAAGCATTTCTGGGAAGAAATGTGGAATGTACAGAGCAATTTCAGGAAAAAATACATTTTTGGTGCACTAAATTCGCAGCCATTTGTGTGTTTCTAAAGTTAGAGTAATTTTCTTTGGATAATTATAAAGGCGCATTATTTGAGATTTATCTGTCAGAATTTCAAGCATTTACGGAAAGAAATGTGGAATTTACAGAGCAATTTAAGGAAAAAGTACATTTTTGGTGTATTAAATTCGCAGCCATTTGTGTAATTCTAAAGTCAGAATAATTTTCTTTGGATAATTATAAAGACGCATAATTTGAGATTTATATGTGAAAATTTTAAGCATTTGCGGAAAGAAATGTGGAATTTACAGAGCAATTTCAGGAAAAAGTACATTTTTGGTGCACTAAATTCGCAGCCATTTGTGTAATTCTAAAGTTAGAATAATTTTCTTTGGATAATTATAAAGGCGCATTATTTAAGATTCATCTGTCAAAATTTCAAGCATTTCCGGAAAAAAATGTGGAATTTACAGAGCAATTTCAGGAAAAAGTACATTTTTGGTGCACTAAATTCGCAGCCATTTGTGTAATTCTAAAGTTAGAATGATTTTCTTTGGATAATTATAAAGGCGCATTATTTGAGATTTATCTGCCAAAATTTCAAGCATTTGCGGAAAGAAATGAAATTTACAGAGCAATTTCAGGAAAAAGTACATTTTTGGTACACTAAATTCGCAGCCATTTGTGTAATTCTAAAGTTAGAATAATTTTCTTTGGATAATTATAAAGGCGCATCATTTGAGATTTATCTGTCAAAATTTCAAGCATTTGCGGAAAGAAATATGGAATTTACAGAGCAATTTCAGGAAAAAGTACATTTTTGGTGCACTAAATTTTATCTGAAAAGTAAACAAGCTTAAGGGACATTTTAGGGGTGAAAATGATTCTTCAACAGATCTGTATCGTGGTCGGCACGATCTCCAGAGCCTCTGAATATTTCTCATGGGGTTATCTGAAAAGTAAACAAGCCCCGGACAATCCAACAACTGGAGGACAATATTCATTCAGAAATTAGAACACTGCAGCCACAAGCTGTTTTTGTGAAGCCTAAGATGGCCAACATTTAAAGGCTGTAATTTGTTATAAATAGTGTAAACAAATCTCCACACTATGTAGAAATGATTCACTTTATTCACAGTGCAAACCAGTCTCTTAAAAAAAATTAATAAAAATATTGAATTATCAAAGAAATTATCCACAGTTCAAACCCCTCTGCTTCCTGCGAGATAATTCACATTCTTGCAATTACTACAAAAATAGGACTTTTCAAAGTTACTTCAAATAGTTGCTATTACTTGATTCCATAAAGATTCTGAAATATCTCCTTCCTCAATTAAATTTTCTTCGTTTCAAAAATGTTCAACGAGATTTGTCCGTTTTATCGAACGCTGTAATTATCAAGTAGGCCGTTTTTAATGGCGGCGTGGATTCGTTAGGGCGAAAGACGTGTTACAGGTTATAAAACTTGCGGTTTTGATGGATTAATAATTGCAGTTGTAAAAGGCCACTTTGCACGTCTGCCCTAACAGCTGAGGCGATTTCCTTTCGGTAATTAGCGACGGCGGAGGAGAACTTTATGGGCCCGCAATTAATGCACTTTCATCCTTAACCCTTTAGTGCCCAACGGTATTTAATAATAATAATAATAAAGTTTATTAAGAGGTCGAGCCTTAAAGGGTTAGGACATAAACAACAGACACATGCACATACAAATACCTTGAAGAAATCATGCTGATATACTGATGACTGGCCCTAAATCTGTAGTCACAATTGGTTTGATGTTACGTTTCGGTAAAGTCAAATAGTTACCATAGACTATGATGATGTTTTATGAATTTCTAACTTACCGTGAATTGAGTTGGCCGTTGAATGTTGCAGGGAATAAAGGTACTCCATGTGGGGTGGGAGACGATAGGCAGGGTGTAACTCCCGGCCTAAGAGTTGGAGACCACCTCCTGGACTCCCGCTCACCCTGAAACAAAACAAAAAAAACAGGGTTAGCTAGGTATATTAAATATGGAAATAGTGGTCAAAGTGAACACTTTGTTTTGTAATAACCTCCAGCTAGGATTTATCATTGTATTCAGGAATGTTTTAAGGGTTTAAGGTGCTTAAAAGTAATTCTGCGACTGTAGAAGGGAGCAAGCAAAAAAATGTTTAAAGAGTAAAAAATGCGCTTCTCGGTTTTAAAATTATGGCGCCTGAGGCTTTTGGGTTTTCAGAATATTAAGTAAAAGATCCCTGAAAAAATTTGATTACAAAATGGCAGAAATATTAACTTTTTCTAACGTATATGACTCCATTTGTTAAAATAGAGTTTCGCTGGGTTGTTTGAATACGTTTTGAAGTATTTCAACAGATGTCTCTATAACAACGTAGAAATGGTATCGGGAACACAACTTTGTATATGGATTCTGATGAATTTTAAGCACAAGTTCATGAAACTTGAAGAATGACCATTTGCGAATCCTAACAGCGGAAAATAACCGGAGAGTGTTGTCGCGTAAATTTTCAATCGGGAACGTTTCAATTAATTAACCGCCGTCCGTTTACCATAATCTATTAATTAGGGCGAACCTCCTATGACATGATCTAAGAGTCTTCGGCCGCTTACTTCTCCGCGAGAGCCCAAACAGCAGGAGAGCAGGAGAGATCTAGTTTAAGCGGCGGCGAGTCCACAGGCATTTCTCTCGAGAGCGAAGAGATAAGTTCGTAATTGGCAGGAGTATATAGTGTCGGCCATTCAGCAATCTCATGTAACCGATCGGTGAATTAAATATTCATGAATGGAGACATACACACGCACCACAGAGATAGAGGCATGCACGGGGAATGGATCGTTTCTCTTCGTTCAAAGGAAAAAAAAAACAACAAAAGAAGGTTTTAATCTATTATAGCAGGATTTAAGCATGTGGATGCTTACAATAATAAATTATTATTACCGTGGCGTCATTAGTTAAGGACGTTCGTTGCGGTAATGACTGAAATAATATTTGTTGAATTTAGTTCTCGTTTAACAATCCTAAAAACTGAAAATGTAATAATAATCTTTGATAACCTTTATTGTCCCAATAGCTTTACAGCTTTACACTTTCTTGCGGTAGTAACTGAAATAATATTTGTTGAATTTGATTCTCGTTTAACACGTGGTGAAATGATCCTAAAAATTGAAATAATAATAATAACTTCAAATAAATATTCCGTACCAGGGCATACGTTTATCGCGACCGCGACCTGCAAACTGAAACAGGTACATCGCGGATTAGTCAACGAAATTAAATCTTCCGAAAAGAGTAAAAAAAAAACGAATATTTTGATTTTCTTCGGCTACTTTGTGCAGAGTTTTAACACGATCGAGGTAAAAATATCAGAAAAGCTCTTGAATAAATTGTGATGATATTCACACGAGAGCTAAACTTGTTGTTATTGTGAATATTATCATTTTTATTGGGGAAAAGAAATATAAAAACTATTGCTGCATACTTCTAATTTTCAAGTGAATAAAAAAATATAAAAAACAATGATCACATACTTAAAACTTTCTAAATTTACTTAATAGTTCTTATACTTTACAATTTAGTAGAAATATCAAAACATTTCGTCACAAATTTGGAGATAATCACATGAGAACAGAATATATTGTCATTTTGAAAATTCTAATTATTCAAGTGAATAAAAAATATAAAAACAATTGTCACACACTTGAAACTTTCTAAATTTACTTCATAATTATTTGATTTTAGAATTTATTAAAAATATCAAAACATTTCGTCACAAAATTTGGAGATAATCGCATGAGAACAGAATATATTGTCATTTTGAAAATTCTAATTTTTCAAGTGAATAAAAAATATAAAAACAGTAGTCACATACTTGAAACTTTTTAAATTTACTTAATAATTATTATACGTTAGAATTTCGTAAAAATATCAAAACATTTCGTCACAAAATTTGGAGATAATCACACGAGAATAGATTATATTGTTATTTTGAAAATTCTAATTATTCAAGTGAATAAAAAATATAAAAAACAATTGTCACACACTTGAAACTTGCTGAATTTACTTAATAATTATTATACTTTAGAATTTAGTAAAAATATCAAAACATTTCGTCACAAAATTTTGAGATAATCACTTGAGAACAGAATGAAAATTCTAATTTTTCAAGTGAATAAAAAATATAAAAACAATTGTCACACACTTGAAACTTGCTGAATTTACTTAATAATTATTATACTTTAGAATTTGGTAAAAATATCAAAACATTTCGTCACAAAATTTGGAGATAATCACATGAGAACAGAATGAAAATTCTAATTTTTTAAGTGAATAAAAAATATAAAAACAATTGTCACATACTTGAAACTTTCTAAATTTACTTAATAATTATAATACTTTGGAATTTAGTAAAAATATCAAAACATTTCGTCACAAAATTTAGAGATAATCACATGAGAACAAAATTTGTTGTCATTCTGAAAATTCTAATGTTTCAATATAAAAACAATTGTCACACACTTGAAACTTTCTAAATTTACTTAATAGTTATTGTACTTTAGAATTTACTAAAAATATCAAACCATTTCGTCACAAAATTTGGAGATAATCACATGAGAACAGAATATATTGTCGTTTTGAAAATTATAATTTTTCAAGTGAATAAAAAATATAAAAACAATTGTCACACACTTAAAACTTTCTAAATTTACTTAATAATTATTGTAGTTTACAATTTAGTCAAAATATCAAACCATTGCGTCACAAAATTTGGAGGTAATCACATGAGAATGTAATATATTGTCGTTTTGAAAATTCTAATTTTTCAAGTGAATAAAAAATATAAAAACAATTGTCACACACTTGAAACTTGCTGAATTTACTTAATAGTTATTGTACCTTAGAATTTAGTCAAAATATCAAAACATTTCGTCACAAAAATTGGAGATAATCACATGAGAACAGAATATATTGCCGTTTTGAAAATTGTAATTTTATAAAAACAATTATCACACACTTGAAACTTTCTAAATTTACTTAATAGTTATTGTACTTTACAATTTAGTCAAAATATAAAAACATTTCGTCACAAAATTTGGAAATAATCACATGAGAACAGAATGAAAATTTTAATTTTTCAAGTGAATTAAAAATATAAAAACAATTGTCACGCACTTGAAACTTTCTGAATTTACTTAATCATTATTTTACTTTACAATTTAAGGTCTGGTGCGGTTGCACCTTTTGCACCCCCGCCAGGAACGACCTTGATACTAGCACAAGTATTATTCTTCGATTAGTGTTGCCGCAACCATATGTACTGCAGATGCGTATACATAGTTGCATACGATACGATACAGTGAACATAAAAAATGTATATTTTTATAGACAAATAGATTGTGCTAGTCATCCTATCATAAACTATAAGATACACAGAACAATTCCGCACAATTTTAGTACCATTGTTTTAGTTGTCTTGTTGATACAGAACGAGTATTATTTCTCGATTAGTGCTGCTGCAACCATATGTACTATAGATGCGTACATATGGTTGCATATGATACGATAGAGTGAGCATCAAACATTTATATGGATCGTGCCAATCATCCCATCATAATTTATAAGATACAAATAATAATTGCGCAGAACATATAATAATAATAATAATTTTTATTTTCTCCAAAGATCAGTACATACAAATACAAACATAAATGCATGTAAAATAATAAGTAACACAAAATAATAAGTTCAGCTTATTGGCCCATAGGGGCACTGCAGATCTACATCATTTTAGTCTTGCTGTGATAAAGATTTTCTGACAGGAACACACTTACATACCACGAGTGCTGCACGTAGAGATTTAAATGAACAAATACGTTAACTCCTTATGGTTGTATATTCTCGTAGACTTGAATGAAATTAATAAATAATTATAACGAACAAATCAAGGATAATTGATTTACATAATACAAATCCCCTTACCAACTCCTACACTCCGACCATTATAAGACTCCAACGACATCTCGATCCTAACGACCAAGAGATAAACATCTGTCGGGCATTCCCTTCACCCTTCTTCGCCCCCTCACTCTCTCTCAAACAAAAATAAAAATCGAACAGGTAGATTTTCCTCTTCCCCCGACAAACGACGTGTTTTATTTATTCCACGGCACGTATCTAATCCGAAAACCCACCCCTGACATTTTTCATTCATGGTAGCCCCGTTTATAACATCCCGGTTGACGTTTTCAAGTGGCCTCACTAATTACTTCGGTCGGATATAATTTAATTAAAGTCAGACCTGATCTCGGCTGGATCTCACGGAGAATAAGAGGAGAGCAAACAAATCGGCGCAAGTGAGTAAGTTCGCCTACAGATCCAGAACACCTACGGACGGTCATAAATGACAAAATTGTCATCTAACAAGCGTGAGTTGTTATCGAAGGTACGACCTCTTACCTCGGCCGCATCGGATTTAAATGGCGCGGGCATCGATAACAGTGTGATGCATCAAAGCGGTTTATGAAGTGCAACGGGTTTTGCCAACACTGGATTCTAAATGTATTACAATAATAATAATACGAATGGTACATCGCAATGTGAAAGATTTTTTGCATTCTTATCAGTTATTGAAAATGGTGGAACAAATACCACACCTTAAGTTTTGTCAGGTATGGATTAGTAGAACATCAAGTCCTTATAAGCAGCTAACAAAAGTTGGTCAAAAATTACATTCAAAATAATTTCTTGGCAAAACTACTGGTTCGATTCGGGATTTCTATAGGTCATTCCAAAGATCTCATTAAGACGCATCAGAAAAAGTACTTTCGCAAGAACAAATGTTCAAAGCGCGTGAGGTGCTCGCAAAGAAAACTTACAAATAAAAAAAAATCAACTTTTTTAATAATCACCCCAGATTGTTAAAGTGTACTTTTTCTTCATCAGAAGAGCGAGACAAATCGACTGGAGTTGACAAATTTCAGCTAGCTAAAATAATAAAAAAGTTGGATGTTCTGCCCTTGAGACATGATGATGTTTCAAGCGTTAGGAGCTATGCCATCTTTAAATTCTAAAAGCAGAATTCTTACAAAAAAAAAATTAGTAACCAGAGTAATTTAGGACATGAAGATGTTCATGCTATCTTCAAGTTCCAAAAGCAGAACTCTTACAAAAATACTGGTAACCAGCCCAAAAAAATTACCAATGTGCAACAAAACGCTATCGTAAAATCGGACACGATCGCATAAAATTAATCAATTAAAACCTCACCCAGCCGAATGAATATTCAAACCGAGCCGGCGGATTAACGACCGCAGAGAGCAAGTAAGCGAGAGCCTTTTTCTTCCTCCTTTTGTAACGACCGGCTAAGCCGTTTAATTGAATTTTATTATTTCGTCCGCGCGGTGAGCAATAACATGCTCTATTTAATTATTTCACGTATGGACGGAGCGCGAGGGCCGTTATTTATGTAACTCTACACCCTCCCGAGGATCACCGGGGGAAAAACAAACGTCCGAACCGAGAAAGATCGATCGAGCCGATTGAAGTTCGATTTATTGCCGGTGAAAATGCGATTAATTTTATGCGAACGCGAAGAGGTGAGCTTTCAGTTAACACGTCTCTCGGGCTCGAATTTTTTTTTATAATGGGATTTTATGGCATGGTAAGGAATTGATGTTTATTGGGTGTTTTGTCTTCGAGTTTCTTATGGGATTGCTGCTGGTGATGTTTTCATAGAATCGATTTCTAATTTTCCAAAGATTTTCAATCGTAAAATTGCGCATTTTTCAAGTCGTTGAAAAAAATAAAATAAAAAACCAACGCTACAAACTTGAAATTTCCAAAATTTACTCAAAACCCATTGAGCTTCATGTTTCAGTAAAAACATAACAATAGTGCATCCCTAATTTTCCAAATAATTGCACGTAAACAAAGATTTTCAATCGTAAAATTGCGTATTTTTCAAGTCGATGAAAAAAATAAAATAAAAAACCAACGCTACAAACTTGAAATTTCCAAAATTTACTCAAAACCCATTGAGCTTCATGTTTCAGTAAAAACATAACAACACTGCATCCCTAATTTTCCAAGTAATTGCACGTAAACAAAGATTTTCAATCGTAAAATTGCGCATTTTTCAAATCGATGAAAAAAATACAATCAAAAAACAACGCTACAAACTTGAAATTTTCAAAATTTACTCAAAACCCATTAAGCTTCATGTTTCAGTAAAAACATAACAACACTGCATCCCTAATTTTTCAAGTAATTGCACGTAAACAAAGATTTTCAATCGTAAAATTGCGCATTTTTCAAATCGATGAAAAAAATACAATCAAAAAACAACGCTACAAACTTGAAATTTCCAAAATTTACTCAAAACTCATTGATCTTTATGTTTCATTAAAAACATAACAACACTGCATCCCTAATTTTTCAAGTAATTGCGCGTAAACAAAGATTTTCAATCGTAAAATTGCGCATTTTTTCAAATCGATGAAAAAAATAAAATAAAAAACCAACGCTACAAACTTGAAATTTCCAAAATTTACTCAAAACCCATGGAGCTTTATGTTGCAGTAAAAACATAATAACACTGCATCCCTAATTTTCCAAGTAATTGCGCGCAAACAAAGATTTTCAATCGTAAAATTGCGCATTTTTCAAATCGATGAAAAAAATTAAATAAAAAACCAACGCTACAAACTTGAAATTTACAAAATTTACTCAAAACCCATTGATCTTCATGTTTCAGTAAAAACATTACAACACTGCATCCCTAATTTTCCAAATAATTGCGCGTAAACAAAGATTTTCAATCGTAAAATTGCGCATTTTTCAAGTCGATGAAAAAATAAAATAAAAAACCAACGCTACAAACTTGGAATTTCCAAAATTTACTCAAAACCCATTGAGCTTCATGTTTCAGTAAAAACATAATAACACTGCGTCCCTAATTTTCCAAGTAATTGCACGTAAACACAGCTTTTCAATCCTAAAAATGGCGCATTTTTAAAGTCGATATTTTTTTTTTGTAAATATTGAAAACTTTAAAAATTTAATCAAAACTCGTCATACTTCATGTCGCAAACAATGTGGAACTTACAAAACAATTTCAGAGAAAAGTGCATTTTTTGACAACTAAAATCGCAGTTTTGCTAAATTTGTACGTTAAATTAAATTTTCGTAATTTTCCTGAAAATCCCTCGTTCAATTCTGATAAAATTTTCAGGATATGTTCTAGACATATGCAGCTATGAAACGAAGGAAAAATCCAAAAATGGGTTATCCCTAGTTTTTCCGGAATTTTTCATCAAAATCCCTGTTTTGCTAAATTTGTACTTTCAATTAAATTTTCGTAATTTTCCTGAAAATCCCTCGCTTAATTCTGATAAAATTTTCAGGATATGTTCCAGACATATGCAGCTATGAAACGAAGGAAAAATTCAAAAATGGGTTATCCTTAGTTTTTTTTGGAATTTTCCATCGAAATCGCCGTTTTGCTAAATTTGTACTTTCAATTAAATTTTCGTAATTTTCCTGAAAATCCCTCGTTCAATTCCGATAAAATTTTCAGGATATGTTCCAGACATATGCAGCTATGAAACGAAGGAAAAATCAAAAAATGGGTTATCCCTAGTTTTTCAGAAATTTTCCATCAAAATCGTTGTTTTGCTAAATTTTTACTCTTAATTAAATTTTCGTAATTTTCCTGAAAATTCCTCGTAAAATTCTGATAAAATTTTCAGGCTATGTTTCAGACATATGCAGTTATGAAACGAAGGAAAAATTCAAAAATGGGTTATCCCTAGTTTTTCCAAAATTTTCCATCAAATCGCTGTTTTGCTAAATTTGTACTTTCAATTAAATTTTCGTAATTTTCCTGAAAACCCCACGTTCAATTCCGATAAAATTTTCAGGATATGTTCCAGACATATGCAGCTATGAAACGAAGGAGAAATCCAAAAATGGGTTATCCCTAGTTTTTATGAAATTTTCCATCAAAATCGCTGTTTTGCTAAATTTGTACTTTCAATTAAATTTTCGTAATTTTCCTGAAAATCCCTCGTTCAATTCCGATAAAATTTTCAGGATATGTTCCAGACATATGCAGCTATGAAACGAAGGAGAAATCCAAAAATGGGTTATCCCTAGTTTTTATGAAATTTTCCATCAAAATCGCTGTTTTGCTAAATTTGTACTTTCAATTAAATTTTCGTAATTTTCCTGAAAATCCCTCGTTCAATTCCGATAAAATTTTCGGGATATGTTCCAGACATATGCAGCTATGAAACGAAGGAAAAATCAAAAAATGGGTTATCCCTAGTTTTTCAGAAATTTTCCATCAAAATCGTTGTTTTGCTAAATTTTTACTCTTAATTAAATTTTCGTAATTTTCCTGAAAATTCCTCGTAAAATTCTGATAAAATTTTCAGGTTATGTTTCAGACATATGCAGTTATGAAACGAAGGAAAAATTCAAAAATGGCTTATCCCTAGTTTTTCCAAAATTTTCCATCAAATCGCTGTTTTGCTAAATTTGTACTTTCAATTAAATTTTCGTAATTTTCCTGAAAATCCCTCGTTCAATTCTGATAAAATTTTCAGGATATGTTCCAGACATATGCAGCTATGAAACGAAGGAAAAATCCAAAAATGTGTTATTGCTAGTTTTTCCGAAATTTTCCATCAAAATCGCTGTTTTGCTAAATTTGTACTCTCAATTAAATTTTCGTAATTTTCCTGAAAATCCCTCGTTCAATTCTGATAAAATTTTCAGGATATGTTCCAGACATATGCAGCTATGTAACGAAGGAAAAATCCAAAAATGGGTTATCCTTAGTTTTTATGAAATTTTCCATCAAAATCGCTGTTTTGCTAAATTTGTACTTTCAATTAAAATTTCGTAATTTTCCTGAACATCCCTCGTACAATTCTGATAAAATTTTCAGGAAATGTTCCAGACATATGCAGCTATGTAACGAAGGAAAAATCCAAAAATGGGTTATCCCTAGTTTTCCGAAATTTTCTATCAAAATCGCTGTTTTGGTAAATTTGTACTTTAAATTAAATTTTCGTAATTTTCCTGAAAATCCCTCGTTAAATTCTGATAAAATTTTCAGGATATACTCCAGACATATGTAGCTATGCAACAAAGGAAAAATCCAAAAATGGGTTGTCCCTAGTTTTTCCGAAATTTTCCATCAAAATCGCTGTTTTGCTAAATTAGAACTTTCAATAAATTTTTTGTAATTTTCCTGAAAATCCCTGGTTGAATTCTGATAAAATTTTCGCTTGAATAATTATAAAGGCGCATTATTTGAGATTTGTCTGTCAAAATTTCAAGCATTTGGGGAAAGAAATGTGGAATTTATAGAACAATTTCAGGAAAAAGTACATTTTTGGTGCACTAAATTCGCAGCCATTTGTGTAATTCTAAAGTTAGAATAATTTTCTTTGGATAATTATAAAGGCGCATTATTTGAGAATTATCTGTCAAAATTTCAAGCATTTGGGGAAAGAAATGTGGAATTTACAGAGCAATTTCAGGAAAAAGTACATTTTTGGTGCACTAAATTCGCAGCCATTTGTGTAATTCTAAAGTTAGAATAATTTTCTTTGGATAATTATAAAGGCGCATTATTTGAGATTTGTCTGTCAAAATTTCAAGCATTTGGGAAAAGAAATGTGGAATTTACAGAGCAATTTCAGGAAAAAGTACATTTTTGGTGCACTAAATTCACAGCCATTTGTGTAATTGTAAAGTTAGAATAATTTTCTTTGGATAATTATAAAGGCGCATTATTTGAGATTTATCTGTCAAAATTTCAAGTGTTTCCGAAAAGAAATGTGGAATTTACAGAGCAATTTCAGGAAAAAGTACATTTTTGGTGCACTAAATTCGCAGCCATTTGTGTAATTGTAAAGTTAGAATAATTTACTTTGGATAATTATAAAGGCGCATTATTTGAGATTTATCTGTCAAAATTTCAAGTGTTTCCGAAAAGAAATGTGGAATTTACAGAGCAATTTCAGGAAAAAGTACATTTTTGGTGCACTAAATTCGCAGCCATTTGTGTAATTCTAAAGTTAGAATAATTTTCTTTGGATAATTATAAAGGCGCATTATTTGAGATTTGTCTGTCAAAATTTCAAGCATTTGGGGAAAGAAATGTGGAATTTACAGAGCAATTTCAGGAAAAAGTACATTTTTGGTGCACTAAATTCGCAGCCATTTGTGTAATTGTAAAGTTAGAATAATTTACTTTGGATAATTATAAAGGCGCATTATTTGAGATTTATCTGTCAAAATTTCAAGTGTTTCCGAAAAGAAATGTGGAATTTACAGAGCAATTTCAGGAAAAAGTACATTTTTGGTGCACTAAATTCGCAGCCATTTGTGTAATTCTAAAGTTAGAATAATTTTCTTTGAATAATTTTAAAGGCGCATTGTTTGAGAGTTGTCTGTCAAAATTTCAAGCATTTGGGGAAAGAAATGTGGAATTTACAAAGCAATTTCAGGAAAAAGTACATTTTTGTTGCACTAAATTCGCAGCCATTTGTGTAATTCTAAAGTTAGAATAATTTTCTTTGGATAATTATAAAGGCACATTATTTGAGATTTGTCTGTCGAAATTTCAAGGAGTTGGGGAAAGAAATGTGGAATTTACAGAGCAATTTCAGGAAAAAGTACATTTTTGGTGCACTAAATTCGCAGCCATTTGTGTAATTCTAAAGTTAGAATAATTTTCTTTGGATAATTATAAAGTCGCATTATGTGAGATTTGTCTGTCAAAATTTCAAGCATTTGGGACAAGAAAGGTGGAATTTATAGAGCAATTTCTGGAAAAAGTGCATTTTTGTTGCACTATATTCGCAGCCATTTGTGTAATTCTAAAGTTAGAATAATTTTCCTTGGATAATTATAAAGGCGCATTATTTGAAATTTGTCTGTCAAAATTTCAAGCATTTGGGGAAATAATTGTGGAATTTACAGAGCAATTTCAGGAAAAAGTACATTTTTGTTGCACTAAATTCACAGCCATTTGTGTAATTCTAAAGTTAGAATAATTTTCTTTGGATAATTATAAAGGCGCATTATTTGAGATTTATCTGTCAAAATTTCAAGCATTTGGGGAAATAATTGTGGAATTTACAGAGCAATTTCAGGAAAAAGTACATTTTTGTTGCACTAAATTCACAGCCATTTGTGTAATTCTAAAGTTAGAATAATTTTCTTTGGATAATTATAAAGGCGCATTGTTTGAGAGTTGTCTGTCAAAATTTCAAGCATTTGGGGAAAGAAATGTGGAATTTACAGAGAAGTTTCGGGAAAAAGTACGTTTTTGGTGCACTAAATTCGCAGCCATTTGTGTAATTCTAAAGTTAGAATAATTTTCTTTGGATAATTATAAAGGCGCATTATTTGAGATTTGTCTGTCAAAATTTCAAGCATTTGGGAAAAGAAATGTGGAATTTACAGAGCAATTTCAGGAAAAAGTACATTTTTGGTGCACTAAATTCACAGCCATTTGTGTAATTGTAAAGTTAGAATAATTTTCTTTGGATAATTATAAAGGCGCATTATTTGAGATTTATCTGTCAAAATTTCAAGTGTTTCCGAAAAGAAATGTGGAATTTACAGAGCAATTTCAGGAAAAAGTACATTTTTGGTGCACTAAATTCGCAGCCATTTGTGTAATTGTAAAGTTAGAATAATTTTCTTTGGATAATTATAAAGGCGCATTATTTGAGTTTTGTCTGTCCAAATTTCAAGCATTTCCGGAAAGAAATGTGAAATTTACAGAGAAATTTCAGGAAAAAGTACATTTTTGGTGCACTAAATTCTCAGCCATTTGTGTAATTCTAAAGTTTCAATAATTTTCTTTGGATAATTATAAAGGCGCATTGTTTGAGATTCGTGTGTCAAAATTTCAAGCATTTGGGGAAAGAAATGTGGAATTTACAGAGCAATTTCTGGAAAAAGTGCATTTTTGTTGCACTATAATCGCAGCCATTTGTGTAATTCTAAAGTTAGAATAATTTTCCTTGGATAATTATAAAGGCGCGTTATTTGAGATTTATCTGTCAAAATTTGAAGCATTTGGGGAAATAAATGTTGAATTTACAGAGCAATTTAAAAGAAAAAATGATTTTTGGATCAGTTTGCTACAGTTGCCGTTTTTGGAGCAACGAGGAACCATCGGTTATTGGAAGTAACAACAATAAAATGCCCACGTGTCGACGTTCTCGAGGAAAATTTACTTATTTTTACGCCGTCATTAAAATCTAATAAAAACCCACATGATTACATTGAATTGTTATTATATTCCACTTAGTTTTATAGTGGGCTGTGATAAGCTCGGATAATGACAATGCACGCTTTCAAAAATTAAAATGTATAATCCTAAAACTGAGACGACACCAACAATACTGTTCTATTCATCCAGTCTTCAAGGATTTTAAATATAATCACCCTTGAAAATGTTTATTACAGTGTATGTTATTGCGAGAACTTTACAAGCAAATAGAATAAGAACTTACATGTTCAGGCTGAGTAAAATAACACCACAGCACAATCACCCGGGGAATTTCTTGCGCCGTCCCATTAAATCACACCTAATTAAACGTCCAGGTCTTGATCACTCTTGCAGCGGTAATCCGAATTAATTAATATACGGTTCGTGAAACGGCCGTTACACATATTCAAATGCACGTCTCGCCCATTTGCATACTACAAGTCCCTATGTCGAAGGTGTGGTGACTAACAGCTAGAAACTTGGTCCTTCTGCATTTTTCCCTCTTTCGGAACGTCGGTTTCACTCAACGCACACCGCCACCACCATCAACCTCGGCCGGCACAAAACTGGGACCGAACAGTGCCCACTCGGGTTACCAAGAATTCGGAAAAATCGACACGTACCGACGATTGAGAGAGAACAATCGGCCTGCCCGAATTCCTACCTGAGGACCATGATTTACCGTCCCGGGCGCATTTTCACAATTGTGAAACGCATACAAACAACTATATTCCTTCCTAATGCAGCTAACGGTGACATCCCAGATTCCTGGGGAGTCAGGTGTGGATGGTGCACTTTTTGGAAATCTATTGGGTAATGGTGTTAACGACGCTCTTTGTTGCTACTTTAAAAGACGAATCTTTACAATTAAAGAGGATTGATGAAGGTGACACCTGACGTTGCATAATTTTTAAGGTCCTTTCCCAAAGAATATCATTTCCTTATGCTGAATTGTTCAACAGTCGTAGAAAACGCTATTAATTAAGCCTCGACATTGCGAAGAACAGATTATCCCTAATTCGACCTAATTTCAAGAAACAATCCGCGCGATTCGCCATTCGAAATACTTCCACATCCATAGAACGTTAATTGCCCGTTAATTGTTTCTCCCGTTCTCGAGAGTCCGTCTTGAAGACCAACAACAACAGCACTTATCGGCTCGGCTCATCCGGCAGTAATGTAGGCCCCATCAAACGCATAAATTAAAGCCATACATCATGCCGAAGAGTGGAGAAAAAATATCCGTCCGGCCGGTAACACAATAACACGTCATAAATCAAATTGCTTCACATGATGGAGCAGCAGGCACGCTTTACAACAACGCATTCAATTACCGATTGACAGAAAATGCGATGCGAGAGTACCCGAAATGATTGTTATTTATTGTTGGCCGTAACAAAGGAGAGTTTCGGGTATTTGTTTTCGTCGTTATTCTAACTGATTGCATGTTACGGTCCCGTTTCCGCTACAAGCCGTATCTAATCTAATCAAATTTTTGATGGTACCCGTTCGGGCTTCAGGAAGGATGATTAGCGAGGTTTCAAAACTCGCACAACAAAGTGTATTTTACTGTAACTCATGTTTTGAGTGGTACCATTTTGTTTCCAACAATGCTGTGTTGATTATTTTACAGTATATCAAAGATTAAGTACTTCTTAAGAGATTTTGCAATTTTCAAGCTGATTCCGCGGCTGAGAATTTTTTTAGAATTTTTTCAATCACGAAATGCAAATTTAATTTACTGTAACTCATTTTTTGAGTGCTACCATTTTGTTTCCAGCAGTGCTGTGCTGATTGTTTTACAATATATCAAAGATTAAGTACTTCTTAAGAGATTTCACAATTTTCAAGCTGATTCCGCGGCTGAGAATTTTTTTAGAATTTTTTCAATCACGCAATGCAAATTTCATTTACTCTAACTCATGTTTTGAGTGCCACCATTTTGTTTCCAGCAGTGCTGTGCTGATTGTTTTACAGTATATCAAAGATTAAGTACTTCTTAAGAGATTTTGCAATTTTCAAGCTGATTCCGCGGCTGAGAATTTTTTTAGAAATTTTTCAATCACGAAAAGCAAATTTTATTTACTGTAACTCATGTTTTGAGTGCTACCATTTTGTTTCCATCAGAGCTGTGCTGATTGTTTTACAGTATATCAAAGATTAAGTACTTCTTACGCGATTTTGCAATTTTCAAGCTGATCCGCGGCTGAGAATTTTTTTAGAATTTTTTCAATCACGAAAAGTAAATTTCATTTACTGTAACTCATGTTTTGAGTGGTACCATTTTGTTTCCAGCAGTACAGTATATCAAAGATTAAGTACTTCTTAAGAGATTTTGCAATTTTCAAGCTGATTCCGCGGCTGAGAATTTTTTTAGAATTTTTTCAATCACGAAATGTAAATTTCATTTACTGTCACTCATTTTTTGAGTGCTGCCATTTTGTTTCCAGCAGTGCTGTGCTGATTGTTTTACATTAAGTACTTCTTAAGAACCAATTCTTTGGGTGAATTTTTTTTTAGAATTTTTTCAATCACGAAATGCAAATTTCATTTACTGTAACTCATTTTTTGAGTGGTACCATTTTGTTTCCAGCAGTGCTGTGCTGATTATTTTACAGTATATCAAAGATTAGGTACTTCTTAAGTGATTTTGCAATTTTCAAGCTGATTCCGCGGCTGAGAATTTTTTTAGAATTTTTTCAATCACGAAAAGCAAATTTCATTTACTATAACTCATATTTTGAGTGCTACCATTTTGTTTCCAGCAGTGCTGTGCTGACTGTTTTACAGTATATCAAAGATTAAGTACCTCTTAAGAGATTTTGCAATTTTCAAGCTGATTCCGCGGCTGAGAATTTTTTTAGAATTTATTCAATCACGAAATGCAAATTTCCTTCACTGTAACTCATGTTTTGAGTGCTACCATTTTGTTTCCAGCAGTGCTGTGCTGATTGTTTTACAGTATATCAAAGATTAAGTACTTCCTAAGAGATTTTGTAATTTTCAAGCTGATTCCGCGGCTGAGAATTTTTTTAGAATTTTTTCAATCGCGAAATGCAAATTTCATTTACTGTAACTCATGTTTTGAGTGCTACCATTTTGTTTCCAGCGGTGCTGTGTTGATTGTTTTAAACTATATCAAAGATTAAGTACTTCCTAAGAGATTTTGCAATTTTCAAGCTGATTCCGCGGCTGAGAATTTTTTTAGAATTTTTTCAATCACGAAATGCAAATTTCATTTACTGTAACTCATATTTTGAGTGCTACCATTTTGTTTCCAGCAGTGCTGTGTTGATTGTTTTACAGTATATCAAAGATTAAGTACTTATTAAGAGATTTTGCAATTTTCAAGCTGATTCCGCGGCTGAGAATTTTTTTAGAATTTTTTCAATCACGAAAAGTAAATTTCATTTACTGTAACTCATGTTTTGAGTGGTACCATTTTGTTTCCAGCAGTACAGTATATCAAAGATTAAGTACTTCTTAAGTGATTTTGCAATTTTCAAGCCGATTTCGCGGCTGAGATTTTTTTTAGAATTTTTTCAATCACGAAATGCAAATTTCTTTTACTGTAACTCATGTTTTGAGTGCTACCATTTTGTTTCCAGCAGTGCTGTGCTGATTGTTTTACAGTATATCAAAGATTAAGTACTTCTTAAGAGATTTTGCAACTTTCAAGCTGATTCCGCGGCTGAGAATATTTTTTAGAATTTTTTCAATCACGAAATGCAAATTTCATTTACTGTAACTCATTTTTTGAGTGGTACCATTTTGTTTCCAGCAGTACTATGCTGATTGTTTTACAGTATATCAAAGATTAAGTACTTCTTAAGAGATTTTGCAAGTTTCAAGCGGATTCCGCGGCTGAGAATTTTTTTCGAATTTTTTCAATCACGAAAAGCAAATTTCATTTACTGTAACTTATTTTTTTTTTTTAAGGGACAATTCATGAAGTGTTTTTTAATCCTTTTTAAAACCACACTAAATTGGCCATATTTTGACGTTTGGGTCAAATCTTCGTACTTTGAAAACGTGCAATTTGCGCATTGATTCCACAAAAAAATGTTGAATCAGTTTTTAAATTGCAATAAAATCAACACATTTCGACGTTAGAACAACGCGTTCGACAGTTGTACAACTTCAACAATCAAAATCACGATTTTAAAATCTTAGAATTTTGGAAAAGTAAAAATGTTTGCGTCTTGTGTTAATTCCACAAGAAAATTTCGTAACCGTTGAGTTTTACAATTGCAAAAATCACGATTTTATAATCTTCGAACTTTAAAAAAGTGTGATTTTTGCATTTTGTCTTAATTTTAGGAGAAAATTTCGTAACCTGTTTTAATATCAAACCAAATTTTCCATATTTTGACGTTTGACTTATCAAAATCTAACAAATAGTTCGACACTTGCGCAATTGCAAAAATCAAAATCTCAATTTTAAATCTTTGGACGTTGATGAAAACGTGCAGTTTCGACGATTTGCGTAGATTTCGTGGAAACATTTTTCAATCAGCTTTTAAACTGTACTAAATTTGGCACATTTTGATGTTAGGAACATCAAAATCGGACAACGCGTTCGGCAGTTGTACAACTTTCAAAAGTCAAAATCTTCGCACTTTGAAAAAGTGTAATTTTTGGTTTTTGTGTTAATTTCACAAGAAAATTTCGTAACCCGTTTTAACCACTTTGCGCCCATGCTGCTTTGATTTAATCCCAGGTTTGATTAAGAATTACTTCTTTGTTGTTGTTAACTTTTTCTACGAAATATGATTTCACTGTCACAAACTTTCCCATTTATGCAAAAAAATATGAAAAAATATTCAATAGATAGCGCTAAAGAAGTAATTTTTTTTGTACAATGTTTTTGTTTTCATTTTTCGCTTGTTGCCACATGTGGTGAACCTGGGCGTGAAGAGGTTAATAATAAACAAAATGTTACATATTTTGACGTTTTAGTTATTAAAATCTAACAATGCATTTGGCAGTTCTGCAATTTCAAAAATCAAAATCGCGATTTTAAAATATTCAGTGCAATTTTTGCATTTTGTATTAATTTTACAAAAAAGTTTAATAATTCATTTAAAAATTACACTGAACACTGCACTGCAAATAAAAAAAATCAAAATGGATATTAAAAAAAAATTGAACTTCGTAAAGAAGAAATTTTGATGTTTTGCACTGATTTTAGGAAAATATTTCTCAACCAATTTTTATCAGTTGAAAATACTGATATTTCGCAGTTGAAAATGGTCATCCTTAGCATTTAAAATTGTCATTTTTGACAGTTGAAGATAACAGTTTTTGGCAGTTGAAAATTGTCATTCTTTGCAGTTGATAAGTTGTTGTCTGCTGAAAATTGACATTTTGGCGGTTGTAAATGAAAGTTTTTAGCAGTTGAAAATTGAAGTTTTTGGCTGCTGAAAATTGTCATTTTTGACAGTATAAATAATGGTTTTGGCAGTTGAAAATTGTCGTTTTGACAGTTAATAATAATAATACTGGCTGAAAGACATCCGGTCGATAGCCAATTAAGCATTGCGGAAAACCATAAATGTTTATATGTATGTATACCGGGTGTGGCACTTAAGACGCCTCGGACCATAGCTCCTTTACGATAAAAGCTATTGACAAAAATCTAAGAACAAAGTGGTGCATAGTTACCGTCGCTATGTTTCAAAAATATTTCTAATCATCAGTGGCGTGCCGTACTCCAGTGGCGTACCAAACTTATGTTTTTTTAAATGGAATGCCCTATTTTTTATTGCAGATTTGGAAAGTGCTCGACGATTACTTATTTTTTTATCTAACATGCTATACCCTTCACTTTAGCGGTTTCGCTGTTATAACCCCTTCTTTCAAAATTGCGCTCAATTTTTGAGATTTTTTTGTAGAGAAACTAATTGACGCCGGCGCCTAAATTTTGAATTGAGGTACAGGTTAAGACCTCGTATACCTTCACATAATTTTTTTTCGGGTAATTTATGGAAAAAAATAATTTTTGATTGATCTTTGCATGTTGTCATTTTTTCCGAAAATTTCAAATGGCACCCCCCTAAAAAAATTACGGCGTTGTACAGCCAAAACTCTAAATTTTTCATTGGTGTAAAAAAAATTACACATTGCATAACAAAATTTCGGAGAAAAAAGGAATTTCATCGCAAATGTCGGGAAACGTTTTCCGTTCCCAAGTGTGCCATGAGAAAACAAATACACAAATACGGTCAACATAATAGTATGTACCTATTTATTCAACATGATATGAAAAATGCAGATAAAGAAAATTTAACAACTTAAACTAAATGTTCGAAATGACGACCTTCCTGCTGGAGGCATAACCGCAACTTCGACTCACAGGCTCTAGACACTGCCCTAAGGACTTCTGGTGATATACCGCGGAAAGCCGCGCGGATTCTCTCCCTCATATCCTCGACAGTAGTTGGTACCGTCCTGTAAACCTCGTCTATGGTATGGCCCCAAAGGAAGAAGTCAAGGGGAGTGAGGTCTGGTGATCTTGGCGGCCACCTCACAGGACCACCACGACCAATCCAGGAGTCCGGAAACGTTTCATTGAGAAATTCCCGAACGACACAGCTATTATGTGCAGGAGCTCCATCGTGCTGGAAAACTATCTGTCGAAGAGCGGCTAGAGGGACATTTTCCAAGAGATCATCCAAGTCGTCGCGAAGGAACCTCAAATAACTGTTGCCGTTCAGGTGCCCCTCGATGAAATAAGGACCCAAAAGGTGTTCTCCAAGTATGCCTCCCCAAACATTCAGCGACCATCTTTGCTGGTGGTTTATCATTCGCATGGCTTGTGGGTTTTCATCGGCGTAATAATGGTAGTTGTGGCGATTGACATGCCCATTTCTATGGAACGTTGCTTCATCAGAAAATAATACGCGCATAAGAAATGATTCCTCCTGCTCAATTTTGTTGATAGCCCACATGCAGAAATCTTGCCTCGCATGAAAATCTTGAGGTTGTAATTCTTGGTGCAGTTGAATCTTAAATGGACGGAATTTGTACTTTTTAAGAACACGATGTACGGATCGCGTTGAAATATCGTGATTCCTACTAATATCACGGATACTGGTATGAGGATCTTCAATAACTGCCTCCAGAACCTGCAGTTCATTATTTTCGCCTTCTTTCTAACTCTCCTTGGCCGTTTCACACTTCCCGTAGTAGTAAATCTCTCCAACACTTCACTTTTTGAAACGCACGTTCATTTGGATGTGCCCTGTGCGGATATCTCGCAGCGTACACTCGTGATGCCAAGAAACAATTCTTGTTACATTCTCCAAGAATAAATATCATGTCAACCATTTCCTCTTGAGTTCGGAACATTTTTAGAACGTTTATCAAAAATGACTTATGGCTGCTACTGACGTCTAATAATTTACTTTGACAATTACCAATCTTTTGTTTTCTCATGGCACACTTGGGAACGGAAAACGTTTCCCGACATTTGCGATGAAATTCCTTTTTTCTCCGAAATTTTGTTATGCAATGTGTATTTTTTTTTACACCAATGAAAAATTTAGAGTTTTGGCTGTACAACGCCGTAATTTTTTTAGGGGGGTGCCATTTGAAATTTTCGGAAAAAATGACAACATGCGAAGATCAATCAAAAATTATTTTTTTTCCATAAATTACCCGAAAAAAAATTATGTGAAGGTATACGAGGTCTTAACCTGTACCTCAATTCAAAATTTAGGCGCCGGCATCAATTAGTTTCTCTACAAAAAAATCTCAAAAATGGGACGCAATTTTGAAAGAAGGGGTTATAACAGCGAAACCGCTAAAGTGAAGGGTATAACATGTTAGATAAAAAAATAAGTACTCGTCGAGCACTTTCCAAATCTGCAATAAAAAATAGGGCATTCCATTTAAAAAAACATAAGTTTGGTACGCCACTGGAGTACGGCACGCCACTGATGATTGGAAATATTTTTGAAACATAGCGACGGTAACTATGCACCACTTTGTTCTTAGATTTTTGTCGATAGCTTTTATCGTAAAGGAGCTATGGTCCGAGGCGTCTTAAGTGCCACACCCGGTATATATAATTGTATCAATTCTTAAATAAAGATGTTTGTATATAATAATAATAGTATATTTATTTGTGTTATTACAATAATTGTTTACACACGTCAAGTCATACTTTAAGTGATAATGCAGACAAGAGACAAAAATGCTACATTATCCTTGAAAAATAATTCTACAGGACATTAACAAACAAATTAGTTAGAACGAATAATGTAATTAAGAGCTAGAAATAAGTACAGGTATACAAAAAATAGTCATCGTTTGATAGTTAAAAATGATGTTTTTTTGCATTTTTTAGGCCAATTTGTTAAAAAATGTTTGATAAATTCTTTAAAATTTTGACGAACTTGCTGTATATTCGGGACATTGGCGGGCCAAGTTTTTAACATAACTAACATTGATTAAAAATAATAACTTAGAAAAATTGTACATTCTAAGAGAGCCAAACAACATGTGGGGGTAAAGTTTGCGCAGAATGAGAGAACGCGATAAGTAATCTACGCGTGGCCGCATCTCCGAATTGAAGATGAACCATCACTTCGCGACCTATATTTACATTATGTTCACTCCTCGGCGCTCTTTTCAAAGTCTTCAAGAAGACATGCACAAAATACTATTATCCAATTTCTGGAGAAGTTACAATATGTACAGATATTTAATGAATTTCAGAACGTATGGTGTTCTGAAGGTCTTCAATAAGGAATTTGATACTGTAATTCATTTTTTGCAAGATGTCTACAATGTGTACACCTCGTGAATTCATTGTAGACTGGATGAATGGTACCGTGTTAAAAATGAATGTGGGAAAAGGACGGTCGGTATACGTGTGGTGGTGCGCCTTAACTCTTGAGCAAAGTGTGGGCGATCACGGGGCAATACCACCTGCCGATAAGAGATTGCAGTCCCCGAGTTAAATTCTCTCTCCGACCGATACAATCTGTACACAGTCCTTCCATTTCGCGCAAACACGTACCCGGTGTTTTGTTATTTATACACGACCACTCGGATATACTTATTTAAGATATCACTTTGAATGAGTATTATTTATAACCCATTGTGGCCCTTGACAATTATATGTATACGGCCATAAACGTGTGATCGTATTACACCGTGCTGCAGCCCATGAACACAATCAAGACTTTCCATGGGCCCCCGAGATAAGACATCTTTATTAAATCCATCATTATGCGTGCGCGTCCATTGTTCGCGGCCCATGAAATATTTCCACTCCGGGAGGAGAAGATTAAATTGTACAAAATCCGCGCCGCGCCGCTGCAGCCGGAGAGGAGGATATCGCATTTCAGGACGGTGTAATGGCCGCCGGATAATTGCTTTCTGAAATAGTTTATTAAGAACATGGGATAGTTGGTTTTATGCCTCCACGGATATTTCTATATTGCGCGCATCGCATTAAGATGCCAATGCGGTAAAAAGTGATACAGACGGGGATATAAAAATGAAGTGTACGCTATAAAGAATTTATTAAGACCCCGCGTAATTAAATATACCATTAAACGGAACCAGTCGTCGGGGCCGTAAACTCGGGAGACCATCGCTGATAACGCAACCCGTAATGTCATAATCCTCGAAAAAATATATTACTGGTGATCATCCATGCTGCAAAAACCAAAATATTCATCTGGTGACAATTTTTGGTTTTTTAGTCAACACGGCCAATAGTGACAATTTTGAATTTTTGGTCAAAATCATTTCCAAAAATACGGCCAATAGTGATAATTTTGGATTTTTGATCAAAATCATTTCCTAAAACACGGCCAATACTTCTATTTTTGGTCCGTCATTTCCAAAAACACGAATAAAATTATGCAAATACACTGGGCAACTGACAACATAAAACATATTGGCTATGAACCGGTAATTACCAAAATTTATATATTCATTAAAAGTGATTTCTGAATGAAATTATGCAAATCCGCCCGGAGTAATCAATTTCGCTGACAAGATGGATCTTGTGAAAGTTGTAAAATTGGACGCGAGAGTTCCGAGTGATGAATGCAATCCACCGGCGATCGCCGCTTTTTCCATATATGGTGGCAATATTTCGTGGAAAGGCTGTTGCCAACAAAGTATTTAATTTGGCCCAACAAGCTGCACTTGTCAGCGGTCTCGTTAAGATCGCATTGGACATGGCCAGAGTATGGCGCCCAGACCCATGGGAATTTCTTTGCTGGATGCCGCGCATTCGCAAATTACCGATTCGGCGTGTATTCGCGGGAATTTCAACGGAATTATTATGTGAATTATTTTGGGAGCGTAATGAAGAGATATACAGGACCAAGCGGTTCTTCTTCTTGGGTCACTTGCACGCATTATAAGTGGTTAAGATGGTTATTACAGAATTTTCATAAATTAACACCGCGTTCGCTTGAGATATCTTAAAAGCTATCGACGGAATGTATTGTAATTTTTTCACAAAATCAATTTTGAACTAATATTGAGTGATTTGGAAAGTTTCAAGTGAATAGCAATTGTTTTTAAATTTTTTTCGCGATAATAAAATTATTTCAAATTTTCAAAAATTAACGCCACGTTTGCTCAAGATATCTTAAAAGCTATTGATGCAATGTATTGTAATTTTTCCACAAAATCAATTTTGAACTAATATTGTGTGATTTCGGAAGTTTCAAGTCAATAGCAAAGGTTTTTAAATTTTTTTCGCGACAATAAAATTATTTCAATTTTTCAAAAATTAACGCCACGTTTGCTTGAGATATCTTAAAAGCTATTGAGCAATGTATTGTAATTTTTTCATAAAATCAATTTTGAAGTAATATTGAGTGATTTGGGAAGTTTCAAGTCAATAGCAAAGGTTTTTAAATTTTTTTCGCGACAATAAAATTATTTCAATTTTTCAAAAATTAACGCCACGTTTGCTTGAGATATATTAAAAAGCTATTGACGCAATGTATTGTAATTTTTTCATAAAATCAATTTTGAAGTAATATTGAGTGATTTGGGAAGTTTCAAGTCAATAGCAAAGGTTTTTAAATTTTTTTCGCGACAATAAAATTATTTCAATTTTTCAAAAATTAACGCCGGGTTTGCATGAGGTATCTTTAAATCTATCGACGGAATGTATTGTAATTTTTCCACAAAATCCATTTTGAACTAATATTGAGCGATTTGGGAAATTTCAAGTGAATAGCAATTGTTTTTTAAAATTTTTCCGCGTTAATAAAATTATTTCAATTTTTAATGAATTAACGCCGCGTTTGCATTAGGTATCTTAAAAGCCATCGACGGAATGTATTGTAATTTTTTCACAAAATCAATTTTGAACTAATATTGAGCGATTTGGAAAATTTCAAGTGAATAGCAATTGTTTTTTAATTTTTTCCGCGTCAATAAAATTATTTCAATTTTTCATAAATTAACGCCTCGTTTGCATGAAATATCTTAAAAGCTATCGACGGAATGTATTGTAATTTTTCACAAAATCAATTTTGAACTAATATTGAGCGATTTGGGAAATTTCAAGTGAATAGCAATTGTTTTTTAATTTTTTCCGGGTCAATAAAATTATTTTAATTTTTCAAAAATTAACGCGGCGTTTGCTTGAGATATCTTAAAAACTATCGACGGAATGTATTGTATTTTTTTCTCAAAATCAATTTTGAACTAATATTGAGTGATTTGGGAAGTTTCAAATGAATAGCAAAGGTTTTTAAATTTTTTTCGCGACAATAAAATTATTTCAATTTTTCAAAAATTAACGCCACGTTTGCTTGAGATATCTTAAAAGCTATTGACGCAATGTATTGTATTTTTTTCACAAAATCAATGTTGAACTAATATTGAGCGATTTGGGAAGTTTAAAGTGAATAGCAACGATTTTTATATTTTTTTCGCGATAATAAAATTATTTAAATTTTTCATAAATTAACGCCGCGTTTGCATGAGATATCTTAAAAGCTATTAACGGAATGTATTATATTTTTTCACAAAATCAATTTTGAAGTAATATTCAGCGATTTGGAAAGTTTCAAGTGAATAGCAATTGTTGTTAAATTTTTTTCGCGACAATAAAATTATTTCAATTTTTCATAAATTAACGCCGCGTTTGCATGAAATATCTTAAAAGCTATCGACGGAATGTATTCTAATTTTTTTTACAAAATCAATTTTGAACTAATATTCAGCGATTTGGGAAGTTTCAAGTGAATAGCAAAGGTTTTTAAATTTTTTTTCGCGTCAATAAAATTATTTAAATTTTTCATAAATTAACGCCGCGTTTGCATGAGATATCTTAAAAGCTATTGACGAAATGTATTGTAATTTTTTCACAAAATCAATTTTGAACTAATATTGAGCGCTTTGGGAAGTTTCAAATGAATAGCAATTATTTCTTAATTTTTTCCGCGTCAATAAAATTATTTCAATTTTTCATAAATTAACGCCGCGTTTGCTTGAGATATCTTAAAAGCTATTGACGGAATGTATTGTAATTTTTTCACAAAATCAATTTTGAGCTAATATTGAGCGATTTGGGAAATTTCAAGTAAATAGCAAAGGTTTTTAATTTTTTTTCGCGACAATAAAATTATTTAAATTTTTCAAAAATTAACGCTGCGTTTGCATGAGATATCTTAAAAGCTATCAACTGAATGTATTGTAATTTTTTCACAAAATCAATTTTGAACTAATATTGAGCGCTTTGGGAAGTTTCAAATGAATAGCAATTATTTCTTAATTTTTTCCGCGTCAATAAAATTATTTCAATTTTTCATAAATTAACGCCGCGTTTGCTTGAGATATCTTAAAAGCTATTGACGGAATGTATTGTAATTTTTTCACAAAATCAATTTTGAGCTAATATTGAGCGATTTGGGAAATTTCAAGTAAATAGCAAAGGTTTTTAATTTTTTTTCGCGACAATAAAATTATTTAAATTTTTCAAAAATTAACGCTGCGTTTGCATGAGATATCTTAAAAGCTATCAACGGAATGTATTGTAATTTTTTCACAAAATCAATTTTGAACCAATATTGAGCAATTTGGAAAATTTCAAGTGAATAGCAATTGTTTTTAAATTTTTTCCGCATCAATAAAATTATTTCAATTTTTCATAAATTAACGCCGCGTTTGCATGAGGTATCTTCAAAGCTATCGACGGAATGTATTGTAATTTTTTCACAAAATCAATTTTGAACTAATATTGAGCGATTTGGGAAATTTCAAGTGAATAGCAATTGTTTTTAAATTTTTTCCGCGTCAATAAAATTATTACAATTTTTCATAAATTAACGCCGCGTTTGCATAAGATATCATTAAAGCCATCAACGGAATGTATTGTATTTTTTTCACAAAATCAATTTTGAACTAACATTAAGTGATTTGGGAAGTTTCAAGTGAATAGCAAAGGTTTTTAAATTTTTTTCGCGTCAATAAAATTATTTCAATTTTTCAAAAATTAACGCCGCGTTTGCATGAGGTATCTTCAAAGCTATCGACGGAATGTCTTGTAATTTTTTCACAAAATCAATTTTGAACTAACATTGAGTGATTTGGGAAGTTTCAAGTGAATAGCAAAGGTTTTTAAATTTTTTTCGCGTCAATAAAATTATTTCAATTTTTCAAAAATTAACGCCGCATTTGCATGAGATATTTTAAAAGCTATCGACGGAATGTATTATAATTTTTTCACAAAATCAATTTTGAACTAATATTGAGCAATTTGGAAAATTTCAAGTGAATAGCAATTGTTTTTAAATTTTTTCCGCATCAATAAAATTATTTCAATTTTTCATAAATTAACGCCGCGTTTGCATGAGGTATCTTCAAAGCTATTGACGGAATGTATTGTAATTTTTTCACAAAATCAATTTTCAACTAATATTGAGCGATTTGAGAAGTTTCAAATGAATAGCAATTGTTGTTAAATTTTTTTCGAGTCAATAAAATTATTACAATTTTTAATAAATTAACGCCGCGTTTGCATGAGGTATCTTCAAAGCTATCAACGGAATGTATTGTAATTTTTTCACAAAATCAATTTTGAACCAATATTGAGCAATTTGGAAAATTTCAAGTGAATAGCAATTGTTTTTAAATTTTTTCCGCATCAATAAAATTATTTCAATTTTTCATAAATTAACGCCGCGTTTGCATGAGGTATCTTCAAAGCTATCGACGGAATGTATTGTAATTTTTTCACAAAATCAATTTTGAACTAATATTGAGCGATTTGGGAAGTTTCAAGTGAATAGCAACGATTTTTATATTTTTTTCGCGACAATAAAATTATTTCAATTTTTCATAAATTAACGCCGCGTTTGCGTAAAATATCGCAAAAGGTATCAACGCAAAGTATTGTAATTTTTCACAAAATCAATTTTGAAGTAATATTGAGTGATTTTGAGAAGCTTCAAGTGGATAGCAATTTTTCATAAATTACCATCGTGTTTGCATGAAATATCGTGAAAGCTATGGACGCAGTATATTGTAATTTTTCACAAAATCAATTTACTAATATTGAGTGATTTTGAGAAGTTTCAACCATCATCGTGATTGAAACGAAATATTTTTACAATAACACAATAGTGATTACAGGAATAAACATTAAGAAAATCAACGGTATATAATCTTTAAACCGAACCAATCAACAGACAATCGCTTTTATTGCAATTTTAAACCTTTTTCGTGAGCAGACGTCGATCGTGACTCCATCACCATTTCACCTATTAAATTTTATGTCTACATTTCGACTTCAAACCAGAGCAAAACATACCATTATAGCTTTTTCTCTCGAATGACACACCGGCGATTTTTTATTAATAATTGAGGCGTCGTGGGTGTAATTTAAACCGAGCCCGGTGTGCCCCGAGGCGCGGTCATTAGTTCTCCAATTTCGGACTGTGAGGATTTTCAATAAGCATAAATTATAACATTAACAAAGCAATCAAGGGGAAATATTTACCAACACGAGCCCGAGATCGGGAATAACGACTTCACCACTAACTAGCCGAACATGTAAACTAAGCCGTGAACGCTACAAACACGCCGGTGCGGACCAGACGGGCACTCGGACGCGAGACGTCCTTCCGCGGCGCGAGTGCGCGTCTGGCGCGCTGTAATCTCATCAGATATGGACCGCTCGGGTATGCCAATTAAGAGACCTACCCTCTCTGTTGGATCGGTCCGGCTCTCACGTGACCGTAGGTGTTAATAGGCCTTATCGACCGGTACCTTCCACATTCATCCTCCGTTCGTTCGTTCGATGTTCGATGTTTGATGTTGATATTTTGCGTCCGAAAGATCGGGCGTGAGAACGGGCTTGCTCGGCGACTAATCCCTCGTTTATCAACACTAAAGGGTTTATCTTTTTCTTCTTCTGCCTACGTCGCGCGAGACCAAAAATTAATCTTCTGTCCGGCAAGACGACAACGTCATTTTATACTTTCCCGTTGCGGAGGAAAATAAAACGCGGTGTAATTTATGATAAGCGGGACAGACGGGGCCCATTAGGCATCCATCACGATTTTATTTACACACGAAACTTCTTCTCCTTTGTTTGGAAACGTCGTGAAGTTTAGATAATGCCGTGCATGACACGGAGCACTTATTAATATCATCTCAGTGTTATGTTTGCATACTTAAAATTACAGGATGGCTACTATATCAAACATACTTTTAATCACGAAAGTTACAAGGGTTATAAAGGTGCCATTACACGACGTGTGGAGTGTCGCGCCCGCGTGTGGAGTGGGAAGTGGCGCGCCGATACAGTCCATGGCGCCTAATAGCGGCGTTCACACGTACGCTCTTTGGCGCGTTCTTAACACAGGGCGGGAACGTGGCGTTCCATTCGTGTTGAGCAAAAGTGGACACAATAAGCACGTGGTGAGATGTTAACGCTGAAACGAATCCCACGCGCCAAGAGCGGGACGAAAAGTGTGCGTGTTTAAAATGTGCCGTGTTCTTGCATTCACACGCACGTTCAATCGCGAGGGATTAGTGCGGGCCACTCCATACATGCAGGATTGCTCGTACGTGTGAACACCGCTAATGGCACGAGTGGCCAAGCGTGAGTGGGAGAAGCCAAAAATAAAGTTGCTTATTTTTTTGAAACAACGATGGATACTTGTTTACAAAACTTTAATCTACATTATTGAGTCATACTTCTAAACTATTATGGCGTAATTGGGCTTTAAAGTCAACTGTTTTCCACTGATGAATTTCAAACGAACGTGCGTAATAATTTATTGCGTGAAATCCAACGAAGCTATTCAAATCATTTTTATACCTGATGAAATAGGATGACAATGCTTTAAAATGGCATTAATTTCAACGCGTTTTGTTAATTTTGTTATTAATTATAAACTCATCATTTATGCTCAGATTTAAATTTTATTTTTTTATTTTGGAAGGGCTGCAATCAATTGTATCGAAAAGTTCCACGCTAAAACCTATACCAATTGATAGCTCCAACTATCCTCTATCTTACCATGTCCAAATTATATTTAGTTCGATCCCCCTCCGGTCGTGGTATTTTTTTTCCCTCGCGCCTGATATTGATTGATACTCATGGATTAAAATTCAATTACAAATTTTCGCAAAATTCGACGATGCAGTTTTTACGAAAATATAATCTTAAAACTATTTTGAATAATGTTAGAAAGTTTCAAGTCGGTAGCAATTGTTTTTAAATTTATTTTTAATCGCCAAATTATTATAATTCCTCAAAACTTTCCACTCTGCTAAAATATAATTACTGCAAAAGCCAGTGATGTGGTGTATGTAGATTTTCTTCGAATCATAATCTCCAGTAAAATTAAGAAGTTTCAAGTCGATAGCAATTGTTTTGTTTCATTTTAATCGCTAAAATAATAATCAATTTCCTCAAATTTTTCCTCTGATTAAATTAAGTTTTCTCAAAATTCGGCAGTAAAGTGTATGTAGTATTTTTACGAAAACATAACCTTGAATCAATTTGGAGTAATATTTTAGAAAGTTTCAAATCGATGGCATTTGTTTTCAATCTTTTTTTTAAATCACTAAATCATTATAATTCTTTAAAACTATCCACTCTGATCAAATTACATTATTGCAAAAATCCAACGATGGAATATATGTAGGTTTTTACGGGAACATAAAATAGAATGAATTTTCAGTAAAATTGAAAAGTTTTAAGTCGATAGCAATTGTTTTTTTTTATATTTTTTGAATCGCCAAAATTTTTGATAATTTTTACAACTTCCCGCTCTTATCACATGAAATTACCCCAAAATCCAGTGATGAAGTACATGTAGATTTTACGGAATCATTATCTCGAATTAATTTAGAGTTACTTTGGACAATTCGGAGTTTATGGTAATTCGTTTTCTATTTTTATTTAAACGTTAAAATTATTGCAAAATTTCATAAATTTCCGCTCCGATCAAATGAAATTATCGCAAAACACAGTGATGCAGATTTTCGCGTAATTATAAACTTAAGTGAATTTTGAGTAATTTTGAAAAGTTTCAAGTCGGTAGCAATTGTTTTTCTATTTTTTTCGAATCGCCAAAATTGTTGAAATTTTTTACAATTTCCTGCTCTGATCTCATGAAATTATCCCAAAATCCAGCGATGAACTACATGTAGATTTTTACGGAATCATAATCTCGAATGAATTTTTACTTATTCTGAAAAGTTTGAAGTTAATGGCAATTGTTTTTCTGTTTTTATGGAATCGTTAAAATTATTGCAAATTTTCACAAATTTTTAACTGAAATTAAAGCAAAATTCAGTGATAAAGTATATGCAGATCTTCACGTAATTATCAATTTAAATCAATTTTGAGTAATTTTGAAAAGTTGCAAGTCGATAGCAATTGTTTTTCTATTTTAATCGAATCGTTAAAATTGTTGCAAATTTTCACAAATTTCCGCTACGATCAATGAAATTATCGCAAAACACAGTGATGAAATATATGCAGGTTTTTACGTAATTATAAACTTAAGTGAATTTTGAGTAATTTAGAAAAGTTTCAAGTCGATAGCAATTGTTTTTCTATTTTTTTCGAATCGCCAAAATTGTTGAAATTTTTTACAACTTTCTGCTCTGATCATATGAAATTATCCCAAAATCCAGTGATGAACTACATGTAGATTTTTACGGAATCATAGTCTCGAATGAATTTTTAGTTATTTTGAACAGTTTGAAGTTAATGGCAATTGTTTTTCTATTTTTATTGAATCGTTAAAATTATTGCAAATTTTTACAAATTTCCGCTCCGGTCAACTGAAAATAACGCAAAATTCAGTGATGAAGTGTATGAAGATCTTTACGTAATTATAAATTTAAACGAATTTTGAGTAATTTTTAAAAGTTCCAAGTCGATAGCAATTGTTTTTCTATTTTTATCGAATCGTTGGAATTGTTGCAAGTTTTCACAAATTTCGGCTTCGATCAAATGAAATTATTGTAAAATTCAGTGATGTGGTGTATGCAGATTTTTGCGTAATTATAAACTTAAGTGAATTTTGAGTCATTTTGAATAGTTCCAAGTCAATAACAATTGTTTTTCTACTTTTTCCGTATCACCAAAATTATTGAAATTTTTTACAACTTCCTGCTCTGATCATATGAAATTATCCCAAAATCCAGTGATGAACTACATGTAGATTTTTACGGAATCATAGTCTCGAATGAATTTTTAGTTATTTTGAAAAGTTTGAAGGTAATGAAGTTGTTTTTCTATTTTTATCGAATCGTTAAAATTATTGCAAATTTTTACAAATTTCCGCTCCGGTCAACTGAAAATAACGCAAAATTCAGTGATGAAGTGTATGAAGATCTTCACGTAATTATCAATTTAAATAAATTTTGAGTAATTTTGAAAAGTTTCAAGTCGATAGCAATTGTTTTTCTATTTTTATCGAATCGTTAAAATTGTTACAAATTTTCACAAATTTCGGCTTCGATCAAATGAAATTATTGTAAAATTCAGTGATGAGGTGTATGCAGATTTTCGCGTAATTATAATCTTAAGTGAATTTTGAGTAATTTTGGAAAGTTGATTGCAATTGTTTTTTTTTAAATTTTTAATCTGCAAGATTATCGTAATTTTTACAAAATTTTGTTTAGAACGCATAAAATTACCGTGAAAGACATTTTGAGGAACTTTTAAATCAATGTTTTATCGCGAAATGATTACAATTATTCACGATTTGATCAAATCAATTTTTTTACAATTATTCACGATTTGATCAAATCAATTTTTTTACAATGATCACAATTTTCCGTTTCCGTTTCAAATTAAATTATCGCATAAATTCGGCGATTAAACGCAAGCAGTTTTTACTCTTGGATCAATTTTGAGCAATTTTTAGACGATTACAATTATTTTTCAATTTTTTTGGCGTCGTCAAAATTATAACAGTTTTTTTTTCTGATCAAATTCAATTATCGCAAAATCTAGTGATGAAGTGTACGAATTTTTCACAATAACATAATCTTAAAATTTTTGTGTTTATTGAGTTTTAAGTAGACGCCAACTGTTTTTTTTTAATTTTTTTGGAACCGCCAAATGTATTACAATTTTTACAATTTTTACAATTTTCGTCTCTTATCACGTGGAACAATCCTAAAATCCAGTGATGGTCTGCTTGTTGTTTTTCACGGAATCATAAACTCGAATACATTTTGAGTGAGTTTGGAAAGTTTTAAGTCGATAGCAATTGTTTTTTTTTAATCTCTAAAATTGCTGCATTTTTTTACAACTTTTCGCTCGAATCAAATGTAATAATCATAAAAATCCAGCGCTAAATTGTACGTAGTTTTCATAAAAACCTAATCTCGAATCAATTTTCAATAATTTTATAATTTTTTTTAAGTCGATAGAATTGTTTTACAATCGCCAAAAATTGTTGCAATTTTCTACAACTCTCCGCTCTGATTTCATGAAATAAACACAAAATCCAATGCTAAATTGTACATGGTTTTTGCAAAAATATAAACTTGAATGAATGTTCAATATTTTTAGAATGTTTTAAGTCGATAGCAATTGTTTTTCTATTTTTTTGGAAACGCTAAAATTGTTGCTTTTTTTTGCAACTTTTCGCTCGAATCAAATGTGGTAATCATAAAAATCCAGTGCTAAATTGTACGTAGTTTTCATAGAAACCTAATCTCGAATCAATTTTCAATAATTTTAGAAAGTTTTAAGTCGATGGAAATTATTTTTCAATTCTTTTCGAATCGCCAAAAATTGTTGAAATTTCTACAACTCTCCGCTCTGATTACATGAAATAATTACAAAATCCAATGCTAAATTGTACATAGTTTTTGCAAAAATATAAACTTGGATGAATTATTAATATTTTTAGAATGTTTTAAGTCGATAGCAATTGTTTTCTATTTTTGGAAACGCTAAAATTGTTGCTTTTTTGCAACTTTTCGCTCGAATCAAATGTGGCAATCATAAAAATCCAGTGCTAATTAGTACGTAGTTTTCATAGAAACCTAATCTCGAATCAATTTTCAATAATTTTAGAAAGTTTTAAGTCGATGGAAATTATTTTTCAATTCTTTTCGAATCGCCAAAAATTGTTGCAATTTTCTACAACTCTCCGCTCTGATTTCATGAAATAAACACAAAATCCAATACTAAATTGTACATGGTTTTTGCAAAAATATAAACTTGAATGAATGTTCAATATTATTAGAATGTTTTAAGTCGATAGCAATTGTTTTTCTATTTTTTTTTTGGAAACGCTAAAATTGTTGCTTTTTTGCAACTTTTCGCTCGAATCAAATGTAATAATCATAAAAATCCAGTGTTAAATTGTACGTAGTTTTCATAGAAACCTAATCTCGAATCAATTTTCAATAATTTTAGAAAGTTTTAAGTCGATGGAAATTATTTTTCAATTCTTTTCGAATCGCCAAAAATTGTTGCAATTTTCTACAACTCTCCGCTCTGATTTCATGAAATAAACACAAAATCCAATACTAAATTGTACATGGTTTTTGCAAAAATATAAACTTGAATGAATGTTCAATATTTTTAGAATGTTTTAAGTCGATAGCAAATGTTTTTCTATTTTTTTGGAAACGCTAAAACTGTTGCATTTTTTTCGCAACTTTTCGCTCGAATCAAATGTGGTAATCATAAAAATCCAGTGCTAAATTGTACGTAGTTTTCATAAAAACCTAATCTCGAATCAATTTTCAATAATTTTAGAAAGTTTTAAGTCGATGGAAATTATTTTTCAATTCTTTTCGAATCGCCAAAAATTGTTGCAATTTCTACAACTCTCCGCTCTGATTACATGAAATAATTACAAAATCCAATGCTAAATTGTACATAGTTTTTGCAAAAATATAAACTTGGATGAATTATTAATATTTTTAGAATGTTTTAAGTCGATAGCAATTGTTTTCTATTTTTGGAAACGCTAAAATTGTTGCTTTTTTGCAACTTTTCGCTCGAATCAAATGTGGCAATCATAAAAATCCAGTGCTAATTAGTACGTAGTTTTCATAGAAACCTAATCTCGAATCAATTTTCAATAATTTTAGAAAGTTTTATGTCGATGGAAATTATTTTTCAATTCTTTTCGAATCGCCAAAAATTGTTGCAATTTTCTACAACTCTCCGCTCTGATTTCATGAAATAAACACAAAATCCAATGCTAAATTGTACATGATTTTTGCAAAAATATAAACTTGAATGAATGTTCAATATTTTTAGAATGTTTTAAGTCGATAGCAATTGTTTTTCTATTTTTTTGGAAACGCTAAAACTGTTGCATTTTTTTCGCAACTTTTCGCTCGAATCAAATGTGGTAATCATAAAAATCCAGTGCTAAATTGTACGTAGTTTTCATAGAAACCTAATCTCGAATCAATTTTCAATAATTTTAGAAAGTTTTAAGTCGATGGAAATTATTTTTCAATTCTTTTCGAATCGCCAAAAATTGTTGCAATTTTCTACAACTCTCCGCTCTGATTTCATGAAATAAACACAAAATCCAATGCTAAATTGTTCATGGTTTTTGCAAAAATATAAACTTGAATGAATGTTCAATATTTTTAGAATGTTTTAAGTCGATAGCAATTGTTTTTCTATTTTTTTTTTGGAAACGCTAAAATTGTTGCTTTTTTGCAACTTTTCGCTCGAATCAAATGTGGCAATCATAAAAATCCAGTGCTAATTAGTACGTAGTTTTCATAGAAACCTAATCTCGAATCAATTTTCAATAATTTTAGAAAGTTTTATGTCGATGGAAATTATTTTTCAATTCTTTTCGAATCGCCAAAAATTGTTGCAATTTTCTACAACTTGCCGCTCTGATTACATGAAATAATCACAAAATCCAATGCTAAATTGTATATAGTTTTTGCAAAAATATAAACTTGGATGAATTTTCAATATTTTTAGAATATTTTAAGTCGATAGCAATTGTTTTTCTATTTTTTTGGAAACGCTAAAATTGTTGCTTTTTTTGCAACTTTTCGCTCGAATCAAATGTGGTAATCATAAAAATCCAGTGCTTAATTGTACGTAGTTTTCATAGAAACCTAATCTCGAATCAATTTTCAATAATTTTAGAAAGTTTTAGGTCGATGGAAATTATTTTTCAATTCTTTTCGAATCGCCAAAAATTGTTGCAATTTTCTACAACTCTCCGCTCTGATTTCATGAAAGAAACACAAAATCCAATGCTAAATTGTACATGGTTTTTGCAAAAATATAAACTTGAATGAATGTTTAATATTTTTAGAATGTTTTAAGTCGATAGCAATTGTTTTTAAATTTTTTTGGAAACGCTAAAATTGTTGCTTTTTTTGCAACTTTTCGCTCGAATCAAATGAGGTAATCATAAAAATCCAGTGCTAAATTGTACGTAGTTTTCATAGAAACCTAATCTCGAATCAATTTTCAATAATTTTAGAAATTTTTAAGTCGATGGAAATTATTTTTCAATTCTTTTCGAATCGCCAAAAATTGTTGCAATTTTCTACAACTCTCCGCTCTGATTACATGAAATAATTACAAAATCCAATGCTAAACTGTACATAGTTTTTGCAAAAATATAAACTTGGATGAATTGTTAATATTTTTAGAATTTTTTAAGTCGATAGCAATTGTTTTTCTATTTTTTTAGAAGTATCAAAAATTGTTGAAATTTTTTACATTTAATTTTACTTCAAATACTATCGCCCTATATGTGAACATTACTCATCGTTTTATCAGTTCTTCCCCTGTACTGGGTGTTTTTTTTTCTCGCGAGCACATACATGTTAGTACAATATATCGCTCATTAACAGCGGCGGCTCGTGGATGTTCGGCGGTGGGGCAACGGAAGAAAATTTGACCGAAAAAGCAGCGGAATATTTTCTTCCTTGTCTTTGCCTCACCTACGGAAATCCACAAGCCGCCGCTGCTCATTAATTATATATTTTGGATTGAATATTTTTATTATAATTCAATTATGTTTAATTTTACATGTAGTATTATTATTAATAGTAATAATTTATTGAAGTAAACTAAATAATAAAATTCAGTTCAAATTCAAAAATGGAAAATAATCAAAATTACAGATGTACATACATATTGAAAATGGAAAATTTTCGTAATTTTGATTATTTCCCATTATGAACTGTTTTTTTTTTACTTGTGTAACACTATTAGTTCCTGCATCAATAATGATTATTATTATTATTAATATTTTATGTATGCCTGCCGTTCTCGCGGCGTGCGGAGCGTCAATTCACACGCCGGGCGTGCCATTCCACGCGCCGGGCGTGCCATTCCACGCGCCGGGCGTGCCATTCCACACGCCGTGTAATGGCACCCTTAGAACACCCCAAGCGTTTGTTATGAAAACGCTTTCTTACCTTCGTATACGATAATTTACGAACTCGGACTATGTTATCCAGAATGATTTGTCTTTCGGTATAGAGATATTTTGAAAGTTCTTTTGCGTTTTACGCGAGTATACTGAGATAGCTGATTCACAAATATTTTTATGCAAAGTTTTTGCGTCTTAGGACGAGCGTTCTGATATTGTCCAGTTGGACCGAATCATAATTACTCGATATCCTTCAAAAAGTTCGAAAGCCAACATTCCCGGCATAATCCTTCCAAACGTCCGTAATCCTAATAAATACCAAGACAGTTATTATTATTATTACCATTCCGATTATCGATTTCGTTCCAGTATCGCTTGCATAACGCACACCCAGGAATTTTCTTCGACTGATAAAACTGGAGTTTTACGAGCGTCGACGGCGCGCCCATTCGATTCGTTTTTCATCATCGCATCGGCGCACAGTCTTAATCGGACACGTTCGCGTTTGTGGGAAGACGAAAGTATCGCGTTTTATGGACGCATTTCCCAACACGACCGGCCACAAAAGTGTCTCTCGGAGCAATTTAAATGGGCATAAATTTATACGGCGCTCACATTGAGACATTAAACGACGGACGGCGATAAATTAACCGTCGAACAAACAATGGGCGATAAACGGAGAGAGGCCAAGGTTTCGGAGCCGATCGAAACCCCGAGATGAAACGGCGAAGTAGTGAATCTTATCTGTTATCAATTTATGGGAGCGATGGGGATCGTCAGTGTTTTCCACCGAGACAATGGTATTGTTGGGCTTGGATTCTTTTTCTTTGGCAGAAAACTTTTGTACGGCTTCTAGACACCGGTGAACCTTACGAAAATAACAAACTTGCAGAATTGTAAAACTTGAATGAAAGCTTACATAACTATAAAAATAAAAAAATGGTGATGTGGCCATCATGTTACTTTCTCCGACTTGATGGTATCATTTATATTTACGTTTTCATGGTTTATTTTCAATTGAAATCATATTTTAAATGTACATCTGGCGTTTTGTAGACTCGGATGAAAGTGACGTTTAAAACGTCAAAATTATGAAAGATCAAAAACTCACTTTACTCAAAAACTAAGGGGATTTCGAAAAAAACTTATTCTTTATAAGTTGTTAATTTTAAAATTCTATACAAATATTATTAACATAAATTTGTTATAACTATTATCGCTTCATAATTATAAACCAAAAATGAAAAAAAAAATTTTTCTCGAATAACAATGATTTTATGAAAAATATTTTCAAGTGAAGGATGTTCATTTCTTCGATGTCTTCAATATTTGTAGCATCTAGGGCCCCCAAAAACGGATATTTCCGCAAAAAATTTTTTTTTTTAATTTTCACGATCACAATACTTTCTCGTACTTCGTAACGGAGAAAGTAAAAATCACAACCTTAATTGAGTTTCATACGACTAATAGAAAGGGAGTTATAACGATCTAAAGATATGCATAATTTGCGAGTTTTCAAAACTTTTATTGGCCAAAATATTCCTTTATTTCAATTTCATTGTTTAAAATTTCGCATTTGAAATTTTCTCGCCAAATTTATAAATTTTAAATACAAGAAAACGAAATGTAGCCTGAATATATGAATATTCAACCTGTTCGTTACTCTGCAAGCAAATATTCATATATTCAGGCTACATTTCGTTTTCTTGTATTTATCTAATGCTTTCTGCAACAAGTAAAGTTGTTTCTAATTTGTTTATTATAAATTTTAGATTTTTGACCTGTATTTTCGATTCTTTTGGATCTACATTTTTGATCTGTTGACCTAAATATTATTTATTTTGACATAAATTTTCGATTTAATTGTTAAAATTTTCGTTTTTTTTTTGGTCCGTATTTTTGATTTTTCGAGCCGAATTTTTTTGACCTGTATTTTCGATTTTTTTTGTCTAAATGTTTGAACTTTTGCTCCAAATATTCTGTATTTTGACCTAAATTTTATATTTAATTGTAAAAAATTTTGATTTTTTGTCCGCATTTTTTATTTTTAATTCTAGTTCCAAATTTTTGATTTGATTTTGGTTAAAATATCTATAACCTGAATTATTGATATATATGCAACATTTTTTTTATTTTTTCTGGTTTTTTCGAGTTTTGTTTGTTGAAATTTTCTATTTTTCAGTCTGTATTTATTATCTTTAGGCCCGAGTTTTCGATGTACTGTCTAAATTTTTGACTTTTTGGCCAACATTACAGATTTTTTATTACTTTTTTAATCTTCTGCCCTAAATTTTTACTTTCTCCGTTACGAAGTACGAGAAAGTATTGTGATCGTGATTTTTTTCTCAAAAATTTTTTTTACGGAAATATCCGTTTTGGGGTCCTTAGATTCCATTTCAACAATTTCTGGAAAAAAAAAATTGTGACTGTGTGTGTGTGTGTCTGTGTGCGCTGTATCTCAAAAACTAATACAGCAATTGATATGAAACTTTGAACATACGTCTTATTTGACAATCCGAAGAACTGAAAAGCTTTTGGTAAAATTTCGTACACCGGAAATGGGTGTTTACCTTAACTGTTTTTTTTGTTTTTTGCCAATATTTTCTTAAATATGAAAAATATCACAACAACATTTGAACAAACATTAAAGACAACAAAGAAATGAACATCTTTTGCTAAAATATTTTTCATAAAATCATTGATATTTGAGAAAAAAATTTTTTTTTTTAATTTTAGGTTTTTAATTATGAAACCATAATAGTTACAGCAAATTTATGTCAATAATAATTGTAGAGAATGCCAAAATGAACAACTTTTAACGAATAAGTTTTTTTCCGAAATCTCGTTAGTTTTTGAGTAAACCGAGTTTTTGAATTTGAAGTATAATTTTTCCATGTTTCATAATTTTGACGTTTTAAACGTCAATTTCATCCGAGTTTACTCGATGTACATTTAAAATATGATTTCAATTGAAAATAAACAATCAAAACATAAATATAAATGGCTATGATACCATCAAGTCGGAGAAAGTAACATGATGGCCACATCACCATTTTTCTTTATTTTGTCCCAACTTTTCGATATTTATTTATTTATTTATTTATTATTAAACGGGTAATCCCAATAATACAAAATTAGAAACAAAAAGTTACATACAAATTAAATTAAATTTAAATCGCAAGAAAACAAATTAACAAAAATTAAAATATTATTGTTAAAATTTTCAGTTTTTCGTGTAGTCTGCATTTATTATCTTCAGGCCCAAGTTTTCGATGTTTTCTCTAAATTTTAGACTTTTTGACCAACATTGTGGATTTTTCTTAAATCTTTTGCCCTAAATTTTTCTTAATTTTTTTTTTATTTGTCTGTTAAAATTTGTTTTTTACCTTGGTCCACCATTTTAATTTTTAGGCCAGAATTTTAGATTTTTCGTCTCATTTTTTTATTGTATAGTTTAGATTTTTGGTCTATTTTTTATGCTATATTTTAGATTTTTTAACTTTGATTATTGATTTTCACGAATTTTTGCTATTATTTTCGAATTTCTGGTCAGAAACGGCGGGTGAAAGTAGCAAATTATTTATTTATTTAGTTTTCGACTTTTTGTCTGTGTTTTTTATTTTTAGATCAGGATTTTTGATTCTTTGGCCCATATTTTAGATTTCTGTATTTTCGATTTTTTTGTTCCAATTTTTTGTATTATTTTGACCAAAATATTCGATTGGTTCGTAGAAATTTTCGATTTTTTTTGTCTGCAATTTTTATCGCTCGTTTTTGATGGTTTGTCCAAATTTTTACTTTTATGGCTTATATTTTGTATTTTCGATTATTTTGGTTTCAATATTTGGTCTTTTGGCCGAAATTTTCTTTATTTCGACTTAAATTTTCGATTCGTTTGTTAAAAATTTTGATTTTTTGGTTCACCACTTTGATTTTTGGGTACGAATTTTAGATTTTTGGTCTTAATTTTTTATTTTGTATCCCATATTTTAAATTTTCTTAACTTGAATTATTGATTTCATTGTGCGTTTTTTTTTATTTTTGTTATTATTTTCGAATTTCTTGTTGGAACTTATTTTAAGCTGAAAATAGTTACTTTAGGGGCTGAGAATAGCAAACTATTTTTCTTTTGCTTGTATTTTCAATTTTTTGGTCTGCATTTTTATTTTGAAACCAGGATTTTTGATTTTTTTTGCCGATATTTTAGATCTTCGGCTGTTTTGTTCTAAATTTTGATTTTTTGGCCAAATGATTCGATTGGTCTAGGAAGATAAATGGTTCTTTGTTTCTTCAAAAAAGGAGGGGGGATATTGTATAAGTGGCTCTACCATCTACATGTTCCACGAGACGCCACTGCCATGTATTAACTCTTTTGGAGAAGGGCGTGGTGTAGCTTTAACTATCGTCATCCCACACTTACTTTTCCGGTATGTGGAAATTGTAATAATTTTTGTTTTAGTAATTAATGTGTAAAAAGGATCTAATTTTATAGATTTACCTATTTTTATTAAATTTTGTGAATTTTTCAGCCTGTGGAAATTGTTTTTCAATTTTTTTAACCGCACGGCGCCTTTCGCGAACTCAAAATGATTTAAGCGCAGCTCTCGTGCGATTATTTCGAAAACTGGTGAAGGGATGTTTTGGGATTTTAACTCGGGTATAAAGTAGAATTAATTTTGAGTAATTTTGTAAATTTTTCAGTCTGTGGCAATTGTTTTTCAATTTTTTTAACCGCACGGCGCCTTTCGCGTACTCAAAATGATTTAAGCGCAGCTCTCGTGCGATTATTTCGAAAACTGGTGAAGGGTTGTTTTGGGATTTTAACTCGGGTATAAAGTAGAATCGATTTTAAGTAATTTTGTAAATTTTTCAGTCTGTGGCAATTGTTTTTCAATTTTTTTAACCGCACGGCGCCATTCGCGAACTCAAAATGATTTAAGCGCAGCTCTCGTGCGATTATTTCGAAAACTGGTGAAGGGTTGTTTTGGGATTTTAACTCGGGTATAAAGTAGAATTGATTTTGAGTAATTTTGTAATTTTTTCAGTCTGTGGCAATTGTTTTTCAATTTTTTTAACCGCACGGCGCCGTTCGCGAACTCAAAATGATTTAAGCGCAGCTCTCGTGCGATTATTTCGAAAACTGGCGAAGGGTTGTTTTGAGATTTTAACTCGAATAGAAAGTAGAATCGATTTTGAGTAATTTTGTAAATTTTTCAGTCTGTGGCAATTGTTTTTCAATTTTTTTAATCACACGGCGCACTTCGCGAACTCAAAATGATTTAAGCGCAGCTCTCGTGCGATTATTTCGAAAACTGGTGGAGGAGTGTTTTGAGATTTTAACTCGGGTATAAAGTAGAATCGATTTTGAGTAATTTTGTAAATTTTTCAGTCTGTGGCAATTGTTTTTCAATTTTTTTAACCGCACGGCGACGTTCGCGAACTGAAAATGATTTAAGCGCAGCTCTCGTGCGATTATTTCGAAAACTGGCGAAGGGTTGTTTTGAGATTTTAACTCGGGTAGAAAGTAGAATCGATTTTGAGTAATTTTGTAAATTTTTCGGTCTGTGGCAATTGTTTTTCAATTTTTTTAACCGCGCGGCGCCATTCGCGAACTCAAAATGATTTAAGCGCAGCTCTCGTGCGATTATTTCGAAAACTGGTGAAAGGATGTTTTGAGATTTTAACTCGGGTATAAAGTAGAATCGATTTTGAGTAATTTTGTAAATTTTCCAGTCTGTGGCAATTGTTTTTTTATTTTTTTTTTTTTTAACTGCACGGCGCCGTTCGCTAACTGAACTCGCGCGATTATTTCGAAAATAGTTTTTTCAGGTGATATAACTGCCGCTGCAGCTTCAGATAATAATAAAATCAATTTGCAAAATAACCTCGTATTATAAATAAAATCGACTGCTCTGAAATAAATTGAAATAACACCTTTATTCCTCTTCTCGTTAACAAATTTTAATTTTCATGGTGATTCCTGTGCGCGCATAAACGACGAACCCAAGAACTCGACCACTTCCAATCAGCAGGTGCTCTCTCACACAAACATGCCACTAATTGAACTTGAATTCCTAAACTGGGGCATCCAATAAATCGGAATTAATTAGATTTGGAAAGAATTTGAAAATACGAAGGTCTGGCCGGGGCGTTTACATGTTTATTGCTAAATAATGCGCGCGGCTTTTCCTCGCCGGCAATAGAGGTAACTCAGTAACCTCATGAATTTTCATGGGAAAACGTTAGAATAACGAAACGAAGTACGATTTTCACATACAATCGCCAGTTCCGTGATTAATCCAAATACCCAACCAGATAATAGCAAAAAAATCATGCAAATTGATGATTGTACGCCTAAACGAAAGCATTTAACGGCTTAAGTTTTAATGTTAATTATTCACCATCATCAGATCCAAGGATGTAGAAGGAAAAAAAAGCTTGCATAATCAATGTGAGCATATTAATCAAACTAATTAGCAGGTGATAGTAGCCGCCGCGCGGACTTTAATTAACACCTCTCTGATGACTTTCATTCGTCTCATTCATTAGCAAATGCGCGTTAATTGATTAACATCGCTGGTTTATGATCGATGCTTGTTTGTTTTTGAACTGGATTAATTTTAATGATCACAATAAATTACGTTTGCGTACGCAACGTTTTCCTTGAGCAAATATTCGATTGCTTGCGATTAAGTGCTCATATGAGGCATTGAGTTTCCGATTCAGATATTGCAATAATTTGATTTTATACGCGTAACTATAACAAACTTCCATACTAATAGATTGTTGTATTTGGTTCTCGTATCAATTTTTATATTTTTATATTTTTTATATAAAAATCATTTGCTCGTTTAACCTAAGAATTCACCTGTTACTGCCGAAGTGAATTCGTGTATCGATTACACGTTTCATAAAGGGTCTTCTTCTTCTCCTTCTCCTTCTTCTTCTCGAAGCAGCGTTCGCCTTGGTCAGCCGTCCGGTTCGCTCTGACCCAAAATAGAAGAACACAAGAGCGAGGGCTTTAAATGATGATGAAGTTACAAAATCCGGTTTCTCGCGAGGGGCATAATAAAGTCGTTTATCATCTTAGTGGGGGCCCGCCCAGCCGATATCCGATCTGGGCTTATAAAAATCTCTCGCCGGGATTTATATTTATTTATTTAAATTATTAGATAATTATGCATTTACGGGATCGATAATTGAGACGCTACGTCTGCCCCGATCTTTAATTAAACCAGCTAAGCCTGAATTACTCGACGGCATCGGAGAGATATTTATTGGCCTTTGAGCCTTTTTCTCTCTCTCTGTCGGGAGGTAGACCTATGTTTATCTATGAGTTATTACTTTTTTATTAATTGTCTATATCCTCAACAATGTCTTTTTTTTGATCATCAATATTCATAGAGAATGATGTTCATCTTTACCAACATTTTTTTTTTCATAGAGAAATAATATTTTGATCATCAATATTCATAGAGAATGATGTTCATCCTTACCAACATTTTTTTTTTCATAGAGAAATAATATTTTGATCATCAATATTCATAGAGAATGATGTTCATCCTTACCAACATTTTTTTTTTCATAGAGAAATAATATTTTGATCATCAATATTCATAGAGAATGATGTTTATCCTTACCAACATTTTTTTTTTCATAGAGAAATAATATTTTGATCATCAATATTCATAGAGAATGATGTTCATCCTTACCAACATTTTTTTTTTCATAGAGAAATAATATTTTGATCATCAATATTCATAGAGAATGATGTTCATCCTTACCAACATTTTTTTTTTCATAGAGAAATAATATTTTGATCATCAATATTCATAGAGAATGATGTTTATCCTTACCAACATTTTTTTTTTCATAGAGAAATAATATTTTGATCATCAATATTCATAGAGAATGATGTTCATCCTTACCAACATTTTTTTTTTCATAGAGAAATAATATTTTGATCATCAATATTCCTAGAGTATGACAATGACGGCTCGAGGAACACATTGATGGTAGAGCCACTTTTACAATTCATTGGATCGGATGATACTGACATTTGAATCGTCAAAATTATTAAAGATGGACATCACAAATTATACAAATTAAATACCGGCCAAGAAATCAAAAATTTGCACATAAAAATCAATCATGTGAAAAATCCAAGGTATAGACCATTAAAAAATACGCTCTTAATTAAGGTAAAAAACTAAAAACATAAGCACAAAAAATCGAAAATTTACACAAATATCGAAAATTCGCGGTAAAAAAAAATGCAGACCTAAAATCCGAAAATTTCAACAAAAGTTTAACCGAAACAAAGAATATTTAGGGCAAAAACTCTAAAATTTGTAACGCAGAAATGAAAAAACAGGTCAAATATCTAAAATATAGACCAAAAAAAAAAACAAAAATGCTGGTCTAAAAATAAAAAATTCAAACCAAATTATTGAAAAATCAAGGAAAACGAAATTAATTCGCCTTTTTCAGCCCCCAAAATAATTCAAATTAGCTCAAAATAAGTTGCCGACCAGAAACTCGAAAACCTCAGTTCCTGGAAATACCACAACAAAATTTTGTGAACAATAGTAATAATAATAATAATATTAATAATGATTTATTGGTGCATATTCCGAACAGTTTACACAGGTCATTTAATGTAGATTTCATTAAAATAAGGTAAAAAAATAATAATATACGATAAAAAAAAAGAATGGTCTCCGTCTAGAAAAAAATTGAAAAAAATTAAATTAAATCAATTTTAGTCAAAAAGTATCCAAAAAGTAAAAAAAATATATAATTCAAATTAAAAAATCTAAAATCAAGGGCAAGAAATCAAAAACTGTCAAAAAAACTTGAAATGTCGACAAAAAAATACAAAAAGTCCCGCGTAAAAATCAATCATTTAGGTTAAAAAAAATATAGGACAAAAAATCCAAAAATTCGATCCTAAAAATCAAAATTGCGGACCAAAACATCAAAAATTTTAACAAACAAATCGAAAATTTAGAAAAAAATTTAGGCTAAAAGATTAAAAATTAAGACCAAAATATCAAAATCCGGGCTTAACGATAAAAAATGAAAACAAGAAGATTGAAAATTCAACTCCGAAAATTGCCTTTTTCAGCATTCGCGGTGATTAGCCCCAGAAAACATAGGAAAAAACTCAAAATTTGCTCTGTAGCGAAGGTAATTTTAAAAATTTATTACTTGATTGTAATATTTAATTTTAATTTTTAATGTAACTTTCAATTGACAAACACATCCGCAACAAATTTTTTGCATCTTATGTATGATTTGTATACTGTGGCCGACGTGAAATAAATGAAATGAAGGTTTCGCTTCAAATAAATTTCAATTATACAAAAATAGTGTACTTTTGATTTCCTGAAAACAACGACATGCTCCTGCAGAAAACAAGGGAATAAACTCAAAATTTGCTCTGTAGTGAAGGAAATTTGCACTTAATGTTTTGAAATATTGTAAAAAATTAATCACTTGTAGAATTAGCTCCAAAATTACTAAAACTATGCAGAAAGAGTGCACTTTTGATTACTTGTAAAAATAATTGCTATATTGCTACAGAAAAATAAAAGGAATTGACTCAAAACTGCACTGGAAGGAAGGAAAATTGCACTCATGTTTTCAAAAATTATAACAAATTAATCACTTGCAGAATTAGCTCTTAATTAAGATCAAAAACTAAAACAAATCAAAAATTTACACAAATATCGAAAATTCGCGGTTAAAAAAATGCAGACGAAAAATCCGAAAATTTCAACAACAAAAAAAAATGAAAATAAATAATATTCCAGGCAAAAACTCTAAAATTCGGAACGAAGAAATGAAAAATACGGGCCAAAGATCTAAAATATAGGCCAAAAAAATCAAAAATGCTGGTCTAAAAATAAAAAATGCAAACCACAAAATTGAAAAAACAAGAAAAACAAAAATAATTTGCCATTTTCAGCCCCCAAAATAAGTCTTAAAAACCAAAAGATAAGCACAAAAGATCAAAAATTTAGACAAATATCAAAAATTCGCGGTTAGAAAAATGCAGATCAAAAATCCGAAAATTTCAACAAAAAAAATCAAAGAGTTTAATCAGAATAAAGAATATTTCGGGCAAAAACGCTAACATTAGGAACGAAGAAATGAAAAATACGGGTCAAAGATCTAAAATGTAGGCAAAAAACAATAAAAAATACTGGTCTAAAAATAAAAAATGCAAACCACAAAATTGAAAAATCAAGAAAAACAAAAATAATTTGCCATTTTCAGGCCCCAAAATAACTCTTAAAAACCAAAAGATTAACACAAAAGATCAAAAATTTAGACAAATATCAAAAATTCGTGGTTAGAAAAATGCAGATCAAAAATCCGAAAATTAAAAAAAAAAATCAAAGAGCTTAACCAAAATAAAGAATATTCCGGGCAAAAACTCTAATATTTGGAACGAAGAAATTAAAAATACAGGTTAAAGATCTAAAATATAGGCCGAAAAAATAAAAAATGCTGTTCTAAAAATAAAAATGCAAACCAAAAAATTGAAAAATCAAGAAAAACAAAAATAATTTGCCATTTTCAGCCCCCAAAATAACTCTTAAAAACCAAAAGATAAACATAAAAGATAAAAAATTTAGACAAATATCAAAAATTCGTGGTTAGAAAAATGCAGATCAAAAATCCGAAAATTTCAACAACAAAAAATCAAAGAGTTTAATCAAAAAAGAATATTCGGGGCAAAAACTCTAAAATTTGGAACGAAGAAATGAAAAATACGGGTTAAAGATCAATATAGGCCAAAAAAAATCAAAAATGCTGAACTAAAAATAAAAAATTCAAACCAAAAAATTGAAAAATCAAGGAAAACAAAAATAATTTGCCATTTTCAGCCCCCAAAATAACTCTTAAAAAGCAAAAGATAAGCACAAAAGATCAAAAATTTAGACAAATATCAAAAATTCGTGGTTAGAAAAATGCAGACCAAAAATCCGAAAATTTCAACAAAAAAAATCAAAGAGTTTAACTAAAATAAAGAATATTCGGGGCAAAAACTCTAAAATTTGGAACGAAGAAATGAAAAATACGGGCCAAAGATCTAAAATATAGGCCAAAAAATCAAAAATACTGGTCTAAAAATAAAAAATGCAAACCATAAAATTGAAAAATCAAGAAAAACGAAAATAATCTGCCATTTTCAGCTCCCAAAATAACACTTTAGTTAAAAATTGGTTGCCGACCAAAAACTCGAAAACGGTAGTAAAGTAACCAAAAAGTAAAAAAAATCGCCCATAAAAATTAATAATTCAAATTAAAAAATGGTGATGTGGCCTTCATGTTACTTTCTCCGATGGTATCATCATTTATATTTACACTTTCATGGTTTATTTTCAATTTAAATCATATTTTAAATGTACATCGAGCGTTGCGTAAACTCGGATGAAACTGACGTTTAAAACGTCAAAATTATGAAAGATGGAAAAATTATACTTCAAATTCAAAAACTCAGTTTACTCAAAAACTAAAGGGATTTCGAAAAAAACTTATTCTTTATAAGTTGTTCATTTTGGCATTCTCTACAATTATTATTAACATAAATTTGCTGTAACTATTATCGTTTTATAGTTATAAACCAAAAATTCAAAAAAAATAATTTTTTTCTCGAATAAAAATGATTTTATGAAAAATGTTTTCAATCAAAAGATGTTCATTTCTTTGTTGTCTTCAAAGTTTGTACAAATGTTTTTTGTGATATTTTTCATATTTAAAAAAACATTGGTAAAAAACAAAAAACAGTTAAGGTAAACGCCCACTTCCGGCGTATAGAATTTTACCAAAAGCTTTTCAGTTCTTCGGATTATCAAATAAGATGGATGTTCAAAGTTTCATATCAATTGCTCTATTAGTTTTTGAGATACAGCGCACACAGAGAGACACACACACAGACACAAAAAAAAATTCCAGAAATTGTTGAAATGGCATCTAGGGACCCCAAAACGGATTTTTCCGTAAAATTTAAAAAAAAAAAAAATCACGATCACAATACTTTCTCGTACTTCGTAACAAAGAAAGTAAACATTTAAAATGAGGGGCAAGAATCAGAAACTGTGCTTGAAAATATCGGTAAAAAAATAAAAAAGTTGCGTATAAAAAGCAATCATTTAGGTTAAAAAAATCTAGGATATAGGATAAAACATTCAAAACATTGACCAAAAATTCGATACTAAAAATCAAAATTGCGGACCAAAAATTCGAAAATTTTAACAAAAAAATCGAAAATTTTGAAGAAAATTACTTTCTTTGGAAATTTGTACACATTATTCAAAATTAGTCTGTCAAAATTTTAACTATCGGTTGCAATTAATGTGGAATTTCCATGCAAATTTCTGAAAAATGCGCCTTATTGGTCATCATCTTCAAGTGCAACCATTTTTGTTGTAACTTGCGATTGCTTTCTTTGGAAATTTGTAAAGACACATCATTCAGAAATATTAACCATCTGTTGAAATTAATGTGGAACTTCCACGCAGTGTTACAGGTGTTTAACATTTTTTAAGAATCAGTTAAAAATTCTTGCTAAGCTTGAGTCTACAGGTAGTGCTCCGTGGCTCTATATAACGAAACGCCCCTGGAGTATGATGTTTTTCCTTAACAACACTTCTTTTTCATAGAAATATAATATTTTGATCATCAGTATTCGTAGAGTTTGATGTTCTACCACTGTTTTAAAGGTGTTTGAAGTGATCATATTGTTTGACCACCTCAATTTCAAATTGCAGGTTACAGCATGATGCACCGACGACAAAATTGAAAGTAATATTTTATTTTGACATTTCTCATATACGAACCACGTCCGTCCAATTAATTTGATAACCGGGCGTTGCATGAAATGCCTCGCGAGACAAAAGACCGCGCGCGCGGTCTGGCATTAAGTGAAATTTCTGATATTCCCGTAAAGTACCCGTTTCGTCGTCGTGACGTTGTTTATCGCCGACTTAAAAAGCCGCTTAACCTCGAATCAGGCTGTGCAACGAACCGCGAGACGAAGAGCATCGCCGAGGAGTACCCCAAATTAAGCACTTAAGTACTCGCTCTCTCCCGAGGCGAGGCTCGAGTGTCGATTAAGCGGTAAAATTAGATATTGAGATTAGGCCGACGGTAACGTCGTGGAAATTTATGGTCAATTTATATAAATATATGGTGCGTGCGTGCCGGGGAGATAAGAAGAACATCGGAAATTGCGCCGTAAGGTGGTGCATCTTTTTTAAGTCCGACGGTTAAATGATAAGGATTCTTGGTGAAATTTAATGAAAACCAATAACGTTCTTCCCATTAAAATCATTCATCTTTCCCCTCTTTTATTCTTCTAAAATATTATAATCGTTAGTGGCTGAATGGCTAATAAGCCGAAGCTAAAAAAAAAAATAGTTAATTCAAGTTGCATGTTGGTCAATTCTCGAAACAATAAAATTATTTACATGAGAAAATATACTTTTTTTGTAGTAATAATTATACAAGAAATTACAACGTTCTGTTTTACATCTTTGGCGAAATTGACGTCAACATTCACATCATAACAGGCTCGTGGATTTCTGTAGACAAAGATGCCGCTCGTGCTGCACAACTTACTCTAATAGAGGACGCAAGTATTCCGTTGCTTTTTCTTCAGTTGCCTCACTGCCGAACATCCACGAGCCGCCGCTGCATCAAAATAACTCAATTTGAATATAATAATGATCCCAATGGTTGGCAGCCATTTTGCACGTACAGTGTTGCCACGTTTACTTCCGGGAAGACTTCCTGATCCCATACCCGCTAACTCTCTCTACTGTTATCTTTACTCAAGTAGATAAATTCTGATTAAACTCAGAATCATGTTACGACCATTTCCACATCTCATTCAAGGCAATAAATATAAGTGGAAACAGGTAGATTTCGTGGGTCCCCTCTCGACGGTGACCATCAATAACGGAAGGCGAGGACGTTGCCGTCCCTTCTGGAGAGTGCGCTTGTCTCCTTTTTCTTCTTCGTTTTCTTCTGAGAACGGCGCGCTTAATTTATTCGTCAACTTTGTAAGGGTGCTCCGTAAAAATAGAAAGTCAGGAGCGAACAATGGTGCCAACCGTTTGCACATCGGGTAGAAACACCAAGCCCACTTTTAATGACCGTTACGTGACGGAACCCACGCACATTGCAAAAGTGTAACATACTAATCGGCGAAAGAGAAAACAAAATCGTTATTTGGGATAACAAGAAGGAAATAATGTAGAAAAAAAACTCTTCAAACAACGTTTTTGCATGCTTGTTGAATTAGTCATTTTTGTTGGCTCTTTTGGAATATTATTTTAGCTAAAAATTAAGTTATAAATGACAAATGGCTGCTTCATACAAATCAAAACTTCCAAAAAATCGCTGCAGAAATCCACATTATTTTTTACTCATCTAGCATCGACGAAGAACTTGATGCTCCAGACGAGTTTAACAAATTTCCAGCAACGCTTTTGCCTCATTTTTTTGGCGTTATTAACGCTTTTTGTAGAATTTTGTTTTTGTTTTGTTAATACGCACTTTTGAACCGAAAACATCATCGTTGACAGTTAAACATTGTCATTTTTGGGGGGTTGAAAATTATAGTTTTTGACTGTTAAGGTGTGTACAACTTTGTATAAGTTCTTAACATAAATAAAATTATCTTATCTTATCTTAAAATTTGTTATTTTTGCAGTTAAAAATGGTTATCGTTGGCAGTTAAAAATGATCATTTTTGGCAGTTAAAAATTATCAGTTTTGGCAATTAAAAATGGTAATTTTTAGCAGTTGAAAATGATAGTTTTTGCCTGTTAAAAATTTTCATTTTTGTTAAGTGAAAATTGTAGTTTTTAGCAGTTGAAAATTGTCATTTTTGACAGTTAAGAATTGTAATGTTTTAATAGTTGAAAATACTCATTTTTGGCACTTGAAAATGGTCTTCTGTGGCATTTAAAAATCGTCATTTTTTAGAGTTCAAAATTACAGTTTTTGGCAGTTGAAAATTGAAGTTTTTTCTGCTCAAAATTATCATTTTTGACAGTTGTAAGTTATAGTTGTTGGCAGTTGAAAATTGAACTTTTTGGCTGCTGAAAATTATCATTTTTGAAGGTTGTAAATTATAGTTTCGGCAGTTGAAAATTGTCATTTTTGACAGTTATAAATTATAGTTTTGGCAATTGAAAATGGTTCTTTTTGACAGCTGAAAATAGGGGTTTTTAACAGTTGAAAATTGTCATTTCTCACAGTTGAAAATTGATTTTTTTGGCTGCTAAAAATTGTCATTTTCAATGGTTATAAATTATAGTTTCGGCAGTTGAAAATTGTCATTTTTGACAGTTATATATTATAGTTTTGGCAATTGAAAATGGTCGTTTTTGACAGCTGAAAATGGCAGTTTTTAACAGTTGAAAATTGTCATTTCTCACAGTTGAAAATTGATTTTTTTGGCTGCTAAAAATTGTCATTTTCAATGGTTATAAATTATAGTTTTGGCAATTGAAAATGGTTGTTTTTGACAGCTGAAAATGGCAGTTTTTAACAGCTGAAAATTGTCATTTTTCACAGTTGAAAATTGATTTTTTTGGCTGCTAAAAATTGTCATTTTCAATGGTTATAAATTATAGTTTTGGCAATTGAAAATTGTCCTTTCTTTGTTTGAAATCGTCATTTTTTTCAATATGAGAAATTTCGTTTTTGGGAGTTGAAAATTATAATTGTTGGCAGTTGCAAATGGTCATCGTTGGCAATTGAAAATTGTCATTATTGCAGTTTAAAATTGTCATCGTTGACAGTTAAACATTGTCATTTTTTTGGCGGTTGAAAATTATAGTTTTTGGCTGTTAAAAATTGTTATCATTGGCAGTTAAAAATGATCGCTTTTGGCAGTTAAAAATAATAATTTTTGGCAGTTGAAAATGGTAGTTTTTTTATTAGCCTGTTAATCATTTTCATTTTTGTTAAGTGAAAGTTTTTAGCAGTTGAAAATTGTCATTTTTGACAGTTAAGAATTGTATTTTTGGTAGTTGAAAATGGTCATCGTTGGCATTTAAAAATCGTCACTTTTTAGATTTCAAAATTACAGTTTTTGGTAGTTAAAAATTAAAGTTTTTTCTGCTCAAAATTAAGATTTTTGACAGTTGTAAATTATAATTTTTGGCAGTTGAAAATTGAACTTTTTGGCTGCTGACAATTATCATTTTTGAAGGTTATAAATTATAGTTTCGGCAGTTGAAAATTGTCATTTTTGACAGTTATAAATTATAGTTTTGGCAATTGAAAATGGTTGTTTTTGACAGCTGAAAATGGCAGTTTTTAACAGCTGAAAATTGTCATTTTTCACAGTTGAAAATTGATTTTTTTGGCTGCTAAAAATTGTCATTTTCAATGGTTATAAATTATAGTTTTGGCAATTGAAAATTGTCCTTTCTTTGTTTGAAATCGTCATTTTTTTCAATATGAGAAATTTCGTTTTTGGGAGTTGAAAATTATAATTGTTGGCAGTTGCAAATGGTCATCGTTGGCAATTGAAAATTGTCATTGTTGCAGTTTAAAATGGTCATCGTTGACAGTTAAACATTGTCATTTTTTTGGCGGTTGAAAATTATAGTTTTTGGCTGTTAAAAATTGTTATCATTGGCAGTTAAAAATGATCACTTTTGGCAGTTAAAAATAATAATTTTTGGCAGTTGAAAATGGTAGCTTTTTATTAGCCTGTTAAACATTTTCATTTTTGTTAAGTGAAAGTTTTTAGCAGTTGAAAATTGTCATTTTTGACAATTAAGAATTGTAGTTTTTAACAGTTGAAAATACTAATTTTTTGCAGTTGAAAATGCTCATCGTTGGCATTTAAAAATCGTCATTTTTGAGAGTTAAAAATTACAGTTTTTGGCAGTTGAAAATTGAAGCTTTTGGCTGCTGACAATTATCATTTTTGAAAAATGACAATTTTCAACTAGGTAAATTATAGTTTTGGCATTTGAAAATTGTCATTTTTTGCAGTTGAAAATTAAAGTTTTGGCAATTGAAAATGGTTGTTTTTGACAGTTGAAAATTACAGTTTTTAACAGTTGAGAATGATCATTTTTAAAAATTGAAGTTTTTGGCTGCTGAAAATGATCATTTTCAAGTTTCAAGTAGTTTATGCAATTGAAAATGGTTGTTTTTGACAGTTGACAATGGCAGTTTTTAACAGTTAAGAATTATCATTTTTGAAAATTAAAGTTTTTGGCTGCTGAAAATTGTCATTTTCAACGGTTATAAATTATAGTTTTGGCAGTTGAAAATTGTGGTTTTAGACAATTGAAAATACTCATTCTTGGCAGTTGAAAATGGCAATCGTTGGCATTTAAAAACTGTAAATTTTCACAGTTCGAAATTACGGTTTTTGGCAGTTGAAAATTGTAATTTTTTGCAGTAGAAAATTAAAGTTTTTGGCTGCTCAAAATTATCATTTTTGATAATTGTAAATAATAGTTTTTGGCAGTTGGAAATTGAAGTTTTTGGCTGCTGACAATTATCTTTTTTGAAAAATCCCAAAACTATGTAAATTATAGTTTTGGCAGTTGAAAATTGTCATTTTTGACAGTTATAAATTATAGTTTTGGCAATTGAAAATGGTTATTTTTAACAGTTTAGAATTGTCATTTTTGAAAATTGAAGTTTTTGGCTGCTGAAAATTGTCATTTTCAACGGTTATAAATTATAGTTTTAGCAGTTAAAAATTGTCGTTTTTGACAATTGAAAATACTCATTCTTGGCAGTTGAAAATGGTAATCGTTGGCATTTAAAAACTGTAATTTTTGACAGTATTACAGTTTTTGGCAGTTGAAAATGGTCATCATTGGCATTTAAAAATTGACATTTTTGAGAGTTCAAAATTACAGTTTTTGCAGCTGAAAATTGTCTTTTTTGACGGTTATAAATTATAGATGTGTCAGTTGAAAATGGTTGTTTTTGACAGTTGACAATGGCAGTTTTTAACAGTTTAGAATTGTTATTTTTGAAAATTAAAGTTTTTGGCTGCTGAAAATTGTCATTTTCAACGGTTATAAATTATAGTTTTGGCAGTTGAAAATTGTCGTTTTTGACAATTGAAAATACTCATTTTTGGCAGTTGAAAATGGCCATCGTTGGTATTTAAAAACTGTAAATTTTCACAGTTCGAAATTACAGTTTTTGGTAGTTGAAAATGGTCATCATTGGCATTTAAAAATTGTCATTTTTGAGAGTTCAAAATTACAGTTTTTGCAGCTGAAAATTGTCGTCTTTGACAATTGAAAATACTCATTCTTGGCAGTTGAAAATGGTAATCGTTGGCATTTAAAAACTGTAATTTTTGACAGTTCGAAATTACAGTTTTTGGCAGTTGAAAGTGGTCATCATTGGCATTTAAAAATTGTCATTTTTGAGAGTTCAAAATTACAGTTTTTGCAGCTGAAAATTGTCGTTTTTGACGGCTATAAATTATAGATGTGGCAGTTGAAAATTATTGTTTTTGACAGTTAAGAATTGTAGTTTTTTAACAGTTGAAAATACTCATTTTTGGCAGTTAGAAATGGCAATCGTTGGCATTTAAAAATTATTTAGCCATTTTTTGACGTTGACAATTCAAGTTTTTGGCTGTTAAAAATTATCATTTTTGACAGTTGTAAAATATAGTTTTTAGAAGTTGAAAATGTAAGCTTTTGGCTGCTGAAAATGGTCATTTTTGACAGTTATAAATTATGGTTTTGGCAGTTGAAAATTGTCGTTTTTGACAGTCGAAACAACCACTCCAGACGAAATATACACTACAATAAAAGTTTGTAACAAAAAATCTGCCATGTAATTAAGAATGTCGGAGACCTGCTATCAGGCCTATTGTTAGTCAATATTAGTTTTAACGAAGGTATATTTCCCGAGCGATTAAAAATATCAAAAGTAATTCCTATTTACTAAAATAAAAGCGACCACACAGAAATGAAGGACAGGAGACCAGTAGCCTTGCAGCGTTATTTCGTTATGATTTACGAGTACTTCTTTAATGTTAGATTAAATGCGTTTTTAGAAAAATGCAACATTCTTCTGGTTTCAGAAGCGATCGTTCAACTGAAACAGGCCATCACGCATAAGACACACAAAATGCGAAACAGCAAATATTGGGGTTATTTGGGATACGAGTCGAGCGTTTGACACTGTTGATCACGATCTGTTGCTTACAATAGTAATTTACGATATAAGTAACATTATGAAGCTTTTTACGTTACGAGAGGATAGTTTGAAAGCACGAGCGAACTAGGCCCAAAGATTACGCTCTATTAGTCCGTAGATCTACCCCTGGATCTAGATCGCTGTGCCATTGCATTCCTTCCCTCCATCAGGGATTGACGAAGATTCAGCTAAACATTCAAATCTATTGATATATCTGTGCGATCGTTCGTGGTTTCGTCAATTATTGATTATTTCCAATAAGACTGTAGAGACGAAGATACAGCTAAACATATGAGTCTTTTGATATATTGTGCGATCGATGGTAGTTTCGTCAAATTTTGATTATTTCTAATTACCTACTACAAACAATATTTCTAATAAGACTGAAGAAATTTTGAAATGTCTAATAAGACTTTCGGATGATCGATCATTGTTTCGTCGCTAATGCACACTTAAAAATCGAAATCTTTAAAAGCGTTGTAATTGCAGTTCACAATCGTTTACTCCAGAATTAATTAAGAACTTGGATTCAAGGGATCGAATCTGGTGAAACCTACGCCTGATTGTAGAGAGTCCATTACGTTCCAATAAAGCTCGCGTATCTAATGGTATTAATAACCAATAATAGTGCCTACATGATAATTTAAACCAATAAATTTAAAGTGTGAATGTATTGCGTAGGATCTTATATCCGGCATTGCAGAAGGTAAAGGTAAATTTAAAGTGTGAATGTATTGAGCATGATTTTACATCGGGTATTGTAAAAGGTAAAGGTGGGCATGCAAGTCTAGTTTCCTCAAATTTTAATTGTTTCCAATAAGATTATGATTAATTGAAGAAAGTTTGAGTGTGCACAATCAAAGGCGCGGCGGGTTCGTCGCTTATGCGCAATTGAAATCTCCGCGAAATCTTTGCAAGCATTCGTAATTTGAACAGTTTTCAATGATTGAAGGACGTGGATCGTGGACCTACGCTTGATCGTAGAGGGTTCATTGTTTATGCGCGCGTGGAACTTACAGGAAATTTGTAGACGCACAATAATATTATTATAATAATTGTTACCGCATAAAATAATTTCAAAGTGTACGGTAATACATAGGATGTAAACTTACGCGTGATTGTGTTGAGGGTAGTCGGTTATCCACCAAAAAAAAATACAAAACAATTCGCCACAAAAACACAGAGGTATTCAGACTAGAGAAAAAACTTAAAACTTAATATCACAAACACGATTGCACGTCTGTATCACATACGTCGCGCACACGCGAGGTGCTCACCGGACTTCCGGCGTGTTCATAGTGTCGCCCGGGCGCGCGGTATCACCGCTCGACGAAGACGCGGACCGTCGAGAGGGCGACGGGTTCCATCACCGAAGGCGGGGAGGTAGTGCACGGGCACGGGGCGCAAGAGATACGAATCGCGTGTAGTAAGATGTTGGGAGTCTGAAGTCAAACTGAAGTCCACGACGAGGCGAACGGGCGGGGAGAGCGACCACCCAAGCGGATAGACCAATCTCTGCACAGAATGTCTTATTCTCGGACCGACAATATAATAAAACACAATCACGACGAAATAAGACCGCGGAGGATGATTGAGCTGTGAGTGCCTCGGGCCGCCAAGATGGCGTTGCCACTTGCGCGCCGGACTCGCAATTTCGGTAACGGCTGGAATTATTATTGAGGGAGGGATGAACAGACAATGTTTTAATTAAAAGTTGTCTACGGCTTCGATTACATGTAAATTATCTCAAAAAATGCGGTTGAAACTAATTATTGTAATTTACGGCTTTCGCGCTTTATTTATCGCCTTCGCAAATAACCGTGCGGTTAGAGATGTCATAAAAGCTGTCAGAGGTGCGTCTCTTTCTTTTGTTCGCAGAGTTTATTTACATCTTCAGTTGATTGAGTACCAATAATCGGCTTTGTATGGGAAGTGTTTTCGTGTATTTCATTAAAATATCGGCAATTGTTGTATAAAATAGCTTAAACTAAATTCCATAAACTAGGCTCAAGAGTTTTAAATGGAGAAATGGTTCTATTGAAAACATTTAAGTATGCATATAATAACAGAAGTTATCCTGGTGAGTTAAATGCACGCATAAACAACGAACCTCTTTACAAACGCACATCCTAAATCCAATTCAATTCAAGAAATGTTTTGTATTCATGGAGTAGATGTAAATACGACCAAAAAATCGTCTGATCCTTGGGTCATGGGTTCACCACCACTGCTCTAGAAGGTAGAAATCTTAAATAAACGCAAACAAAATTCGAAAAACAAGACATAAGGACTCCAAATGTTAGAACAGAAGGAGTTATCGCGGTGAGTTAAACGCACGCATAAACAACGAACCCAATTGCAAACGCACATTATTTTATCCGATTCGAGCGTAATACAATTTTTCTTCCAATAATTATTACACTTCAAATTACGCAACTTGTTGTATAAAGCATAAACATCGTAATGACCATTACAATGCAGTGGCGGCTCGTTGAAACATTTTAATGGTAGAGCCACTTAGCATATAATATACTTTTTGAGAAAAAAAAATTACTGTTGCAAAATCATTCAGTAAATTACAACTGGCAACACACATGATTCTACATTACCGTAAAAAATAGAAATGCATTGTTTCTAAATTTTAGAATAATTCAATGTGAAAGCAGATAAAATTTAGAAAAAAATTTCAATAAATTCATCGACGCGAAAAAAATATAAAAACAATTGCCATCGACTCGAAACTTTCCAAAACAACAGACAACACATGTGATTCTACATTTCCGTAAAAATTAGAAATGCATTGTTTCTAAATTTTAGAATATTTCAATGTGAAAGCAGATAAAATTTAGAAAAAAATTGCAATAAATTCGTCGACGCGAAAAAAATATAAAAACAATTGCCATCGACTCGAAACTTTCCAAAACAACAGACAACACATGTGATTCTACATTTCCGTAAAAATTAGAAATGCATTGTTTCTAAATTTTAGAATATTTCAATGTAAAAGCAGATAAAATTTAGAAAAAAATTGCAATAAATTCGTCGACGCGAAAAAAAAATATAAAAACAATTGCCATCGACTTGAAACTTTCCAAAACAACTGACAACACATATGATTCTACATTTCCGTAAAAATTAGAAATGCATTGTTTCTAAATTTTAGAATATTTCAATGTGAAAGCGGATAAAATTTAGAAAAAAATTGCAATAAATTCGTCGACGCGAAAAAAATATAAAAACAATTGCCATTGACTCGAAACTTTCCAAAACAACAGACAACACATGTGATTCTACAATTCCGTTAAAATTAGAAATGCATTGTTTCTAAATTTTAGAATATTTCAATGTGAACGGAGATGAAATTTAAAAAAAAACTGCAATAAATTCGTCGACGCGAAAAAAATATAAAAACAATTGCCATCGACTAGAAACTTTCGAAAACAACTGACAACACATGTGATTCTACATTTTCGTAAAAATTAGAAATGCATTGTTTCTAAATTTTAGAATATTTCAATGTGAAAGCAGATAAAATTTAGAAAAAAATTGCAATAAATTCGTCGACGCGAAAAAAATATAAAAACAATTCCCATCGACTTGAAACTTTCCAAAACAACCGACAACACATGTGATTCTACATTTTCGTAAAAATTAGAAATGCATTGTTTCTAAATTTTAGAATATTTCAATGTGAAAGCAGATAAAATTTAGAAAAAAATTGCAATAAATTCGTCGACGCGAAAAAAATATAAAAACAATTGCCATCGACTCGAAACTTTCCAAAACAACTGACAACACATGTGATTCTACATTTCCGTAAAAATTAGAAACGCATTGTTTCTTCATTTTAGAATATTTCAATGTGAAAGCAGATAAAATTTAGAAAAAAATTGCCATAAATTCGTCGACGCGAAAAAAATATAAAAACAATTGCCATCGACTCGAAACTTTCCAAAACAACTGACAACACATGTGGTTCTACATTTCCGTAAAAATTAGAAACGCATTGTTTCTAAATTTTAGAATATTTCAATGTGAAAGCAGATAAAATTTAGAAAAAAATTACAATAAATTCGTCGACGCGAAAAAAATATAAAAACAATTGCCATCGATTTGAAACTTTCCAAAACAACTGACAATACATGTGATTCTACATTTCTGTAAAAATTAGAAATGCATTGTTTCTAAATTTTAAAATATTTCAATGTGAATGAAGATGAAATTTAAAAAAATTGCAACAAATTCGTCGACGCGAAAAAAATATAAAAAACAATTCCCATCGACTTGAAACTTTCCAAAACAACTGACAACACACGTGATTCTACATTTCCGTAAAAATTAGAAATGCTTTGTTTCTAAATTTTAGAATATTTCAATGTGAACGGAGATGAAATTAAAAAAAAATTGCAACAAATTCGTCGACACGAAAAAAATATAAAAACAATTGCCATCGACTTAAAACTTTCCAAAACAACTGACAACACATGTGATTCTACATTTCCGTAAAAATTAGAAATGCATTGTTTCTAAATTTTAGAATATTTCAATGTGAAAGCAGATAAAATTTAGAAAAAAAATTGCAATAAATTCGTCGACGCAAAAAATATAAAAACAATTGCCATCGACTTGAAACTTTCCAAAACAACTGACAATATATGTGATTCTACATTTCTGTAAAAATTAGAAATGCATTGTTTCTAAATTTTAGAATATTTCAATGTGAAAGCAGATAAAATTTAGAAAAAAATTACAATAAATTCGCCGACGTGAAAAAAATATAAAAACAATTGCAATCGACTTGAAACTTTCCAAAACAACTAACAACACATGTGATTCCACATTTCCGTAAAAATTAGAAATGCATTCTCTCTAAATTTTAGAATATTTCAATGTAAAAGCAGATAAAATTTAGAAAAAAATTGCAATAAATTGTTCGAGGCGAAAAAAATATAAAAACAATTCCCATCGACTTGAAACTTTCCAAAACAACTGACAAAACATGTGATTCTGTATTTCCGTAAAAATTAGAAATGCATTGTTTCTAAATTTTAGAATATTTCAATGTGAAAGCAGATAAAATTTAGAAAAAAATTGCAATAAATTCGTCGACGCGAAAAAAATATAAAAACAATTCCCATCGACTTGAAACTTTCCAAAACAACTGACAACACATGTGATTCTACATTTCCGTAAAAATTAGAAATGCATTGTTTCTAAATTTTAGAATATTTCAATGTGAAAGCAGATAAAATTTAGAAAAAAATTGCAATAAATTCGTCGACGCAAAAAAATATAAAAACAATTCCCATCGACTTGAAACTTTCCAAAACAACCGACAACACATGTGATTCTATATTTCCGTAAAAATTATAAATGCATTGTTTCTAAATTTTAGAATATTTCTATTTCAATGTGAAAGCAGATAAAATTTAGAAAAAATTGCAATAAATTCGTCGACGCGAAAAAAATATAAAAACAATTGCCATCGACTCGAAACTTTCCAAAACAACAGACAACACATGTGATTCTACATTTTCGTAAAAATTAGAAATTCATTGTTTCTAAATTTTAGAATATTTCAATGTGAAAGCAGATAAAATTTAAAAACAAATTGCAGTAAATTCGTCGACGCGAAAAAAATATAAAAACAATTGCCATCAACTTGAAACTTTCCAAAACAACTGACAACACAGGTGATTCTACATTTCCGTAAAAATTAGAAATGCATTGTTTCTAAATTTTAGAATATTTCAACGTGAAAGCAGATAAAATTTAGAAAAAAATTGCAATAAATTCGTCGACGCGAAAAAAATATAAAAACAATTCCCATCGACTCGAAATTTCCCAAAACAACAGACAACACAAGTGATTCTATATTTCCGTTAAAATAATAAATGCTTTGTTTCTAAATTTTAGAATATTTCAATGTGAAAGCAGATAAAATTTAGAAAAAAATTGCAATAAATTCGCCGACGTGAAAAAAATATAAAAACAATTGCCATCAACTCGAAACTTTCCTAAACAACCGACAACACATGTGATTCTACATTTTCGTAAAAATTAGAAATGCATTGTTTCTAAATTTTAGAATATTTCAACGTGAAAGCAGATAAAATTTAGAAAAAAATTGCAATAAATTCGTCGACGCGAAAAAAATATAAAAACAATTGCCATCGACTTGAAACTTTCCAAAACAACTGACAACACATGTGATTCTGTATTTCCGTAAAAATTAGAAATGCATTGTTTCTAAATTTTAGAATATTTCAATGTGAAAGCAGATAAAATTTAGAAAAAAATTGCAATAAATTCGTCGACGCGAAAAAAATATAAAAACAATTGTCATCGACTTGAAACTTTCCAAAACAACCGACAACACATGTGATTCTACATTTTCGTACAAATTAGAAATGCATTGTTTCTAAATTTTAGAATATTTCAACGTGAAAGCAGATAAAATTTAGAAAAAAATTGCAATAAATTCGTCGACGCGAAAAAAATATAAAAACAATTGCCATCGACTTGAAACTTTCCAAAACAACTGACAACACATGTGATTCTGTATTTCCGTAAAAATTAGAAATGCATTGTTTCTAAATTTTAGAATATTTCAATGTGAAAGCAGATAAAATTTAGAAAAAAATTGCAATAAATTCGCCGACGTGAAAAAAATATAAAAACAATTGCCATCGACTCGAAACTTTCCTAAACAACCGACAACACATGTGATTCTACATTTTCGTAAAAATTAGAAATGCATTGTTTCTAAATTTTAGAATATTTCAATGTGAAAGCAGATAAAATTTAGAAAAAAAATGCAATAAATTCGTCGACGCGAAAAAATATAAAAACAATTTCCATCGACTAGAAACTTTCCAAAACAACTGACAACACATGTGATTCTACATTTCCGTAAAAATTAGAAATGCATTGTTTCTAAATTTTAGAATATTTCAATGTGAAAGCAGATAAAATTTAGAAAAAAGTTGCAATAAATTCAACGACGCGAAAAAAAATATAAAAACAAGTGCCATCGACTCGAAACTTTCCAAAACAACTGACAACACATGTGATTCTGTATTTCCGTAAAAATTAGAAATGCATTGTTTCTAAATTTTAGAATAATTCAATGTGAAAGCAGATAAAATTTAGAAAAAAATTGCAATAAATTCGTCGACGCGAAAAAAATATAAAAACAATTGCCATCGACTCGAAACTTTCCAAAACAACTGACAACACATGTGATTCTGTATTTCCGTAAAAATTAGAAATGCATTGTTTCTAAATTTTAGAATATTTCAATGTGAAAGCAGATGAAATTTAGAAAAAAATTGCAATAAATTCGTCGACGCGAAAAAAATATAAAAACAATTGCCATCGACTCGAAACTTTCCAAAACAACCGACAACACATGTGATTCTATATTTCCGTAAAAATCATAAATGCATTGTTTCTAAATTTTAGAATATTTCAATGTGAAAGCAGATAAAATTTAGAAAAAAATTGCAATAAATTCGTCGACGCGAAAAAAATATAAAAACAATTGCCATCGACTTGAAACTTTCCAAAACAACTGACAACACATGTGATTCTATATTTCCGTAAAAATTAGAAATGCATTGTTTCTGAATTTTAGAATATTTCAATGTGAAAGCAGATAAAATTTAGAAAAAAATTGCAATAAATTCGTCGACGCGAAAAAAAATATAAAAACAATTGCCATCGACTTGAAACTTTCCAAAACAACTGACAACACATGTGATTCCACATTTCCGTAAAAATTAGAAATGCATTATTTCTAAATTTTAGAATATTTCAATGTGAAAGCAGATAAAATTTAGAAAAAAATTGCAATAAATTCGTCGACGCGAAAAAAATATAAAAACAATTGCCATCGACTCGAAACTTTCCAAAACAACTGACAACACATGTTATTCTACATTTCCGTAAAAATTAGAAATGCATTGTTTCTAAATTTTATAATATTTCAATGTGAAAACAGATAAAATTTAGAAAAAAATTGCAATAAATTCGTCGACGCGAAAAAAATATAAAAACAATTGCCATCGACTCGAAACTTTCCAAAACAACTGACAACACATGTGATTCTACATTTCCGTTAAAATTAGAAATGCATTGTTTCTAAATTTTAGAATATTTCAATGTGAAAGCAGTTAAAATTTAAAAAAAAAAATTGCAATAAATTCGTCAACGCGAAAAAAATATAAAAACAATTTCCATCGACTTGAAACTTTACAAAATCACTCAATATTAATTCAAGAGTGATTTCGTACAAAATTCAAATACATTCCGTCGATTGCCTTTGCGATTTTTCGTGTAAATTTATGAAAAATTGTAATCATTTTTTGTTGACGCGAAAAAAATATCAAAACAGCTGTAAAATACTTGAAATTTTCTAAATTTACTTAAAATAAATAATCTTAATAACCTTCCAAAAACTCCATCACAGGTTTTTTTGGTCAAATCTCTGTTACGGAATAAGACTCCGAATTTTCACGTTTAACTCCAACAAGTGACGACCGTTACTTCCCTTCGCCATATATTATTATTATTATTAAACGCACATCCTAAACCCCACTCGAGCGCTATACCAGTTTTCTTCTAATCATTATTACACTTCAAATTACACGACTTGCTGTATCAAGCACCGACATCATAATGATCATTATAATGTTATAAACGCATTTTCTCGAAGACTCTAAAACCCCTTGGTGTTCGTGTGGCTTGTAAAGTTGTTACTTCCAAAGGAATAATAACTGTCTTCGCTGCAAGAGCCGTAATGCACTTCATAAATTACATTACTTATTATCGCGATTGCCGTTTATCAATTACGAGAATTTACGGCAATTACGTTACAATTTCATACTAATCACTCATACCTGCATTATCGCAGGAAATGATGTAATTTATGCGGCGAATGATAACAATTACAAGCGAAGTATGCGTAATTAAACGTTGGTTTACTTATGCGAAGATATTTTATGCGAGCGCATTTTAAGTCGCTCTTCCACTCTTGAATTTATTAGAACAAAACTCATCTTCGCAATTTTTTTAGAGCGATTCATTAATGGTGTGGAATGTAATGGGAAGCTGGAGATTATATTTCGCTTTTTCTATCTTGAATTGACAAGAGATTTTCTTGTCGAGTTATTGAAATTTGCCAAAACTCGAAATTTTCCAAGTTGAACGTCAAAAATATCGCGTTTTTGATTTTAAAAAATTGCTCAACTTCCGAAGGCTTTTTTGATTTTGATGATTTAAATGCCAAAATGTAGCGAATTTATTCTATTTTAAGAAAGTGACAAGAAGTTTCCTTGTCGAGTCCATGAAATTTGCCAAAATTCGAAGTTTTCCAAGTTGAACGTCAACAATATCGCGTTTTCTATTTTCAAAAATTGCTTAACTTCCGAAGGCTTCATTTGATTTTGATGATTTAAATACCAAAATATAGCGAATTTATTCTATTTTAAGAAAGTGACAAGAAGTTTCCTTGCCGAGTCCATGAAATTGAAATTTGCCAAAATTCGAAATTTTCCAATTTTCTTCAGTTTTAGTTTTGAAGGTTGGCATATTGTTTCCAGCAGCGTTGCGTCAATTGTTTTTACAAGATATCAGAAATATGTTTATTTTGAAAAGATTTTGAATTTTTGAAGCAAATTCCAAGCAGAGATTATTTTTTACAATTTTTCTTACAACTGAATGCAATTTTTAATTTTCTTCAGTTTCAGTTTTGAAGGTTGGCATATTGTTTTCAGCAGTGTTGCGTCAATTTTTTTTACAAGATATCAGAAATATGTTTATTTTGAGTGGATTTTGAATTTTTGAGGCAAATTCTAGCAGAGATTAATTTTTTACAATTTTTCTTACAGCTGAATGCAATTTTCAATTTTCTTCAGTTTCAGTTTTGAAGGTTGGCATATTGTTTTCAGCAGTGTTGCGTCAATTGTTTTTACAAGATATCAGAAATATGTTTATTTTGAAAAGATTTTGAATTTTTGAAGCAAATTCCAAGCAGAGATTATTTTTTACAATTTTTCTTACAACTGAATGCAATTTTTAATTTTCTTCAGTTTCAGTTTTGAAGGTTGGCATATTGTTTTCAGCAGTGTTGCGTCAATTGTTTTTACAAGATATCAGAAATATGTTTATTTTGAGTGGATTTTGAATTTTTGAAGCAAATTCCAAGCAGAGATAATTTTTTAAATTTTTATTAACTTATTTTTTATATCACAAAAGGGAGAACGGTTAATCGAAAATTGAGAAGAATAAAAGTGTAAATATTTAACGTGGAATTTATAAAAAAAAAAACAAGACATTGGCTAACTGATTTCCTAAAGGATATTTTATGCCAACACACTGTAAATTTATGAAAAATTAATAATTTTGTTGGCGCGGAAAAAATATAAAAACAATCGCTATCCACTCGAAACTTTTCAAAATCTCTTAATATTAGTTTAAGAATGATTTGGTGAAAAATTACAATATATTCTGCCAATAGCCGTTGCGATATATTATGCAAACCCGATGGAAATTTATGAAAAATTATAATAATTTTGTTGGCGTGAAATAAAATATAAAAACAATCGCTATCCACTTGAAACTTTTCAAAATCACTTAATATTAGTTTAAGAATGATTTGATGAAAAATTACAATATAGTCTGCCAATAGCCGTTGCGAAATTTCATGCAAACCCGATGGAAATTTATGAAAAATTATAATAATTTTGTTGGCGCGAAAAAAATATAAAAACAATCGCTATCCACTTGAAACTTTTCAAAATCACTTAATATTAGTTTAAGAATGATTTGGTGAAAAGTTACAACATATTCTGCTAATAGCTTTTGCGATATTTCATGCAAACCCGGTGGAAATTTATGAAAAATTATAATAATTTTGTTGGCGCGAAAAAAATATAAAAACAATCGCTATCCACTTGAAACTTTTCAAAATCACTTAATATTAGTCTGAGAATGATTTCGTGAAAAATGACAACATATTCTGCCAATAGCCTTTGCGATATTTCATGCAAACCAGATGGAAATTTATGAAAAAATATAATAATTTTGTTGGCGCGAAAAAAATTTAAAAACAATCGCTATCCACTTGAAACTTTTCAAAATCACTTAATATTAGTTTAAGAATGATTTGGTGAAAAATTACAATATATTCTGTCAATAGCCGTTACGATATTTCATGCAAACGCGATGGAAATTTATGAAAAATTATAATAATTTTGTTGGCGCGAAAAAAATATAAAAACAATCGCTATCCACTTGAAACTTTTCAAAATCACTTAATATTAGTTTAAGAATGATTTGGTGAAAAATTACAACATATTCGGCCAATAGCCTTTGCGATATTTCATGCAAACCCGATGGAAATTTATGAAAAATTATAATAATTCTGTTGGCGCGAAAAAAAAAATATAAAAACGGTAGCTATCCACTTGAAACTTTTCAAAATCACTTAATATTAGTTTAAGAATGATTTGGTGAAAAATTACAACATATTCTGCCAATAGCTGTTGCGATATTTCATGCAAACCCGATGGAAATTTATGAAAAATTATAATAATTTTGTTGGCGCGAAAGAAATATAAAAACAATCGCTATCCACTTGAAACTTTTCAAAATCACTTAATATTAGTTTAAGAATGATTTGATGAAAAATTACAACATATTCTGCCAATAGCCGTTGCGATTTTTCATGCAAACCCGATGGAAATTTGTGAAAAATTATAATAATTTTGTTGGCGCGAAAAAAATATAAAAACAATCGCTATCCACTTGAAACTTTTCAAAATCACTAGATATTAATTTAAGAATGATTTGGTGAAAAATTACAATATATTCTGCCAATAGCCGTTGCGATATTTCATGCAAACCCGATGGAAATTTATGAAAAATTGTAATAACTTTGTTGGCGCGAAAAAATATAAAAACAATCGCTATCCACTTGAAACTTTTCAAAATCACTTAATATTAGTTTAAGAATGATTTGGTGAAAAATTACAATATATTCTGCCAATAGCCGTTGCGATATTTCATGCAAACCCGATGGAAATTTATGAAAAATTGTAATAATTTTGTTGGCGCGAAAAAATATAAAAACAATCGCTATCCACTTGAAACTTTTCAAAATCACTTAATATTAATTTAAGAATGATTTGGTGAAAAATTACAATATATTCTGCCTATAGCCGTTGCGATATTTCATGCAAACCCGATGGAAATTTATGAAAAATTTTAATAATTTTCTTGGCGTGAAAAAAATATAAAAACAATGGCTATCTACTTGAAACTTTTCAAAATCACTTAATATTAATTTAAGAATGATTTGGTGAAAAATTACAATATATTCTGCCTATAGCCTTTGCGATATTTCATACAAACCCGATGGAAATTTATGAAAAATTATAATTATTTTGTTGGCGCGAAAAAAATATAAAAACAATGGCTATCCACTTGAAACTTTTCAAAATCACTTAAGATTAATTTAAGAATTATTTGGTGAAAAATTACAACATATTCTGCCAATAGCCGTTGCGATATTTGATAGAAACCCGATGGAAATTTATGAAAAATTGTAATAATTTTGTTAACGCGAAAAAAAATATAAAAGCAATTGCTACGCACTTGAAACTTCTCAATATTTGATTTCATGATTTTTTTTTTACGGATTATTATTTTATTTTAATTTATTTGATTAATAGACCAACACTGAGCCTGGTTTTCCGCTTATGCGCGCGTTTAAGTCTCCAGGTTATATCGCCACCTCCTTACAACCGCTGCTTTTTCTTGCAAAATTCCATTGTTTTCAACTCAACCAATTGATAGCGTACTTTATTAATTAAATCAAGACAGACCCATATCGATTTTTACATCAATTTCGAACGAACTATCGCCCTGTATCTATACATATTTCAATGTCTTTTTTTATTTATAATCTTTCTATCTTAGAAGCCATTCTTCTTCCATGTGTAAGAATGAAACCTTCGGAATAAATTAATCCACGCTTCATCGGCTGATCACATTCGATCTGAAATTTAATCATCAGTCCAATTTAATCTCGGATTTGTTACAATCAGTGCGCACTGGACCATCCTCATTATCATAAATACGGCCTAGTAATTGATAGTCGCTTAATTGATTATCGATGACGGAATTAATTAACGCGGCATCTAAATCCTCCAGATCTGGTTTATCTCTGGGTGTATTAGATTTCCCACACGAGCTGAGGCGTTTCCAATCTTCAACCGGATTAGTCGCGCTTTGGCACTTCTCTTCGTAATTTCGATAATATCAAATTCGTTTTTTTTGTGGAAAGTCTTCAGCTATTCGAAACGGCAAGGCCGTATTATTCCTGTAAACTTGGGGACGCTATACCTTTGGTTTTAGATGGTTTCATAAGGATGTGGCGATATAACCCAGTGACTTGAATGCACGCATAAGCAGAAAACTTTAATGTCAGTCTGTAAATGAAATAAATTTAAAATGAAATAATAAGGAATTGCCTTGGCTTGGTCATGCCCCGGATAATGGCGTCTTTGCTCACAGAATATTTATTTCATAATTAACTTGCTTAGCATCGATAAGGAGCCCGTAGGTGTTTAGCTGCATACAGCAGTTGGACCCCACATTTGAAATATAATATTTATTCATTATATTTTATATGTTAAAGGGGGTTACCGGTTGAATAAAGATGATTATTGTTATTAAAAATATGATCAATTTATCAACTCACACCGAAAAATCTTTATTATCTAAAGACAACTTGAGACACTTGTTGCAGAAGCGTTAAATGCATTCATGAATTTCTTTAATATTTAAATAAATGTGAGACAACTTAAGACACTTGTTGCAGAAGCATTAAATACATTCATGAATTTCTTTAATATTTAAATAAATTTGAGACAACTTGGACATTTGTTGCAGAAGCTTTTAATAAATTCATTTCTTTAATATTTAAATTTCGAAAGTGTAGAAAATACTACTTACTACCACCTAATTATGATCTAGTAGTATGTTAACGAAGAGATCGGAGGAGATCACGACGTAATAGTTTGTTGTTGCATAAATATTTCATGAGTTTTAGGCGCTGGAAAGTTTCTCATCGCGAATCTAACGACGCGGCTGATTTATACGGTGTATCGGACCGTTGTTGAAGATTATATTATTCCGCGTGTCCGTCAATGTCGGATGGCCTGTTCGCTCATTGTTGCAATAATGTTGGTATTTATCTTGCGGCCCGCGAAGTAGACAAGTAATTAAGAATGCCCTCCTGGCCATGGCCGTGGATGTTTCTTCTCCTCTTTTTTTTCTGCGTCTGGCGAGTGAAGGAATTTGGCGGCGACGGCGCGGCTCGGTCGCAATTTAAATAAACGAAAAGTACTAAATGGTTTTGAGACGATACTGCTAAAATCACACTTTTGTTTTTAAATCTTTTGTAAGGGGGCTTGGTGCAGTGACTAATTAGTGAAATTATAATTATAAGCTGGTCCAATTGCTTTAGAAGATTTTCAGCCGCTTTGCTAGCAAAGATACAGAAATATGGGGGCTAGAAGTCTAAAGGATACGTTGAAAATTCAATCGAAAACAAGAAAAATATTGCTACTGTAATTGGCTGAGACTTCGGTCAATGGCCATTTGTAGCTCTTTTGTAAATTAAGTTACTACTACGATTGCTACTGATATTCTTGGTGAAGCAAATTTCGTTTCTCAGATAACTGCAAATTTGGTTAATAAAACTTGTGCGTCAATTAGACGGATTTAATTAAAATTGGCGATTTTTTATTTTTGACGAAAACCTGAAAAACTTTAGAAATGATTTCCTGACGAAACCACTAGTTTGATTCAGGATTTCTACACGTCACCGTAAAGATCCCTTCAAAACCCTTCAGAAAATGTTCTTGCACAACTACAAATGTCAATTTGAAGCCCGTGACGCGTCAGCAAAGAAAACTCGAAAATGGAAAAAATCGAAAAAATCATTTTTTTTTAATAATCATCGTAGACCTTTATGTTATACCTTTTTTCCATCAGAAGAACGAGATAAATCGATTGGCGCTAAAAAAATTCATCTAGAAAAAATTGCAAAAAAGTTGGCAAGTCACCATGAACTTTAGGTAAAATTTTGAAAAAAGTCGATTTTTTTCAGACTTTGAACAACCATAGCGGTTGAACGAAGAACCCAATTTGAACGCGGTTTTCAAATCTGTGTCCCTTGTGCGTCAATTAGTCGGATTCAATTAAAATTGGCTATGTTTTATTTTTGACGAAAACCTGAAAAATTACCCAAGGGTCCCCGCTTTTTACTTTTGCACAAAAAATGCATTTGAAATGATTTCCTGAAGAAACCACTAGTTCGATTCGGGATTTCTACACGTCACCGTAAAGATCCCTTCAAGACCCTTCAGAAAATGTTCTTGCGCAACAACAAATGTCAATTTGAAGCCCGTGACACGTCAGCAAAAAAAAACTCGAAAATGAAAAAAATCGAAAAAATCAACTTTCTTAATAATCATAGTAGATCTTTATGTAATACCTTTTTTTATCAGAAGAACGCGATAAATCGATTGGTGTTAAAAAATTTCATCAAGGAAAAATTGCAAAAAAGTTAGCTAGTCGTCCAAGGGTCCCCCCTTCCTACTTTTTCCCAAAAATTGCATTTGAAATAATTTTCTGAAGAAACCACTAGTTCGATTTGGGATTTCTACACGTCACCGTAAAGATCCCTTGAAGACCCTTCAGAAAATGTACTTGCGCAACAACAAATGTCAATTTGAAGCCCGTGATGCGCCAGCAAAGAAAATGAAAAAAATCGAAAAAATCAACTTTCTTAATAATCATCGTAGACCTTTATGTTATATCTTTTTTTCATCAGAAGAACGAGATAAATCGATTGGAGTTAAAAAATTTCATCTAGAAAAATTTGCAAAAAAGTTAGCAAGTCACCATGAACTTCGATTTTTTCGATTTTTAAGACTTTGAACGGCTGTAGTGGCTAAACGAAGAACCCGATTTGAACGCGGTTTTCAAATATGTGTTCCTTGTGTGCCAATTAGTCGGTTCAGATTAAAATTGGCGATTTTATTTTTTTGGCGAAAAAACTCGAAAATGGAAAAAATCGAAAAAATCAAAATTGGCGAATTTTTACTTTTGACGAAAACCTGAAAAACTTTAGAAGGGTCGAAATAGGACAAGTTTGTCTCCAGCTCACCATCAAATAAATGAAATTTATCCGAAAAAGAAAGTGATAGTGAGTGACAAAATGTGTAGTGTTTTACTTTTAAAATGGGTGATAAGTTTGCTTATTTAATCGTATGCAGTTTTAAACGTAAATAATTATAATATTTGTTAAAATATTTACTTAAAAATATGTATCCTGTTTTCTTTTCAATTTACTTCTTAAAACATAATTTTGCAGTAAATAAATTTTAGGCAACCCGTTGCAGAAGCATTAAATATATATTTAGTTTTATTGAATTTATAATTTTGCAGATTTTTTAGCTTGATGTTCCACTGTTTTACTTAAACTTATTTATTTATCAATGTTATTTCTTGTAACCTTTCTCTATAGACGGCGTTTTTCGCGACTCGATTTTACGCGTGGATTGAAAAAAGTATTCGTCTAGGGACCGTGATATTTAAGACAGTTGTAGTTCTTTATTTACTTAATATTACAAAATGAATCGTTTGTTGAAAGTCTGTCTGAGTTCTGAGATCTCAGAGTGCCGTTTTGACTGGGGCAATTTGCGTATATTGTAGAGCCTTCAAAATTGAATCTAGAATAAGAGGTGTGAAGATTTTTTTGTTCATTATTGATTGACGTTTCGTTGACTGATTTTGTTCAACTCGTTTTTACATAAATTACAATTTATAAAAACTTTATTTGGTTAAAAAAAATAGAATCAAATAAATTTTGGCTTCGTCAGTCCCTGGAGAATTCTACCGTCTTTAGTTAGATAAAACATTTATTGAAATTGGTCCAGCCATTCTTGGACTATCGTGCACGCAAGTTCGAAAAACGTGGTTGGAGAAAATATGCGTTTTAAGTTTTTATTTTAAACGCATATTTAAAGTTTTTATTTTAAACGCATATTTTCTCCAACCACGTTTTTCGAACTTGCGTGCACGATAGTCCAAGAATGGCTGGACCAATTTCAATAAATGTTTTATCAAACTAAGGAGGATAGAATTCTCTAGGGACTGACGAAGCTAAAATTGATTTTTTCTATTTTTCTTAAACAAATAAAGTTTTTACAAATTGTAATTTATGTAAAAACGAGTTGAACAAAATCATTCAATGAAACCTGGAAAGCAGAATACGATAAAGACTCGTATTTCTAACTTTTCGAGGCATTTTTTTGTATGTGCACGCTTCCCAACTGTCAGAATACGAAGGCGAACTAAAACCGAAATTCACGCAAAGAACGGATTTGTTGTTGTGGCTGCGCGACGCGATTAAGAAACTTTTGAAAATTTGTGAATTTCGGCCTGAAATTTTTTAGTTATTTATGAATGTATATACATCTGATTCGTGATCGATTTTTGAACCATCTATAGGGAAATCATTATTGTAGAAATGATGTAGTACAGCACCGACTACGTTTGTCCTCCGAGTATGTAAAATTTCACAGCTTGCATCGTTGTAAGGACAAGTCTGGGTATTTAAAAAAAAAGTGTTCTAGTTTTCGAAACTGGTACTGTAGTCACTACTGGTCTCCAAGGGGAAATTTCTACAAGATCGAGGCTACAAAAAGTTAATTGACGTAGTAAAGCTGATCCTTCATCATTGCCACCTATCTTCTTGTAGAAGTACGGTAACGCCTCAAGCAAACAATGACTCTTAGAGGATGGATTGGTTTTTCATTGATGGCATGTGGATTTTCGCTATGCCAGATATGATAATACTGAGATAAGTTGGTATTAGTTATAAAACACAAAACGTATTAGCAACTTCCTCTCGAATAATATACTGAAGAAAAAAAAAGAAACACTTTAAATTCGTGAAACCGCCATAACTCGGTGTATTTTCAATCGATTTTGATGAATTTTTGAGGAAGTGTTTTCTTTAAAGTCATGCATGCGAAACTAAAAGTAACCCCTTCCGCCCCCCCTCTGGCACCCATGTGAAAAAAATAGTTTTTTTCTGGAAACCATGTCCAACGTTGACGATGTCTACGGAGTTGGAAATTTTTTTTCCACTCGATCCACCATAAAGGCATTCAAATGTGATCAATTCTCTATGCAGGACTCAAAGAACGAAGTTCCTACGACGATTTGGCACCAAGTTATGGTTGTTTAAAAAAAAGTGCATTTTGAGGTTTTTCGCACATAACTCAGTGACTTTTCAACCAAATTTGATGATTCTTTCGGGAAAAAATCCCATGTTGGCTCTATTTTAAGAGGGTAAACTCAGATTGGAATGATCCCTTTTCGAACCCTTCAACCCCCGAACAAGATAGGGCTCTACGTCCCTCCAACCGAAAAAATAAAAAGACCACAAAATGCACACCCATAACTTGGTGCCAAATCGTCGTAGGAACTTCGTTCTTTAAGTCCTGCATAGGGAATTGGTCAAATTTTAATGCCTTTATGGTGGATCGAGTGAAAAAAAATTTCAACTCGGTAGACATCGTCAAAGTTGGACATGGTTTCCTGAAAAAAAATTTGTTTTTCACAGGGGTGCTAGAGGGGGGCGGAAGGGGTTACGCTTAAGTTCGCATGCATGACTTTGAAGAAGACACTTCAAAGTTTTTTGTTCTCAAAGATTTATCAAAATCGATTGAAAATACACTGAGTTATGGCGGTTTGAAAATCGTCGAAATTTCACGAATTTAAAGTGTTTGATTTTTTTTTCCTTCAGAATATTTGCCATATTTTTATGGGGAAGAAAGTACCATATTTATTTTTTCCGAATCAATTTTTACCATATTATTTCAAAAAACGTATCAACAGAATTCCATCACGCTTTAACAGCAATGAATAAATTTCCCCCGATAACTCGTTTAATCGAGTAATTTATAATTAAATTAATAACTCGCCGTCGAGCCGAAAATTTCGTCCGGGAGTTAATTAAAAAAGCGGTACCGCAATTAACTTTTATAATAACTTCATCGGATTTAATGCCATCGCCGCATTATTAATCACCGCACCGAGGAGAGGCGATCGGGCCCGTAATTAAAATGGCCGCAATTTCTTCAAAAAACCACAGAGAAAAAAAAACACCCAAAAACGACGAGGGAATGACACCATCGCATGTTACTTCTTAATTTTTCGGCGGGGCCCGTAATTACCGAAAAGGCTCGGACGGTAACGAGCACCTGCTCGCCTTTTTCTTAATCACGGCGGGAATGTCATAAATCAAAGCGTGTAAAAAGATTGTTTTCTCTGTGTGTGTGTGTGTAAATGTGATATTCCAGGATTTAATTTGATTTTTCGTTGAGATTAGCGTGTGGCAATTTGAGAAAATGATTGATATTTTGGGAATTACTTCCTGCAGAAGGAGATCTATCCGAGAATATGATAGAAGACGTATGGGTAATTGTAGTCCTCTACTGTTAAAATCCGCGTAACTATTCATAGTGTTAGTATTAGCATTTATTTTATGAGACTTGCTTACATAATTAGTTTAACATAAGTACCACTGAAAAACTTATTGGAGGATCGGAAATTTTTAATTTTTTCCGAAAATGCGAAGTTCGTTTTTTCCTGTCTGAACATTGCTACTGAGGTTAGTAAACTTTTGGAGTACTAAAATTAAAATTACAAAATTTGCGATAAAATATTTCTTGTTTTTTGTAAGGTAACTTCTTCGTCCAATTACTTTAGCGTCAAGCAAAATCAGCATTGCAATTGCCATTTCTTCATACCCGAATTGATCTCTGATTAATAATTTATCTCGGTTTTAATGACGACGAAAATTGCTCGTCTTTTTGTGCGCTTTTGCTGGGAGTTTAACCGAGACGAAGCCGTCCGACGCGGTTCGGTCCATCCGACTGTATAATATAGTAATTGAGATATGAAGGAGAAATGAGCTCTTGGTTTCGTTGAATCCCCGAAGCTGTGGTTACATGGGCGGTCTCCAACCACGATCCAAAACCCATAATTGCGGCAATTTTGTTTTCTCATACTTCATTTCACTCGGATTGCTCGTTTTGTGCACGGCAACAACACGTTCCGAGAGAACGAACGGACGAACGAACGAAAGGATTTCGTGAGGGTCTTCTCAGAGGTGTTCGCCTTTTGGGCAACAGGTTTTCCTATCGAGTCCTCCGCGGTCTCTAAATGAAGTAATCTACGGCCCGAGCCGCCGCGCCGCCAATTCGCCTCCGGACAGGTTCGCTATTAACACTCGCTTTTGTCTAAAACTAGTAGCCGGACGATCTTGAGGAACTAGGCTGGTGGGTGTGAAAAATTCTACACTGTTATTAAGGCGATAAGTTCTTGAGTTTACCAAACCTACAGGTTTATTTTGGCAATAAGGTAAATATTAGCTACCAATAGATCAAGACTGATTTTTTTTTATAAATAAATATTTCAAGTTTAAAGTCAAGAAAATCAAATAGTTTAAAAAAAAGGCTTAACTTCCGAAGACCTTATTTGATTTTGATGATTTATAAATGCCAAAACTTAATTAAGTTAAAGTATTTAAAAAAATATAAACATAGAGTTAAGTAAATGTTTATTCACGTGACGAAACTTGAGGTCACACTTAGCGAGCTAAACTTTTCTGATTATGACGATTTATATGTGAGAACGTGGAGAAATGATTGTAATTTAAGAAAGTGACAAAACATTCTCTTTCGAGTTAAAGAAATTTGCAAAAATTCAAAATTTTCCAAGTCGATAGTCAACAAAATCGCGTTTTCCTTTTTTTAGAAATTGTGTTGGACGCGTTTTCTGATTCTGACGATTTATACGTCAGAACGTGGATAAATGATTGTATTTTAAGAAAGTGACAAAACATTATCTTTCGAGTTAAAGAAATTTGCAAAAATCCAAAATTTTCCAAGTCGATAGTCAACAAAATCGCGTTTTCCTTTTTTTAGAAATTGTGTTGGGCGCGTTTTTTAATTATGACGATTTATACGTCAGAACGTGGAGAAATGATTGTCTTTTAAGAAAGTGACAAAACATTCTCTTTCGAGTCAAAGAAATTTGCAAAAATCCAAAATTTTCCAAGTCGATAGTCGACAAAATCGCGTTTTCCTTTTTTTTAGAAATTGTGTGGACGCGCTTTTTGATTTTGACAATTTATACGTCAGAACGTGGATAAATGATTGTATTTTAAGAAAGTGACAAAATATTCTCTTTCGAGTCAAAGAAATTTGCAAAAATCCAAAATTTTTTAAGTCGACACTCAACAAAATCGCGTTATTGATTTCCAAAAATTGCTTAACTTCCGAAGGCTTTTTTGATTTGGATGATTTAAATGCCAAAATGTAGCGAATTTATTCAATTTTAAGAAAGTGACAAGAAATTTCCTTGTCGAGTCCATGAAATTTGCCAAAATTCGAAATTTTCCAAGTTGAACCTCAACAATATCGCGTTTTTTATTTTCAAAAATTGCTTAACTTCCGAAGGCTTTTTTGATTTGGATGATTTAAATACCAACATGTAGCGAATTTATTCTATTTTAAGAAAGTGACAAGAAATGTTCTTGTCGAGTTAATGAAATATGCCAAAATTCGAAATTTTCCAAGTTGAACGTCAACAATATCACGTTTTTGATTTTAAAAATTGCTTAACTTCCGAAGGCTTTTTTGATTTGGATGATTTAAATGCCAAAATGTAGCGAATTTATTCAATTTTAAGAAAGTGACAAGAAATTTCCTTGTCGAGTCCATGAAATTTGCCAAAATTCGAAATTTTCCAAGTTGAACCTCAACAATATCGCGTTTTTTATTTTCAAAAATTGCTTAACTTCCGAAGGCTTTTTTGATTTGGATGATTTAAATACCAAAATGTAGCGAATTTATTCTATTTTAAGAAAGTGACAAGAAATGTTCTTGTCGAGTCCATGAAATTTGTCAAAATTCGAAATTTTCCAAGTTGAACATCAACAATATCACGTTTTTGATTTAAAAAAATTGCTTAACTTCCAAAGGCTTTTTTGATTTGGATGATTTAAATGCCAAAATGTAGCGAATTTATTCTATTTTAAGAAAGTGACAAGAAATTTCCTTGTCGAGTCTATGAAATTTACCAAAATTCGAAATTTTCCAAGTTGAACATCAACAGTATCACGTTTTTGATTTTAAAAAATTGCTTAACTTCCAAAGGCTTTTTTGATTTGGATGATTTAAATACCAAAATGTAGCGAATTTATTCTATTTTAGGAAAGTGACAAGAAATGTTCTTGTCGAGTCCATGAAATTTGTCAAAATTCGAAATTTTCCAAGTTGAACATCAACAATATCACGTTTTTGATTTTAAAAAATTGCTTAACTTCCAAAGGCTTTTTTGATTTGGATGATTTAAATGCCAAAATGTAGCGAATTTATTCTATTTTAAGAAAGTGACAAGAAATTTCCTTGTCGAGTCCATGAAATTTGCCAAAATTCGAAATTTTCCAAGTTGAACATCAACAGTATCACGTTTTTGATTTTAAAAAATTGCTTAACTTCCGAAGGCTTTTTTGATTTGGATGATTTAAATACCAAAATGTAGAGAATTTATTCTATTTTAAGAAAGTGACAAGAAGTTTCCTTGTCGAGTCCATGAAATTTACCAAAATTCGAAATTTTCCAAGTTGAACATCAACAGTATCACGTTTTTGATTTTAAAAAATTGCTTAACTTCCGAAGGCTTTTTTGATTTGGATGATTTAAATACCAAAATGTAGAGAATTTATTCTATTTTAAGAAAGTGACAAGAAGTTTCCTTGTCGAGTCCATGAAATTTACCAAAATTCGAAATTTTCCAAGTTAAACGGCAAAAATATCGCGTTTTTGATTTACAAAAATTGCTTAACTTCCGAAGGCTTCATTTGATTTTGATTATTTAAATGCCAAAGTGTAGCGAATTTAGTGTATATTAGAAAAGTATAAAGACATATTTGTCAAGTGGACGAAAATTGGCAAAATTTAAAGTCAACAAAATCTTGTTTTCGATTCTTTAAAATAATGTGTTGAACGCATTTTTTGATTACGGTAATGCAAGCAGTTTTTTGTTTGCAAAATTAATCTCGAATTAATTCTGGGTAATTTTGTAAATCTCTTTGCTCTATAATTTCACCAACATTTTTTTACAGTTTTTAACTTTACATTTTGTTTACATGAAACTATTACATAATATAAGTAATTTGGCATGTATTAAAAGTTTATTTGTAAAATTTCAAGTTGATGGTTATTGTTTTTGTATTTTTCTTTTGCGTCAAAATTGTAGTAGTACTGTATGGCTTTTGATGAATTTGCTGTATGTACTCATTGACCACATAAAATAATCCAAAATCTTCTGTCAAGTTGTAATTAACTGTTCACAAAATCAATCTCGAGTAATTTTGGAAAGCTTTAATTTTAATTGTTAGTGATTTTTTTTCCGAATCACCAAAATTATTACTATTTTGTACAATTCTATCAGCTGATACAATTCTTTATAAATCTAGTGATCTGATACATGTTGTTTTCTCTATAACGAGATAGTAGTAGTACTACTATTAAAATCTGATACTGTATTATAACGAAGATTATTATTAATCCAATTAATCAACTTTTCTGATTTCTTTTTCTTTCGTGTGCTGGATAATGGTTCAATTCTTGCGTGGAGAATTCGGAATGCCTTCCTTTGTTTAGAACGAAATTTGCATCATCGGGGGCAAGGCGCGCGCGACTCGCAAAAAGCGAATCCAGTTTTGCAGACCTGTTGCCCCTTTTTTGCGTCTCTTCTGGCCTTAAGTTGTTTGTATAACAGGTGGCGGTGGTAACCTTATATTAAAATTGGATCAAAAGTTAATTTGTTTTCAGCGTCACTGGGTCCTTCTCATTTGCATCGCTAAATACCCCTCTCGACTGGTGTAACGTTGCTTATGGGAAAATTCATTTGCGAGGTCGCATTGTTCTTTTTTATTTTCATGTTGCGGGCATTTTGGAATTCTTCAATTACAGTGTGTTATGGACTTCGGGGTAGGTATTTAAATATAAATTAATGCTGCGCGGAAAAAAATTATTTAACATGGTGTTTTATTATTGTGGATGTCAATAGTGGTCGGGAATCAAAGTTACATGCAAATTCTTCGAATGATCATTTTTTCATCTATCAAAAGCTAAACGAATTCTTTTAAAGTAATCTCTTCGAAAATAAATTTTTTCAATGATCAATTTTTCATTTGTCAAAACTAAAATTTGAATTTTATAGTAGGCAGTTGTACCCACAACATGTACCTGCAAACATCTCTTCACTACATTTCACACCAATTCCACGAGAACGAAATTTGTAATTATCTAAAATTGCACGTTTTCTCGAGCGCTTAAAAAAATATAAAAACAATTGGCAGACACTGAAACTTTCTAAATTAACTCAAAGAATATATTACTCTACGATACTGTCAAAATCTACAAACATCTCTTCACGATATTTCGAGACAATTCCACGAGAATAAAATTTGTAATTATTTAAAATTGCACGTTTTCTCGAGCACTCAAAAAAATATAAAAACAATTGGCAAACACTTGAAACTTTCTAATTTAACTCAAAGAATATATTACTCCACGATACTGTCAAAATCTGCAAACATCTCTTCACTACATTTCAAAATAATTCAACGAGAACAAAATTTGTAATTATTTAAAGTTGCACTTTTTCTCAAGCGCTTTAAAAAATATAAAAACAATTAGCAGGCTCTTGAAATTTTCTTAATTTACTCAAACAATATATTACTCCATGATACTATCAAAATCTGCAAACATCTCTTCACTACATTTCAAAATAATTCCATGAGAATAAAATTTGTAATGATCAATTTTTCATTTCTCAAAACTAAAATTTGAATTTTAATAGTGGGCAGTTATGCCAACAACATGTATCTGCAAACATCTCTTCACTATATTTCACACCAATTCCACGAGAACAAAATTTGTAATTATCTAAAATTGCACGTTTTCTCGAACACTTAAAAAATATAAAAACAATTGGCTGACACTTGAAATTTTCTAAATTTACTGAAACAATATATTACTCCATGATACTGTCAAAATCTGCAAACATCAATTCATTACATTTCAAAATAATTCCACGAGAATAAAATTTGTAATTATTTAAAGTTGCACTTTTTCTCAAGCGCTTAAAAAAATATAAAAACAATTTCCAGACACTTGAAGTTTTCTAAATTTACTCAAACAACATATTACTCCATGATACTGTCAAAATCTGCAATCATCAATCTACTACATTTCAAAATAATTTCACGAGAATAAAATTGGTAATTATTTAAAGTTGCACTTTTTCTCAAGCGCTTAAAACAATATAAAAACAATTTCCAGACACTTGAAATTTTCTAAATTTACTCAAACAACATATTACTCCACGATACTGTCAAAATCAGCAAACATATATTCACTACATTTCAAAATAATTCCACGAGAATAAAATTTGTAATTATTTAAAGTTGCACTTTTTCTCGAGCGCTTAAAAAATATAAAAACAATTTCCAGACACTTGAAATTTTCGAAATTTACTCAAACGATATATTTCTCCACGATACTGTACAAATCTGTAAACATCACTTCACTACATTTCAAAATAATTCCACGAGAATAAAATTTGTAATTATCTAAAATTGCAATTTTTCTCGAGCGCTTAATAAAATATAAAAACAATTGGCAGACACTTGAAGTTTTCTAAATTTACTCAAACAACATATTACTCCATGATACTGTCAAAATCTGCAAACATCAATTCACTACATTTCAAAATATTTCCACGAGAATAAAATTTGTAATTATTTAAAGTTGCACTTTTTCTCGAGCGCTTAAAAAAATATAAAAACAATTGACAGACACTTGAAATTTTCTAAATTTACTCAAGCAACATATTACTCCACGATACTGTCAAAATCTGCAAACATCAATTCACTACATTTCAAAATAATTCCACGAGAATAAAATTTGTAATTATTTAAAGTTGCACTTTTTCTCGAGCGCTTAAAAAAATATAAAAACAATTTCCAGACCCTTGAAATTTTCTAAATTTACTCAAACAACATATTACTCCATGATACTGTCAAAATCTGCAAACATCAATTCACTACATTTCAAAATAATTCCACGAGAATAAAATTTGTAATTATTTAAAGTTGCACTTTTTCTCGAGCGCTTAAAAAAATATAAAAACAATTGGCACACACTTGAAATTTTCTAAATTTACTCAAACAACATATTACTCCATGATACTGTCAAAATCTGCAAACATCAATTCATTACATTTCAAAATAATTCCACGAGAATAAAATTTGTAATTATTTAAAGTTGCATTTTTTCTCGAGCGCTTAAAAAAATATAAAAACAATTGGCAGACACTTGAAATTTTCTAAATTTACCCAAACAACATATTACTTCATGATACTGTCAAAATCTGCAAATATCCATTCACTACATTTCAAAATAATTCCACGAGAACGAAATTTGTAATTATTTAAAGTTGCACTTTTTCTCGAGCGCTTAAAAAAATATAAAAACAATTGGCACACACTTGAAATTTTCTAAATTTACTCAAACAACATATTACTCCATGATACTGTCAAAATCTGCAAACATCAATTCATTACATTTCAAAATAATTCCACGAGAATAAAATTTGTAATTATTTAAAGTTGCATTTTTTCTCGAGCGCTTAAAAAAATATAAAAACAATTGGCAGACACTTGAAATTTTCTACATTTACTTAAACAACATATTACTCCACGATACTGTCAAAATCTGCAAACATAAATTCACTATATTTCAAAATAATTCCCCGAGAATAAAATTTGAAATCATTTAAAGTTGCACTTTTTCTCGAGCGCTTAAAAAAATATAAAAACAATTGCCAGACACTTGAAATTTTCTAAATTTACCCAAACAACATATTACTTCATGATACTGTCAAAATCTGCAAATATCCATTCACTACATTTCAAAATAATTCCACGAGAACGAAATTTGTAATTATTTAAAGTTGCACTTTTTCTCGAGCGCTTAAAAAAATATAAAAACAATTGGCAGACACTTGAAATTTTCTAAATTTACTCAAACAACATATTACTTCACGATACTGTCAAAATTTGCAAACATCAATTCATTACATTTCAAAATAATTCCACGAGAATAAAATTTGTAATTATTTAAAGTTGCACTTTTTCTCGAGCGCTTAAAAAAATATAAAAACAATTGGCAGACACTTGAAACTTTCCAAATTAACTCAAACAACATGTTACTTCACGATACTATCAAAATCTGCAAACATCAATTCACTACATTTCAAAATAATTCCACGAGAATAAAATTTGTAATTATTTAAAGTTGCACTTTTTCTCGAGCGCTTAAAAAAATATTAAAACAATTTCCAGACACTTGAAATTTTCTAAATATACTCAAACAACATATTACTTCATGATACTGTCAAAATCTGCAAACATCAATTCATTACATTTCAAAATAATTCCACGAGAATAAAATTTGTAATTATTTAAAGTTGCACTTTTTCTCGAGCGCTTAAAAAAATATAAAAACAATTGCCAGACACTTGAAACTTTCCAAATTAACTCAAACAACATATTACTCTACGATACTGTCAAAATCTGCAAACATCTCTTCACTACATTTCAAAATAATTCCACGAGAACAAAATTTGTAATTACCTAAAGTTGCACGTTTCCTCGAGCGCTTAAAAAATATAAAAACAATTGCCAGACACTTGAAATTTTCTAAATTTACTCAAACAATATATTACTCCATGATACTGTCAAAATCTGCAAACATCTCTTCACGAAATTTCGAGCAAATTCCACGAGAACAAAACTTTGTAATTATCTAAAATTGCACGTTTTCTCGAGCGCTTAAAAAAATATAAAAACAATTGGCAGACACTTGATTTTTTCCAAACTTACAAAAATGGCATCTTGGCGGTTAAGATGTAACCTAGACGATGCTTCATTGCTTCCCTCGGATTGATGAGGCGGAATGGAGCGGAAAAACACAAACACCAACACACACACAAATCCTGAAGATGTATCACAACACAACGGGCACTAAAACTCGAAAAGCAAAAATTCCGAACCGAAATACACGTTCTCGCAACTGCGGCGTGCAAACTGAATTGATATCAACAGGTACGCCGTGCGCCGTGGATTGGTGATAAGAATTTAATCTCGAGACAAAAAAAACGAATATTTTGATTATCTTCTCGGGCCACCTTGTGCAGATTAGAAACTGGTCGAGTTTTAATACGGGAGTCGAGGTAAGATGAAGAAAGCCACTTGAGCCTTCCTAGGGAGGCCAACGCTCTTAAAAAAAGAAAAAAAAAAGAAAAAAAAAGTTAGAAACACTTCACGATGTTGATGGACCGCGTGCTCAATAACTAGTTGGAGTATTGGAATATTATATTATATATAATTACTGTATTCATTAAATTTAAAGTGTGAACATAAAAAAAATCTCAATTACCCGTCGAGTGTAGAAGGTTGATTCGTAGTATAAAATTATTAGAAGCTTTTATAAGCTTAAAACAGCAAAAACAATCGGATGTATAAGAAAAGCAACAAAGAAACAAAGATTACGAGCAATTTACGTGACGACAACTAATCGAGGAAATTATCAAATTTTCGATCGGGCAATTTTTGACGTTCATAAAATTTAATCTTACAAGAATACGAAGCACGCACAACCATTACGATAAAGCCATAATGTTACGTTGCGTCCCTCGCTAACGCTCATTGCTTCCCATCATGCGATACCGCACTCAAGAAAGAAGAAGCAAAAATTGTGGAGAAGAAAAATTTAATAATCAGTCTCAACGAAGTAATAAAATTTTAGATAATCCTTGGAAGGTAGAAATCTTGGAAGTTTTAGTTAGGGTACATGACGAGAACAAGAGACTAAACAGAGCAAGACAGAAGAAAAACACTCTTGTTGAAAACGTGGATAATGTGATATTAAGAAAATTTTAATTGAAAAGTTGTCTCCTTTAAATTATATATAAAAAAAAATATTATTGCGAAAAAATCAATATTACAATTAATAGAAAGTTAATAATTTTGATGTGCAGTAAACCGAACTGGAAACATTATTTACTTTCTATTACTTCATAAGGGCAAACTTAGCCCTTAAAGTAATTTAACTTGTAACCAAACTTTAAAAGTTTAAAGTCTTTTAATTTATTTTTTTATAAATATTACAAAAAAATCAATACTAGAATTAATAGAACATAAATAATTTGGATGCACAGTAAACCCGACTGAAAACATTATTTACTTTCTATTATTTCATAAGGGCAAACTTGGCCCTTAAAAGAATTTAACTTGTGACCAGACTTTAAAAGTTTAAAATTCAAAGTTCAGTTTAGATTGATCGAAGCAAACATTGAAATCCTATTAAAACGAAAAATAAAGCGTAATCTTTTACCCTCACAGCACGTCTATTTTTGTTGTTTATGTATTAAAATACTCCATTCCAGTGGCGTAACTATAATGAGGCAACCGCGCAGCAAAATTATGAAAAATATTAGAAACTTTAAGGGCTTGAAGAAATATGAAAAACAATTGCCATCGACTTGAAATTTCTCAAATTTACTTACAATTGCATTTTAAATTGTGTTACTGTAGATATCTAAAAGGATAACACCCTAAAATATGAAATAATCTCACGTGAACGCAGAGAAAAAATATGAAGAATTGTAGAAATTTTAGTGGCTTGAAGAAACATGAAAAACAATTGCTATCGACTGGAAATTTTCTAAATTTACTTAAATTGCATTTTGAACTATGATTCTGTAAAAATCTACCGACACCCCACGCTAAATTTTGAAATAATATCACGTGAACGCAAAGCAAAGTTATAAAAAATAGTAGAAACTTTAGTGGCTTGAAGAAATATAGAATAACAATTACCATCAACATGAAACTTCTCAAATTTGCTTATAATAAATGCCAATTTACGTATATGTAAAAACTATTAACACTTCATCCCTAAATTTTGGAATAATTTAATGAGAACAGAGCGTTAAATTTTGAAGATTTGTAATAATTTTAAAGAGTTGGAAAAAATATGAAAACAATTGCCATCGACTTGAAACTTCTCAAATTTGCTTATAATGAATGCCAAATTACGTTTCTATAAAAACTAGTAACACTTCATTCCTAAATTCTGAAATAATTTAATGAGAACAGAGCGTTAAGTCTTGAAAATTTGTAATAATTTTAGAGACTCGGAAAAAATATAAAAACAATTGCCATCGACTTGAAACTTCTCAAACTTGCTTACAAGGAATGCCAAATTATGTTTCTATGACATCTATTTACACTTCATTCCTAAATTCTGAAATAATTTAATGAGAACGGAATGTTAAGTTTTGAAAATATGTAATAATTTTTGTGACTTGAAAAAAATATAAAAACAATTGCCATCGACATGAAACTTCTCAAACTTGCTTACAAGGAATGCTAAATAAGGATTCTGTGAAAAGTATCTACACTTCATTCTTAAATTCTGAAATAATTTAATGAGAACAGAGCGTTAAATTTTGAAAATTTGTAATAATTTTAGAGACTTTGAAAAAATATGAAAACAATTGTCATCGACATGAAACTTCTCAAATTTGCTTACAAGGAATGCCAAATTACGTTTCTGTGAAATCTATTTACACTTCATTCCTAACTTCTGAAATAATTTAATGAGAACAGAGCGTTAAATTTTGAAAATTTGTAATAATTTCAGAGATTTGGAAAAAATATGAAAACAATTGCCATCGACTTGAAACTTCTCAAATTTCCTTAAAATGAATGCCAAATTACGTTTCTAATAAAACTATTAACACTTCATCCCTAAATTTTGGAATAATTTAATGAGAACAGAGAGTTAAATTTTGAAAATGTGTAATAATTTTAGAGACTTCGAAAAAATAGAAAAACAATTCCCATCGACTAGAAACTTCTCAAACTTGCTTATAATTAATGCTAAATTACGTTTCTGTGAAAACTATTAACACTTCATCCCTAAATTTTGGAACAATTTAATGAGACAGAGCGTTACGTTTTGAAAAATTGTTATAATTTTAGAGACTTGAAAAAATAGAAAAACAATTGCCATCGACTTGAAACTTCTCAAATTTGCTCACAAGGAATGCCAAATTACGTTTCTGTGAAATCTATTTACACTTGATTCCTAAATTCTGAAATAATTTAATGAGAACAGAGCGTTAAATTTTGAAAATTTGTAATAATTTCAGAGATTTGGAAAAAATATGAAACCAATTGCCATCGACTTGAAACTTCTCAAATTTGCTTATAATGAATGCCAAATTACATTTCTGTGAAAACTATTAATACTTCATCACTAAATTTTGGAATAATTTAATGTGAACAGAACGTTAAGTTTTTAAAGTACGTAATAATTTTAGTGACTTGAAAAAAATATAAAACAATTGCCATCGACATTAAACTTCTCAAATTTGCTTACAAGGAATGCCAAATTACGTTTCTGTGAAATCTATTTACACTTCATTCCTAAATTCTGAAATAATTTAATGAGAACAGAACGTTAAATTTTGAAAATTTGTAATAATTTCAAAGATTTGGAAAAAATATGAAAACAATTGCCATCGACTTGAAACTTCTCAAATTTGCTTATAATGAATGCCAAATTACGTTACTGTGAAAAATATTAACACTTCATTCCTAAATTCTGAAATAATTTAATGAGAACAGAGCGTTAAATTTTGTAATAATTTTAGAAACTTGGAAAAAATATAAAAACAATTACCATCGACTTGAAACTTCTCAAACTTGCTTATAAGGAACGCCAAAAAACGATTCTCTGAAAAGTATTTACACTTCATTCCTAAATTCTGAAATAATTTAAAGAGAACAGAGTGTTAAATTTTGAAAATTTGTAATAATTTTAGAGACTTGAAAAAAATATGAAAACAATTGCCATCGACTTGAAACTTCTTAAATTTGCTTACAAGAAATGCCAAATAACGATTCTGTGAAAAGTATTTACACTTCATTCCTAAATTCTGTAATAATTTAATGAGAACAGAGCGTTATATTTTGAAAATTTGTAATAATTTTAGAGACTTGGAAAAAATATAAAAACAATTGCCATCGACTTGAAACTTATCAAACTTGCTTACAAGGAATGCCAAATAACGTTTCTGTGAAAAGTATTTACACTTCATTCCTAAATTCTGAAATAATGGAATGAGAACAGAGAGTTAAATTTTGAAAATTTGTAATAATTTTAGAGACTTGGAAAAAATATAAAAACAATTGTCATCGACATGAAACTTCTCAAATTTGCTTACAAGGAATGCCAAATAACGATTCTGTGAAAAGTATTTACACTTCATTCCTAAATTCTGAAATAATTTAAAGAGAACAGAGTGTTAAATTTTGAAAATTTGTAATAATTTTAGAGACTTGAAAAAAATATGAAAACAATTGCCATCGACTTGAAACTTCTTAAATTTGCTTACAAGAAATGCCAAATAACGATTCTGTGAAAAGTATTTACACTTCATTCCTAAATTCTGTAATAATTTAATGAGAACAGAGCGTTATATTTTGAAAATTTGTAATAATTTTAGAGACTTGGAAAAAATATAAAAACAATTGCCATCGACTTGAAACTTATCAAACTTGCTTACAAGGAATGCCAAATAACGTTTCTGTGAAAAGTATTTACACTTCATTCCTAAATTCTGAAATAATGGAATGAGAACAGAGCGTTAAATTTTGAAAATTTGTAATAATTTTAGAGACTTGGAAAAAATATAAAAACAATTGCCATCGACATGAAACTTCTCAAATTTGCTTACAAGGAATGCCAAATAACGATTCTGTGAAAAGTATTTACACTTCATTCCTAAATTCTGAAATAATTTAATGAGAACAGAGCGTTAAATTTTGAAAATTTGTAATAATTTTAGAGACTTGGAAAAAATATAAAAACAATTGTCATCGACATGAAACTTCTCAAATTTGCTTACAAGGAATGCCAAATAACGATTCTGTGAAAAGTATTTACACTTCATTCCTAAATTCTGAAATAATTTAATGAGAACAGAGCGTTAAATTTTGAAAATTTGTAATAATTTTAGAGACTTGGAAAAAATATAAAAACAATTGCCATCGACATGAAACTTCTCAAACTTGCTTACAAGAAATGCCAAATAACGTCTCTTTGAAATCTATTTACACTTCATTCCTAAATTCTGAAATAATTTAATGCGAACAGAGCGTTGAATTTTAAAAATTTGTAATAATTTTAGAGTCTTGGAAAAAATATAAAAACAATTATCATCGACTTGAAACTTTTCAAATTTGCTTTAATTAATGCAAAATTACGTTTCCGTGAAAACTTTTAGCACTTCATCCCTAAATTTTGGAATGATTTAATGTAAGCAGAACGTTAAGTTTTGACAATTGAAATTTTCCGTTATTAGAAAATTATTTATTTCGTTTTCGATTAAACCAAATACGACAAAATAATTATTTGTTTCATCTCTACCAGGTTATATATATATAAAAAAAGCACATTGTCAATACTGTGTCGAGCAAAAATGCAGCCAGAGTACCATGAGATTGAGGATACACGATACTGTGGGAAATACGCTTTGGCGTTGGATGAATGGAGCGTTTTTCGAATGAGAAGACCTTCGGCACGAAACCCTTGTCGGCACCGTGAACAAGTGGTCGAAATTCTTGAGGAGATTCTTACAAGTTGACCCACGAGAACCCGAAGAGCCGGACGCGAGGGAGGGGCGGGACGAGAACCGCAGCCTCATTTGAGGCCCAGGCCCGGTCGTGATTGAGACGTATTTAATAATTACTCAATCATAAAGCCTGAGAAAATTACAGGACGCCGAGGACCTCCGCTTTCAACATGAAAATTTAGCATCATACACCACCCAATCTAGTTATCACCAGATTTCATCAACGGATTAGACTTGATAATGATGATGCCAAAACATATGAATGATGGAACTTAATACAAAATGTATTAATGAGGAGAATAGTTGCGACCGTTATAATGTGGTAATCCGTACTTCAACGGGACTAAAATTATTTATATTCGATGATTTCCCATTTACGAAGTTATGAATATAATCCAGTTATATACGGATAATCTTCTCCTTTATTTATTTATAAATAATGTAAATACCATTATGTAAAATTATTTAGTTCAAAATGTATTGTTCCAGGTGAGATTTTTTTACTCGAATTGAAGGAATAAAAATTATTATATGTAATTTTTTGATAACTATTTTGGAAAAATCCTATCATTTTGTACGCTGTCAAATTTTGGATATCACAACCACATTGTACAGACAATTCCCTCCTAATCTTTTGAAAAAACCCTGCCATTTTTTAAACTGTTAAGTCGTAGACCACATCTTAACAAATCGTACAGACAATTCTCTCCCATCTTTTGGAAAAATCCTGCCATTTTTAAACCGCTAAGTTGTAGACCACATCTTAACAAATCGTACAGACAATTCCCTCTCCTATCTTAATAATAACCAAGTTGTCCGACTCCGCCTCGAAGCTAATTGTTATGACTGTCCACATTCTGGCAGACAAAAGGTCACATGATGAGCATAATGATAAGATTGTATCTCCTCTCGCATTGTTACACGGAACGCACGCCTCATAACGAAGGAAAACAATGCGCTGATTATGGCCGAGGCGTCCGCTGAATGTCCATCGGATCACGTCCAGTTTTAATTGCTGCCTTACCTAATGCCACATCCACAAGGACACTGAGGACTTACCTGGAACAAAAACGGAAACGCAAATTAGAGGAATAAAAGTCGGAGCGAGAGATGGGACGTCTTTAAATCGGAACTCGTTTTCACTTGTTTCGAACGTGATAAATCGTCTTCGGTTGGTCATGGTTGAGGAATTTTGAGGGAGCGAAAGACGCTGGGATTGTTTCACAAGAAGGGTTTGTTTACAAATTATTAGTGTGGTGTGAGCAAATACGGGAGAAAGAGAAACATGAATTGTTACTCTGGAGAAGAAAAGAAGGAGAAATAATCTGATAAATAAATATTCACTTGAAAGCGTAAATTAGATCAAAACATTCCAATGGTATCACAAAGATGGGGAAGAATGGTTAAATTCGATCGAATGCTTCATCAATCTTTAATGTCAGTTGTAATGATGTTGCCAATTTCGCCAACTTCTCCTTCTTCCCTAGTCCATTATTTCTCCTTCTTCTTCTTCTGCAGATTAACAATTCTCTCTAATAATAATTTATTTTTTATACACGAATGATGTAAACAAACCCTTCTCACCCTTACTTTCTAGTAATTTTATTTTAATAACAACTAAAAAGACATCAAATTTTCATCGAAGTAATTAATAGTTTACAATACATTTGGAAATATGTCAGAGGAATAATATACTCATAACAACGATTGTGAAGAAAAATAAATTCATGGCCAAAGATAGTTCGATCTCCACCATATGTGTTTGGCACTGGGGATGGCATCAAAAACCATTCTACTATTCCAAAATCGTGACTTGCTTGATACTCCTAGTAAAGCGTGTTACAATCAACGAACGCACTGTACTGATGACGACCAATAGTCAGAAACTAGTTATCGTTGATGATAAACAATAATTTATGCCTACAATTATTATTTCAAATTATCTATGAATGATTTAATGTTTTTTTTATGATTCGGCGTAAATGCACTTTGAATGTCTTCTTGTGATCTAATTTTAAATATTAAGACATTTCAGCCTGTTTAACGTGAAATTTAGCAATTTACAATAATCAAAACTTACCCTTGTAAGAAGGTTGAAGAAAAAGATAAAATAATGTAAAAGATTTATGTGTGATTTCTATCTAATTTTGTAATTCGAAAAACTAGATTTAGTAACGCGGCTCTTTAAGCTGGCGATAAATTTCCAGTAGCGACTTCTTCACGCGCAATTTATGTTTATTTTTCTGGTCGACAGCGTTTTTAGCGTTTAATTTATTTCGAGTTTAATTCCAGCTCAAAGACATTAAACTATGATTGATGACATCGGTGTTTTTCTATTTTAAAATCTCCTGCTCGATCCACACTAATGAGCAAATTTACAGCTAATTAGTAACTTAAGAGTCACCAAAGCAAGCACTGATTATTTGAATTATTTATTGTATTAAACACCTACATATAGTCGGATTATTCTTCGAAAGGAAAACGTAAATTGTTGAATCCCAAACTTTAATAAAAAGAAAGACGAATCAAGAAAATGTAACAATAATTATAATGAGCTTTTTTAGAATTAGAATTCGAATTTGAATTCGAATTCGAAAGATAAAAATATTAAGAATTCACGGGGAAGTAGTAGTTTTATTTTTTAGCCGTAAACTAGTAAACCTACACCTTCAGACTTCATGATACCTATGGAAGATAGCCGTTACCACCAGGATAAGGATAAAACAACACTGAAAAACTGAGCTGGAGAAAAAAAACATTGCATTAGGTGATTATAAAAATTGTAAAAAATTAATCTCCACAAGAATTAGCTTCAAAATTTCAAAATTTATCCACAACAAACCTATTTTTAACATCCTCTTAAAACAATTGACAAAGCACACCTGGAGACAGAATGACAACACCCAAAACTTGAACTGGAGAAAAAAAAACTCTGCATTGGGTGATTAGAAAAATTGTAAAAAATTAATCTCAACAAGAATTAGCTTCAAAATTTCAAAATCCACCTAGAATAAACCTATTTTTAACATCCTCTTAAAAAAATTGGCAAAACACAGCTGGAGACAGAATGACAACACCCAAAACTTGAACTGGAAAAAAAAAATTCTGCATTAGGTGATTAGATAAATTGTAAAAAATTAATCTCAACAAGAATTAGCTTCAAAATTTCAAAATCCACCCAGAATAAACCTATTTTTAACATCCTCTTAAAAAAATTGGCAAAACACAGCTGGAAACGGAATGACAACACCCAAAACTTGAACTGGAGAAAAAAAAAACTCTGCATTAGGTGACTAGAAAAATTGTAAAAAATTAATCTCAACAAGAATTAGCTTCAAAATTTCAAAATCTACCCAGAATAAACCTATTTTTAACATCCTCTTAAAAAAATTGGCAAAACACACCTGGAGACAAAATGACAACACCCAAAACTTGAACTGGAGAAAAAAAAACTCTGCATTGGGTGATTAGAAAAATTATAAAAAATTAATCTCAACAAGAATTAGCTTCAAAATTTCAAAATCCACCTAGAATAAACCTATTTTTAACATCCTCTTAAAAAAATTGGCAAAACACAGCTGGAAACGGAATGACAACACCCAAAACTTGAACTGGAGAAAAAAAAAACTCTGCATTAGGTGACTAGAAAAATTGTAAAAAATTAATCTCAACAAGAATTAGCTTCAAAATTTCAAAATCCACCCAGAATAAACCTATTTTTAACATCCTCTTAAAAAAATTGGCAAAACACAGCTGGAAACGGAATGACAACACCCAAAACTTGAACTGGAGAAAAAAAAAACTCTGCATTAGGTGACTAGAAAAATTGTAAAAAATTAATCTCAACAAGAATTAGCTTCAAAATTTCAAAATCTACCCAGAATAAACCTATTTTTAACATCCTCTTAAAAAAATTGGCAAAACACAGCTGGAAACGGAATGACAACACCCAAAACTTGAACTGGAGAAAAAAAAACTCTGCATTGGGTGATTAGAAAAATTATAAAAAATTAATCTCAACAAGAATTAGCTTCAAAATTTCAAAATCCACCTAGAATAAACCTATTTTTAACATCCTCTTAAAAAAATTGGCAAAACACAGCTGGAAACAGAATGACAACACTAAAAACTTGAACTGGAGAAAAAAAACTCTGCATTGGGTGATTAGAAAAATTGTAAAAAATTAATCTCAACAAGAATTAGCTTCAAAATTTCAAAATCTACCCAGAACAAACCTATTTTTAACATCCCCTTAAAACAATCGACAAAGCACAGCTGGAGACAGAATGACAACACCTAAAACTTGAACTGGAGAAAAAAAACTCTGCATTGGGTGATTAGAAAAATTGTAAAACATTAATCTCAACAAGAATTAGCTTCAAAATTTCAAAATCTACCCAGAATAAACCTATTTTTAACATCCTCTTAAAATAATTGACAAAGCACACCTGGAGACAAAATGACAACACCCAAAACTTGAACTGGAGAAAAAAAAACTCTGCATTGGGTGATTAGAAAAATTATAAAAAATTAATCTCAACAAGAATTAGCTTCAAAATTTCAAAATCCACCCAGAATAAACCTATTTTTAACATCCTCTTAAAAAAATTGGCAAAACACAGCTGGAAACAGAATGACAACACTAAAAACTTGAACTGGAGAAAAAAAACTCTGCATTGGGTGATTAGAAAAATTGTAAAAAATTAATCTCAACAAGAATTAGCTTCAAAATTTCAAAATCTACCCAGAATAAACCTATTTTTAACATCCTCTTAAAATAATTGACAAAGCACACCTGGAGACAAAATGACAACACTTAAAACTTGAACTGGAGAAAAAAACTCTGCATTGGGTGATTAGAAAAATTGTAAAAAATTAATCTCAACAAGAATTAGCTTCAAAATTTCAAAATCTACCCAGAATAAACCTATTTTTAACATCCTCTTAAAATAATTGACAAAGCACACCTGGAGACAAAATGACAACACCCAAAACTTGAACTGGAGAAAAAAAAACTCTGCATTGGGTGATTAGAAAAATTATAAAAAATTAATCTCAACAAGAATTAGCTTCAAAATTTCAAAATCCACCTAGAATAAACCTATTTTTAACATCCTCTTAAAAAAATTGGCAAAACACAGCTGGAAACAGAATGACAACACTAAAAACTTGAACTGGAGAAAAAAAACTCTGCATTGGGTGATTAGAAAAATTGTAAAAAATTAATCTCAACAAGAATTAGCTTCAAAATTTCAAAATCTACCCAGAATAAACCTATTTTTAACATCCTCTTAAAATAATTGACAAAGCACACCTGGAGACAAAATGACAACACTTAAAACTTGAACTGGAGAAAAAAACTCTGCATTGGGTGATTAGAAAAATTGTAAAAAATTAATCTCAACAAGAATTAGCTTCAAAATTTCAAAATCCACTCAGAATAAACCTATTTTTAACATCTCCTTAAAACAATTGACAAAGCACAGCTGGAGACAGAATGACAACACCCAAAACTTGAACTGTAGAAAAAAAAAACATTGCATTGGGTGATTAGAAAAATTGTAAAAAATTAATCTCCACAAGAATTAGCTTCAAAATTTCAAAATCCACTCAGAATAAACCTATTTTTAACATCCTCTTAAAACAATTGACAAAGCACAGCTGGAGACAGAATGACAACAACCAAAACTTGAACTGGAGAAAAAAAAACTTTGCATTGGGTGATTAGAAAAATTGTAAAAAATTAATCTCAACAAGAATTAGCTTCAAAATTTTAAAATCCACCCAGAATAAACCTATTCTCAACATCCTCTTAAAAAAATTGACAAAGCACAGCTGGAAAGAGAATGACAACACCCAAAACTTGAACTGGAGAAAAAAAAAACTCTGCATTGGGTGATTAGAAAAATTGTAAAAAATTAATCTCAACAAGAATTAGCTTCAAAATTTCAAAATCTACCCAGAATAAACCTATTTTTAACATCCTCTTAAAAAAATTGCCAAAACACAGCTGGAAACAGAATGACAACACCCAAAACTTGAACTGGAGAAAAAAACTCTGCATTGGGTAATTAGAAAAATTGTACAAAATTAATCTCAACAAGAATTAGCTTCAAAATTTCAAAATCTACCCAGAATAAACCTATTTTTAACATCCTCTTAAAAAAATTGGCAAAACACAGCTGGAGACAGAATGACAACACCCAAAACTTGAACTGAAAAAAAAAAACTCTGCATTGGGTGATTAGAAAAATTGTAAAAAATTAATCTCAACAAGAATTAGCTTCAAAATTTCAAAATCCACCCAGAATAAACCTATTTTTAACATCCTCTTAAAAAAATTGGCAAAACACAGCTGGAAACAGAATGACAACACTAAAAACTTGAAGTGGAGAAAAAAAAACTCTGCATTGGGTGATTAGAAAAATTGTAAAAAATTAATCTCAACAAGAATTAGCTTCAAAATTTCAAAATCTACCCAGAATGAACCAATTTTTGACATTCTCTTAAAACAATTGACAAAGCACACCTGGAGACAGAATGACAACACCCAAAACTTGAACTGGAGAAAAAAAACTCTGCATTGGGTGATTAGAAAAATTGTAAAAAATTAATCTCGACAAGAATTAGCTTCAAAATTTCAAAATCCGCCCAGAATAAACCTATTTTTAACATCCTCTTAAAACAATTGACAAAGCACAGCTGGAAACAGAATGAGAACACCCAAAACTTGAACTGGAGAAAAAAACTCTGCATTGGGTGATTAGAAAAATTGTAAAAAATTAATCTCAACAAGAATTAACTTCAAAATTTCAAAATCTACCCAGAATAAACCTTCTTTTAACATCCTCTTAAAAAAATTGCCAAAACACAGCTGGAAACAGAATCACAACACCCAAAACTTGAACTGGAAAAAAAAAACTTTGCATTGGGTGATTAGAAAAATTGTAAAAAATTAATCGCCACAAGAATTAGCTTCAAAATTTCAAAATCCACCGAGAATAAACCTATTTTTAACAACCCCTTAAAACAATTGACAAAACACAACTGGAGACAGAATGGCAACACCCAAAACTTGAACTGGAGAAAAAAAAACTCTGCATTGGGTGATTAGAAAAATTGTAAAAAATTAATCTCAACAAGAATTAGCTTCAAATTTCAAAATTTACCCAGAATAAAACAATTTTTGACATCCTCTTAAAACAATTTTCATAGCACACCTGGAAACAGAACGACAACACTCAGAACTTGAGAAAAGAAGAGTATAGAATACTACACATGATTAGACACTTAAAAATGTCTATTGTAAATAATATTTTACCATAATATGCAAAATAAACTAATTTTGTTAGGAGACTTCTTGCACGATATAAATATTTATATCCAACTTTAGTTCTCTAGAAAATGTCCAATTTCTGAAGACTATTTTATTTTTTATTGATCCCAGGGATGAAAGACTCACAATAAATTCTTTGTTGGCGCAATTATTTATTGTGCACTGAAATACAGCAACGACGTTAACCGAGTGACCAATCAATGCAGGTCCATTCTTATCGAGGCAGTACTCGCTTTCATTGAACCATTGGATGTCCTTTAGTGAATTAAAATTTAAGTACTTTATATCATACTGTTTAGAAACAATCTTAATCTCCCGAATATGGAACCAAACCGCCTTATAATTTTCCGTCATTACGCCATGTTTGATGCGTTTTTTGTTTGTTTTTGCCCGAAGAGCACTTGGTTAATTCATGCGCGTTAATTAGCTCCGTGTAGTATTTTTGTTTGCTACTTATTGCTAATTGAAGCGACCCTGGAGATCTTCTCGGAGTGGAAAAAAAGGATAAAGGATTGCCTGGATGGCGATTACATGTGTTCAGCGGCTCGCGGCGGCCGAAGAGACGTTTTTAGAGCAGCGGCAGCAGTGAGCGGTGCGCCGGCTTTGAACTCTCTCGCAGACTCTGATTACGTTTCTGCGGTGCGATCATGCGAACAGCAGTCAACGTAATTACCACTGTTTCACTTACTTTCAACGAGGCTGCATCACCATTTATCACCATACAAATATTTTATATGCATTCTTCAAACATGTCAATTGATTCGCAACAATCATAAAGTCTGTGATATAAAATAATGAAAACAAATAGTTTTGAGAGAGATAAGCGTTTGAGAAAGTGTTTTATTTTTAATATTGCGTATTGGCAGAAGGTGTACTGGTTAAGTTCGCGTACATTTCCCTGCTGCATCACGGGTCGAATGGGTTCGATTCCTCGCCCGAGCGGACCTTATTTTCACACCCCAAAATACCCTCTTATCGGGTAAATTAAAAAAATCTAGGGATAGGGGCATTTTGACTATCTTAACCGTAGGTACTCTTTAACCCTTTTTACTCGTATTTATTAGTGATAACACGTATTGTGTCTACAATAAGTCGACATACGAGTGCAAAGGGTTAATAGATAGTCACGAACAGGTTGAATATTCACTATTAAAACTTGTAAATTAATTTAAATTTCATTATCGTGCCGGAAATGGTTTAGGTTTACAAATCCAAAAAGAGTTTATGACAAAATTCCTGTTACAAATAATTGTAGCAGATATGCATCACCTCCTGCACGCGGCTCTCTTTCATCCTCTATTTTTTTTGCCGGGGGACTATTAACCCAAAATAGTGTATCGACTTTGATCGTTTCCTTCGCATAATTACACTAATTAGTGTGTAATTCACGAAAAACAGAACATTTTTTGGAGGAAGCACTTAATCAAGTACCTTAGGCGGTTCCACAGTTTACCTAATACGAATAGGAACTGGCGGATTAAATGATAATTGGTTACAATGAAAGAGATTAATCTAAAAGTGCCATGCCGAATGACTCGGATGAAACTGACGTTTAAAACGTCAAAATTGTGAAAGATGGAAAAATTATTCTTCAAATTCAAAAACTCAGTTTACTCAAAAACTAAAGCGATTTCGAAAAAAACTTATTCTTTATAAGTTGTTCTTTTTGGCATTGTCTACTATTATTATTATTATAAATTTGCTGTAACTATTATCGTTTCATAATTATAAACTAAAAATGAAAAAATAAAGATAATTTTTTTTCTGGAATCGCAATGATTTTATGAAAAATATTTTCAAGCAAAAGATGTTCATTTCTTTGTTGTCTTCAATGTCTGTTTAAATGTTTTTGTGATATTTTTCATATTTAAGAAAATATTGGCAAAAAACAAACAACTGGCAAGGTAAACACCCACTTCCGGTGTACAAAATTTTACCAAAAGCTTTTCAGTTCTTCGGATTATCAAATAAGACATATGTTCAAAGTTTCATATCAATTGCTCTGTTAGTTTTTGAGATAAAGCGCGCACAGACAGACAGATTGTTTTTTGCCAATATTTTCTTAAATATGAAAAATATCACAAAAACATTTAAACAAACTTTGAAGACAATAAAGAAATGAACATCTTTTGCTTGAAAACATTTTTCATAAAATCAGTTTTATTCGAGAAAAAAATTTATTATTATTTTTTTAATTTTTGGTTTATAACTATAAAACGATAACAGTTACAGCAAATTTATATTAATAATAATTGTAGAGAATGCTAAAATAAACGACTTATAAAGAATAAGTTTTTTTCGAAATACCTTTAGTTTTTGAGTTAACTGAGTTTTTGTAATTTGAAGTATAATTTTTCCATGTTTCATAATTTTGACGTTTTAAACGTCAGTTTCATCCGAGTTTACACAACGCTCGATGTACATTTAAAATATGATTTAAGTCGGAGAAAGTAACATGATGGCCACATCACAATTTTTTGTTTGTTTTTCAATGGAAATTAGAACGAGGATTATTATGTATGATTGATTTCAATAAATTGATTTGTACAAATAGATATGGTGTATACTGATTTTACAAAGCCACTTGGCTAGATTTAGCATTCTCAACATGGTTCCTTCTAGTTACCAAATGACGTTATTCATTGGATTCATAGTTTTTTTTCTCTTGGAACTTATTAGGAAGGTTTTTGGTGAAAATTGGAATCTTGTACAGGTAGATACAATGTATACTGATTTCTCTTAGGCATTTGACAAGATTTAGCAATTTCAACACCGCTCTTATTAATTTTCAAATGAAGTTGTTCATTGGATGAATAGTTTTCTGTCTATCGCCAACAAATAGTTCAAATAATTATCTATTATGTGGTATCTGGAGGTGTCACTGGGCACATGCCTACGTTTTGATTTCAATAGATACTAAACAAATTAGAAACAACTTTACTTGTTGCAGAAAGCATTAGATAAATACAAGAAAACGAAATGTAGCCTGAATATATGAATATTCAACCTGTTCGTTAATAGATACGTAAACAAATAGAATATACGGTATTGAGGGTCAGAAAAACGACGGAACTGTTTATCCCAAAAGCGACTGTTTGTAGTTTGTTTTTCTTTGATGATGCTAATTAAAATACAAGCAACTCAGACGAGGAATTTGTGCAAAGTTAAGACAATTTATGTCGCCTTTACGGTCTTAACTAATATTTTTATGAATACTATTTTAATTCGTATGGTTTTATCTTGTTAGAATTGAGATGTAAGGCAATAGTTATAGCAGCAAAAGTGATTATACATGCCAATACCACTCTCTGTTTGTACAAGTCGTAAAACGATTTCCGGCGGAAACAAAGCCCTAGAAATTTCCCTCATCTTCTCCCATAAACCGTTTTGTGTCTGTGCGTGTGTGCATGTGTGTATATATTAGCATCGACACGGACCATAAAGAGCTTAAGTTTATTCGCCGCGGATCGGATTGGTCGGTGGCGGAGACGAAGCCCAAGAAGAAGAAGAGGAACGTGACGTCCATAATTGCCGCTTTCCACGATCCCTGTAAATAATTGAGTAATTGAACATCTGTAAAATTTTAATTGAACATAGAATGCGTGTCATAGGAGTGAGATATCACGAGTCTGTTTAAAATTCATGCGTTGCTCTGTAATCTGAGAGCGGGCTCGAGAATGAGAGAGAGGGAGAGAGGGACGAGGCGAGCCAGACCAAACGGGTATTCACACGTGTCATAAAGCAGGCTGCCAACTCTTCGGCTTGGGCCCTCGGGGTCTCTCACTCTTGAATTATTTATTAAGTGATTAATTCGTTACCGGCCCGTACGATCCCAGGCATTGTTTCGAGCGAACGCAACAAGAAAAAAGATGGTAAGGGTCGAGATATGGTGAATATTTGAAGTTAGGTGGTAAGATGGTCATCCGATCTTGTTTTGTAACATTTCTTTAAATGTACAATAAGTTCATATTCTCTTTAAAATTACAGAAAAATTTACGGCCTCGTAAATAGCAAGAAGATAAATATTGGTATAAAAAGTTATTTCAAATTACCCCAACATGGAGTACCCTGTAGAGTGGTACCAAGCACTCGAGGCGTATTGCGCAGTGACCATATTAAATTCAATTGTCTCCGGAGATTTGTTCTCGCGTTCACCGAATACTTTCTCTCTCTTCCCAAACTTTGCCCCCAATGTGTCTCGAGGGGCCGCGGTGGCCTGGTGAGTAGAGCTCCTGCTCACGGGCCTCGTGGTCCGCGGACGGTCACTTTTTCGGAATGAAGAAGTGGCCGTTCGGGTCCATGGATGTCCAGTGTATTCCCCCCCCCATTCATTATATAATTAATAATGATTATATATAAATAAATATTCAGAGATCAATACAAATAGTTAAATGAAACCTCTGGCAGAATGGACCAGCTCCCCATGCCAAAAAAAAAGTGCTCGGTAATACTTTAGTAACAATCACAAGCTTCATTTTTATAATGAGAGAGAGACAATCACCTATTAAAACACTTTTACAAACGACCTAAACAGGTCTTTCAGCCTTTTTTCTAATGGATTATTACATTTTGTTTTATTTCGGAAGAATCAATTAAAATAAGCATATTTGAAATGGAATAGAATGGTTCGCAAATTTTTGACATTTTCAACGGTTGACCAACGTCATCATTAATTTTAACCGATCACCCTGAAGAACACCAACAATATCACGAAACGAAATCAATTAAAACCGAACGAGGAAGCGATCCATAAACAGCGAGGACCTATTTGGAATACAACTATGGAAATGTCACATCAATTATATTGGATGTTTTATCAGTCGATTGCTTCCTCCGCGCGAGCCAACCAAAGCACACCGGATTATTTATTTTAATTACACATTTATCTAAATCGATCCCTGTCCGCATTGTCTTGCGCCTTGATTAATAACACTTGACATTAGTGACGTTCCATTATACGTAACGACAACGGCTCGCATCTATTTATCTTATTCCCATTAGGGAATTGAATATTTTAACGTCCGGCCTTCGATTTATTAAAGAGAAATTTGATTCATTACCAAAAGTCCGGATTATGAATCACTCTGGCTGTATTAGGATAGCGGGGATCGTTAGAAATAAATGGTTATCAATTTGATATTTGGAATATGTTAAGTGGGTTTTGATTTTGTCTTCAGCTTCTTGAGATATGGTACGGTCATGCTGATCATGCACCAAGAATAATAAACATTTTATTGCAAGTGGAGATAAAGTTTTACCGAGTTTGGTAGTTGCTTCTGGACTTGTAGGAGTGTACCATCGTCATGCCGATCAAGCGCCAGGTACCATCAACGTTAATGAAGGAAAACTTGCGTGTGAAGGAAGATAAAGTAATACGAAGTTTAGTGGCTGCGTCTGGACTAAAGGGTACGTAAGTACCATGCAAGTTCATGAAGAAAAACTTGCATGTGAAGGAAAATAAAGAAATAAGAAGATTGGTGGCTGCGTCTTGACTAAAGGCTACCGTCGTACCAATCAAATAGTAAGTATCATGGACGTTCATGAAGAAACACTTGCGTGTGAAGGAAGATAAAGAAATAAGAAGATTGGTGGCTGCGCCTTGACTAAAAGGTACGTAAGTACCATACAAGTTCATGAAGAAAAACTTGCGTGTGAAGGAAGATAAAGAAATAAGAAGATTAGTGACTTGCGCCTTGACTAAAGGGTACAGTTGTGTCCATCAAATAGTAAATACCATGGACGAAAAACATGCATATGAAGGAAGATAAAGAAATGAGAAGATTAATGGCTGCGCCTTGACTAAAGTCTACGGTCGTACGTACCGATCAAATAGTAAGTAACATGAACGTAAATGAAGAAAAACTTGCATGTGAAGGAAGATAAAGAAATAAGAAGATTGGAGGCTGCGTCTTGACTAAAGGCTACCGTCGTACCGATCAAATAGTAAGTACCATGAACATTCATGAAGAAAAACTTGCGTGTGAAGGAAGATAAAGAAATAAAAAGATTAGTGGCTGCGCCTTGACTAAAGGCTACGGTCGTACCGATCAAATAGTAAGTAACATGAACGTTCATGAAGAAAAACTTGCATGTGAAGGAAGATAAAGGAATAAGAAGATTGGTGCCTGCGCCTTGACTAAAGGGTACGGCTGTGCCCATCAAATACAATCAAGTACAATGAACGTTCATGAAGAAAAACTTGCGTGTGAAGGAAGATAAAGAAATAAGAATATTTGTGGCTGCGTCTTGACTAAAGACTACGGTCGTACCGATCAAATAGTAAGTAACATGAACGTTCATGAAGAAGAACTTGCGTGTGAAGGAAGATAAAGAAATAAGAAGATTGGAGGCTGCGCCTTCACTAAAGGGTACGGTTGTGCACACCAAATAGTAAGTACCATGGACGTTCATGAAGAAAAACTTGCATGTCAAGAAAATTAAAGTAAAACCAAGTTCAGTAGTTGCTTCTTGGCTAAGGGTATGATTATGGCAACATGAACGGTCATGAGGAAAAAGTACTACCTAATTTGGTAGTCTTAGCATATGATTATGCTGATCAAGCATTAAAGTACCATGCACCATCTTACTTTCCAATCGTTTAACTAAAGACAGGATTTCGAAAAAATGTTCATTTTGCAAGAGTAGCAGAACTAAATGTGAAATTTTTCTCTCGTTAAAAATGTCGTGGATTTACCTGATTAGAATTTAGAATAGAGACCACCCACCACCCTTCATACCAACTTCAACTTAAACCACAAATCTTTGTTTGGGTTAATTGACATAAATTGTTCATAGACTAGAAAATTTGCAAAGGAATTACTAAAATACAGTGTTTACAGCAGAAGTTAAAATAAAAACTCAAAACAGGGTTTCTACAAAAATGTTCATTTTGCGAGAGAAACAGAAATAAATGTGAAATTTGTGTCTCGTTGAAAATAAAGATTTGGCAATGGCCTGTCGTGGATTTACCTGATTGGAATTTAGAATAGAGCCCACCCACCACCCTCCATACCACCTTCAACTTAAGCCACAAATCTTTGTTTGGGTTAATTGAAATATATTGTTCATAAACTAGAATGAAATAAATTACTGAAATACAGTGTTTGTAGATGAAGTTAAAATAAACTGAAGGGTAGTGGGTGGGCCTTATCCTACTTTCCAACCAGCCTAACTCAAAACAGAGTTTCTGCAAAATGCTCAAGTTGCAAAAAAAGCAGAGTCAATGCGAAATTTGCCTCTCGTTGAAAATAAACATTTGGCAATAGCCTATCGTGGATTTTACTGATTGGATTTTAGAATACAGACCACCCACCATCCTTCATAACCTTTAACTTAAGCAAATCTTTGTTTGGGTTAATTGAAATATATTGTTCATGGACAAGAACATTTGGAAAGGAATTACTGAAAGACAGTGTTTATAGCTGAAGTTAAAGTAAATTCAAAGGTGGTGGGTGGGCTTTATTCTACTTTTCAATCAGCTTAACTCAAAACAGCGTTCTTCAAAATGTTCATTGTACAAGAGAAACAGAAACAAATGTGTATCATAATGAAGATTTGGTAATGGCCTGCCTTAGATTTTACTGGTTGGATTGAAGGATATGACCCACCCACCACTCCTCGTTTTAGCTTCAGCTTAAGCCACAAGTCTTTGATTAGATGAATTAAAATATCATCGTTAATAGACTAGAAAACTTGATATGAGAATAACCACTGATAAACAGTATTTGTTACCGAAAGCAAATTAAATTCAAGGGTGGTGGGTGGTCTCCATACCACTCTTCAATTATCTGAACCCAAAACGGGGTTTTGTTCAAAACGTCCATTTTGCAAATATCTTGTTCAAAATAAACACTTGCCGAAAATATATCTTGGATGTAACTGGTTGGATTGTATTTTAGAGCCCACCCACCATCCTCTGAATGAACTTTTACTGAAAAATTCCAACGAAGTAAAAAGAAATATCATTAAACAACATGAGTTTTGTTATATTAAGAATGAAATAGAGGGCGGTGGGTGATCCCTAGGTGGTGGATGGGCTCTACCCTACTCTCCAGTCAGCTGAACCCAAAACAGGGTTTTGTACAAAACGTCCATTTTGCAAGCGGAACAAATGCAAATGCGGATTTTATCTCTTGTTCAAAATTAACATTTGGAGAAAGCATGTCTTGGAGTTAACTGGTTGGATTTTAGGTTAGGGCCCACCCACCATCCTCTGGATGAACTTTTACTTAAGCTACAAACATGGCATCGTATTGATATTAATTAATTCAAAAAATTACAACGAATTCAAAAGAAATATCATTAAACAACATCAGTTTTGTTATATTAAGAATGAAATGAAGGGCGATGGGTGGGCCCTAGGATGGTGGATAATGGGCTATAGCCTACTCTCCAATCGGCTGAACCCAAAACAGGGTTTTGTGCAAAACGTCCATTTTGCAAGAGGAACAAATTTTATCCCTTGTTGAAAATGAACATTTGGTAAAAGCATGAATTTAACTGGTTGGATTTTAGGTTAGGGCCCACCCACTATCATTAACATTTACTCAAGCTACAAACATAGCGTCGTATTGACATTGAAAGTTTCCGAAAATTCCAACGAATTAAAAAAAAATATCATTAAACAACCTCAGTTTAAGTTTAAGTTTTAAGTTAAGAATTAAATGAAGGGCGGTGGGTGGTTCACATCCTATAATTCAATCAATTAAACAAAACCCAGAATTGTTTCATGTAAATTAATTTACGAGATAAAAAATTATAATTTGTTAACGTTTAAACACCAGTGAAACACTTGCTAATGTTTACTGGTTAGATTGTAGGATTGTTGGATAGAGACCACCCACCTCCCGTATGTTTAGCTTTTACTCAAGTTACACACGGTGATTTCGTATTGAAATTTAACTAATAAAATTAGTAAATAATTTGAATTAAAAAATTAGAAATATTACAATTGTATTATCGTGAAACCCTCGATTTTGTTTAATTCACTGGATTGTGGGATAAAGCCCACCCACCACCTTATGAGATAGGGTCTACCCACCACCCTTTCAATTCACTGATGCTTAAGCTACACACCCTTATATATTTATATTATTTACTGCTGGAAACCGGTGGAACCCTCGTCTATGTTCAGTTGGTTGGATTGTAGGATAGAGCCCACCCACCACTTTTCGAATCAACTGTTATTTAAGTTAATTACACATCCTGTTTCTTGGGTCATTATTACCCATTTACATTGCTAACAAAGAAATTTCAACAGACACTGTGTTGAAGTTAATACAAATACAAAGGGTGGTGGGTGGGTCCTATCTAACAATCTATAACCAGGGTGGTCGGTCGGCCCTGTTTAACAATTTAACCAGTTAGTCGTAGTCCAGTGTTATTACATATAAGCTAATTTAAAAAAAATAAAATCTAAAATATTACATTGATATTATTTCTGTACTGTTTTACACTCGTGAAACCCTCGTTTATGTTCAACTAGTTGGATTGTAGGATAGGGCACTATTGTAGGGTTGTACAATGACTATAACATTTAGACTGAAAGGAATTACTGAAACTCAGTGTTTATAGCTGAAGTTAAGTTAAGTTGGTGAGTGAGCCTTATCCTACTTTCCAGGTGGTGGGTGGGCCCTATCCTATTTTCCAGGTGGTGGGTGGGCCCTATCCTATTTTCCAGGTGGTGGGTGGGCCCTATCTTACTTTCCAATCAGTTTAACTTCTAAAAGGGTTTCTACAAAACGTTCATTTTGCAAGAGAAGCTAAAAGTGTAGATTTTGTCTCATGGTCAAAATGCACATTTGGCAAAAGCATGATTTGTGTTTAACTTCGTATTAGTTTTAAGTCTCCACTTAATCAATTCAAATACCATTGTTCATAGACTAGGAAACTAGGTGAACCTTGAATGTAATCATTTGCTACCGCCTCCTAGATAATCTGTTTCTGTTTTTTACTTTCTCCGTCACGAAGTACGAGAAAGTATTGTGATCGTGATTTTTTTTTCAAAAATTTTTTTTACGGAAATATCCGTTTTGGGGTCCCTAGATGCCATTTCAACAATTTCTGGAATTTTTTTTTTGTGTCTGTGTCTGTGTGTGTGTGTGTGTCTGCCTGTGTGCGCTGTATCTCAAAAACTAATAGAGCAATTGATATGAAACTTTGAACATACGTCTTATTTGATAATCTGAAGAACTGAAAAGCTTTTGGTAAAATTTCGTACATCGGAAGTGGATGTTTACCTTAACTGTTTTTTGTTTTTTGCCAATATTTTCTTAAATATAAAAAATATCACAAAAACATTTAAACAAACATCGAATACAACAAAGAAATGAACATCTTTTGCTTGAAAATATTTTTCATAAAATCATTGCTATTCGAGAAAAAAATTGATTATTTTTTTTAAATTTTTGGTTTATAATTATGAAACGATAATAGTTACAGCAAATTTATGTGAATAATAATTGAAGAGAATGCCAAAATGAACAACTTCTAAAGAATAAGTTTTTTTCGAAATCTCGTTAGTTTTTGAATAAATCGAGTTTTTGAATTTGATGTATATTTGTTCCATCTTTCATGATTTTGACGTTTTAAACGTCAGTTTCATCCGAGTTTACGCAACGCTCGATGTACATTTAAAATATGATTTCAATTGAAAATAAACCATGAAAACGTAAATATAAATGGCTATGATACCATCAAGTCGGAGAAAGTAACATGATGGCCACATCACCATTTTTTTTTCTACAAATTCCAAATCTTTTTGTCGCGAGAAAGTGGCACTATCAACGCGTCCAATTCATAAACATAAGTACGGATATTTTTAAGCTCGGTTCGGAATGTCGGAGCTTTTCCTTCTGACGTCGGTTATGTGTATATGGTGTGTATATATATAAATGTTCGCCGGTTCGTGCTGCATGTGCGAATTTTAGTTCTTTATGGTCTCAAGTTTGTTTATGTTGTGTTGCATTTGTATTGTGTTGCACTTGCCCCGGTCTACGCTTTTGTTTTATTTTGCCTGCCCGCAGTTTTATTTCGCCTGCATATTTCAAGATATACACCTACATTCGCCGCGTGGAAGATAAAATGCGACCTCAGAGGCACCAAAACGAACCGAGGGACGAGCTCTCACGTGCACACACACGGCCCCATCGAGAGACACGATTTCGGCGCTCATTAAAATGTTGGAACTGTCAGTTTTCTGGCAATGCAATGGTTTCGAATGATGAATGCGTTCAGTTTCGCACGTTTCTGGAATAACAATGCGATGCACACGTGTGGGGTATTAAACGTTGAATTGAAATAGTGAAAGTACGCAAATTAACTTTATACAGGGTGACCCATCTAAAATAATATGTGTGGTACTGTATCTCAAGTTTTCTGCAGATGCCTGGAAAGATGTGTGTTTTAACATGGGCAGATTCTGGTGGCATATTAACTTTAAATTTTTTCTTTTTGTTCTGATCTCGAAAAATAACATACACCCGCTTTACAATTATTGTTTCGCCTTTTTCAGCGTTGGTAAGAGCCCGAACATCTTTTCCACCTTTTGCAATTCTTTTTCCCAGGTTGATGTTTAACTGGAACCACGATTCATCCATATTAAACATTTTACGTGGTTCATTCATGAGGTTGTGACTTAAAGTATGGGTCAACTTCTGAATGGTAAAAGCACTGAGCCAAATGTATTTATTTTATTTCTAAATGCAGTTTATAATTTGGCATTGCCTTGAAGGATAACACTATGTTTGTCCTCCGTAAGATAATATCGTTTTTAGTTTTCACGTAGTTGATTACTTCAAACATATATCTATAATGCAGATCCCTTCTGATTGAAGAAGATGAGACACTTAATAGTCAATAAATTTGAATGGTAAAATGATGACCTTATCAGGAAGCAGAAGATCCGCGAGTTCGTACGGATTGAGACATTCAGCGTAATGTATTTGCGTCGAAGGTACGCACAAAGGAGTTGAATCAAAACACTCATTACCTATCTTGATCAGATCGGATCTGTGCACCTCGACGAGGAGAGAGAGAGAAAGATACCCATCATTCGGACATTGGAAGAACGAGTTATCCAAGAGGCGGATAAACGATTATTATTACCAATTCCTTGCGTGCCCACCACGAATAACTCCCCCCATTGTAAACGATTAAGACATTAACAGTTCATAATAACAGGTTAATAATAGGCCCGAGGAGAGATTTGGATTTCCATTTTCTATGCACGAGGCGATGATCGGTTTTTCTCCGCCGGTTTATGATTGGAATTTTTTTTGCGGACGGGAGAGGCCGCCGAGCCAATAACTCTTTGTCGAGCGTCTTTGAGAAAAAGCGTGCATGTAGCCCGCTGTGAAACGAACCAACAAAATCATGCAGCTCTCCGTATCTATTAGGAGGATGATCAAAGGGCCGACCTAGAGGGAACTAGTTTACCATCGGCGGCGGAACCGGTCCGCGCCCGATCCGTACGCCCGGTATTTCCATCAAAAATCACTATTTTTCTAACTGGATTACTTTATAATAGGATTAGTTTTTGTCAATTCAAATAATTCCTCCTAGGGAGAGGAGAAGCTGCTTAACTCATTCCGATCCAGACCTCTTTTTCCTCGGGTCTCTGAGGAGGCCGCCGCCGGTTGGCTTTTACGGTCCCCTTTTAGGTTACTCAACCATAATACCGCCTTTCTTCTTTCTGATCGGGATGTTTGCAACTATTGATTAAACCGATTTTTTAAAATAATCAACAATCAATCAAAGAGAGGGTAAATGGAAACATTCTAAAAGACTGCATGGTAATATTTTGTAGTCTTAATAATGATGACAAAACACACTTTATTAAAACTGCAAGTTACAAATGGCCATCGACCGAAGTCTTTCAGCATTTTGTAGTCTTATTAATCATCAAAGGTATTCAATCAATAAACGGTGTGTAATTTTATCTAGGCAAAAACGCGCCATGGTAATCAAAATTATAAAATTGTACAAATTCGTTGATAACAGGAAGTTTATTAAGTAAAAGACAATAATTTTGGTTTAACTAATTCCTAATTAATCAGCATGTTACGATGCCTCCAACGAAAACCTTAATGTAATCACTCAATTACACGCTTTAACGCACCAGCAATAAAACAAACTAATTTTCGAACTTTATTACGTCCGAACATTAATCACCGAAACGGAGCTACCGTACCCCCGAGGACTACCAAAACCGCCGAAGATCCACACCACCACCAGTTTTAGTCGCTTTCGTAATTAAGGTCGACCAGATAGATGAGAGGAGGAGATAGAAGAGCGAGGTGATGCATCGCCCGTCAGAGGAAGTTGACACGCCGATCAAACGTGGAGGAAGGCATAACCCGGCAACGAATTCATAATTTGTGTGTTACCATTGGCGCTCTCCGATAATTGGGCCCCGTCTTGGTTCACCCGGTCCACACGATGACTTTCCATGAAATTTACGATCGAGTTAATTACCGCGCACGGGAGATTATCTTCTCGGTGGTGATGATCTCAAATTGCCCGATCGTTTCCACGTCATATCCGTTTATGTCTCTACTTTGTTTAATCGTTAAAATATAATAAGGTAAACTTTCTTTTTTTTTTGTAATATAAATTATCAGGGGCGGCTCGTTATATAGAGCCAAGGAGCCATGGCACTACCTGTGGCTTCAAGCTACTCGAGCAAAAAATAAAAAAAATATAAAACGTGTAAAATTCTGCAAAAATTAAAATACATTTGCAAATCACCGTTTTATCAAATTAAGTGCAGTTTTTGAACATCCATCAATTATTTCGAGAGTTGTGAATTTTTGAAAATTTTAGTTTTCAAGTTATGCAATACTCGAGCAAAAAATTAAAAAAATATATAAAACATGTCGACGAAATTTTACAAAAATTAAATTAGATTTGCAAATCATCGTTTTATCAAAATAAATTGAGTATTTGAAAATCCACCGATTATTTCGCGAGTTGTGAATTTTAGAAAATTTGAGATTTCCAATTGTGCAAAACTCAAAATAAGAAATATAAAACGCGTCGACTAAATTCTATTAAAATTAAATTGGATTTGCAAATCCTAGTTTTATCAAATTAAGTGCAGTTTTTAAAAATCTACCAATTACTTCGCGAGTTGTGAATTTTTGAAAATTTTAGTTTTCAAGTTTTGCAATACTCGAGTAAAAAATAAAAAAAATATATAAAACGTGTCGACGAAATTTTACAAGAATTAAATTAGATTTGCAAATCATCGTTTTATCAAAATAAATTGAGTATTTGAAAATCCACCGATTATTTCGCGAGTTGTGAATTTTAGAAAATTTGAGATTTCCAATTGTGCAAAACTCGAAAAAAAAAAATTAAAACGCGTCGACTAAATTCTATTAAAATTAAATTGCATTTGCAAATCCTAGTTTTATCAAATTAAGTGCAGTTTTTAAAAATCCACCAATTACTTCGCGAGTTGTGAATTTTTGAAAATTTTAGATTTCAAGTTTTGCAATACTCGAGTAAAAAATAAAAAAAATATATAAAACGTGTCGACGAAATTTTACAAGAATTAAATTAGATTTGCAAATCATCGTTTTATCAAAATAAATTGAGTATTTGAAAATCCACCGATTATTTCGCGAGTTGAGAATTTTAGAAAATTTGAGATTTCCAATTGTGCAAAACTCGAAAAAAAAAATATAAAACGCGTCGACTAAATTCTATTAAAATTAAATTGGATTTGCAAATCCTAGTTTTATCAAGTTAAGTGCAGTTTTTAAAAATCCACCAATTATTTCGCGAGTTGTGAATTTTTAAAAATTTTAGTTTTCGAATTATGCAATACTCGAGTAAAAAATAAAAAACATATATAAAACGTGTCGACGAAATTTTACAAGAATTAAATTAGATTTGCAAATCATCGTTTTATCAAAATAAATAGAATATTTGAAAATCCACCGATTATTTCGCGAGTTGTGAATTTTTGAAAATTTTAGTTTTCGAATTGTGTAATATTCTAGCAAAAAAATTAAAAAAATATAAAACGCGTCGACTAAATTCTACAAAAATTAAATTAGATTTACAAATCATCGTTTTATCAAAATAAATTGAGTATTTGAAAATCCACCGATTATTTCGCGAGTTGTGAATTTTTGAAAATTTTAGATTTCCAATTGTGCTATACTCGAAAAAAAAAATGCAATACGTGTCGACTTAATTCTACAAAAATTAAATTAGATTTGCAAATGATTGTTTTATCAAATTAAGTGCAGTTTTTGAAAATCCGCCAATTATTTCGCGAGTTCTGAATATTTGAAAATTTTTGTTTTCGAATTGTGTAATATTCGAGCAAAAAATAAAAAAAAATATATAAAACGTGTCGACTAAATTACAAAAAGCGACGAATTACAGTATTATCAGTTATTAAAATTTGATTTAAAAGTTGTTAAACAAAAACTCAACACTTTTACAGCGCCACAAAAATGGCGAATATAATTGCAAACCCGGGTGATTTTGAGAGATACAGAATTGCAAAATAAATTCAATTCTCGAAAATTTCAGAAAGATTGGATTTTTTAAAGTAATGTAGAAATTCGACTATAAAACGTCAAACTTGTCAAACATTGGGGCAAAATAAATTTAATTCTTAAAAATTTCACAAAAATTACATTTTTTTAAAGGAACGTAGAAATTAAACTCGAAAACGTCAAATTTCTCAAACATTGCGGCAAAATAAATTAAATTCTTGAAAATTTCAGAAAAATTGGATTTCTTTAAAGTAACGTAGAAATATTACTTTAAAATGTCAAACTTGTCAAAAATTGGAGCAAAATAAATTCCATTCATGAAAAATTCAGAAAAATTGGATTTCTTTAAAATCACATAGAAATTCGACTCTAAAACGTCAAACTTGTCAAACATTGGGGTAAAAAAATTCAATTCTTCATAATTTTAGAAAAATTGTATTTCTTTAAAATCACTTAGAAATTCGACTCTAAATCGTCAAACGAATTCTTGAAAATATCGGAAAAATTGGATTTTTTTAAAGTAACGCAGATATTCGACTTAAAAACTTTAAACTTGTCAAACGTTGGTGAAAAATAAATTAAATTTTTGAAAATTTCAGAAAAATTGGATTTCTTAAAATAACGAAGAAATTCGATTTTAAAACTTCAAACTTGCCAAACATTGGGGCAAAATAAATTTAATTCTTGAAAATTTCAGAAAAATTGAATTTTTTAAAAGTAACGTAGAAATTCGACTTTAAAACAATAAACTTGTCAAACACTGGGGCAAAATAAATTCAATTCGTGAAAATTTCAGAAAAATTGGATTTCTTTAAAGTAACGTAGAAATTTTACTTTAAAATGTCACTTGTAACTTGTCAAAAATTGGAGCAAAATAAATTCCATTCTTGAAAAATTCGGAAAAATTGGATTTCTTTAAAATCACATAGAAATTCGACTCTAAAACGTCAAACTTGTCAAACATTGGGGTAAAAAAATTCAATTCTTCAAAATTTTAGAAAAATTGTATTTCTTTAAAATGATTTAGAAATTCGACTCTAAATCGTCAAACGAATTCTTGAAAATATCGGAAAAATTGGATTTTTTTAAAGTAACGCAGATATTCGACTTAAAAACGTTAAACTTGTCAAACATTGGTGAAAAATAAATTAAATTCTTGAAAAATTCAGAAAAATTGGTTTCTTTAAAATAACATACAAATTCGACTCTAAAACGTCAAATTTCTCAAACATTGGGGCAAAATAAATTTAATTCTTGAAAATTTCAGGAAAATTGATTTTTTTTAAAGTAACGTAGAAATTCGACTTTAAAACAACAAACTTGACAAACATTGGGGCAAAATTCATTCAATTCTTGAAAATTTCAGAAAAATTGGATTTCTTTAAAATTACTTAGAAATTCGACTCTAAAACGTCAAACTTGTCAAACATTGGGGCAAAATAAATTCAATTCTTGAAAATTTCGGAAAAAAATGATTTTTTTTAAATAACGTAGAAATTCCACTTTAAAACAACAAACTTGTCAAACACTTGGGCAAAATAAATTCAATTCTTGAAAATTTCAGAATAATTGAATTTCTTTAAAATTACTTAGAAATTCGACTCTAAAACGTCAAACTTGTCAAACACTGGGGCAAAATAAATTCAATTCTTGAAAATTTCAGAATAATTGGATGTCTTTACAATTACTTAGAAATTCGACTCTAAAAAGTCAAACTTGTCAAACATTGGAACGAAAAAATTCCATTCTTGAAAATTTCGGAAAAAATTGATTTTTTTAAATACCGTAAAAATTCGACTTTAAAACGTCAAACTTGTGAAATATTGGGGTAAAATAAATTCAATTCTTGAAAATTTCAGAAAAATTTGATTTTTTTTAAATAACGTAAAAATTCGACTCAAACATTGCATTGGAGCAAAAAAATTCAATTCTTAAAAATTTCAGAAAAATTGGATTTCTTTAAGATAACGTAGAAATTTGATTTTAAAACGTCAAACATTGGGGCAAAATAAATTAAATTCTTGAAAATTTCAGAAAAATTGGTTTCTTTAAAATAACAGAAATTCGACTCTAAAACGTCAAATTGCTCAAACATTGGAGTAACATAAATTTAAATTCTTGAAAATTTCAGAAAAATTGGAATTTTATTTTTACCATTTTTTTTAAAGTAACCTAGAACTTCGACTTTAAAATGTCAAACTTGTCAAAAACTGGGAACAGTTTCTAAAGGATTTAGGTATTTGAACCTCGTGAGTTACGTTTTGTATTTTTAAGGAATTTTAAAGTTTAAAAAAATCATGAGATCTGATCATAATATATGGAGTTTCACATTTAATTATACCGTGATATCAAATAGTTGGCAGCACATTTTCTAAAAATACCTAGAAAAATTGAAAAATTCAAGTAAAATTAGTTCTTGAATATTGGCATCTTGATTGGATCATTTTGAAACAAGTAAAATTATATTGGCTGTCCAATCCAGTGCAGTGTACATTTTCTTAAGATCTACATATTCATTCATCTATTCTACACCAATTGGTACTTAAAACTTTTTAAGATGCAATTAAACTCACATATCCGCGTGGAAGAACATTTCTGTGTCCTATTTCTTAACCAGTTATCCAAAACTCACTACACTGTCATAAAAAAAAACACCTCAGAGTAGTGTACACAGGATGCCAAAAGCACAAAACACAGTTAACTGTTATAAAAAATTTAGCCTCACAGTAATGCACTTGTAACACACTTTATAACTTATTCCGTACGAACAGTCGACTTTCGATGGCCAAAAATTCGACATTTTTTGGTTCCCGATTCTCGGACGCGGCCGCAATAAAACGGAATGGCTTTAAGGAAGGAGAGGGACAAAAAAGGTCCCGTATAAGGATGCGCGATGCCATTATGTACGTTATTTCGTAAAGCCGGTGGTGTCGGTGGTGGTAGGGGGTGTTTTCCGAGAAACGAAAACTCGAGGCGGATGTCGTCGTCGACGTCGGAGCTTGCCTCTCCTCTAAGTACCTGAGGGTCGGACAAAAACCGAAGAATCAACAGCGGAGCGAAGGACCCTCATTATAATATAACGACCGTAAATTATGAAGAGATGATTGGCAGGTAAATGTTGGATTTAGTTGTTAATCTGGGCGCTGAAGTGCAAATTTTGGCGAGGGGCGCCGGCACCGCCGGAATCGGTCACGGGTCTGCTAATTTCTGGAGGAGTTGGTGGAAGATGAAATGGCAGCTGACACCCTAATAAATTCTTCACGGCTCCCAGCGTGAACGTTGGCGCATAATGGGGGTTTGAAAAATTGAAATTGGTTAATATTTTAGTTTGGACGTTTTCGAGATACACAGATAAAAAAGATTGTCTGGTCATTTATATTATACAGGGTTGCGCAAATGTGTCGGAACATCTGTTTTTTCTCTTAAGAAAAATAGTTATAGTTTTATTTATTCTATTTAGTGACGCATTTTGATTTTCAACAGTTACCCTACTTTTTTCGAGATATGACTATGATATATCGGAAGATACAGATTTTGCGGGCGATGAGAGATTTTTCGATTTGCTTTCCTTTACTATCGATTTTCAAAATCCATTGTTGGATCTATTGCTATAGCCTGTTCTCTGGAATCTGGCGGCTGTGGTTCTAAAAGAGAATTGGAGTTCAGTAAGTAGGGGACGTAATTTTTTTTATCTCAATCCAATCTTTGTTGAGAAGTACTGGTGTAAAAGTGCTTATACCAATAGTAGTGAAGGTCAGTAATAAATGTATTGGATGCAATTAGACGAACGGCCAATACCTTTTCTTCGAGGGTGCGTCGATCCTCAGGGCAGACCGACCGTTTTACGACCTCAGCCGCCAGATTCCAGCGAACAGACTATAACTTCACACTCGTGGATAGGTGCCAATAAAACAACTTATGTTTTTTGAATGAAGCTAATACATATTTGTTCCAACAAGAGTACAGCTTTGGAAGTGTTAATTTAAAGAGACATAATTTCTATCCATCGTTAATTTCCTTGCAGATATGATTGAATTAATGAATTGCAACTAATGAAAAGGATTGTATTTAACCGCTCAACATGCCTAAAAGGCAATTCACGTCAAATCATCGCGTCACAAAGTGTCGACTCAACGTCTCAATTTTCCATCAAAGAAGCTTTCATTAGCAGTAATTTGCGTGCAGATGGTGTCCGTCTTCCAACAATTAACATCCGCAGTTCAATAAAGTCTATCTCGGGATCGTTGTTCTCTTGAAGTTACGTGATGGTGGTAGCCCTATTTTCATCATTGCTGCAACTAGTATTTTTGCTGGCGTAAATCATCGGACTGTTTTAAATTTAAATTACAGTTATTCATTTAAACAATTTTTAACATCAATAAAATTACAATAGGTCTTGTTTTATGTAATAATAATAAACGTTTATTGTAGTTACTACATACATAATAAATACAATGGCCATCGATCGAAGTCCTTCAGCCAGTTTTATAAGTAAATCGTTTTTTATTACTCTCTTTCAATATGTTATAATATGGACTTCCGTAAATAAATAAATAAATTACAATCGCACTTAAATTGGGCAGTGTGTTCATCCTAGATGATCGTCCACTAGCACCCAAAGTCTTCGAACGTGCATTGATCTAATTTAAATAAGATTAGTCCTCAGGTGGGATACGATTTTGGAAACAATGAATCAACATGTCAAATTCCGTTGGTGGTGGACTGTACCACAGTCGAGTTTCGGATGGCTTTGTGCTGCGGTGTAAACAAGTCCCCTTTTCACCTGCATCAAAGCACGCATAATTAAGCGCCGAATGCCATCAGGTAGATAATAGACCCATTGTTACGACATTCCCATCTTGTTAAGACCAAATTTCGACGGCGGCCGCAGAAAAAGCGGCGAATGGTTCTCTCGAGTAAATTGGTTCTCGGTGGTGGCACCGCGAAAAAACGAGACCCGCATGCGGTAATTTGTAAATAATATAATCATCACCCTCTCTCTTCTTCCGACCCTCTCTGCGTTTTACCTGTGCGCTTTTTGTGCGCTTTTTGCGGGTTCATGACTTCACCGTACTAATTATCACCGATGGAGATGATTGCCTTTGTTCAGATTGTGTTTTTTTATGATTTATAAAGATGTATCAGTTGATTGCAGTCCCTGGCCACATTAGTAAAATATTAATACAAATACAAATCAATGAGAAACTTTAACTTTCGGCATTTATTAGAAAATCGATCTATTTTTTAATGTTATACAAAGTTACTCGTTATAAGCAATTGGTGATATGGAATACCAAATCGTCATTGATACTTAAATTTAACGTTTTGTTTACGAATTGGCAGTTTATTGATATTTATTTTAACAAGTATGCCGCCTTCAATTGGAAAAATGATTAAACATTCCTCCAGGACCGCTAAACATCGGTCACAATGATACAAATACTCCTGAAACTTTTTGTATAAATGATTTATTTGTGGTTAAAACATGGTGATTTTCCAAAATTAATTTAGAGTAAAATTTCTTGAATATCCTTAGTGAAGTTTAATAATTTTTTCAAATTTTTGAAGTCTATCATATGAAATTTTACTTTTCCAAATTTAAAAAGTCATAAGTCGTTTCAACATTAATTTGGAGTAAAATGTCTTGAATATCCTTACATTCTAAACATTTGTGGAGTATGCTAATTTTATTGAATTTTTTTGAGTGAAGTTTAATATTTTTTTCAAATTTTTAAAGTCTATCATATGAAATTTTACTTTTCCAAATTAATAAAGTCATAAGTCGTTTTAAAATTAATTTAGAGTAAAATTTCTTGAATATCCTTACATTCTAAACATTTTTGGAGTACACTAATTTTATAGAATTTTTTTGAGTGAAGTTTAATATTTTTTTCAAATTTTTAAAGTCCATCATATGAAATTTTACTTTTCCAAATTGAAAAAGTCAAAGTCGTTTCAAAATTATGTTAGAGTGAAATTTCTTGAATATCCTTAAATTCTAAATATTTGTGGAGTATACAAATAAATTTTATTGAATTTTTTTAGAGTGACATATAATTTCTTTTTTTTTAAGTTTATCATGTGAAATTTTACTTTTCCAAATTGCAAAAGTCATAAATCATTTCAAATTTAAGTTAGAGTAAAATTACTTAAATTTTCTTAAATTATAAACATCTGTGGAGTAATCTGATTTTGTAAAACATTTTTAGACTCAAATTTAATATTTTATTCAAATTTTTAAATTTATCATGTAAAAGTTTCCAAATTTAAAACGTCATAAGTCTTTTCAAAATTATGTGCTTGAATTCTGAACATTTGTCGAGCATACTGATTTTATTGAATTTTTTAGAGTGAAATTTTCAAATTTTTAAAGTTTATCATGTGAAATACTTTTCCAAATTGAAATCGTCAGAAGTCGTTTCAAAATTTCGATTTTTGACAAAGTTTGTCATCAACCATTACCAAATAAAAATATGTATTCTTAACACTCATACTTTAATAATAAGAAGTCAAAAACATGTTACGGGCAACCCTTCAACCCCAAAAAAAACTTTCTTCCGTCAGTCGCAGAAATCTAGACCTCGCGATATATAGCTCGATTTTTGACAGTTTTCAATCATCCAAAACTAAATATAAATTCTTATTCTTATCATTAATATAAATACGTTATTTATAAAAAATCAGAAAAATGGTACGGGCACCCCTTCAACAAAAAAAAAATATTTTTCTCGTCACCTGTAAAAATTAAAATCTCGCGATATAAATCTCGAAAAAGTTTAGCCATTACTAAGTAAAAGAAAATGTCATCACTTATACATGTTGTTTAATAATAAGTAATCAGAAAAACGTTTCGCGCACCCCTTCAACCAAAAAAAAAAAATCATTTCTTTCGTCACACAAAGAAATCAATACCTTACGATACCTCAATTTTTGAAAAAGTTTGCAATCAATAAAAACTCGTATTCTTATCACTAATATAAGTACTTAATAAACAAAAGTAAAAAAAATGGTACGGGTACCCATTCAGCCCTAAAAAAATATTTCTCATGTGATTTGCAGAAATCTTTGAAATTTTTGTCAAAGTTTGCAATCAGCCATAAGTAAATAAAAATTGTTATTCTTATCACTAATACTAGTACTTTAATAATCAAAAATCAAAAAAGTAATGAATTCTACACTCATGTTTATTAAAAAAAAAATTAATTTCTTACCAACAACTTTTACCTTTGACCAGCGAAATATTTCGTTTAGGTAAAGTTTGAAAAGTTCTAATGCGTAATTTGAGAAGACACTCTTCTTAGGGTTAAACTTTCACAATTTCATATCGAATTGCCTTGTTGGTTGTGAAATCTACAATCATGTTTCTGCAAAAAGTCAGTTTTTAGTTATCAATTTTGAGTTTCAACGAGCGCCATTTTTCGTTCAGTAAATTTAAAAAAGTGGTAATGAGTAAATTTGTAAAGACACACTTTCTAGGATTAAACTGACACAGTTCCATTCAATTGTCTTGTTGAATATGGAATTTGGCAGCATGTTTCTGCAAAAAGTCAGATTTTGATCATCAAATTTCAGTTTTGACCAGTGCCATCTTTCTTTCAGTGAAGTTCAAAAATATTTTTTAATAAAAATACATTTTCTAGGATTAATCTGTAACAATTTCATTCAATTGTGTTATTGGGAATGGAATTTACACTCACGTTTCTTCAAAAAATCAATTTCTTACCAACAAATTTTGGTTTTGATCAGCGAAATATTCTTTTGGGAAATGTTAAAAAAGTTCTAATGAGAAATTTGAGAAGACAATATTTCTAGGATTACCCTGCCATAATTTAATTAAATTGTCTTGTTGGTTGTGGAATCTAAATTAATGTTTCTGCAAAAATTCAGATTTTAATCACCTATTTTGAGTTTCAACGAGTGCCATTTTTCTTTCAGTAAAGTTAAAAAGTGGTAATGAGTAAATTTGTAAAAACATACTTTCTAAGATTCACCTGCCACAGTTTCATTCAATTGTCTTGATGAATATGGAGTTTGCAAGCATGTTTCTACAAAAAGTCAGATTTTGATCATCAAATTTCAGTTTTGACCAGCGCCATTTTTCTTTCCGTGAAGTTGAAAAAGTTTTGATTAATACTTTATAAAGATACATTTTCTAGGATTAATCTGTAACATTTTCATTCAATTATGTTATTGGAAACGGAATCTACATTCGAGTTTCTTCAAAAAATCAATTTCTTACCAATAAATTTTAGTTTTGATCAGTGAAATATTTTTTTTGGATAGAGTTTAAAAAGTTCTAAGGAGTAATTTGAGAAGACAGTATTTCTAGGATTACACTGCCACAATTTCATTCAATTGTGTTGTTGGTTGTGGAATCTACATTAATGTTTCTGCAAAAATTCAGATTTTAATCACCTATTTTGAGTTTCAACGAGTGCCATTTTTCTTTCAGTAAAGGTAAAAAGTGGCAATGAGTAAATTTCCAAAGACACACTTTCTAGGATTGAACTGCCACAGTTTCATTCAATTGCCTTATTGAAGGTGGAATTTGCAAGCATGTTTCTGGAAAAAGTCAGTTTTCGATCATCAAATTTCAGTTTTGACCAGCGCCTTTTTTTTTCAGTGAAGTTGAAAAAGTTTTGATGAGTACTTTATAAAGATATATTTGCTAGGATTAATTTGTAACAATTTCATGCAATTGTTTTATTGGGAATGGATTGTACACTCGTGTTTCTTAAAAAAAAATCAATTTCTTACCAACAAATTTTAGTTTTGACCAGCGAAATATTTCTTTTAGGTAAAGTTTGAAAAGTTCTAATGAGTGATTTGAGAAGGCAATATTTCCAGGATTACACTGCCACAATTTCATTCAATTACCTTGTTGGTTGTGGAATCTACATTAATGTTTCTGCAAAAAGTTTTACCAAAATCAAAAATCGAGCAATGCCTTAACTAAAGCTTTTAGCAAAATTTTGACCAAATCTTCAACAGAATGTTTGCGATTGTTAACAAGAAATTCTTCCTTTTTCTTTACTTCGTAACAAGCATTACTTGCACGGATCATCGGTCTTTTGTAATCTTTTTACTTAATAAAGTTATTTTTTATGTAACAAGCACTACCATTTCCCATGTATAAATTCTCTTCATACCTACTATTAAAAAAAGGTACAATATACAAAATACACACACACACATACATCATCCTTCCAAATTTCGCCTTGTCCGGCCTTGGCCATTCACCATTCACTTCACCAGTTTCTATTCACCTGTCAATAGTAGAATTTACGCCAAATATTTGTAAAGAGACGAATGTAATTATGAGATTTCAAGGTGGGCACAATGGCTGTCAGGTAGGGTGCACTCCTGTGAAATCGATATTGTCAAAGGGCTCGTTCGGGCGGAAAGCTTCGTAAATCCGAAGATGGGGCAACTAACCCTTTGTTCGGAATATTTGCATAAATTAACGATTCAGGAGGAAAATAAGCGGATTTGAAGACAATAATAAGAACGCTGTGCGGTTTTGAATAATGGGGGATTAATTAAATAAATAAACAAGTAAGAATACATTAAGGCCCGGTTGTTCAATAGCAGCTTAAACCAAGTTCAACCTTAAATTCTGTATATGTTAGTTTTGGCGTTCTTCAATTACAACTTAAAGGTAATCTAAGCACGAAAAATTGCAGTTTGTAACCTTTAAAAAATTTATACTGAGTTTAAGGTAAGGTTTAAGCTGCTATTGCACAACTGACCCTAAATGTTGGGAGTAGTATTTGAGATGGCAGGAAATGCGAGATTTCTTTGAAGTGACATTTGGACTATAAAAATTATTCTAGCAGGAAATGATAATTACAAACTTTGTATAATAAAATAGTAGATAAGGCTGATATCTAGTAGAACTTACAAATTGGTGGACCGTCTATAGTAAAAAATGGCCCACCTTCCCTTAATACTTCCATCTTGGGGATTAAATCTACATCCAAATCCAGATTAAAACTAGAGTTGCACCAAGCACTCGAGGCGTGTTACGCGGTGACCATCTTAAATTCAATTGGCTCCTGAGATTTCTCCTCGCGTTCTCCGAGCAAACTTTACCCCCCACACGTCTCGAGTGCTCTGTAATACTGTACCATGTTATTATGGTAAACTCAATTTTGATAAAGTTAGAATTTATTAAACGATACACCTCATTATTATTGCAAACATTCTTCGCGGACCCTAACAAAGAGATCAATTTTCCACTCCACGTTCTGCATGCTCGGCCTTTTAGAGATAATGGCGCACGATCAATCAAAGATTGTGGGAAAATCGAAAGCTAATAAAGTAATTTTCGTGTTGAGACGGTGCGGGCTCCCCCGTACGACTTTATCGCTCGGTGAAGAAGACCGAGGGATACCTCGCCGGGGCAGATTTATCGTCGATACAGTTTCCTGCGGCCCTCTGGTGAGGTATAAATACAACAAACACCGGGCAACAATGGAGTAACCCCGCGGTATCACGACGGGCCCGTGAGTTATAGCCGATGGATCCCGGAGTCATAAATCGTGAGCGCATCCAGAACTTGAGAAAGAGATACTATCTGACCTCCAGATACAAACACTACACGCCCACGATATGCTAGACAACTAAATCAGTATAGACGCTGGTGTGCCCTTCTTAAATGAGATGCGCAGACACGCACGGGATGTCTGGGCATGGGTTATCCCATGACCGGACGCACCCATACCATTCAATAACCGATCGGTACGGACCGATAACACTCAGACTCAATTAAAATATTGACCGGAAAAAAAGAGGAAGAGTAAAAAAAAAGAAAGCCAACCCGGCCGTAATCCGATACCTCGGTAATGTTTTCATTAGCACGTTAACGTCTTCGGTCCGGCGAACACGCACACACTTGCGTTTCGGAATGTCCGTACGATTAATAATAAGTCAGTATGTCATTTTTCAGGCCGTTAGACGGCTTCTTAAATCTACCATGATAATCTCACAGCGCATGCATGCATCCTGACAGCGCCATCTGTTTACGTATCTTTATAACAAGTCGTCTTTTTACGGATTACACACCAGACGCTCGATTCTGAAATCATGATGAATACTTTCCTTCATAAGCTGCAAACGGATTAATTGATGGAGCTGCGGCACGACTCGAACGGAGATCACTAACACTTTTGAAATTAATATCATTGTACACCATAAAGTGTACACAAGTGTTTAAAAATTGGCTTTGAAATGATTTCCTGAAGAAACCACTGGTTCGATTCGGGGTTTCTATACGTCACTGGAAAGATCCCTTCAAGGCCCTTCAAAAAATGTATTTGCTCAACCACAAATATCAATTTGAAGGCTGTGACGCGTTCGCAAACAAAACTTGAAAATGGAAAAAATCGAAAAAATCAACTTTTTTAATAATCAGCGTAAACCTTTATGTAATACCTTTTTTTTCATCAAAATAACGAGACAAATCAATTGGTGTTAAAAAATATCATCTAGAAAAAATTGCAAAAAAGTTAGCAAGTCACCATGAACTTTATGGAAAATTTTGAAAAAAGTCAATTTTTCAGACTTTGAACAGCCGTAGTGGCTAAACGAAGAATCCAATTTGAACGCGGATTTAAAATCTGTGTTCCGTTTGTGTCAATTACTCGGATTTAATTAAAATTGGCGGTTTAAAATTTTTGACGAAAAACTGAAAAATCATCCAAGGGTCCCCCCTTCTTACTTTTTCCTAAAAATTGGCTTTGAAATGATTTTCTGAAGAAACCACAGGTTCGATTCGGGGTTTCTATACGTCACTGGAAAGATCCCTTCAAAGCCCTTCAGAAAATGTATTTGCGCAACCTGAAATGTCAATTTGAAGCCCGTGACGCGTTCGCAAAGAAAACTCGAAAATGGAAAAAATCGAAAAAGTCTACTTTTTTAATTCATCGTGGACCTTTATGTAATACCATTTTTTACATCAGAAAAAAAAGAGAAATCGATTGGAGTTAAACAAATTCATCTTGAAAAAATTATAAAAAAGTTGGCAAGTGACCATGGAAAATTTTGAAAAGTCGATTTTTTCAGACTTTGAACGGCCGTAGCGGCTAAACAAAGAATCAAAATCGAACGCGGATTTCAAATCCGTGCTCCTTGGGTGCTGATTAGTCGGATTCAATTAAAATTGGCGATTTTTAATTTTTGACGAAAACCTAAAAAACTACTCAAGGGTCCCCCCTTCTTACTTTTGCCCAAAAATTGGCTTTGAAATTATTTTCTGAAGAAACCACTGGTTCGATTCGGGGTTTCTAGGCATCACTGGAAAGATCCCTTCAAGACGCTTCAGAAAATGCACTTTCTCAATCACAAATGTCAATTTGAAGCCAGTGACGCGTCAGCAATGAAAACTCGAAAATGAAAAAAATCGAAAAAATCAACTTTTAATAATAATCATCGTGGACCTTTATGTAATACCTTTTTTTCATCAGAACGAGAGAAATCAATTGGCGGTAAAAAATTTCATCTAGAAAAAATTGCAAGAAAGTCGCCATGAACTGTGTGGAAAATTTTGAAAAAAACGATTTTTCAGACTTTAAACGGCCGTAGCGGCTAAACGAAAAATCCAAATCGAACGCGGTTTTCAAATCCGTGCTTCTTGGCTGCTTATTGGTCGGATTCAATTAAAATTGGTGATTTTTAATTTTTTGACGAAAACCTGAAAAACCACCCAAGGGTCCCCCCTTGTTACTTTTGCCCAAAAATTGTCTTTGAAATGGTTTCCTGAAAAAACCACAGGTTCGATTCGGGGTTTTTATACATCACTGAAAAGATCTCTTCAAGACGCTTTAGAAAGAGCACTTGCGCAACAATAAATGTCAATTTGAAGCCCGTGACGCGTATGCAAAGAAAATTCGAAAATAATTTTTTTCGTCAGGAATAATTACATGATTAAAAATCCCGCCATTCGAAATCCGTGATAAAAAACCGAACCTTTCCAGCTTCCCACCAGCGATGATTAATTCCTTTGTTGAGTGCGGATCGCGGACCGAGAACTCTCTTCTCATCTTTATCTTTACGTCCTCAACTGCTAATTGCCGGCGGTCTCTTAATTGCGCCCGCTTTTTATCGCCCTCGGAGAGGAATATTTCAAAATTTACGGCCGGCCAAAAATTTTCGAACACTTCTGCGGCTTATTAGCCGCATTTCCAGATTGATGGCCCGTCGCCGTCTTGACGTGATTACTGGCGCAGGCAAAGCAAACGTTTGTTTAAAAATAACACGGCAAAGTCGTTATTTATGTGGGAATGTTAGCACATCTGGGCCTCGGGTTGGCGGTGGGGTTGTGTCGTGAAGACTGCGAGGGTATATAAATGTGTCATTAAATTTACGGTCGTTTATCTTTCCGGAATAATTTTAGAAACGCGGCGGTAAATGTTTTCGTTTGGTGTTAACAGCAATAAAGGGTTAAAATGTGACAACAAATAAAATATCGGAGATGAATGCTGACCAATTCGAGTGTGATGGAAATTGAACATTACCTACAGCATTTGTTAATTTTAAAAGTCAAAGATGCGCCAAGCTGTGTCAGTGTCACCTTTGTTTACTTGGTTGCATACAATTTTAATTATATGTCATGCGTTGATGTGATTATTTTGCGATTGAACATAGGCGTTAATAATAGCGTTAATAATAATATGTTCAATGTTAAAATAACAGCCCGATAACGATATAATTGAGTTCGGCGTTAGAGAATTGTGTGATATTTATAGTGAAGAATAAAAGAGTTAGTGGACCTTACTCCATACTTCCCTAGTAAGACACTACAATACTTACTGGATGAGGTTCGACTCCTCTAATCTCTGTTCATCAAACAACTTTTTAAAAGTGTGACAAAGAAATATTTGCTTTCAGAATTGTTCTTGAATAACCAATGAACTCCTCGACATATTTTCGTAAAGCAAATGGCAACACAAGTTCGTTATTAATGCAAATCAAGTTGCGGAATAATTTTGAATATTCGGGATTTTTGAAAGAACAGGAAATCAGCATGACGCCAACGGCCGAGGGCAAGTGTTACACTTTCCAAAAGTCCCCCGGCGTTTGATTTATTCCCGGCGGTAATTCGAGACGTATTTTTTGTTTCCCCACGATGTTCTCCACTTGTCACGTTCTGGATGACATGCGGCATGTTTTGTAAACAACTCAAACTTACCAAAATTATTCAAACTGGATGGATATCTGTTGTTTCAGGACACTTACCTAAAAATAAGAGAAACACATGTTATTCGTTATTCGCTCGGCGATGATGGGCGGCTGGTTTCAAGTGCGAGCACGTCTCCGACTCGAGTTTCATGGATGGAGTGCAAAGTGCAACAACTACTGTCATTAACCAGTAGCTGCTGTTGCTGATGCAGCCGAGCGTGAAGGATTGATTGTGCGAATGAAAATTGATTTCTCGTGTCGATGTATTTATTAAAATAATTGGGGTTAATTGAAACGGTTTGTGGTTAATTCTATATTACATATTTATTATTTAAAAAAAAATGGTGATGTGGCCATCATGTTACTTTCTCCGATGGTATCATCATTTATATTTACACTTTCATGGTTTATTTTCAATTTAAATCATATTTCAAATGTACATCGAGCGTTTTGTAGAATCGGATGAAACTGACGTTTAAAACGTCAAAATTGCGAAAGATGGAATAATTATACTTTAAATTTAAAAACTCAGTTAACTCAAAAACTAAAGAGATTTCGAAAAAAACTTATTCTTTATAAGTTGTTCATTTTGGCAGTGTCTACAATTATTATTAACAAAAATTTGCTGTAACTATTATCGTTTCATAATTATAAACCAAAAATGAAAAAAAAATAATAAATTTTTTTCTCGAATACCAATGATTTTCTGAAAAATGTTTTCAAACAAAATAGGCTCATTTCTTTGTTGTCTTCAATATTTGTTTCAATGTTTTTGTGATATTTTTCATATTTAAGAAAATATTGGCAAAAAACAAAAAACAGTTAAGGTAAACACCCAGTTCCTGTGTACAAAATTTTACCAAAAGCTTTTCAGTTCTTCAGATTATCAAATAAGACGTATGTTGAAAGTTTCATATCAATTGCTTTATTAGTTTTTGAGATACAGCGCACACAGCCAGACATACACACATGTACACACACAGACACAATTTTTTTTCCAGAAATTGTTGAAATGGCATCTAGGGACCCCAAAATGGATATTTCCGTAAAAAAAAATTGAAAAAAAAATCACGATCACAATACTTTCTCGTACTTCGTAACGGAGAAAGTAAAAAATAATTCGAGAGTTTTGCATTTACTAGATCTATACAACAATTTCATTATAATTAGAAGTACTTAAGCAAGAAAACTACGTTTTTTTTCTCTTCTCCAGTAAATAATCAACATATTAAGTACATCTATCACGGTTATCCATTAATGTCTTCATCGGGATTTATTGCACGTAATGAATGCATGCACAACCAGCAATTACACCAGTTTTGGCCAATAACCTGGTTATTGACTCAACTTTGTGTAATTGAACTCGTTGTTTATCTAGGCTAATTGTAATTTGCATTGCCGGGACGTGAGAACCCGAAACGTGCAATCTGCGGGTGTGCAGAGAGGCCGAAACGAATCCTCGGGCCAATGTCTTCTGCCCGGACCTTGATAATAAGGCCTAAAACCGGAATCATTACTTCGTTACGCCTTTAATTCCATTTCTTCGTTTCCGAATTGCGTTTTGAGCGAATTATAAAAATAATAACCATACATCGATTTTTTTTTCATCAATTACATCAAGGAATAATTATCCTCAATCGCAAATAGTGCTGTATTCACCGTGATCAAGGTTGCATGAATTTAAAAATACCAGGATAATGGTATTTTTATGCAGACATTTTTCACAAAAAAAAACAAAGTATGCGTAAAACGGAAACTTTTACAAAAATTCTTAAAATGGTCAAAAATTTGATATTTTGGACAAAAATTTCAAATCTTAATTTTCAAAAAAAACAAAGCATGCACAATGTAAACTTTTCAAAAATTCCTAAAATAGTCCAAAATTTGATATTTTGCAAAGTACACAAGCACTTGATGTGCTAGTTGTTTTAGAAATTTGCGTTAAACTTAAACAACGACTAAATTTTATGTATAAAAATTCAAAAACCCGATTTTCACAAAAAAAACAAAACATACAGAGAACGGAAACTTTTTTAAAATCAATTAAAATAGTCCAAAATTTAATATTTTGCAAAAAAAACAAAAGCACTCGACTTGGTAGTTTCTTAGAAATTTGCATTAAACTTAAACAACGTCTAAATTTTATGTTCAAAAATTTAAAAACCCGATTTTCACAAAAAAATAAAGCAAACAGAGAACGAAACCTTTTTTAAAACAAATAAACTAGTCCAAAACTTAATATTTTGCAAAAAAACAAAAGCACTCGACTTGCTAGTTTCTTAGAAATTTGCGTTAAACTTAAACAACGTCTTAATTTTATGCACAAACATTTTAAGATCCAATTTTCACAAAAAAAAACAAAGCATGCGGAGAACTGAAACTCTTTAAAATCATTTAAATAGTCCAAAATTTCATATTTTGGAAAAAACGAAAGCACTTAACCTGGTAGTTTTTCTAGAAATTTGCGTTCAATTTAAACATCGTCGAAATTTTAAGCATAAAAATTTCAAAACCAATAAACAAAGTATGCAGAGAAGGGAAACTTCTTAAAAATTCTGAGAATAGCCCAAAATTTGATATTTTGCAAAAAGCAAAAGCACTTGATCTGCTAGTTTTCCTAGAAATGTGCGTTAAGCTGAAATATCATCTAAATTTTATCCACAAACCTTTTTGAAAACCCAATTTTCACAAAAAAAAACAAGAACAGAAACTTTTTAAAAATTCTTAAAATAATACAAAATTTGATATTCTGCAAAGACCAAAGCACCGGACCTGCTGCTTTTTCTAGAAATTTGCGTTCAATTTAAATATCGTCTAAATTTTACGTACAAAAATTTTAAATCGCAATTTTCACAAAAAAGCAAAGTATGCAGAGAACGGAAACTTTTTAAAAACTGTCAAAACTGTCAAAAATTTGATATTTTGCTAATAACAAAAACACTCGACCTGCCAGTTTTCTTAGAAATTAACGTTTAACTTTAACATCGTATAAATTTTATGCACCAAAATTTCCAAAACTCAATTTTCACAAAAAAAAAAAAAAGTATGCAGAGAACGGCTTTTTTAATCTTTAAAATATTCCAAAATTTGAGATTATGCAAAAAAACAAAAGTACTTGGCCTGCTGGTTTTTTTAGAAATTTGCGTTCAACTTGAACATCGTCTAAATTTTATGCACAAAAATTTCAAAGTATGCAGAGAACAGATTTTTTCAAATCGTAAAAAAGTCCAAAATTTGATATTTTGCGAAAAAAAAAGCAGTCGACTTGCTAGTTTTTCTAGATATTTGCGTTAAACTCAAACATCGTCTAAATTTTATCCACAAAAATTTTAAAACCCAATTTTCACAAAATACAAACAATGGAGAGAACGGAAACTTTTTAAAAATTATTAAAATAATCCAAAATTTGATATGCTGTAAAAAAAGAAATAGAAATAGAAATTTGCGTTCAACATAACATTTTATGCACAAAAATTTCAAATCTTAATTTTCACAAAGAAATAAAGGATGCGGAGAACATACTTTTTAAAAATTCTTAAAATAGTCCAAAATTTGTTATTTTGCAAAAAAAACGGAAACACTTGACCTGCTGGTTTTCCAGAAATTTTCGTTCAACATCATCTAAATTTAATGCACCAAAAATTTTAAAAACCAATTTTCACAAAAAAAAAACTATGCGTATAACAGAAACTTTTTAGAAATTCTTAAAACAGTCCAAAATTTGACATTTTGTAAAAAACAAAAACACTACTGCTAGTTTTCCTAAAAATTTGCGATCAACTTAAAACGTCGTCTAAATTTTATGCTCAAACATTTCAAAACTCAATTTTTACAAAAAAAAATAAAAGGATACAGAGAATGAAAACTTTTTAAAAATTCTTAAAATAGTCCAAAATTTGATTTTTTGCAAAAAACAAAAACACCTAACCTGCTAGTTTTTTTAAAAATTCGCGTTAGACATTGTCTAAATGTTATGTACAAAAATTTTAAATGTCAATTTTTACAAAAAAACAAATATGTAGAAAAAGGAAACCTTTTAAAAATCCTGAAAATAATGTAAAATCGATATTTTGCAAAAACAGAAGAACTTGGCCGGCTAGTTTTTTCTGGAAATTTGCGGCAAACTAAAACATCGCTTAAATTTTATGCACGAAAATATGAAATCTCAATTTTCACAAAAAAACAAAGCATGCAGAGAACGAATTTTTTTTTTAATTCTTGAAATAGTCCAAAATTTGATATTTTACAAAAAACAGCATTTGACCTGCTGGTTTTTCTAGAAATTTGCGTTTAACTTAAACATCGTTTAAATTTTATGCACGAAAATTTAAAATCTCAATTTTTAGAAAAAACAAAGTATGCAGAGAACGGTAACTTTTTAAAAATCCTTGAAATGGTCCAAAATTTGATATTTTGCAAAAAAACAAAGCACTCGACCTGCTAATTTTCCTACAAATTTGCGTTCAACTTAAAACATCGTCTAAATTTTATGCACAAAAATTGCAAACCCCAATTTTTAGAAAAAAAAAAACATAATATGCAGAGAACACAAACTTTTTACAAATGCTTGAATTTTTTTTAACTGGGTACAACAGAAAATCGTCTTTTTCGCAACGAAATGTTAATTTTGAAGAGGAGTAACTCGAAAACTAAAAATGACGTATTTCCAGTTTTTTGCATTAATTGCAGAACATGTAATTCTATTAATCGTGTAACTCGAAAAGTAAAAATGACATATTTCCGTTTTTTTTTTGCATTTATTTGCAGAATGTGTAATTCTAAACAGAATTGCAAGGTTTCAAGAAAATCCATCGAGGGGTTTGACTTAAGAATTTTTTTGAACAAGGTACAACAGAAAATTTCGCAACGAAATATCAATTTTGAAGGGGCGCAACTGGAAATCTGAAACTGACATATTTTCGTTTTTTTTGCATTTATTTGCAGAATTTTTAATTCTAACCAGATTTGCAAAGTTTCAAGAAAATCCATCGAGAGGTTTGACTTGAGAATTTATTTCAACAAAGTATAACAGAAAATCCTTTTTTTTGCAACGAAATGTCAATTCTGAAGGGGATAACTCGAAAACTAAAAATGACGTATTTCCGGTTTTTTGCATTTATTTTTAAATTTCAAACTAAAATTCACAAAAAAAACAAAGAATGCAGAGAACGGAAACTTCTTAAAAAATTCTTAAAATAGTCCAAAATTTGATATTTTGCAAAAAACATAAGCACTTGCTCGACCCGCTAGTTTTCCTGGAAATTTGGGTTAAACTTAAACATCGTCTGAATTTTATGCACAAACTTTTTCAAAACCCAATTTTCACAGAAAAACAAAATATGCGGAGAACATAAACTCTCTAAAAATTCTTAAAATAGTCCAAATTTTGATATTTTGCCAAAAAAAAAACAAAGCACTTCACCTGCTACTTTTCCTTCAAATTTACGTTCAACTTAAACATCGTCTAAATTTTATGCACAAACCTAATTTTCACAAAAAAAACAAAGTATGTAGAGAACGGAAACTTTTTAAAAATTCTTAAAACAGTCCAAAATTTGAGATTTTGCAAAAAAACAAAAGCACACGACCTCGCACACTAGTTCCCAGCTTCCTAGAAGGTGCAGGTACGCAATATGTTTTAACATTTCACCACAAAACACGATAATAAAAAAATACCACAAGCTCAGTTTGAACAAAAGAAACTATTCTCGGGGGACCATTAAATCACCAGGACTCAACTTACTCCGCAGACAAGACGACAAACTCTCGAGACGCATCTTGTAACATTACATTAGACAGTCGTCTTGTTTTAGCCTGGCGTGTAAAACCGCGGACACAATTTTTCTGCGCGTTTTTTTGCCACCGTCGCGGCTACAGCAGTTTTCGTCACAGATGGCATTATAAAATTTAACGACCATCTTTGTGTTGGCGTGTTAAGCCAACTAAAAGAGACAATAAAGGGAGCTCTGGGGACGTCTGCCGATGCCGAGATTGCCGGTTCGTGTCCTCGCCGACGTTTATTGGTCGGATATTGATTTAGCCTTTATTCCTCTTCGGCCATTAAGCGGATTCCGCCAGAAGGGGGAAATTACTTTTTTTTCGCGTGTGTGTGCGTGGAGACCGGTGCAGATTCATTATGATGTTAATTGATGGAATCCGCACAAAGAGCGCAATTAGCGGTCGCGATGGGTCGGTGTATAGTAATTTTATCTCTGATGGTTATTTCCACTGTCTTTTACAGGTTTCTTTCTTCGGCTCGAGCACATCTTTAATGAGTACAGCGGATTTTAGTACTCCGCTTCTGACGTCGATTTTTCTATGACGAGAAGACAAAAAAGTGGCTGATGGGAATTGCTGAATGGTCTTCTGAAGATTTAAAAAGGAGAATTTTTAAGTCTTAGGAAAAAATTAGATTTAAGAATTGCGCTTGGAGATAGATAAAACATGCTTCTTTTTTTGGTGAAATTGTTCATATTGATCATCCCTGCACTGCGTTCGCATGATGTCCAGAAGCTCTTGCCATAGAATTGTTTCATCTTCATTGACTAATTTGTCAGGACGTGTTGCGTTTTGAATGCTTCGCATTCGCACTTGCAAAATCTTCCAAGTATCCGCATCATACGGGAGCTTCAAGTTTCAAGTTTAATTCTATACATATAATTGTTTAAATAAAAGATTCGTTCTTGTATACCTTACATCTGGTGTTACGTATGTGTACAGATCCAAATTCTAAAGATGTATTCGGTTGTATAGTCCAGACGCTCTAAGAAGCCAATTGAGGTCTGTCTTCCTCCCGCACTGTTCCAAAATCCTTTTTTTCGCTCCTCATAGTCTGCTTTCATTATTTGATAATGTCTCTATTATCTCACACGCGTGTTATCTCTTTATAGTTATTCAATGCACCATCTTGTAATTTTATGCTAGCAAATATGACAGAATAGAATATCCCACAGTCACTATATGTAATAACTTTTTTTTAATGTAACGATGACAACTCAATTTGCATTTTTTAAATTGAATGCTTTTCTTTACGAAAGAATTATCTACAATATCCACAATTACTATACATAATTGCATACACAAAGTTGATTCAGTAAAAAAAAAAGCAGCTTTTCATTAGTTGTCATGTGAAGTTGATGGATTCGCCGGCCGAATGCAGAATAATCGTCGGCGCGCGCTGTCATCGGCATTTAATAATCCCGTACGTTTTTTTTTTCTCTTTTTTCGTTTATTTTCTCCATTTTTAATAAACACCCGTCGGCTCCGAACAAACCCGTTCGTGAAAGTCGAATTAAAATTCAACAGAGAGAGAGAGAGAGAGAGAGATGAGAGCAAAACGACCGAACGACAGATACAAATTATTTATGTATTCTCCATCTTCAATGAATTAATGCGTTTGTAAAAGGGCAAAAAATCACTCGAAGCTGTTTTAATCGATGGGAATCTCCATTTAAGTTGCAATTATTATCCATGAACGCCTTCTTGGCGTTTGCATTGACACTTCATATAAATGGCGGAATGTGTGATTAGGTGTTTTGATTGAATGCTATGATAGTTAGCTGCAAGATGTTAATGGTGTTAGTAAACTGGTATTTTTCAGTATTATAACATTAAATTAAATATAATGACAATAACAGTCCATGTCAAGTCAAATGTTGTTAAATTCTTGACAGCTGACAGTTTTAGAACCTATGACATAACTGTAGATTGTACCTGTGAAAAAATCAAACAAATAACATGTATTCCCAAACGATCCATTTCTATTTACTTGTTCTTCTATCTCGATTACGAAGTACGGGAAAGTATTGTGATTGTGACATTTTTACTTTTTCGAAATCTCTTTAGTTTTTGAGTAAACTGAGTTTTTGAATTTGAAGTATAATTTTTCCATCTTTCATAATTTTGACGTTTTAAACGTCAGTTTCATGCGACTCTACAAAACGTTCGATGTACATTTAAAATATAATTTAAATTGAAAATAAACCACGAAAGCGTAAATATAAATGATACGATCAAGTCGGAGAAAGTAACATGATGGCCACATCACCATATTTTTCATTTTTTTTTTAGCAGAAATATTCGTTCTCAGCTTCTTAGAGTTGATTTCGACAATTTTTAGACACAAAATGTATCTGTGTGTCTGTCTCTGCCTGCGGTGTGTCTGTGTCTGTCTGTGTGTGTCTGCTGTGTGTCCCTCTGTGTGTCTAAGCTGTGGGCGGTGTATCTTAAACACTGCAAGGAGTGATTTTAACTATTTGAATCAGAATATGAAAACTGACAGATACAAGCCTTGTTTTGATTGTAGAATATGTACATAAAACAAATGTGCTTAAATTAAAGCATGGAAATCAACATTGAACATTAATGTTCATTTCGGAACATTAGAATTGGCTGCTGAAATGATTATTATTTTGGAACACTGCAATTTGGAGATTATGCAGAAACAAGCAAGCGCTATGTTCATTACTGAACATGAAAATTGACAGATCTAATATTTGTGCGTATTTAGGAGCACTAAAATTGACAGACGGTAATGTCATTTCTATTCCAGAACATTAAATCGAGAGGCTGTATACATGTGATCTTTCAGGAACATACAAAAATATAAATAAACGTGTAATGTTCATTTTAAACCATGAAATTGACTTGTTGATGTTGATTCTAGAACATTAAACTCTATAGATCGTATGTTTGTAGTTATATCGAATATAAAAATTAATAAATGACATAATAAAAATGATTTATGTTCATTTTAGAACATGAAATTGACTTGTTGATATTGATTCTAGAACATTAAACTCTACAGATTGTATGTTTGTAGTTTTTCGAATATAAAAATTAATAAATGACATAATAAAAATGATGTATGTTCATCTTAGAACATGAATATTGACATGTTCATCCTGGAAGTGATGTAAATTAAACAACAGTATTTCTGTATTAATTCTAAAATGTGGAAATCGACAGATGGTTTACCTCAGAACATGAAAACTGACAGATAAAAGCCTTGTTTTGATTGTAGAATATGAACATGTAACATATAATCCATTTGTGTTTAATTTAAAGCACGAACATTAATGTTCATTTCGGAACATTAGAATTGGCAACTGGAATTATTATTATTTCGGAACATTGCAATTTAGAGATTTTGCAGAAACAAGCAAGCGCCATGTTCATTACTGAACATGAAAATTGACAGATCTAATATTTGTGCGTATTTAGGAGCACTAAAATTGACAGACGGTAACGTCATTTCTATTCCAGAACATTAAATCGAGAGGCGGTATACGTGTGATCTTTCAGGAACATAAAAAAATATAAAGAAACATGTAATGTTCATTTTAGAACATGAAATTGACTTGTTGATATGGATTCTGGAACATTAAACTCTAGAGATTTTATGTTTGTAGTATTAATGTTCATTTCGGAACATTAGAATTGGCTGCTGAAATGATTATTATTTTGGAAAATTGCAATTTGGAGATTATGCAGAAACAAGCAAGCGCTATGTTCATTACTGAACATGAAAATTGACAGATCTAATATTTGTGCGTATTTAGGAGCACTAAAATTGACAGACGGTAACGTAATTTCTATTCCAGAACATTAAATCGAGAGACGGTATTCTTGTGATCTTTCAGGAACATAAATAAATATAAATAAACATGTAATGTTGATTTTAGAACATGAAATTGACTTGTTGATGTTGATTCTAGAACATTAAACTCTACAGATTGTATGTTTGTAGTTATTTCGAATATAAAAATTGATAAATGACATAATAAAAATGATTTATGTTCATTTTAGAACATGAAATTGACTTGTTGATGTTGATTCTAGAACATTAAACTCTACAGATCGTATGTTTGTAGTTATTTCGAATATAAAAATTGATAAGTAGCATAATAAAAATGATGTATGTTCATCTTAGAACATGAATATTGACATGTTCATCCTGGAAGTGATGTAAATTAAACAACAGTATTTCTGTATTAATTCTAAAATGTGGAAATCGACAGATGGTTTACCTCAGAACATGAAAACTGACAGATAAAAGCCTTGTTTTGATTGTAGAATATGAACATGTAACAAATAACCCATTTGTGTTTAATTTAAAGCATGGAAATTAACACTGCACATTAATGTTCATTTCGGAACATTAGAATTGGCAGCAGAAATGATTATTATTTCGGAACATTATTGCAATTTAGAGATTTTGCAGAAACAAGCAAGCATTATGTTCATTAATGAAAATGAAAATTGACAGATCTAATATTTGTGTGTATTTAGGAGCATTAAAATTGACAGACGGCAACGTCATTTCCATTCCATAATATTTAATCGAGAGGCGGTATACTCGTGATCTTTCAGGAACATAAAAAAATATAAATAAAGATGTAATGTTCATTTTAAACCATGAAATTGATTTGTTGATGTTGATTCTAGAACATTAAACTCTACAGATTTTATGTTTGTGGTTATTTCGAATATAAAAATTGATAAATAGCATAATAAAAATGATTTATGTTCATCTTAGAACATGAATATTGACATGTTCATCCTGGAAGTAATGTAAATTAAACAACAGTCTATCTGTATTAATTCTAAAACGTGAAAATTGCCAGATGGTTTACCCCAGAACATGAAAACTGACAGATACAAGCCTTGTTTTGATTGTAGAATATGTACATGTAACAAATAACCCATTTGTGTTTAATTTAAAGCATGGAAATTAGCTCTGAACATTAATGTTCATTTCGGAACATTAGAATTGAAAAATTGCAATTTAGAGATTATGCAGAAACAGGCAAGCGCTATGTTCATTACTGAACATGAAAATTGACAGATCTAATATTTGTGCGTATTTAGGAGCACTAAAATTGACAGACGGTAACGTAATTTCTATTCCAGAACATTAAATCGAGAGACGGTATTCTTGTGATCTTTCAGGAACATAAATAAATATAAATAAACATGTAATGTTGATTTTAGAACATGAAATTGACTTGTTGATGTTGATTCTAGAACATTAAACTCTACAGATTGTATGTTTGTAGTTATTTCGAATATAAAAATTGATAAATGACATAATAAAAATGATTTATGTTCATTTTAGAACATGAAATTGACTTGTTGATGTTGATTCTAAAACATTAAACTCTACAGATTTTATGTTTGTGGTTATTTCGAATATAAAAATTGATAAATAGCATAATAAAAATGATTTATGTTCATCTTAGAACATGAATATTGACATGTTCATCCTGGAAGTAATGTAAATTAAACAACAGTCCATCTGTATTAATTCTAAAATGTGGAAATCGACAGATGGTTTACCTCAGAACATGAAAATTGACAGATACAAGCCTTGTTTTTATTGTAGAATATGTACATGTAACAAATAACCCATGTGTGTTTAATTTATAGCATGGAAAGTAACACTGAACATTAATGTTCATTTCAGAACATTAGAATTGGCGGCTGAAATGATTATTATTTTGCAGAAACAAGCAAGCGCTATGTTTATTACTGAACATGAAAATTGACAGGTCAAATATTTGCGCGTATTTAGGTGCATTAAAATTGACAGACAGCAACGTCATTTCCATTCCGGAACATTAAATCGAGAGACGGTATACTTGTGGTTCTAGAACATAAAACTTGACAGATTGCATATTTGTTGTCTTTTCCGAATATAAAAATTAATAAATGGCATAATAAAAGTGATTTACGTTAATCTTAGAACATGAATATTGACATGTTCATCCTGGAAGTAACGTAAATTAACCCTTTGCACTCGAGGCCTTTTTCGATCGGGCGAACCAGCAACTTAAGACGATTTCGGCTATATTAGGGAAGTGTTTACAGGTACTTTAAAATCGTTGGGTTAGGTTAGTTAGGGTTGGGTTAGGTTGGGTAAGGTTAGGTAATTTTAAGTCTGCGGCAATTGTTTCTACATTGTTTCCAACCACTGAAAAGTGGAAACTTCAGCAACACTATAGTCTGTGTTCTCGTGTGATTATTTCGAAACCTAACGTAGATTTGCTTGCAAGTTCTGACGGTATTATGAGGAGAAATGTATTTTAAATAAATTTTCCAAGTTTCAAGTCTGTGGCAATTGTTTTTATATTTTTTCCAACCACTAGAAAGTGGAATGGTCTGTGTTCTCGCGCGAGTATTTCGAAACCTAACAGAGATGTCTTTGCAGGTTTTGAAGGTATTACATGGAGAAATGTATTAGGATGTCTTGACGGCAATGTATTTGCGATTGGTGGTCTGAAGGCCAAAGCTGGTGCAATGTTTGCACTTTATAGGGAAACATCTCCAAGTCTTTCGCCCAAAATTCGCCGCAGAGACTGTCCACTGATGCCTGGTTGATGTTGATGTGTCGTCTTGGACACTTGCATCCACAGCAGATGCCGCTGTTTAATTAAAGCACGAGCAATGATCTTCAAAGAACCTATGCGATTTTCGTCTAAATAATAATTCAAATCAACTGAAGTATTTCTAAAACTCACAAATCCGTATTTATCTTTAACTCAGTGGAACGAAGAACAAGGAAAGCTCAACGCCAAAAAACACGTTTCGCGAACGGCTCTCTCATACATCATCCTCGATTGACGTCGTGCAGCAGAGGATTATTTTCGTGGGGCTGCAGCATTCCTGTCGGTACATCTTTATGCGGGTCCATTGCACTTAATGACGATTTATAATACGCTAAACGTGCAAAAAACTTGTCCCAACTAGATTTTTTCGCGTTGTCGGCCGCTTCACTTATTAGGCGCTGGCAAAAAAAAGTCGACTCTTTCTCGGCGTTATGGTTTTATTATGCCTCTCCGGCGAAGAAGTCATATAATTAAATCACGGCGGAGATAATCAACGGGGCTGCGCTCTTTATTGTTCCGCAATTAATGCTAATTTATTTATATCTCCGTAGAGATGCATTTTCTTCTTCGTCTCTTTCAGCGCAAACTGTCGTAACTAATTCGGACTCATGGTTATTCAGGAGGGCTTTTGTATGGAATCACGTGGATGAGTTTTTAATTTTCCCAGCGCGACAATTGCCTGGGCGTTTTCATGAACGTAAAAATGAAAGCTTTGCATATATTAGTCTTGTGCGAAGAATTAAATGACTCAATTATTAACTGTCTCGTCGCTTCGTTATTAATAAATCTACAAACTTATCTTTAAACTCGTCCTGTGATATTTCTAATCTACTGCAATTGGCTGAATATTATTTCGCACATAAACATTTAGCCGATTTCTACATTTCGCCGAATTGACTACTTTATTCAGATGTATAATTAATTAGTCGACTTCCACGTTTCCTCGACTAAACTTTTAACAGATTAACATAACAAATATCCAGATATTTCTAATAGACGAAACGTAGAGGAGACACTTTTAGAAGGGCGGCGTTTTCGATATTTTCTACCTTTTTCCTCTCCCTTGCAAATGCAGAAAAAGCGGAAAAAAGCTTGACCCGTATCAGGCACCAATTTTTGACGCGCCGGTCCTGACAATAATTAAAAACTCAATCTGATGGAGAAAGGGCAATCGCGAAGTTTTCGATATTGTGTACCTCTCGTCTTTCCCTTGCAATTGCAGAAATGGCGGCAAAAAACGTGACTCGAACCAGGCGACAATTTTTGACGCGCTGGTCCAGAAAATAATTAAAAACGCTCACTCTCATACAAAAAGGACAATCAACACGGACGTCGTATTCTAATAACTAGACCAATATTCTCTAATCCAAATTTTCATTAGCGTCTCGATGTTTAGAAATTTCTTCAAAATTCTCACTCGAAAAATACCATACATCTCAGACATGTTAAAATCAGTGCGTATTGTCACCCATGACATAACAAATAGAAACGGAAGCGTGATATTTGAAAGGCAAACACCTTAAGTCAATAGTTAACGAGCTTAAACCTAAGTAAATTTGAGGGCCGTAAAATATAAATATTGTATCAGTCGTCGAGTTTACTCATCTCGGCGCACTTTGCACATGCACGAGTATCACTTATTTATTTATTTAAACAATCCACCAAGACCGCAGACGTAAACCGTTCTCACGTTTAAATAAACAAGATTAATGCTGTTGTAATAACGTAACATCGCTTAATAAAATGTAAATACTTATAATAAATGTATTCAATGTTTTGATGTGATTCTGACGAAAACTTTGCAAAAACATATGTGACTGAAAGACCTGGGGTCGATCGGTGGTTAAGAATAACAGTATTTGAATCAATTTTGAGACCGTTGTATCCAAATTTTTCGTCACTCAAAAAGAACTGTGGAGGCCAATGTTAAAAAAAAATGGTGATGTGGCCATCATGTTACTTTCTCCGGCTTGATGGTATCATAGCCATTTATATTTACGTTTTCATCGTTTATTTTCAACTGAAATCATATTTTAAATATATATCGAGCGTTGTGTACACTCGGATGAAACTGACGTTTAAAACGTCAAAATTATGAAAGATGGAAAAAATATACTTCAAATTCAAAAACTCAGTTTACTCAAAAAGTGAAGGGATTTCGAAAAAAACTTATTCTTTATAAGTTGTGCATTTTAGCATTCTCTACAATTATTATTAATATAAATTTGCTGTAACTATTATCGTTTTATAATTATAAACCAAAAATTAAAAAAGAAAAAATAATAAATTTTATGAAAAATGTTTTCAAGCAAAAGATGTTCATTTCTTTGTTGTCTTCAAAGTTTGTTTAAATGTTTTTGTGCTATTTTGCATATTTAAGAAAATATTGGCAAAAAACAAAAAAACAGTTAAGGTAAACGCCCACTTCCGGTGTACGAAATTTTACCAAAAGCTTTTCAGTTCTTCAGATTATCAAATAAGACGGATGTTCAAAGATCAATTTCTCTATTAGTTTTTGAGATACAGCGCACACAGCACACACACACACGCACACACACACACACACACACACATACACAAAAAAAAATTCCAGAAATTGTTGAAATGGTATCTAGGGACCCCAAAACGGATATTTCCGTAAAAAAAAAATTTGAAAAAAAAATCACGATCACAATACTTTCTCGTACTTCGTAACGGAGAAAGTAAAAATGGTGATGTGGCCATTATGTTACTTTCTCCGACTTGATGGTATCATAGCCATTTATATTTACGTTTTCATCGTTTATTTTCAATTAAAATCATATTTTAAATATACATCGAGCGTTGTGTAAACTCGGATGAAATTGACGTTTAAAACGTCAAAATTATGAAAGATGGAAAAATTATACTTTAAATTCAAAAACTCGGTTTACTCAAAAACTAAAGGGATTTCGAAAACAACTTATTCTTTATAAGTTGTTCATTTTAGCATTCTCTACAATTATTATTAACATAAATTTGCTGTAACTATTATCGTTTTATAATTATAAACCAAAAATTAAAAAAATAATAATACATTTTTTTCTCGAATAATAATGATTTTATGAAAAATGTTTTCAAGCAAAAGATGTTCATTTCTTTGTTGTCTTCAAAGTTTGTTTTAATGTTTTTGTGATATTTTTCATATTTAAGAAAATATTGACAAAAAACAAAAAACAGTTAAGGTAAACGCCCACTTCCGGTGTACGAAATTTCACCAAAAGCTTTTCAGTTGTTCAGATTATCAAATAAGACGGATGTTCAAAGTTTCATATCAATTTCTCTATTAGTTTTTGAGATACACATTTTTTTTCCAGAAATTGTTGAAATGGCATCTAGGGACCCTAAAACGGATATTTCCGTAAAAAAAATTTTTGAAAAAAAAATCACAAAAATCATTAAAATATAGCGATCGTAATATTTTCAAATTTTTTTTTACGGGAATATCCGTTTTGGGGTCCCTAGATGTCATTTCAACAATTTCTGGAAAAAAAAATTGTGTCTCTGTGTGTGTGTGTGTGTGTGTCTATGCTCGCTGTATCTCAAAAACTTTGAACATACGTCTTATTTGATAATCCGAAGAACTGAAAAGCTTTTGGTAAAATTTCGTCCAGCGGAAGTGGGTGTTTACCTTAACTGTTTTTTTTTTGTCAATATTTTCTTAAATATGAAAAATATCACAAAAACATTTAAACAACTATTGAAGACAACAAAGAAATGAGTTAATTTTGTTTAAAAACATTTTTCATAAAATCATTGTTATTCGAGAAAAAAAATTATTATTTTTTTTTTCATTTTTGGTTTATAATTATAAAACGATAATAGTTACAGCAAATTTATGTGAATAATAATTGTAGAAAATGCCAAAATGAACAACTTATAAAGAATAAGTTTTCTTCGAAATCCCTTTAGTTTTTAAGTAAACTGAGTTTTTGAATTTGAAGTATAATTTTTCCATCTTTCATAATTTTGACGTTTCCAACGTCAGTTTCATTCGAGTCTACAAAACGCTCGATGTACATTTAAAATATGATTTACAAATGATACAAAAAATGGTATATAAACTATTATAAAGTCGAGGACGTGCAAAAACTTTGAATTAAAAGAAGTCAGAAAATCGGTCGGACAATCCTTATAATTCCAGTTTTCTTAAATTTTACTTCGGCGTAATGTCGTAACCCTATAATTGTTATTCGGCATGTTGTCGTATCGCGGTATTGTCGCAGCGTCGTAATGTCGCAGCGGCGTTCTGTCGTATGGCGTTTTGGAATCAGCGTCTCTCCGTCTCTATCAGAACGCACAATGCGTTGTATCCATTATATACTTGTTTCTCAATGATCACTATGTTAATATATAGATTTAAAATTAAAATGCACGATTAAATTAATTTAATTTAAATATTTTATTAGATACGTTATATCTAGTGCGAACCATTGACAAACTTAAGGCAACACAAAAAACGACGACAGTTTCGAAATTCCAAGTTACAACTATTTTTGAAAACCCTGTATAACATAATTAACAGGAAAATGGTGTAAAAAATGGTGATATGGCCATCATGTTACTTTCTCCGACTTGATGGTATTATTTAGATTTACGCTTTCATGGTTTATTTTCAATTTAAATCATATTTTAAAGTACAACTAGCGTTTTGTAGATTCGGATGAAAGTGACGTTTAAAACGTCAAAATTATGAAAAATTGAAAAATTATACTTCAAATTCAAAAACTCAGTTTAAGCAAAAACCAAAGGGATTTGGAAAAAAACTTATTCTTTATAAGTTGTTTATTTTGGTATTCTCTATAATTATTATTAACATAAATTTGCTGTGACTATTATGGTTTTATAATTATAAACCAAAAATGAAAAAAAGCAATACACTTTTTCTCGAATAACGATGATTTTATGAAAAATGTTTTCAAACAAAATAAGCTCATTTATTTGTTGTCTTCAATATTTGTTTAAATGTTTTTGTAATATTTTTCATATTTAAGAAAATATTGGCATAAAAACAAAAAACAGTTAAGGTAAACACCCACTTCCGGTGTACGAAATTTTACCAAAAGCTTTCCAGTTCTTCGGATTATCAAATAAGACGTATGTTCAAAGTTTCATATCAATTGGTCTATTAGTTTTTGAGATACAGCGCGCACAGACAGACACACACACAAAAAAAAAATCCAGAAATTGTTGAAATGGTATCACGATCACAATACTTTCCCGTACTTCGTAACGGAGAAAGTAAAAATATAAACTCAGACTATAAACTCACCTACACATAATAGAAAAGTATAGAATTAAATAAAAATAATATAGAAATCTTATGATCCCAATTATTTAAGGAACATAAAGATTAACATCATAGAAAAATTACGCGTCTAATTTGTAATCCAATTTCATGCCGGATCAAGACCAGACGCTCACAACAAATATAACAGCGATTATCGCACGTATCTCCTCCCCGACGAGGACGAAGAAAAGTGCTGAAAAAGAATTACCAAGCAAGCGCTGGACGTAATCACCTGCGTGCGTATAAATTAAGCGCCAGATAATCTCCTAAGTACGCATGTAATTATAATAATTGCATTAATCTGTTTATTATCCGTCGTTATCGACCAGAGACCGTTTTATCTCCTTTCGACATCCGACTGGAAAATTGGTCACTTTGTATGCTGGCATTCGCGTCTTCGCCGGAAGTTGACGTCCCTGCGTGGTCAGGAGTTTTAAATAAGCAATTAAAGCACTAATTTAATCAAACGCCTGTTTTGATGATAAGATTGAGTGGCGGATTTTATCGGTCCACGTGTTTGGCTTATTTGGTGGTGCTCGTGTGACTTGAATATTCTTACGGAGAGATAATATCTAAAGTGGTTTGTTTGTTGTTGTCCTCATGCAAATTATGACGAGTAATTGTAATGGTCATCAGATTTAAGGCACGTGTGGTTAAACAAGGTTAAATTAAATAAAGTTTGCGGTTATGCAAATGGTAAAGTATGTTTATTAAAAAAAACCACAAGTGTGCCATGATTTTTTATTTTTTTAAATTTAAGTTAGGAACACATATTGAGGTTATGTTACTTGCGGCATGTTCCTACTGATAAGTTAATTTTCTGTGATAAACGACGCAGAGAAGTCGTAGGTTCACCTTCCAAAATTCCTTGGGCCGTGTTAATAGCGTCCTGAGTACGTTTGACTGGTCTACCACTTCCTGGTTTACGGAGAATACTACTCGTTTCATGAAATAATATAACAGATCGTGATAAGGTATTTTTAAATTCATCAGAAATTATGGGAACGTTAGGAAATTCTTCCTGAAACTCTACCATAGGTGCGTCGAATGAATGCGACACCCAATTTACGTCCTCTTTAGTCCCATTTTGGAAATAACTTTGAACTAGTAACGTTTTTGCTGGTTGCGTAAACCTTTGTGACCACGGAATAATTGTGACGATCTGACGTTTTGTCAATGTGTGCCAACTTAAAAATTTTTAAATAAAAAATCATGGCACACTTGAGGTTTTTTTTTTTAATAAACATACGATAGTTGCTTATGCTTAGGTTAAGGTGAAGTTAAGGTTCCTTTTCGATTTTTTGCAATGGCCTCTTAATATTTACCTCAAAACCTTCAAAATTGATTATTGATATTTACCAAAATAAATTCAAAATTAACTCCTGATAATTACCTCTTTAACAAACACATCGACAATCCTGAATAAAACGAATTGATTATTGAGATTCACCTAAATAAGTTAAAAATTAACTCTTGATCTTTACCTCTTGAGACCCAAGCTCATCGACAATCCTGAATCAAACGGACCGACTTCAATTAAGCAGATTAAAATATCCGGCAGGATATTAATTAATGGCGAGGAATTTATTTACTGCGCGCTGTAAAACACCAGCGATCCCTTGGACGGAAGCAACGATTCTTATTTGATGTGCCGCCGCTGCCGTCGGTGAGGACCTCTTCAATAAAAACCGATTGCTTTATTGGGGCCTCCGCATTTCGACAAACAATAAACGCGTTTATTGCGACATCAAGACATTAAAATTTACAAACATCTCGCACCACACAAGGGTGTACGTTTTGATGTTATGCAATATGAAGAATAAGAAGAAGAAGAAGAAGAGAAAAAAGATACAGAAAGGAAAGACGGACGAGGTTTTGTTTGTTGTTGGGATCGTAAATTTTTTATTGGAGTGTCAACTGCTGGTGGTATTTGGTGGTCTAATGGAGTTTTGCTGCTGATTGGCAAATGGTGCGTTCTATAACGTTGTAAAGTTTTTTAAATTGTTATTTATAAGGGTGGTAAACAAAATTTGTCTAAACATAATTTTCACTTTTTTAACTTTTGCAACGATGTAGGCTAAATAATGCAACTTTTTAATTTCAAAATTAGCCATGATTTGTTTAAACTATTATTGTTATTTCAGAAAAAATGGTGATGTGGCCATCATGTTACTTTCTTCGATTTGATGGTATCATTTATATTTACGTTTTCATGGTTCATTTTCAATTGAAATCATATTTTAAATGTACATCGAGCGTTGCGTAAACTTGGATGAAACTGACGTTTAAAACGTCAAAATTATGAAACGGAAAAAATATACTTCAAATTCCAAAACTCAGTTTACTCAAAAACTAACGAGATTTCGAAAAAAACTTATTCTTTAGAAGTTGTTCATTTTGCTATTCTCTACAATTATTATTCACACAAATTTGCTGTAACTATCATCGTTTCATAATTATAAACCAAAAGTTAAAAAAAATTAATAAATTTTTTTCTCGAATAGCAATGATTTTATGAAAAATATTTTCAAGCAAAAGATGTTCATTTCTTTGTTGTCTTCAATGTTTGTTTAAATGTTTTTGTGATATTTTTCATATTTAAGATAATATTGGCAAAAAACAAAAAACAGTTAAGGTAAAGCTTTTCAGTTCTTCAGATTATCAAATAAAGACGTATGTTGAAAGTTTCATATCAATTGCTGTATTAGTTTTTGAGATACAGCGCACACAGCCACACACACACACACACACACCATCACACACACAGACACAGACACAATTTTTTTTTTTCCAGAAATTGTTGAAATGGCATCTAGTGACCCCAAAACGGATATTTCAGTAAAAAAAAATCACGATCACAATACTTTCTCGTACGTCGTAACGAAGAAAGTAAAAAGACGTCATAACATGTACATCAGATTTTTTCTAGCTCTTAAGGCTGCTATCTCGGCACAGGGATTTTCAAAAATAGTTGAAACTGGTATTCGAATACGGAAGTTAATTGTGTTATACACAGCGCCAGTAAAATCAATGACGGTTTACCCAGGTTTGTGTTTTCGTGAAAATGAAGCCGTTATTAACTAATTGATCCACACATTTTGATTTTTAATCAATCGTAAAAGCATTTTTATCACTTCCTCACATTTTCTTCAAATGTGTTCAACTCAATTCAAAAATCTATACTATAAGCATAGAAATGTTGGATATAAGAGACAAATACCCTGTTAAAAGATAGTAACAATCAGAAGCGCCATCTCATTGTATACTAAATAACTAAATTCAACTCGTTTATTTTGAGCTGATCCTCTTTTCCAGTGCTTTGATTAGAATGCAATCGGTAATTTCTGGACATAATCTTAAAACGTTTTTTAATAATAATAGTAGTTTATTACGGGACATGCCCATTAGTACAAATGCATGAAAAACAAATCATCAAAATAGTACAGTGAGCAGAAATTAATTGAAAATGTAAATTACAAAAAAAAATCAGGAATTGACATATATACACAATTTTTTTATTTTCAAATTGTAACATAAATCCTCCATGACGAGTGCATCTTAAGGATTATGACAATTAAGATTTTCTAAATCTCAGTACCCCCCGGCATCCCTCGAGATAATAATTCGGTTTTTCCGCTTAATTTGTTTTCAAGGAAAAGTGTTTTTCTATGACATTTTTCAGGACTTTTGGTACTTGTGGATTACAACGGACTACCATCAAACATCTAGAAGGCTTTTTTGAATATGTTTGTAGGTTATGTAACTGACAACTCGTTGGAAAAGTGATGTGTTTAGGGCTTGTTTCAGGAATTTTGGTACTTGCTTGTCTACCACCAAAAATCTAGAAAGCATTTGTTAGAATATATTTGTAGGTTATGTAACTGACAACGTGGAACGAATATAGTTGGCAGCACCATTTCTAAAAATATTTGCCTGGAATCTCCAGTGCAGTGCATGTGCATTTTGTAGATTTTGATACCTTATGGTTACTTGTTTTAAAAATAGGGTAAGTGTCAAGAATGTATAAGAAGTAGTTTCACGGGCTCGTCATGATCGATGGCGTAGCGAAGCGATGGCTTATTAGTTAGCGGTTGTGCAAATGGTAGTTGCTTATGCTTGGGTTAGGGTGAGATTAAGGTTCTTTCTCGATTTGTAGGGTAGTCGGAGAAAAAAAGTCACGCAAATATTTATAAAAAAAAATAACCTTAAAATATTACAATATTACATAACAAGCAAAATCCACATGCACTGCACTGGAGATTCCAGCCAGCCAACATAATACTTCTTGAAATATTATCCCTTTCTTCAGAAATAGTGCTGCCAACTATTTACGTTCAGCGTTGTCAGTAACATAATCTAAAAAGCCTTCTCGATTTTTGACGGTAGTCCGTTGTAATACACAAATGCCAAAATTCCTGAAACAAGGTCTAAAAACCATCACGGAAAAACCGAATTATTATCTCGAGGGATGTCGAATTCTTTACTGAGATTTAGAAAATCTAATTTTACTTCAATTATTATCCGATGTGGTGCTGCCAACTATTTTCGACTTTTTGGCAGTTGACAGATGACAAGACCATAGCTTTCTCGATTTTTGATTACATATTTTTTTCGGTACTTTTTTTAGGAATCCTTTTTTTAAGCTTGAATTACATTATACTTTTTTCGTCTAGATTCTCGTTAGATTTTGTTTCGAGACAATCTAGTATGAATGTAATTCAGAAAATTCGCTCCAATTTCAGTTCAAGTTTCTTGAATAGAAATATGCAGCCGGTCCTATTTTCCGTTCGATATTGGTCAAAGTTCGGTACTGCCAACGACGAAAAAAAAAACAACAAGCATGAGTTGTTTGTGCAAGCAACATAACCTATATAACCTGGTGACCGGTTGTTTGTTTGATGTTTTTAATTTTATTCATTTTTACAATTTCAACTCTTAACCTCAGTTGCACTGACACGCGAACACAAATACTTTTTTATTTAATGGGTTGGTAATTACATCGTCCGCTAGCAGCGCTCTCTATATCGAATGCAATGAACTATAAATAGAACGGAAATCGAAAGCAAAACTTGAACGAGAATCTAGACGAAAAAAGACGGAAAAAGTATAATGTAGTTCAAGCTTTAGGCTTATTTTCACAGATGCAGTGCTGTCAAATATTTTCGACTTTTTGGCAGTTGACAGATGACAGGACCATGGCTTTCTCGATTTTTGATTACATATTTTTTTCGGTTCTTTTTTTAGGAATCCTTTTTTAGGCTTATTTTCACAGATTTAGTGCTGCCAACTATTTTCGACTATTTCGCAGTTGACAGATGACAGAACCATAGCTTTCTCGATTTTTGAAGGTAGTCCGGAATAATACATAAGTACCGGAATTTGTTTTCAGAAATTATTTTCGGGACTTTTTCGCGAATTTTTTAGGCTTATTTTCAAGACTCCTTTTAAGACTTTTTTCCGGAAATATTTTCAGGCCTTTTATTTTTTCAAGACTGTATTTTCAGGATTTATTTGAAGAATTTTTTAGGACTTTATTTTCAGGACTTGTTTTTCAAGACTTTTTCAGGACTAACTATAGAACTTGTTTTGAAGACGCTATATTCAGGAAGTTTCTTCTGGACTTTTTCAGGAATTTTTCTTCAAGTTCTCTTTGGACATTTTTTCAAGACTTTATTGTTAAGCCTTTTGTCCGGAAATATTTTCAGCACTTTCATTTTTTCAAGACTATATTTTCAGGATTTCTTTGAGGAATATTTTAGGACTCTCTTTAGAACTATTTTTTGGGGAATTTTTACAGAGCTTTATGAGAGTGTTTAGACTTACTACAGGACTTTTTTGGACTTTTTTTCGGGATCTTTTCTTCAAGCCTTCTTTCTGGACATTTTTGCAAGACTAGGTTACCCAGATATTATTTTCAAGACTTTATTTTAGGATTGTTTTCAAGACTTTTTCAGAACTTTTTTTTCAAGACAATTTTTAATACTATCTTCAGGACATTTTTCAGCAATTTTTTATAGGGCCTTTTTTAAGGACGTTTTTCAGGCCTGTTTTAAGGACTTAACTAACTTTTTATCACGATTTTTCAGGAAATTTTGTTCAGGACTTTATTTTCAACACTATTTTTTCAAGACTTTATTTTCAACACTATTTTTTCAAGACTTTATTTTCAACACTATTTTTTCATGACTTTATTGTCAACACTATTTTTTTAAGACTTTATTTTCAACACTATTTTTTCAAGACTTTATTTTCAACACTATTTTTTCATGACTTTATTTTCAACACTATTTTTTCAAGACTTTATTTTCAGGACTTTTGCAAAACATTTTGAAGACTTTTTGAGGACAATTTTCAAGGCTTTTTGAGAATAATTTTCAAGACTTTTTGAGGACTGTTCTTTCAAGCCAATTTTTTAATACTATTTTTCAGGAATTTTTTAGGGCCTTTTTAGGACTTTTTTTTTCACGACTTATTTTCTGGACTTGTTCAGGACTTTTTTCGTGACATTTTTTAGAATTTTTTTATGGGGCTTTCATGTGACTTGTTTTGTAGAAAATAGAAAGAAAAATTCAGGACTTATTTTCTGGCTTTTTCAGAACTTTTCGGGGAATTTGGTTCTAATATTGGGACTATTTTTTTTTTCATATTTCCAGGACATTTTTCAGGAATTTTTCATTGCGCCTGTTTTTAGGACTTGGTTTTCAAGATTTAATTTCAGGCCTTTTTCAGGACTTTTTTTTCAGGAAGTTTATCAGGACTTCTTTTCAGAACTTATTCATTAGACATTTTTAGGTCTTTTTTCTTTTAATCTTTTTTATGAACTTATTTTTTAGGAATTTTATCGACGACTTATTTTCAGGACATTTTCAAGGCTTTTTTTAAGAATTTTTTACACCCATTTTTAATACTACTTTCGGGCCATTTCTCAGGAATTTTTTCAAAAATTTTTCAGGACTTTTTTCAAGACTTTTTCAGGACTTTTTGTCAAGAACACTTGGAACAATTTAAATAATTATCTGTTATTTTTGAATTTATTACCTAATTTATTGAGGCCTAAGTGGAGCGACCCCATCTGCCCTCCTATCTATGAATCCGGTCTGTATATACAGCAGTGACGGTTCGCGGGTTTTTTTCTGGTATGGCCGAGGAACAAGAGGTGGTAATACAGATAGGTTCGGTCACACAGCAACTGACCCTACCTATCTGTATTACCACCCCTTGTTCCTCGGCCGTACCAGAAAAAACCCCGCGAACCGTCACTGCTGTATATACAGACCGGATTCACTGATATACAGGGCTGTTATTTTAACATTGAACATACTATTATTAACACCTATGTTCAATCGTAAAATAATCACATCAACGCATGGCTTATAATTAAAATTGTATGCAACCAAGTACACAAAGGTAACACTGACACAGTTTGACGCATTACGAATAAAGTTAGGTTAATTAAATTAAATACGGTTTCGCAGAAATCCGTACGTTTGCCTTTGTCTTCATTTGATAATTGTTGATGATTTGAAAACTTGTAAGCATTGAGGAATCGAACCCACTCGACCCGTGATGCAGCAGGTAGATGCTCGCGCTCTTATCCACTACACCACCAAGCCGCCCTCTATTCATTTTCACCAAGCACTAAAATAACAGTATTGATTTAAGTCAATAAGTGCTAGCAATTGATTATGATCAAGCACGCTAAGAAATAGAATCCACGTTCAACGTTCATTCCAATAGCCAAGACGTTTACATAATGCTAAGAAATTACGAGTTTTGTTAATGAAGGAATGTAATCTTCAAGAAGATACAAGATCACGATGGCAATCATTCACGGAACCCAATCGCCGAAGTCGATCTTGTTTTGATGAAATCGGCCCTAATCGATCAATTCTAGCGCCAAATAAAGTCGTCTTCGTCCGGCGACACGTCCCATAAACAATACCGTATTTGGCCACGACGCAGTGATTTAGATTTAAAAATAACACAGTCTCACACACACACACACAACGGCGAGCGTACTCGGGAAAAGTCGCCACATTTCTTAGATAAAGTGTGTTTACTCCGAAGAGTTGTTCTTCGACGGCTCGGAATGCGGCTCTATTACGGAGAGATTCGAGTTCTCCAAACACACGCATTAACACCAAACCGAGAGACGCGGAGGGCCAATTTACATCTCAATACGAGACCGAAAATCGATCTCTTCGCCCAGAGTTCCGTCCGAAAAGCGCGCGCGCGGGGTTCTTCTTATTAAGGGCAACGTCTTAATTGGACGTCTTTTTGGGCCGTGTGTTGTTGACCCCCATCCACCGGGGTCCGTCACGAACGTCATCTTTACGACCGCTCGTTAGGCGGGATACCTACCGAATTCGCAGACTTGTAAATGCGTTTTCCGTTCGATATGTCTTTATAAAGATGGGGCTCGATTATATCATTTACATCGGTGAGAAATATCGGGGAAATTAACATCTTTTGTTTAAAAACATTTTCCATAATGAGCGTACAACAAAAATCGACAGCGAAGTTGGCGTTGGAAATCTCGAGTCTGCAATAAGATCGCACGCGTGGAATGCTGGTTGCTGTTAAACGGTGACATGTCAGATATTATAATTAGGGGTTATTGACATCTGACATGTCAACATGACAACCAGCACTTACCCGTGCGCATACATGCCTTTAGATTTCCAGCGCAACTTCGTCGTCGATTTTTGATACTTTACGTGTGCGCATACATGACTTTAGATTTCCAGCGCCAACTTCATCGTCAATGTTTGGAACTTTACGCATGCGCAGACATGACTTTACATTTCCAGCGCCAACTTCATGGTTCATTTTTGGTACTTTGCGGGTGCGCAGACATGACTTTAGATTTCGAACGCCAACTTCATCGTTCATTTTTGGTACTTTACGCGTGCGCATACATGACTTTAGATTTCCAGCGCTAACTTCGTCGTCGATTTTAGGTACTTTACGCGTGCATAGACATGATTTTAGATTTCCAGAGCCAATTTGATCGTCGATTTTTGTTGCAGGCTCGTCATATCAAGAGAGAGAAATGCGTGATTTTTTCCTGAGATGAGATACAACGCATCGAGGGAAAAATAGCATTCTCTCCCGAGACATGTATACTATTTTTTTTCACAAACGGGATACTTTAAGAGTAAAACGTTCGTTCCTAAAACCCAACCTAGAAAAAAAAAACGGTCAGCCGTGACAGTCAATAGTTATTTAAGCAACAAGGAACGTAAGGACGTATTAACATTTGAGGTAGGCGAATACGAGCCGAGGCTCAAATAATTTTGTTTTCTCTCGCGTGAGGATGAAAGTACCGGTATCTGTTAGGTGAAAGATTGTACAACAACATACTCGAAATTCAAAACAATTGACAATATCAATATCCTGATACAGTCCGCAAAGAGTACATTTTTCTGGCGGACTCTGTATACTGGGCAAAGTTAATATTCCCATTTCTATAAATTTTTTAGGGGTAAGGAACCCTTATCTTGACTTGTCCAATATCGGTTGATTTTTATGGATGAATAAATTTATTATTATTATTTTTAATCTAAAGTTTTAAAAACTTTGCAGAAATTACAGATCAAGGCTCGTCGTACCCCCTGCCTACCCTAAAAGTTTCAACTCTTAGGATGTGGTTCCGACACGATGGAGCACTATCCCGTTATGCGAAATATCACGAACTCAGGGGCCTGGAAGGGTGGGGGTGTTTTAAAATCTTTGCAAGAATTACAGATCAAGGCTCGTCGTACCCTCCGCCTATCCTAAAAGTTTCGATTCTTAGGATGTGGTTCCGACACGACGTCATTACGTTCCATGTTGCTTATTAATTTTTTTCCGCTACCGGAAATATAATACTTAAAAATGATCAGAAAATAATCCCAAAATAACTTTTGGGATTCAAATTTTTATAGTCACCTATGCGTTCTATGCGTCCTATGGCAACCCAGCAACGGAGAAAACAATGTCGAATTTTGTTTGTTTGTGTCAATCCAGTGACAGCTTTTGCGGGCATGGATGCAAACGAAGCGGCGAAAATTGCGTGTTAGAATGTGTTACCGACAAAATCTAAAAAGGTATGTGTCCTGTTACGACTCTTTTTAAGCAGTGGTTATGTAAAAAGGATGCCGATTCTGTATGTATAGACGAAAATGTGTTGCTCGCCTATATGTTGGAGCGTTACGTTTCTGTTTATTATTTTCCTAGGTCCGTAAGTAAAAATTAAGTTCCGTCGTCAAGGACAACAAACACCACGAATGTTATCAGCCACTTACGGTACCTGTAACCATGCATGCAATGCGTATTTACGTTGTCGGTAGCGGAAAAAATAAATAATGGAACCTCGCAGGGAGAGAACTGATTACTTCACTCCCTACGGAGAGTAATGTCATTTCTCTCGCGATTTCAACAGCCGAGAACTTGAATTTCTCAACCGTTTGTGAACAAACTGTATTAATTGCTGCCGGTTAAGATTTCGCCCGTTCGAAATGTTGCGCTGTCGTTCTAATTTTAAAATACATATTTTTAAACGCTCCATTTGCTATTATTAAGTTGGTACGCGTGAAGTGTATTAAAATTCCATAAAAGTGCCACTTCCCGTGTTTTAGATTTAATTTAAACGCCACTCAACACAGGCGAGAGATTAAAGTGGAAAGTGTTCGGATTTAAGTCGTGTGCCATTCAATAAAAAAAAAATGGTGATGTGGCCATCATGTTACTTTCTCCGACTTGATGGTATCATTTATATTTACGCTTTCATGGTTTATTTTCAATTTAAATCATATTTTGCGCAAACTCGGATGAAACTGACGTTTAAAACGTCAAAGTTATGAAAGATGGAAAAATTATACTTCAAATTCAAAAACTCGGTTTACTCAAAAACTAACGAGATTTCGAAAAAACTTATTGTTTAGAAGTTGTTCATTTTGGCATTCTCTACAATTATTATTCACATCAATTTGCTGTAACTATTATCGTTTCATAATTATAAACCAAAAATTAAAAAAATTATAATAAATTTTTTTCTCGAATAGCAATGATTTTATGAAAAATATTTTTAAGCAAAAGATGTGCATTTCTTTATTGTCTTCAATGCTTGTTTAAATATTCTTGTGATATTTTTCATATTTGAGAAAATATTGGCAAAAAACAAAAAACAGTTAAGGTAAACGCCCACTTCCGGTGTACGAAATTTTACCAAAAGCTTTTCAGTTCTTTGGATTATCAAATAAGACGTATGTTCAAAGTTTCATATCAATTGCTCTATTATTTTTTGAGATACAGCGCACACAGACAGACACACACACACACACAGACACACACACATACACAAATTTTTTTTTTCCAGAAATTATTGAAATGGCATCTAGGGACCCCAAAACGGATATTTCCGTAAAAAAAATTTTTGAAAAAAAAATCACGATCACAATACTTTCTCGTACTTCGTAACGGAGAAAGTAAAAATAATATGATAATTTATATTTTTCACTCACAATTCATGTCATTACGTAACTGTTTATTATTGATGAATTATTTTTTTCTCTCACAATTCATGTCATTACGTAACTGTTTATCTTTGATGAATTATTTTTTCGTTAAGATTTTATAATGGTTTACTACATTAGCTACTCCCAGTAGACGATCAAGATTTGACTCACAGAATGAAAAAAATCGAAGTCACATCCAACGAATTAACATTTAAATTTCTGGATAATGATTTGTAAGTCATGAATTGTCATGTATTATATGAGGAGTTGAACTGCAAAACTCTACAAATCCACTTTTATAATTTGTTCAGAAACCGCGAAAAACGTTCAGGAAGTCTATTTGTTGCTTAAAAAAAATGAATGTTTAGCCGCATTTTTAAATATGATTTGTTGCGTTTTGAACGGTAATTCACACATATTCGGATTTATCTATGTTTGGACAGTAAGGATCGATACCAAGCTCATTTTGGCCCAAAATTGGATTAGTTGAGTTTTGCAGTTCAACTCCTCATATTTAATAGTATTTTGTTATATTGACAAATCAGGGGCGGCTCATGAACCTTCGTTGGCGAGGCCAAGAGACTCTTGTAGAGGAAACAAGTAACGAAAGATTGTGTTTCGGACAACTTTCTCCGAACATCCATGAACCGTGCGATAAAAATATGAACACGAAAAATGAATTATCTCGTTTTATAATCCGTAACATTTAACGATTTAATTTCAATATCAACACCCGACCGACAATTAAGAATTATAATTTCATAAATTGCATTGTTTGTGCGTGCCGGAAAATGACGGGTCATTAAAAGTGTGTACGTCGGTGTGAATCATATCAAATGAAAATGCATGAGAGATGCAATTAAAAGATACACGCCGTAATTACATTTTAACACGTCTTAATGAAAACTGTGTCATGCTCTGATGAGTAATTGTGGGTCACGCTCATCACCATCTAACTGTGCAAAACAGACGTGTTTTTGTTTTTTTTTGTTGTTTTTGTAATCTTTAATTATCACCTCTAAACGATACAACAATGTTTATTTAATTAGATACGTATTTAAGTATTCATATTATTTAAACATGACAAAATATTTCATCACGGTTTTCGTTCGTTTATTGAATATATTATTTTTTATTTCAAAATGAAACACTTAAAACTTTGTTGTACCACTGTATATTTAATAATAATTCTAATAATGTTTATTGACCACTCAAATTTAAAATAACAAAATTTACAGATTACAAAGAAAATATAATCAAAATTTAAATATACAATGGTAAAACAAAGTCTTGTTTTATTTTGAAATAATATGCACCACCAAGTAAACGCCGCCAATATTTAAATATCAATTTTTTGTTTAATTTATTAGAACAAATTGTTGAATTTTAAAAACAAAACTGAATTAAAAAAAATAAGCATTTTCAGGGGTTTTTTACTTATAATAAATAATAAACGTTTATTGTACTTACTAAATACATAATAAATAATAAATACAATGGCCATCGACCGGAGTCCCAGCCAAAAAAAAAAAATATATTTTGCTAAATTAATACTATTTTTCTAGAAATTATTTTCCGCGGCTTATACGAATTGTTTTCACTGATTCGTACCAATAGTTCAAAAAAATGTATCTAACATTCGTAACTCGGATTTTAAACTTGATGGATTGTTAAAAGCAAAAGTGTGATATTTTGGCAAGCATAACATTTTGGTAAAATTTATTACTTTTACGATTTTTTTTTGTGCTTCAAAAAAGTTGCATTTTCTAAAATTCGTACCTCACTTGAAAATTGACGAATTTTCAAAGACATAAGTGTGTGGTTTTTTTGGCAATAGAATATATTTTTCTGGAATGAATACTTTGCACTTAATTTATTTTTTAATTAAATCTAATATTTTTAGAAATTACTCTCTGCAGTTTATTAGCTTTACGATTTTTTTTTTCTTCAATGCTCTAATCCTCGAAAAAACGATATTTCTTAAAATTCACAAATCGCTTAAAAAATGGTGGCTTTTTAGAAACAAAAGTTGCTTAAAAACAGTGACATTTTGGCAGTTGAATATATAGTTTTTAGAATGAATTCCTTTTGGTTAATATTTTCCTGAAATTTTTCAACGTATATGTTAGACAGTTAGAAAAATGAAATCTTTAGAAATTCCTAGTTCGAACTTTTAAAAACAAAAGTATCTTTGAGAGCGTGTGGTATTTAGGCAATAGAATATATATTTTTTAGAGTTAATCTTTGCGATTCATTTTTTTTTATTTTTTCAAAAATGTTCAACTCGAAAAGAAAAAATGTACATATTTTTCTAATTCGTACCTCTCTTGAAAATTGGGTTTTCGAAAACAAAACAGGACTTTCAAGTGATATTTTGGTGATTAAATATAATTTTTGCAGAATTTATCCTCAGTTTTTCAAATTTGTTTCTCGAAAAAATCAAATTCTATAAAATTCTTAAAAGTTGACAAGTTTTCAAAAACAAAAATTGCTGAAAGAGTAATCTCGTTAAGATTTTATCCTTTACAGTTTATATTTCTTTTTCGATTTTGTTCTTGGACCTACACAAATCTTAGATGTTCAAAATTTTAATTCTCGAAAAACAACATTCTGTAAAATTCGTAACTCGCTTAAAAATTACTGTATTTTCAAAAACAAATCGCGTAGAGTGTTATTAGGGTAATAATATATCTCGTTAAGATTTTATCCTATACAGTTTGTATTTTTTTCCATTTTCTTTCTTGGATCTTAGATTTTTAAAAATTCGTACAGTGAATTTTCAACATCAAAAGTATTAATTTGGCAATTGAATATAATTCTTTTATAATATATTCCTTGCGGTTAATATTGTTTTCGAAATGTTTCACCATGATGCCGTTCAAATATTCAACAACTGGAAAAATAAAAATTTTAAAAAACAAAATTATTTTTGAAAGTATGTGGTGTTTTGCCAACAGAATATATTTTTTTCGAATTAATTCTTTGCGATTATTATTTTTTTTATATTATCAAAAATATTCAATAACAGGAAAAATAATTTTTTCTAAAAATTCGCACCTCGTTTAAAAATTGCTGGATTTTCCAAAACAAAACTGTATTTTTGAGGGTGATATTTTGGTGATTAAATCTAATTTTTGTAGAATTTACACTCTGCGTCTTATTAATTTTTCAATTTTTTTTTCCTATTAAATTTTCTTAAAATGCATAAGTCGCTTATAAAATAATAGATTTTCAAAAACAATAGTTGCTTAGAGAAAGTGACATTTTGGTAGTTGAATATATTTCTTTTAGAATAAATTCCTTTTGGCTAATATTTTTTCCGAAATTTTTCGACAGTTAGAAAAATTAAATCTTTAGAAATTCGTACCTCGCTTGAAAATTGGCTGATTTTCAAAAACAAAAGTATCTTTGAAAGTGTGTGATGTTTAAGCAATAGAATATATTGTTTTTAGTGTTAACTCTTTGCGATTGATATTTTTTTTATAATGTTTTCAAAAATGTTCAACCACTGAAAAATAAAAATTCGCACCTCTCTTGAACATTGTCAGATTTTCAAAAACGAAACTGTATTTTTGAGGGTGATATTTAAATCTAATTTTTCTAGAATTTATCTTTGCGGTTTATTAGTTTTGCGATTTTTTTTATTCAATTTTAATCCTCGAAAAACGAAATTTCTTCAAATTTATAAATCGCTTAAAAATTGGTGACTTTTTAGAAACAAAAGTTGCTTAAAAACAGTGACATTTTGGCAGTTGAGTATATAGTTTTTAGAATGAATTCCTTTTGGTTAATATTTTCCTGAAATTTTTCAACGTATATGTTAGACAGTTAGAAAAATGAAATCTTTAGAAATTCCTAGCTCGAACTTTTAAAAACAAAAGTATCCTTGAGAGCGTGTGGTATTTAGGCAATAGAATATATATTTTTTAGAGTTAATCTTTGCGATTCATATTTTTTTAGATTTTTTTTTCAAAAATGTTCATCTGGAAAAATAAAATTTTCAAAAATTCGTGCCTCGCTTGAAAATTGCCGGATTTTCGAAAACAAAACTATACTTTCAAGGGTGATATTCTGGTGATTAAATCTAATTTTTGTAGAATTTACTCTGCGGTTTATTAGTTTTTCGAATTTATTAAGATGTGTATAGTTTAATTCGGTTTGCACCGCGAATAAGTGCGATTAATTTAGTTTCGAAATTCCAAACTAATTAACAGGTGAACAATATTCGGGCTTTAACATGTTTGGGAAACTCTTCGACTTTATTAAGTTGCCGTTATTTGTGGAATGGGAATAAAATTTTACGATCCAATCCGCTCGACCCGGCCCGTAAATATTATTTAATTGAGGCCGTAAAATTCCGATTAACGCGAACTTTTAAGAGGCCCATCTCATCGACGGACGCCAGGTAAGTAACGTTCAAAAATTTCATAAAATATTTAAAATATAGGCAGACATTTAATAATAAACAAGATAAATATTAATAGATCGCCCTTACTGTATGTGTAATTAAAAAAAATATAGTATTTTAACCATAAACTTTGTACCGGCACCATTTCTTCGCCTGAAGAAGCCACAGTGTGGCAAAACAATTGCGTGCAACTTCAACAATTTCAATAATAAAAGTTTTTGAAAATCAAAAAAGTGTTTTTACTTTAAAATTTAACAAGCAAAAAGAAGCATAAAATACATTAAATAAAGACGAAAAGTAGCCTGAATAAATAAATACTTAATCTGTTCGTCTTTATTTAATTTAAGTAAACTTGATGATTTTTTTTTTGTTTTTGGATAAATATCGAAAATTATTAACAGAATCCATCAGCTGAGCGTCCATTATTTAATAACTGGAATTTGTGTGTGAATTTCATAAACGGCCATAAAACTGAAATTGCCCTTAATGGGCCGACATCGAGGGGCCTCCGGCCGTTTTCCATTCTAACGGCATCGCGCACACTTTGTATCGTAATTATCTTATCACCAATTTCACGGGTCTGTTGCACGTAATTTACATTATCACTTATAATTTCCTGCAACATAAACACCATTCCTCGAAGCTAATGATTCGTCCTAATGCTCAGTTTTGCTGAAAGGATTTTACAGTAAACATCTAACGTTTTGCACTACAGTGAATCTCCTAAGAGTTGTGTTGTTTTAGGGGATTTTCATATTTTTTTTAAATTTATGAATAAACAAATTACTCACATGATCGGTGAACCATTGATTCCATAAATATAATATTTACCTGAAACAAAACAAAAATATTAATTAGATTTTTTTTTGACTGGAAATATATAGTTGTAAAACAAGTGAATAATCCAAAAAATATCATTTCTAATTTTACCGAAATTTATGCTTAAAAAAATTTTCCAACTAAAAATCATGCATTCGCCTGGATTTTGTTAAATTCCAGAAAAACCCCTCGATGAATTTTGTCCAATTTTTGGCAGCATCTTCTGGATATATATAGTTGTAAAACAAGAGAATAATCCAAAAATACGTTATTGCTAATTTTTCCGGAATTTACGCTCAAAAAATTTTCCAACTAAAAATCATGCATTCGCCTGGATTTTGTTAAATTCCAGAAAAACCCCTCGATGAATTTTGTCCAATTTTCGGCAGCACCTTCTGGACATATATAGTTGTGAAATAAGTGAATAATCGGAAAATACGTTATTGCTAATTTTTCCGGAATTTGCGGTCAAAAAAAATTTCCAACTAAAAATCATGCATTCGTCTGGATTTTGTTAAATTCTAGGAAAACCCCTCGATGGATTTTGTCCAATTTTTGGCAGCACCTTCTGGACATATATAGTTGTAAAATAAGTGAATAATCCGAAAATACGTTATTGCTATTTTTTCCGGAATTTGCGCACGAAAAAAATTCCAACTAAAAATCATGCATTCGCCTGGATTTTGTTAAATTCCAGAAAACCCCCTCGATGGATCTTGCCTAATTGTTGGCAGCATCTTTTGGACATATATAGTTGTAAAACAAGTGCATAATCCAAAAATACGTTATTGCTAATTTTTCCGGAATTTACGCTCAAAAAATTTTCCAACTAAAAATCATGCATTCGCCTCGATTTTGCTAAATTCCAGAAAAATCCTTTGATGGATTTTGTCCAATCTTTGGCAACATCTTCTCGACATATATAGTTGTAAAACAAGTGAATAATCCAAAAATATATTATTGCTAATTTTTCCCGAATTTACGCTCAAAAAAAATTTCTAACTAAAAATCATGCATTCGTCTGGATTTTGTTAGATTCCAGAAAACCCTCTTGATGGATTTTGTCCAATCTTTGGCAGCATCTTCTGCACATATATAGTTGTAAAACAAGTGAATAATCCAAAAATATGTCATTGCTAATTTTTCCGGAATTTAGGCTCAAAAAAATTTTCCAACTAAAAATCATGCATTCGCCTGGATTTTGTTAAATTCCAGAAAAACCCCTCGATGGATTCTGTCCAATTTTTGGCAACATCTTATGATTATATATAGTTGTAAAACAAGTGAATAATCCAAAAATATGCCATTGCTAATTTTCCGGAATTTACGCTCAAAAAAAAATTCTAACTAAAAATCATGCATTCGCCTGGATTTTTGTAAATTCCAGAAAAAACCCTCGATGGATTTTGTCCAATTTTTGGCAACATCTTCTGGACATATATAGTTGTAAAATAAGTGAATAATCCGAAAATACGTTATTGCTATTTTTTTCGGAATTTACGCTCAAAAATTTTTTTATCCAACTAAAAAGTATGCATTCGCCTGGATTTTGTTAAATTCTAGAAAAGCCCTCGATGGATTTTGTCCAATTTTTGGCAGCATCTTCTGGACATATATAGTTGTAAAACAAGTGAATAATCCAAAAATACGTTAATGCTAATTTTTCCGGAATTTACGCTCAAAATTTTTTTCCAACTAAACATCATGCATTCGTCTGGATTTTGTTAAATTCTAGAAAAACCCCTCTATGGATTTTCTCCAATTTTTGGCAGCATCTTCTGGACATATATAGATGTAAAACAAGGGAATAATCCAAAAATACGTTATTGCTAGTTTTTCCGGAATTTACTCTCAAACATTTTTCCAACTAAAAATCATGCATTCGCAAAGAATTAGCGTTCAAAATATTTACTTTAGACAAATTTGTTGCCGCTTTATGTAAAGTTACTTCAATTACGCTTTATTTACATAATACAAATTATTGAAGTTTAAAATTCGCATTTCGAAGAATTGGTCATTATTTATTTTCAAAGAATTGGCATTCGAAAAATTTGTTTTCGAAAAATTTGCTTTCGATAAATTTGCAGGATACCCTCCACCACTACACCCGAATAGAACAATCAAATATTCTGGTCGCTACAGTACCCCACAATTATAATTAATTCTCGACCCCCTAATTACCAACATCCAGCTTTCCAAAATAAATCACTCGAGCGATTAATAACTCCATTTTTCTGCGAATCGGTTTCTAATGCACACGAAAAAACTCGTCGAAGAAATGTCAGGAGTTCAAACCATAACCACGAAATTAGTCACATGTTTTGTGCGGCCAATTCACAATAATCGGCGGCGATAAATCAAAATAAGCCCGACGACGGCAATGATTTATCGTTTTCATTCATTCGTTGCGAAAAAAAAAACGTGTCAGCCGATTTTAATAAATGGCCCTTTATTGTCCAATTACGAGCCAAATTGAGAGATCATGATAAATTGACCGAGAACAGTCTTCGCATTGGTATTCATTTATGTGTATAAAATAGATCTATTTAGATCGATCTGTATTAATCGTAAATGATTTTAATGAAGAAAAAAATATTTGGATGGGTATGATGGCCATTTTTGGGAAGTCAATTATTTTATTCGAAAAACATTTCGTTTTGTAATTAATTGTTTTTTTTAGTATTTGCGTATTGGTAGTTCATATTATTAATGATTCTGAAGGTTTTACGAAGGAGGTTGAATTAAAACACTTTGCTGGTATCACGAATTTTTCACTTCATTGTGACTAGTTTATTATTTTTGTTGATTATTATTTGTCATCCGGGGGGCGTTGAAATTTAACAAAAAATCTGTGACATCATTTATGGAATCCGCCTGAACTACACTTTGCGATTTTACCGGAGCGTTTTAGCAAGAGCGGTTTGACGGAAAGACGAAAACGCATAGAACAGACCACATCAGCGGCGGCTCGTGGATGTCCGACGAGGAGGCTACGGAAGAACATTTGACCAAGACAGCAGTCAAATATTTGCTTCTCCTATAAGAGTAAGTAGTGCAGCGCGAGCGGCATCTCTGTCTCATCTACGAGCAAGTTTCAGAAAAATATACGATCACTTTCATGAGGATTTACTCGAAATCTAGTGAAGGGCTGTTTGTAGATTTTGAGAATAACATAAAGCAGAATTAGTGTTTAGCAGATTTGGAAAATTTCACACTTGTAGCAATAGTTTTAATATTTTTTAAATCAAGTAGAATATTTTGCAACTTGCAGAAAAATATACGATCACTTTCATGAGGATTTAACCCAAATCTTGTGAAGGGCTGTTTATAGATTTTGACAGTAACATAAAGCAGAATTCGTGTTTAGCAGATTTAGAAAATTTCACACTTGTAGCAATAGTTTTAATATTTTTTAAATCAAGTAGAATATTTTGCAACTTTCAGAAAAATATACGATCACTTTCATGAGGATTTAACCCAAATCTAGTGAAGAGCTGTTTGTAGATTTTGAGAATAACATAAAGCAGAATTAGTGTTTAGCAGATTTAGAAAATTTCACACTTGTAGCAATAGTTTTAATATTTTTTAAATCAAGTAGAATATTTTGCAACTTTCAGAAAAATATACGATCACTTTCATGAGGATTTAACCCAAATCTAGTGAAGAGCTGTTTGTAGATTTTGAGAATAACATAAAGCAGAATTAGTGTTTAGCAGATTTGAAAAGTTTCACACTTGTAGCAATTGTTTTAATATTTTTTAAATCAAGTTCAATATTTTGCAACTTTCAGAAAAATATACGATCATTTTAATGAGGATTTACTCGAAATCTAGTGAAGGGCTGTTTATAGATTTTGACAGTAACATAAAGCAGAATTAGTATTTAGCAGATTTGGAAAGTTTCACACTTGTAGCAATTGTTTTAATATTTTTTAAATCAAGTTGAATTTTTTGCAACTTTCTGAAAAATATACATCACTTTTATGGGGATTTACTCGAAATCTCGTGAAGGGCTGTTTGTAGATTTTGACAATAACATTAAGCAGAATTAGTGTTTAGCAGATTTTGAAAGTTTCACACTTGTAGCAATTGTTTTAATATTTTTTAAATCAAGTTGAATATTTTGCAACTTTCAGAAAAATATACGATCACTTTCATGCGGATTTACTCGAAATCTCGTGAAGGGCTGTTTGTAGATTTTGACAGTAACATAAAGCAGAATTAGTGTTTAGCAGATTTGGAAAGTTTCACACTTGTAGCAATTGTTTTAATATTTTTTAAATCAAGTTGAATTTTTTGCAACTTTCTGAAAAATATACGATCACTTTTATGGGGATTTACTCGAAATCTCGTGAAGGGCTGTTTACAGATTTTGACAGTAACATAAAGCAGAATTAGTGTTTAGCAGATTTGGAAAGTTTCACACTTGCTTCCCATCAATGACAACTGCAGACTTATAGCTCTTAAAAATAATTATGATTCTCAAAAGTAGCCAGAAATGGATCGATCTCTACCATACATATTTGACACTAGAGACAAACAAACCATTTTACGATTTCACATAACAGTTAACTTTTTTTTTCGAAGTCTGATCTAATTGTAACATCCAATCTGTTCAAGCAGCTGTGAAACTCGTTTGCACATCGTATTTAACTACAAATGCATCGCTATTCTCTTCATTAACACAAAATGACCACGTGTTACCGCAGGAAAGCAATTTAAATCAAGACGCCAATTTCCTGCAAAGGTGCATCGGGGAGGGAAGGAAGACTTGCGTTTTGCCGAAGAGCGAGTTGCACTCTGGGGGACGGCGAAAAAAGCGGCGCTGCACCGACGTTAATGATACACCTGTCAGAAAGCTGATGAAACTGTCAAACGTGTTTAACATGCAGCTATTTCAATTACACCGCTCGAGTTCAAATGAGACTCGATCATAACAAGATAATCATTACTAGAAGAAGAAGAAAAAAGGAGTGAATATGTTAAGAGACAGCTGCCAAGTACAAATTGCTATTAATTCCTGAAAGTGTTTTACAATGTTTGCTGCACTTTGTGTGTGTAATTGAGCTCGTTTTCTCGGGAAGTAGCGGTCCATGAATAATTCGTAGGTGATTTGAAGAGAAAGATGTTAACGCGTCTTCGTGATAACAGCTCATGCTACACTTACTCTTATAGAGGAAACAAGTGTTAAAACACTGTGTTGGATATTAACTTTTTCCATTGCCCAACCTCAGAATTTGTTTCAATTTTTTTTAAGTTTCAGAGTACAGCAATTGTTTTTGTATTTTTTTTAATGATCAAGAAATGGCGTAATTTCAAGATTACAATTAGCTCAATTCTCGTGTGATTATCCGGAAATCTAGATAAGGGGTGTTTTTAGATTTTGCCTGGAATATGAAGTATAATCTATTTTAAGTAATTTTTTTTAAAGTTTAAAGGTGCGGCAATTGTTTTTGTATTTTTCTTTGATTTTCGAGAAAAAAAATTCAAAATAGAAACATTTTGACTTCTCTGCTGTATAATTATGAAATGATAATAGTTACATCAAATTTATACAAACAAAAATTGTACAGAGTACCAAAAATAAACACCCCATAAAGAATATGTTTTTTCTAAATCGCACAAAAAAATTAATGAATATACAAAATATTATAAAAAATCCTTCCATACCACCAAATCGGAGAAAGTTACATGATATCAACCTCAACCTTTTTTTTCTTAGAGAATCATAATCTCGACTAAATTTTGAGATATTTTTGAGAGTTTCACGCCTAGCAATGATTGTTTTTACAGAATCGCCTAAATTATTAAACATTTTCTTAGCTATTATATTTCTAATACAATACGTGTAATGAGCTATTATTGGTTGTTCTTCCAATGGATAAAAAAAAAATAAATAAGTAAATCAGTATTCTCTTGTAATCGGTTTGCAGTTGTGAATGATGTCCAGTGACAACTCAAGTTTCAACTTTACATGAGCTCCAGGAAATGATCCAAAACAAGTTCCAGACGTCGTCTGGTGCAGCTCGAAATTTACGACGAGACTTAAAAGGCGGAAAGCCGTAATTTTCGAAATCTGCTAAAATGTTCCTAGAAATCGTTGAGCCTCAATCAATCCCGGCTAGAATTTATGGCCCCGTTGGTAGATAAAACAGCATCTGTTCAGTTTCAGTTTTTAAAACGCTCGGATTTTTTTTTTATTTGTAATAACTTTAGTTCTCTTGTGATTATTTTGAAATTTCGTGAAGGAATGTTTGCGGATTTTAACTAAATCTTAAAGCAGAAGTAGTTTTAAGTAAATTTGCAAAGTTTCAAATTTCTAGCAATTCTTTTTGTATATTTTTTTAACGCTTGGAAAATTCGCGATTTTTTATTTGTAATAACTTTAGTTCTCTTGTGATTATTTTGAAATTTAGTGACAGAATGTTTGCAGATTTTAACTAAATCTTAAAGCAGAAGTAATTTTGAGGAAATTTCAAAGTTTAAAATTTCTAGCAATTGATTTTGTATATTTTTTTAACGCTTGGAAAATCCGCGATTTTTTACTTGTAATAACTTTAGTTCTCTTGTGATTATTTTGAAATTTAGTGAAAGAATGTTTGCGGATTTTAACTAAATCTTAAAGCAGAAGTAGTTTTGAGTAAATTTGCAAAGTTTCAAGTTTCTAACAATTGTTTTTGTATATTTTTTTAACGCTTGGAAAATTCGCGATTTTTTATTTGTAATAACTTTAGTTCTCTTGTGATTATTTTGAAATTTAGTGAAGGAATGTTTGCGGATTTTAACTAAATCTTAAAGCAGAAGTAATTTTGAGTAAATTTGCAAAGTTTCAAGTTTCTAGCAATTGATTTTGTATATTTTAACGCTTTGTTAATGTTCACACTTTTGAAAAAGGAGTATTTCTTGTAACTAAGGATGTAAGTTTTTTTAAAGTTTGAAACAACCAACCGCGTTTTTTTATATAAATATTTGAGACACCCTCAGTTGTTGCAGATGCATTAAATAAATATTATATATTTCGTCTTATAATCATTTGTGTAACTAGGGATGTAACCAAACAACCAACAACCAACCACGTAAACATTTCATATTTTAAGTTTACCATCCAAACAAACACAATGGCTATTTCTCTTTCGGCATAAATATTGCATTTAATAATAAATTCCATGCTACAAAATGCACATTAAATTTAGAACTTTTAATGGATAATGATATTAATTTAAGCACTTTGCTGCGGTATATAGCAGCCACGTGTTTATTTACTTTCGAGCGCTAAAACTTACACAATTTTCTAAGTGGTTTTCCTCTAAATATACGATGTGTCATTTATCAGGATCTAATTTATTTATAAACCTCAGTAGAATGCGTTCGATGCCAATAAATACGTTTTCAAATCGAGCCCGCAGCAACTCAAAGGAGAAATTCATTCGGCGTGAAATTTTCGGGAATGAAAATAAATATTAAAACAAGGAGTCTGGAGAGGAGAAGGAGGAGGAGGAAGGCGCCCGCACGAAAATAGAGTGAAGACATTTTTATGAAGATGACTACAAACTGTGAACATTATACGGCAGCTTTGTTTATTTGATCGTGTTCAAGCGAATACACAAAGAGATTAACTTCTTTTATATACCGGGTGTAACTGAATTCTGGTGGACCCTAAATATCATTTTCATTTCAAGACTTATCTTTATGAAATTTAATATGGTGTTTTTAGGGAAAAAAATGCGTCGTGAGTCTACTTTTAGTGAAAATTTGTGTTGACCAAAAATTAACATTTTCCGGAAATTCTTCTGGAAATTCCACAATTATTTCGACAGATGCTTGAAACTTTGAGAGATAATTCTCGAACAACGTGCCTTTACATTTGCACGAAAAAAATTATCCAAACTTTGCATTAACAAAAATGGCTGTCCGAGAAAGAGAAATTTTGTTGACCAAAAATTAACATTTTCCGAAAATTCTTCTGGAAATTCCACAATTATTTCGACAGATGCTTCATATTTTGACAGATAATTCTCGAACAATGTGCCTTTACATTTGGAGGAAAAAAATTATCCAAACTTTGCATTAAACAAAATGGCTGCCCCAGAAAGATAATTTTTTTTGACCAAAAATAACATTTTCCGGAAATTCCGCATTTATTTCGACAGATGCTTGAAATATTGACAGATAATTCTCGAACAACGTGCCTTTAGATTTGCACGAAAAAAATTATCCAAACTTTGCATTAACAAAAATGGCTGCCACAGAAAGAGAAATTTTGTTGACCAAAAATTAACATTTTTCGGAAATTCTTCTGGAAATTTCGCATTTATTTCGACAGATGCTTGAAATATTGACAGATAATTCTCGAACAACGTGCCTTTAGATTTGCATGAAAAAAATTATCCAAACTTTGCATTAACAAAAATGGCTGCCACAGAAAGAGAAATTTTGTTGACCAAAAATTAACATTTTTCGGAAATTCTTCTGGAAATTCCGCATTTATTTCGACAGATGCTTGAAATATTGACAGATAATTCTCGAACAACGTGCCTTTATATTTGCAGGAAAAAAATTATCCAAACTTTGCATTAAACAAAATGGCTGCCCCAGAAAGAGAATTTTTTTTGACCAAAAATAACACTTTCCGGAAATTCCGCATTTATTTCGACAGATGCTTGAAATTTTGACAGATAATTCTCGAACAACGTGCCTTTATATTTGCACGCAAAAAATTATCCAAACTTTGCATTAACAAAAATGGCTGCCCCAGAAAGATAAATTTTGTTGACCAAAAATTAAAATTTTTTGGAAATTCTTCTGGAAATTCCACAATTATTTCGACAGATGCTTGAAATTTTGACAGATAATTCTCCAATAACGAGTCTACAGATTTGCATGAAGGAAATTATCGGAACAAGTATGGCTAGACTAGAGAGATAATTTTTGGTGACCAAAAATTAACATTTTCCGAAAATTCTTCTGGAAATTCCACATTTATTTCGACATATGCTTGAAATTTTGACAGATAATTCTCCAATAACGAGTCTTTAGATTTGCATGAAGAAAATTATCCGAACAAGTATGGCTAGGCCAGAGAGATAATTTTTTATGACCAAAAATTAACATTTTTCGGAAATTTTTCTGGAAATTCCACAATTATTTCGACAGATTCTTGAAATTTTGACAGATAATTCTCCAATAACGAGTCTTTAGATTTGCACGAAGGAAATTATCCGAACAAGTACGGCTAGGCCAGAGAGATAATTTCTGACGACCAAAAATTAACATTTTCGAGAAATTCTTCTGGAAATTCCGCATTTATTTCGACAGATGCTTGAAATTTTGACATATAATTCTCGAACAACGTGCCTTTATATTTGCAGGAAAAAATAATATTCAAACTTTGCATTAACAAAAATGCCTGCCCCAGAAAGAGACATTTTGTTGACCAAAAATTAACATTTTCCGGAAATTCTTCTAGAAATTCCACATTTATTTCAACAGTTGCTTGAAATTTTGACAGATAGTTCTCCAATAACGAGTCTTCAGATTTGCATGAAGAAAATTATCCGAACAAGTATTACTGGGCAATTTTTGATGACCAAAAATTGACATTTTCGGCAGTTCTTCTGGAAATTCCACATTTATTTTCACAGATGCTTGAAATGTTAGCAAATAATTCTTGAATAACGTGTTTTTAGAATTGCACGAAGAACTGGCTGCGCGAGAGAGGCAAATTTTGACTTTTTCCAAAAATTGAACTTTGGAACTTTTCTCTTTTTATCTTTTCAAATAGTAAAACAGTTTTAAATCACCTGATAAATTACAAGCCATCGGGTTATCGATGGCTTGTAATTTATTGGGTGCTTTAAAACGGTTTTACTATTTGAAAAGATAAAAAGAGAAAAATTCCAAATTTCAATTTTTGGAGAAAGTCAAAATTTGTTTGTACGTATACAGTTATATCCCAAATTATTATCTTGGTAGGAAGTTAGGGATGAATACAATGGTAAAAATCCAAGCACAAATAACTCTATAAAACATTTATCATAACATAAACAAATAATTCTAGAGGCTTTCACTTCGTGATACATTTTGAATAATTCAAATAAAAAGTTACTCGTTTTATTTGAATTGCCAACACAAACTATTTTCCATTTCCTGACATATTGTGTTGATTAAATTTCGTAAACAAAGAGAGCGAACGCGGAAAGATGAAGCGAATGTTTTGAAAATAGAAGCAATTTACTAATTATTATCTCATAAATCACGTGCATGCGACTGGCGCCATTAAGCCCGAAACAAAAAACCGAATAGCATAATGCATTCTAAAAGTACACCTTGGTTAAAGACAAGAGAACACGTGTGCGTCTGTAATTAATGTTTATTGAGCTGCTAATTACACACGCACAAGACTTCTCCCGATGCCACGACGGCACTTTTAAAATGTAATTGTCTACAATCGTCAAATTCATTATAACAATAAATCATTATGTTAACAATAACAATAAAATGAATGATTCACTAGCAATTGGATATTACAAATAATTGTTTTTATGTGGGGTTATTGTTGGCGCTAAGCGCCCTCTATACGCTACGCCACTGATTATTTGTGGTTAAAACATAATTAATTTTTCAATTTAGTTTAATTACCTATTATCTTGAAATAACGGTAGAAACCATCCTTTTCATTAAATACTTAATTATTTAATAAACAATTTTCATAACATTTACAACAAGAGTAGAATTATATATCTATACAGGGTGTATTTGAAATAACGAACAGGCATTTAAGGGCACATACACCAAATATTTGTGAACCCATTTCCGTCGAAATTTATTCGAAAAAAAAATTTGAATTTTCCTAATTTTTCGAGGTTTTTTTAACATTTTGAGAACCGATGCTTTTCTCATTTAATTAGGTCTGCATGGAATGTGTGTTTGTTTATTTAAAACGCGAGATACGATTTCTTGCCTCCGAAATTTGAAGTGCTATCGCAACGTTTTTTTTTTTTAAAGATAAACAGTCCTCAAGTTCATTGACGCTTAAATAGCACTCAGATATTTCCTACGCGCTTGTTGTAATTCGATATCTAAAGCCGATGTCGTTTAAAAATTAGGTCACATTACCAGTGCCCCCAAACATGTTGCGTATTTTCACTCATTAACTTTAATAATTAATTGCGGGCTTTTTGTTACAGTTATAAACAAAATAATTGCGAATATTGTTTAAAAATAATATAATCTCTTTGTGGTTGCGCGCCTGTTCGTTATTTCAAATACACCCTGTATATCTAAATATATTTAAAACAAAACATATCCAAATCTAGCAGACACAATACTACCGCTACTTTTGTAATTAATAAGCTAATGATGATGCCATCAACTTTCTATATTTCGCCCAATTAATTGTAACTTTAATCAAACCCAAAACATAACTTAGATGGGCAATAAACCATGACCACAAGTGGTTTCACAATTTTAAATCACGAATTCGAACGTGAAATAATGAGAATCTTCCCAAGAGAGCCTCGGCGATGTGTAAATATTGTAATAAATTTTAAAGCAAATGTCAAGGGTTTTGATGATAATAATGACAATCTAAATATGGATACCATCGCAACGATTATTTCCCAAATGTAACATGTCACTTGAAACGGAGAAAAAGTTCTTTAAAATAATTTATAAATGTTTATTCATCGAGGTTTTGTATACTAAATATTGTATTTTATGCACAACCGTATTTTGTCGCTATAAAATTTTTATTCATGTTGTTGTTGGTAGATTTTGTTAAAGCATTAAAGTCAAATCAAATTTAATAAACGTGATAAAATGCGGGTGGAATATGAGGGTGGGAAGTAGTAGTCAGTAATGGGATGGAATGCGGGTGGGAAGTAGTGGTCAGTAATGGGATGGAATGCGGGTGAAAAATGAGGATGGGACTTAGTGGTAAGTAATGGGATGGAATGCGGGTGGCAAAGGAAGGTGGGAATTAGCGGATGGAATACGGGTGGGAAATTAGGGTGATAAGTAGCGGCCAGTTCCTATCACTGGCCGCGGGTGGGAAGTAGCGGACACTTTCCAAGTTGTGAAAAGTTAGTTTACGTATACGTTGGGATTAAGGTTTAATTCCTATCACAAGATAAACTTTACTTCTTAATGTCTTCACAGTAATGTAACATTTTCCACCTCGGTATGCAATATACTAGCGTACACCATACCTTCATCAGGCAAAATTATTTAGATGTTATGGTATTATGACCATCGTGTAACTTTCTCTAATGGTAGAGCGATTTCTGAGAGATTTTTTAAATTATAAATATCTTATTAATAATTAATAAGATAATAAAATGAAAAAGCGGCTAACGTTTCGACAAAATTATTATTATTATTAAAACAGCTGATAAAGAAAACAAATTAGTTGCATTACGCTTGTATGTTGCTATAGTTACTATTCGTTACAGCTATTCTTATCGGTTCTTGCCTTCTCACTTCACTTTTTCTTGCAAAATCTTTACTCACAAGGGGAGGATCAGATGTGTGACTCACCTATTTGATTTACCTCTAATCTTTTTCTAATTATAGACCAAAAAATAATTTTTCCTTCTTTTTTAAATCAAGGAGTTTATGGAAAACATTTATTAAAACATTTCAATATTTCAATTTTTTCTTTAATTTTTTATAAGAATTGCACTTTTAACGAAAATTCACGGACCGCCTCTGATGGTCGAAATCCTTTCGGAGACTTCAAAGCAGATATTTCTATTTAAAATTGTAATTCGAAAATTTTCTGTCTGTTTACACAAGAAAATATTATTATTTCCTAATTAATTTCTCTTGAATTTATACCGTACGTGATAGTTTTCGATTCTCGTTAATGTTTTTGTTATTACGAATTTTTGAAGTAACAGCGAAGATTTGTTGTGATATTTTCGGACATATAAAAAGCCTTCAGTTACACACTCTTTGAAAGAAAACAGTAAAAAAAAAACTCGGTTCACGGTTGATCAACACAAATACTCAAAACATATTTCTTAGACTAATGATAGCAGTTCACTTATGCACTGATTGCAGTTTTATGTGCCGCTCATTTACATTCCAATAATTAATTTGAGGTAAATTCCAGAGAGATGATTCACTCGGTCATTTAGAATGCGCTCGATTTTACTGCTGGAATCTTAACGACGGTCCATTTTTTTCGTTTACTTAAAGGTCATCTTTAATTGATTGATTAAATAAATTCCATCTTTAAAATACGCCGTTCAAACTTTAATACGTCTTATACAACTAGAAAAAAATGGTGATGTGGCCATCATGTTACTTTCTCCGACTTAATGGTATCATTTATATTTACGCTTTTATGGTTTATTTTCAATTAAAATCATATTTTAAATGTACATCGAGTGGATGAAACTGACGTTTAAAACGTCAAAATTACGAAAGATGGAAAAATTATACTTCAAATTCAAAAACTTGGTTTACTCAAAAACTAACGAGATTTCGAAAAAAACTTATTCTTTAGAGGTTGTTCATTTTGGCATTTTCTGCAATTATTATTCACATAAATTTGCTGTAACTATTATCGTTTCATAATTATAAACCAAAAATTAAAAACATAATAATAATACATTTTTTTCTCGAATAGCAATGATTTTATAAAAAATGTTTTCAAGCAAAAGATGTTCATTTCTTTGTTGTCTTCAATGTTTGTTTAAATGTTTTTGTGATATTTTTCATTTTTAAGAAAATATTGGCAAAAAAAACAAAAAACTGTTAAGGTAAACATCCACTTCCGGTGTACGAAATTTTACCAAAAGCTTTTCAGTTCTTGGGATTATCAAATAAGACATGTGTTCAAAGTTTCACATCCATTGCTCCATTAGTTTTTGAGAGACAGCGCACACAGCAGACACACACACACACACTCACACACATTTTTTTTCCAGAAATTGTTGAAATATCATCTAGAGACCCCAAAAGGGATATTTCCGTAAAAAAAATTTTTGAAGAAAAAATCACCATCACAATACTTTCTCGTACTCCGTAACGGAGAAAGTAAAAAATTAATTAATCTTCTATGATCAAAATTGATTTAAGAATACTTAAATTCTACTGTGGTCGTGGAGAAAATCGTTTCCCTGAATATAATAACATGAAACCAAACAAGAGTTTTATTAAATTTATACCCACAATTGCGATTGTGTTTCACAACACAAAAAGTGTTAATTATAATTTTATTCGCCTGTATCAAAGCGAAAAATAATTTTAGAAGGTATAAAACATCATCAATTTCTCGATTAATTAACACGCCGTAGACTTCTCCGGTGTATCATTCGCGCGCCTCGTCATTAAAACATCTCGAAAATCCCTCCGGTAACAACTTAATTAGACATTCAAAGACTTTCTCGCTTCGGGTTAAAATCAATTTAATTGCTGATGAAATAATTACGGTTAGGGCAGACACGCGTGCGTCTCTCCTTCAGCAAAAATCTAAAGCGCTTAATTAATGCATTTGTGCTCACATGCGCGAGAGGCTTTTATTAACGCGTGGGCGTTCAAAAGGCTTAATTGTACAGTCTGCAAAACACACCTTTAACAAATCCATACAAAAAATGGTGATGTAGCCATCGTGTTACTTTCTGAGACTTGATGGTATCATTTATATTTACGCTTTCGTGGTTTATTTTCAATTTAAATTATATTTTAAATGTACATCGAGAAGATGACACTGACGTTTAAAACGTCAAAATTATGAAAGATGGAAAAATTATACTTCAAATTCAAAAACTCGGTTTACTCAAAAACTAAAGGGATTTCGAAAAAAACTTATTCTCTGTAAGTTGTTCATTTTAGCATTCTCTACAATTATTATTAACATAAATTTGCTGTACCTATTATCGTTTTATAATTATAAACCAAAAATTAAAAAATTAAAAATAATTTTTTTCTCGAATAAAAATGATTTTATGAAAAATGTTTTCAAGCAAAAGATGTTAATTTCTTTGTTGTCTTCAAAGTTTGTTTAAAAGTTTTTGTGATATTTTTCATATTGAAGAAAATATTGGCAAAAAACAAACAACAGTTAAGGTATACGCCCACTTCCGGTGTACGAAATTTTACCAAAAGCTTTTCAGTTCTTTAGATTATCAAATAAGGCGGATGTTCAAAATTTCATACCAATTGCTTTATTAGTTTTTGAGATACAGCGCGCACAGACAGACACACACACACAGTATTACCACCTGTGCTACCAGGGCCGTACCATGAGTCACCCCGCGAGCCGTCACTGATGTGCGATTAGGCCTCCTAGACAACAGATTCGAAGTGTGTTCGGAAAGCATTTCTCTTTTAAAGTACCATAATCTTCGACATGATTACAAATTTGAAAGTAATGTATAAAATTGATTATCAACAATGTAATCATGGTGGATCACAGACAGCATTGGTGATTTCGAATCTGTCAACCATATTTGAGCTGTGACACAATTTCCTCGAAGATGAAGTTATTACGAGACCGTTTAATTTGTAGGTATTGTGGTGCGGATTGGCGATAAGATTCGCACACGCGGACAAATAATAATGACCGTTCGGAACGGTCATATAAAGAGAGATGCCTTCATCCGTTTCATCTGGAGGCATCTCATCACATGTGTTCACGTCGGTCGGTCGGCCTCAATGACCATTTATCAGTCGGATTGTTCTGTCAATAGTCGCCGGGTCGAGGCCCCCTCTCGCCACTCCTTCATGCCAGACCACTGATTGGGCTGGTTTTTGTCACGATGTCTTTGGTATTGTCAGACGGATTCCAACTGGTGTACGGCTATACATCACTCGTATTATTGTCAAATGTGTGCCCGGTGATTCCGGGAAGTTTTAAAGTCAAGTGGGAAATTTGATATTTTCTAAAGATATTGTCACATAAATCAGGAGCTTATCGATCGTCTAAGTGAGTAGTTATGTAAGCCAGGGTCTAAAAAAATATTAACTGCAAATAAACAAAAGGTAGTGCCACGGCTACTACATGTGTTTATCTTTGGAAATAATTAACAACACAATTTTATTTTACTTCCGCTATAAATCTTTCACCACGCTATGGCTTCTTCAGGCGAAATAAATATAATTTAACTGAAGAATCATGAATATCCTAGTATCATAAACGAAATTTTGCATTTAAATTAAATTATAGATTATCAGTAGTAATTTTTTATCAGCAGGAAACTAATTTTAAGCAATTTTCAATACAAAATTCTTCGGTTGACGCCATTTTGTTTTAAGCAAAGATTTTTCAGTTATTATTCCAAAACATAGAAGGCTGATCATTTCCAAACCGATTTTGACAACTAGGACTGGTTGTATTACCAGATAGAATTATTATCAGCAGGAAACTAATATTATGCAATTTTTCAATACAAAATTCTAAGTTTCAGTCGACGCCATTTTGTTTTCAGCAAAGATTTTTCAGTTATTATTTCAAAGCATAGAAGGCTGATCATTTTCAAACCGATTTTGACAACTGGGACTAGTTGTATTACCAGATAGAATTGTTATCAGCAGGAAACTAATATTATGCAATTTTTCAATGCAAAATTCTGAGTTTCCATCGACACCATTTTGTTTTCAGCAAAGATTTTTCAGTTATTATTTCAAAACATGGAAGGCTGATCATTTCCAAACCAATTTTGACAACTAGGACTAGTTGTATTATCAGATAGAATTGTTATCAGCAGGAAACTAATATTATGCAATTTTTCAATGCAAAATTCTGAGTTTCCATCGACACCATTTTGTTTTCAGCAAAGATTTTTCAGTTATTATTTCAAAACATAGAAGGCTGATCATTTTCAAACCGATTTTGACAACTAGGACTAGTTGTATTACCAGATAGAATTGTTATCAGCAGGAAACTAATATTATGCAATTTTTCAATGCAAAATTCTGAGTTTCCATCGACACCATTTTGTTTTCAGCAAAGATTTTTCAGTTATTATTCCAAAACATAGAAGGCTGATCATTTCCAAACCGATTTTGACAACTAGGACTGGTTGTATTACCAGATAGAATTATTATCAGCAGGAAACTAATATTATGCAATTTTTCAATACAAAATTCTAAGTTTCAGTCGACGCCATTTTGTTTTCAGCAAAGATTTTTCAGTTATTATTTCAAAACATAAAAGCCTGATCATTTCCAAACCGATTTTAATAATTAGGACTAGTTGTATTACCAGATAGAATTGTTATCAGCAGGAAACTAATATTATGCAATTTTTCAATACAAAATTCTGAGTTTCGATCGACGTCATTTTGTTTTCAGCAAAGATTTTTCAGTTATTATTTCAAAACATAAAAGGCTGATCATTTCCAAACCGATTTTGACAACTAGGACTAGTTGTATTACCAGATAGAATTGTTATCAGCAGGAAACTAATATTATGCAATTTTTCAATTCAAAATTCTGAGTTTCGATCGACGCCATTTTGTTTTCAGCAAATATTTTTCAGTTGTTATTACAAAACCAAGTAGGCTGATCATTTCCAAACCGATTTTGACAACTAGGACTAGTTGTATTACCAGATAGAATTGTTATCAGCAGGAAACTAATATTATGCAATTTTTCAATAAAAAATTCTGAGTTTCGATCGCCGCCATTTTGTTTTCAGCAAAGATTTTTCAGTTATTATTTTAAAACATAGAAGGCTGATAATTTCCAAACCGATTTTGACAACTAGGACTAGTTGTATTACCAGATAGAATTGTTATCAGCAGGAAACTAATATTATGCAACTTTTCAATACAAAATTCTGAGTTTCGATCGACGCCATTTAGTTTTCAGCAAAGATTTTTCAGTTATTATTTCAAAACATAGAAGGCTGATCATTTCCAAACCGATTTTGACAACTAGGACTAGTTGTATTACCAGATAGATTTTTATCAGCAGGAAACTAATATTATGCAATTTTTCAATTCAAAATTCCGAGTTTCGATCGACGCCATTTTGTTTTCAGCAAAGATTTTCCAGTTATTATTTCAAAACATAGAAGGCTGATCATTTCCAAACCGATTTTGACAACTAGGACTAGTTGTATTACCAGATAGATTTTTTATCAGCAGGAAACTAATATTATGCAATTTTTCAATTCAAAATTCCGAGTTTCGATCGACGCTATTTTGTTTTCAGCAAAGATTTTCCAGTTATTATTTCAAAACATAGAAGGCTGATCATTTCCAAACCGATTTTGATAACTAGGACTAGTTGTATTACCAGATAGAATTGTTATCAACAGGAAACTAATATTATGCAATTTTTCAATACAAAATTCTGAGTTTCGACCGACGCCATTTTGTTTTCATCAAAGATTTTTCAGTTATTATTTTAAAACATAGAAGGCTGATCATTTTCAAACCGATTTTGACAACTAGGACTAGTTGTATTACCAGATAGAATTGTTATCAGCAGGAAACTAATATTATGCAATTTTTCAATACAAAATTCCGAGTTTCGGTCGACGCAATTTCGTTTTCAGCGAAGATTTTTCAGTTATTATTTTAAAACATAGAAGGCTGATCATTTCCAAACCGATTTTGACAACTAGGACTAGTTGTATTACCAGATAGAATTGTTATCAGAAGGAAACTAATATTATTAAATTTTTCAATACAAAATTCCGAGTTTCGATCGACGCCATTTTGTTTTCAGCAAAGATTTTCAGTTATTATTTCGAAACATAGAAGGTTGATCATTTTACAAACTGATTTTGACAACCAGGACTAGTTGTATTACCCGATAGAATTGTTATCAGCAGGAAACTAATATTATGCAATTTTTCAATACAAAATTCTGAATTTCGATCGACGCCATTTTGCTTTCAGCAAAGATTTTTTAGTTATTATTTCAAAACATAGAAGGCTGATCATTTCCAAACCGATTTTGACAACTAGGACTAGTTGTATTACCAGATAGAATTGTTATCAACAGGAAACTAATATTATGCAATTTTTCAATACAAAATTCTGAGTTTCGACCGACGCCATTTTGTTTTCATCAAAGATTTTTCAGTTATTATTTTAAAACATAGAAGGCTGATCATTTTCAAACCGATTTTGACAACTAGGACTAGTTGTATTACCAGATAGAATTGTTATCAGCAGGAAACTAATATTATGCAATTTTTCCATACAAAATTCTGAGTTTCGACCGACGCCATTTTGTTTTCATCAAAGATTTTTCAGTTATTATTTTAAAACATAGAAGGCTGATCATTTTCAAACCGATTTTGACAACTAGGACTAGTTGTATTAGCAGATAGAATTGTTATCAGCAGGAAACTAATATTATGCAATTTTTCAATTCAAAATTCCGAGTTTCGATCGACGCCATTTTGTTTTCAGCAAAGATTTTCCAGTTATTATTTCAAAACATAGAAGGCTGATCATTTTCAAACCGATTTTGACAACTAGGACTGGTTGTATTACCAGATAGAATTGTTATCAGCAGGAAACTAATATTATGCAATTTTTCAATACAAAATTCTGAGTTTCGATCGACGCCATTTTGTTTTCAGCAAAGATTTTTCAGTTATTATTTCAAAACTTACAAGGCTGATCATTTCCAAACCGATTTTGACAACTAGGACTGGTTGTATTACCAGATAGAATTGTTATCAGCAGGAAACTAATATTATGCAATTTTTCAATACAAAATTCTAAGTTTCAATCGACGCCAATTTGTTTCCAGCAAAGATTTTTCAGTTATTATTTCAAAACATAGAAGGCTGATCATTTTCAAACCAATTTTGATAACTAGGACTAGTGGTATTAACAGATAGAATTGTTATCAGCAGGAAACTAATATTATGCAATTTTTCAATACAAAATTCCGAGTTTCAATCGACGCCAATTTGTTTCCAGCAAAGATTTTTCAGTTATTATTTCAAAACATAAAAGGCTGATCATTTCCAAACCGATTTTGATAACTAGGACTAGTGGTATTAACAGATAGAATTGTTATCAGCAGGAAACTAATATTATGCAATTTTTCAATACAAAATTCCGAGTTTCAATCGACGCCAATTTGTTTCCAGCAAAGATTTTTCAGTTATTATTTCAAAACATAGAAGGCTGATCATTTTCAAACCAATTTTGATAACTAGGACTAGTGGTATTAACAGATAGAATTGTTATCAGCAGGAAACTAATATTATGCAATTTTTCAATACAAAATTCCGAGTTTCAATCGACGCCAATTTGTTTCCAGCAAAGATTTTTCAGTTATTATTTCAAAACATAGAAGGCTGATCATTTTCAAACCAATTTTGATAACTAGGACTAGTGGTATTAACAGATAGAATTGTTATCAGCAGGAAACTAATATTATGCAATTTTTCAATACAAAATTCCGAGTTTCAATCGACGCCAATTTGTTTCCAGCAAAGATTTTTCAGTTATTATTTCAAAACATAGAAGGCTGATCATTTTCAAACCAATTTTGATAACTAGGACTAGTGGTATTAACAGATAGAATTGTTATCAGCAGGAAACTAATATTATGCAATTTTTCAATACAAAATTCCGAGTTTCAATCGACGCCAATTTGTTTCCAGCAAAGATTTTTCAGTTATTATTTCAAAACATAAAAGGCTGATCATTTCCAAACCGATTTTGATAACTAGGACTAGTGGTATTAACAGATAGAATTGTTATCAGCAGGAAACTAATATTATGCAATTTTTCAATACAAAATTCCGAGTTTCAATCGACGCCAATTTGTTTCCAGCAAAGATCTTTCAGTTATTATTTCAAAACATAGAAGGCTGATCATTTCCAAACCGATTTTGACAACTACGACTAGTTGTATTACCAGATAGAATTGTTATCAGCAGGAAACTAATATTATGCAATTTTTCAATACAAAATTCTGAGTTTCGATCGACGCCATTTTGTTTTCAGCAAAGATTTTTCAGTTATTATTTCAAAACTTACAAGGCTGATCATTTCCAAACCGATTTTGACAACTAGGACTGGTTGTATTACCAGATAGAATTGTTATCAGCAGGAAACTAATATTATGCAATTTTTCAATACAAAATTCTAAGTTTCAGTCGACGCCATTTTGTTTTCAGCAAAGATTTTTCAGTTATTATTTCAAAACATAGAAGGCTAATCATTTTCAAACCGATTTCGATAACTAGGACTAGTTGTATTAGCAGATAGAATTGTTATCAGCAGGAAACTAATATTATGCAATTTTTCAATGCAAAATTCTGAGTTTCGATCGACGCCATTTTGTTTTCAGCAAAGATTTTTCAGATATTATTTCAAAACATAGAACAAAATAGTGGACAAAATTTATTTATAAAAAAATGTGTACATTTTATTGACTATTCAAAAAAATTTATTTTTAGTTTGTATTTGCATTGCATTTTTTTACATTTACATTTTAGTCTAAAAGAAATAAAGATTATGATTATTATTATTATTCTACGTCGCTTTATCCACCTAATGACCGAACCATTCCTGTCTCTACATTTTTAAACTAATAGAATGCTATCGCATACCAAAACAACAATTTCATCTAGAATCTTGCACCGTCACTGCATTAATTGGAATGCACACCCTCGGAGGAAGAAAAAGAGAAAACGATCAGGTACCACACAATTTTCGGCCCGCGTGCATTCAATAAATACATCAATGGCACGGAAGCGAAAATAAATCATCGACCTTAAGCATGTTCTTAGCGCCGTAAATAAGGGCGAGCCATTGTGTTGGGATTTTTGGAAAGAGAGAAGAAAAGATCGAACGTAGAGGAGCCAAAGTCCGTCTTTTCAAATCGTACCTGGATCATGGCGTTGCCGCAGCTCGAGAGATTTATTCTGTGTAACGTTACGTGATGGCCGAATCAAAGGGGCAGATTTTCTGAGGGATGTTTTGTGCGGGGAGCGTGTGGGTAGTTTGTTGTTAAGCTTCGGTTTGTTCCGGTCTGTGTGTTTGTTAAAAAAAAAAATGGTAAAATATTTCGAACACCGGAAGTGGCTGTTTTTATTTTTTCCAATAATTTTTGAAGACAAACAAAGAAATAATTTTTTTTTTCAATAAAATAAAAATTCCTTGACTTGTAGATACATACAATAAAATGAGAAATACTATACATTTCGTCTTCAACAATTTAAGGCTCTCAAAGAGACTACAATTAACAAAACATCTTTTGTTTGAAAATATTTTACATAAAATTATTCAATAAAATCAATATAATTCGTAAATGTTTAGAATTTAAAGCCATTTAAGAAATTTTACTCTAAATTAATTTTGAAACGAATAATGACGTTTTCAATTTGGAAAAGTAACATTTCACGTGACAAACTTTTAAAATTTGAAAAAAAATATTAAATTTTACTCCAAAAAATTAAATAAAATCAGTATATTCCACAAATGTTTAGATTAATTTTGAAACGAATTATGACTTCAATTTAGAAAAATAAAATTTCACATGATAAACTTAAAAATGTGAAAAAATTAAATAACACACTATAAAAAAATTGAATAAAATCAGTATACTCCAAAAATATCTAGAATGTAAGGATAATCAAGAAATTTTACGCTAACTTAATTTTGAAACGAATTATGACTTCTTCAATTAGGAAAAGTAAAATTTCACATGATAAACTTTCAAAATTTGTAAAAAAATATTAAATTTCACTTTAACAAAATTCAATCAAATCAGTATACTCCACAAATGTATGGAATAAAAGGTCATTCCAAAAATTTCACTGCAAATTAAATTTGAAACGAACTATGACTTTTTCATTTTGGAAAAGTAAAATTTTACACGATAGACTTTAAAAATTTGAAAAAAATATTAAATTTCACTCTAAATAAATTCAATAAAATCAATATACTCCACAAATGTTTATAATTTAAGGATTATCAAGAAATTTTACTCTAAATTAATTTTGAAGCGAATTATGACTTTTTCAATTCGGAAAAGTAAAATTTCACATGATAAACTTTAAAAATTTGAAAATATTATTAAATTTCACTCTAAACTAAAAAAAATCAATAAAATCAGTATACTCCACAAAATTTTAAATCATAATTTTAATTTTTGTATTTTCACATTTTATATTTTATATTCTCATTGATACTTAAATGTACAGGGTGAATCCCGTAAATATATTATTATTATTATATGTATGGAATTTAAGGTCATTCCAAAAATTTTATTGCAAATTAATTTTGAAACGAATTATGACTTTTTCAATTCGGAAAAGTAAAATTTCACATGACAAACTTTCAAAATTTGTAAAAAATATTAAATTTCACTCTAAAAAAATTCAATCAAATCAGTATACTCCACAAATGTATGGAATAAAAGGTCATTCCAAAAATTTTACTGCAAATTAATTTTGAAACGAATTATGACTTTTTCAATTCGGAAAAGTAAAATTTCACTTGAGAAACTTTCAAAATTTGAAAAAATATTAAATTTCACTCTAAAAAATTCAATCAAATCAGTATACTCCACAAATGTTTAAAATTTAAGGCCATTCCAAAAATTTCACTGCAAATTAATTTTGAAACGAATCATGACTTTTTCAATGTGGAAAAGTAAAATTTCACACGTTAAACTTGAAAAATTTGAAGAAAATATTAAATTTCATTCTAAAAATATTCAATAAAAACAATATACTCCACTAATGTTTATAATTTAAAGATTATCAAGAAAATTTCGTCCAAATTAATTTTGAAAGGAATTATGACTTTTTCAATTTGGAAAAGTAAAATTTCATATGACAAACTTAAAATTTGTAAAAAATATTAAATTTCACTCTAAAAAAAATCAATAAAATCAGTATACTCCACAAATGTTTACAATTTAAGGAAATTTCAAAAATTTCACTGCAAATTAATTTTGAAACGAATTATGACTTTTTCAATTCGGAAAAGTAAAATTTCACATGAGAAACTTTCAAAATTTGAAAAAATATTAAATTTCACTCTAAAAAATTCAATCAAATCAGTATACTCCACAAATGTTTACAATTTAAGGAAATTTCAAAAATTTCACTGCAAATTAATTTTGAAACGAATTATGACTTTTTCAATTCGGAAAAGTAAAATTTCACATGAGAAACTTTCAAAATTTGAAAAAATATTAAATTTCACTCTAAAAAATTCAATCAAATCAGTATACTCCACAAATGTTTAAAATTCAAGGTCATTCCAAAAATTTCACTGCAAATTAATTTTGAAACGAATCATGACTTTTTCAATGTGGAAAAGTAAAATTTCACACGTTAAACTTGAAAAATTTGAAGAAAATATTAAATTTCATTCTAAAAATATTCAATAAAAACAATATACTCCACTAATGTTTATAATTTAAAGATTATCAAGAAATTTTCGTCCAAATTAATTTTGAAAGGAATTATGACTTTTTCAATTTGGAAAAGTAAAATTTCATATGACAAACTTAAAATTTGTAAAAAATATTAAATTTCACTCTAAAAAAATTCAATAAAATCAGTATACTCCACAAATGTTTACAATTTAAGAAAATTTCAAAAATTTCACTGCAAATTAATTTTGAAACGAATTATGATTTTTTCAATTTGTAAAAGTAAAATTTCACCGACAAACTTAAAAAATTTGAAAAAAAAATTAATTTCACTCTAAAAAAAATCAATTAAAATGAATTATGACTTTTTTCAATTTGAAAAAGTAAAATTTCACATGACAAACTTTAAAAATTTGTAAAAAATATTAAATTTCACTCTAAAAAAATTCAACCAAATCAGTATACTACACAAATGTTTAGAATTTAAGGTCATTCCAAAAATTTTACTGCAAATTAATTTTGAAACGAATTATCAATTTTTCAATACGGAAAAGTAAAATTTCACATGACAAACTTTCAAAATTTGTAAAAAATATTAAATTTCACTCTAAAAAAATTCAATCAAATCAGTATACTCCACAAATGTTTAAAATTTAAGGGCAGATTTCACTGCAAATTAATTTTGAAACGAATTATGATTTTTTCAATTTGGAAAAGTACAATTTCACACGATAAACTTTAAAAATTTGAAAACAATAATTAATTTCACACTAAAAAAACTCAATAAAATCAATATACTCCACAAATATTTATAATTCAAGGATTATCAAGAAATTTTGCTATAAATTAATTTTGAAAGGAATTACGACTTTTTCAATTTGGAAAAGTAAAATTTCACATGACAAACTTAAAAAATTTGAAAAAAAAATTAATTTCACTCTAAAAAAAATCAATTAAACCTGTATCCTCTACAAATGTAAAGAATGCCATTAAAAACTTTTTACAAAAAAATGATGGGAATGTAAAGAGAAAATGTGAATGTGATTTTCATTAAAAAAATTGTCATTAGTCAGAAATTACTAAAGTCATCATTTTTTTTAAGAGCCAGAAAATGCGGAATAAATAATACAAATCTGTTCTAGGATTCGTATTTATTCGAACTATCTCGGTAGGAGCACTTGGGCTCTATATATAAAAAAAATACCCTGTATAAAAGCGTTGCACACGACTTTCACATATTTCTGTTACAGAAAAAAAATTACAAAATTAACACTTTTTGAGCGAGCGCTATGAACAAGCTGTAGCGGGTTGGATTTGATGAACTATATGCAACCCATTCTGCATGTTTGCGTCTAAAAATAGACGGCCCGCCTATAGCATACAGTTCGCAAAGTGTCTACAAATAGACACTCCCGCTCAAAGTGTGTTAATACAAAACCATTTTGTTGTTTGATTACTTTTTATAACACTTGTGAAACTTTTGGTGCCTGTTCAATTGTTTGGATTGTCTGATAGGGCCCACCCGCCACTGATTGTCTGATAGGGCCCACCCACCACTTTGGAGTCCACCCACCGAATCCGTTTTAACGTAAACTGTAAATCCTCGAGGATTGTTAAACGTTCAACGTCTACGTATTGTTTAATCGAATATTGAATTCTTATAATTCCCAATTTCCTGTAGGGTATCCTCATTACAAACAAATCTCGCATGGAACTATTATAAGCAATCATGCCCAAGCCCTTTGTCGATGTTTTGCGTACGCCCGCATCCGGGTTTCGAGCAGATTGCTTTGTCCTCTTTACGACCACCAGATTTTGAAGACAAAAGAGAGTACGCCAAGTGGCTCGCATGTCTAAACGGATTAATCCACCTTTCAGTTTAATAAACTATAAGACTAGGAAATGCATCTCTTTATAATTTTATAACATATCACAATAGTATAATTAATTAATTAAGTTTTATAAACCTTTTCTAAAACCTTTTTAACATAACGTTGCAGAAATATTAGACACTCGTGGAAAAAAAATGAAATTCGTGAAATTTCGAACATTTTCAAACCGCTATAACTCGGTGTATTTTTAATCGATTTTGATGAATCTTCGAGGACGAAAAACTTTAAAGTGTCTTCTTTAAAGTCATGCATGCGAACTTAAGCGTAACCCCTTCCGCCCCCTCTAGCGCTCCTGTGAAACCATGTCCAACTTTGACAATGTCTACGGAGTAGTAAGTAATTTGTCGACACGATCCACCACAAAGGCATTAAAATTTGATCAATTCTCTATGCAGAACTCAAAGAACGAAGTTCCTACAACGATTTGGCATCAAGTTATGGGTGTTTGAAAAAAAAGTTAATTTTGAGGTTTTTCGCACATAACTCAGTGACTTTTCAACCAAATTTGATAATTCTTTCGGGAAAAAATCCCATTTTTGCTCTACTTTAAGGAGGTAAACTCAGATTGGAATGATCCCTTTTCGAACCCTTCAACCCCCGAACAAGAAAAACACGTTTTTGGGCAAAAAAAAACGTCCAAGTTTGGCAACGTGTACCGAGTTGGAAAAAATGTGTCGACTCGATCCAACAAAAGGGCATTGAAATGTGTTCAATTACCTACGCAGGACTCAAATAACGAAGTTCCTACGACGATTTGGCACCAAGTTATGGGTATTTGAAAAAAGCGAAAAACCCCGGGTGGGTCTTGCCCTGCCCTACCACGCGTCTCCAATCTTCTCTATCCTCCACAAGACTTCTCCATTCAATTATATTACCGATGAGAAATTAACCACAAATTTCCAGCTACGGTTTCCCGGCGCATCCACCACCACACAAAATATTACCAATTTAAAAAAAATGTTAATCAATCTTCTGTTTGGCCCTAACCGTAGAAGATTTAATACCAAGAGCTACAAATAATTTATGATTGATTTTCTAGGTAGAAGAATTATTTAAACAAATCATAACCTCCATTTGAAAATAATCACCGCCTGATCGAAAAATAAGTAGTGTGCAATATTAACAAATAAAGTGTTTCAATTTATTTTATTACAGTCTTACAGCCGTAATAACAGTTACCAATTAGTATCAATACAGATTACATACACTTAATTTTATGTATCGTAAAATTATAAAATAGTAACACTTTGTCAAAACGATATGGGATGTAGCAGTGGTAATAACAATAAAAACGCGCTATAACTTTCTATGCAAACGTGTCCAGATTGTATGGAAATAAAATATAAAAGCAATAAAATGTTACTTTCCGCGTTACTCGACCAAAACACAATTTCAAAGTTGTAAATTGTAGATGTGTGCTTTTATTGCCGATTTTGATATACTCAACTGAATTTATTACCATGTTTACATACAATGATTCTCAAAGTCTATTCCTGGTGTAATCTAAAAATATGTATCGTGAAATTGTAGTCCCGCGTCCCGATGAAAGTTTTTGAGTGTTCATAAAAAATAAATTTGAGAAAAAAGTGCTTTTAAAAATGAACTAAGGAAGAATGAGAAAGTGAGGCCCTTTTGTTGGTCTTCGCTTTCATGTAAAAAAAAAGAAGATTGTATGTTTACACACAATGATTCTCAAAGTCTATTCCTGATCTAATATAAAAATATGTATCGTGAAATAGTAGTCCCGCGTGCCGTTTTTGAGTGTCATAAAAAAATAAATTTGAGAAGAAAGTGCTTTTAAAAATATACTAAGGAAGAATGAGAAAGTGATGCCCTTTTGTTGCTCTTCGCTTTCATGTAATAAAAAAAGAAGAAAAAAGATTGTATACCTTTAATATAGTACAATATACCCCTAGAGCACCAAAAATATTTATTGCTTGTATTAGGCAAAAAAAAAATTAAAAATAACCGTATTTTTAAGCTTTTTTTTAATCTATGCAAGTTTCAATAACTGTCACTCCTAAAAGTCGGAATCAGATTTCGACGTTTTAAAAAAATCACGTGAAATGTACTTGCGCAACCACAAACATCAATTTAAAGCCTGTGACGCGTTCGCAAAAAAAATCGAAAAAATCAACTTTTTTTAATAATCATCGTAGAAATTTATGTAATACCTTTTTCTTCATCAAAAGAACGAGAGAAATCGATTGCCGTTAAAAAATTTCACCTAGAAAAAATTGAAAAAAAGTTAGCAAGTCACCATAAACTTTAAGAAGAATTTTGAAAAAACTAGATTTTTTCAGACTTTGAACTGCCGTTGCGGCTAAACGAAGAATCCAATTCGAACGCGGATTTAAAATCTCTGCTTCTCGGGTGCGGATTAGTCGGATTCAATTAAAATTGGCGATTTTTAATTTTTGACGAAAACTTGAAAAACCACCCAAGGGTCTCCCCCCTTCTTACTTTTGCCCAAAAATTGGCTTTGAAATGATTTCTCGAAGAAACCACTAGTTCGATTCGGGGTTTCTATACGTTATTGGAAAGATCCCTTCAAGGCCCTTCGGAAACTGTACTTGCGCAACCACAAATGTCAATTTGAAGTTCGTAACGTGTTCGCAAAGGAAACTCGAAAATGGAAAAAATCGAAAAAGTCAACTTTTTTAATAATCATCGTAGACCTTTATATATTTTTTTAGAATTAATAAAATAATTTTTGTAGTGCCATGGCTCCTTGGCTCTAGATAACGAGACGGCCCTGGATAGAGCATTTTAGCTACAAGTTTTTTTTTTCGGACTAACTTTAAAGATTCAAGAAAATGATTATTAATTATGTATATATTTTTTAAATTATCGTAATGAAGAAAGAACAACATTTTAGATTTTTTTTTTATATTTCCAAACCGGACTGACTTTAGAGGTGCCAGCTTTAAAAAAAAAAATTGTCAATTCGTTAAAACATCAGGCCTTATTTTACCTTTTTACGAAATGGCATAAACTTCTTCAAAAACTGCCATTTTTTTTAGAATTTTTTCATATTTCAAAACTGGTGCATAATTACAAACGAAATAATTTTGGCGATTTTTAATTTTTGACGAAAACCTAAAAAGTACTAAAGGTAGTACTTTTGCCCAAAAATTGGCTTTGAAATGATTTCTTGAAGAAACCAATGGTTCGATTCGGAGTTTCTATATGTTACTGGAAAGATCCCTCCAAGACCCTTCAGTAAATGTACTTGCGCAACAACACATGTCAATTTTAAGTCCGTGACCCGTTCGCAAAAGAGACTCGAAAATGGAAAAAAATCGAAAAAGTCAACTTTTTTAATAATCATTGTAGACCTTTATGTAATACCTTTTTCTTCGTCAGAAGAACGAGAGAAATCAATTGGAGTTAAAATATTTCATCTAGAAAAAATTGCAAAAAAGTTAGCAAGTCACCATGAACTGTGTGAAAATTTTTGAAAAAAGTCGATTTTTTCAGACTTTGAAGGGCCGTAGCGGCTAAACGAAGAATCCAAATCGAACGCGGATTTCAAATCTGTGCTTCTCGGGTGCTAATTAGTCGGATTCATTTAAAATTGGCGATTTTTATTTTTTGACGAAAACCTGAAAAACCACCCAAGGGTCCCCCCTTCTTACTTTTGCCCAAAAATTGGCTTTGAAATAATTTCCTGAAGAAACCACTGGTTCGATTCGGGGTTTCTTTACGTCATTGGAAAGATCCTCTCAAGGCCCTTCAGAAAATGTATTTACGCAATAACAAATGTCAATTTTAAGCCCGTGACGCGTTCGCAAAAGAAACTCGAACATGGAAAAAATCGAAAAAAATCAACTTTTTTAATAATCATCGTAGATCTTTATGTAATACCTTTTTCTTCATCAGAGGAACGAGAGAAATCGATAGGCGTTGAAAATTTTCATCTAGAAAACATTGCAAGAAAGTTAGCAGGTCACCATGAACTTTATGGAAAATTGTTGAAAAAAGTCGATTTTTCAGACTTTAAACGGCCGTAGCGGCTAAACGAAAAATCCAAATCGAACGCGGATTTCAAATCTGTGCTTATTAGTGGGATTCAATTAAAATTGGCCATTTTTGATTTTTGACGAAAACCTGAAAAACCACCCAAGGCTTACTTTTGCCCAAAAATTGGCTTTGAAATGATTTCTTGAAGAAACCACTGGTTTGATTCGGAGTTTCTTTACGTCACTGGAAAGATACCTTCAAGGCCTTTAAAAAAATGTACTTGCGCAAAAACAAATATCAATTTTAAGCCCGTGATGCGTTCGCAGAAGAAACTCGAAAATGGAAAAAATCGAAAAAAAATCAACTTTTTTAATAATCATCGTAGACCTTCATGTAATACCTTTTTTTTTTTCATCAGAAGAGTAATTCGACCATATAATATTCTTAATAAATCAAACTACTTATAATAATAATAAATAAATAAATAAAAGAGAAATCAATTGGCGTTAAAAAATTTCTTCTAGAAAAAATTGCAAAATTTTGAGACCTGACTCCACCATTTCTTCGGAAGTAAAAATATCGATCATCTTCCAGTTTTTTAGCCTAGAAAAACATTCCAAAAAAGCTTCTTCAAGAGGATAAGTTGACTTGAACCTTTTCTCGAGAGAATGTATAAATTTAAAAAATGTATTTTGTTTCTTTTTTTTTGCATATAGGTGGATATCTCGTGAACGGTTGGAGATAACCAAAAAATTGACTTGTACCTTTTCTCGAGAGAATGTATAAATTTAAAAAATGAATTTTGTTTCTTTTTTTTTGCATATAGGTGGGGATATCTCGTGAACGGTTGGGGGATAACCAAAAAATGATTTCAAATTATTATTCTCCAGTTAATCAAGATGCCAATTCGGCAAGAAACCAGTATTTGGTTTCATTCGTGCTTTGATATACGAGCGGAAATCTCATAAACGGTTGAAGATAACCAAAAAGTGATTTCAAATTCTTTTTCTTAGCCTTGTATATAGCGTTTTAGCTAAAAGTCTCTTCTTCTTTCTAACAAACTTTAAACTCCTATCTTTAAAGTTAGTCAGAAAGAAGAAGAAACTTGTAGCTAAAAGGCGATATACTAGGCTGAGAAATAGAATTTGAAATCACTTTCTTCAAAATTTTGTGTCAATTCGTTAAAACACGAAATGACGTAAACATCTCGACATTTTTTTTTAGAATATTTTCTTATTTCAAAACCGGTGCATAACTACAACCGAACACAAGGCTGAGAAATAGAATTTGAAATCACGTTCTTCAAAATTTTGTGTCAATTCGTTACAACACGAAATGACATAAACTTCTCGACATTTTTTTTTTAGAATATGTTCTTATATCAAAACCGGTGCATAACTACAACCAAACACAAGGCTGAGAAATAGAATTTGAAATCACCTTCTTCAAAATTTTGTGTCAATTCGTTAAAACAAGAAATGGCATAAACTTGTCGACATTTTTTTTTAGAATATTTTCTTATTTCAAAACCGGTGCATAACTACAACCGAACACAAGGCTGAGAAATAGAATTTGAAATCACCTTCTTCAAAATTTTGTGTCAATTTGTTACAACACGAAATGACATAAACTTCTCGACATTTTTTTTTAGAATATTTTCTTATTTCAAAACCGGTGCATAACTACAACCGAACACAAGGCTGAGAAATAGAATTTGAAATCACCTTCTTCAAAATTTTGTGTCAATTCGTTACAACACGAAATGACATAAACTTCTCGACATTTTTTTTTAGAATATTTTCTTATTTCAAAACCGGTGCATAACTACAACCGAACACAAGGCTGAGAAATAGAATTTGAAATCACCTTCTTCAAAATTTTGTGTCAATTCGTTACAACACGAAATGACATACACTTCTTGACATTTTTTTTTAGAATATAGCATATTCTAATTGTAGCATAACTACAACCGAAATAATTTTCCACACGTACTGTAAAGGTGGTAGTTAGTCAAAACTTTTGTGTCATTTCGTAAAATGTAGTTAAATATAGCCTTTTAGCTACAACTTTCTTCTTCTTTCGGACTAACTTTAAAGATTGGAGTTTTTCAAAAATTTTACATCAATTCGTTAACACGTGTTAAAGTTACATTTTACCATTTCACGAAATGACATAAAACTCTTCAAGATTAGTTTACGTACGAAATAAGATGAAAGTGCATATCTTCTACAAAAAGTCGAAGTCAACGTCATAGACATACAATTGAATATCATTCAAGTATAAAGAATCAAATAAATGCTTAATTTTTAAATCCATTTCTAAAATATAAATCATTCAAAAATCTAGTAACTGCCCAGACAACGTGTGTAATCACTAAATGGTTCAATGTATTGCTTCTTATTTATTTAATTTTTAAAGACACGATTTTTTTTTTCTTCAAATTACACTGGTGGAAAAAAATGAAACACTTGAAATTCGTGAAATTTTGACCATTTTCAAACCGCCATAACTCGGCGTATTTTCAATCGATTTTGATGAATCTTTGAGGGCGAAAAACTTTAAAGTGTCTTCTTTAAAGTCATGCATACGAACTTAAGCGTAACCCCTTTCGCCCCTCTCCAGCACCCCTGTAAATTTTTTTTTTTTTTCAGGAAACCATGTCCAACTTTGACGATGTCTACGGAGTTGGAAAATTTTTTTCCACTCGATCCACCATAAAGGCATTAAAACTTGATAAATTCCCGATGCAGGACCCAAAAAACGAAGTTCCTACGACGATTTGGCACCAAGTTATGGCTGTTTGAAAAAAAAGTGCATTTTGAGGCTTTTCGCACATAACTCAGTGACTTTTCAACCAAATTTGATGATTCTTTCGGGGAAAAATCCCATTTTGGCTCTAATTTAAGGGACTAAACTCAAATTGGAATGATCCCTTTGCGAACCCTTCAACCCCCCGAAGAAGAAAAACACGTTTTTGGGCAAAAAAAAACGTCCAACTTTGACAACGTGTACCGAGTTGGAAAAAATGTGTCGGGAATTGATCAAATTTTAATGCCTTTATGGTGGAAAAATTTTGTCGACTCGATCCACCATAAAGGCATTAAAATTTGATCAATTCCCTATGCAGGACTCAAAGAACGAAGTTCCTACGATGATTTGGCACCAAGTTATGGCTGTTTGAAAAAAAGGCATTTTGGGGTTTTTTTTTTCTGCCTTCAAATTAATAATTAACTAAAATATTTGAATATTATAGTATTGTAACTAATTAAGTTGAATGTTTATTAGTTTATATTTTTTGTCATACGCTTTTTTATGTTTTTAAATAAAGTTTTTTTTTTGACAGAGGCCTTTAGCCCTTCAACCACCAACGATATTAAAAAAAAGATCACCCGAGCTTCTTCAAATTTTCGTAACTAAATTTGAAACCGGTGCAGTAATTTCGGCACAAATATTCCTCAAATGTTATAAACCTTAATTCCTTATTTCTTCTGTATGATCCCGCATCAGGGTTGCGTAATAATATTGTCACGTAGACAAATTAAGTAAAAGTATTGTTTTTCTTTCGTATAATCGCAGAACTAAACCGGAGCAACAATTTCAGCACAGATATTCCTCAAATGTCATTATCGTTAATTCCTTATTTCTTCTAGTTCTTCGGCAGGGAAGTAGTTGTTTCAATAAGTTATTTGTTTATAGTCTTAGTAAGACTTAATTTTGTTTGCAGAGTTACGAACAGGTTGAATATTCATATATTCAGGCTATTTTTCGTTTCGTTTGATTGAATCTACTTATATCTTCTGTCTGTGAGATTGTTCAGTAGACAAATTATTGTTTTCTTTTTGCTTCCTATATACGCAGAACTTACCCTGGTGGTGCCGGTGGATGAAACGGCCCTCCCGGCGGCTGCATCCTCGGATCCCACACGTAGCGTCCCTCGTGGGTCCTCTGGTCGACGGGCAGGGGCGCGTGGAAGGCGGCAAACGCCGACGGAAACTGCAGAGGAAGACCTGCGGACATGGCGGCTTGGAAATCCGCCTCTTTCTCGGGCATCGCACTCAATCACATCACCGCGAAATCAAAATCAAACACCTCAATAATCCAGCGTCTTACAGTGAGCAGACATCATCATCATCATCATCACATGGCGCACACGCGACCGAAGAATACGCACTAAAATTAGATGTCTCAATTAGAGAAGACGCGCGACGTCTGGATCTTCGGTCTTCAGTAATACTCTCGAGTTTTTCCGTTCACAGCGGCACATCGTTACGTTATTTTTATCCCCCCACAATAATCGCATTGTTATCATCCACCAGACGCACCAGAAGGAATCGAGATGATATAATTAAGTGACTTCTCGTTATCGTCGATGACATTCGCTAATTGTTGAGCGCATGTTTAGTGTCTTAATGGGGTAAGTGCGAGACACAAGGCTGCGCCGACTACGGGGAACTAACTAGAGGCAAGAGACCAACCAGTTGACAGGCAGACCTTACAACTCAACTAACTAGTGAGTGTAGGAGAGGAGTGCACGGGGAGGGGCCAAACGCAGCACACTCTGCTGCTCGTTCCTCTTTTCTCTTTTCTCTCTTCCCTCTTCGGTCGCATTCTGCGTGTGTGTGAGTATTCCGATGTTGATTGTTGACTCTGTTGTAGTAAGTAGTAAGAGATTAAGGAAGCAATTAGGAAGCCCCAACGCAAATACACTCCACAAATAATACCTCGTAATCTCTTCTGCCCAAATATTTAACGGCGCAAACAAACGCCGGAGCGTAATTAAAGGTGCTTACCACGCGCAACAATGCAATCATTATCACCGATTTATTGTTATCTGGCATCTCTGCGTGACCACTCTTTTGTAAATCGCATTCTTTTATTAACACCTTACGTTTACCTGCAGGAACGTATTATGGATTTCTAGCCTCAATGTCTTCTGTAGGGCAAACAATATCATCGTTCAATAGAACTATAAAGAGTAAGAAAAATCACTTACTAAATTATTTTTAATCGTTTTTTTCAAATATTAAATCATGTTTCATCAAGTAATCAATGAGAATCAAGTTTAAAAATGGCGATGTGGCCATCATGTTACTTTCTCCGACTTGATGGTATCATTTATATTTACGCTTTCATGGTTTATTTTCAATTTAAATCATAATTTACATCGAACGTTTCGTAGACCCGGATAAAACTAACGTTTAAAACGTCAAAATTATGAAAGATGGAAAAATTATACTTCAAATTCAAAAACTCGATTTACTCAAAAACTAAAGAAATTTCGAAAAAAACTTATTCTTTATAAGTTGTTCATTTTGGCATTCTCTACAATTACTATTAACATAAATTTGCTGTAACTATTATCGTTTCATAATTATAAACTAAAAATAAAGAAAATTTTAAACATGTTTTTCTCGAATATCAACGATTTTATGAAAAAAGGTGATGTGGCCATCATGTTACTTTCTCCGACAACATAATATCATTTATATTTATGCTTTCATGGTTTATTTCAATTGAAATCATATTTTAAATGTACATCGAGCGTTTATTAGACTCACATGAAACTGACGTTTAAAACGTCAAAATTGTGAAAGATGAAAAAATTATACTTCAAATTCAAAAACTCGGTTTACACAAAAACTAACGAGATTTCGAAGAAAACTTATTCTTTAGAAGTTGTTCTTTTTGGCATTCTCTACAATTATTATTCACATAAATTTGCTGTAACTATGATCGTTTCATAATTATAAACCAAAAATTAAATAAACATTAATACATTTTTTTCTCGAATAGCAATGATTTTATGGAAAATATTTTCAAGCAAAAGATGTTCATTTCTTTGTTGTCTTCAATATTAGTTTAAATGTTTTTTTGATATTTTTCATATTTAAGAAAATATTGGCAAAAAACAAAAAACTGTTGAGGTAAACACCCACTTCCGGTGTACGAAATTTTACCAAAAGCTTTTCAGTTCTTTGGATTATCAAATAAGACGTATGTTCAAGGTTTCATATCAATTGCTCTGTTAGTTTTTGAGATACAGCGCACACAGACAGACACACACACACACACACACACACACACACACACAGACACAAAAAAATTTTTCCAGAAATTGTTGAAATAGCATCTAGGGACCCCAAAACGGATATTTCCGTAAAAAAAAATTTTGGAAAAAAAATCACGATCACAATACTTTCTCGTACTTCGTAACGGAGAAAGTAAAAATATTTTTAAACCAAAGATTTTAATTTCTTTATTGTCTTCAATATTTGTTTAAATATTTTTGTGATATTTTTCATATTTAAGAAAATATTGGAAAAAAACAAAAAAGAGTTAAGGCAAACACCCACTTCCGGTGTACGAAATTTTACCAAAATCTTTTCAGTTCTTCGGATTATCAAATAAGACTTATGTTCAAAGTTTCTTATCAATTGGTCTATTAGTTTTTGAGATCCAGCGCGCAGGGACAGACAATTTTGAAAAAAAAAAAATGTTGATGTGGCCATCATGTCGCTTTCTCCGACTTGATGGTATCATAGCTATTTACGCTTTCGTGGTTTATTTTCTATTTAAATCATATTTTAAATGTACATCGAGCGTTTTATAGACTCGTATGAAACTGACGTTTAAAACGTCAAAATTATGAAAGATGGAAAAATTATACTTCAAATTCAAAAACTCAGTTTACTCAAATACTAAAGAGATTCCGAAAAAACTTATAGTTTATAAGTTGTTCATTTTGGCATTCTCTACAATTATTATTAACATAGATTTGCTGTAACTATTATCGTTTCATAATTATAAACCAAAAACTAAAAAAAATAATAATAAATTTTTCTCTCGAATAACAATGATTTTATGAAAAATGTTTTCAAATAAAATATGTTCATTTCTTTGTTGTCTTCAAAGTTTGTTTAAATGTTTTTGTGATATTTTTCATATTTAAGAAAATATTGGCAAAAAACCAAAAACAGTTAAGGTAAACACCCACTTCCGGTGTACGAAATTTTACCAAAAGCTTTTCAGTTCTTCCGATTATCAAATAAAACGGATGTTCAAAGTTTCATATCAATTGCTCTATTAGTTTTTGAGATATAGCGCGCACAGACACACACACACACAACACACACACGCACAGACACACACACACACAAAATAAATAGTGATGTGGCCATCATGTTACTTTCTCCGACTTGATGGTATCATAGCAATTTATATTTACGTGTTTTATTTATTTTCAATTGAAATCGTATTTTAAATGTACATCGAGAAGATGACACTGACGTTTAAAACGTCAAAATTATGAAAGATGGAAAAATTATACTTCAAATTCAAAAACTCAGTTTACTCAAAAACTAAAGGGATTAAAAAAAAACTTATTCTTTATAAATCTTTTAAAATTCAGTCTGGAAAAATTTTTTTTTTCAAAATTTTGTAACAAATTTTTCTTATATTTCTACATCCCAATTTAAGCGTTTTACTACCTAAAATAATTTGTTTTATAAAAATTCGCATGTTATTCGAAAGTATTATTTTTTTGAAGCTAAATTTAGAAAAACACTAAAAAATTCAAAATTTAATTTTTGAAATTTTTAAAGTATGAAGCGTATTATGGGGTTCATCTATTTTCAAAATAATTTTGGTTTATAAAAATCCGCCCATTATTAAAAAAGTTGTGACGTTTTGAAACTGAGACTGCAAGTTCATGATAAGAATTTTGAGAAAAAACACAAAAAATGTAAAAATTAAATTTTTAAAACTTTTCAACTATGAAGCGTATTATGGGGTTCATCTACTATTAAAATAATTTTGGTTTATAAAAATTCGTACATTATGACTTTTTGAATCTAAGACTGCACGCGCTTGCTAAGAATTTTCGAAAAAAACACAAAAAAATTAAAAATTAAATCTTTGAAACTTCAACTATGAAGCATATTATGGGATGCATCTACTTTCAAAATAAATTTAGTTTATAAAAATCCGTACATTATTAAAATAGTTGTGACGTTTTGAATCCAAGACTACATGTGTTTGCTGAGAATTTTTGAAAAAAACACAAAAAATTTAAAAAAATAATTTTTTTAAACTTTTAAACTATGGAGCGTATTATGGGGTTCATCTACTTTCAAAATAATTTTGGTTTATAAAAATCCGCCCATTATTAAAAAAGTTGTGACGTTTTGAAACTGAGACTGCAAGTGCATGATAAGAATTTTGAGAAAAAAACACAAAAAATGTAAATATTAAATTTTTAAAACTTTTCAACTATGAAGCGTATTATGGGGTTCATCTACTATTAAAATAATTTTGGTTTATAAAAATTCGTACATTATTAAAAAAGTTATGACTTTTTGAATCTAAGACTGCACGCGCTTGCTAAGAATTTTCGAAAAAAACACAAAAAAATTAAAAATTAAATCTTTGAAACTTCAACTATGAAGCGTATTATGGGATGCATCCACTTTCAAAATAATTTTGGTTTATAAAAATCCGTATGTTATTAAAAAAGTTATAACCTTTTGAATATAAGACTGCACGCGTTTGCCAAGAATTTTTGAAAAAAAACAAAAATCTAAAAATTAAATTTTTGAAACTTTTAAACTATAGAGCGTATTATGAGATTCATCTACTTTCAAAATAAATTTGGTTTATAAAAATCCGTACATTATTAAAAAAGTTGTGACGTTTTGAAACTGAGACTGCAAGTGCATGATAAGAATTTTGAGAAAAAAACACAAAAAATGTAAATATTAAATTTTTAAAACTTTTCAACTATGAAGCGTATTATGGGGTTCATCTACTATTAAAATAATTTTGGTTTATAAAAATTCGTACATTATTAAAAAACTTATGACTTTTTGAATCTAAGACTGCACGCGCTTGCTAAGAATTTTCGAAAAAAACACAAAAAAATTAAAAATTAAATCTTTGAAACTTCAACTATGAAGCGTATTATGGGATGCATCCACTTTCAAAATAATTTTGATTTATAAAAATCCGTATGTTATTTAAAAAGTTATAACCTTTTGAATATAAGACTGCACGCGTTTGCTAAGAATTTTTGAAAAAAAAACAAAAATCTAAAAATTAAATTTTTGAAACTTTTAAACTATAGAGGGTATTATGAGATTCATCTACTTTCAAAATAAATTTGGTTTATAAAAATCCGTACATTATTAAAATAGTTGTGACGTTTTGAATCCAAGACTACATGTGTTTGCTGAGAATTTTTGAAAAAAACACAAAAAATTTAAAAAAATAATTTTTTTAAACTTTTAAACTATGGAGCGTATTATGGGGTTCATCTACTTTCAAAATAATTTTGGTTTATAAAAATCCGCCCATTATTAAAAAAGTTGTGACGTTTTGAAACTGAGACTGCAAGTGCATGATAAGAATTTTGAGAAAAAAACACAAAAAATGTAAATATTAAATTTTTAAAACTTTTCAACTATGAAGCGTATTATGGGGTTCATCTACTATTAAAATAATTTTGGTTTATAAAAATTCGTACATTATTAAAAAAGTTATGACTTTTTGAATCTAAGACTGCACGCGCTTGCTAAGAATTTTCGAAAAAAACACAAAAAAATTAAAAATTAAATCTTTGAAACTTCAACTATGAAGCGTATTATGGGATGCATCCACTTTCAAAATAATTTTGGTTTATAAAAATCCGTATGTTATTAAACCTTTTGAATATAAGACTGCACGCGTTTGCTAAGAATTTTTGAAAAAAAAACAAAAATCTAAAAATTAAATTTTTGAAACTTTTAAACTATAGAGCGTATTATGAGGTTCATCTACTTTCAAAATAAATTTGGTTTATAAAAATCCGTACATTATTAAAATAGTTGTGACGTTTTGAATCCAAGACTACATGTGTTTGCTGAGAATTTTTGAAAAAAACACAAAAAATTTAAAAAAATAAATTTTTTAAACTTTTAAACTATGGAGCGTATTATGGCGTTCATCTACTTTCAAAATAATTTTGGTTTATAAATATCTGCACATTATTAAAATAGTTGTGACGTTTTGAATACAAGACTGCATGTGTTTGTTGAGAATTTTTGAAAAAAACACAAAAAAATTAAAAATTACATTTTTAAAACATTTATGCTATGAAGCGTATTATGGGGTGCATCTACTTTCAAAGAAATTTTGGTTTATAAACATCTGCACTGCATTCTCTACAATTATTATTAACATACATTTGCTGTAACTATTATCGTTTTATAATTATAAACCAAAAATTTAAAAAATAATAATAAATTTTTTTCTCGAATAAAAATGATTTTATGAAAAATATTTTCAAACCAAAGATGTTAATTTCTTTATTGTCTTAAATAATTGTTTCAATGTTTTTATGATATTTTTCATATTTAAGAAAATATTGGAAAAAAAACAAAAAAGAGTTAAGGTAAACACCCACTTCCGGTGTACGAAATTTTACCAAAAGCTTTTCATTTCTTCGGATTATCAAATAAGACAGATGTTCAAAGTTTCATATCAATTGGTCTATTAGTTTTTGAGATCCAGCGCGCAGAGACAGACAATTTTGAAAAAAAAAATGATGATGTGGCCATCATGTCACTTTCTCCGACTTGATGGTATCATAGCTATTTACGCTTTCATGGTTTATTTTCTATTGAAATCATATTTTAAATGTACATCGAGCGTTTTGTAGACTCGTATGAAACTGACATTTAAAACGTCAAAATTATAAGATGGAAAAAATGGTGATGTGGCCATCATGTTACTTTCTCCGATTTGGTATAATAGTTATTTATAATTATATATCATATTTTAAATCGAGAATTTCACATGATCTAATGATTGTTACTTTAAAATGATGAAAGGTAAAAATTGCAAATTATGTTTTAAATTTCAATAATCTTTACCGTAAGTTTACTGAAAAAGTAAAAATAATGCTAAAGAAGTCCTAAAAAAGATTTCTAAAAATAGTCCTGACTAAGAAGTCCTAAAGAAACAAATAAAAGTCCTGAACAAGAAAGTCTTAAAAAAAGCCCTGATATAAAGTCCTGAAATAAGAGTCCTGAAAAACAGGTCCTTTAAAAAGACCAGAAATAATGTCCCGAGAAAAAGTCCTGCGGAAACAATTTTGGATATAAAGTCTTGAAAAAGAGTCCTGGTAAAAAGTTGTGAAAAAGAGTCGTGAAAAGAATCCTGAAAGAAAATACTGCAAAAAGAGTCCGAAAAAGTCCCGGAGGAAAATCCTAAAATAAGACCTGAAAAAAGTCCCGAAGGAAAGTCCTGATAAAATATCATGTAAAAATGTCCTGTAATAACAGTCTTGAAAAAGAGTTATGAAAATAACATCGTAAAAATGCTAGAAACACATTTCTGATAACCTTAAAAGGATCATTAAATAACGTCTGAAAAAGTTCTCCTAAAAAAATCCCAAAAATAGTCTTGAAAAAGTCCCGAACAAGAAGTCCTGAAAATTAATCCTATAAAAAATTTCCTGAAACATAGCACTGAAAAAAAACCTGTGAACAACGCTTGAAAAAAAATTCCCGAAAAAATAATTCTGAAAAATGTAACGAAGAAAATTCTAAAAATAATCCTAAAAGAAAGTCCTAAACAAGAGGTTTCTAAAAAAAGCCTCGAAAAGTCCCGGAGGAATAATTCTGGAGATATAATCTTGAAAAAAAGTCCCGAAATATAGTCTTCATACAAAATACCAGAAATAAATGTCCCGAAAAAGAATCCTAAAAAGTCCCGAAAGAAAGACTTAAAATAAGTCCTGAAGACAGTCCAAAAAAAGAGTTCTGATGAAATATCATAAAAAAAATTGTCGAAAAATTGGCCCGAAAATAACATCTTTATAAAATAAACAAAAGAATTTCTGTAAAAAAAGCTGTCCTTAAAGAGATCTGAAGAAATTGTCCTAAAAAAGAAATTCCAAAAAGAGTCTTGAAAAAAGTCACGCAAAAAGGCCTAAAATAAGTCCTTAACAAAATTCTTGAAAAATGCTTAAAATATCTGAAAAAACTCCTTAAAAAGGTCCAGAAAAGGTCATGAAAAAAAATTCTAAAAATTGCCATGAAGAACATTCTGAAAAATTTGTTCTGAAAAAAAATCCTGAAAATAAGTTCTTGAGAGGGTCCCGAAAAGTTCCAAGAAAAAATTTCTGAAAAAAATCCTGCTAATAAAATATTGAAAAGAAGAAAGGTCTTTTAAAAATGTCCGTAAAAAATGGTGATGTGGCTATCATCTTACTTTCTCCGACTTGATGGAATCATTTATATTTACGCTTTCATGGTTTATTTTCTATTTAAATCATATTTCAAATGTACATCGAGCGTTTTGTAGACTCGTATGAAACTGACGTTTAAAACGTCAAAATTATGAAAGATGGAAAAATTATACTTCAAATTCAGAAACTCAGTTTACTCAAAAACTAAAGGGATTTCGAAAAAAACTTATTGTTTATAAGTTGTTCATTTAATATAAATTTGCTGTAACTATTATCGTTTTATAATTATAAACCAAAAATGAAAAAAAAATCATAAATTTTTTTCTCGAATAAAAATGATTTTATGAAAAATGTTTTCAAACAAAATAATCTCATTTCTTTATTGTCTTCAATATTTGTTTAAATGTTTTTGTGATATTTTTCATATTTAAGAAAATATTGGCAAAAAACAAAAAACAGTTAAGGTGAACACCCACTTCCGGTGTACGAAATTTTACCAAAAGTTTTTCAGTTCTTCGGATTATCAAATAAGACTCATGTTCAAAGTTTCATATCAATTGCTCTATTAGTTTTTGAGATACAGCGCACACAGCACACACACAGACACTATTTTTTTTTTTCAGAAATTGTTGAAATTGTATCTAGGGACCCCAAAACGGATATTTCCGTAAAAAAAAATTTGAAAAAAAATCACGATCACAATACTTTCTCGTACTTCGTAACGGAGAAAGTAAAAATATACTTCAAATTCAAAAACTCAGTTTACTCAAAAACCAAAGAGATTTCGAAAAAAACTTATTCTTTATGAGTTGTTCATTTTTGCATTCTATACAATTATTAACATAAATTTGCTGTAACTATTATCGTTTCATAATTTTAATAACACATTTTTCTCTCGAATAACAATGACTTTATATGAAAAATGTTTTTACACAAAACTATCTTCAATGGCAAAAAAATTAGTCAGTCACAGTGAACATTTTTGAAATTAAAAGAAAAAATTGATTTTTCAGACTTTGATCGGCCGTAGCGGTCAAACGAAAACTCAAAATTGAATGCCGTTTGCAAATCTGAGCTCCTCGTACGTTAATTAGTCGGATTAGAGATTTTTAATTTTTGATGAAAACTTGAAAAAAGACATGAGTAAACCCCTGGGAAATTTGTAAAAAAATGCAACTTTCTTAATAATCATCGTAGACTATTGAAGTATAACTTTTTTTCATCAGAAAAACGAGAGAAATTGATTGCCGTTAAAAAATTTCAGCTATCTTCAATAGAAAAAAAATTAGTCAGTCACCATGAACATTTAAAAAAATTAAATAAAATAATTGATTTTTCAGACTTTGAACGGTCGTAGCGGCTAAACGAAATCTCCAAATTGAACGCGGTTTGCAAATCTGAGCTCCTCGTACGTTAATTAGTCGGATTAGAGATTTTTAATTTTTGATGAAAACTTAAAAAAAGACATGAGTAAACCCCTGGGAAATTTGTAAAAAAATGCAACTTTCTTAATAATCATCGTAGACTATTGAATTTAACTTTTTTTTCATCAGAAAGACGAGAGAAATTGATTGCCGTTAAAAAATTTCAGCTATCTTCAATAGCAAAAAAATTAGTCAGTCACCATGAACATTTAAAAAAATTAAATAAAATAATTGATTTTTCAGACTTTGATCCGCCGTAGCGGCTAAACGAAATCTCCAAATTGAACGCGGTTTGCAAATCTGAGCTCCTCGTACGTCAATTAGTCGGATTAGAGATTTTTAATTTTTTATGAAAACTTGAAAAAAGACATGAGTAAACCCCTGGGAAATTTGTAAAAAAAATGCAACTTTCTTAATAATCATCGTAGACTATTGAAGTATACCTTTCTTTCATCAGAAAGACGAGAGAAATTGATTGCCGTTAAAAAATTTCAGCTATCTTCAATAGCAAAAAAATTAGTCAGTCACTATGAACATTTTAGAAAATTAAATAAAATAATTGATTTTTCAGACTTTGATCGGCCGTAGCGGCTAAACGAAAACTCCAAATTAAACGCGGTTTGCAAATCTGAGCTCCTCGTACGTCAATTAGTCAGATTAGAGATTTTTAATTTTTGATGAAAACTTGAAAAAAGACATGAGTAAACCCCTTGGAAATTTGTTAAAAAATGCAACTTTCTTAATAATCATCGTAGACTATTGAAGTATACCTTTCTTTCATCAGAAAGACGAGAGAAATTGATTGCCTTTAAAAAATTTCAGCCATCTTCAATAGCAAAAAAATTAGTCAGTCACTATGAACATTTTAGAAAATTAAAAAAAATAATTTATTTTTCAGACTTTGAACGGCCGTAGCGGCCAAACGAAAACTCCAAATTGAACGCGGTTTGCAAATCTGAGCTCCTCGTACGTCAATTAGTCGGTTTAGAGATTTTTAATTTTTGATGAAAACTTGAAAAAAGACATGAGTAAACCCCTTGGAAATTTGTAAAAAAAATGCAACTTTCTTAATAATCATCGTAGACTATTGAAGTATACCTTTCTTTCATCAGAAAGACGAGAGAAATTGATTGCCGTTAAAAAATTTCAGCCATCTTCAATAGCAAAAAAATTAGTCAGTCACTATGAACATTTTAGAAAATTAAAAAAAATAATTTATTTTTCAGACTTTGAACGGCCGTAGCGGCCAAACGAAAACTCCAAATTGAACGCGGTTTGCAAATCTGAGCTCCTCGTACGTCAATTAGTCAGATTAGAGATTTTTAATTTTTGATGAAAACTTGAAAAAAGACATGAGTAAACCCCTTGGAAATTTGTTAAAAAATGCAACTTTCTTAATAATCATCGTAGACTATTGAAGTATACCTTTCTTTCATCAGAAAGACGAGAGAAATTGATTGCCGTTAAAAAATTTCAGCCATCTTCAATAGCAAAAAAATTAGTCAGTCACTATGAACATTTTAGAAAATTAAAAAAAATAATTTATTTTTCAGACTTTGAACGGCCGTAGCGGCCAAACGAAAACTCCAAATTGAACGCGGTTTGCAAATCTGAGCTCCTCGTACGTCAATTAGTCGGTTTAGAGATTTTTAATTTTTGATGAAAACTTGAAAAAAGACATGAGTAAACCCCTTGGAAATTTGTAAAAAAAATGCAACTTTCTTAATAATCATCGTAGACTATTGAAGTATACCTTTCTTTCATCAGAAAGACGAGAGAAATTGATTGCCGTTAAAAAATTTCAGCTATCTTCAATAGCAAAAAAATTAGTCAGTCACTATGAACATTTTAGAAAATTAAATAAAATAATTGATTTTTCAGACTTTGATCGGCCGTAGCGGCTAAACGAAAACTCCAAATTAAACGCGGTTTGCAAATCTGAGCTCCTCGTACGTCAATTAGTCAGATTAGAGATTTTTAATTTTTGATGAAAACTTGAAAAAAGACATGAGTAAACCCCTTGGAAATTTGTTAAAAAATGCAACTTTCTTAATAATCATCGTAGACTATTGAAGTATACCTTTCTTTCATCAGAAAGACGAGAGAAATTGATTGCCGTTAAAAAATTTCAGCTATCTTCAATAGCAAAAAAATTAGTCAGTCACTATGAACATTTTAGAAAATTAAAAAAAATAATTTATTTTTCAGACTTTGAACGGCCGTAGCGGCCAAACGAAAACTCCAAATTGAACGCGGTTTGCAAATCTGAGCTCCTCGTACGTCAATTAGTCAGATTAGAGATTTTTAATTTTTGATGAAAACTTGAAAAAAGACATGAGTAAACCCCTTGGAAATTTGTTAAAAAATGCAACTTTCTTAATAATCATCGTAGACTATTGAAGTATACCTTTCTTTCATCAGAAAGACGAGAGAAATTGATTGCCGTTAAAAAATTTCAGCCATCTTCAATAGCAAAAAAATTAGTCAGTCACTATGAACATTTTAGAAAATTAAAAAAAATAATTTATTTTTCAGACTTTGAACGGCCGTAGCGGCCAAACGAAAACTCCAAATTGAACGCGGTTTGCAAATCTGAGCTCCTCGTACGTCAATTAGTCGGTTTAGAGATTTTTAATTTTTGATGAAAACTTGAAAAAAGACATGAGTAAACCCCTTGGAAATTTGTAAAAAAAATGCAACTTTCTTAATAATCATCGTAGACTATTGAAGTATACCTTTCTTTCATCAGAAAGACGAGAGAAATTGATTGCCGTTAAAAAATTTCAGCTATCTTCAATAGCAAAAAAATTAGTCAGTCACTATGAACATTTTAGAAAATTAAATAAAATAATTGATTTTTCAGACTTTGATCGGCCGTAGCGGCTAAACGAAAACTCCAAATTAAACGCGGTTTGCAAATCTGAGCTCCTCGTACGTCAATTAGTCAGATTAGAGATTTTTAATTTTTGATGAAAACTTGAAAAAAGACATGAGTAAACCCCTTGGAAATTTGTTAAAAAATGCAACTTTCTTAATAATCATCGTAGACTATTGAAGTATACCTTTCTTTCATCAGAAAGACGAGAGAAATTGATTGCCGTTAAAAAATTTCAGCCATCTTCAATAGCAAAAAAATTAGTCAGTCACTATGAACATTTTAGAAAATTAAAAAAAATAATTTATTTTTCAGACTTTGAACGGCCGTAGCGGCCAAACGAAAACTCCAAATTGAACGCGGTTTGCAAATCTGAGCTCCTCGTACGTCGATTAGTCGGATTAGAGATTTTTAATTTTTGATGAAAACGTGAAAAGAAGACATGAGTAAACCCCTTGGAAATTTGTTAAAAAATGCAACTTTCTTAATAATCATCGTAGACTATTAAAGTTTACTTCTTTTTCATCAGAAAAACGAGAGAAATTGATTGCCTTTAAAGCGAACCATCGCTGCTAAAACGTAATTACAAACACTGTAATCATTCAATAACAATAAATACTAATTATTATTATTAAATAAACAAAGATGTTTATTATTGTTAGAAGTAAACTGCACACGCACAGAATAAATTCCGCTTAAATTAATAATCGCTTATCGTTGGATGGTGAGATAATTTTAAAATTGTAAAACACTAACCTTTTCCATTCTCCGTGTTTCGTTCTCCACGTTGAAAATACTCCCAGAAAAACAATTGTCTGCACCGATGGCCTCCTCACTATATTTCCACAAAGATTCGATTAAAAAAACACTGAAATAACTGGACACAAACAAACAACGCGTGCGAGTACATGGATTAACTCTAGAAGAGAGCTGTCCGCGTCGGATTCAAAGGTCAAAGCACGAGCAGCGTTGCCACGGGGGGATCGCGGGGAGTGTTCTGCCCGAATCGAGGCCAAAAATCATGCGCACTTGATGTTCGCAACAAGTGCACGCGTACTCGCGGCGTCACGTGGGCGGCTGTGCGTACGCTGTTGTTTTAATTTCGTCGCCATGTCTTCGTGCAATTCAACCCCGCGTGATTTTCGGTGGTTCGGGTGCTCGTTCTTCATTAATTTTCAACATTTTAACAATTGTGTCGGTGTGAACAGTGTACGCGCGTATAGTGGGAATGTGTTAATGAACGAAAAAAACATCGGTGCTGAGTTTGGTGGCATGCTAGAGGAACCACAACATGGATCGACAGGTTAGTGTTTTAAAACATGTAAAATCGATAAATTCAAGTCGAATCACGTTGACCGCAACAACATCAGATTTGCACGATCGATTTCGCGTCTTAAATTTACACCAGAAAATATTTGTCACTTCTGTTATAACTCTTTAAAAACGTAACTGAAATAATCTGTACGGAGAAAGTGAAAAGTGTTCTTCAAGTTACAGGCTGTAAAATAAAAACAAAAACTTGAAAGGTGTGTTATTTTTACTTTCTCCGTTACGAAGTACGAGAAAGTATTGTGATCGTGATTTTTTTTTCAACATTTTTTTTTACGGAAATATCCGTTTTGGGGTCACTAGATACCATTTCAACAATTTCTGAAAAAAAAAATTGTTTCTGTGTGTGACTGTGTGTGTTGTGTGTGTCTGCCCCTGTGTGCGCTGTATTTCAAAAACTAATAGAGCAATTGATATGAAGCTTTGAACATACGTCTTATTTAATAATCCGAAGAACTGAAAAGCTTTTGGTAAAATTTCGTACACAGGAAGTGGGTGTTTACCTTAACTGTTTTTTGTCAATATTTTGTTAAGTATGAAAAATATCACAAAAATATTTAAACAAACATTAAAGACAACAAAGAAACGAACATCTTTTGCTTGGAAATATTTTTCATAAAATCATTTTTATGCGAGAATTTTTTTTTTTTTTTAATTTTTGGTTTATAATTATAAAACGATAATAGTTTCAGCAAATTTATGTTAATAATAATTGTAGAAAATGCTAAAATAAACAACTTATAAAAAATATTTTTTTTTCGAAATCCCTTTAGTTTTTGAGTAAACTGAGTTTTTGAATTTGAAGTATAATTTTTTCATCTTTCATAATTTTGACGTTTTAAACGTCAGTTTCATCCGAGTTTACACAACGCTCGATGTACATTTAAAATATGATTTTAATTGAAAATAAACAATGAAAACGTAAATATAAATGGCTATGATACCATCAAGTCGGAGAAAGTAACATGATGGCCACATCACCATTTTTTTTCCAGAAATTGTTGAAATGGCATATAGGGACCCCAAAACGGATATCGCCGTAAAAAAAATTTTGAAAATTTTTTTCACGATCACAATACTTTCTCGTACTTCGTAACGAAGAAAGTAAAAAAAATACAAATACATGATGAATTGACTATTTTAATCAAGTTTTAATTCGTCGCAAAATTAAATGAGTACAAAAAAAAATCATAGAAAAATTTTATCCAAATTAATAATCGCAATTGCTCTACAGAAAGAACTACAATTTTTAAAAAGATCAAAGTTTATTACCGTCTGTTTCAAATGGAAATTAGTTATCTTCAAGCTAACGATCAAAACAAGGAAGGAAACATCCTTCGAATTTACAAATTTTTGGATGCAAAAGAGTTAGATTTTTTTTGGCTTGCATTTTTGATTTTTGACCCGTATTTTGGATTTTTTCAGTCTGAAATTTTCTTCATTTTGGTCTAAATTTTCGATTTGTGTGTTGAAATTTTCGATTTTTTTGGTCCGCATTTTTAATTTTTAATTGGGCGATTTAATTTTTGAATTGTTTAACTTAAATGATTGATTTTTATGACTGAATTTTATTGCCGGCATTTTTTCTGTTGGACGCATTTTAAATTTTTAGGTCCGAATTTTTGGGCTAAATTTGAAATTTTTGAATTTTTAAATTTTTTAACTTGAATGATTGATTTTTATGGGTGAATTTTATTGCCGGCATTTTTGAGATTTGTGATTTTTTATTTTAGTATTACCAAGTTTCTCATGCGCAACTTATTTTGAGGTGTTATTTTCGAACGGAAAATGGCAAATTATTTTTCTTTTGATTGAATTTTTGAATTTTTTGTTCTGCATTTTTTATTTTTTAAACCAGAATTTTTGAATCTTGGACCTATATTTTAGATGTTTGGCCTCTATATTCGTATTCTGAATTTTTGGGCTAAATTTTGAATTTCTAGATTTTTTTAACTTGAAATATTGATTTGTATGCTTGAATTTTTTTCGCCATTTTTGAGATTTGTTTCTCATGTACCACTTATTTTGAGGTGTTATTTTTCGGCGGAAAATGGCAAATAATTTTTTTTTTGCTTGAATTTTCAATTTTTTGTTCTGCATTTTTTATTTTTTAGACGAGAATTTTTTATTCTTATGAATTGAATTTTTAGATTTTTTAACTTGCATTATTGATTTCTAGGCGTGAATCATTTTTTGGCGGCATTTTTGAGATTTGTGATTTTTTTGCCCTTCATTTTAGATTGTTTAACCTGAATTATTTTTTTATGGCCAAATTGTGTTTAGTATTATCGAGTTTCTGATGCTCAACTTTTTTCAATTTTTTGTTCTACATTTTTTTATTTTTTAAGCCAGAATTTTTAAATCTTGGACCTATATTTTAGATGTTTGATCTCTATATTCGTATTCCGAATTTTTGGGCTAAAGTTTGAATTTTTAGATTTTTTAACTTGAAATATTGATTTTTATGCGTCAATTTTTTTGTCGGCATTTTTGAGATTTGTGATATTTTGCCCTTCATTTTGCATTTTTTAACCTGAATTATGGTCTTTTATGGCCGAATTGTTTTTAGTATTATCAAGTTTCTGATTGGCAACTTATTTTGAGGTGTTATTTTTGGCCGAAAAATGACAAATTATTATTTTTCTTTTGCTTGAATTTTCAATTTTTTGTTCTGCATTTTTTATTTTTTAAACCAGAATTTTTGAATCTTGGACCTATATTTTAGATGTTTGGCCTCTATATTCGTATTCCGAATTTTTGGCCTAAATTTTGAATGTTGGAATTTTTAGATTTTTAACTTGAATTATTAATTTTTATGCGTGAATTTTTTTTCGGCATTTTTGAGATTTGTGATTTTTTGCCCTTCATTTTGGATTTTTTAACCTAAATTATTGTCTTTTATGGCCGGATTGTTTTTAGTATTATCAAGTTTCTAATGCACAACTTATTTTGAGGTGTTTTTTTCGGCGGAAAATGGCAAATTATTTTTCTTTTGCTTAAATTTTCAATTTTTTGTTCTACATTTATTATTTTTTGGACCAGAATTTCTGATTTTTGGACCTATATTTTAGATGTTTGGCCTGTATATTTGTTTTCTTTATTCCAAATTTTAAAGTTTTTGGTCTAAAGATTGTCTATTTTGGCCAAAATTTTCGGTTTCTTTGTCGAAATTTTCGGTTTTAGATTTTCTATTTTTGATTTTCTTTGGCCTATGTTTTGTTGTTTCCCTTATTTATTAATTTTAATAAGCGAATTTTTGATAACTTTAGATTTTTGACCTGAAGTATTGATTTTTATAAACGAATTTTCGTTTTTTTTTGAGGGTATTTTCGAGTTTTTGAGTACAAGCTTTTGATTTTTTTCTGCTGTAATATAGATTTGACAGACTCAATTTTTGATGTTTTTTTGCTTATATTTTCAAAGTTTTCGATTTTCTTTGGCTTATATTTTAGTTGTTTCCCTTGTGTTTATTAATTTTAATAAGTGGAATTTTTTATTACTTTAAGTTTTTAACCTGAATTATTGATTTTTATAAACGAATTTTTGTTTTTTTTAGGGTATTTTCGAGTTTTTTTTTTCAGTCCAAATTTTTGATTTTTTTCTCGTGTAATACGAATTTTTGATTTTTTTTTGGCCTGTATTTTTCAAGTTTTCGATTTTCGCTCTAAATTTTCAATTATCTTTGGCTTATATTTTGGTTGTTTCCTTAGTTTATTAATTTTAATAAGCGAATTTTTGATAACTTTAGATTTTTAACCTGAATTATTGATTTTTATAAACGAATTTTTGATGTTTTTTTAGGGCATTTTCGAGTTTTTTAGTCCAAGCTATTGACTTTTTTCTCCTGTAATACGATTTTTTTTTTTGGCCTATATTTTTACAATTTTCGATTTTCGCTCTAAATTTTCTATTTTCTTTGCTTATATTTTAGTTGTTTCCTTAGTTCATTAATTTTAATAAGCGAATTTTTGGTTACTTTAGATTTTTAACCTGAATTGTTGATTTTTATAAACGAATTTTTGATTTTTTTAGGGTATTTTTGAGTTTTTGAGTTCAAGCTATTGATTTTTTCTCCTGTAATACGATTTTTTTATTTTTTTGCCTGTGTTTTTAAAGTTTTCGATTTTTGCTCTAAATTTTCGATTTTCTTTGGTCTTAATTTTAGCCGTATCCCTTGTTTATTAATTTTAATAAGTGGATTTTCAATTACTAAAATTCTCAAAATCATTCAACATTAATTCAGGAATGATTTGTTGAAAAATAGCAACATTTTCCTTTAAGAGAGTTTGCGATATTTCATGAAAACCCGACGTAAATTTTTATGGAAAATTGTAATCTTTTTGTTGAAGCGAAAGAAATATAAAAACAATTGCTATCCACTTGAAACTTCTCAAAATCACTCAATATTAATTCAAGAATGATTTGTTGAAACAATGCAATACATTCCTTTAGTAGCGTTTGCGATATTTCATGAAAACCCGACGTAAATTTGTGAAAAATTGTAATCATTTTGTTGACGTGAAAAAAATAATAAAAACAATTGATATTCGCTCGAAACTTCTCAAAATTACTCAATATTAATTCATGAATGATTTGGTGAAAAATTGCAATACATTCCTTTAATAGCGTTTGCGATATTTCATGAAACTCCGATGTAAATTTATAAAAAATTGTAATAACATTGTTGACTTGAAAAAAAAAATTAAAACAATTGGTATCAAGGTCGGCTCGTTATATAGAGTCAAGGTGCCATGGCACTACCTGTAGTGCGCCGAGACGATAAATAATATTAATCGATTATGTTTAGAAATTAAAAGTTCAGATATTGCAATATTCTGCAAAGCCTTCTTAAAATATTTGTTTTTGTTTTCTATATCATATCTTTATTAACAGAATAACAATTTTACAATTAAATAATGCTATTATTGTTAGCCTGTTGAATGTCTTTTTACATTTTGTTTTCTATTATTAATTGCTTTTTTCTTATCCTCTGATATGACCTGCTTTTTGAAAGTGGTAATATTATCAATTTAATCAGAGATGATTTGTTGTAGATTAAAAATTTAATATTCGCTCATATTGGTAATTATTTTGCATCCATCACTTCACCAAATAATATAATAAAATTTAACCGCTCGCCTCGGCAGTAACGGTACACGATGAACGATGGATATCGTTTAAACAAATTTGCCCGCGTATTACCATCCTCCAGGCGACCACCAATTTTTGAGGAGATTGTCTTATCAGTATCATTACTTAACAGCTTCCAGGTCTGCCGGGACGCTTATTACGCACCATCTACATTACGGATAATATCCAGAGTCCCTCATTATTTATCGTTTACCATTCTTTTTAAAATAAACCGATGGACACCATTACGTATTCATAAAAAAAATTGTTAATAATCCATTAGGTGAACTTATTAAGTAATTCTTGATATTACAATATATTTACGATAACAGTCAATAAGTGCCATTATTTAGCATTTGAACTACTTACGATTGAGCCCTTTAGGTGCAATCAGACGCGGAAATCGTTAGTGCAACAGAAATTATTACACTCTCTCAGGAATGCCTTCATGGTCAGACTGCTCGGACTCAACATTCCCTCATCAGCATTAATTGCAAATCGGCGGCTCTTAAAAACATTCACTAGCGAAAACGTATTATAAAAATTAATGTCGGAAAAGTGAAAGCGTGCGAGATTGCTGAAATAAAGCGTTTTGACAATTTAATTATTGTTCTGGCGTCATTACCATTAACCAAAATGTGGTGGAAATTTAAATAAATTAATTGATTAATTTTAATGTTTTAATCTAAATCTCTGTTAACCAAGTTATCACACGCGTTACATCAAGTAAATCTCGCTCGAAAACACATAGAGCCATCCCAAAATGTCGTGACTCCTGGGAGTAAAGTTTGCGCAAAGAGAGAACGTAAACACGTGGCCGAATTGAAGATGAATCATTACTTCGCGACCGATTCTGTGTCTATATTTACATTATGTTCAACGAATAATTTCCGGCGTACCTTATTCACTGCAATGTGACACCAGATTTTGGAAAGGCTCTACATACGTTTGATAGATTTCTCGTTGCACGCTTGCACATTTTGATGATGATGAGTAACACTTGATTGTAAAACAGCCACTTTTTGTGACGTTCTTTCTTCAATCTGACTATGCGTGATAATGTTACGGAATTTCCGATTGATAATAACTTATGGCTTTAACAGCACCACATAACGCAAGTTATTTAAATCTATTCCACCTTGTGTGTTGCATAGCGGCCGGTATCAAGTCATTCAATCAGAATCAAGATTTCAAGATGACAGATTGCGTGGTACGGTCCGTCGCTTCCGTGTCTCTCTCTTGTATATCATGGAAATTACCGAGTGATTTGTTGAAACATGTTGAAATATTACCGCCGCCGCTGCCGAAGAAGCAAATTCGTGCTAATAACGCCGAAAAGCGGTTTAGAGAGTGAGCGTTCCACAACACAACAAAATGATCGTATTTTTTAACTTTAATTTGAGCAGTTTAGTCATTCCCATTTTTTTTATAATTAACGGTTGTCGAGGTTGTCAAGGAAACGCCATTGGAGGAATCTATTGCAATTTTTCACCAAATCATTCTTGAATTCATTTTGAGTGATTTTGAGAAGTTTCGAGTGGATAGCAATTGTTTTTATATTTTTTTCGCTTCAACAAAATGATTACAATTTTTCATAAATTTACATCGGGTTTTCATGAAATATCTCAAACTCTCTTAAAGGAATATATTGCAATTTTCAACAAATCATTCATGACTTAATGTTGAGTGATTTTACGAAGTTTCAAGTGGATAGCAACTGTTTTTAATTTTTTTTTTCAAGTCAACAAAATTATTACAATTTTTCATAAATTTACATCTGGTTTTCATGAAATATCGCAAACACAATTTTTCACCAAATAATTCTTAAATTTATATTAAGTGATTTTGAGAAGTTTCAGGTGGATAGCAATTATTTTTATATTTTTTTCGCTTCAACAAAAAGATTACAATTTTTCATAAATTTACATCGGGTGTTCATGAAATATCTCAAACTCTCTTAAAGGAATATATTGCAATTTTTCACCAAATCATTCCTAAATTAATGTTGAGTGATTTTGAGAAGTTTTAAGTGGATAGCAATTCTTTTTAATTTTTTTTTCAAGTCAAGAAAATTATTACAATTTTTCATAAATTTACATCGGGTTTTCATGAAATATCGCAAACTCTCTTAAAGGAATATATTGCATTTTTCACCAAATCATTCCTGAATTAATGTTGAGTAATTTTGAGCAGTTTCAAGTGGAGAGCAATTGTTTTTATATTTTTTTTTTCAAGTCAACAAAATTATTACAATTTTTCATAAATTTACATCCGGTTTTCATGAAATATCTCAAACTGTCTTAAAGAAATATATTGCAATTTTTCACCAAATCATCCCTGAATTAATGTTGAGCGATTTTGAGAAGTTTCAAGTGGATAGCAATTGTTTTTAATTTTTTTTTCAAGTCAACAAAATTATTACAATTTTTCATAAATTTACATCCGGTTTTCATGAAATATCTCAAACTGTCTTAAAGAAATATATTGCAATTTTTCACCAAATCATTCCTGAATTAATGTTGAGTGATTTTGGGAAGTTTCAAGTGGATAGCAATTGTTTTTAATTTTTTTTTCAAGTCAACAAAATTATTACAATTTTTCATAAATTTATATCGAATTTTATGAAATATCGCAAACTCTCTGAAAGGCATGTATTGCAATTTTCAGCAAATCATTCCTGAATTAATGTTAAGTGATTTTGGGAAGTTTCAAGTGGATAGCAATTGTTTTTATATTTTTTTTCAAGTCAACAAAATTATTACAATTTTTCATAAATTTTCATAAATTTACATCGGCAATTTTTAGCAAATCATTCCTGAATTAATGTTGAGTGATTTTGAGAAGTTTCAAGTGGATAGCAATTGTTTTTATAATTTTTTTCAAGTCAACACAATTATTACAATTTTTCATAAATTTACATCGGCTTTTCATGAAATATCTCAAACTCTCTTAAAGGAATATATTGTAATTTTTCACCAACTCATTCCTGAATTAATGTTGAGTAATTTTGAGAAGTTTCAAGTGGATAGCAATTGTTTTTATAATTTTTTTCAAGTCAACACAATTATTACAATTTTTCATAAATTTACATCGGCTTTTCATGAAATATCTCAAACTCTCTTAAAGGAATATATTGCAATTTTTCACCAACTCATTCCTGAATTAATGTTGAGTAATTTTGAGAAGTTTCAAGTGGATAGCAATTGTTTTTATATTTTTTTTTCAAGTCAACAAAATTATTACAATTTTTCATAAATTTACATCTGGTTTTCATGAAATATGTCAAACTGTCTTAAAGAAATATATTGCAATTTTTCACCAAATAATTCCTGAATTAATGTTGAATGATTCTGAGAAATTTCAAGTGGATAACAATTGTTTTGATATTTTTTTTCAAGTCAACAAAATTATTACAATTTTTCATAAATTTACATCGGGTTTTCATGAAATATCACAAACTCTCTTAAAGGAATATATTGCAATTTTTCACCAACTCATTCCTGAATTAATGTTTAGTGATTTTAAGAAGTTTCAAGTGGATAGCAATTGTTTTTATATTTTTTTTCAAGTCAACAAAATTATTACAATTTTTCATAAATTTACATCGGGTTTTTATGAAATATCGCAAACTCTCTTAAAGGTATATATCGCAATTTTTCACCAAATCACTCCTGAATTAATGTTGAGTGATTTTGAGAAGTTTCAAGTGGATAGCAATTGTTTTTATTTTTTTTTCAAGTCAACAAAATTATTACAATTTTTCATAAATTTACATCGGATTTTCATGAAATATCGCAAATGCCATTAAAGTAATGCATTGAAATTTTGCAACAAACCATTCTTGAATTAATTTTGGATGATTTTGAGAAGTTTCAAGTGGATAGCAATTCCTTTTATATTTTTTTTTTCGCTTCAACAAACGTATTACAATTTTTCATAAATTTTCCTCGGCTTTTCATGAAATATTGCAAACGCCATTAAACGAATGTATTGAATTTTTTAAGAAATCCTTCTTGAATAAATATTAAGTGATTAGTAAATGTTTTCAATTTTTTTTTATTCGCCGAATTTTTTTTAAACTTTACGCTCTGTAAAGTAGGATTATCTCAAAAATTATGAATGGGTTGTTCGCAACTTTTTACACAATCATGATCTAGAATGAATTTTGAGTAAATTTTGTAAGTTTCGTGACGATGGCATTTGTTTTTATATTTTTTTCGAATCGCCAAAATCATTATAATTTTTTTAAACTTAGCATCATGTTCAAGTGGGATTATCTTAAAAATTATGGAAGCGTGCTAGCAACCTTTTACAAGATTATAATCTAGAATGAGTTTTGAGTAAATTTGAAATTTTTTTTTTATATTTTTCAAGCACTGAAATTATTACAATTTTTTTACACTTGGATGATCACAAAAATTAAAGAAGTGACTTTTGCAACGTTTTACAAAATCATAAAACAGAGTGAATTTTTAGTTAATTGGAGAAGTTTTAAGCCGATGGCAATTGTTTTTATATTTTTCCCATTCGACGTAAAAATTAACATTTTTTTAGAATTTCCGTTCTCTTTAAGTTAAAAAAAAATAAGTCTGGTTGTTTGTAACTTTTTGCAAAATTATGATCTAGAATAAATTCTGAGTGATTTTGGAACATTTCAAGGCGATCGTAAATGTTCTTATATTTTTTTGTGCAGTCGCCGAAATAATTACATTTTTTTTTTACTTTTAACTGCATTCTGTTTAAGTGAGTGAGAGAGAGAGAATACATTTATTGAAACACTTTTACAAACGACCTCAACAGGCTATTGGCTAGAGGTCTTTCAGCCTCAGTAAGATTATTTAAAAAATTTAGAAAAAAATCTAGAAAATCATGATCTAGAACGAATTTTGAGTAAATTTTGTGTTAATGGCAATTGTTTTTAAATATATACAAACTCTTTATTGACAACGTGGTTACAAATTATCACATGGAGTTCTTTTTTTCCTCACGTCAATTGGCTATTAATCGAAGGTCTTTCTGCCATTGTTTTTAATTTATTTTTTTCGAATTGCTGAAATTATTATAATATTTATTAAACTTAGCATTCTCTTTAAGTGGGATTATCACAAAAATTCTTAATAAGTATTCATCAACATAATAATTAGGGCTTGATCGTTTACAACTTTTTAAAAATCATAATCACGAATAAATTTGGCGGACGGTAATTGTTTTTATTTTTATTTTTTTCTTCCGCCCACCAAAGTAATTAAAATTTTGCAAAACGGCGCTCTGCTTACGTGGGATTATTTCAAAAATTAGGAATGGGCGTTTGCAACACTTTACCAGCGGCGGCTCGTGGATTTCCGTAGGGAGGGCGAAGACAGTGATGCCGCGCGCGTCTTGTAGAGGAAGCAAATATTCCGTTGCTGTTTCAGTCAAATTTTCTTCCGTTGCCCCTCCTCCGAACATCCACGAGCCGCCGCTGCTGAGTTTACAAAGAAAAAACATTTAGAAAATTAAAAATTTTCCTTAATATTCGCAAAAGTTGGATGATTCTTAAATAAAATTACTGCTTTAAATTTACGGTTTGCGATGGTTTGTAAGTATTTAGGCGTGTGTGATAATTTCAAACCGCAGCGGAATGAAATATCACACCGAAATCCGAAGAGCCAGATTTTTCTACTTCATTATCCGTCCGACGAGTTTATGGACTCCGCAGACGTTTCAATTTAAAGGCCGGACGTATTATTTATAATCAATTAATTATCTTGTTAGGAGGAATTTATCAAACCGTTGAACTCGATTGAATAACTTCAGAAGTGCCCATTGCACGATCCAAGTCTTGATTATAAAAATAATTACGAAAACTTAAATTATCAAAAGATAAATTCCCATCCAATTTATAATATTACAAAATTAAGCACTCGCTCGGTATTTATGAACGCACATAAATTAAAACGCTTCCTTAAATACGTATATTTCATTATTTGAAACGACTCACTCGTGAGTACGAGAAAGTATTGTGATCGTGATTTTTTTTTACGGAAATACCAGTTTTTTTATGTCTGTGTGTGTCTGTCTGAAATCAACATCTTTTACTTGAAAACATTTTTCATTAAATCATTTTTATTCGAAAAAAAAATTATTATTTTTTTTTAAATTTTTGGTTTATAATTATAAAACTTTAATAATTACAGCAAATTTATGTTAATAATAATTGTAGAGAATGCTAAAATGAACAACTTATGAAGAATAAGTTTTTTTCGAAATCCCTTTAGTTTTTGAGTAAACTGAGTTTTTTTAATTTGAAGTATATTTTTTCATCTTTCATTATTTTGACGTTTTAAACGTCAGTTTCTTCCGAGTTTACACAACGCTCAAAATATGATTTCAATTGAAAATAAACCATGAAAACGTAAATATAAATGATACCATCAAGTCGGAGAAAGTTACATGATGGCCACATCACCATTTTTAATCGACTCACTCAAGAGCTACCCATCTGTACACGAAAAATCAAGCAGTTTACGCGCCCTAGATATTCTTTGCTGACGGGTAAATTAATTTGAAGTTATAATACACACTCCATACAAAATAATAACGAGGTCTATACTCCCTAAAACAAAATACAATCACATCCAAGTACCCGAAGCTCCGCAGCTTTAATTAAAAGCTCGGATTTCGGTATTCCGTTACGCCACTGGTGCAAAGGAGCGAGAGCGCGCCCGTCACAAGAAAGAAGAAAGATCCCCGCCGAGAAGGAACAACGCCCGCAGCTCGGAATGAGAGTGTTGTGTGTGTGTGTTGAAGATTGGGCTGACCTTGAATGCATAAATGAAGATATTAAGACATTAGGCGGCCGTAGCCACACACACACACACACTCGCTCGCCTCGCTTGAATTATATTATTATATCTCTGAGCAAAATCACGGGAGCTACATCTAATTTGGCCGACGTATTCATTATAGACGAAACCTCCTTTCGGTGGTGTGACTCAATTTTGGAAGAATTATGACGTAATATTCCTGAGGAGCGTACCTGGGGTTCACCGCGGAACCCACCCATTCGTTAGGTACGGTTGTTATGTAATAATTATAGAATTCCTCCCTGCTCGAACATAAAGAGGACTCAATTTATTTCTTCGACGGGGCTAATTGTAGGAGGAGATCATTCAACAAACAAGGGGTTGAAGTTTGTTTTGTTGTTTGACTGCTGACCTCAGGGGCGGCTCGTTATATAGAGCCAAGGAGCCGTGGCACTACCTGTAGTTTCAAGCTCGGTAACATTTTTTAATAATTTCTTAAAACATTTTTCGACAGTTATTTTCTTCTAGGAAGATAAATCTTCAAAGAAGGAGGAAGTGGGGTATATAGTATAAGTGACTGTACCATCAACATGTTCCAGGAGCCACCACTGGTTATAACTGTTCGTGGTTAAAGATGCGTTCAAAATTGAGCATTTTCTAAAATAAATAAAAAATATTAAAAACTGTTTAAAAATTCTGAAATAATTCTATACAACTCCTTAATTATTATATTTTAAGAATATAATCAACTTCTTAACATCTAATAATTTTTTAACGGGTTATAACTGTTCCTAGGTAAACGTGCATTTTTTGAGTTGAGCATTTTCTAAAATATATAAAAAATATTAAAAATTGTTTAAAAATTCTGAAATAATTCTATACAACTCCTTAATTATTATATTTTAAGAATATAATCAACTTCTTAAATTCCAATAATTTTTTAATGGATTATTATTGTTCTTAGTTAAACGTGCATTTTTTTAAGTTGAGCATTTTCTAAAATAAATAAAAAATATTAAAAAATGTTTAAAAATTTTGAAATAATTTTATACAACTCCTTAATTATTATATTTTAAGAATATAATCAACTTCTTAAATTCCAATAATTTTTTAATGGGTTATAATTGTTCTTAGTTAAATGTGCATTTTTTGAGTTAAGCATTTTCAAAAATAAATAAAAAAATTTAAAAACTGTTCAAAAATTCTGAAATAATTCTATACAACTCCTTAATTATTATATTTTAAGAATATAATCAACTTCTTGACATCTAATAATTTTTTAACGGGTTGTAATTATTCCTAGGTAAACATGCATTTTTTGAGTTGAGCATTTTCTAAAATATATAAAAAATATTAAAAATTGTTTAAAAATCCTGAAATAATTCTATACAACTCCTTAATTATTATATTTTAAGATTTTAATAAACTTCTTCAATTCCAATAATTTTTTAATGGGTTATAACTGTTCTTAGTTAAACGTGCATTTTTTAATTGCGTACAAAATTGAGCATTTTCTAAAATAAATAAAAAATATTAAAAATTGCTTAAAAATTCTAAACTAATTCTATTCAACTACTTAATTATTATACTTTAAGAATATAATCAATTTCTTAAATTCCAATAATTTTTTAATGGGTTATAACTGTTCTTAGTTAAACGTGCATTTTTTAATTGCGTTCAAAATTGAGCATTTTCTAAAATAAATAAAAAATATTAAAAATTGTTTAAAAATTCTTAAATAATTTTATACAACTCCTTAATTATTATATTTTAAGAATATAATCAACTTCTTAAATTCCAATAATTTTTTAATGGATTATTATTGTTCTTATTTAAACGTGCATTTTTTTAAGTTGAGCATTTTCTAAAATAAATAAAAAATATTAAAAAATGTTTAAAAATTTTGAAATAATTTTATACAACTCCATAATTATTATATTTTAAGAATATAATCAACTTCTTAAATTCCAATAATTTTTTAATGGGTTATAGTTGTTCTTAGTTAAATGTGCATTTTTTGAGTTAAGCATTTTCAAAAATAAATAAAAAAATTTTAAAACTGTTCAAAAATTCTGAAATAATTCTATACAACTCCTTAATTATTATATTTTAAGAATATAATCAACTTCTTGACATCTAATAATTTTTTAACGGGTTGTAATTATTCCTAGGTAAACATGCATTTTTTGAGTTGAGCATTTTCTAAAATATATAAAAAATATTAAAAATTGTTTAAAAATTCTGAAATAATTTGATACAACTCCTTAATTATTATATTTTAAGAATTTAATAAACTTCTTAAATTCCAATAATTTTTTAATGGGTTATAACTGTTCTTAGTTAAACGTGCATTTTTTAATTGCGTACAAAATTGAGCATTTTCTAAAATAAATAAAAAATATTAAAAATTGTTTAAAAATTCTAAAATAATTTTATACAACTAATTAATTATTATACTTTAAGAATATAATCAATTTCTTAAATTCCAATATTTTTTTCATGGGTTATAACTGTTCTTAGTTAAACGTGCATTTTTTAATTGCGTTCAAAGTTGAGCATTTTCTAAAATAAATAAAAAATATTAAAAATTGTTTAAAAATTGTGAAATTATTCTGTACAACTCCTTAATTATTATATTTTAAGAATATAATCAACTTCTTAACATCTAATATTTTTTTAACGGGATATAACTGTTCCTAGGTAAACGTGTATTTTTTGAGTTGAGCATTTTCTAAAATATATAAAAAATATTAAAAATTGTTTAAAAATTCTGAAATAATTCTATACAACTCCTTTATTATTATATTTTAAGAATATTATCAACTTCTTAAATTCCAATATTTTTTCAATGGGTTATAACTATTTTTAGTTAAACGTGCATTTTTTAATTGCGTTTAAAATTGAGCATTTTCTAAAATAAATAAAAAATATTAAAAATTGTTTAAAAATTCTGAAATAATTCCATACAACTCCTTAATTATTATATTTTAAGAATATAATCAACTTTTTAAATTCCAATAATTTTTTAATAAGTTATAACTGTTCTTAGTTGAAACGTGCATTTTTTTATTGCGTTCAAAATTGAGCATATTCTAAAATAAAAAATATTTATTAAAAATTGTTTAAAAATTGTGAAATAATTCTATACAACTCCTTAATTATTATATTTTAAGAATATAATCAACTTCTTAACATCTAATAATTTTTCAACGGGTTGTAACGTTCCTAGGTAAACCTGCATTTTTTGAGTTGAGCATTTTCTAAAATATATAAAAAATATTAAAAATTGTTTAAAAATTCTGAAATAATTCTATACAACTCCTTAATTATTATATTTTAAGAATATAATCAACTTCTTAAATTCCAATAATTTTTTAATGGGTTATAATTGTTCTTAGTTAAACGTGCATTTTTTTAATTGCGTTCGAAATTGAGCATTTTCTAAAATAACTAAAAAATATTAAAAATTGTTTAAAAATTCTGAAATAATTCTGTACAACTCCTTAATTATTATAAGTTAAGAATATAATCAACTTCTTAAATTCTAATATTTTTTTAATGGGTTATAACTGTTCTTAGTTAAACGTGCATTTTTTAATTGCGTTCAAAATTGAGCATTTTCTAAAATAAATAAAAAATATTAAAAATTGTTTAAAAATTATGAAATAATTCTAAACAACTCCTTAAGTATTATATTTTAAGAATATAATCAACTTCTTAAATTCCAATAATTTTTTAATGGGTTATAACTGTTCTTAGTTAAACGTGCATTTTTTAATTGCGTTCAAAGTTGAGCATTTTCTAAAATAAATAAAAAATATTAAAAATTATTTAAAAATTATGAAATAATTCTGTACAACTTCTTAATTATTATATTTTAAGAATATAATCAACTTCTTAAATTCCAATAATTTTTTAATGGGTTATAACTGTTCTTAGTTAAACGTGCATTTTTTAATTGCGTTCAAAGTTGAGCATTTTCTAAAATAAATAAAAAATATTAAAAATTGTTTAAAAATTATGAAATAATTCTGTACAACTTCTTAATTATTATATTTTAAGAATATAATCAACTTCTTAAATTCCAATAATTTTTTAATGGGTTATAACTGTTCTTAGTTAAACGTGCATTTTTTAATTGCGTTCAAAGTTGAGCATTTTCTAAAATAAATAAAAAATATTAAAAATTGTTTAAAAATTATGAAATAATTCTGTACAACTTCTTAATTATTATATTTTAAGAATATAATGAACTTCTTAAATTCCAATAATTTTTTAATGGGTTATAACTGTTCTTAGTTAAGAGTGCATTTTTTTAATTGCGTTCAAAGTTGAGCATTTTCTAAAATAAATAAAAAATATTAAAAATTGTTTAAAAATTCTGAAATAATTCCATACAACTCCTTAATTATTATATTTTAAAAATATAATCAACTTCTTGAATTCCAATAATTGTTTAATGGGTCATAACTGTTCTTAGTTAAACGTGCATTTTTTAATTGCGTTAAAAATTGAGAATTTTCTAAAATAAATAAAAAATATAAAAAATTGTTTAAAAATTCTGAAATAATTCTATACAACTCCTTAATTATTATATTTTAAGAATATAATGAACTTCTTAAATTCCAATAATTTTTTAATGGATTATTATTGTTCTTAGTTAAACGTGCATTTTTTTAAGTTGAGCATTTTCAAAAATAAATAAAAAAATTTAAAAATTGTTTAAAAATTCTGAAATAATTCTAAACAACTCCTTAATTATTATATTTTAAGAATATAATCAACTTCTTAAATTCAAATCATTTTTTAATGGGTTATAACTGTTTTTAGTTAAACATGCATTTTTTAATTGCGTTCAAAATTGAGAATTTTCTAAAATAAATAAAAAATATTAAAAACCGTTTAAAAATTCTGAAATAATTCTATACAACTCCTTAATTATTATATTTTAAGACTATAATCAACTTCTTAAATTCCAATAATTTTTTAATGGGTTATAACTGTTCTTAGTTAAACGTGCATTTTTTAATTGCGTTCAAAATTGAGCATTTTCTAAAATAAATAAAAAATATTAAAAATTGTTTAAAAATTCTGAAATAATTCTATACAACTCCATAATTATTATATTTTAAGAATATAATCAACTTCTTAAATTCCAATACTTTTTTTATGGGTTATAATTGTTCTTAGTTAAACGTGCATTTTTTTGGGTTGAGTATTTTCAAAAATAAATAAAAAAATTTAAAAACTGTTGAAAAATTCTGAAATAATTCTATACAACTCCTTAATTATTATATTTTAAGAATATAATCAACTTCTTAATATCTTATAATGTTTTAACGGGTTATAATTGTTTCTAGGTACACATGCATTTTTTGAGTTAAGCATTTTCTAAAATATATAAAAAATATTAAAAATTGTTTAAAAATTCTGAAATAATTTTATCCAACTCCTTAATTATTATATTTTAAGAATATAATCAACTTTTTAAATTCCAATAATTTTTTAATGGGTTATAATTGTTCTTAGTTAAATGTGCATTTTTTTGAGTTGAGCATTTTCAAAAATAAATAAAAAAATTTAAAAACTGTTTAAAAATTCTGAAATAATTCTATACAACTCCTTAGTTATTATATTTTAAGAATATAATCAACTTCTTAAATTCCAATAATTTTTTAATGGGTTATAACTGTTCTTAATTAAACGAGCATTTTTAATTGCGTTCAAAATTGAGCATTTTCTAAAATAAATAAAAGATATTAAAAATTGTTTAAAAATTCTGAAATAATTCTGCACAACTCCTTAATTATTATAAAAACTTAAAATCCCGCGAACCGTCACTGCTGATAATAATATATTACATACCGAGTCGGGAAACACCGTATTACAGTCTGCAATTGTGCGAGGCTGGAATTGTATTCCCAATAAACACTTTTACAAAAAATACAATTTTATGTTGCCACTTTATAAACCTTTTAATTTTGCAGACATTCTTTATATAAACCACATCGCCTCGATCAAAACGATTACTCGAAGCTTCTGACGGGTCGTCCAGCGCGTGTTAGAACCGATTATCTGATTATCCATAAAAGTAGGTAAAAGTGATTAACAAATCATTCCAATTATACACCCAACAAAATACACGTACTCGAGACTGTGAATGTATATAAATGCTGGACCATTGGAATTTCGATTTCGAGTTCCTTCACTCCTCGTTCCCGCTGCGTCCTCTTTCTCCTTTCTTTCAACTCGTCCTCCTCCTTTACCACCGGACCACGGACCAGTCGCACGAACAATATTTCTATTTACTTTATCGCCTCGAAACGAAACTCCGAATACTCCTACGATTTCGAATCTGGTTTACATTAAATAAATACTGGCGGCGGCGTTTCTACCTTTAATTTTTTTTCGAGTGTTGATACTGTAGCCTCTGGTCGTGATAAACGCATATTTACTGGTTTTCCCGGTTGTGTTATCTAAAGAAAATATTTACAGAATGGATGTGAAGAAAGTGTTGAGCAATCGGTACTAGTCATCGATGGCCGAATAGTAAAACGCTAACAATAGCCAGAAGGATTCTGTAGCAAAACAACAAATTTTGTGAGAAATTTTGATACGAGACACTAAAGGTGGTACACGATCGCGACTGACTTCAGGACTCACTTCACGCCAAGATTCATGACAGCGGCGTCAATGCGATTTTGATTGGAATTAAACACTGGAAATGACGAGACTGGCTTCATGCCAATCGCGATTGCGACACTTCGACAAAAAAATGACCAAAAATTGAAGCCAGAATTCAAGATCCTTTAGGGATAGAATTCAGGTAGAAATAAAAGGCTAATTTATATAATACGATGAGAGAGAGGCACAATACATTTATTAAGACACTTTTACAAATAGCCAATAGCCAAACAGGCAATTGATAAATACGACGAATTAAATAGAATAATTAAAAGGCACGATATTTATCACACGATGTATTTTTCTAATTCAGTTTAAGAACGATATAGCTATTAATTAAAGTGTAAGCCACGTTGCGATCGCAGCAAATCCATTAAAAATAACGACGTGTATGAAAATCCGTCACGAGCGGAATTTCCTCGAATGTCTTTCTTTACTTAGAATCGGAGAATTGTAGATGGATGAGGCATCTGGGCGATCCGAGAAGTCATCAGATGTCCGCTCTTTTTGGACTCGAAATCAATTAATTAATTAAAAATTACTTCTTTAGTCCTAATAGAATAATTATGCACTCTCGACTTCTTTGAACTGGACACTGAACTGAATGTTTACACGACAATACAACAAATGTTGATCTGTATATTTTCAAGGATAATGTAATATTTTTCCATAGCCTACCTATTTTCCGGTATTTCGCCACTTGTCAAGAATGTTTACGCGACAATACAACAAATGTTGTGTATTTTCGGGTGTAATATCGGCTGCGGCTCGTGGATTTCGGCAAAATTCATAATTATTCAGCGAGTGCCGTGTAAAAAGAATGTAACTATAGACACAGAATCGGTCGCGAAGTGATGATTCATCTTCAATTTGGTGATGCGGCCACGCGTAGATTTGTTATCGTGTTCTCTCCGGATATTTTCTCACTCTGCGCACACTTTACCCCCAAGCGTCACGACATTTTGGGACGGCTCTACGCCCGCCCACTGACAAACTTATTTAATCCTGAACTTTTCAATAAAATTTGTTGGTATCACACACGTGTGACACCAAAAAAAGGTGCAAAGTTCACACGTGTGTGATACCAACAAAGTGCATTTTATTGAAAAGATCCAGAATCAAAATGTATCACAAAGTAATATCTTTATTATTTAAACATCTTGTAAAACACTTTAGATATTTGATCAAATCACTAGATTGTTTCAGGGACATGTAAAAATCGAGGACACATTTAGTCATCCGCCGAGTTTTGTTTGATCAAACCCATAGAGATTGGATTAAATAAGCAATTTAAATATAAACATTTCGAGTGGATTTACTATGAGATAAATTGTTTACGTACTTATGAAATTTTAAGTACAATCATCTGGGGATATAGCTCAGTGGTAGAGCATTCGACTGCAGATCGAGAGGTCCCCGGTTCAAACCCGGGTGTCCCCTAATGTTTTCTTTAATTTTGAGAAAGAAAACTGTGCAAAGAAAATACATGAATGAATTAACGATGAATTACTGAAATATGTATTCTTTGAAAGTTAGTACAGCGTCCTGCAGAAAGTTGAACACTTGAAAAATTGGAAAATAAAATTATTAACTTCGTACAAAAAACTCATTATTTCAAAACCATTTTTTTTCTTGCAAAAAGTTTCTGCATTATTTCAAACCCAAAAAAATCACCGAAGTAAAATTATCTGCTTGCGAAATAGTAAAACGAGTAAAGAGTAAACTACCCTTGTTATTAAAGATTTGCAAAAATGTTATTCAGAAAAGTTATTTAGAACTGACTGATTTAAATTTTTACATTATTTGCAAATAACAACGGCCAGCTGCATACGGGAAAAACGAAATAAAATATTTTCATTGCGGGTGGTTCTAATGTCGTATTTTAAGCCTAAATATCTGTTCCAAATAACATGTTTGCATATCTTTAAGAACAATAGTAGTTTACAGTGACGGTTCGCGGGTTTTTTTCTGGTACGGCCGAGGAACAAGAGGTGGTAATACAGATAGGTAGGATCAGTTGCAAAGACGGCTGGCTGCGTGACCACACCTATCTGTATTGCCACCTCTTGTTCCTCGGCCGTACCAGAAAAAAACCCGCGAACCGTCACTGGTAGTTTACTCTTTTCATAATACCACGTATACGCAAGCAGATAATTTGACTTCTGTGATTGCTTTTTGAGTTTGAAATAATGCAGAAACTTTTTCAAGAATAAAATTTTCTGAATTTTTTCCATGTGTCCAACTTTTTGCCGAAAACTGTATAAATATATCGTTATAATTTTTAATGTTGCATTATTCACTTCTTTCTCTTTCTCACATGTAAATAATTTAAATATTAGAATAAACCAATTCTTATTGTTATTGACATTGTTATGAATATAAAAATTTAATTTACCCAGAATCTGCTTTGTAAACTACTTCTGGATAATATATATTACAGAAATTAGTGTTCGTCTATCATTCTCGTATTTTCTTTGCATATTCTTTCTCAAAATTAAAGAAAACATTAGGGGACACCCGGGTTTGAACCGGGGACCTCTCGATCTGCAGTCGAATGCTCTACCACTGAGCTATATCCCCAGATGATTGTAGTTAAAATTGCATAAGTAGACAATCTTATGTTTGACTGTACGAAAATAATTACTTCGGCCGTTTGTTTTTTTGTACATTTTCTTACTAGTACATAATGATAAAGTCAAACGGACTCTTGTCAGTGTCAGAGATGATTGTGACTCGCAGGACAAAATAGACTGTACTTCTTGACAGTGGCGGCTCGTGAAACATTTAGATGGTATCAATCACATAATACACTGGAGGAAAAAAAAAATGAAATACTTGAAATTCGTGAAATTTCAACCATTTTCAAATCGCCATAACTCGGCGTATTTTCAATCGATTTTGATAAATCTTTGAGGGCTAAAAACTTTGAAGTGTCTTCTTCAAAGTCATGCATGCGAACTTACGCGTAACCCCCTGCACCCCCTCTAGCACCACTGTGAAAAAGAAAATATTTTTTCAGGAAACCATGTCCAACTTGACGATGTCTATGGAGTTGCGAAAATTTTGTCGACTCGATCCACCATAAAGGCATTATAATTTGATCAATTCCCTAAGCCGAACTCGAAGAACGAAGTTCTTACGACGATTTGGCACCAAGTTATGGCTGTTTGAAAAAAAGTGCATTTAGAGGTTTTTTTTTCTGCCTTTAAATTAATAATTAACTAAAATATTTGAATATTATAGTATTGTAACTAATTAAGTTGAATATTTATTATTTCTATTTTCCTATGCAGGACTCGAAGAACGAAGTTCCTACGACGATTTGGCACCAAGTTATAGGTGTTTGAAAAAAGTGCATTTTGAGGTTTTTCGCACATAACTCGGCGACTTTTTAACCAAATTTGATGATTTTTTTTCACATGGGTGCTAAAGGGGGCGGAAGGGCTACCGCTTAATTTCGCATGCATGACTTCAAAGAAGACACTTCAAAGTTTTTCGCCCTCAAAGATTCATCAAAATCGATTGAAAATACGCCGAGTTATGGTGGTTTGAAAATGGTCGAAATTTCACGAATTGTAAGTGTTTCATTTTTTTTCCTTCAGTATATACAGGGTGTATTTGAAATAACGAACAGGCTCGTAACCACAAGGAGATTATATTATTTTTAAACAATATTCGCAATTATTTTGTTTATAACTGTAACAAAAAGCCCGCAATTAATTATTAAAGTTAATGAGTGAAAATGCACAACATGTTTGGGGGCTGTAGTAATGTGACCTAATTTTTAAACGGCATCGGCTTTAGATATCGAATTACAACAAGCGCGTAGGAAATATCCGAGTGCTCTTTAAGCGTCAATGAACTTGAGGACTGTTTATCTTTTACAAAAAAAAAAACGTTCAAAATTTCACTTCAAATTTCGGAGGCAAGAAATCGTATCTCGCGTTTTAAATAAACAAACACATATTCCATGCAGACCTAATTAAATGAGAAAAGCATCGGTTCTCAAAATGTTTAAAAAACCTCGAAAAATTAGGAAAATTAAAAAAAAAAATTCGAATAAATGGGTTCACAAATATTTTGTGCATGTGCCCTTAAACGCCTGCTCATTATTTCAAATACACCCTGTATACAGTTCAAGACATGACAATACAGATTAAAATGTATAAACAGTAAATATTTAATAATCTGCACTTTTTTCTCGCGCATAACGGATACTTTCGCCCTAGTTTTAGCTTGGCGAAATATGTCAAAGTGTCATACGTCGTTGTTGCGCGCACGAGATGAGCCAGAATTTGTTTGGCACCAAATGCACGTTCAGAGCGCGACCTCTTCTGCGCCCCTCCACCCCGCGGCAGCTTATATTCCAACGAAATGCCGTGCCAGGCGGAATCTTGCACCGTTGCGTTGGGAAACAAATGCATTGCGATTTTTGTCTATTCATTCAAGTTATGCAGGCGTTGTTTAACATTTAAAATGGCGAACAAATGTTTTAAGAATTAAATACAAATCTTTGCTGAGCTTGACACTACAGGTAGTGCCATGGCTCCGTGGCGCTATATAACGAGCCGACCCTGCTTCTTGATATAAAAAAATATTAAGTGCGTTTTTTGGCGTATAATGATTACAATTTTTGGTCAAATTCCAAACATATTTATTTCTAAAACCTTACCTTATGATTTTTGCCAAACTGATATTCCGTTATTTCTAGTGGCAATATTTGTTAGTCATGTTTAGCTCTAAATTATTATTCAATAACATTTTCGAAAAAATATACAGTTAGATATCAGATCGCTTTATAATTATATTAAACACTCATCCAGGTATTTTTTTGGTGTGCACGGTTGTCGTTCATCCTTTTTGGATGGCATCGAGAACCGACGACCTTCTTCACACACACACGCACAAAGCCTTTCCAACGTTTCCAACCACTCACTTCATATAATTATCAAAGAATGCCGTGTTTACTTACACTATGACATTGCAGTTATTATTGTATACAAAATTTCATCCTATAACAATATCGGTTAAACCAATTAAAAGCGAAAATACACCAGTCATTCGAATGGGTATTTACAGTCAAGTTGAATTTTTATTTGAAAGCTCAAAATCCACGAAAAGCAATACTTTTCTGATAACAGGTAAAAAAAACAAATCTAGTTAAAACGGCAAAATGTTCCAAGCTTGAACTAGGAAAACTAAAAATGCATCCATTTAAAAAATCGTGAAAAAAAATGATGAATGAAGAAATTTGCTTTAAAAGATCACAATCCATAAAAAAAAACAATATATTTCTGATTTTACATTAAAATAATGTCCAACATCTAGCTGTGTTTTGTATACAAAACGACAACATTCCTTAAACTAGGAGAATGAAAAATGCATTCAACAATTGGAAAAATGTGAAAAATATATCAATCGAGCAAACTGTTCGCAGATCTCAAAATCCAAAAAAAAAATGGTGATGTGGCCATCATGTTACTTTCTCCGATCTTAATTGCATAACAGTTATTTATATTTATACTACCATGGTTTATTTTCATTTTAGTCAGATGATACTGACGTTTAAAACGTCCAAGTTATGAAAGATAAAAATAACAAATTATACGTCCAATTCAAATAATTTTAAATTAGTTTATTAGAAAACTAAATTCCTAAAAACAAATCTTGATAAATCGTTAAATAAAGAGTTCTGATCATAAAGTTCCAAAGAGAATACCCGAAAAAAGTCTTGAATAAAATAGTTCTGAAAAAATCTGATAAAAAAGTTCTGATAAAAGCCCAGAAAACGAGTCCGGAAAAAAGTGCTCTGACAAAGAAATGTCTTGAAAAACAGGTTTTTGAAAAACACCTGTAAGTCCAGAAAACAGTCGTCACAAAAAAAAAATCGGAAAATGGTCCTAGAAAAAGACCTGATAAAAAGACTGCAGAAAAGTACTGAAAATAGGCTTAAAAAAACTTCGAAAAAGTCCTGAAAAAAACCTGTATAATAATCCAGAAAAAAAGTCCTGCAAAGAGTCCTTACAAAGGTCCTAAAAAGACCCGAAAAAAGTCGAGCAGATAGTCCTAACAGAAGTCATGAAAAAACCTTAGAAAAGAACTGATAAAAGGCATTAAAAAAGTCTTGATAAAATAATCCTGATAAAAAATCCTGAAAAACGTCTTGAAAAAATAATTCTGATAAAAACTTTCTGAAAATAAGGTCCTAGAAAAAGTTCTGATAAAACGGCCAGAAGAAAAGTACTGAAAAAGCATACAAAAAAGTCAGAATAAAGATCTTAAAAAGGCCTGAATAAAGCTTGTGAAATAGTCCCGAAAAAAGTCCTGAAAAATAAACTCTTAAAAGAAATTTCTGAAAAAGTCCTGCAAAGAGTACTTAAGAAGGTCCCGAGAAAATTCCAGAAAATAATCCTCACAAAAGCTTTAGAAGAGATCTGATAAAAGGTATTAAAAAAGTAAAAAAAATAACCCTGATAAAAAAAGCCCCAAAAAAAGTCCTGAACATAATAGTTTTTAAATAATCTTAAAAAAGGTAGGTTCTGAAACAAAAGTCCTGAAAAATCTTCGTGAAAAAGGCCTCACAAAAGAGTTCTGAAAATAAAGTCTTAAAAAAAGTCGTAACAAAAGTTTTGAAAACATTGTCCTGCAAAAAAAATCCCAAATAGAGTCTTACAAAAACCCTAAGAAAAGACCTAAAAAAGGCATTAAAAAAGTTCCAGAAAAATAATCCAGACAAAAATCCTGAAAAAAATCCCAAAAACAGGCTCCAAACAAAAACTTTTTAAAATAAAGTCTTGAGTCCTGGAAAAAAATTCTGCAAAAGAAAAGTCCCGAAAAAACGTCGTTAAAAATAGTCCCGAAAATAAAGTCTTAAAAATAACAAAAGTTTTGAAAAAATGGTCCTGCAAAAAACCCAAACAGAGTCTTTTAAAAAGATATCTGAAAAAGGCATTAAAAAGTCATGAAAAATAATCCTGATAAAAAAATCCTGAAAAGAAGTCTCAAAAACAAAAAGTTTTTAAAATAAAGTCTTGAAAAAGTTTTCGAAAAAGAAAAGTCCTGAAGAAACATCGTTAAAGATGATTCCTGAAAATATAGTCTTAAAGAAAATACCTGTAAAATGAAGGTTATTAAAAAAAGATTTGAAAGAAGAAATGAAAAAATCTTGAAAATAAGGTCTTGCAAAAAAGACCTGAAAAAAGAGTCCTAAAAAAGTGGTGAAAAAAGTCCTGAAATTTTGATTTATACTTTCATGATTTTTTTTTCTAAATGTACATCGAACGTTTCGTAGATTCGGATAAAACTGACGTTAGAACGTCAAAATTATGAAAGATGGAAATGAAAAATGATACTTCAAATTCCAATAACCTTTACCGACGATTTACTCAAAAAGTTATGATATTTCCAAAAGAACTTATCCTTTATAAGTTATTAATTTTATTACCTACCATTATTATTAATATAAATTTGATTAACTATTATCGTTTCATAATTATAAACCAAAAATGACAAAAAAATTGATAATTTGATTCTTTCATAAAACGTTTGTTTTTTGAAAAAAAAAATTCAAACAAAAGATGCTCATTTCTTTGTTTCCTTTTGTTACCTTCAAGATTTGTTTAGATGTTTTTGCAATATTTTTCATATTTAAAAAATTATCGGAGAAAAACAAAAAAACGGCTAAGATTAACGCATACTTGAGGTTTATGAAATTTTACCAAAAGCTTTTCAGTTCTTCGGATTATCAAATAAGGCTTATGTTCAAAGTTCCATGTTAATTAATGTCGTAGTTTTTGAGATACGGCGCGCACAGACCTGCAGACATACATCTCAATAGGAATGCATATCGAAAAAATGGTGATGTGGCCATCATGTTACTTTCTCCGACTTGATGGTATCATTTATATTTACGCTTTCATGGTTTATTCTAAATTTAAATCACATTTTAAATGTACATCGAGCGTTCTGTAGACTCGCATGAAACTGACGTTTAAAACGTCAAAATTATGAAAGATGGACAAATTATTCTTCAAATTTAAAAACTCAATTTACTTAAAAACTAAAGGGATTTCGAAAAAAACTTATTCTTTATAAGTTGTTCATTTTAACATTCTCTACAATTATTATTAACATAAATTTGCTGTAACTATTATCGTTCTATAATTATGAACCAAAAATTTAAAAAATAATAATAAATTTTTTTCTCGAATAAAAATGATTTTATGAAAAATGCTTTCAAGCAAAAGATGTTCATTTCTTTGTTGTCTTCAAAGTTTGTTTAAATGTTTTTGTGATATTTTTCATATTTAAGAAAATATTGGCAAAAAACAAGAAACAGTTAAGGTAAACGCCCACTTCCGGTGTACGAAATTTTACCAAAAGCTTTTCAGTCCTTCAGATTATCAAATGAGATGGATGTTTAAAGTTTCATATCAATTGCTCTATTAGTTTTTGAGATACAGCGCGCACAGACACACACACACACACACACACACACACACACACACATACACGTCCCGCAATGCTTGTGGCAACCCATGAAATATCCTCAATTGTGGCGCTTTCGTTTAGATGCTGCCCTTTCGCTGCGCTTTTTCGCGCTATTTCTGAATATGCGGCTCATTTTGCTTTACCCTCCATATAAACAAAGTTATTGCAAAAAAACAATTGTGGCACCCGTGCCACAAGTATTGGGAAACGTGAAGTGTGTATCCAGGGTGCCACAAGTGTAGGGAAACATACCGTGTGTAAGAATGGGTTGCCACAAGTATTGCATAACCTACCAGTGTGTGAAAAGCAACGTTGCCGCTGCCAGCAACCTACAATAATTCATTGCATTCTCCTTTTTCAACATCTTTAAACTTTAAATGCATGGTTATTTAATTAAAATTTGTTTTTATATTATCGATGTACATATTCAGAAAATAATTTATGACACAAGCATTAAAAGAATTACTTCATTTTGTGAGTAGGGAATTTGCACAACGACGGCGAACCAGCAGTTCCGCAACGCTACGAAATAAAAATAAAGGCACTTTATTTAATGCGTGTATCATTCACAATTTTTTCTATCGTAATAATAGTTATTTTTGTATGTAAGTGCGCAAAATTTGTGTTTTTTTTGTTTCGCATGAGAATGTCATTCGAAGGCGCCAATAATTATCGAACACGAAATACAAACAATATTTTTGTAAAAATTAGAATACTATACCTAAATATTGAGAATTTAGCGATGCGTCAATATACTTTTTTTCTGACGATTGTAGAAAATAATATTTGTACTTTTGTGATTTATTTTCAATAATAAAATTTGACTTTATAATAATATGCTGACATAGTTTCATTGGTTCAAAACTTCGGATATAAAATGTTGCAAATCTTCTGAATCAATTCTAATGAATAGTTTTAATTAAAATAAGACACTAATAGATAAAATGCGGAATTTTTGGTATTTAACTCTTATTTTGCATTAAAACCAATGAGACATATAAATGTGTTCGGTCCTCTCACTGTTTTCAACCGGGGTTAACTCCAAATACCTGCTTCACGCTTAGAAATTATTTAAAAATTATAACAACAAATAGATATAATTCTCCGAATAGTAATGAATAATCATATTCATACAATGAATGTTGTCAATTACTGCAAATTAAACATCATAAAAAGTGAAATTGAAGTTAGGAATATTTAAAGATAATAGATCTGGCTAGGAAAGATATAACAGCAATATAGGCAGAAGGGTTTTTTTTTACTAACCCTACAGAAATATTATGAAAATGCAATATTTTTCTTTATATTGCTACAAAATGTTGTAAAACTACTATAATAATTGTAATGATTAATTTCAATTAAAATAGGGGAAAATATAGGTAGAATTCTAAATTTTGGTAATCTATTATCATTTCTGTTGTAGTGTTTTTTTTATCTCAATACAATAATCAATTATTTTCTTTCCATACAAATGTATCGAATGTTTTTATTTTTATGTGAAAAGGCATTATTATACCAAACTGTTATATTCATTTCAATAGTTATACATTTTGATATTTTGTACTCAAAACAAGTATTGATTTGTTGATAAAAAAATTATTATTATTACTTTTAAATATAAAAATTGTGGAAATTCATCGGGTAAAATACTTAAAGCATCAGCTAAAACATTCCCTGTTTTTCTTATCATCACTACAAATACTAACAATTGTAAAATAGAATATAATGAAATAGAAAGGTTTATTCAGGATAACCCCAAAATTCATAATACAACTTTAGACAATTCAATCCAACTTTATCAGAATCGTTCGTAAATAATTCACCGATAAGTTCATTTTTTATAGCTTTCTATTATCTAAATACGTTATCACTGGTAATATTACAAGTTTGACGCTTACTGTGGATATTTTTTTTTTTATAAAACCACGAATTTTAATTTCAACGGCGCTACATTTTCTGAATATTGGGATTAAAATGATATCGATATTTAAGTGATAAACGAGTTATATTTGAAACCAACTAAAAATCAACTGGTAACTTTATTCACTTACCACATGTTTATTTAACATTCTCGCAGAAAAAATGTTCTATACAAAGGTTCCACAACGGAGTGCCGCACAAACTTATGTTTTTTTTAATGTAACACTAGGTATGTTTTTACATTTATATGCGTAGTTTTGAATACTAATTCAATTGACAATAACTTTTAACTGGTCTAAATTTAACCGTTTCTGAGTTATTCTGTTTTTTGGGGCAAAAACACAAAAACACAAAAAATAATAGTTGTTATTTTAAAATTATCTAATTAATTATCTAAGTGTTTTATATCAATAGAAATATTACATTTTTAGATGATTAGGTTTGTTTTAGTAATTACATGATATTTTTATGAAGTAAGAAGGCCTTCGCTAAATCTAAAGAAACTCTTTACACCCAGTATAGTAATAGAAAATTTAATATATGAATATTCAACCTGTTCCTAACTCTGCAAAATTATGTCTTACTAAGACTATAAACAACTACTTCCATGGCTAATTCCACGCCAGATATTGAACGACACAAAAGAAATTTGCTTGTCAAAATGTTTTCTAGCTTTTTAATTGTAGTTAGCACTTGTACGTAGAAATAAACGACCTTAAACCAATGTTATTTCAATAGTAGTACTATTAATAATTCAATTAAATATTCTGCGTAGCATTAGCCAGGGAAGTGGTTGTTTCAATAAGTTATTCGTTTATGGTCTTATAGTTAGTAAGACTTAATTTTGCTGAGTTATGAACAGGTTGAATATTCAAATATTCAAACTACTTTTCGTCTTTATTGAATTTATTTAATGTATCTGCAACAAGTGAGAGTTTCTCAAGTTTAATTAAAACTGATTCGCTCAAAATGGCGGAATTGTGATTTTTTGACAATCAAAACAACTTAGTACCTCATATCAATGTGTTACCTTTAAGGTCGTCTGTCTAAATATTGAACAAAATACAGGGTGTTTTATTTAAAAAATATATAACTTTGGCGTATAACTCAAATAATAAAATGTTTTTAGAACATGCATTCAGATACATCTATGTTTAATCCTGAAGCTTTTAGTAGTGTGCACACAATTTTCCGTGGACATGCGGTTAGGACACCAGATTTGTGTAACAGTCCGTATGTATACATACCGACTGTTTCACAAACCTGGCTCACCCATGTAGTTTTGTTATTATTCGAAATATCAATTTGAAATTCGGTAAAGTTATACTAATGGCAAATTTGAGTTTAGTGGTCATCCAAAAACCAGTTGCACTTTTGGTTTTACCGGAAGTTACATCAATGAATTTTTAGTAAATTTATAAAGTTTATACGAGAGACATTTTCAAGACATTTTTCATTTCATTTTTTTCTTTGAATAGCAAAATATTATTAGTTTCAAAAAATAACCGACCTTTTTGTTTACTTTTTGGGTAGAGCATTTTTAACTACGAAGCAATACTATTTTTCCTAGAGTCGCCTAAGGCATTTTTCAAGTAAATTTGACGAAAAATAAGCGGTAGCGTGTCTAATATATATCGCATAATAACAATTTTTTTAAATTATTTACCAGATTCAAAAATGCATTGAACTAAAGTTGATTACTTTGTTGCTATAACAATACACTTTTTTACTCTTTATTTTTTTTATTTTTTATTTTATTTTATTTTTACTCTTTATAGATTTTTCTATTTCTCTGGTCCTATTTTTTTAAATTGCATTATTAGAAATTTTTTGTCATTTCGTTTTGAAAATAAAAGAAACAATGCGTTGTCATAGCAACAAAATAATAAGTGGCAACAAATATCCAACATCATCACTAAATGCATTATTCAATTCCAAAGAACTTGTATACAAATCGTTTTGGGATTCGGTAAATAAAATAAAAGTATTGTCATTATGTAAATGTTCTTCTAATGTAACCCTATATATAAATAGGACTGTCATTGTCGCCTCTATACTTAGAAAAAGTTCATGGAGTTATTCAAAACAAAGATTTTAATATATAATTTATAAAATATTTTATTTGGAACGACATTTAATCGATGAAAATAATATTTTCTCATACCAGATTTACATCCCTTCCTTACTATTAGTTCAGTGATTTTGTAATTAAATTACGTTACATAAATGGATATTTTACTGTTAATGTGTAAATGTTTTTTTGTGCTATTGTGTGTTAGTTTGGACCGGATATTGGGATGTGACGCATTCATTCCACGAATTCGTTTTAAAATTTAAAGGGCGGTCGAAAACAGGTAGTTAACTTGGGGGGTGACGAATGCTAACATCTGCGAAAGATAAAAACATTTGAGGCATGGCATCCACTTCTATACACATTTAAAAATAGATTTTTACTATTGCTATTTAAATTAATAACTTTCTTTAAGTTTTTTTTCGGTTTCAAACTGAATTTCATTAGCCATTGTAACGCATGGTAGAGAAATAAATCTTCAATTTTTTATTACGTCCATTTTCTCAATAATACTTTATTCGTACATTTCTTATAAATACTAATATAGAAATAAATACCAATCAATAATAATAACTTACAACAAAAAATAAGTTTTTCGAACAATTTTAAACTGAATATAACATTTACTAAATTATAAATTGGTGATGAAACAATTGCCTAAATTATGCTATTTCAAGTAACGTTTGATTTTGTAAACTTATTTTTACCTGAGCTATAAATCTTTGAGATAATTTGTTGAGCTAAATTTCCGGAAATAAACAATGAATACCAATATAATATTCAATAAAATGTGTATTGGTTTTGATTTTAAAAAGTAAAGTGATTATTCTTGGAATAATTAATAATGCACAAATTACGGTATTAAACCTGTACTTGATAATATTAATTGCATCCTCTTGTGCCATAATAGAGAAAAGTTAGACAGAAAAAGATTCAAAGAAAATTAATCACAAATCTGTTTTTTTTTTAATTTTAAAATTTTATTTGATGAACATGATTGATTCATTATTTTTAGAATAATTTCCCCAATATTATAAACATAGTAAGACATCTCATATGCTATTATTTGAGAATAATTTCTATATGTGTGTTATTTCTTTTCGAATCAGTGACCTGTTTTATACAAAGGGTGTAAGTTCCCGCGAAAACGCCCATCTGGAGCGGAAGTTGTAGGACGCTCAACACATCTTTGTCAAATATTCTCCCTTAATGAATTGGCATGTACCTAATATAAATAAAATGTCTTAATGTAAGCTATTTCTTATTGCTTTTAGCACATTTAATAAATTGTGTAAAAATATAAGATTGTGAGTTTAACAGTATTTCCTGTATGAACACGAACTTTAGAAAGTAGAAAAGTAGACTGGATATTTGAATATTCAAGTGGTTCGTAATTCTGCAAAATTAAGTCTTACTAAGATAATATTATTAATAAATAACTTATTAGAACTCCCACTTCTCTTGCAATGCCATGCAAGCTATTAACTGATACAAAACACTGTGCCTAGTGAGTACGTAAAAATAAACTGTCTTAAACCTATGCTATTTCAACAGTAGTATTATTAATAACAGACAAATATCTTTCTGGCATGGCATTCGTCAGGGAAGTAGTTTCCACGATGATGTATTTTTTTATAGTCTTAGTAAGACTTAATTTTGCGGAGTAACAAATAGGTTGAATCTCCATAAATTCAGACTACCTTTTGTCCTTATTTAATTTGTCTGATGCACAAAGTGAGGGTTTTTAATTTAAATTTTAGAGGAATTCTACTGATACAAAATTAGAAAAAATTCTCGAAATAATTGTTATTTTATAGTTTCTGTGAATTTAACTAAGATACATTTGAATTAAGTATTACAATTTTAATAAACACTAAATGTGTGTGTTTTTGGTTATTTTTAGATTAAGAAAATCTGCCGAAAATTTAATAAAACGAATTAATGTTTTTATTCGGATATTCGGAATTTGTATGTCCAATTGTTTTAGGTATAATCTGCACTTATATTATTCGCATTGTTTCTAATCAATCAATGGAAAATTTTAAACATCTACTGGTAAAATTTGTGCATCACACAATTAAGTTTTCTCGTTGCCTAAAAAAGTAAGAGCTCAATTAAATTATACATCGATTAAATCAAAGAAGTAAAAGAACAAGGAAATACTAAATCCTATTCGTTTAAAATTTATGAAGCATTTTCTGAAACGTACACAATTTATTTATTTATTTTTTTATTTGTACAGAAAACTAACAGAAAAATATCCAGTTACTGGGCCTCAAATTCAATTTAATAAACTTATAGGAGAGTAAACAAAAAATAAACTAAGCTTACAAAAATTATAAAAATATATTATATTTATGATCAATTGCTGAATGTCTAACGATTAAATAATTTTTAAAATTATTTTATATTATCGTTACTTTATTCAGTAATGAAGAAAAAATAATTATTGTTAAATTATTAAATTAATTATTTATTTAACCAATATAATTACTTATTATTATTATAACAGATTAAAATATGATATGTATGCAACCAGAAAAACAATTCATAAGAGCAGAAATGATTTCTAGGATATTATCCGGCTCCAACCCAAATATATATGTGCCGAAGAAACTCTCAGTATCAAATTACCGGCAACGTAGCATTTTTTTGTAGAGGGCGCCACCAGCTAAACACTACTGAAGTTGCCACAAATATGAGTGTGTGTACCACATGCAAGATCCTGAATAGTGGCGTCTTTTACACATTTTTAAAAAAAGTTGCATAACTTGTGTAAAAGGTACTTTTCGTAAATACTATGATAATGAATAAATGTATTTTGTTGGTCATAATATTCAGTGTAAATATCGTTAGTCTAACTTAACAGGAAACAGAGAAATCACCAGAGAAAATTGTGGCACAGTGTGTAAGTTGCCACAATTCCGTGCGTCCGCCACAGTTCAGGATGAGGCACACACAAGTTGCCACAAGTATAGAGGAACATACACACACACACACACACACACACACACACACACACACACACACACACACACACACACACACACACACACACACACAGACACAAAAAAAAAATTCCAGAAATTGTTGAAATGGCATCTAGGGACCCCAAAACGGATATTTCCGTAAAAAAAAATTTTGAAAAAAAAATCACGATCACAATACTTTCTCGTACTTCGTAACGGAGAAAGTAAAAATACATATTTGATTTCACGTAAAAATACCTACCACATTCCAAACTTAACTGAAAAATCCAAATATGCATTTACAGATTTGAAAAATAAAAAAAATTAGGATTTTTATTCGAAAGCTCAAAATCCATAAAAAGCAATTTGTTTTTCCGATTTCACGTAGAAACAAATGCCATACCTAGATGTTAATATTCCAAATTTGAACTAGGCAAACGAAAAACGTATTCTAAGGTTAAAAAAAGAAATTTTTCATTTTACTATTTTTATTATTAAAAGTATTTTAATAGAAAAGAATGTCATATTTATTCATCAGTGGCGTAACTTCAAATTGTGGGCTTTTACTTTTTCTGTATCTTAAAATACACTACAGTTTTTTAAAACTTTAACAATATGAAGAATAAAATTTTGTAAATTGGAAATGGATGGAATTTTTGTTTTATCATTGCCACTTTTCGCAAATGTTAAAGATAATGAAAATCTGCCTCCTCTGCCTCATTATAATTACGCCACTGTTATTCATGTATGTATTTTATCAAATCTGAACTTTTATGAATTGCTGCCAAATGACACATTAATGCACATTCCTGTTCACCCTGTATTATCCCCACCATTGCCAACAAATTCTCTGTAACTTTTATCTTTATTTTTCCTAGATGTATTCTCATGATTTTATACTATATATCCAACTGTTGGATTTTGATCTGGGAATAATAATTTTAATTACACACGGTATAAATATTTGCGCCTGTACGAATGTACGATTTGTTAGCGTTAAGAAAAACAATGCATAAATCATGAATTGGTTGGCGTGCCGCCGTTTCTGACCAACCCACTGATCATATCTTCTTGTAAACACGTACGTGTTCATAATTTACTTTGCATACTTATGTGAACAGCTTTTCAATCACGAAACTAATATTACTTGAGCTACACAAAACTCGCGTAATACTTACCTTCCAAAAATATATTGAGTTCATTCAGTGGCTACACCAGTGGCGACTCGTGTAACATGTTGATGGTGAAGCTACTTATACAATATAGGGAGTATATTTCCTTTTTTGAAGAAAGAAAGAACGATTTATCTTCGTAGATCAAAGTAACTGGCGAAAAAGTGTTTTAAAAATTAATTAAAAATTCTTGCTGAGCTTGAAATTAGTGGAGGCGCCATGGCTCCTTGGCTCTACGTAAAGAGCCGCCTCTGCTCCGGGCACAAGTTTAAGTACTATTTTTTCAGAACAAAATTACTTCATGTTTCGTTTACGTCGCTGTAAAGATCTCATTGAGACCTATCAGAAAATGTACTTGCGCAACAATATATGCCAATTTGACGTCCGTGATGCGTCAGCAAAGCAAACTCGAAAATGAATAAACTTTTTTAATAATGAGCTACTGTCATCCTAATTTTTGCCAAATAATTCAACTTTAAAATGTGAATTCCATTTGTATGATCGTCCATTAGATACAGGAATGTCGTGGTATAATAGAAGATCAGCATCCATATTAGTCTCTGTGGGCATCCAGAGTATCATTCAATCATTTGAAAATTAGTCGTATCCAATCGAGCAAAAGCTTCACCATTTATCAGCGACGAGTGCCAACCGTGTAAATTTAAACAGAATAGATATGTCAATCTATCAATTACGCGGCTAACCATCGCCCATTAAACCGTAACAGTTCACTCGTCGCTGGCGTTTGCCCACAAAAGAAAGGTAAATAATTACGATATTTGTTTACAAACGGAAATAAGCGGGGCCCATTAGTGCTTAATTTGTCCGTGGTCGCATTAGGCCGCGGTGTAATTTTAGATCCGAACGGACCTCCTGGCGGGTGCCGCTTCTACTTAATCAAATGATAATTTCATAAATAGAGGCTCTTGAAACATTCGGTTATGTTGATAAACATTTAATTGTAAAGCGGGCCATGGGGATTTGCACGTAAAATTTAAAATGTGCTAATATTGGCTTTCCTGATTATTTAACAGCAACGGTTTTCCTGCATTATTTTTTAAGCTTTTCCAGCTGAATGATTTGGTACCTTACTCACTGGTTCTGCAGAGTATTTTCCGTGGTAATTGCAAAAAACAATTATTTAAATCATAAACAAAGGTTTGCATGATATCATAATGGCCGATATTTCATTTTGTTCTAAAAAGTGACAGTCGCTGTCACATTACGATTTACAACTGGTCGTGTATTCTACACAAGAAAAAGTATTTATAAGTTAATGGTTTCACTCAGGTATACTGACTATTTAAGAAGTGTACGTGATTTTCGAAAACGCCAATACCCAACAAAAGTAATATTCAATGAGTATTGAAAATAATGTAAGTAGACCGATATTATAAAATAATTAAGGGAGCCAATTGTAACACATTTCAAAATTAGAAAGTAAAGTAACGAGAGTACAACAAAAATCGATGATGAAGTTAGCGCTGGAAATCAGATTAACGCGTGTGATGTTAGAGATTTCCAACGCCAACCTCAATTATTCATTGAATAGTATTTTGAGTTTTTGTAAGACTTAATTTTAACAAATAACACTACCAGGGGCGGCTCGTTATATAGAGCCAAGGAGCCATGGCACTACCTCAAGTTTTGAGCTCAGCAAGAAGTTTTAATCAAGTCTTAAAATTTGATGGTGAGGTTACGTGTTCTAAGAATGGTGTTACAGATTTACACAAAATGTAAACAACAAATCACATTTTCAGCTTGTTTGAATTCGGCTGTTTGAAAATTATAAACCTTCACTTTACAACTCAAAATAACCTTGGACTATGAACATTAATTGTTCTTTCTTTCTTCTAAAAAGCAGGCAAGGGCCTCCCCATATTGTAAAAGTACCATCAACATGTTCCACGAGCCGCTACTATAAGTGAATTGTTTTATTTGAATTATTCAAAATGTATCTACTAAATCTAAAGTTGTCGAAACTACAGGTGAAACAATAAGGTGATCCCAACAAAGTTAATTCTTTTTCAAATTAGTTTCACGTTTTTGACAATTAAAGCGAAAATAAAAAAAAAAATATTTTCCTATAAAAAAAAAATTGGAAAATTATTTTGAACATTAAAGTGATTTTTGAGACTAACTTAAACCCTTTTCTTACTAGAATATTATTAAGACTATATTTTCGATTTTTTTTGTCTAAATTTTTGATCATTTGGCCTAAATATCTTTTATTTAGACCTAAATTTTCAATTTCATTGTAAAAATTTTCGACTGTTAGGTCCGAATTTTTTATTTTTCCCGACGAATTTTTAGTTTTTAAATTTTTGGCCTGTATTTTTGATATTTTCGGACGAAATATTTTAACTTTTGGCCTAAATATCCGTTATTTTGACCTAAATTTGCGATTTAAATCTTCGACTTTTTATCCTGCATTTTTTTATTTTTCCCGACGAATTTTTAGTTTTTAAATTTTTGGCCTGTATTTTCGATATTTTTGGCCAAAATATGTTAACTTTTGGCCTAAATATCCTTTATTTTGACCTAAATTTGCGATTTAAATCTTCGACTTTTTGGCCCGCATTTCTTTTATTTTTCCCGACGAATTTTTAGTTTTTAAATTTTTGGCCTGTATTTTCGATATTTTTGGCCAAAATATTTTAACTTTTGGCCTAAATATCCTTTATTTTGACCTAAATTTGCGATTTAAATCTTCGACTTTTTAGCCCGCATTTTTTTTTATTTTTTCCGACGAATTTTTTAGTTTTTAAATTTTTGGCCAAAATATTTTAACTTTTGTCCTGAATATCCTTTATTTTGACCTAAATTTGTGATTTAAATTTTCGACTTTTTGGCCCGCATTTTTTATTTTCCTGCCGAATTTTTAATTTTTAGATTTTTGACATGTATTTTCGATTCTTTTGGGTCTACATTTTTGATCTGTTGACCTAAATGTTCTTTATTTTGACATAAATTTTCGATTTAAGTATTAAAATTTTCGTGTTTCTTTTTTGTTAGTAATTTGATTTTTCGAGCCGAATTTTTAGATTTTTGATCTGTATTTTCGATTTTTGATCATTTGCTCTAAATATTTTTTATTTTGACCTAAATTTTGGATTTAATTGTTAAAATGTTTGATTCTTCGGTCCGCAAATTTTTAATTCTAGTTCCAAATTTTTGATTCGATTTTGGTGAAAATATTCATAACCTGAATTATTTATTTATATGCGAGATTTTTTCCGTTATTTTCGATTTCTTAGTCTGCATTTATTATCTTTAGGCCCGAGTTTTCGATGTACTCTCTAAATTTTCGACTTTCTGGCCAACATTACAGATTTTGATTATTTTTTTAAGTCTTTTGGCCTAAATTTTTCTTCATTTTGACCTAACTTTTCGATTTGATTGTTAAAATTTTCGATTTTTTGGCCCCCGTTTTTTCGATTTTTTGTTTATTATGTTATTTCTATACACTTTATAGATACATTCGTCAATTTCGATAAAATAATATATCAGACTTAAGTATTAAAATAGTGCCTGACTTATAATATAATAAATAAATAATTTAATCTGCATTTATTATCTTTAGGCCCGAGTTTTCGATGTACTCTCTAAATTTTCGACTTTCTGGCCTACATTACAAATTTGTATTATTATTTTTTTTAACTTTTGACCTAAATTTTTCTTCATTTTGATTTAACTTTTCGATTTGATTGTTAAAATTTTCGATTTTTTGGCCCCCGTTTTTCGATTTTTTGTTTAACCTGCATTTATTATTTTTAGGCCCGAGTTTTCGATGTACTCTCTAAATTTTCGACTTTCTGGCCAAAATTACAGATTTTATTATTTTTTTAAATCTTTTGACCTAAATATTTCTTTATTTTTACCTAACTTTTCGATTTTATTGCCAAAATTTTCGATTTTTTGGCCCCCATTTTTGATGTTTTGTTTAGTCCGCATTTATTATCTTTAGGGCCGAGTTTTCGATGTTTTGTCTAAATTTTCGACTTTTTGACCAACATTGTGGATTTTTTTTAATCTTTCGCCCTAAATTTTTCTTTATTATTATTTTTTTATTTGTCTGTTAAAATTTTTCTTTCCTTGGTCCACTATTTTTATTTTTAGGCCAGAATGTTAGATTTTTGGCCTCAATTTTTTATCGTATATTTTAGATTTTTGGTATATTTTTTATCCCATATTTTAGATTTTTTAACTTGGATTATTGATTTTATTTCGTGAATTTTCATTATTTTCGAATTTCTTGTCAGAAACTTATTTTTGGCGGCTGAAAGTGGCAAAATACTTTTGCTACTTCTAGTTTTCGATTTTTATCTGCGTTTTTTATTTTTAGATATTTGATCGATATTTTAGATTTCTGTATTTTCGATTTTTTTGTTCCATTCTTTTTTATATATACATACATCAACATTTTTATTCAGACACTTACATATATAGTATACACAGTAACGTTTTATTTATATACAAGTTTGTTAGTATGTCTCTGTCTGGGCTATCGACCTTAGGTCTTTCTGCCCTGCTCTTTTTTTTATATATATTTTTCTTTATTTTGATCAAAATATTCGATTGGTTTTTAGAAATTTTCGATTTTTTTTTGTCTACAACTTTACGCTCGTTTTCGTCTACATTTTCATTGTAGAACTTTTACTTTTTTTGGGGTATATTTTGTATTTTCGATTATTTTGGTTTCAATGTTTGATCTTTTGGCCGAAATTTTCTTTATTTCGACTTAAATTTCCTATTCGTTTGTTAAAAATGTTGATTTTTTGGTCTACCACTTTAATTTTTGCGTACGAATTTTAGGTTTTTAAGATTTTTTATTTTTTTCTCATATTTTTGATTTTCTTAACTTGAATTTTTTTAATTTTTATATTTGCTATTATTTTCAAATTTCTCGTTGAAACTTATTTTAAGCTAAAAAAAGTTATTTTTGGGGCCGAAAATAACAAATTATTTTTCATTTGCTTGTAATTTCAATATTTTTGGTCTTCATTTTTATTTTTAAACCAGGATTTTTGATTTTTTGGCCAATATTTTAGATCTTCGGCTGTTTTGTTCCAAATGTTTAATTTTGTGGCCAAAATATTCGATTGGTCGAGGAAGATAAATGGTTCTTTGTTTCTTCAAGGGGGTGGGGGGTATGTTGTATAAGTGGCTCTACCATCAACATGTTCCACGAGCCGCCTCTGAACACTACTACTGCGAGTTGCTATAAAAAAAATGCGTTACCTTAAATTAAGTGATTACAGTACGAATGCACATTCTGAATAGTTATTGTAATGATGTATATCAATTCTGTTAATATAACCAAACGAATTAGTAGATAATCAATTTAGCACGCCTTTCAAGAGCTATGACGCTCGCACCTTTAAAGAGTGTATTAATGCGATGGCGACGCCGCATCCAATCGCCTTTTCAAAATCCAGAACCGTACAAAAGAATTTTTCGCCTTTGTAACTGAATGATATATTTATTACTCGACACCCCCGTCTCACCATCAGATCCGTTATACCCTCAATACCACCTAATAATGTCTTCTCAAGGTGGTATGCCATTTTCAAGACCTCGCGCCCTACCTGTTACCGAACTCCATTTCCAGGTACACTAAAAAAAAAATCAGGTAGAACGTCCCCCTTTTTCTCCAGAATGAAGTGATCCAACACGATGTTCGTCGGTCGCGCCCGGAGGCACCTTCAGGAAATTTGTACCAATTTCCAGAGGCGGTCATTGTTTATGATTATTCCGGGCGGCACTCTCTGTTTGTTCTTCTCGGGATCTTTATCTCCCGATCATTAGTTATTTTGTGAAGCCGTCGACGGCGGCGGCGGCGCATCGCTAATCTTTAATTATTGCGGTTTCGAAAATTGCACTCCTTAGCGAAGAGATTGATATAGTCATTTGTGCGTCAGACCGCAGCGGATGGAAACCTATTTTTGGTTTCGTTCCCTTTTTCCGTTTTGCCCGACGCGAATAAATTATTACGAAAACGGATTATGTGGATACGGTTATGGTCAGAGGCTGCACGTGTTGTGTTTCTGATGCGAGGTGAAAAAAAGAAAAGGAGAAGACGAACGTTTATGAACTTTTAATAGTTTTCATTTTTTTTTTCGGTAAAGTCCTTCAGTTATATCACGTTCCCACGTACAGAATTCTTTGTCAACTGGAGGCGTCTTGATTAATTTACATACTCTATATAGACTTGGATGTAAATCTATTTTGAGTGAATTATTATTATTATTATTATTCAATATAGATATAATCTGCTCATATGCTGCTAATTACAACAATATAATATCTATGGGAGTTACGAGGCACATCTCATAAAATCGAAGAGCGAGAGCTTGCGGGCGCGCGTCCGCGGATCAAACGCACGATTTTTCCGTTTATAATGATTCTATTAAGTCAATCGCAATCTCCAGTCGATAACTCATCACGATCATGTCTCGGCAATCGTACCTCGGAACGGCAACAATAAAAGAAAGCACGCTCGCCGGATCAGCTATCATTTATCGGTATCAATTCTGTTCCACTTCCTTATTGGCTAATGCAGACATTAACAAGCTTCTCGAGCCAGCCAATAGGTGGCGCTTTTTTTTTACAGCGAGTGCTATTGAAACACATCAAACATTTGCTTTGGATTCAACATGCAACAATGTCGCCACTAATTAGGATTAAGATGAAAGAATTTTACACGCATAAATAAGTCTCGTTACTCCTTGAGCTGTACGACTCTAAATGGATTTTGGATTATTCAACAATTGCCCTTTATCTTTGTCGACCTTCTTTCCTCATTTCCTGAGATCGTCATTTGCTGCATGCTCTCTATTCCATTACTTTTCAATTCGGTGTAACTCTCTTCCAAGACATCAGATTCGCTGATGGGGATTAAGCATTTTACCACCATCTGTCTGCCTCTAGCATCAAGAACTTGTAAGTCAAAATATGTGTATGAAGCTGGCAATTAATGAATACAAATAGCCAGTGGCGGCTCGTGAATCATGTTGACAGTAGAGCCACATATACAATATGCCCCCTCCCCCTCTTTTTTTGAAGAACGATTTATCTTCCTAGACCAAAGTAACTGGCGAAAAAGTGTTTTAAGAATTGATTAAAAATTCTTGCTTAGCTTGAAACTACAGGTAGTGCCATGGCTCCTTGGTTCTATATAACGAGCCGCCCCTGCAAATAGCAGTTACGGCTCGCGGGGTGACTCAAGGAACGGTCGAGGTAACAGCAGCAGAGGTGGCAATACAGATAGGTAGGGTCGGTTGCAGAGATCTGTATTACCACCTCTGCTACCTCGGCCGTACCATGACATTGTTTTTAATAACAGAACTAAACTTTTCATTGTAAAACATTGTTGGCCATTATCTCAGTTCCCAATGCATTTAATCTCCCCTAAGTGCAACCTTTAGTCTGGTAAGCAATGTTTACCGCGTCCATCATAACGAGTGCATCCGCTATCTTCATAAAGTATTGTTAGCTCATTAATGCACGTTATTAAAAATGTATAAATAATTCAGTGTGTGCGATGTAAATGCGCGCACGATAGCATCTGGGTTCGGTCATATTTACAAGTGAAATATTTCACAATGTTTATAAGCAACACACACACACACACGAACACAACCATCTTATTTCATCGAGGCGTGTTTTGCTGCTTCTTGCTCGCCGATGCTATCCTTGATACTATCGCATGCATAGACACCATTATACCAACACATTGTGCCAGTAGCAGCCGGCCCAACACTGCAACTATTTGCATACACGTCCTGTAATGAGAGGCAGTCAATGCAGCTATTGAGTTGTAACGTGAATAATAATGTAATTAGAAAACTGAAGACCGCGCGGTGCTAGGTAATTACAAAAAATAAGTAAGACAATTTTAAGCTCATTGCATGTTGCAATAATCGGTTAATTTTAAAGGTCGAGGAAATCAAATGCATTTAAAGTGAAGGACAAAGTAGCACAGCTGCCAAACTGAGCATAGCAGTGACGGCTCGCGGGGTGACTCATGGTACGGCCGAGGTAGAAGATAGGTGGGGTCACGCTGTGACTGACCCTACCTATCTGCACTGTTAAGTTAGTTTGTTTAAATTTAACCCTTTAACGACCACCATAGTGGCTCAGATTTATTTTTTTTAGTTACCTATTCCAGCAGTGCTCAGTAGAGATGGGCAAAACCCCTACTTTTGAATCACGTTGTTACCTGTGATTGCTACTTTCTAATGTCAGTGATTTTGAACTGTAATCACGGTTAGTAAACGTTGTAACACCTTCTGAATTTGTTAATGGTTTCTCAAAAATGTTTTTGATTTGATTTTGCTAATATTTGTCCACCTGTTGTACCTTTTGATATTATACCTGTGACCGAAGGTAATATTTTGATAATAAATATACGACTATCCTTGATTCAGTTCAAAATTCGAGAAGTATTTGGAGATTTTTGCAGAAAAACAAAGTGTTTGTTCAGTAAATTTGAAAAGTTAGAAAGTTGTAGGTATGTGGCAAATGTTTTCCTATTTTGGTTTTACCTCTGAAAAAACGCATCTTTTGAAAGGCTTCTGTTCTCGAGGGATTATTTTGAAATAAAATCATTAACCAAACGAGATATGGATTTTTGAAAATTTTCGTTTTAATTTTTTAAGCACTTGGCCAAAAACATCGCAGAAGAAAACTTCCATATGAAATCATCCTCAATAGCCGAAGTATCGATCATTCAAAATCAATTCGGTTTTTGTAAATCCAACAATTTTCAATAGAAATATGGATGTTTGAAGATTTTCGTAGTAATTTTTTGAGCACTTAAATGAAAACATCGCAGAAAAAAATATAAAACGCGTAGAAAAAATTCCTTAAAAAAATTTCCTTAATGGTCGAAGTATTGCTTATTCAAAATCAATTTGGTTTTTGTAAATTGAATAATTTTTAATGGAGATATGAATTTTTGAAAATTTTAGTTTTATTTCTTTGAGCACTTGAATGAAAACATTGCAGAAAAAATATAAAACGCGTATAAAAAATCCCTTAAACAATATCCTCAACGGTCGAATTATCGCTTGTTCAAAATTAATTTGGTTTTTGTAAATTTAACAATTTCTAATTGAAATATGAATTTTTGAAAATTTTATTTTTATTTTTTTGAGCACTTGAATGAAAACATCGCAGAAAAAAATATAAAACCCGTAGAAAAAATTCCTTAAACAATATCCTCAATAGTCGAAGTATCGCTTATTCAAAATTAATTTGGTATTTGTAAATACAACAATTTTTAATGGAGATATGGATTTTTGAAGATTTTCGTTTTATTTTTTTGAGCACTTGAATGAAAACGTCGCAGAAAAAAATATAAAACGCTTAGAAAAAATTCCTTAAACAATATCCTCAATGGTCTAAGTATCGCTTATTCAAAATTAATTTGGATTTTGTAAATTGAACAATTTTTAATGGAGATATGAATTTTTGAAAATTTTAGTTTTATTTTTTTGAACATTTTAATGAAAACATCGCAGAAAAAATATAAAATGCGCAGACAAAATTCCATAAAAAATCATCCTCAATGGCTGAAGTATAGCTAATTCAAAATCAATTTGGTTTTTTTAAATTCAACAATTTTCAATAGAAATATAGATTTTTGAAGATTTTCGTTTTAATTTTTTGAGCACTTGAATGAAAACATCGCAGAAAAAAATATAAAACGCGTAGAAAAAATTCCTTAAAAAATATCATAAATGGTCGAAGTATCGCTTATTCAAAATCAATTTGGATTGTGTAAATTTAACAATTTTTAATGTAGATATGACTTTTTGAAAATTTTAGTTTTATTTTTTTGAGCACTTGAATAAAAACATCGCAGAAAAAAATATAAAACGCGTAGAAAAAATTCCTTCAAAATTTTTTCTCAATGGTCGAAATATCGCTTATTCAAAATCAATTTGGTTTTTGTAAATTTAACAATTTTTAATGGAGATATGAATTTTTGAAAATTTCAGTTTTATTTTTTTGAGCACTTGAATGAAACCATCGCAGAAAAAATATAAAACGTGTAGAAAAAATTCCTTAAAAAAATATCCACAATGGTCGAAGTACCGCTTATTCAAAATCAATTTGGATTTTGTAAATTGAACAATTTTTAATGGAGATATAAATTTTTTTAAATGTTTGTTTTAATTTTTTGAGCACTTGAATGAAAACATCGCAGAAAAAAAAAATAAAACGCGTAGAAAAAATTGTTTATCTACGACCACTACTGTAAATGCCCATTATCGTACAATGCGCGTACTGCGTAAATACACCAAAACACCCACGTATGTTAGAGCCCGCTTGTAAATTAAAGGTACGTGTGTGTTTGCCATAACATACTAGTGAGTTTCGTTTACGAACTTTTGATTGGTTGAGAGTTGCGCGTTTGTTCGTTTTTATTAAATATAGTAGTCCGCGATTGTTAAACGTCACATCACGCACCCCGAAGCTGTCACTTCGCTATTCCGCACATTCTCTTATATAAATTAAGGTGAGAGTGGTCGTAGATAAAGTATACTACATAACGCGAGTTGTAAAGCAATTACGCGCTCGTGAAATTGCGTTACTCGCCGCTACGCGGCTCGTACGCAATTTTTTCACTTGCGCGTAATTTGCTATTTACAACTCTTGTTACGTAATATACTATTAAAACAATATCCACAATGGTCAAAGTATCGCTTATTAAAAGTTAATTTGGTATTTGCAATTTCAACAATTTTTAATGGAGATATGGATTTTTGAAAATTTTAGTTTTATTTTTTTTCAGCACTTGAATGAAAACGTCGCAGGAAAAAATATAAAACGCGTAGAAAAAATTCCTTAAAATTTTTTTCTCAATGGTCGAAGTATCGCTTATTCAAAATCAATTTGGTTTTTGTAAATTCAATAATTTTTAATGGAGATATGAATTTTTGAAAATTTTAATTTAATTTTATTGAGGACTTGAATAAAAACATCATTGAAAAGCCCAAGATTTTGGTTAAAAATAATTGCCATTTCTCAGGTAGAAACAAAATGAAATATTCAAACAAAAAATCTTCTCAAAAATCTCAAGATATATTAAAAAACCATGCTTTTTTGATTTTGGTTAAAAATAATTGCCATTTCTCAGGTAGAAACAAAATGGTAACGGTCCAAACTTGAACAGGGAAAACGAAAATTGTATTCGACGATTTAAAAAATTGTAAAAAAATAATTGATCCAAATTTTTGCTTCAAAAGTTCAAAAAAATAAAAAAAATAACTATGTATTTTTGATTTTGCGTAGAAACAATTGCTATTTTCTGGGTAACAATAAATCGACAAAGCTCCAAACTTGAAATCAGAAATAGGAAATTGCATTCGACGATTTAAAAAATTGCAAAAAAATAATTGGTCAATATATTTGCTTCAAAAAATTAAAAAAAAATTACCAGGGATTTTTGATTTTGCGTTAAAACAATTACTATTTTCTGGGAAAATAAAATGGCAATGCTCCTCCTACTCCTACTTGAACTGAGAAATGTAAACTGCATCAAATGATTTAATAAATTAAAAAAAAAAAAATTTACTTCAAAAGCTCAAACTACGAACGTCACGAATTCAATTCAGTTTTAATTGGAGGTTAATTATCTTAAAATTTTCTTTCGTAACTTTTCATTGTTTACAAACGAGCAGCTTGTTTTAAGACCAAAACTTTGGAAGGAAAATTCTAAATGTTGAGTTGTTTTATGCGTTGGTGTTTTGATTGCCATCCATGATCTGTTTTTGAGATGCTTGCGCCATCTGACGGACCTGGATCTGAGGCTTAAAAGCGAACAATTTAATTCGTGTGGAGTGCAGTGGCGGCTCGTGAAACAGGTTGATGGTAGATTATTGTATCGTATGATACTGACGTTTGAAACGTCAAAACATTGATGACGTTTGAAATGCATCACGACAGGTCTGCATTTGCTACCTTCTGCTTTAATGGTAAATATCCAGTTTTTAATATTGACTTGAAGAAATAAACAAACTTGAAAAAAGCTACTGCCCGTAAGTTTTAATTTAGTAGACCATTACCGTTGCGGAGTTCCTCATTTCACGATATAACGAACCGAGTGGATGCAATCAGCAAACATCACGGAACAATGAACGTGTCGGTGAATTTTAAAGGGCAAAAAGCAAAAGCTCGAACGTGGCGATTAACATTTAAGCTCGCTCGCTCGCTCGGCGTCGCTGTAAAGTATGAGAAACAAGCATAACGACACACTGACTAGCTTTTAATGAAAGGTTTCGCTCGAAGCCGCACACCGTAAACTTCGAAAAAAAAAAATTATATTTATAAAAGTGCGCTTATTAATTTTATGTGCTCACGTTTACGGCCCCAGGCCACGCTCATAGATCACATTATTTTCTGCAGGATACTCGCACTAATTACAACACTCTCTCACCACCACAGCAAATACCGGTCGTCTTTATGACTTATTTTCTTCGCGGCGGTTGTTAATGCGGCGAGAACAATCGCAATGCTGCCATGGTGACCATGATCGACTGAGTTGGGTCTTAGGTTAGATTAGTCTTTGACGGTGTTTGAGACATTTTTTTAATAATACATTGAAGAACGAGCCATATAAAACAGTTTTTATCGCAATAAAAATGTGTGTCATACAACTTATAGAACTAGTTTTAAATATATTTAAATGCTAGAAACGATTATAAAGAGCATACTTTAGGTAACTATGACGGCAATAGAAAAAAGATCCATTCTAATAACGATGCCATAGTCATAATAAACACAAAAACCCACTGGTCCTAGTCAGTGGCAGATTAACAAGAAGGCGAGGAGCAATGTGCAACTGTTGAATCCTTGATGCATGCTACAAAGGCTTTAATGGATCGAAGACAGAGGGAGTAATAAAAAAAGAGGAGATGGCCGGTCTGGATAATTCTGGACGTACAAACGTAGCCAGTAAGAAGATGACGTGAAGCATCTTTCCACATCTTCGAGATCATTGATGCACCGACGTGAATGGAAAGAAATTCGGAAACTCAAGAACATAAGAACGGCAGTAAAGACCGATATCAGTAACTAAATACGGAAACATAGATGAAGAGGATATACTCCTCTATGGGATAAAATCTTAACACATTGTCGTGGCACGTAAAAATACGTTTCTTCGCAAACTAGAGGAGTTACCCTTGGATAAATGTTGATATTGTTCACAAATTCATAACCGTTGCGAAGAACTTGCTTATTGGAGATGACTTGTTCACATATTTTGTAGAGGAATCGATTAAGTATTATTACCAAAAATAAATTAATTACCTCCTCCAACCATAATGCACTTTTTTTTTAATTCAAGAAAGGATGATTCTCCCTCCTGCTCAAAGAAGACAAATTAAAGAACAAAATTTATAGAAGCAGTTGTAGTAAGGTGACCAGACGTCCCGATTTTGGGCGGGACTGTCCCGATTTTAAACGATTTGTCCCACATCCCGCTGCGGTTTAAAGAGTTTTGGGAAAATTAGGTTTTTGTCAATTATGTGTCTTCTTTTTTTTAAGATCTGCGTAAGCATCCGAAATGAAGAATCGTGCCCTGCGCACTCCACACGAATTAAATTGTTCGCTTTTAAGCCTCAGACCCAGGTCCGTCGGATGGCAACAAGCATCTCAAAAAGAGGTCAACATTTTGGTCTTAAAATGAGCTGCTCGTGTGTAAACAATGACAAGTTACGAAAGAAAATTTGAGGATAATTAACATCGAATTAAAACGGAATTGGATTCGTGTCGTTCGGAGTTTGAGCTTTTGAAGTAAATTTCTTGAATGTTTTTTTTTTAAATTTTTTAAATCATTTGATGCAGTTTACTTGTCTCAGTTTAAGTTTGGAGCATTGCCGTTTTATTTCCACAGAAAATAGCAATGTTTTAACCAAAATCAGAATTGCATGGTTTTTTAATACACCTCGAGTTTGTCGGGAATATTTCTTGTTTACTATTTTTTTACAAATTCTTACATCGGTGAATGCAATTTCCGATTCCCGATTTCAAGTTTGGAGCTTTATCGTTTAATTTTTCCCCAGAAAATAGCAATCCTGTTTACGCAAAATAAAAAATTCAAAGTTTTTGTTTTGTTTTTTGATGTTTTGAAGCAAATATTTTGACCAATTATTTTTTTTACAATTTTTTAAATCGTCGAATGCAATTTTCGTTTTCACGGTTCAAGTTTGCTGCGTCTCCATTTTGTTTCCACCCAAAAGAAATAGCAATTATTTTGATTGAAAATCAGAAATGCACGGTTTTTTAATACATCTTAAGCTTTTCAAGAAGATTTCTTGTTTGACAATTTTTTTCACAAGTTTTTATGTCGGTTAAGGCAATTTCCGATTTCATGATCGGAGCTCTGTCGTTTTATTTTTACCCAGAAAATAGCAATTGTTTTTACACAAAATCCATAGCTTTTTTATTTTATTTTTTTGAACTTTCGTAGCAAATATTGGGACCAATTGTTTTTTTTTATTTTTTTAAATTTCGAAGTAAATTTTACGACCAATTTTTCAAATCGTCGAATGCAATTTTCGTTTTCCCTGTTCAAGTTTGAAACGTAGCCATTTTCTTTCCATCTGAGAAATAGCAATTATTTTTATCCAAAATCAGAAATGCATGGTTTTTAATACATCTTGAGCTTTTCAAGAAGATTTCTTGTTTGATTATTTCTTTACAAATTTTTTATCGGTGAATGCAATTTCCGATTTACAATTTCCGATTTCAAGTTTGGAGTTTCGTCATTTTATTTTTGCCCTAAAAATAGCAATTGTTTTTAAGCAAAATCAAAAATCCATAGTTATTGTTTTATTTTTTGAACTTTTGAAGCAAATATTTTGACCAATTATATTTTAGCAATTTTTTAAATCTTCGAATGCAATTTTCGCTTTCCCTGTTCAAGTTTGGAGCGATACCATTTTGTTTCCACCTGAGAAATTGCAATTGTTTTTATCCAAAATCAGAAATGTATGGCTTTTTAATACACCTTGAGCTTTTCAATAATATTTTTTGTTTGACTATTTTTTTACAAATTTTTATGCCCGATTTCCGATTTCAAGTTTGAAACTTGATCGTTTAATTTTTACCCAGAAAATAGCAATCCTGTTTACGCAGAATCAAAAATCTAAAGTTATTGTTTTGTTTTTTGAATTTTTGAAGCAAATATTTTGACCAATTATTTTTTTTTACAATTTTTTTAAATCGTCGAATGCAATTTTCGTTTTCCCTGTTCAAGTTTGCAGCGTCACCATTTTGTTTCCACCCAAGAAATAGCAATTATTTTGATCGAAAATCAGAAATGCACGGTTTTTTAATACATCTTAAGCTTTTCAAGAAGATTTCTTGTTTGACAATTTTTTTTACAAATTTTTATATCGGTGTATTTCCGATTTCACGTTTGTTTATTTTTACCCAGAAAATAGCAATTTGTTTTATTAAAATTGTATGATTTATTTGTATCTACGATATTTGCTCTGTAATTGGACTGTAGTCTGTTGGGCAATAAATATTATTATTATTACAAATTTTCAAATCGTTGAAATGAAATTTTCACTTAAAATAAATAAGTCATATACTTGTTTCTCATTGATCACTTGGTGAAACATTATGTTAATATAGGTTTATAAATTAAAATTCACTTGGTTTGTTTCGCGATTAAATTGTTTTATTATTAACTAGTTTCGGCTTAGTGCCATTTTCAAGAATGATCATATAATAATAAAACAATTTAATCGTGAAACAAACCAAGTGAATTTTAATTTATAAACCTATATTAAAATAAATAAAACTAAAATTTTCAAAAATTCATATCTCCATTAAAAATTGTTGAATGAACAGTGATTTTAGAACTTTTTTTATTGAAGTCTTCATTGTTTTCTTAATAAATCTTGTCTTATCAACCACTTATTCAAAATGATGTTTCTGGCTGGGCAGTTTGACATCTTCGGTAAATGATGTCACAGGTTTAGGGCAAGAGAGGGTCAGCGGAATTGTGAATGTCTGGTTTCCTAAAACTAAAGATGCAATTTTTTTTCAACCCCCTGATCTGCCAGAAATCTTCCGTTTTAGTCCACGCCTTTTTCTACCTTTCGAATTTTTTTAATTCCTTCGGCTGCTTGTAAAGTATTTTTTTCCAGAATCGTTCTCCTCTGCTTCCATTAGAAATTCTCTACCAGAAGATTGAAATAAACTTCCCCTCGCAGCCTGTCCTCCATCTCCCGTCCCACTTTCTCCAGCGTCCTTACCTCAGCCCCATCTTTTCTCATCCATTCTGTAACCCTTCTGTTCCCTTTCACTCCCACCCACTCCACATTCATACCCTCACCAGTGACGATTCGCGGGTTTTTTTTCTGGTACGGCCCCAGGAACAAGAGGTGGTAATACAGATAGGTGCGGTCACGCAGCCAGCCGTCTCTGCAACTGACCCTACCTATCTGTGTTATCACCTCTTGTTCCTCGGCCGTACCAGAAAAAAACCCACGAACCGTCACTGACCCTCACACTCTTCTGCCAGATGCCTCCATGAGTCCTTCCCCCACTCACATAATCCACATCTTTATAAATCACACTTGTGTGTAATTCCTATTTCTTTAACGAGTGTAAATATTTTGTAAATATTTTAGCGCAATAAAAAAAAATCTCATATACTCCTCCCCCATCCATTTCTTCCTCCCCCTCTCTCCAGACCCACACCTGAATATAGTGGGTAAATTTAAAACTTTAAAATAACCAATTTTAGATCGTTTTATTTTTCTTGTATCCTTTCTTGTATCCTTTTTTAAATCCCTCTTCGAAAAAGAATTTGGAATATTAATAAACTTTGGTTAAACTCCCTTTCTTAATTCCCAAGTAATGTCTTCACTCCCCATTTGATTTTCGGGACTGATCTGAATTGATCACGCATGTGATCCAGATCATATATGTAAAAAAAAATAAAATAAACTTTGGATTTTTCCAAAGAACGAAAAGCAGATCCAAAAATTAATTCAAATAACGTGTTCGCAACATCCGATACAACTGGACCGAGGGCAACCGAATCAGAATACCTGGAACCCGGAGTAAAATATTTAAGATAATCGAAGGCAATTGAATCGAAACGAAAAAAAGCGGTCCGTTACTTTTTCCGCGGTTCACAAAGTGATCCGGCGTTCTGTTTAAGGAAAGTTATTGTGCGACAAGTGTACTGGTTTTTATTGAAACAACTTAATCATACATACACACGAGAAGAGAAGCGGTTACAAGTTGCGCGCTCGTTCTCTCTACCTTCGAAAGATTGACGCAAAGATACATTCGAAATGTGACAGGCGGCGATGTGGATTCGTCAAAAACACAACGTCCCCAACAACGTACGAATACACGCATTATTTAATATCCCCGCAAATTGGACGAGTTTCTCCTCTTCTCTTTCTCCACGCCGGAGCGCAATCTTCTTTCTTCTCTCGGTCCTGCTCGTTGGAAGAAATTAAAATTCCGTGCGCACCCGTCCGCCGTTCGATTCATTAACGTGGCACATTTTTTTTTTGTTGCTGTTGTTCTGGAACCGTCGCTGTTACAGTAATCGACAATTAAATTCGACGCAATAAGGGCAAAAAGTGTATCGGGGCTGTAAACTTCCTTCGGTGGACAAGTTGCAAGAAACGTATTACCGACGTCACCGTGAAAATAAAACAAAGGCGTTTATTGATTAATAATGAATTGCTTCTTTTGAAATCTTTTGAGTTATCAGTTCCAAGAAAAATGCAATGATTTAAGACTAAAGATGATATGCTAAATGAAACACCAGAGAACAACTTACATTAATGCACCCTTGTTTGCTTATGAAGGAATGACATTTAGAACGGTTTGACATATCAATTTTGTTTTTGCTTTATTTTGAAGCTTGGACGATGGAGTTAAGATACGGAAGAAGATATTGTTCGAATGTCCACCGCGGCTTTGTTTACACCTACGCAATTTCAACCTGACCAACATTTGCCTGAAATGATCCAAAGTCGATGCTGGCGCGCACCCAGTGGAGTGGCTATCGGGCTTGCGACAACCAACCATTCAATATCAATGTTCTCATGTTTCCGGCCATAGCAATTCGAGTAACTGGTCGGCCATTGACGGTTACGGCTGTTTCCTCCTCATTTCGGAAGAAAATAACGGCAATGGGTCACTTCATGTAAAATGGCATTTTTTAAAGTCGAGTCGTGGCTCAAATATTTCCGATTTGCCAATTTTGTTTTTTCTAGATTTGGATTCCTCATAAAATCAATCCTGATTTTTTTCAGATTTTTACATTAGTACTAGCTGACCCGACAGACGTTGTCCTGTCTTAACTATGAATATTGAATTCGAATTGGTATAATTCATAAAAAGAAAATATTCAAAAACATAGTGTTTATTATTGTAATGCTCTATGATACACAACATTCGCTGCGCCGTCGTCCATGCGTAGCCCTTTAAAATTAAGCAAGGAAACTGGTGACGAACGACGGCTCCGCTGCGCTGCGCTGTCGCCCGTGCATGGTCCATATATATTTATATATATTAAGGCAGATAACTGGTGACTGACGACGTTCGTGTGTGGCCCATAAAAATTAAGCAAATAAACTGGTGCGTAGACCTTAAAAATTAAGCAAGGGTGACGAACGACGGCTCCGCTACACTGCGCCGTCGACCGCGAATGGTCCATATATATTAAGGCAGATAAATGGTGACAGACGACGGCTCCGCTGCGCTGCGCCGTCGTCCGTGTGTGGCCCATTGAAATTAAGCAAATAAAGTGGTGACGATAGTGGCCGAAAACGGTTTAGGCTCTAATTTTTGAAATTCACGATCGCTTTAACGTGCAATTATTGCTTCAAAAATTCATAATTTTTTTAATAATCAACGGATTTGAACTAAATAACAAAATTATTAAAGCTTAAGAATGTAAGAAGTGTATTGTTAATAATAAAAACATCTATCGCCAGTTGAAATATTTTTTTTCGAATTTTTGAAATTCATGATCGCTTTAACGTGCAATTATTGCTTCAAAAATTCATAACTTTTTTAATAATCAACGGATTTGAACTAAATAACAAAATCATTAAAGTTAAAGAATGTAAGAAGTGTATTGTTACTAATAAAAACTTGTATCACGAGTTGAAATATTTTTTTAGAATTTTTGAAATTCATAATTGCTTTAACGTGCAATTATTGCTTCAAAAATTCATAACTTTTTTAATAATCAACGGATTTGAACTAAATAACAAAATCATTAAAGTTAAAGAATGTAAGAAGTGTATTGTTACTAATAAAAACATGTATCGCGAGTTGAAATATTTTTTTAGAATTTTTGAAATTCATAATCGCTTTAACGTGCAATTATTGCTTCAAAAATTCATAACTTTTTTAATAATCAACGGATTTGAACTAAATAACAAAATCATTAAAGTTAAAGAATGTAAGAAGTGTATTGTTACTAATAAAAACATGTATCGCGAGTTGAAATATTTTTTTAGAATTTTTGAAATTCATAATCGCTTTAACGTGCAATTATTGCTTCAAAAATTCATAACTTTTTTAATAATCAACGGATTTGAACTAAATAACAAAATTATTAAATCTAAAGAATGTAAAAAGTGTATTGTTACTAATAAAAACATGTATCGCGAGTTGAAATATTTTTTTTAGAATTTTTGAAATTCATAATCGCTTTAACGTGCAATTATAGCTTCAAAAATTCATAACTTTTTTAATAATCAACGGATTTGAACTAAATAACAAAATTATTAAAGTTAAAGAATGTAAGAAGTGTATTGTTACTAATAAAAACATATATCGGTAGTTGAAATTTTTTTTTTAGAATTTTTAAAATTCATGATCGCTTTAACGTGCAATTATTGTTTCAAAAATTCATAACTTTTTTAATAATCAACGGATTTGAACTAAATAACAAAATCATTAAAGTTAAAGAATGTAAGAAGTGTATTGTTACTAATAAAAACTTGTATCACGAGTTGAAATATTTTTTTAGAATTTTTGAAATTCATAATTGCTTTAACGTGCAATTATTGCTTCAAAAATTCATAACTTTTTTAATAATCAACGGATTTGAACTAAATAACAAAATCATTAAAGTTAAAGAATGTAAGAAGTGTATTGTTACTAATAAAAACATGTATCGCGAGTTGAAATATTTTTTTAGAATTTTTGAAATTCATAATCGCTTTAACGTGCAATTATTGCTTCAAAAATTCATAACTTTTTTAATAATCAACGGATTTGAACTAAATAACAAAATTATTAAATCTAAAGAATGTAAAAAGTGTATTGTTACTAATAAAAACATGTATCGCGAGTTGAAATATTTTTTTTAGAATTTTTGAAATTCATAATCGCTTTAACGTGCAATTATTGCTTCAAAAATTCATAACTTTTTTAATAATCAACGGATTTGAACTAAATAACAAAATCATTAAAGTTAAAGAATGTAAGAAGTGTATTGTTACTAATAAAAACATGTATCGCGAGTTGAAATATTTTTTTAGAATTTTTGAAATTCATAATCGCTTTAACGTGCAATTATTGCTTCAAAAATTCATAACTTTTTTAATAATCAACGGATTTGAACTAAATAACAAAATTATTAAATCTAAAGAATGTAAAAAGTGTATTGTTACTAATAAAAACATGTATCGCGAGTTGAAATATTTTTTTTAGAATTTTTGAAATTCATAATCGCTTTAACGTGCAATTATTGCTTCAAAAATTCATAACTTTTTTAATAATCAACGGATTTGAACTAAATAACAAAATTATTAAAGCTAAAGAATGTAAGAAGTGTATTGTTACTAATAAAAACATGTATCGCCAGTTGAAATATTTTTATTTTTTTATTTTTGAAATTCATGATCGCTCTAACATGCAATTATTGCTTCAAAAATTCATAATTTTTTTTAATAATCAACGAATTTGAACTAAATGGCAAAATTATTAAAAAAATTCTCAACCCCGCACAGAATCTTCCGCAGAATATTTTAATTCGTAACACCACCGCGAGCGACATTCCAACCACCAAGAGATGGCGCGCGTATTATAAATCAATCGTTATCACCAATTTATGTATTTAAAGCCGACTTAATTGTTCATCGGATGCAAGTGTTGCAATTGAGCTCAGTGCAGCATTTGCTGTTAATATTTTGTTTATATTTTTTTTTATAATTTCAGCTACTTATTTATTTACAATTATCGATACGAATCTACAGGGTAAGCCCATTAAAACCCATTAATAACCGTCGGCGCAAACAATGGAAAAGGAATAACTGATCGAGCGGTCGATCGCCGAGAGTAGAAAATTATTAAAGTACTAAAATCGCTATTAAAAAATAGGGGTTGGTGGTAGAAGGGTGAAAATTTAGTTGTATGTATTTTTTAATGCCGAATCATAAAAAAAATAAAAATAAAAAAATTTGTCCAAAAATTAAAAATTAAAAATTTGCTGTGGACCACCCCTATCATTTAGAGGTATTAAAAATAGTTTACGTCCTATTCTCAGACCTGCTCAATATACACACAACATTTTATAAGAATCGGTCAAGCCGTTTCGAAGGAGTTTTGTTACAAACACTGTGACACGAAAATTTTATATATTAGATTTACAGAGATATAACTCATTGAATTTGGATCATCGTGGTTCCGCAGATAATTTCCGACTGTGCCATTTCTTTATTTAAATATTTCTTTACATCAGTATTTACATAAATAATTCATTTTGGTGGTGTTGATTCCATCTCCGGCTAACGGTGTTAAAGGATGTACGTTTTCTTCTTTATAAGAATTATGAACCGATTTTCATGTATTTTACACCAAAATAAAGGTATTAAACTGTATCCAAATATTCTAAGAAATATTAGTTTTGAGCATACATTATGGCACTGGTGAGCCGCAATCCATAGAAAATGTAAAATCAACGGAGTTCCATGCAATCCCTCATATCTCAACTGTCGCACCTAACAAGAATTTACAATTTTATTCCAAAGAAGTGCATAACCTAAGTATCAAATATAAAAAAAATGTGAAGGTGTTTCGAAATAAAACTGTGATGTTTTCTAGTAATTCGTATGAATGAATAATTTTTAAATAGCTTAAGTAAACAAATTGAATATGTAACTACATTTTTCTCGGAAATAGTTTCAAAATATAATAAATTTTCACTTTCAAAATATTTACAAATTGTAACTTTTCTGTTGTGAAAATCAGTGTTGGCAAGGCAATGGTTTTATTGTCTCACGAATTTTTACTTTATTAATGTTGTATCAACTGACCTTTTGAGTTGTATTATGGTGTTTTGGCACTGTCCATTAAAAGACAAGTCTGACATAAATTAATCTACTGAAGAATTCGTAGAATCATTAATTAGCAAGCTACAACATGCAAGCGTCATTTTATTTCCAAATTTCAAAGTGAATTCCTTAAAACTCTGAAGCTTCATCTGTATGAATCAACTTGTGTGGCAATTGTAGACTTTGTTGAAAATTTCACATGCATTGTTCAGGATGCCACCCAAGGGTTTCATTGGCGCAATATTCAGCTCACCTTACACCCATTTGTTTTCTATATCAAGGAAGAAGGTGAAAGTGAACTGAAATCACTATCTCTGTGTTTTGTAAGTGACAATCTGCTAATTTTTTTTATTGCTTTGAACGAAGAGCTGTACAATACCTTCAAGCCAGAAAAATAGTGCATTTCAGTGATGGAGCTGCATCGCAGTACAAAAACTCCAAAAACTTTGTAAACCTATGCCTCCATGAAGAGAACCATGGACTGAATGGCATTTCTTTGCCACAGGTCATGCTTGCGACGGTGTTGGAGGTACATTGAAGCGCTTAGCAACCAGAGCAAGCCTCCAACTACCTTATTATTGATTTTTTTTATTTTCAAAGACTTCGAAAGGAATACCATCATTTTATGTTCCTTTGGAAGAAATCACTGAAATAAAGTAGAAGTTGGAAAGCTGCTCATACCATCAAAATTTATTTTGTTTATTAACATAGCCATTCATCAAAAAATGTGCTATTTGAATATGAATTTTGGAAAACTATATCCTGGCTTCTCAAACTTTTTTTAAAATTTAAATGACAAATATTTAAGAAATTCACGTTGAACAGACTCCAATGAGTTAAGTTTGAGTTAAGTTTTTCAGCTAAATATCTCGTAAACGAAGGCAATTATTTTGTTGTTGACCTTGAAGTACTAATAGAAACTGAGTCGCCAAAGTTATCATAATCTACCCGAGAAAAATGGGCGAAAAAAGTTGAATTCAACGTTTGAGTAGCCAGATATTCTTTCACAGGCTTCCCTTTTAACCTAAAATAAATCTTTTCGCAAAGTTTGGTTGAAATCGGAGCATAGCTATTTTCGGAATATTGGCAAAAAATGTATTGCACCCTGAAATATCATGAAAATCATCGTCAATGGGCAGTAGTCTCATCCGAGTAGAATTTCTATGTGTAATATTGGTTTACGAATCTGTTTTGAATTCGTGCAAGTGAGAATTAAAATAGTTCTAGTACGCATATTGAATCAAATAAATAACACCTGATTCCTGACTAATCGATATAAAACAAAATTATAATTAATTTTCCTTAGAAATTTTTGAATTGTGCAGCTTGAGAGGCAGTTGGTACCACTTTTGATTTTTTTAATTTGAAACTAGAGTTGGTTAACTCATGAGTAAGTCGATTAAAAGAGTCGACTTGTAAGTCAAGAGACTGCGTGATTCATTTAAACATTTTTTTTGCTCAACACTATTTTCGAGGCGTACTTTTTAACTTTTTCAAGAGTCACTTCAATATTAGACTCTTTTTGGTCGACTTTTCACGATTATACGTCTCACAAAAACAGTCATTTCGTTCACCTCTAGCGTACACCCTTTACAATTTAAGCACGCGTCGGCTCTTTTCATTGCATTTTGCATTACTTGCATCTGTGTAATATACACATTTTACGCTCTGTCAGCTGCTATGAACTCTGTGGTTTATAGCCCCTCAAAAAATGCCTGGAGACGTCACATCAATCTCGGGGGCCATCTTGAGCCACCATTTTTTGAGATGACACGATTCGGAAGTTGTTCATCGGCTCATGAGCGGCGTGGGCTGTAGCACCATCTTGCTGAATCCATATGTGCCATCTCGTAGTTAGATCTGTTGATCTACTTGGATGTTGTAGCCGCGGCGGAATCTAAGAACGAAGCGTTGGTATCGTTGACTCTTCCGTGTTGTCTCGTCACTGATGTCGCCCCCATCTCATAGTTTAATCTGTTGATCTGGATGTAGCTTAGTCAGCCTTTTCGTGAGCGTCGTAGCCATGGAGGTTCGACCTGTCGATCTGCAAGTGCATTGGTCCAGCTTTGGATGTTGTAGCCAAGGAGGGATCTGAAATACCTCTTATTGTTGCACTTGAGTCGCCATAACTCATGTTCTTTGCTAACCTGGTGAAGTAATTGGTGACGTCGCTGTACTGATCTATATAATTTCTATACACCAGCCCTATAAGAACCCTTATTAGGGCTGTGAAAATTAAACCTTTACTCACCCTCAAAAGAAAGCTTTTTAATATTATATGTTACACATTGATTGTAATCAGCCGCATCCTAGTCACGGCACCAATGTAAAGATTCGAACCCCGGTGTTATACAAATTTGCAATTTATATTACTTTTACGTTGTGTTGTGTTGTGTTGTGTAGAAACCTTTAATTATTCCGAAAAATGCGAAGTGAGATTTGTTCTATTTCGCGTAAAATTTTTGTTATTTATACCAAAAAAAAATTGTTATGTATGACCCCCTTTGATTCGTTACTAAAGGTGCGTTTAAACGTGAGAGTTTTTACTCTCGAGAGTGGCAGATTTACTCTTGAGAGTAAAACTCGCAAGTGTAAATGCCTCTGAGAGTTCTCGCCAAAAGTGGTGGGAGAGCTCTCCGAGAGTTGCAATATTGCATCATTCTCGCCAGTGTAAACGTTTTCCCCACGCTCTCGGCGAGTACTCTCAACAATTCCAGAAATTTCGTATTGCTGAGAGTCAGTGTTGCCAAGTCAGCGGAAAATCCGCTAGATCTGGCGGATTTTGAATCCGAATTGCGGAATAATTTTCGTTTTAGCGGCTGGCGGATTTTCTAACGGAATTATGCTGAATCATTGAGAAAACTAGCGTAATTTAAATTTAAACTTTATTTAAAAACATCTATTTTACAAGAGAAAAAGCAGAAACTTAAAACATTAATTTAAAAAAATTCACAACTCACGGAAAAATTAACACATTTTCAATCAAAAATGAAAGCTAGTTCTGTGAATATGCTAAAATATTTGAAGAACTCTTCTCATATCAAAACTTATTATTTATTCAATTTTTGTTATGTTTAAGTGTTCAACAACTTATAATATAAATTTTCAAAAATTCATAACTTACGGTAAAAGTGACACATTTAAAAAAATAAAGTTAGTTTTAAAGGTAGATGTTTTATGAATATAATTTAAAAAACAAAGTTTTTTTTGTTCAAGTGTTCAACAACTTTAAATATGAATTTTCAAAAAACATATGTTTTTATTTAAGTGTTAAAATATTAATCTACAAAAATTCATAACTCGCGCAAACAAAAACAAAACTCAAAGTTAATTTTAAAGGTAAATGTATTATGATTGCATTAGAGTTTTCAAGGAATTCAATCATATCAGTATTTTTTTTTCTATTTTTTCAAATATTCGACAAACTTAAAAAAAATATTTTTTTAAATTTATAATTCGCGCAAAAATCAAAGTTGATTCTAAAGGCAGATGTTTTGCGAATATACTTACTAACATTTTTGAGAAATTCTATCATATCAGTATTTTTTTAAGTTTGCCAACTTGAAATCTTAGTTTTCAAAAATGAACACATTTTCAAAAATCAAAGATAATTTTTAAGGGAGTTGAATTAAATTATTTGAGGAACTCAATTTTGTTTTCGATTTTTATTTTGTTTAAGTGTTTGACAATTTGAAATATTAATCTACAAAAATTCATAACTCACGCAAAAATAGACGCATTTTCAAAACTAAAAGTTAATTTTAAGGGTAAATGTATTATGGTTGCATTCGAGTTTTTAAGGAATTAAATCATATTAGTATTTTTTTTTTCTATTTTTTCATTGTTCAAATATTCGACAAACTTAAAAAAATCATTTTTTTAAATTTGTAACACGCAAAAATAGAAATATTTTCAAAAATCAAAGATAATTCCAAAGGCAGATGTTTTGTGAATATACTAGAATTTTTAATGAATTCTATCATACCAGAATTTTTTCGGCCAACACTCAAAAATGAACACATTTTCAAAAATCAAAGTCGTTCTATCGATTTACTAAAATATTTGTGAAACTCAATTTTGCTTTCGATTTTTGTTTTGTTTAAGTGTTCAACAAGTTACAACATTCAAAATTCATAACTTAAGGAAAAAGTGACACATTCTCAAAAATTAAAGTTAGTTTCAAAGGGAGATATTTTGTGGATATATTTAAAAAAATTAAAGTCTTCAACAACTTAAGATATTAATTTTCAAAAATTCATGACTGATTTAAAAAAATCAAAGTTATTTTTTAAGGTAAATAAATGCATTATGATTGCATTAGAGTTTTTAAAGAATTCAATCATATCGATATTTTTTTCTATTTTTTCTTTAGTCAAATATTCGACTAGTTAAAAATTCACGTAGAAATTGACACATTTTCAAAAATAAAAGTTTAAGTTAAAGGTAGACATATTTTGTGAATATACTCGAAAAAATTGAGGAATTCCATCATATTAGAATTTATTCCCTTTAGATTTTGTTTATTCACTCAAAATATTGATTTTCAAAAATTGATAATTCGAGAAAAATTGAGACTTTCATAAATTTACGTTAGTTTTAAATTCAGTAAAGATTTCAAAAATGTTGTGAAATCCTATTATATCACTATTTATTTTTTTTTCGATTTTTTTGTTCGTCTTCAACAACTGAAAATATGAATTTTCAAAAGTTCATAACTCACGTAAAAGTTGACTCAGTTTCAAAAATCAAGGTTGATTGAGTTTTTAAGGAATTCAATCATATAGACATGATTTTTTTTCTAGTTTTTTCTTGTAAAAATATTTGACCACTTAAAAAAAAATTCATTTTTAAAAATTCATAACTCACGCAGAAATTTACACATTTTCAAAAATCAAAGTTTATATTAAATTAAATTATATTAAAGTTTCTATTATATAACCATTTCCATCATATAAGTATTTTTTTTTTAATTTTTTCAATTGTTCGACAACTTAAAACATTAATTTTCAAAAATTCATAGCTCAAGGAGAAATTGGCAAATTTTCAAAAGTTTAAGCTAGTTTTAAAGGCAGGTGTTTCGTAAATATTTTAAAATATTTGTGGAATTTTGTTATACCACTATTTATTTCTTTTAGATTTTTTTGTTCGCCTTAAATAGTAATTCATTAATAAAGATTCATTAAAATTTTTAAGGAATTCAATCATATCGGTGTTTATTTTTCTTCGGATTATTTCATTGTTCTACCTAATATTCAACCTTAATTCGTACGCAAAACGTTAAATTCAACTGTTAAAGTATAAGATAGTGTTATTTCGAACTTTATATATTCATATTTTCTGGCGGAATTCTAGTGGAATTAGGTTGGCTATCTGGCGGAAATATTATGGGATCAGATGGCAACGCTGCTGAGAGTAGCCTGACAGTAAGTGTGTGTGTGTGTGTTCACGCGAGTAAATGTACCTTGCAGCTGAGACGATGGCCAAACCCAATCAAAAATGGACCCACGAGGATTTTTTCAAACTGATAGAAACATATGAATTGAATCCAATCCTTTGGGACATCCAGAACCCAGATTACAAAAATAGAGTTAAAAAAATGTTGTGATGGAGAGATTAGCGACAGACTTCAATTGTCCAGCCCCTGAAATTAGTAGGAAACTACATAATTTAAGAAATCAGTAAGGCAACCATAATACGTTCACGGACAGATATTGCTTCTCTCATTGCAGTTTTTTTGAATTATGGGTCCTACTAATTTTACCAGTAATTCAACTTCAACAATTGAAAATCTGCAAAAATTCCTAAATTGCTGGGCGTCTTCAAGTTCCAATTCGCGTGCTAAAGCGTGGTACACGATTAAATTATTCCTCCTTTGTACCCATGACTTGATCCACTTTCTTGGTTTTCGAATAGTTCTTTTTTTGGATATGCACAAAACTAATAACGCTGCTGCTACTTCTCTTCTTCGTGTTGAAGACATCTTGTCAACTTAAAATCACTCTCAGACTGCGTCTGTGTAAACGGTTGGAAGCGACTCTCGAGAGTCGCAATGGAGAGTTGCTCTCCGAGAGTGAACTCGGGCGAATTTCACTCTCCCGTGTAAAGGACTCTGAGAGTAACTCTCGAGAGCTTCGGCTGCGAGTTACTCTCAAATGTAAACGCACCTTAAGTCTTGAGTGGCTGTGGAATCAAACATAAATTCTTACTTCACGAAAAATAATTAAACGTGACATTTGTAAAAGCAAAATCAATTCCAAAGAAAGACTAACAATAAGACAAAGACACAGACACGAGGCCTAGGCCTAGTTCCAATTTCTCTGTGTTGTAGGGATCCTGTATCACGAAAACATTGCACTTTTAGAAATGATTAGTTAGTGAAGGGACTGGTAGGTAAATTTCCTGACTCATTTAGAGTCATGAAATTGGAGAGTACGGGGCACATCATGCATATTTTGGAAGTGAGAACCTTTCTTTTTGCTCTTCAGTATGTTTTCAGGGTAAATTGCAACAGTTTCGAACTGAGGACTTTTTTTGCTCGTCACTTAATTAATTTTTTTAAAAGTCCCTTCAATAGTCGACTGTTTTCAGTCCACTCTTCACGATTAGTCGACTCACGAAAAAAAGTCATTTCGACGACCTCTAGTGTACACAACTTTAGACCATTTTGTGACAATTCCTGAAGCGAATTTTGAATTTTCCGCTCCGTAAATCCACTAGATTTGAATTTGCAAAATTCCCTAAAACTTGTACACTGTTTGTTATTCATCTAAACCCAGCTCAAGTTTCATCGCATTAGCCAGGAAAATGATTGTTTTAATAACAGGTTTGTTTTATAGATTAGTGACTTATTTCCATAGATATTACGACTTTAAGGTACTAAGAAATATTTTTGAAAACGATCAACACTTTCAAAACTGATGCCAATGATGGATCAAATATAGACTTAATAATTTGTGAATGATATGTGATGATCTATAGTTGAAAGCAGATGCCGATGATTAAGAAATTTTCAGAAAGCTCGAGTACACGAGTGCACCCGATAATTATCGAGAATTACCCCGGTATCTTCCAATTACGCAAACACAGACCAGATAAAAACACGTCTCTCGTTCACTCGGAGCGCACCTAAATTACAGTACGTCGCCTGCCTAAGTGTTGCAATTATATAAATTATTATCACTTAAATAACTTAATATTCGCGGAACGTGATTCTTTCGCATGTGAGGCTCGGACACGAAAAATACACGCCTTCCTCCGGAATAGACAGGTGTTCGCGAGACCTCTCTTCATTATCGTTTAGATGACTTTATACGCCGCCCCATTACCTGATCACACACACACAAGCTCGCTTGCCCCACACCGTGTTCTTCCACTTCTTCGTCATCATCCTCTTCTCCACCGCGATCGATGTAATCTTCTCAAAGAAGGCCGGCGAATTTCACGGGGAACCGCTTCTTCTCCGCTTCGCCTGGGTGTCGGTTGTTAGGAAGGCCAAATTACATGTTATTATATCGGAACGTTTAGCTTTTGCGAGAGGCCTTCTGTCTCGGCTATTAATCAGATTTAAATCGATACACGTTCAACTTTTAATTTCTCTATTGCGAATCCTCGCGATGGAAGTCCCTCCGCCTACCTGGGAATGTTGTAGGAAATGTGATACTTGTGGTAAAGCGGTGCGCATATAATTATGCAAATGTGTTGATCAACTGCAGTAACAAGGAAATGATGACTTTATTTACCTTTTTGTGATTCTTTCCTTTGTACACAGATTTCGTTCAAAGCAACACATTCAAGGCTTTTTTTTTCTTAAATTTAATAGTATGACAATCGGGACAGAGATTTGGATTGTATCCACTGAGATGCATCATCCTATCCAAAATTTAAAAAATACCAGTTTCTAGGAAAACAAGAATTTTAGGCAGTAAAAAAAAACATTGTTTCCTTTCATCAAATTAAAAAAATATATATGATCGAAAAATGAACCAATAGACCAGGCCAACTTGTCGTTGCATTTCAATTTGAAAACAAGCAAACTATTAATCTAGCTAGGGATTAGACTGGTCTAGTTACAGAACATTGTGCCTTGAGCAAGCACCTGCTATGCATAGAAGAACCCATACGCAGCCTCTGTAATGAAGAGGAGAAATCATCTTTGAATGTGAAGCAATTGCCGGCAGGCAGAATTACCTCACAAGAGATGAGGAGAGGGTTTTGATGATGAAGCTATTGAGACTAGTAGAAGGACTAGGACTCGAGCTATTTGCATGAGTAATTTTGATCATCAAATTTCCGTTTTGACCAGAGCCAGAGCCTTCAGTGAAATGGTAAATTCAAATTGGTGACTTTTAAAGATAGGCCTAAGACTGAAGATAAAAGAATTGAGGAAGTTTAGATACTTTTAAAAACTAAACTAATATTGTATAAGTGGCGCTACCATCAACTTGTTCCACGAGCCGCCATTGAAATTAAGTACAGTTTTTGAAAATCCACGAATTTTCGAATTGTGTAACACTCGAGCAAAAAATAAAAAAAATATATAAAACGTGTTGACAAAATTCTGCAAAAATTAAAATACATTTGCAAATCACCGTTTTATCAAATTAAGTGCAGTTTTTGAAAAGCCATCAATTATTTCGCGAGTTGTGAATTTTTGAAAATTTTAGTTTTCGAATTGTGTAATACTCGAAGAAAAAATACAAAAAAATACAAAAAACGTGTCGACTAAATTACAAAAATTAAATTGGATTTGCAAATCATCGTTTTATCAAATTAAATAGAGTTTTTGAAAATCCGCCAATTATTTCGCGAATTATGAATTTTTGAAAATTTTAATATGTAAATTGTGTAACACTTGAGCAAAAAATTAAAAAAAATATATAAAACGTGTCGACTAAATTCTACAAAAATTAAATTGGATTTGCAAATCATCGTTTTATCAAACTAAATAGAGTATTTGAAAATCCACCGATTATTTCGCGAGTTGTGAATTTTTGAAAATTTTAGTTTTCGAATTGTGTAATAAAAATTTAAAAAAAAAATGAAACGTGTCGACTATATTCTACCAAAATTAAACTAGATTTGCAAATCATTGTTTCGTTAAATTAAGTGCATTTTTTGATAATCCACCAATTATTTCGCGAGTTGTGAATTTTTTAAAATTTTAATATTCAAATTGTGTAATACTCGATCAAAAAATTAAGAAAAAAAATATGAAACGCGTCGACTAAATTCTATAAAAATTAAATTGGATTTTCAAATCATAGTTTTATCAAACTAAATGAAGTATTTGAAATTCCACTGATTGTTTCGCTATTTGTGGTTGTTTGAAAATTTTAGTTTTCGAATTGTGTACTACTCGAGTGAAAATTTAAAAAATATATATATAAAACGTGTCGACAAAATTCTGCAAAAATTAAATTACATTTGCAAATCATCGTTTTATCAAATTAAATAGAGTTTTTAGAAATCCGCCAATTATTTCGCGAGTTATGAATTTTTGAAAATTTTAATATTCAAATTATGTAACACTCGAGCAAAAAATTTTAAAAAATATATAAAACGTGTCGACTAAATTCTACAAAAATTAAATTGTATTTGCAAATTATCGCTTTATCAAACTAAATAGAGGATTTGATAATTCACCGATTATTTCGCGAGTGATGAATTTTTGAAAATTTTAGTTTTCGATTTGTGTAATACTCGAGCAAAAAATTTAAAAAAATATATAAAACGCGTCGACTATATTCTACCAAAAATAAACTAGATTTAAAAATCATTGTTTCGTTAAATTAAGTGCATTTTTTGATAATCCACCAATTATTTCGCGAGTTGTGAATTTTTGAAAATTTTAATATTCAAATTGTGTAACACTCGAGCAAAAAATTAAAAAAATATATAAAACGTGTCGACTAAATTCTACAAAAATTAAATTAGATTTGCAAATTATCGCTTTATCAAACTAAATAGAGAATTTGAAAATTCATCGATTATTTCGCGAGTTGTGAATTTTTGAAAATGTTAGTTTTCGAATTGTGTAATACTCGATCAAAAAATTGAAAAAAAATACAAAACGCGTCGACTAAATTCTACTAAATAGAGTATTTGAAAATCCACCGATTATTTCGCGAGTTGTGAATTTTTGAAAATTTTAGTTTTCGAATTGTTTACTACTTGAGTGAAAATTAAAAACTATATATAAAACGTGTCGACTAAATTCTACAAAAATTAAATTGGATTTGCAAATCATCGTTTTATCAAACTAAATAGAGTATTTGAAAATCCACCGATTATTTCGGGAGTTGTGAATTTTTGAAAATTTTAGTTTTCGAATTGTGTAATACTCGAACAAAAAATTAAAAAAAAATACAAAAAACGTGTCGACTAAATTACAAAAATTAATCTGGATTTTCAAATCATCGTTTTATCAAACTAAATAGAGTATTTGAAAATCCACCGATTATTTCGCGAGTTGTGAATTTTTGAAAATTTTAGTATTCGAATTGTGTAATACTCGAACAAAAAATAAAAAAAAATACAAAAAACGTGTCTGCTAAATTACAAAAATTAAACTGGATTTGCAAATCATCGTTTTATCAAACTAAATAGAGTATTTGAAAATCCACCGATTATTTCGCGAGTTGTGAATTTTTGAAAATTTTAGTATTCGAATTGTGTAATACTCGATCAAAAAATTTAAAAAAATATATATAAAACGTGTCGACTATATTCTACCAAAAATAAACTAGATTTTCAAATCATTGTTTCGTCAAAATAAGTGCAGTGTTTGATAATCTACCAATTATTTCGCGAGTTGTGAATTTTTGAAAATTTTAGTTTTCGAATTGTGTACTACTCGAGTGAAAATTAAAATATATATATATAAAACGTGTCGACGAAATTCTGCAAAAATTAAATTACATTTGCAAATCATCGCTTTATCAAATTAAATAGAGTTTTTGAAAATCCGCCAATTATTTCGCGAGTTGTGAATTTTTGAAAATTTTAATATTCAAATTGTGTAACACTCGAGCAAAAAATTAAAAAAATATATAAAACGTGTCGACTAAATTCTACAAAAATTAAATTAGATTTGCAAATTATCGCTTTATCAAACTAAATAGAGAATTTGAAAATTCACCGATTATTTCGCGAGTTGTGAATTTTTGAAAATTTTAGTTTTCGAATTGTGTAATACTCGATCCAAAAATTTAAAAAAAATACAAAACGCGTCGACTAAATTCTACTAAATAGAGTATTTGAAAATCCACCGATTATTTCGCGAGTTGTGAATTTTTGAAAATTTTAGTTTTCGAATTGTGTAATACTCGATCAAAAAATAAAAAAAAATATGAAACGCGTCGACTAAATTCTATATAAATTAAATTGGATTTTCAAATCATAGTTTTATCAAACTAAAAGGAGTATTTGAAATTCCACCGATTATTTCGCGAGTTGTGAATTTTTGAAAATTTTAGTTTTCGAATTTTGTAATACTCGAGCAAAAAAATAAAAAAAAAATATAAAACGTGTCGACTATATTCTACCAAAAATAAACTAGATTTGCAAATCATTGTTTCGTCAAATTAAGTGCAGTTTTTGATAATCCACCAATTATTTCGCGAGTTGTGAATTTTTGAAAATGTTTGTTTTCGAATTGTTTACTACTTGAGTGAAAATTAAAAACTATATATAAAACGTGTCGACGAAATTCTACAAAAATTAAATTAGATTTTCAAATCATCGTTTTATCAAATTAAGCAGGGACAGCTCGTTATATAGTGCTAAGGAGTCATGGCACTACCTGTAATTTCAAGCTCAGCAAGAATTTTGAAAACACTTTCGCCAGTTACTTTGGTCTAGTAAAATAAATCGTTCTTTCTTTTTTTTTCTAAAAAAGGGAAGGGGGGGGGGTTATATTGTATAAGTGGCTCTACCATCAACATGTTTCACGAGCCGCCACTGATATTTATAATTTCGTAAAAACGGGGAAATCATTTCTTATTTTTTATTTTTATTTATAAACAAGGTTTTTTTTTAAATAAGATTTGAGCACATTTATTTGTGTCTTACTAAAAATTATCTGATGAACACATACGCACGTATAAGATTATGTTACAGCGAGCTGCTCTCCGAAGGCTTAGTTTTGTAAGCCGTTTAAGTCAGATAAATACGGTTTTAAGCCGTTTACTAAATACCAGCAACGAATCACTAAGCGGCGATATATCCTTGCCATCTTCAAAATTATAAATACTTGACGAAAACCAAAACACATTCTCATAATAGAAGAAAAATATATTTGCACAAATACCTATAGATGAACTATGACTACTTACACATCTAGCAAAGAATCAAAGTATAATTTATTCTTTTAGCAAATAACTAAAGATTTTTAAGTGAATTTATTTTTATTTGTTTTGGTTAAATAAAGACGAAAAGATAACTTCATTGATATAACATAATTCGTTGAAATTAGGCACTTGGTTGGTTTCACAATTTTCACAAGTGCCTAATTTCAACAACTTTTAATATTAAAAATGTTTCACCACGTGATAAACTAGAACCAAATTCAACAAATAACATAATTTGAATACTTTTATTTAATAATGGAATTATTGTTGCATGAAGAACTGTTTAAAAATGAGCGTTTTTGTAATGGTCGCTTGTTTCCAGTGGCGTATTTCAAGTAAAGAGTGGGAGGGTATAAAATAACACCCACTAAACCAAATCCGTCGATAAATCCTAGCGTCTGACAGTTATTTCTTGAACCAAATTAACTCTGCATATAAATTGCGAAAAGTCCTATTAAGAAGTTTACTTTTTAACTTACATTATTCGGATCAAAGATTATTTGATAATGATAATAATTATATTTCTGAAACTTACGTTTATGGCAAAACAACACAAAGATTTGCCGTATAATATATAAATAAACGTTTAAAAGATTTTGATTGTGTACTAAAATTATAAATTGATTGGGGTTGCGTGCGAGCTTGAATGCAAATCGCATCTCCATTAGCGAACCGAGCGACGACGATTAAAAAAACTTAAGTCATTCAACGAAATTATCGCCGCATTTAAGTATTCGCCCGGGCACGGCCATCGTCCGAGATGATTGCTCTATTTGAATTGTAAATTTTTTAAACTTCCAACGACGACGGCCCACGAGTCGCTGAGCGATGGTACTAATTAAATTTTTAACGAGTGAGCATCAGAATTTTGGTACCTTTCAGGCGTATTATATTAAAGTCCGTGAAATTGTTTTTGTTAATAATCCATCCAGGAATTGGCAAATAAAATTATTTATATTTTTTTAACACGTTCACTATGTTAGGGGGCACATGTGTCCCGTATTTATGACTAGAATTCTATCAAACTTCTCTACATGCGGAGGTTTTAACTTCGTCGTACTTTGACAGAATCAAAAGTTTTTCGGCACCGATCGGTAACCAAAATCGTTGATCAAATGGTAGTGAATGATTCAGATTTTAAAAGGAGTGTAAAAGTAAGACGACGCGGCACGTTTTGGACGCGATCTGTTGATACCGACTTTTTCTTAAAGGCAGAAAAAACGAAAAATTACACTAGAAAAAGGCACAGATGCATGATGTCACAAACCGGATATAACAAAAAAATTAATAAAAAAGTTATAAACAACTTTATCACAAAATTTCATCGTTTAAATCGTTTAAGTAGACTCTTATCTACACGTTGTTGTTAAAAAAATTAATTTGAAACGGGTGGACCCGCGAAAAAAAATTCATAAAAAAGTTATAAACAATTTTACCAAAAATTTTATAGTTTTAATCATTTAGGTAGACTCATATCTACACGTCGTTGTTAAGAAATTGAATTTGACATGCGTCAAACATTGCCATTTTGGCCTTTGAAAGTTTGCCATACTATATATGTGGTTTGGGTGGACCCGCGAAAAAAAATTCATCAAAAAGTTATAAACAATTTTACCAAAAATTTCATCGTTTTAATCGTTTAAGTTGACTCTTATCTACACGTTGTTGTTAAAAAATTTAATTTGAAACGCGTCAAATAGTGCCATTTTGGCCTTTGAAAGTTTGCCACATTATATATGTGGTTTGGGTGGACCCGCGAAAAAGAATTCATCAAAAAGTTATAAACAATTTTACCAAAAATTTCATCGCTTAAACCGTTTAAGTAGACTCTTATCTACACGTTGCTGTCGAAAAATTAAATTTTAAACGCGTCAAACAGTGCCATTTTGGCCTTTGAAAGTTTGCCATACTATATATGTGGTTTGGGTGGACCCGCGAAAAAGAATTCATCAAAAAGTTATAAACAATTTTACCAAAAATTTCATCGCTTAAACCGTTTAAGTAGACTCTTATCTACACGTTGCTGTCGAAAAATTAAATTTTAAACGCGTCAAACAGTGCCATTTTGGCCTTTGAAAGTTTGCCATATTATATATAAGGTTTGGGTGGACCCGCGAAAAAAAATTCATAAAATAGTTATAAATAATTTTACGCAAAATTTCATCGTTTAAATCGTTTAAGTAGACTCTTATCTGCACGTTGTTGTTAAAAAATTGAATTTGAAACGCGTTAAACAGTGCCATTTTGGACTTTGAAAGTTTGCTATATTATATGAGTGCTTTGGGTGGACCCGCGAAAAAAATTCATCAAAAAGTTATAAACAATTTTACCAAAAATTTCATCGTTTAAATTGTTTAATTAGACTCTTATCTACACGTTGTTGTTAAAAAAATGAATTTGAAACGCGTCAAACAGTGCCATTTTGGCCTTTGAAAATTTGCCATATTATATATGTGGTTTGGGTGGACCCGCGAAAAAAATTCATCAAAAAGTTATAAACAATTTTACCAAAAATTTCATCGTTTAAATCGTTTGAGTAGACTCTTATCTACACGTTGTTGTTGAAAAATTAAATTTGAAACGCGTCAAACAGTGCCATTTTGGCCTTTGAAAGTTTGCCATATTATATATAAGGTTTGGGTGGACCTGCGAAAAAAAATTCATAAAATAGTTATAAATAATTTTACGCAAAATTTCATCGTTTAAATCGTTTAAGTGGACTTTTATCTACATGTTGTTATTAAAAAATTAAATTTGAAACGCGTGAAACAGTGCAATTTTGGACTTTGAATTCTTGTCATTTTAAAAGGGGAGTTCGCGTGGACTCAAGAAAAAATAATTTAAATTGTGAATTGACTGTACATCTATAGGCTTATGTTAATTACATTCTTAGCGTTAGATTTATGATAAATCATTAAAATTGAAGAAATTTTATTCGGTGGTAGAGGCGCCGGGCAATCCGTGGCTGAAAAATCCGTGGCTATCTTCACATCGATATTACTATAAATCGATCGGAAATTGTGCAATCGAAATCTTTTTTTAAATTTTGTATGGAGAAATTGTAAGTTGATAAGGAATAAATAAGAATCGATAGAAGAAGAATATAAATACAAAAGAATAATGATCTGATATTTTCCTCTATGCGATACAAAAAATGTGTTCTCGGAAAATGCGGCTTCACGCCGCGGGTATCAAAATCCTTTATGTTTCGTTGAAAGAAAGAAAGAAAAAAAAAACGATTTCACAATAAGCTTGCGAACCATTAACCCCCCGGTCCGGTAACAATGGCGAGCCTCAACGAACAAAACCAAGCACAGGTAAAGTCGCCCGTAAGTGAGATATCCTCGGTGTCCCCCGCTGTCAGTTGTCACAAGCGCGCATTTTCGAAATTGGACTCTGGAATGTCACTAAATAATGACGAAAGGATTCCCGTCGGCCGTTGACGGCACCGTCAATTGAGCCGCGCGCTCCTTTTGTTTCGTCGTAATGTTGTTTATCGTCCTCCTCCTCCGCCTTGTAAGGATCTCGTACTTTTTTTTCTCTCCGTTTTACATCCGAAGATTTTTGCGTCTTCCAGACTCAAAAATAAACCGGACCGGGCCAGAGTTCGTCATCAATCAACCGCCGCAACATTTGTCATCGCTAATGAGACCGGTCAATTTCCGGATAGGAAACTGGCTGATGTCTTGTATTGTGCTCCAGACATGTTATTATAGTCCACCCACGGGACTCAATTAGATTACGCAACGGCCGTTCGAATGCCGCATTGAAGGTAATTATCGAACTAGGAAGCGGATTGGAAATGGAGGATCTTTCTTCTGATAGCAGTACGTCACGTGTACAGAAATAAAAAAGGAGTGGGAAATTTAATTTCTTCTAATAGTAGTATATTACGTCTGCAGAAATAATAAAAGAATGGGAAATTCAATATCTTCTAATAGCAATGTATTACATCAACAGAAATAAAAAAATAGTGGGAAATTCAATTTCTTCTAATGGCAGTATATTTCGTTTACAGATATAAAAAATTCAATTTCTTCTAATAGCAGTATCTTACGTCAACAGAAATAAAAAAAGAGTGTGGAAATTCAATTTCTTCTAATAGCAGTATATTACGTCTCCAGAAATAAAAAAATAGTGAAAAATCAAATTTCTTCTATACCTCATTTAATAACCAGGCGGACTAAACGCGAAAGCCACATTTACACTAGAAAAAATCACTAGAAAAGTAACCAGAAATATTTTGGCGGTAGAAATAAATTTATTTGAACGGGACATATTTGGCAGGTCATCTCTATCCTTCAATTCAATTAAAATTTTATCCAATGTAGGGATTTCATTTTTAAAGAAAAAACTATGTATAATTCTCCGCACACCATATTTCGTAATTTCATTGTGAACATCTTGGGTCACCGGACGTCCTCCAAGATGTTTAGGACTTGTTAAAGCTCCAATCTCGTTATACTCCCCAATTGTGCGATACACCGTACTTCTAGCCAATCCTAAAAATAATGCATGTTTACAATTTGATTCCAATTGCAACAACTTTCTCTACACTTACCCAATGAATCGACAACTTTTTTGTACAACGGCAGTAGGTTTTAAACCCTCTTGTATCAAAACTTTATATAAGTTCAATATGGACTGCTTTCCTAGGGTTAAAGCTCCCAAATCCAAACTCTTCCGTTTCTTAGGGGGCGAAATCGACGCCGAACTGGTGCCGGGTACAGCATCCATAGTTATAAACAAAATAACTTTCCATTAAAATCACGGGATAGGCTCTTAAAAGAACTGATATTTTACACTACTAATGGGAGAAATAACTGGTAGAAAACACAAAAACTGAACGAAACACGTGGAACCGGTAAGAAGCAAGTAACAGTGATAGATCAGCTGATCATAACAACCGCCATTACTATTTTCAGCAATTTTGGCCTGTGTAAAAACGGCGGCCCTTTGGCCAATCACAACAACGTATTTTGGCGGCAATAATTTGATTTAGTCCGCCTGGTTATTAAATGAGGTATAGTAGCAGTATATTACGTCTGCAGAAATAAAAAAATAGTGGGAAATTCAATTTCTTCTAATAGCAGTACATCACGTCCACAGAAATAAAAAAAAAGTGGGAATTTTTGGAGAGAGTGAAATAAATGGGTGGCTTGGGAATTCGTTGCCAAACAATTCGTAAACTAGCCGTGAAATGTATTCAAGTCCATTTGGAACTTGGCACTGGGCCGTTATCAATTAATCATTGCATCATTAAAGACAGTTCCGCTGAATGATACATACGACTCGTATTGCGTGCGATAGCTACATGTAGATGTTATAAATGTGAAATGTGCAAGTATTACACCACTTCTAGCTTCACCGAATACATAACTGTTAGTGGCTGAATGGTTAACAGCAAAAAAAAAACAACAACAACTGCTTAAGTCTAATGAACGATATACCGGGTGACCCAGGGATCTGTAAAAGCCCCATAACTTATTTGCTATTTGAGATATCGACTTCTAGTTTTCTTGAACTGCTACCGACACTTATTCTACATATTTTAAAAATTATGTATGTTTTTCTACAGGGTGTCCCAATATACATAACAGAACATAGTTATGTTTTTTTAAAAAGAACACCTTATATTTTATACTTTATTTTCAACCCTCTTGAGAAGCTTATAAAAATAGTATAAGATAGTATGGGTCTATTATGGACGATTCGTTAGTTATGGGCAAATTTGTGGCAAAAACAAGGATACATTGAAAAAGTTGCAGAAGCGCTCCTAGCAATACTAGCGTCGTTTTTTATACACTAAATAATTTTCCACATCATGAAAAATAATACAAATCGGTTTTGATTCTTTTTTGTTCATACTGCTATACAGGGTGTCAACATTCGCAAAATAATGGATAACTATTTTTTTTCAAATGGAACACCCTATATATCTTGCCACCAATGCATGGAATTTTTAATAAGCTTTCCAATGATGTACAATTTGTTTAATTAAATATTAAGAATTCTTGAGATTTATCCATAAAAACATTTTTCTTTTGCCACCTCCTGCTCATTTTTGGATTTTCAGCCAAAACTATGCATTTTCTGAAAAAATAATAAGATATCAAAGTTGTAGAGCGGAACATTTTCGATCGACATAGGTCTTTAGACTTTTCCAATAATGCGTGCATTGCCCGCCAGAGTGCGCAAAATCGTGACCGTATATACATTTTAGCGTTTTTCTCAAATTTTTTGTTAATTAATTGCACTATACTTTATTTTCCAAGTCCTCTAGCAGAAAAACGCGTAATTATAGAATTATTCGAATGACCTACATCGATTGAAAAAATTCCGCTCTACAACTCTTAAAAGAATCAATTTTTGCCCAAAATGCATAGTTTTCGCTAAAAATTCAAAAAACCATTGAAAAATGCAAAAATTAATATATACATTTTCAATTTGCATTTTTAGGGAAAACTATGCATTTTGGCACAAATTGCTTCTATTAAGAGTTGTAGAGCGGAACATTTTCAATCGATATGGGCCATTTTCATTTCCCTATAATTTCCCGTTTTTCCGCTAGAGGGTGCGGAAAATAAAGTATAGTGCAATTTATTAATAAAAAAATTGAAAAGAAAACGCAGGCAATGCACACATTATCTTAAAAGTTGAAAGACCTCTGTCGACCTATTTTCGCTCTAAAACTTTGGTCTCTTATAATTTTTCCTGAAAATGCATAGTTTTGGCTAAAAATTCAAAAATCAGCAGAAGGTGACAAAACAAATATGTTTTTATTGATAAATCTCAAGAATCCTTAATATTTTGTCATACAAACTGTACACCATTGGAAAGCTTATTGAAAATGCCATAGATTGGTTGCAACTTATATATACTGACATTCTGTGCTGGATTTTTTTACTTACCTCCGGATTTTCACGAGAAAAATCATTAGTTGAAATTTTAACGAATAATGGTTGCCATAACACCTAAAAATATAACTGAGAATGCAAATTATTTATTTAATATCCTTTTTGCAGTCACATATAATCATTGATAAACAAACAAATAAAAAATTAACTCGACGATCGTGCGGCATCCGTGCAGTGTATTTATTGAAAAAAATGTCTTGGAATTTTCATGGCTGAACTGCTCCGGTGGAGTGCAGCGCGAAAACTCTATTCAGATTCGTTATGCTTCGAGCTCGGCTGCTATTTTCATTATGATAATAAAATACCTCTTCGCTTCTGAGTAATCAGCTGTAATAAATATTGCATCGGCATAGGCAAAAGCACGCCTTGAAACGTTTGCTGAAAGAAACAATAGCGTATTTACTTTTGTTTGGTTTACTCGCGATTGATCAATCGATTTTTGTACGAGAGAAAAGCGCATCAATTCGGATATTTGTATACGAGTGTAAATAACTGATATTTAGTTAAAATATAGGACATTGTAGTATTCTTCCTGCCATGTATAAAATCTTTGAGTTTAAAACCAATTGTTCAATAGTTGAAGGACTTGTTCACCAAGTTTCACCTTTACAGTGCTGCAATTGTTAGGCATTTAGAAAAGTAAAGTTTCAATTGTTTTTTTCTTGTGGGACTACTTTTTTAATTGTTTTATATTCCGACTCGAACTTTGGTATCTCCTAATATTTCGACATATTGCTGTCTGTTTTCTAAATACGACTTTAGCCATAAATTTGCCCACACTCTATACTTTTCTATTTTTAATAATAACATACCATTTCCACCAAATCAAATGCTCTACTTAGATCGAACAATATTCGCAATGGTATTTTGAAATGATCACACTTGAAGATCCCACGAATCAATTCTGAATTTGAACATTTTTCAAACCGCTCAAAAAATGTAAAAACAATTGAAACGAACTCTAAACTTTTGAAATCTGTCTAAAATAGATTGCACTTAATTTTTCTACTAAAATTAGCAAATATTCCTACCCTAAATTTCGAAATAATCACACTTGAAGATCCCCCGGTTCAATTCTAAAGTTGAGCATTTTCCGAACCGCTCAAAAAATATAAAAACAATTGCCACCAACGGCAAATTTTACAAATTTATTCAGAATCCATTCCTTTTTAAAATTTCATCAACACGTGGAAACACCTCATCCTTAAATTTTGATATAACCCCATTTATATGGACCAGAAATAATTTTTGAAGTTGTGCATTTTCCCACTTGTTTAAAAAATAGAAAAACAATTGCCACCAACGCCAAATTTTACAAATTTATTCAGAATCCATTCCTTTTTAAGATTTCATCAACACATGAAAACGCCTTATCCTTAAATTTTGATATAATCCCATTTGTACGGACTAGAGTTAACTTTTGGAGTTGTGCATTTTCCCACTTGTTTAAAAAATAGAAAAACAATTGCCACCACCGCCAAATTTTACAAATTCATGCAGAATCCATTCCTCTTTAAGATTTCATCAACACGTGGAAACACCTCATCCTTAAGTTTTGATATAATCCCATTTGTACGGACCAGAGTTAATTTTTGGAGTTGTGCATTTTCCCACTTGTTTAAAAAAATAGAATAACAATTGCCACCAACGCCAAATTTTACAAATTCATGCAGAATCCATTCCTCTTTAAGATTTCATTAACACGTGGAAACACCTCATCCCTAAATTTTGATATAATCCCATTTGTACGGACTAGAGTTAACTTTTGGAGTTGTGCATTTTCCCACTTGTTTAAAAAATAGAAAAACAATTGCCACCAACGCCAAATTTTACAAATTCATGCAGAATCCATTCCTCTTTAAGATTTCATCAACACGTGGAAACACCTCATCCTTAAATTTTGATATAATCCCATTTGTACGGACCGGAGTTAATTTTTGAAGTTGTGAATTTTCCCACTTGTTTAAAAAATTGAAAAACAATTGCCACCAACGCCAAATTTGACAAATTCATTCAGAATCCATTCCTCTTTAAGATTTCATCAACACGTGGAAACAGCTCATCCTTAAATTTTGATATAATCCCATTTGTACGAACCAGAGTTAATTTTTGGAGTTGTGCATTTTCCCACTTGTTTAAAAAATAGAATAACAATTGCCACCAACGCCAAATATTACAAATTTATTCAGAATCCATTCCCCTTTAAGATTTCATCAACACGTGGAAACACCTCATCCTTAAATTTTGATATAATCCCATTTGTACGGACCAGAGTTAATTTTTGGAGTTGTGCATTTTCCCACTTGTTTAAAAAATATAAAAACAATTGCCACCAACGCCAAATTTGACAAATTTATTCAGAATCCATTCCTCTTTAAGATTTCATCAACACGTGGAAACAGCTCATCCTTAAATTTTGATATAATCCCATTTGTACGAACCAGAGTTAATTTTTGGAGTTGTGCATTTTCCCACTTGTTTAAAAAATAGAAAAACAATTGCCACCAACGCCAAATTTTACAAATTCATGCAGAATCCATTCCTCTTTAAGATTTCATCAACACGTGGAAACACCTCATCCTTAAGTTTTGATATAATCCCATTTGTACGGACCAGAGTTAATTTTTGGAGTTGTGCATTTTCCCACTTGTTTAAAAAATAGAAAAACAATTGCCACCACCGCCAAATTTTACAAATTTATTCAGAATCCATTCCTCTTTAAGATTTCATCAACACGTGGAAACAGCTCATCCTTAAATTTTGATAAAATCCCATTTGTACGGACCAGAGTTAATTTGAATCCCAGAGATAAATCGTTATTTCTTTCTTCAAAAAAAGAGGGGGGGGGGGGTATATTGTATAAGTGGCTCTACCATCAACATGTTCCACGAGCCGCCACTGTTTGGAATGCTAGTTTTAAATGTTGATTTTTTTATCCAAATATTTTCTTTTAGGTAATTTTTTTTTTATTATCCAACTTTCTATAAATATTTCTCGGGTCAATTCACTTGCGTTTGTAGATTTTAACTGATTGAACCGTTAGCTTACGAGCTAGTTTATAACAGACAACCAAAATGAGCTCATTTATGTATTGATCTTGGTGGATGCGCCGGGAACAGAAACTGTATGGTTCATAGGAGGATATTTTGATTTTATTTTTTGTGGTTTGTAAGGCAAGGGCTATTATGAATAACATTTTTATTGTTTATTTAGTTTTGGTTATAACTCGAAAACCCGGTTCTTAATTTATTCGCCAATTTTTTTTAGATTTTATCATTGAAAATCAGACGGATACTGCAATTCAAATGCATTCCGTAATTAAGGTGCGTAATGGAAACACCACTGAAAGCGTGATGGCGACGGCGATAAACACAATCGGGAGTCGGAATGCGTCCGTCGGATCCAATTAAAACCTCAAAGCATATTATCGACGATCGGATTGCGTGTTCGATTCGCGAAAACTGTAAATCAAACGTACGCGGCGCGGTCAAATCGTCTGTTAAATTGTATTTTGATTCGGCGTGGACATTGTACGGATTCAATTAAACACGTTCATTTTGCGGCGAGAAGCCGCGACTCTCTCTCAGCGCCAAAAGCAACAGTAAAATAAAACCAAAGCGCGGGTCCCAAGACACATGAGAGCCCTGTTTGCACTCCGTCCGCGCCCAGACTAAATTAAATGGAAAAATAATAAACACTCGCCACGTTATTGCGTAATAAATTATGTCGGCCGATCATTTGCAAGTCACGTTTTTGCGTGCTTTGGTAAACGGCCATTTTTTTTTTTCGTTTTGCTTTCGAATGCGTCGCTCGAGTGTAAACAGTTGCAAATTTACTGCTTGTAACGGGTTTAAGGATTTTTCGGAATGAGTCTGCGGACCCTGAAATTATCTTCTGAAAATGGGACTGGAAAAAGTCCACCCTCGCTTATTAGAGCTCACCACGAGCTCTTCTTAATTTTTTTTTGCTTTGGATACATGCCCATGTGATCAGCCCTAGGCTATTAGGAACTTGTAAATTTTAATTTCTTTTAAATGATTGTTGGGCAAGCATGTAATCATTTCATCTCCATGGATTTAATTTTTCTGCCATCAACAGACCGCGTTAGCGTTTCGAATGAATCATTTGGTGAATGCGCGACGCAATCTGCTTTACAAATTTACAAACGACGTAACCTACATGCGCAGAATTCTAAAACGGCCATTATTCGCTAAGATGGTGGATTTTTCAAAGCGCTGCCGAGGAATAATAACCAACTGCAACTGAAGACTGCTCGGAGAGCGCCTGTCGGTATGTCGGGAATTGTCGAGATCTCGCGGCGCAGATAGATTCCGACTATAATTTATGTAGGCAGTATATGTCGTCTTCCGTGAATCCCATTTCGCCTTGGAGTCGCTAGTTAGCATCGGGAGATGGCTTGAATTATCTCGGCGTCCTCCTGGTGAAATCTCATTGTGTTTCGTTCGCGGATTGGTATTAAAACGCATGTCAAATGGTTGTATTCGCGCGTGTTACAACCTAGTCATGACTGAATTAGCATACATAAATACATCAGGAATTATAAAGTGGAGGAATGAAGACGGCAAGGACAATGGATGCGGATTGGCAGGCCGAGACGTGGATTTGCATTCCCGCTTTTTCTCCAGACCGCGCACTCCCACGTCTTCTCACTCTTCTAGCCATAAACTTTAATATATTCATTAAATATCTGAACTGGACCCTCTAAAAACATTATTAAATTTTATAATGATTTTAAACTAAATTTGTTTACGATACTGTTACGAGGTCAGCCCTTGATCCTCTACAGCGGACAGGTGTAACTTGAGGCCCGCGGGCCGCATGCGGTGCTAAATCTTCTTTTATGCGGCCAGCCCCAGAAAGTAAAGTTTCAATTGTTTTTTATATTTTTTGATCGGTGTGGAAAATGCTCAACTTCAGTTTTGAACCGGAGGATCTTCAAGTGTGATTATTTCTAAATCTAGGGTAGGAATCTTTGCTAATTTCAGTAGAAAAATTAAGTGCAATCTATTTTAGATAGATTTCAAAAGTTTAGAGTTTGTTTCAATTGTTTTTATATTTTTTGAGCGGTTTGGAAAATGCTCGAATTCAGAATTGAATCAAGGGATCTTCAAGTGTGATTATTTCGAAATCTAGGGTAGGAATCTTTGCTAATTTTAGTAGAAAAATTAAGTGCAATCTATTTAAGATAGGTTTCAAAAGTTTAGAGTTTCTTTCAATTGTTTTTATATATTTTTTTGCGGTTTGGAAAATGCTCGAATTCAGAATTGAATCAAGGGATCTTCAAGTGTGATTATTTCGAAATCTAGGGTAGAAATCTTTGCTAATTTTAGTAGAAAATTAAGTGCAATCTATTTTAGATAGATTTCAAAAGTTTAGAGTTTGTTTCAATTGTTTTTATATTTTTTTGGCGGTTTGGAAAATGCTCGAATTCAGAATTAAACCGAGGGATCTTCAAGTGTGATTATTTCAAAATCTAGGGTAGGAATCTTTACTAATTTCAGTAGAATAATCAAGTGCAATCTATTTAAGATAGATTTCAAAAGTTTAGAGTTTGTTTCAATTGTTTTTATATTTTTTTTGCGGTTTGAAAAATGCTCGAATTCAGAATTGAATCGAGAGATCTTCAAGTGTGATTATTCGAAATCTAGGGTAGGAATCTTTGCTCATTTTAGTAGAAAAATTAAGTGCAATCTATTTAAGATAAATTTCAAAAGTTTAGAGTTTGTTTCAATTGTTTTTATATTTTTTTGCGGTTTGGAAAATGCTCGAATTCAAAATTGAATCGAGGGATCTTCAAGTGTGATTATTTCGAAATCTAGGGTAGGAATCTTTGCTAATTTTAGTAGAAAAACTTAGTGCAATCTATTTAAGATGTATTTTAAAAGTTTAGAGTTCGTTTCAATTGTTTTTATATTTTTTTGAGCGTTTTAAAAAACGCTCGAATTCAGAATTTAATCCAGGGATCTTCAAGTGTGATTATTTCGAAATCTAGGGTAGGAATGTATGCAATTTTCTAGGCAAATGTAGTGCAATATATTTAAGGGGAATTACAAAAGTTGAGTTTTTTTTTTCAATTTTTTTTCCGAGTTTTAAAAAAATATTTGACCCCAGAATATTCAAATGCGATTATTTCGAAATCTGGGGTTGGAATATATGTAATTTTTTCTAGGCAACTGAAGTGCAATATATTTAAGGGGAATTGCAAAAGTTGAGTTTTTTTAATTTTTTTCTTTTTGAGTTTAAAAAAAAATATTTGACCCCAGAATATTCAAATGCGATTATTTCGAAATCTGGGGTTGGAATATATGTAATTTTTTCTAGGCAACTGAAGTGCAATATATTTAAGGGGAATGGCAAAAGTTGAGTTTTTTTTTCATTTTTTTTTTAGTTTTAAAAAAATATTTGATCCCAGATTATTCAAATGTAATTATTTCGAAATCTGGGGTTGGAATATATGCATTTTTTTCTAGGCAGATAAAGTGCAATATATTTAAGGGGAATTCCAAAAATTGAGTTATTTTCATTTTTTTTTTTTGAGTTTTAAAAACATATTTGACCCCAAAATATTCAAATGTGGTTATTTCGAAATCTAGGGTAGGAATATATGCAATTTTTTTCTAGGCAAATGAAGTGCAATATATTTAAGGAGAATTACAAAAGTTGAGTTTTTTTTTTAAATTTTTTTTTTAGTTTTAAAAAAATATTTGACCCCAGAATATTCAAATGTGATTATTTAGAAATCTGGGGTTGGAATATATGCATTTTTTCTAGGCAAATGAAGTGCAATATATTTAAGGGGAATTACAAAAGTTGAGTTTTTTTTTCAATTTTTTTTTGAGTTTTAAAAAAATATTTGACCCCAAAATATTCAAAAGCGATTATTTCGAAATCTGGGGTTGGAATATATACATTTTTTTCTAGGCAAATGAAGTGCAATATATTTAAGGGGAATTGCAAAAGTTGAGTTTTTTTTTCAATTTTTTTTTTGAGTTAGAAAAAATATATTTGACCCCAGAATATTCAAATGTGATTATTTCGAAATCTGGGGTTGGAATATATGCATTTTTTTCTAGGCAAACGAAGTGCAATATATTTAAGGGGAATTGCAAAAGTTGAGTTTTTTTTCCATTTTTTTTTTAGTTTTAAAAAATATTTTACCTCAGAATTTTCAAATGTGATTATTTTGAAATCTAAACTGGGAATGTTCCAAATTGTGTAGATATATAAAGTGCAACCTATTTTAGGGGAATTTCAATATTTTAAGGTTTGCTACAATTGTTTTCTATTTTTTTTTCGGTTTGTAAAAAAAATTCGGCCTCAGAATTGTTCAAGAGTGATTATTTTAAAATCTAAGCTAGGAATGTTTCCCAAATTTTATAGAACTATAAAGTGGAATCTATTTTAACTGAATATCAAAAGTTTTGAGTTTGTTTCAACTGTTTTTATCTTTTTTTTTTCAGCGGTTTGGAAAATGTCCGACTTCATAATTGAACTGAGGGGTGTTCAAGTGTGATTATTTCGAAATCTAGGGTAAGAATGCATGCATTTTTTTTATAAAAATGAAGTCCAATATATTTTAAGTAAATTTAAAAAAATTAGATTTTGTTTCAATTATTTTTTCTATTTTTTTTGTGTGTTTTGAAAAATATTCGACCTCGGAATGTTCAAATGTGATTATTTCGAAATCTATGGTAGAAACGTATGCATTTTTTTTAGAAAAATGAAGTCCAATATATTTTAAGTAAATTTCACAAAATGAGATTTTGTTTAAATTATTTTTCAATTTTTTTTTTGTTTTGAAAAATTTTCGACCTCAGAATATTCAAATGTGATTATTTCGAAATCTATGGTAGGAACGTATGCATTTTTTTTAATAAAAATGAAGTGCAATAAATTTTAAGTGAATTTAAAAAGTTGAGAGTTTGTTTCATTTTTTTTTCTCATGTTTTGAAAAATATTCGACCCTCAGAATGTGTTCAGATTAGATTATTTCGAAATCTAGAGTAGGAATGTATACAATTTTTTTTACAAAAATGAAATCCAAAATATTTTAAGTGAATTTAAAAAGTTAAACCTTTGTTTCAATTATTTTTTCTATTTTTTATTTTGGTGGCGTTTTGAAAAATATTCGACCTCAGGATGTTCAAATGCGATTATTTCGAAATCTAAGGTAGCGATGTTCCTAAATTTTGTAGATTTATAAAATGCAATCTATTTTAGGGGATTTTCAAAAGTTTGAGGGTTGTTTCAATTGTTTTTCAATTTTTTTTTTGCGGTTTGTTCAAAGTTCGGCTTCAGAATTGAACAGGGGGTTGTTCAAGTGTGATTATTTTGAAATCTAGAGTGGAATTGTTTCCCAAATTTTATAGAACTATAAAGTGGAATCTGTTTTTATGTGAATTTTGAAAATCTAAAGTTTGTTGCTATTATTTTTCCATTTTTTAAACGACTTGAAAAATGTTGAAAATTTTCTATTACTCCAGCGGGTGTTCGTGTGTGATTAATTCAAAATCTAGAGGAGGGATGTTGGTAGATTTTTATAGAATAACGAAGTGCAATCTGTTTTAAGTACACTTAAAAAAGTCTAAAGTTTGTTACAATTGTTTTTCTATTTTTTTTTTAACGACTTGGAAAATGTTGAAAATTTTCAATTACTCCAGCGGGTGTTCACGTGTGATTATTTCGAAATCTAGAGGAGGGATGTTGGTAGATTTTTATAGAATAACAAAGTACAATCTGTTTTAAGTGAATTTAAAAAAGTCTAAAGTTTGTTGCAATTGTTTTTCTATTTTTTTAACGACTTGGAAAATGTTGAAAATTTTCAATTGCTCCAGCGGGTGTTCACGTGTGATTATTTCGAAATCTAGAGGAGGGATGGTGGTAGATTTTTATAGAATAACGAAGTACAATCTGTTTTAAGTGAATTTAAAAAAGTCTGAAGTTTGTTGCAATTGTTTTTCTATTTTTTCAACGACTTGGAAAATGTTGAAAATTTTCAATTACTGTGTTCACGTGTGATTATTTCGAAATCTAGAGGAGAGATGTTGGTAGATTTTTATAGAATAACGAAGTGCAATCTGTTTTAAGTGAATTTAAAAAAGTTTAAAGTTTGCTGCAATTGTTTTTCTATTTTTTAACGACTTGGAAAATGTTGAAAATTTTCACGTGTGATTATTTCGAAATCTAGAGAGTGATGTTGGCAGTTTTGTATGGAATAACGAAGTAGCTTTAAAAATTGCGCGTCGGCTTTTATTTTTTTGAAATCGGAGACGACACGGTGACGTGAAATACAGTGGTCCACGAGAACTGCACCAGAAACCCGTTCTTTTTCCCTCCTACGCCCGATTGGAGTTCGGTTGCGTTGGAGGTCAACTTTTCCCAAACACCGTGAAATTCACCAGAAACACAAGACGGGGTTCCATTTAACTTTCGCGAAAACAAACGACGCTAAAATCGAATTGCATCGGTCGGTTCCCTTTTTGAACGCAATTCGTTCCGCGGCGAAAATAAAAGTGATTTACATATTAGAAATAATTCTCCGCGCGATTCCAATCTGTGACTAACTTTAGGCAATAAACCGCGGAAACAAATGTTGCGGGCCTTCGGCCGTGGCCTGTGATTACCACGAAGGAGGCATTTCATGATCTCGGCCGCGGTGGTACGTGTGGGCAGATGACCGTCCCGCGCGTACTTATTATCTTGATAATAGTGTTACTATACAAACATGGCTTAAAAGTGCCGCTCGGGTCATTATAAAAGAAACTAGAACCGGCCCGGATTGATGTTGATGCTGATGTTGATGTCTCACTCTGCCGGAACGGATCCGCTCCGGGGTCGTGCGACTCGGGCGGCTCTGGCTCTCTCTCTCTCTCTCTCGTTCCTCTCTCGATTTTTCCCATCCGAAAAAATCGTGCATTTCTCTTCTCTTCTCATTGGAATTTTTTTTTAATGACCGTGGTGTATAAACATACGAATATGGGAAATATCGGGCTGGAGTGATGTGAAGACTTCATTACGGATGCCCACGCACTTGTGTCTGATCTGCATACCGAGATCGCTCACTTTGGTATTCCGCGGGTAAAAAAATTGTTTCTCATCTCTGTTTGGAATACTGGTTATTGATAATTGTTTTTTTTTTGTAATTATTTTTAATTATTCATAGACGTTCCGAGACACAATTTTATCGGACAGTTCGAAGTTTTTGATCCACACCTAATCTTTAAAGAAAGCGTGACCATACAAACAAACTTGGAGCGTGGATCGAGGCGCGTGGAGCGTGGAGCGTGGCGCGTGGAGCGTGGAGCGTGGCGCGTGGAGCGTAGAGCGAAAAATCACATTAACAAGAATTAAAACATGGATGATTAGTTTCAATCCGAGATACATGGTAAATTACCCTCTCTTCACAATATCCTAAACTTCCATATCAAACTGCGGGCAACGTATGATAATAATTGTCACTCCTCGACGACGATACCTCATTCGCTCCTCGTACCAAAAAGGCTTACGATACGAAAACGATGTCGATGTCGATGTTGGCACAAACCTGTATATCACCGCGCGCGCGCGCACATAGATTCTCGGTCGTGTCGTTAATTCCCCCACGAATGTGTGTATTGTGGTGAAGAGTGTTACCTTTAGTAAAGAGGTATGTGTCTGGTTCGTGGTGGAATAGAGTGAGAGACCGTGACAGGGTGTAATATATAACGTCTTCAACAAACAGCGGCCGGTCCTCCTCCTCCCACCGAGATCTTCATCACAGCTGGTTTTATTCCGAGAACACCTCCGGTACCTGTTGCTTTTCTCATCCTCGGGCCACTCTTAACTTAAGCACGGTGTGCCGCTAATCAAAAAGAAATTCCAAATTTATACCACCCCGCCGTATAAATAACAGCGCGGCCACAATGCTATCAGATCCGGCAGGGACACAATTCAAATCTGTTGGGACAAGCCTTTTTTTTTTTTTGTTTGGTCTATTATTTCTCTAAACGGAAATATATTCTTTGTTTTGATGATAATCGCAAGAATGGCAGTAATGGCAGAAATTATGGTCGGTCGGGGTGGTGAAGCAGTCACGATTTTCGTTTTAAAATATCAGCTGCTTAAAATATTAACAAAGTTTGAAAATTTTGGAAAAAAATTATTTTTCAGATTTTGAAGGCCCGTAGCGGCTAAACGAAGAATCCGAATCGAACGCGGTTTGCAAATCCGTGCTCCTTGTGTGCAAATTAGTCGGATTCAAATAAAATTGGCGATTTTTAATTTTTGACGAAAACCTGAAAAACTACCTTGCTTTTGCTCAAAAATTGCATTTGAAATGATTTCCTGAAGAGACCACTGGTTTGATTCGGGGTTTCTATACGTCACTGGAAAGATCCCCTCAAGACGCCTCGGAAAATGTACTTTCGCAAGAACAGATGTCGATTTGAAGCCCGTCAACAAAGAAAACTCGAAAATAGAGAAATTCGAAAAAATCAACTCTTTTAATAATCATCATAGACTCTTATGTAATGCCTTTTTCTTCATCAGAAGAACGTGCTAAATCGATTGGCGTTAAAAAATTTCACCTAGGAAAAAATGCAAAAAAAATTGCAAGTCACCATAAACATATTAGAAAATTTTCAAAAAAAGTCGATTTTTTTAGACTTTTAACGGCCATAGCGGCTGAACGAAAACTCCAAATTGAACGCGGTTTTCAAATCTGTGCTCCTCGTGTGCGAATTAGTCGGATTCAATTAAAATTGGCGATTTAAAATTTTTGACGAAAACCTGAAAAACTACCCCTTCTTACTTTTGCTCAAAAATTGGCTTTGAAATAATTTCCTGAAGAAACCACTGGTTCGATTCCGCGTTTCTACACATCACTGGAAAGATCCCTTCAAGACGCCTCGGAAAATATACTTTCGCAAGAACAAATGTCAATTTGAAGTCCGTGACGCGTCCGCAAAGAAAACTCGAAAATGGAAAAAATCGAAAAAATCAACTCTTAATAATTATCGTAGACCCTTATATAATATCTCTTTTTCTAAATCAGAAGAACGAGCTGAATCGATTGGTATTAAAAAAATTCATTTAGGAAAAATACAAAAAAATTGGCAAGTCACCATCAGCATTTTCAAAAAGTCGATTTGATCGGCCGTAGCGGCTAAACGAAAACTCCAAATTGAACGCGTTTTTCAAATCTGTGCTCCTTGTGTATATATTAGTCGTATTCAATTAAAATTGGTGATTTTTAATTTTTGACGAAAACTTGAAAATGTAAGTAAAGCCCTTCGAACTTTTACTAAAAAAATGCAACTTTTTTAATAATCATCGTAGACCATTGAAATACCTTCTTTTTAATCAGAAAAATGGGATAAATTGATTGGCGTTAAATTTTTTTAGCGATATTCAATAGCAAAAAAATAGCGTGTAACCATGAACAAAAAAAAATCAATTTTTTAGAATTCGATCGGCTGTGGCATCTAAACGAAAACTCCAAATTGAACGCGGTTTTCAAACCACACAAAAAAAAAATCCATAAATCTTTGAAATGGGCTCCATGGACCTCAAAACAGACATTTCCGTAAAAAAAAAATTTTAAACATTTTTAGTTACTTTGGTCAAGGAAGATAAATCGTTCTTTCTTTCTTCAAAAAAAGAGGGGGTGGAGTATATTGTATAAGTGACTCTATCAAGTTCCACGAGCCGCCACAGATTATAACTGTTCGTTGTTTGTTAAACATGCATTTTTTAATTACGTTCAAAATTGAGCATTTTCTGAAATAAATTAAAAATATTAAAAATTGTTTAAAAATTCTGAAATAATTCTATACAACTCCTTAATTATTATATTTTGAGAATATGATCAATTTCTCAAAAATTCTAACAATGTATTAATGGGTTATAACCGTTCGTTGTGAAACGTGCATTTTTTTATTGTGTTCAAAATTGAGCATTTTCTAAAATAAATTAAAAATATTAAAAATTGTTTAAAAATCCTGAAATAATTCTATACAATTCCTTAATTATTTTATTTTGAGAATATAATCAACTTCTTAAAATCCAACAATTTTTTAATGGGTTATAACTGTTCGTTGTGAAACGTGCATTTTTTTATTGTGTTCAAAATTGAGCATTTTCTAAAATAAATTAAAAATATTAAAAATTGCTTAAAAATTCTGAAATAATTCTATACAACTCCTTAATTATTATATTTTGAGAATATGATCAATTTCTCAAATTCCAACAATGTATTAATGGGTTATAACTGTTCGTTGTGAAACGTGCATTTTTTTATTGTGTTCAAAATTGAGCATTTTCTAAAATAAATAAAAAATATTAAAAATTGTTTAAAAATTCTGAAATAATTCTATACAATTCCCTAATTATTTTATTTTGAGAATATGTTTAATTTCTCAAATTCCAATAAAGTATCAATGGGTTATAACTGTTCGTTGTTAAACAAGCATTTTTTTAATTGCGTTCAAAATTGAGCATTTTCTAAAATAAATAAAAAATATTAAAAATTGTTTAAAAATCCTGAAATAATTCTATACAACTCCTTAATTATTATATTTTGAGAATATGATCAATTTCTCAAATTCCAACAATGTATTAATGGGTAATAACTGTTCGTTGTTAAACAAGCATTTTTTAATTGCGTTCAAAATTGAGCATTTTCTAAAATAAATAAAAAATATTAAAAATTGTTTCAAAATTCTGAAATAATTCTATACAACTCCTTAATTATTATATTTTGAGAATATGTTTAATTTCTCAAATTCCAATAAAGTATTAATGGGTTATAACTGTTCGTTGTTAAACAAGCATTTTTTAATTGCGTTCAAAATTGAGCATTTTCTAAAATAAATAAAAAATATTAAAAATTGTTTAAAAATTCTGAAATAATTCTATACAACTCCTTAATTCTTTTATTTTGAGAATATGATCAATTTCTCAAATTCCAACAATGTATTAATGGGTTATAACTGTTCGTTGTTAAACAAGCATTTTTTAATTGCGTTCAAAATTGAGCATTTTCTAAAATAAATAAAAAATATTAAAAATTGTTTCAGAATTCTGAAATAATTCTATACAACTCATTAATTAATATATTTTGAGAAAATAATCAATTTTTTAAATTCCAACAATATTTTAACGGGTTATAACTGTTGGTTGTTGAACATGTATTTTTTAATAGAGTTCAAAATTGTGTATTTTCTAAAATAAATAAAAAATAATAGAAATTGCTTAAAAAATCTGAAATAATTCCACACAACTCCCAAATCATTATATTTTAAGAATATAATCAACTTCTTAAGATCTCCATGTTTCTAACGTTCGACATCTTATCTCGACCTCCGTGTTAAAATTCAACCAGTTTTGATTGAAAATTGAAATCAAAATATTCGTTTTTTTTCCTCCGCCCAGAACGAGATTAAATTCTTATCACCAATCCACGGCGCACCTGTTGATATCAATTCAGTTTGTCGGTCGCGGCCGCGAAATACGTTCGTTCTCTGGTTCGGAATTTGGATTTTTGAGTTTTAGTGCCCGTTGTGTTGTGATACATCTTCAGGATGTGTGTGTATGTTGGTGTTTGTGTTTTCCTCTCCATTCCGCCCCATCAATCCGAGGGAAGCAAAGAATCATCATCTAGGTTACGTCTTAACCGCCAAAACGCCTCGAAAGGATTTTCCTTTTTTGAAAGTTTTGATTTTCTTGCATTTCTTTCTTTCGCCGGAAGTGAAATAAAGTATTGTTTCTGTATTTACTCTCAATCTGATAAGAGTTCGACATAGTCACGCCCCTAAGCGCCCCTAATTCGAGGGTTAATTCGCCGCTTGGTGGCAGATTATTACGGATCACTAATTTCTAGAAACGCGAACGTACTTTTCTCATCCATTATACATTTTAGAAAAAGGGTTACAGGAAAAATATATTCTAAATAAAGGTAAAAAGGGCAACCAAGAGTTATTTTTTTTAAATTTATTTATTTGTTATTAACAAAAAAACAAAAAAATATAACTCTTGTATGCCCTCGGTATAATAATTTTAGAAATAACTGTAAAAACAGATTTACATTTTATAAACTCGCAAGTGAAAAATCTGAGTTTTAGATATATGCATGGTATCCAACAACAACCAACAATGTCATTCATTAAATATGATGTATGGGTGTTGATATGCGGAGTGTAAATCTCACCGCCGACGACTGCAATTTGCAACGGAATTATTAATATGTGAAACTCGAAAAAAGCCGAAGATTAATGCGCGCCAATTCGAGTCCAGCGGTAAATAATATATTTTCGTATTAAGCGACATCCATCATTATCAACAATCGCATAATAAACGAATGATAATAAATTGGTGGCGATAACTCACGCTGACGCCGACGGTACTAAAGATTATGTAAAATATTCCAATAATTTCAACAATACCACAAACGCATTTACATGATGAATGTGCGCGGGACATAAATAAAGAGATAATTGCGGCGCCGGATTGGATAAGTTATATGAGTGCGTGCGCAGGTCTTCTTTAAAATTTGTCTTTCTCGTTTTGGGTCGCACTTATAAATATTTACCTGTTGCGATTTAATCGGATTCGGCCGTTTGGCCGGGTCACTCACCTTTCGGATTATTTTTGGATTTTTATTGCGCATCGAAAACAAGTTCACCAGTTTTTTTCACGCTCGGCTTGTTTTGATTTCATTAACATCTCACAAATAAATTTCGAGAACTCTTCAAGCTCTAGAGTATCAAAGACTATCGAAGATTCTAAATATAAATTATTTTTATTTATTGACAATTTGACTAAAGTTTAATGTAGTTTTTACAAGGAATCTTTGATAGTCCTGAGACTATGTTCTGAAATATAAAAGATTTTAAAAGTAGCTTCAGTCACGATTGCCGTTTTAAAATTCCAGCTGCCTAAAATTCTAACAAAATTAGCAAGTCAGTTTGAAAATTTTAGAAAAAAATCGATTTTTTTAATTTTTGAACACCCATAGTATTATTTTTATTTATTTGCAGCTTGATTAAAGCTAGAGATATGTAGATAATCCCAAAATATTACATTTTATATCTCTTGTCGTTGTACTAATTAAGAAAAGAAATGATGGCATCTATGGGATCCCGATGGAACTTTACGATTATTAAGACAACAGCATTCCACTGCGCTATAAAATTACAGCGTTTTGATGTGTTTAAATTAATCTCGAAGTGTGATCACAGCGGCGGTGATAAATATAATAAAAATGTAAATTTTATTTGTGGCCGCATACAAAACGTACATTTATATCTTGGGGACTCACAGAAACCATGAACCATTTTATAACCATAATAGCTATGCATTAGTAACATCAGGACTTAAGTGTATGCTTTAACCAAATTATATGAAACAGATGTATTGTATATTTTAAAACATTATTAAGTCGAAGTGGTAAAAAACATAGTAAGTGTTTTATTCAGTGTTTCTATAATGAATTACCACGTAGTAACGGTCGCAACCATCACCATGATTATTAAGTCACTTCCCAATGTAATCAAAAATGCAAGCTGTAGTTTTTAAGAAAAATTGAGGATGGTCTCCATTTAAAGAATCGAAAACATGAGAAGAATGCAGTTTTGTGGATGTTACCATACAAAAATGATCTAGAAAAAAACAGGGGCGGCTCGTTGTAGTGAGCCAAGGAGGCATGGCACTACCTGTAGTTTCAAGCTCAGCAAGAATTTTTAATTAACTCTTGGAACATTTTTTCGCCTATTACTTTGGTCTAGGAAGATAAATTGTTCTTTCTTTCTTCAAAAAATAAGGAGGGACCGGGGGCGGGGATGTATATTATAAAAATGACTCTACCATCAGCAAGTTCCATGAGCCGCCACTGACTATAGCTGGAAACAAAATGACAACCATCAAAAGTTGAAAAGCAGAGAAAAAAAATTCAGTCTGCGCTCATAAAAATTATAAAAAATTCATTTCGGCCAAAGTAAGCTTCAAAATTTCAAAATGAATACACAATGAACATAATTTTGATAAAACACTTCGATATATATTTGACTTATTATGGCTGGAAACAAAATTGCAATCCTCAAAAGTTGAAAAGCAGAGAAAAAAATTGCAGTCGCTGCTTATAAAAATCGTAAAAAAATAATTTCGGCTGAAATAAGCTTCAAAATTTCAAAATGCATCCAGAATGAATCTAATTTTGATAATTCACTTCAATATTTGACATAGTATAGCTGGAAACAAAATGACAACCATGGAAAGTTCAGAAGCAGAGAAAAAAATGCTGTCTGCGCTTGTAAAAATTGTAAAAAATTCATTTCGGCCAAAATAAGCTTAACAATTTTAAAAGTCGAAAGACTTATATTGATCGATAATTTTCCGCTCTACAACTTTGGTTTCTTATTATTTTTTCAGAAAATGCATATTTTTGGCTGAAAATGCAAAAATGAGCAGGAGGTAACGAAAGAAAAATATTTTTATGGATAAATCTTAAGAATCCTTAATATTTCATTCTACAAATTGTACATCATTGGAAAGCTTATTAAAAATTCCATGCATTGCTGGCAAGATATATAGCGTGTTCCATTTGAAAAAAAATAGTTATCCATTATTTTGCGTATGTTGACACCCTGTATAGCAATATGAACAAAAAAGAACCAAAGCCGATTTGTATTATTCTTCATGATATGGAAAATTCTTTAGTGTATAAAAAACGACGCTAGCATTGCTAGGAGCGCTTCTGCAATTTTTTCAATGTGTCCTTGTTTTTGCCACAAATTTGCCCATAACTAACCAATCGTCCATAATAGACCCATACTATCTTATACTATTTTTATCAGCTTCTCAAGAGGGTTGAAAATAAAGTATAACATATAGGGTGTTCCATTTAAAAAAATATAACTTTGGTCTGTTGTGTATATTGGGACACCCTGTACAAAAACATACATATTTTTAAAATATGTAGAATAAGTGTGGGTATGAGTTCAAGAAAACTAGAAGTCGATATCTCAAATAGCAAATAAGTTATGGGGCTTTTACAGATCCCTGGGTCACCCGGTATATAATAAATAATTAGAAATCAATATATACAGTTAATTGAAAACTCTGGCCCAGTTTCCTAAGCCACAAAAAAAAATATTATTATTATTGAGACTATTTTTATTATTGTCACTAACGATATAAAGTCCAATTATTATTAACTAACAATTACCTCCAAAAGTCGGATTCAGCTTAAGAAATAAATCGCTGTTAATTTTCATACAAATTATCGTTAAATATTATTACAAGCGTAATCTAAGGCACCGATGTAAATTTACACCGAAGCCTCTTTTTTTTTCTTACCGAAGAGAACAAATGAACGGAACCGCAGCCGGCTTCAGCTTTTTGCCAAAGCACCGAGGCAGCAAAGAAGTCCTCTCAAGAAAGCCGTCGATGTGAGGGATTGTGTGTGTTTTGTTCAGTTAATTTGAAACGCACGGCCAGATACGTTTCATTAATATATTATTTTCTCAGTAAATTAAGCGTAAAGTTAAAACGCCTCGTCTCGTTCTGCGGCAGCCTCGCGGTCCCCTCTTCCACTGGAACGACCAGAAGACACTTCGCCGACTTATTATTTCTGCAGTAATTAAGTGTTAACGATCGAGACGCTCATTCATTTCTCAGAGAGGTATCGATGGACAAACACGATTTCTATCAAGGTGCAACAATCAAATTGCGACAGTACACAATATAGCAGTGGCAGCTCGTGAAACATGTTGATGGTAGAGCCACTTATACAATATACCCCCTCCCCCCCCATCTTTTCTGAAGAAAGAAAAAACGATTTATCTTTCTAGACCAAAGTAACTTGGATTAATAAAAAAACACCAAAATGAGATGCTTGTTGGTAAAATTAACATTGGTGATGTACAGTCTGTTTGTTAAACCGTGATGAATTTGTCGTAAACTCTGCGATGCGCCGTGGCAAAATAGTTAACAGTGATTGGGCGGGGGGGGGGGGGGGGGGCAAAATAAATGCAACATCGCAACATTGAGCCGATCGGTCAAATATTACAACCCCTGACCGTAAATTTATCACGGTATAACGAACAGACTGTACATCACCAATGTTAATTTTACCTACAAGCATCTCATTTTGGCGGTGCTAATAAAAACACTCCGTTTAAAGTGTTTCTGGCCAAAAGATGCATTAATGACCCAAAGATTTGTCCACAATCCTTCCATAATTACCCGCTCGCTCACGAAACGTCTTAATTTTATGCATATACAATACAAAATGAAACGGCATTTCAGAAAAAGGAAAAAGGAAAACCTAACAAGCTGGTACTTGTGCACACTGGTAAGTGGGTGTGCCCAAGTTGGTAGCAGTGGCGTGAATTTTAATTAATGGTCGCGATCGGCTGCAGCGTGTCAGATGCAATTAATGTTATTTGTTGTTACCGTTAGTGTCATTAATTATTTCACGAAAGTTGACGCCGTCTCTCGTCCGCGGGAAAAACGAGGACAAAGAGAGCCTCTGATTTATCGGCCGATGCATTATCCCGCGTGTGTATCGTGATTAAGTGCGTTCCCGCTTTTAAAAGAGGATTAGCCTCCAGATCCAAATATCCCGAGAGTGCGATATAAATCAGGTTTACTCTTCTGCGCCGGTAATTAAAAATCGCCCTTAACTTATTTATTTCATTACAAAAAAAAAAATGGTGATGTGGCCATCATGTTACTTTCTCCGACTTGATGGTATCATAGCCATTTATATTTACGCTTTCATGGTTTATTTTCAATTTAAATGTACATCAAGCGTTTCGTAGACTCGGATGAAACTGACGTTTAAAACGTCAAAATTATGAAAGATGGAAAAATTATAATACAAATTTAAAAACTAAGTTTACTCAAAAACTAAAGAGATTTTGAAAAAAACTTATTTTTTATAAGTTGTTCATTTTAGCATTCTCTACAGTTATTATTCACATAAATTTGCTGTAACTATTATCATTTCATAATTATAAACCAAAAATTAAAAAAAAATCGATTTTTCAGACTTTGAACGGCCGTAGCGGTTAAACGAAAACTCCAAATTGAACGCGGTTTTCAAATCCGTGCTCCTCATGTGCAAATTAGTCGGATTCAATTAAAATTGCCGATTTAAAATTTTTGACGAAAACCTGAAAAACTATCCAAGGGTCCCTTCTTACTTTTTCTCAAAAATTGGCTTTGAAATAATTTCCTGAAGAAACCACTGGTTCGATTCGGCGTTTCTACACATCACTGGAAAGATCCCTTCAAGACGCCTCGGAAAAGGTACTTTCGCAAGAACAAATGTCAATTTGAAGCCCGTGACGCGTCGGCAAAGAAAACTCAAAAATCGAAAAAATCGAAACTTTTTTAATAATCATCGTAGACCTTTATGTAGTACCTTTTTTTTCATCAGAAGAATGAGATAAATCAATTGGCGTTAAAAAATTTCATCCAGAATAAAATGCAAAAAAGTTAGCATGTCACCATGAACTTTATGGAAGATTTTAAGAAAAGTCGATTTTTTGAAACTTTGAATGGCTGTAGCGGCCGAACGAAGAATCCAATTTGAACGCGGTTTTAAATTCTGTTGTCCTTGAGCGCATATGAGTCGGATTAGTACAAAATTGGCGATTTTTTATTTTTGACGAAAACCTGAAATTCTATCCAAGGGTCCCCCCTTCTTACTTTTGCTCAAAAATTGCACTAAAAATGATTTCCTGGAAAAACCACTGGTTCAAATCGGGGTTTCTATACATCACTGGAAAGATCTTATTAAGATGCTTCAGAAAATGTACTTTCGCAAGGACAAATGTCAATTTTAAGCCCGTGATGCGTCAGCAAAGAAAACTCGGAAATATAAAAAATCTGAAAAATCAACTTTTTTAATAATTATCGTAGACCATTGAAGTATACCCTTTTCATCAGAAGAACGAGAGAAATTGATTGGCGTTAAAAAAATTTCAACTATCTTCAATGGCAAAAAAAATAGGGTGTCACCACTTATAAAGAATAAGTCAAAACATTTAAAATATGATTTAAATTGAAAATAAATCATAAATAACAATGATTCTATCAATTAGGAGAAAGTAACATGATGGCCACAACATCATTTTTCCAGAAATTGTTGAAATGGCATCTTGGGACCCCAAAACGGATATTTCCGCAAAAAAAAATTTGAAAAAATTTTCGCGATCACAATACTTTCTCGTACTTCGTAACGGAGAAAGTTAAAAGGATTCTATTCCTATACATATTTTCAGTGTAGACCAGCGGCGGCTCGTGGATTTTCGTAGTGAGGGCAAAGACAAAGATGTCTTACTCTCATAGAAGAAGCAAATAATTCGTTGCTGTTTCGGTCAAATTTTCTTCCGTTTCCCCACCGCCGAACATTCACGAGCCGCCGCTGACGTGGACGACTCTTAAGAAGTGTTACAACAAATTACCTCTATATTTTATCAACTCGTTAATTAATTTGTTGTAACACTACTTAAGAGTCGTCTACAGCAGCGGCGGCTCGTGGATGTTCGGCGGTGGGGCAACGGAAGAAAATTTGAAAATTGAGGATGTTCGTCCTGCAACGAATAGTTTCTTCTGCAGCGGTAAGACGTACCTGACAAAACATCTCTTACAAATCCTATCGCAGAAAAATAACTATTTTCTGCAGATGGCGTCACTTTACGCCAACTAAAATATCTCGCGGAAGGGTCTAGCTCTTACGTAATTGCCTCCTTATTTTTTTGGTGAAACTAATTTGGCTTAAAGGATTGTATTACTAAAGATTTAATCTGTGCTTCTATAGAAAAACATTTTAGATTTTCAGCGTTTATTTAAATTTTATTTAATGTTGAAAATACCTATTTTTTAACACTGAATTACACATTGTTAGAAATACTTATAAAAAATATAATTCTTTAGAAACCAACATACATCCTTTATGTAACTTATTACATAATAGGATTAATGAACAGGTACTTCCTGATACAATTTTATTTTTATTGTCTGAACTAGTTTTAAAAAATGGATCTATTACATAATGTTTCAATTACGCCACAATCAGTTACCAAAGACGCTCGAACAGCCTTAAGTATTGTTCGCCATCACTAAAATCCTTCTCTGATAATGAGAAATAGTATTCACTCGACGTTGTTTCATTCAACTCGTCAACTCGATGAAATGAAGAACATTTCTTTTTTTTTTCTGATGACGCATATCTTTTCTAAATATGTGGTTTCGTTTTTTTTTTTTCTTTTTCCTTGATTCGTGGGACCGTTTTGTACTGTTTGATAATCAGGGATTACAAATTTAATTCGAGCAAGAGGATTAAAGTATCGGATGCTTCCCCCCCAAAAAAAAAAAAATCATCCAGGTCCGTAATGAATACCGAAAAGCTGGTCGGTGCGCTTTTGAACTATTCGACACGTCTCTCCCGTCCGGGGTTTAGGCACCCTCCCCTGTATACTAAACAAGTGAAACGCTCCGAGCTTTCGACTGTTTGTTATTCGTGCGTCCGATGGTTATTTTCTAGAACGAATCTAGCGCGCCGCGGCCATTCGTTATGTCATTATCTGTCGCCTGTTCACTGTCAGATTGTGTTTTATTCATATTTCTTACCGAAAATACGTGCTTTGTCTGTGGCCGAGCGTTCGGCGGCTTGTGATTTTAGACACATTTTGTTAGTCATAAAATATATGGATCTTTGTGTGCACGTCATGGATAGCCTAACCTAAGTTTTGACAATATTTTCATGCGTCTGCTCCCTCTAAATGAGGCGCAATAATTTGTGTACATGTCGTCCAAATTTTGGTAATGACGCACACGCAAAGATTCGTTGATCAAACTATACCTGTACTATTTTAATTTTCGAAGTCAGTTTAAGGTATATTATTTTGTTTCTGTTATTCTAGATTCACATGCTTTAACAAAAATAATTTTGAGTAAATCACATCCTGGGGGTGTGGAATTCATACCTCCACTCGTCACATGGCTGCAAAATTTTGACTGATGACCACAACAGCCGCATGTTCAGGATGTGAAACCGAAGACGTGTCGAATTTAATCACCAGTAACATTAATTTATACATCTACGCCCATCGTGCCACCGACAAAAGTCAACACATGGTAACAATTCAATTAATCGGTATTGTATAAATGTTGAAAGTTTTTTTTTTCGTTCGCAGTCGATTTAATTAACATAATGGGGAATATTTCAAACGGGCAATGTTCAATTAAAACGTCCGTACACACTAATTCATAACGTCCATTCGAGCCTGGTGGATTCAAATGACTTTATTATATTCGATTAATGGCGATTGCGAGATTGTGATGTTTGAAAGGTGACTTAATTCGAAATGAACGGTTCGTTTCTTCTGTATTATTCTTCGGGAATTAGCGTTTATAATGCGTTCACTGACGTCCTAATCCATGATATCGGAAATGGAAAGATTTCGCCGACAAGATATTCTATTAAAATTAGATGGGGTGCGATTATTGCGTCATCAAGACCACGAGGGTCGTCTTTAACGCTTCAATTCGCCCTCCACCAGGACTGTAATAATTTTTTTTTAAACATCCACTACAAATTATGACATAAACAAAAAAAGCCATCTGTCCCTGTTGTAGCTACATTTTTTGAGTAACTTCATAATAGGCCGTACGAGTCCTATAAACCCCATATATATTTTTTTTTAATTTTGTGTTACTCAGTTAAATTTACATAAATTTAATAAAACGAAATATGTATAGCCTTAATATGTGTATATTCAACCAGGATGGAGTTAACTGGTTAAATTAATATTAATCTGTGATGGGTACCAAAAATCTTTTAATTCTATTCCGCCAAATACGGAAGTTCACCACGGGACACATATGTCCCGTAAGGCAGTGAACGTGTTATACAATTTAATGATATATGACTAGCTGTTTTTTTTCAAACGCAACATGTTTATTTATAAAACTCTTTAACTCTCTACTTGCGCCCAAATGCTGTTTCCTTACCAATCCATTTTATAAATTGCGAATGAGTAAAATTATTCCGGCGAGTGTTATTTAGAAACACGTCGACCGTCTCTGAGCAGGTAAGGTATGGACGTTATGGGAATGGTGAGTTGGAATTTTAAGAACTCCGCGGGGATCAAGTAAGCCGTAACGTAATGCTGGTTCGCTCGTTATTAAGCGGTTCGGTTTGATTAGATGTTTACAACTGTATTAATGCGGGAACGCCATAAAATGGCAGAAAACAATGACGACTGAATGCTTTCAGGCAGCTCCAGGTGGACCTCATGAATATCTCATGAAGTTATTAGAGGTGAAATCGTGGAAGTCGTTTAGCAGAGAGTGCTTCTTCTGGCGACAAGAAAGGAAATCGAAAATGTTTTACACGAGTGATGTTTGCAATCGTTAGACCTTGGCCATAATTTTGTAAAAAATCAATTAACCTAAGAATTTCCTTCAAAAGCTCAGTATCCATAAACTACAATACATTTTTGGTTTTTAATGAAAAACAATTGCTGTATCTTAGGTGGAAACCAAACTGCAACACTGCAAACTTGAATTAAAATAATTAAAAATGTATTCAACGATTAGAGAAATTGTAAAAAAATAATCAACCTAAGAATTTCCTTCAAAAGCTCAGTATCCATAAACAACAATACATTTTGATTTTGCATGAAAAACAATTGCTGTATCTTAGGTGGAAACAAAACTGCAACACTGCAAACTTGAATTAAAATAATTAAAAATGCATTCAACGATTGGAGAAATTGTAAAAAATTAATTAACCCAAGAATTTCCTTCAAAAGCTCAGTATCCATAAACAACAATACATTTTTGATTTTGCATGAAAAACAATTGCTGTATCTTGGGTGGAAACCAAACTGCAACACTGCAAACTCGAATTAAAATAATTAAAAATGCATTCAACGATTGGAGAAATTGTAAAAAATTAATTAACCTAAGAATTTCCTTCAAAAGCTCAGTATCCATAAATAACAATACATTTTTGAGTTTTCATGAAAAACAATTGCTGTATCTTAGGTGGAAACCAAACTGCAACACTGCAAACTTGAATTAAAATAATTAAAAATGCATTCAACGATTGGAGAAATTGTAAAAATTTAATTAACCCAAGAATTTCCTTCAAAAGCTCAGTATCCATAAACAACAATACATTTTTGAGTTTTCATGAAAAACAATTGCTGTATCTTAGGTGGAAACCAAACTGCAACACTGCAAATTTGAATTAAAATAATTAAAAATGCATTCAACGATTGGAGAAATTGTAAAAAATTAATTAACCTAAGAATTTCCTTCAAAAGCTCAGTATCCATAAAAAACAATACATTTTTGATTACTCATGAAAAACAATTGCTGTATCTCAGGTGGAAATAAAACTGCAACACTGCAAACTCGAATTAAAATAATTAAAAATGCATTCAACGATTGGCGAAATTGTAAAAAATTAATTAACCTAAGAATTTCCTTCAAAAGCTCGGTATTCATAAACAACAATACAGTTTTGAGTTTGCATGAAAAACAATTGCTGTATCTTAGGTGGGAACAAAACTGCAACACTGCAAACTCGAATTAAAATAATTAAAAATGCATTCAACGATTGGAGAAATTGTAAAAAATTAATCAACCTAAGAATTCCCTTCAAAAGCTCAGTATCCATAAACAACAATACATTTTTGATTTTGCATGAAAAACAACTGCTGTATCTTAGGTGGAAACCAAACTGCAACACTGCAAACTTGAATTAAAATAATTAAAAATGCATTCAACGATTGGAAAAATTGTAAAAAATTAATTAACCTAAGAATTTCCTTCAAAAGCTCAGTATCCATAAAAAACAATACATTTTTGATTACTCATGAAAAACAATTGCTGTATCTCAGGTGGAAATAAAACTGCAACACTGCAAACTCGAATTAAAATAATTAAAAATGCATTCAACGATTGGCGAAATTGTAAAAAATTAATTAACCTAAGAATTTCCTTCAAAAGCTCGGTATTCATAAACAACAATACAGTTTTGAGTTTGCATGAAAAACAATTGCTGTATCTTAGGTGGGAACAAAACTGCAACACTGCAAACTTGAATTAAAATAATTAAAAATGTATTCAACGATTGGAGAAATTGTAAAAAATTAATCAACCTAAGAATTCCCTTCAAAAGCTCAGTATCCATAAACAACAATACATTTTTGATTTTGCATGAAAAACAACTGCTGTATCTTAGGTGGAAACCAAACTGCAACACTGCAAACTTGAATTAAAATAATTAAAAATGCATTCAACGATTGGAAAAATTGTAAAAAATTAATTAACCTAAGAATTTCCTTCAAAAGCTCAGTATCCATAAAAAACAATACATTTTTGATTACTCATGAAAAACAATTGCTGTATCTCAGGTGGAAATAAAACTGCAACACTGCAAACTCGAATTAAAATAATTAAAAATGCATTCAACGATTGGAGAAATTGTAAAAAATTAATCAACCTAAGAATTCCCTTCAAAAGCTCAGTATCCATAAACAACAATACATTTTTGATTTTGCATGAAAAACAACTGCTGTATCTTAGGTGGAAACCAAACTGCAACACTGCAAACTTGAATTAAAATAATTAAAAATGCATTCAACGATTGGAAAAATTGTAAAAAATTAATTAACCTAAGAATTTCCTTCAAAAGCTCAGTATCCATAACCAACAATACATTTTTGAGTTTTCATGAAAAACAATTGCTGTGTCTTAGGTGGAAACAAAACTGCAATACTGCAAACTTAAATAATTTTTCAAAATTGATTTAAAAAATGTAAAAACAATTTGTGCAAACTGCAATAGTTACAAATTGTCTCAAAATAGGTTCAGCTTCAAGATACTGCATGAACTGAAAACATCACCACCACAGATTTCAAAAATATTACATTTAAACTCGCCACTTTTGAATTTGGAAATTGTTGATTCAAACAAATAATTTAACAATTGCAAAATGGCGCTCTTCCTGTTCAGATGTTTTAGCAGAACCTGCGCGCCCTCCTGAAGGTAACAAAGGTTTTCGCGAATGACTTTAAACAAAGCTTTTCTTGTTTTAAATTTTTTGTCGATCTTACGAATCAATTAACGCTCAGCAGGATAAAAAGAAAACTATCGCTCTCTTAGCGATAAAAAGTTTTTTTTTTAATTACTTGAATAATTAAGGCGTTTTTCCTTTCGGAAGGCATAAAACGTCCGTATTCAAATGAAGTGCAGTTAACGTCTCAATTAACGGGGACCAGATGACGGCCGTTACGGAATTATTTTTCAATTATTGGTGAACAGTTTGGCGTATCGGCCGTTCGGGTCGCTGAGCGATCGCTTCCCGTCGAGATATCACCTGAGCGATCACCTGTTTTCAGGAAATGGCGGCGATTAGGACCCGGGGATAATAGGGCTTGTTACCGGGGGGAATTTCTTGTTATCTTCGAGAGAGATTTACGGCTCGCGTCCATTCCTCGTTAGGGTTGACTCCGATCCGACGACGGCTGGCCTTTTTTTTTCCTCCAGAAAAGGTACTTTACGATCTTTTAATTGTAGATTTCGATAACGTGTACCAATTAGTAGTTAATACATTGTTGGAAATGTATGGGAAGTAAATATTTAAAAATGGTGATGTGGCCATCATGTTACTTTCTCCGACGTGATGGTATCATATTTTCAATTGAAATCATATTTTAAATGTACATCGAGCGTTGCGTAAACTCGGATGAAACTGACGTTTAAAACGTCAAAATTATGAAAGATGGAAAAATTATACTTCAATTTAAAAAACTCAGTTTACTCAAAAACTAAAGGGATTTCGAAAAAAACTTATTCTTTATAAGTTGTTCATTTTAGCATTCTCTACAATTATTATGTAACTATTATCGTTTTATAATTATAAGCCAAAAATTAAAAAATAATAATGCATTTTTATCTCGAATAAAAATGATTTTATGAAAAATGTTTTTAAGCAGAAGATGTTCATTTCTTTATTGTCTTCAATGTTTATTTAATTGTTTTTGTGATATTTTTCATATTTAAGAAAATATTGGGAAAAAACAAAATACAGTTAAGGTAAACGCCCACTTCCGGTGTACAAAATTTTACCAAAAGCTTTTCAGTTCTTCAGATTATCAAATAAGACGGATGTTCAAAGTTTCATATCAATTGCTCTATTCGTTTTTGAGATATAGCGCGCACAGACAGACACACACACACACAGACACAATTTTTTTCCCCATAAATTGTTGAAATGGCATCTAGGGACCCCAAAACGGATATTTCCGTAAAAAAAAATTTTGAAAAAAAAATCACGATCACAATACTTTCTCGTACCTCGTAACGGAGAAAGTAAAAATGGTGATGTGGCCATCATGTTACTTTCTCCGACTTGATATTTACGTTTTCATGGGTTTATTTTCAATTGAAATCATATTTTAAATGTACATCGAGCGTTGCGTAAACTCGGATGACACTGACATTTAAAACGTCAAAATCATGAAAGATGGAAAAATTATACTTTAAATTCAAAAACTCGGTTTACTCAAAAACTAACGAGATTTCGAAAAAAACTTATTCTTTAGAAGTTGTTCATTTTCGAATTCTCTACAATTATTAATCACATAATTTTGCTGTAACTATTATCGTTTCATAATTATAAACCAAAAATAAAATAAAAATAAAATTGTTTTTCTCGAATAACAATGATTTTATGAAAAATATTTTCAAGCAAAAGATATTCATTTCTTTGTTGTCTTCGATGTTTGTTTAAATGTTTTGTGATATTTTTTATATTTAAGAAAATATTGACAAAAAACAAAAAACAGTTAAGGTAAACACACACTTCCAGTGTACGTAATTTTACCAAAAGCTTTTCAGTTCTTCGGATTATCAAATAACACGTATGTTCAAAGTTTCATATCAATTACTCTATTAGTTTTTGAGATACAGCGCGCACAGACACACACACACACACACACACAGACACAAATTTTTTTTTCCAGAAATTGTTGAAATGGCATCTAGGGACTCCAAAACGGATATTTCCGCAAAAAAAAATTTTGAAAAAAAAAATCACGATCACAATACTTTCTCGTACTTCGTAACGGAGAAAGTAAAAATGTAAATCCGTATTTCCGTGAATTAGATATTTGACTGCAGGATGCTTGATTTTTAGATAAACAAGTGGCGGAATCTACTGCCCGAATGTTGTACTAAACCCAATCTGACTGGAATAACCACCGACAGATATAGGAATACGCCAACGGCTTATCTCAAGATACTTAACCATTGTGAAATTACTACCTTTCAAGGTTAACGTATCAAGGCAGTTTGAGCAAACATTTTCAATTTTGATATAAAGAAAACGCTTAACTTTTTCGTACCACTTTTATTTAACTTTCGCGACTAGTTTCAATTACACGGTAATTGAGTGTTTGTTCTTTATATCGAAATAGTTATTTATGTACCAAGGGCGTTAGGAAGATGTTTATGCGCGTGCGAGGTGCCCGAGAAAGTTTGCATCTGTCATTTTTGACATTTCAAGCTTGAATCAAAATGAGAGTTCACAGTTTTGATTTGACTTGATTGTAAAATGTATTGATTGACTATTTTTTATAAGACGTCTATGTCGCCTCAGATTATAAGTACTATTATATCATTTCTTGTGACCCGTTTAAAAAAAAATATTCGTGATGGATACATTAAGAAAGTCTGGTGCGCGCTGAGCAAGTTTCCTTATCCTCCGCAGACATTTTTCCGGTCTGGACGAAGTAATGGTTGGCGCAGATCGTAAAATCTAATATTACCTGTGTATATATATATTTATGTGTAACACCATTAAACGATGTTTATTGTGGATTTTAGGAGCGTTGAGAATGTGTTCAAAGTGTGCAGCGAGCGTCGTGTCACTTATATGGACGTGAAATTTTATGATTTATACCAGACACGAATTAACATGTCGTAATAACCGCTTACGATGAGTGCTTTCAAAATAAGAATCGGCAACAACGCGAACATTAGAATTTCATTTGTTCAGTTGATTGAACGAAATTGAACGAATGGTTTATTTTCAAACATATTGAATAGATCACAACGTAGTGAGGGATGGCATTTAATAATGATAAGGCATTGAAAAAATAATTGTTAGAGCAGTAAAACCTTTTTACTCTCCTGGCACATTTTGTAAAAAAGATTTTTGTACCAAATGACCAAAGACGAAAAAACATCGTGCAAGAGCCATCTCGCGTCGATGTGGATAATAAAGGAGTCTTAGCATTTCGAGATCGTGATTACAAGAAGATTACAATGTAAATCATATCCGGCCATGTAATTAGTGTGGCCCGTGTTTATGTAGATCGTCTGGGTAGTGCGAGTGGTCCATTCGTGTTGTGCTCACTGTGTAGTTAGACATTATCAATCATCGTCGACAGCTTTATAACTCGGCTCAATTCAGGAACGCATCAATATAAATTACGTTTGGAAAATTTCAAATATAATTACCAGACGAGAGGAGAGGCGAGGAGTACCGAAGAAGAGGTGATCGTCCCCGCGTGGACAATCCCCAGCGCGCGTTTATTGCGACCAATTAATGCTTCGTTATTATTTTATTGCGTTACTTTATTACTCAATTATTATTAATTGAGTGGTAGCCCTGTACCTGGCTGCCTACTCCGGTACCACCGGGTAATCCTAGATCGCCGATTTTATAATAAACCCCTCGAGTTCGCGTGTGGTACGCCTCGCCGGTCGCTCTTTTAATTAACATGTCGATGAATTTTAATTTTCTCGTAATTTAGAGGATCCTGAACGCGAGACAGATGCAGGTGGATAATGTATGATTGCCACGAATCATCAATCATTCTTTGATATTACGCCGAGGTGGATACATTTAAGTACTTTCGCTTGTTAATCTCCTGGATCTGGAAGGTATTTCTAAATCATCGGACCGCTCCGAGCTCGCCTCTGGATTAATTGATGATCTCTTTTAGTAATTTAATTGCTAATCCACAATATATAATAATCTCGAAAGAAATGTTTATGCTGAATGCGCATGCATAAATCTTGGGCGATGATTTATTTCATGAACTGAATTTATTTTAATTTGTTCGGGGAAGAATTATTTTTAATTCAAATAAAAACGAATAACTTTGTTGGTATCACTTTATTAACTTGGAGTAGTTACTATAGTTTTGACAATTTCAGTTTGTCATTTTCAAACTACGAATATTTACATTACGATTACACATTTTAACAAAGCATTGAAAAGGGGGGGGGGGGGAGAATATTAGGTCGGTCTGGTCGTTGATGAGTGGGATGTCCGGATTACGCTTAACCTTGAAAACTTTGATGGACTCGTAAATTCATATTTTTGTTATGTATTTCCTTCTTCAGCTGATTATTGTTATATTCTAGTTGTGGTTTTCTTTCTCAAAAAATTTTTCGGTTATCGCCACACAAAATTGTCATCCAGACAGTTAACGTCAAAAATATTGACCATTATGCTAAAAATCGTTAATGCACATATCAAATCTTTAATATTTTTTTTTAAACACAACGACAAATACACTTATGAACAACTCGCTGAACATAATTAGTCTTATGCTACAAAAAACTACACTTTTCATTACTGGCAAAATTGGTGACTTAATTAATTTTCCATACCAAAAAAATAAAGTTTCCCACCATATCCAACGTCGTTTTGGCGCCGTTCCTTCTGCACGCCTCCATTGTTCGTATTAAGTCACGAAAACAAAAAAAAAACAACTCAATTCACCTACTCATCCCGTTTTCATCAAAACACAATGCAACCTCTTTAGTAGCCATGAAATTGTGACGGAAAAAATGTACCCGTATTACACCGGATTTTACCGTAACAGACCCCGCATTGTAATGGTATGATCCATTATTTCCATCAACACCTCCACTTCGTAAACCACAAATACTACATTGTTAACGGGCAATTGTTAAAGTGTTATAATTTAATGCGCTATTACAAAACCCGTCATTTGTTCATGATCAAAACAATGATAACCTAGTAACTTTTCTGAGAATCTAAGACTGGATGTCTGTGTCATTGCATAAGAGATCAAGTGGGTTAAATTTGCAAAATTTAGGTATTATACGTAATTGCTTACATGTTTATAAAAACTTGGAGGTTATGTTTACACTCGATGTGTCGGGTAGATATTAGTGATTAGCGTTATTTTCAGTAACTGCTACTTTGTACTGAAAAAAGCGAAATGCACACCTCGCGATTAGAAAAATTCTAAAAACATTATCTTTCGCAGAATTAGCTTCAAAATTTCCAAATCCACTCAGAAATAGCATATTTTTGACACACCAAAAAATAATTGAGGAAATCAGGAAACAAAATGGCGACACACTAAACTTGTATTGAAGGGAACGAAAGTTGCATCTCGCGATGAATAAAATTCTAAAAACATTATTTTTGGTAGAATTAGCTTCAAAATTTACAAATCCACTCAGAAATAGCATATTTTTAATACACCAAAAAATAATTGACGCATCCCATCAGGAAACAAAATGGCGACACTCTGAACTTGAATTGAAGGGAACGAAAGTTGCATCTCGCGATGAATAAAATTCTAAAAACATTATCTTTGGTAGAATTAGCTTCAAAATTTACAAATCCACTCAGAAGTAGCAAGTCTTTGATACACCAAAAACTAATTGACGTATCCAATCAGGAAACAAAATGGCGACACTCTGAACTTGAATTTAAAAAGATGAATTATACATCTCGCGATTAGAAAAATTCTAAAAACATTATCTTTGGTAGAATTAGCTTCAAAATTTACAAATCCACTCAGAAATAGCATATTTTTGATACACCAAAAAATAATTGACACATCCCATCAGGAAACAAAATGGCGACACTCTGAACTTGAATTGAAGGGAACGAAAGTTGCATCTCGCGATGAATAAAATTCTAAAAACATTATCTGTGGTAGAATTAGTTTCAAAATGTACAAATCCACTCAGAAATAGCATATTTTTGATACACCAAAAAATAATTGACGCATCCCATCAGGAAACAAAATGGCGACACTCTAAACTTGAATTGAAGGGAACGAAAGTTGCATCTCGCGATGAATTAAATTCTAAAAACATTATATTTGGTAGAATTAGCTTCAAAATTTACAAATCCACTCAGAAGTAGCATATTTTTGATATACCAAAAAATAATTGACGCATCCCATCAGGAAACAAAATGGCGACACTCTGAACTTGAATTGAAGGGAACGAAAGTTGCATCTCGCGATGAATTAAATTCTAAAAACATTATATTTGGTAGAATTAGCTTCAAAATTTACAAATCCACTCAGAAGTAGCATATTTTTGATATACCAAAAAATAATTGACGCATCCCATCAGGAAACAAAATGGCGACACTCTGAACTTTAATTGAAGGGAACGAAAGTTGCATCTCGCGATGAATTAAATTCTAAAAACATTATATTTGGTAGAATTAGCTTCAAAATTTACAAATCCACTCAGAAGTAGCATATTTTTGATACACCAAAAAATAATTGACGCATCCCATCAGAAAACAAAATGGCGGCATTCTGAACTTGAATTTTAAGGAAGTGAAATGCACACCTCGCGATTAGGAAAATTCTAAACACATTATCTTTCGTGGAATTAACTTTAAAATTTCCAAATCCACTCAGAAATAGCATATTTTTGACACACCAAAAAATAATTGACGCATACCATCAGGAAACAAAATGGCGGCATTCTGAACTTGAATTTAAAAAGATGAAATATACATCTCGCGATTAGAAAAATTCTAAAAACATTATCGTTCATGGAATTAGCTTCAAAATATTCAGATCCACTCAGCAATAGCATATTTTTGATACACCAGAAAATAATTATCGTATCCCGTCAGGAAACAAAATGGCGCTACACTGAACTTGAATTTAAGTAAGTAAACCGCACACTTCGCGATTGGAAAAATTCTAAACACTTTAACTTTCGTGGGATTAGCTTCAAAATTTCCAAATCCACTCAGAAATAGCATATTTTTGATACACCAAAAAATAATTAACGTCTCCCATCAGGAAACAAAATGGCAGCACTCTGAACTTGAATTTAAAAAAATGAAATTTAAATCTCGCGATTAGAAAAATTCTAAAAACATTATCGTTCCTGGAATTAGCTTCAAAATTTCCAGATCCACTCAGAAATAGCATATTTTTGATACAACAAGAAATATTTGAAGCATCCCATCAGGAAACAAAATGGCGGCATTCTGAACTTGAATTTAAAAAGATGAAATATACATCTCGCGATTAGAAAAATTCTAAAAACATTATCGTTCGTGGAATTAGCTTAAAAATTTCCAGATCCACTCAAAAATGGCATATTTTTGACACTCCAAGAAATAATTGACGCACCGCATCAAAAAACAAAATGGCGGTATTCTGAACTTGAATTTAAAATGATTAAATATACATCACACGATTAGAAAAATTCTAAAAACATTATCGTTTGTGGAATTAGCTTCAAAATTTTCAGATCCACTCAGAAATAGCATATTTTTGACACACCACGAAATAATTGACACATTCCATCAGGAAACAAAATGGCGGCATTCTGAACTTGAATTGAAGTAAGTGAAATGCACACCACGTGATTAGAAAAATTCTAAAAACATTATCTTTGGTAAAATTAACTTCAAAATTTCCAGATTTACTCAGAAATAGCATATTTTTGATACAACAAGAAATATTTTAAGCATCCCATCAGGAAACAAAATGGCAGCACTCTGAACTTGAATTTAAAAAGATGAAATATACATCTCGTGATTAGAAAAATTCTAAAAACATTATCGTTCGTGGAATTACCTTCAAAATTTCCAGATCCAATCAGAAATTGCATATTTTTGATATACCAAAAAATAATTGACGCATCCCATCAGGAAACAAAATGGCGACACTCTGAACTTAAATTGAAGGGAACGAAAGTTGCATTTCGCGATGAATAAAATTCTAAAAACATTATCTTTGGTAGAATTAGCTTTAAAATTTACAAATCCACTCAGAAATAGCATATTTTTGATACACCAAAAAATAATTGACGCATCCCGTCAGAAAACAAAATGGCGATACTCTGAACTTGAATTGAAGGGAAAGAAAGTTGCATCTCGCGATGAATAAAATTCTAAAAACATTATCTTTAGTAGAATTAGCTTTAAAATTTACAAATCCACTCAGAAATAGCATATTTTTGATACACCAAAAAATAATTGACGCATCCCATCAGGAAACAAAATGGCGACACTCTAAACTTAAATTGAAGGGAACGAAAGTTGCATCTCGCGATGAATAAAATTCTAAAAACATTATCTTTAGTAGAATTAGCTTTAAAATTTACAAATCCACTCAGAAATAGCATATTTTTGATACACCAAAAAATAATTGACGCATCCCGTCAGAAAACAAAATGGCGATACTCTGAACTTGAATTGAAGGGAACGAAAGTTGCATCTCGCGATGAATAAATTTCTAAAAATATTATCTTTGGTAGAATTAGTTTCAAAATTTCCAAATCCACTCAGAAATAGCATATTTTTGATACCTCAAGAAATAATTGACGCATCCCATCAGGAAACAAAATGGCGGCATTCTGAACTTGAATTTAAAAAGATGAAATATACATCTCGCGATTAGAAAAATTCTAAAAACATTATCGTGGAATTAGCTTCAAAATTTCCAAATGCGCTCAGAAATAACATATTTTTGATACGTCAGAAAATAATTTACGCATCCCTTCAGGAAACACAACGGCGGCACGCTGAACTTTGTGTGAATAAAAAATGTACCTCGCAATTGAAAAAATTATAGGATACTCTATCGCTGGTAAAATTTCACCAAAAACAGTTTAATAATAACACTAATTGTTACACTATTTTTGGTGCAATAATAAGTTCATTATTAAACCAAAGTAGAAAAAATGGTGTTGATACTTACAATTGCAATGTAACCGTTTTTTTAAATGATAACGTTATGCTTATTGTAATTTGTCGTTGTTATTTTTAGTTAATTGAATATTATTAATTTGTTGATGTAACAATTGAATTACAATTTTCTCTGTAATAAGTTGAGAAATAAATAAATAAATAAAAATGTATAGCCGTCTGCAAATGCGTTTCTAGACTTATCTCTCTTCAGTGCAGCTTTTGCTTACTTAATTTATGAGGGTTACGAAATATACTTACCTATCGTAACGAGGGGCTCATCTAGAGTTGCACCAAGCACTCGAGGCGTGTTGCGCAATGACAATCTTAAATTCAATTGGCTCCGAGGATTTGTTGTCGCTTTCTCTTGCGTTCTCACTCTGCGCAAACATTACCTCCACACGTCTCAAGTGCTCGGTAATATGTTTGAGTAGCCATATTAGCTATAAAAATGTATTTAAATATCTTATATACTTATACATGCGCTTAATCAGTTCATAATATACAAATGCGGACGCGAATATAATAAAAATGAATTGTAACGAGCCATAAAAACCGATACATTTGAATAATAATGTGTACTTAAGTCGTTATAAAGGTAATGAAAAAAGATACGTTGAAAAATCTCTTGTAAACCCATCGGTTATTAGATGATTAATCATCATTAATTAAAGATCGGGTTTAATTAAGGCAGCAATGTATTAATTACGCACATCCCTCCTATATACCGCAATTTTAAAATACGCTGATATAGCCTTGACAAAATGTCGTGACATATTGCGCAGTGAGCATCTTAAATTTCAAGAGAGGGGATGCCGGTAACTCATAATTAGTATCGCGTGAAGTTAATGTAAATATAGACACAGAATCGGTCGCGAAGTGATTTATTTAGTGGACAGAATGTAAATGTAGACACAGAAATCGGTCGTCGAGTGATGATTCATCTTCAATTCGGTGATGCGGCCACGCGTAGATTTGTTATCGCGTTCTTTCACTCTGAGCAAACTTTACCCCGGTGTCACGACATTTTGGGACGGCTCTACTCACCATCTGAAAAAGTTTGACGCTAGTAACGCAGTTTCCAGCTGTTAAGATTTGATGCATCAACACATGCTGATCCAGGATGTGCCAAATATTTAATGAATTCTCTTCCTTGTCCTTGTCTGGGCCATTCAACCATAATAACTGGAGTCACAGCTTTTCTATAACGGATCCTCTTCCTTGTCGAATTTTTCCTGAACCGTAATAACTGGAATCGCGGTTTTTATTCTCGTAAAAACTTCCATTGGCTAACGATCATCAACTGCCAAAATCTGTAGATTACTTTTGAACGGATTTTCGATTATGGCTCTCATTTTTTACCTCAGTAACAATGTCTACAACTAAGCAAATACTTTTGGCAACTTGTTATTAGTACTTAAACAAACAAAAAAGTGTTTCTATTGAACAAACTTGATAAATGTTTGTTCGCACTTCACTGTATACCAACAATTAAATCTCGGAGTGTTCCGAGTACGCATTCAAATGAATAATTACCCCAAGAATAATTACCGGGTATTGATATTTTCATGTGAAGAACGCAATAACACGGTCTACCCAGAAGTCCATAAAAAGGGGCCATTGTTACGGTCGCAGGTGGAAAAAGTGGCGAGCAGCGAGCCGTTGTTTATGAAGTAATAACGCTTCAAATTGCAATTTTCTTCTTTATAAGTTTATTATATTTCGTTTTATGAGTTTCGAATTAGCTTGAATCGTGACCAATGGAAAAGATAGACTTGTCCGCGGCGAGCGAGGCGGCGACTTTCAGCGAAAATCCTGCTGGACGCAGCAGCAGCAGCACATCAATCAGTTTTAATCAAATTAAAGGCAATTTTGCTCATAACTTTTAGTTTTTTTTTTTTTCATTTAATACCAATCATATCTGATGAACTTATTCTGCGTTTCTGTTTTCTTTCTAGTCGAGTGTTTTAGCAGCACGTGAAAAGTCTAGAAATAATTTGAAATTTTGAAGCTAATTTCAGTTGAGATTCAATTTTTACATCTCTTTCAATCACCGAATTTAATTTTGTTTTCTCTGCTTCAAATTTGGAGTATTTCTGTTTTGATTCTAATGCTGTATTAGTTTTAGTTTTAGTATTAGTTTTTGAGATAGACAGACAAACACATACACACACATTATTTTACTTTCTTCGGTACGAAGTACGAGAGAGTATTGTGATCGTGATTTTTTTCCAAAAATTTTTTTAACGGAAATATCCGTTTTGAGGTCCCTAGATGTCATTTCAACAATTTCTGGAAAAAGAAAATTTGTGTGTGTGTGTGTGTCTGTCTGTGTGCGCGCTGTATCTCATTAACTAATAGAGCAATTGATCTGAAACTTTGAACATCCGTCTTATTTGATAATCTGAAGAACTGAAAAGCTTTTGGTAAAATTTCGTATACCGGAAGTGGGCGTTTACCTTAACTGTTTTTTTGTTTTTTGCCAATATTTTCTTAAATATGAAAAATATCACAAAAACATTTAAACAAACTTTGAAGACAACAAAGAAATGGATATCTTTTGCTTGAAAATATTTTTCATAAAATCATTTTTATTCGAGAAAAAAAATTATGATTATTTTTTTAATTTTTGGTTTATAATTATAAAACGATAATATTTACAGCAAATTTATGTTAATAATAATTGTAGAGAATGCTAAACTGAACAACTTATAAAGAATAAGTTTTTCTTTTTTAATTCCTTTAGTTTTTTTCTTAATTTTTCTTCTTCCAATATACGAAAGTTTGCCGCCGTGAAAATCTTTAATCTTTAAAAAATCTGTAACTCGTTTCAAAATTATTGGATTTTCAAAAACCAAAATTATTTGAGTAGAGTGTCATTTTCCCAATAAAGATTAATTTTTGTGTAATTTTTCCGATACGTTTACTATTTTTTTCTTAATTTTTCTTCCTCCAATGTGCAAATTTAACGCAGTGAAAATCAAAAATTTCAAAAATCTGTAACTCGCTTGAAAATTATTGGATTTTCAAAAACCAAAATTATTTGAGTAGAGTGTCATTTTCCTAATAAAAATTAATTTTTGTGTAATTTTTCCGTTACGTTTACTATTTTTTTCTTAATTTTTCTTCCTCCAATGTACAAATTTGACGCCGTGAAAATCAAAAATTTTAAAAATCTGTAACGCTTGAAAATTATTGGATTTAAAAAAAACAAAATTATTTGAGTAAAGTGTCATTTTCCCAATAAAGACTAATTTTTTTGTAATTTTTCCGTTACGTTTACTATTTTTTTCTTAATTTTTCTTCCTCCAATGTATGTGAAAATCAAAAATTTCAAAAATCTGTAACTCACTTGAAAATTATTGGATTTTCAAAAACCAAAATTATTTGAGTAGAGTGTCATTTTCCTAATAAAAATTAATTTTTGTGTAATTTTTCCGTTAAGTTTACTATTTTTTTCTTAATTTTTCTTCCTCCAATGTATGTGAAAATCAAAAATTTCAAAAATCTGTAACTCGCTTGAAAATTATTGGATTTAAAAAAAAAACAAAATTATTTGAGTAGTGTCATTTTCCCAATAAAGACTAATTTTTTTGTAATTTTTCCGTTACGTTTACTATTTTTTTCTTAATTTTTCTTCCTCCAATGTATGTGAAAATCAAAAATTTCAAAAATCTGTAACTCGCTTGAAAATTATTGGATTTTCAAAAACCAATATTATTTGAGTAGAGTGTCATTTTCCTAATAAAAATTAATTTTTGTGTAATTTTTCCGTTACGTTTACTATTTTTTTTTCTTAATTTTTCTTCCTCCAATGTACAAATTTGACGCCGTGAAAATCAAAAATTTTAAAAATCTGTAACTCGCTTGAAAATTATTGGATTTAAAAAAACAAAATTATTTGAGTAGAGTGTCATTTTCCCAATAAAGATTAATTTTTGTGTAATTTTTCCGATACGTTTACTATTTTTTTTCTTAATTTTTCTTCCTCCAATGTATGTGAAAATCAAAAATTTCAAAAATCTGTAACTCGCTTGAAAATTATTGGATTTTCAAAAACCAATATTATTTGAGTAGAGTGTCATTTTCCTAATAAAAATTAATTTTTGTGTAATTTTTCCGTTACGTTTACTATTTTTTTTTCTTAATTTTTCTTCCTCCAATGTACAAATTTGACGCCGTGAAAATCAAAAATTTCAAAAATCTGTAACTCGCTTGAAAATTATTGGATTTTCAAAAACCAAAATTATTTGAGTAGAGTGTCATTTTCCTAATAAAGATTAATTTTTGTGTAATTTTTCCGTTACGTTTACTATTTTTTTCTTAATTTTTCTTCCTCCAATGTACGCGAAAATCAAAAATTTCAAAAATCTGTAACTCGCTTGAAAATTATTGGATTTTAAAAAACCAAAATTATTTGAGTAGAGTTTTAAAGGTCAGTTTCATCCGAGTTTACACAACGCTCGATGAACATTTGAAATATGATTTCAATTGAAAATAAACCATGAAAACGTAAATATAAATGGCTATGATACCATCCAGTCGGAGAAAGTAACATGATGGTCACATCACCATTTTTTTAAGAAGTCGTTGAAATCTCCTCTGGGCACCTCAAAAAATTTCACGATCACAATACTTCCCCGTACTTATTAACGGAGAATAATAAAATATTAAATCCAACGCTATCTTTTATAATAAACTTCTGCAGTTTATAAAACACTCCTTCATTTGAGTTAATTACTTTGTAGGTTGCATTGTTGCTTGTTTCGAGCTGTAAACGTAATGCGCTTTGACATGTCGTGGGTGGGAATGTTATGGTTACACGAGTTACGAATATCCACCCAGTTTGTTTTCACTTCGAATTACAATCGGCCGAGATGAAATTTACATTTATCATCTTTCCATTTTATTCCGGTGTACCTAACTAGAGTGGTTTATTCTCTACGATTAAATCATGCCAATTTAACGACAATAAGATAAATAAATACTTCGTTCATTTTAGATGCTTAGTGATTAATTAAGAATCAACAACTCGAGGACAAGTATAACATATGTATAGCCCGACCAAAATCTCGCGACACTCGGGGGTACAGTTTGCACAGAGTGTGAAAGTATTAGCTACTTTTATTTTTCTTTTAATATAAGCATAACACAACAACAAGGAACTAATTTATCATATTATTACTTAAAGTGTGTTACAAGAATGCAATCTAACAAAAGCGAGTAATCAAGTAGAAAATAATTTAAATTGAAATTAATTGTAATAATTAACAGCTGCGTTCAGAACTGGATATAGTCGAATTATTTCAATTTCCACTTTACGTCTCGACTAATTGCGGGAATATTTAACGTCCGATGCGAGATTATTTTCAAACGCTGCATACGTTCGTCGTCGGCCATCATTTAATTAGAATATAATATGTGAATTAAACTTTTTACGAGCGATACTATCACGAGGTACTTTCGACCTGGCATTAATTTCGATGTATATTTCCGGCCGTTTACATTAGCCCCGTGTAATTACGGCACGGTGTAATACTATTCGCATATTATTATAATTTATTACGCATAATTAAAGATGATGAGCAACTCGTAAATAGTTAATAAATTTCTAAAACCATTACAATTATTTGTAATTCCCAAGTTCATGGATCCGAGAGTCCCACGGCGATAAAACATTTGGAGAAATTGAGAAATTGTTTCTTTGGCATAGTTGCGCACCAGCAGTAGCTCATAGTGCGGCTGAGGTAGCAGAGATGGACTCTGCAACCGACCCTACCTATCTGCTACGCAGTGAAGGTCCGTTGGTTTTTTCTGGTACGGCCGAGGACCAAGAGGTGGTAAAGCAGATAGGTAGGGTCACGCAGCCAGCCTTCTCTGCAACTGACCCTTCCTATCTGTATTACCACCCTTGTTACCTCGGCCGTACCAGAAAACCCTCCGCGAACCGTCACTGCTGCTACCTCAGCCGTTACTCCACCAGCCGTCAATAGATGGCACCGCCTACAGGAATATCTATATAGACTGTGCCGCAGAAGAAATACTAATATTTCATTATGGAGCACTTGACACGTTACGTTGTCTTTTTATTTTGAATTTTTGAATTGTGATATTCTTGATTTTTTTAATTTTTTTATCGTTTATATATATTTTATATTACCTTACCAATTTTGAGGTTGAAACAAATACACAATACACAATTATGTAATCCGAAGAAGGTGAAAAACCAGATGCGGCGAGAGATGTGACATTAGACACCCTTTATGAATAAATGCATGACAGGGAATTAGCTCTGAAGTATGTGTAGCAGCAGAAGAGCTTAATGGAATACATTAGAACCTTAAACCGCTCCCGTGCAGCACATGCAACGGCAATAAACTCCGCCCGAGACTACTTAATTATACGAACCATCGCTTTGCCATAAACAGCAATTTTTACTGAAGTTATCTGTAACATAATCCCAAACGTAAACAATTGCGTTTATCCATTTATCTTAAGTGAATACTCCTTTTTCTTTCTCTTTAAGATAATTTGTATTCTATTCGTGATTAGCTCGTTCTATTTATTGGTGTTAATGCTTCACCAGCAGGGGCGCCTCGATATATACAGCCAAAGAGACATGGCACTACCTGTAATTTCAAGCTCAGCAAAAAAAATTATTAATTCTTAAAACACTTTTCACCAGTTAGTTTGGTCTAGGAAGATTCCTCTCTTCAAGAAAGGAGGGGGTGGGGTATATTGTGTAAGTGGCTCTACCATGTTCCACGAGCCGCCACTGGTTATAACTGTTCATTGTTTGTTAAACATGCATTTTTTTAATTACGTTCAAAATTGAGCATTTTCTAAAATAAATAAAAAATATTAAAAATTGTTTAAAAATTCTGAAAAAATTTAATACAACTCGTTAATTATTATATTTTGAGATTATAACCAACTTCTTAAATTCCAACAATGTTTTGATGGGTTATAATTGTTTCTTGTTAAACATGCATTTTTAATTGCGCTAAAAATTGAACTTTTTCTAAAATAAATGAAAAATATTAAACATTGTCTAAAAATTCTAAAAAAATTTAATACAACTCGTTAATTATTATATTTTAAGAATATAATCAACTTCTTAAATTCCAACAATTTTTTGATGGGGTTATAACTGTTGCTTGTTAAACATGCATTTTTTAATTGCGCTCAAAAATGAGCATTTTCTAAAATAAATAAAAAATATTAAAAATTGTTTAAAAATTCTGAAAAAATTTAATACAACTCCTTCATTATTATATTTTAAGAATATAATCAACTTCTTAAATTCCAACAATGTTTTAATGGGTGATAATAGTTTCTTGTTAAACATGCATTTTTTAACTGCGTTCAGAATTGAACATTTTCTAAAATAAATAAAAAATATTAAAAATTGTTTAAACATTCTGAAAACATTTAATACAACTCGTTAATTATTATATTTTAAGAATATAATCAACTTCTTAAATTCCAACAATGCTTTAATGAGTTATAATTGTTCCTTGTTAAACATGCATTTTTTAATTGCGCTCAAAATTGAGCATTTTCTAAAATAAATAAAAAATATTAAAAATTGTTTAAAAATTCTGAAAAAATTTAATACAACTCCTTAATTATTATATTTTGAGAATATAATCAACTTCTTAAATTCCAACAATGTTTTAATGGGTTATAACTGTTCCTTGTTAAACATGCATTTTTAATTGCGCCCGAAATTGAGCATTTTCCAAAATAAATAAAAAATGGTAGAAATTGTTTAAAAATTCTGAAATAATTTATTACAACTCTCTCATTATTATATTTTAAGAATATAATCAATTTCTTAAATTCCAACAATGTACTAATTAGTTATAACCGTTCGTTGTTAAACATGTTCAAAATTGTGTATTTTCTAAAATAAATAAAAAATAATATAAATTGCTAAAAAAATCTGAAATAATTCCACACAACTACCAAATCATTATATTTTAAGAATATAATCAACTTTTTAAATTCCAACAATATCTTAAAGGGTTATAACTGTTCGTTGTAAAACGTGCATTTTTTATTGCATTCAAAATTGAACATTGTCTAGAATAAATAAAAAATATTAAAAATTGTTTAAAAATTCTGAAGAAATTTAGTACAACTCGCTAATTATTATATTTTGAGAATTCATCAACTTCTTAAATTCAAACAATGTTTTAATGGGTTATAATTGTTTCTTGTTAATCATGCATTTTTTAATTGCGCTCAAAATTGAGCATTTTCTAAAATAAATAAAAAATATTAAAAATGGTTTAAAAATTCTGAAATAATTTAATACAACTCGCTAATTATTATATTTTAAGAATATAATCAACTTCTTAAGTTCAAACAATGTTTTAATGAGTTATAATTGTTTCTTGTTAAACATGCATTTTTTAACTGCGCTCAAAATGGTGCATTTTCTAAAATAAATAAAAAATATTAAAAATTGTTTTAAAATTCTGAAATAATTTTATACAGCTCCTTAATTATTATATTTTGAGAATATAATCAATTTCTTAAATTCCAACAATGTTTTAGTGGGTTATAATTGTTTCTTGTTAATCATGCATTTTTTAATTGCGCTCAAAATTGAGCATATTCTAAAATAAATAAAAAATATTAAACATTGTCTAAAAATTCTGAAAAAATTTAATACAACTCGTTAATTATTATATTTTGAGAATATAATCAACTTCTTAAATTCCAACAATTTTTTGATGGGGTTATAACTGTTCGTTGTTAAACGTGCATTTTTTTATTGCGCTCAAAATTGAGCATTTTCTAAAATAAATAAAAAATATTAAAAATTGTTTAAAAATTCTGAAATAATTTTATACAGCTCCTTAATTATTATATTTTGAGAATATATTCAACTTCTTAAATTCCAATAATGTTTTAATGGGTGATAACTGTTTCTTGTTAAACATGCATTTTTTAATTGCGCTCAGAATTGAGCATTTTATAAAATAAATAAAAAATATTAAAAATTGTTTAAAAATTCTGAAATAATTTAATAGAACTCGCTAATTATTATATTTTGAGAATATAATCAACTTTTTAAATTCCAACAATTTTTTAATGGCTTATAACTGTTCCTTGTTAAACATGCATTTTTTAATTGCGTTCAGAATTGAACATTTTCTAAAATAAATAAAAAATATTAAAAATTGTATAAAAATTCTGAAATCATTTAATACAACTCGTTAATTATTATATTTTAAGAATATAATCAACTTCTTAAATTCCAACAATGTTTTAATGAGTTATAATTATTTCTAGTTAAACATGCATTTTTAATTGCGCTCAAAATTGAGTATTTTCTAAAATAAATAAAAAATATTAAAAATGGTTTAAAAATTCTGAAATAATTTAATACAACTCGTTAATTATTATATTTTAAGAATATAATCAACTTCTTAAATTCCAACAATTTTTTGATGGGGTTATAAGTGTTCGTTGTAAAACGTGCATTTTTTTTATTGCGCTCAAAATTGAGCATTTTATAAAATAAATAAAAAATATTAAAAACTGCTTAAAAATTCTGAAATAATTTAATACAACTCGCTAATTATTATATTTTGAGAATATAATCAACTGCTTAAATTCCAACAATGTTTTAATGAGTTATAATTGTTTCTTGTTAAACATGCATTTTTTAATTGCGCTCAATATTGAGCATTTTCTAAAATAAATAAAAAATATTAAAAATGGTTTAAAAATTCTGAAATAATTCTATACAACTCATTAATTATTATATTTTGAGAATATAATCAACTTCTTAAATTCCAAGAATGTTTTAATGGGTTATAACTGTTCCTTGTTAAACATGCATTTTTTAGTTGCGCCCGAAATTGAGCATTTTCTAAAATAAATAAAAAATAGTAGAAATTGTTTAAAAATTCTGAAATAATTCTATACAACTCCAAAACTATTATATTTTAAGAATATAATTAACTTCTTAAATTCCAATAATTTTTTAACGGGTTATAACTGTTCGTTGTTAAACATTTTTTAAAGTTGACGTTGCTGTAGTCGTGTATAATTTTGCTCGTAGTTAGAGGGTTAAAGATAATAACTATCTTTTACTGTTAAAAAAATCGGATTAAATCTATGAATAATCTAAATTACAGCACCAACAACAGATGAGGACGATTTAATTAAGCGTAATGCGAGCAGACACAATGGGCAATGACTCCAAAAAAAAAACCAGACCGATTAAGCCGTCCTAAATCAGTTATTCTATGATATAGGGAGATTACATTCCATTTGAATAATTAATTAGGCAGATGCAAATGATGTTTTCAAACTACAACTTCGTTAGTGGCTGGTGTTATTTATGGGAGAGTCGGCCGGATGATGTTGGGTCAATTAATTGCGTGGGCTGGAGTTATGCCGATGGTTAATCAGCGTAAATAAAACGGAAAACTGTATTAATTCGAGCCGTTCTTGCTTCGACGAGACGCGATAATAATTCCGCGGCGCAAGAAGTTGGCAAGTGCTCGCTTTCGTTTCGTTCGGTAATAAACGTGCGCCTTATATGTAGGGAATTGCGAAAATAATAAATGGTATTGGTATTTTTATGGAAACAATATTCGGTATGGAATATTTTTTATACATATAAAAAAATGGTGATGTGGCCATCATGTTACTTTCTCCGACTTGATAATATCATTTATATTTACGCTTTCATGGTTTATTTTCAATTTAAATCATATTTTAAATGTACATCGAGCGGATGAAACTGACGTTTAAAACGTCAAAATGGAAAAATTTTAATGCAAATTTATAAACTAAGTTTACTCAAAAACTAAAGAGATTTCGAAAAAAAGTTATTCTTTATAAGTTGTTCATTTTGGCATTATCTGCAATTATTATAATAAAATAAATTTGCTGTAACTATTATCGTTTCATAATTCTAAACCAAAAATGAAAAAAAAATTAATTAATTTTTTTCTCGAATAACAATAATTTTATGAAAAATATTTTCAAATCAAAGATGTTCATTTCTTTATTGTCTTCAATTATATTTAAATATTTTTGTGATATTTTTAATATTTAAGAAAATATTTGAAAAAAACAAAAAACAGTTAAGGTAAACACCCACTTCCGGTGTACGAAATTTTACCAAAAGCTTTTCAGTTCTTCGGATTATTAAATAAGACTTATGTTCAAAGTTTCGTATCAATTGCATAATTAGTTTTTGAGATACAGCGCGCACAGTAAACACACACATAACACACACACACACACACACAGAGACACATTTTTTTTACTTTCTCCGTTACGAAGTACGAGAAAGTATTGTGATCGTGATTTTTTTTTCAAAATTTTTTTTTACGGAAATATCCGTTTTGGGGTCCCTAGATGCTATTTCGACAATTTCTGGAAAAAAAATTTTTGTGTCTGTGTGTGTGTGTGTGTGTGTGTCTGTGTGTGTGTGTGTGTGTGTGTGTGTGTGTCTGTCTGTGCGCGCTGTATCTCAAAAACTAATAGAGCAATTGATATGAAACTTTGAACATCTGTCTTATTTGATAATCTGAAGAACTGAAAAGCTTTTGGTAAAATTTCGTACACCGGAAGTGGGCGTTTACCTTAACTGTTTTTTGTTTTTTGCCAATATTTTCTTAAATATGAAAAATATCATAAAACCATTTGAACAAATTTTAAAGACAACAAAGAAATGAACCTCTTTTGCTTGAAGACATTTTTCATAAAATCATTTTTATTCGAGAAAAAAATGTATTATTATTTTTTTAATTTTTGGTTTATAATTATGAAACGATAATAGTTACAGCAAATTTATGTTAATAATAATTGTAGAGAATGCTAAAATGAACAACTTATAAAGAATAAGTTTTTTTCGAAATCCCTTTAGTTTTTGAGTAAACTGAGTTTTTGAATTTGAAGTATATTCTTTTATATTTTTGACGTTTTAAACGTCAGTTTTATGCGAGTCTGCAAACCGCTCGATGTACATTTAAAATATGATATCAATGGAAAATAAACCATGAAAGTGTAAATATAAATGATGATACCATCGGAGAAAGTAACATGATGGCCACATCACCATTTTTTTCCAGAAATGGTTGAAATGGCATCTAGGGACCCCAGAACGGATATTTCCGTAAAAAAAAAAATTTGAAAAAAAATCACGATCACAACACTTTCTCGTACTTCGTAACGAAAAAAGTAAAAAACGTAACGAAACACCGGAATTTTGACTATCAAAGGACCAGGCGAGAAAGGTCGACAGTACACGCCATCCAAAGGGTCAGCAGAAGCAATAGCCAAACATAAATATACATTACTGCACGAGATGCATTCTACTCCGTTCCTTTAAAAATAATTATAAATAAATTTAAAACAAGTGTGTTAGTCCAATATTAGATAAAGCTAATGTGTAGCTACCTACCTGTGATATCTTGGGTATCCCCCAAGGCTCTGTGATCGGTCCGACGTATGGGACGTATTGGATGCATCTATAACAAGTAAAGGGTTTCAATTTTTCAGCAAGCGCACAATCTTCTTAAATATATTCTTTAGGTGTATACATGTGAGTACCATCGCATAATGAAATAATTACACGATTAATATCCGCTGTGTATGTGATGATTACCATGAGACTGCCGACGACGTTTTTAATTATATTCATTCTTCGTGAAGCGAGTACTTTGTGTGACTGCGCTTCGTCGGCATTTTTTAACGACCTCTTACGAGATTGCCAGTAATAATCGAGTGATGTGTATTTAAACGAAAGCTCACATCTCAATTATTGTATCGCGGAATCGCATTACGGTCAATTAGGGTCCGTTTTTTTTCCCGGCAAAACCAGCAATTTTAATGGAAATTTGCATAACTGTTACCCGCGCCGCGTTGCGTGTGCATTTCCGCGTACACGCATAATACGATGTTTTGTAATTTCGAAATTAACTCGCAGAATGAATTCGATACTGCAATTTTTGAGATAACACACGCATTTCGACGTTATTTACAATATTATTTTGGATGAACGAATGAATCCATTTTGGGGTTTAGGCGCACATAAATAAACACGCCGTCGAGTCGCAGCAAAATGTGCGCGCCATTGCATCAGACGGTATGCATGGTGCGCGCATTCTTAAAAAATGAAGTGATTTTAGCTGCAACTGTTTCCCCCGCCTCCTTAAAATATTTCGATTGAATACTTCTGTTATATCAAATAACAGGCATGCGATACAACAACAAAAAAATCCCAAGAACAGTAAACTGTTAAATATTCAAGAGGGAAATGTGGCGAACGCACGTTCAACAGAAGCCGCTAATCCTCGGCCCCGGTAAATGGTCACACCGGGTGACGTTTCTATCAGCCCCCGAGGGCGACCCCGGTTTAATCCGGCCCCGATTTAATCCGCTTTGAAAACCGAGGGCTCACTTTGTTTACCTAAGCTTGTAATGCTACTAATGATTCCGGCCATTGTTCCGAAACAGATGCGGTGAGGATCATGTGGGATATCGTTAGTGGGTCGTTTGTGTTGCACTTCTTTCATCAGTGGCAAAAGCGAATGGGAGGGTTGTTTGCTGGTAATAAACGTAATCACACAAACCCGAGAAGTACGATTGGGAAAAGTTTTAAAGGATTCGAAAATACGAATTTTTCGAGACGATTGATGAAACTTGTAGAGCTAAAGTCACAAAGATTTAATAACGTTAGCCTTGTATCTCCGAAATAAACGACGTAAGAAAAATAAAAACAATGTCTGCTGATAAAATTTAAAGCTAAATTTCAACACGTTCAGAAAATATTTAGGCGTGTGATACACCGTGTATCCATACTTTACAGCTATCATGTATAGTCTAGCCGCGCTGCGATGGCATCTGATTTTTTTTCAAAAATTCATAACTTTGCTCCAAATCATCCAAACGACTCGAATTTTTAAGGCATTTGAAGGAAATTGATTAAATTTTTCTGCCATTGTGGTGAAATTTTTTACATAAAAAACATTTTTTTCCATCGAGTTGTTACGAGGGGTGGGTCGGACTTGGGGTCAAAATCAACTACACATTCTTAAAGATAAAACTTGAATCTTTCCCAAACTGAAATATTCATCGATTTTCGACCAAATTGAACAAAGTTACGACGGTTTGAAAAATCGAGTTTATTCGCGATGTTTCGAGTGGCGCTTTTTTTTTGACGCCGAGCGTATTAAAATTTAAAATTTTGGTGCATACTTAATTCTTTATTTTTTTACAAAATTTTGCTAAATAAATACATCCATATAATTTTCTAAAATACACGAAATATTCTTGATCACTAGCTAATTTTACAAAGCGCACCATTATTATGCATACAGCTTAGCAATTATAACAAAATACACACAACATTTTTGAACACTTAGAAAGACCACTAGCCAGTTCCATAGCTAATTCAACGAAGCCCACCATTATAGTGTATGCACCTTAGCAATTATAACAATTAGTAAATAAGAAACGAAAAAAAATACACAATGAAATGTCATATATTCATGCAAAACTACATTCCTCCGGACGGTAATCTCTTCGTTGAGAGCGAAACCTGCAACCGTGAAATGCGGTAAAACCCTTTCGACAGGTGACATTCGATACAGACCGCAAAGATTGGGTTTCGGCGAGATTTGTATGACATTAAGACTTCCGAAAAATTTGCATAAACAATTCTCGGAACCATTTCAGGCGTGAAACACCTTTAGTTCACTTCATTTAACACACGACTTTTGCCCGATTCTTTTGTCCTCATCACACACGCGGGAAAAATGAACTAATTAAGTCGGGAATTGCTGTAGGTGTCGGCTATCGGGTTACTTTAAACTAGTTAATTATCGCCGAATTAATTGTAATTAATTATTTTGATATTCATGGAATAATCATAACATAGTTAAACAATCATCTTGAAGATAACACTTTTTACGGTTTATCAAAATAACTTATATGATCAACTATATCGTCAATGCAAATTATAAATATTAGCGGGCCCAAAGTTGATCCCTGTGGGATACCACTAGTATCGAGATATTGATATAACTTCGAACAGTTATAACCCATTAAAAAATTATTGGAATTTACGATGTTAAATATATTCTTAAAATATAATAGTTTGGGAGTTGTATAGATTTATTTCAGAATGTTTAAACAATTTTTAATATTTTTTATTTATTTTAGAAAATGCTCAATTTTGAGCGCAATTAAAAAATGCATGTTAACAAGAAACAATTATAATCCATTAAAACATTGTTGGAATTTAAGAAGTTGATTATATTCCCAAAATATAGTAATTAAAGAGATGTATTAAATTTTTTCAGAATTTTTAAATAATTTTTAATATTTTTTATTTATTTTAGAAAATGCTTAATTTTGAGCGCAATTAAAAATGCATGTTTAACAAGAAACAATTATAATCCATTAAAACATTGTTGGAATTTAAGAAGTTGATTATATTCTCAAAATATAATAATTAACGAGTTGTATTAAATTTTTTCAGAATTTTTAAGCAATTTTTAATATTTTTTATTTATTTTAGAAAATGCTCAATTTTGAGCGCAATTAAAAAAAGCATGTTTAACAAGAAACAATTATAACCCATTAAAACATTGTTGGAATTTAAGAAGTTGATTATATTCTCAAAATATAATAATTAACGAGTTGTATTAAGTTTTTTCAGATTTTTTAAACAATTTTTAATATTTTTTATTTATTTTAGAAAATACTCAATTTTGAGCGCAATTGAAAAATGCATGTTTAATAAGAAGCAATTATAACCCATTAAAACATTGTTGAAATTTAAGAAGTTGATTATATTCTTAAAATATTATAATGTGGGAGTTGTGTAGAATTATTTCAGAATTTTTAAACAATTTTTAATATTTTTTATTTATTTTAGAAAATGTTTGATTTTGAGCGCAATTAAAAATGCATGTTTAACAAGAAACAATTTTAACCCATTAAAACATTGTTGGAATTTAAGAAGTTGATTATATTCTCAAAATATAGTAATTAAAGAGTTGTATTAAATTATTTCAGAATTTTTAAACAATTTTTAATATTTTTTATTTATTTTAAAAATGCTCAATTTTGAGCGCAATTAAAAAATGCATGTTTAACAAGAAACAATTATAACCCATTAAAACATTGTTGGAATTTAAGAAGTTGATTAAATTCTCAAAATATAATAATTAGCGAGTTGTATTAAATTATTTCAGAATTTTTAAACAATTTTTAATAATTTTTATTTATTTTAGAAAATGCTCAATTTTGAGCGCAATTAAAAAATGCATGTTTAACAAGAAATAATTATAACCCATTAAAACACTCTTGGAATTTAAGAAGTTGATTATATTCTCAAAATATAATAATTAAGGAGTTGCATAAAATTATTTCAGAATTTTTAAACAATGTTTAATATTTTTTATTTATTTTAGAAAATTCTCAATTTTGAGCGCAATTAGAAAATGCATGTTTAACAAGAAACAATTTTAACCTATTAAAACATTGTTGGAACTTAACAAGTTGATTATATTCTCAAAATATAATAATTAACGAGTTGTATTAAATTATTTCAGAATTTTTAAACAATTTTTAAAATTTTTTATTTATTTCAGAAAATGCTCAATTTTGAGCGCGATTAAAAAATGCATGTTTAACAAGAAACAATTATAATCCATTAAAACATTGTTGGAATTTAAGAAGTTGATTATATTCTTAAAATATAATAATTAACGAGTTGTATGAAATTATTTCAGAATTTTTAAACAGTTTTTAATATTTTTTATAAAATGCTCAATTTTGAGCACAATTTAAAAATGCATGTTTAACAAGAAACAATTATCACTCACTAAAACATTGTTGAAATTTAAAAAATTGATTATATTCTCAAAATATAATAATTAACGAGTTGTATTAAATTATTTCAGAATTTTTAAACAATTTTTAATATTTTTTATTTATTTTAGAAAATGCTCAATTTTGGGCGCAATTAAAAAATGCATGTTTAACAAGGAGCAGTTATAACTCATTAAAACATTGTTGGAATTTAAGAAGTTGATTATATTCTTAAAATATAGTAATTAACGAGTTGTATTAAATTATTTCAGAATTTTTAAACAATTTTTAATATTTTTTATTTATTTTAGAAAATACTCAATTTTGAGCGCAATTAAAAAATGCATGTTTAATAAGAAGCAATTATAACCCATTAAAACATTGTTGAAATTTAAGAAGTTGATTATATTCTTAAAATATTATAATGTGGGAGTTGTGTAGAATTATTTCAGAATTTTTAAACAATTTTTAATATTTTTTATTTATTTTAGAAAATGTTTGATTTTGAGCGCAATTAAAAATGCATGTTTAACAAGAAACAATTTTAACCCATTAAAACATTGTTGGAATTTAAGAAGTTGATTATATTCTCAAAATATAGTAATTAAAGAGTTGTATTAAATTATTTCAGAATTTTTAAACAATTTTTAATATTTTTTATTTATTTTAAAAATGCTCAATTTTGAGCGCAATTAAAAAATGCATGTTTAACAAGAAACAATTATAACCCATTAAAACATTGTTGGAATTTAAGAAGTTGATTAAATTCTCAAAATATAATAATTAGCGAGTTGTATTAAATTATTTCAGAATTTTTAAACAATTTTTAATAATTTTTATTTATTTTAGAAAATGCTCAATTTTGAGCGCAATTAAAAAATGCATGTTTAACAAGAAATAATTATAACCCATTAAAACACTCTTGGAATTTAAGAAGTTGATTATATTCTCAAAATATAATAATTAAGGAGTTGCATAAAATTATTTCAGAATTTTTAAACAATGTTTAATATTTTTTATTTATTTTAGAAAATTCTCAATTTTGAGCGCAATTAGAAAATGCATGTTTAACAAGAAACAATTTTAACCTATTAAAACATTGTTGGAACTTAACAAGTTGATTATATTCTCAAAATATAATAATTAACGAGTTGTATTAAATTATTTCAGAATTTTTAAACAATTTTTAAAATTTTTTATTTATTTCAGAAAATGCTCAATTTTGAGCGCGATTAAAAAATGCATGTTTAACAAGAAACAATTATAATCCATTAAAACATTGTTGGAATTTAAGAAGTTGATTATATTCTTAAAATATAATAATTAACGAGTTGTATGAAATTATTTCAGAATTTTTAAACAGTTTTTAATATTTTTTATAAAATGCTCAATTTTGAGCACAATTTAAAAATGCATGTTTAACAAGAAACAATTATCACTCACTAAAACATTGTTGAAATTTAAAAAATTGATTATATTCTCAAAATATAATAATTAACGAGTTGTATTAAATTATTTCAGAATTTTTAAACAATTTTTAATATTTTTTATTTATTTTAGAAAATGCTCAATTTTGGGCGCAATTAAAAAATGCATGTTTAACAAGGAGCAGTTATAACTCATTAAAACATTGTTGGAATTTAAGAAGTTGATTATATTCTTAAAATATAGTAATTAACGAGTTGTATTAAATTATTTCAGAATTTTTAAACAATTTTTAATATTTTTTATTTATTTTAGAAAATACTCAATTTTGAGCGCAATTAAAAAATGCATGTTTAACAAGAAGCAATTATAACCCATTAAAACATTGTTGGAATTTAAGAAGTTTATTAAATTCTCAAAATATAATAATTAGCAAGTTGTATTAAATTATTTCAGAATGTTTAAACAACTTTTAATATTTTTATTTATTTTAGAAAATGCTCAATTTTGAGCGCAATTAAAAAATGCATGTTTAACAAGAAACAATTTTAACCCATTAAAACATTGTTGGAATTTAAGAAGTTGATTTTATTCTTAAAATATAGTAATTAACGAGTTGTATTAAATTATTTCAGAATTTTTAAACAATTTTTAATATTTTTTTATTTATTTTAGAAAATGCTCAATTTTGAGTGCAATTAAAAAATGCATGTTTAACAAGAAATAATTATAACCCATTAAAACATTGTTGGAATTTAAGAAGTTGATTATATTCTTAAAATATTATAATGTGGGAGTTGTGTAGAGTTATTTCAGAATTTTTAAACAATTTTTAATATTTTTATTCATTTTAGAAAATGCTCAATTTTGAGCGCAATTAAAAAATGCATGTTTAACAAACAAGGAACAGTTATAACCAGTGGCGGCTCGTGGAACATGATAGAGCCACTTATACAATATACCCCCCCCCCTTCTTTAAAGAGAAGAAGAACGATTTATCTTCCTAGACCAAAGTAACTGGCGAAAAAGTGTTTTAAGAATTAATTATAAATTCTTGCTGAGCTTGAAACTACAGGTAGTGCCATGGCTCCTTGACTCTATATAACGAGCCGCCCCTGATTCCGACCAGTTTCGGTTGCAAGCCATTTTCGAGGAATGTACAAAAGTAATATTTTACAGGATTTATAACGATTTTTAGAGGGGTCAGGCAATAAGTGTATTGAAATTTGTTAAAAATCAACTGAAATTGGAAATTATGTAAACTTGCACGGTACAATAAAAAAAAAATTAAATCAAAATATCGTAACAACTGCGGGCATATTTTGATTTGAATTCCCGAACGGAATTCGTTCACATCCATTCCCCAGATTCCGTGGAGATAAAACAATGGGGCCGATAAGGAAAGAGCGCGATTCGTCGAACCGTAATCATTAGACGGCATCGAAGAAGAAATATCATAATGCCGATGCGAGATTAGATTTATTTAATAGATATTGACAGCGAACATGAGAGCTAGAAATTTATGGCTCGGGTACACTGGTGGCCAATGCAACGTTGGTTGTTGCCACATGGATATGTGCCTCGATATTTATGAATCTATTAAGCGTCGCACTAAAGTCATAATAAACACACCTTATTCGCTACTTTGTAATTTTGATTTATCACAACGGATTATAATTAGTTTACACATTCTTTTAGAATTCCGTATGGAAGAGTTCATAAGAACTGTACAAAAAAATTAAGAAGTCTTTAGTATAGACTTCTTAATTTGAGTTTCGATGAGTTGCAGTGATTTTTCAAAAACTAGTGAGGTTTTGGAAGAAATTGCTTATTTTGACAATCTTTGCAGTCAATGTTAATGTAACTTAGCAAGGAGAAACATTAAAGAGACCTATGCGTCAAAATCAAAGCCGGTACAGGATTGTCGCCAGAACACTGGTAGTCAGCGCCCTCTGTACCGGGGCTCTGGTATCAGGAGGATTCGTAAGGTGCTTAGGGTGTTATTCCTTGTGTAATCATCTCCAGCATGCCTCCACACCAGTTAGGACGGACCCAGCAAAGGAGATCTCTTCACCTGAGAGAAAGTGATCAGCCAGAGAGTGTGAATAATTCGTCCCACATCTATTCTGCCTGTTGTGTCAAAAATAATTGAAATTTTAACGGAGTTTTGAAAAGTAAATAACTTGCTGTTCCCTTGACAATTTGGTATTTGTAAGAACTCTGCTGCAACCTTCCTCACAAGAACATCCGAAAGCGTTGAAAACCTCCACAAAAATTTTAAATTTATAGCAAACAAGTTTAGGTCTAGAAAAATCGCTACTTATTGGCACTAACTATTATATGAGAACGATCTTTCAAAAAATACTGACCTATGAATGGGAGGTGAAATTAAACCCCGAAACCTCACATTAATATTGTGGATATCAGTGCGAAACATAATTTTATTGTATAGGTAAGGAGGAGATCGGAAATGAATAACCTTATAATACAGTATGCCACAATGTAAAGTTCTCCTACCAGCCATATTCAACCAATTCAGTTCAGCAAATTTTTCAGATATATGGTCATACTTCCTAATACCAAATATAAGGCGAACACATGAATTTTGTACTTTTTGTATACGCTCACTAGTTTTTTTTATCTAAACATGAAGTGTAGACAGTGTCAGAGAAGTTGAAGTGACTCAACACTAAGGTGTCGCAAAGTAAACGTTTGGTTTCTATACTTAAAAGATGTCTGCTGGCATAAATCATTTTTAGATTGTAATAAGCACGTGAGATACATTTGTTAATATGTAACTTATAGCGCAAATCTGAGTCAATAACCAGACCTAAATTGCGCACAGAGTCCACAAAAGGTACTGTGACATTATTCAATGTTATCCAATAGACTGGAGAGATCCGTATTTATATTGTTATTTGCAGTTTGCAAATCTTCAATTTTAAAAAGATAAAGTAGCTGGGTGTCGTCCGCATATAAATTAGGTGTACAAAATTTTAAGACATCAGTTAAAGAAGACGTATATATAGAGAATAAAATTGGACCTACAATAGAGCCTTGCGGAACACCAGCGCCAAGGCTAACATAGTCGGATATCATATTATCGATTTTCACTTGTTGGTACCGATTATTGAGGAAACTAGAAAATAAAGCAAGAGCGCTTTGGCTAAGTCCGATGTAGTTTAACTCAGCCAGTAAGAGGTCGTGATTAATGGTGTCAAAAGCTTTACTGTAATCAACTAGTACTAAGCAAGATAGTAAACCTTTATCTGTAGCTGAGATAATGTCATCAGTCACATTTGCTAAAGTAGTTGCGCAGCTGTAGTTGGATCTAAATCCAGATTGATTATCTGGAATAATTTTGTTTGTTTCTATAAAATTTGATAGTTGATCCTTGACTACACGTTCTAGGATTTTGGAGAGAACAGGTAGGATACTAATTGGTCTAAGATCTTTTAACTGTTCAGGCGTTTCGATTTTAGGCACGAGAGTTATAGTGGCTAGCTTCCAAGCATTCGGAAATACAACAATATATAATGTGTGTGATATATGGTATAATATACGGACAACACATTTGAATCATAGTTGCACTGAGACCATCGGACCCAGCCGCCTTCGTTGTAATATTAAGTAGCAAACCTTCAATTACATTAGTGCTCACCAGTGAGAAATGCAGCCGATTAGTAACATTCGGATGAACACTGTCACTATATAACTTAATAAGATCATCATCAGTGGTACTGTTAACTGAATTAATAAGATATGCGTTAGCTGCGTTGACGTCTTTTCATTTATCTGGTATAATTCGGACCTTACGTTTGAGTATATTGTTCGCTTTCAGACAGTTCCAAATATTTTTAGAACTACTGTTTATCATATAATTAAGATAGGCTCGTTTTTCTCGCGTAATTGTCGAGGTAACCAAGTTCAGCCACTGTTTGTAGTTATTAAAATCAATTATTGATTTTGTAGCTTTAAATTTATTATATGCATTGTCACGGGCTAACATCATATGCTTAATTGTATTTGTTAACCAGGGTGCTGGTTTCTTAGTTATACGTGAAGTTACTAGAGTGCATGGTAATTAAAAAGCATTAATAAACATTCGTTCAGAAAAGAAACTTTATCGTCAATACTGGATAAGTAAAGTAAATTGTCAATCCGCAAAGATTCAAGATCATTTTGAAAATGTATAATATCAATATCTCGAAGTTTTCGATAAGTTATGAAGCTATTGGGTTTACTATCTAATATATAAAATTTTCGTGTCACAGTGTTTGTAACAAAACTCCTTCGAAACGGCTTGACCGATTCTTATGAAATTTTGTGTGTATATTGAGCAGATCTGAGAATAGGACGTAAACTATTTTTAATACCCCTAAATGATAGGGGTGGTCCACCGCAAATTTTTTATTTTTTTTTTTTTGGACAAAATTTTTTTTTTTATTTTTTTATGATTCGGCATTAAAAAATACATACAACCCTAAATTTTCACCCTTCTACCACCCCTATTTTTTAATAGCGATTTTAGTACTTTAATAATTTTCTACTCTCGGCGATCGACCGCTCGATCAGTTATTCCTTTTTCATTGTTTGCGCCGACGGTTATTAATGGGTTTTAATGGGCTTACCCTGTAGATTCGTATCGATAAATGTAAATAAATAAGTAGCTGAATTAAAAAAAAAATATATAAACAAAACATTAACAGCAAATGCTGCACTGAGCTCAATTGCAACACTTGCAGCCGATGAACAATTAAGTCGACTTTAAATACATAAATTGGTGATAACGATTGATTTATAATACGCGCGCCATCTCTTGGTGGTTGGAATGTCGCTCGCGGTGGTGTTACGAATTAAAATATTCTGCGGAAGATTCTGTGCGCGGTTGAGAATTTTTTTAATAATTTTACCATTTAGTTCAAATTCGTTGATTATTTAAAAAAATTATGAATTTTTGAAGCAATAATTGCATGTTAGAGCGATCATGAATTTCAAAAATTAAAAAAAATATATTTCAACTGGCGATACATGTTTTTATTAGTAACAATACACTTCTTACATTCTTTAGCTTTAATAATTTTGTTATTTAGTTCAAATCCGTTGATTATTAAAAAAGTTATGAATTTTTGAAGCAATAATTGCACGTTAAAGCGATCATGAATTTTAAAAATTCTAAAAAAATATTTCAACTGCCGATACATGATTTTATTAGTAACAATATAATTCTTACATTCTTTAGCTTTAATAATTTTGTTATTTAGTTCAAATCCGTTGATTATTAAAAAAGTTATGAATTTTTGAAGCAATAATTGCACGTTAAAGCGATTATGAATTTCAAAAATTCTAAAAAAATATTTCAACTCGCGATACATGTTTTTATTAGTAACAATATAATTCTTACATTCTTTAACTTTAATAATTTTGTTATTTAGTTCAAATCCGTTGATTATTAAAAAAGTTATGAATTTTTGAAGCAATAATTGCACGTTAAAGCGATCATGAATTTTAAAAATTCTAAAAAAATATTTCAACTGCCGATACATGGTTTTATTAGTAACAATATAATTCTTACATTCTTTAGCTTTAATAATTTTGTTATGTAGTTCAAATCCGTTGATTATTAAAAAAGTTATGAATTTTTGAAGCAATAATTGCACGTTAAAGCGATCATGAATTTTAAAAATTCTAAAAAAATATTTCAACTGCCGATACATGGTTTTATTAGTAACAATATAATTCTTACATTCTTTAGCTTTAATAATTTTGTTATGTAGTTCAAATCCGTTGATTATTAAAAAAGTTATGAATTTTTGAAGCAATAATTGCACGTTAAAGCGATTATGAATTTCAAAAATTCTAAAAAAATATTTCAAATCGCGATACATGTTTTTATTAGCAACAATACACTTCTTACATTCTTTAACTTTAATGATTTTGTTATTTAGTTCAAATCCGTTGATTATTAAAAAAGTTATGAATTTTTGAAGCAATAATTGCACGTTAAAGCGATCATGAATTTTAAAAATTCTAAAAAAAATATTTCAACTGCCGATACATGTTTTTATTAGTAATAATATAATTCTTACATTCTTTAACTTTAATAATTTTGTTATTTAGTTCAAATCCGTTGATTATTAAAAAAGTTATGAATTTTTGAAGCAATAATTGCACGTTAAAGCGATTATGAATTTCAAAAATTCTAAAAAAATATTTCAACTCGCGATACATGTTTTTATTAGTAACAATACACTTCTTGCATTCTTTAACTTTAATGATTTTGTTATTTAGTTCAAATCCGTTGATTATTAAAAAAGTTATGAATTTTTGAAGCAATAATTGCACGTTAAAGCGATCATGAATTTCAAAAATTCGAAAAAAAATATTTCAACTGGTGATAGATGTTTTTATTATTAACAATACACTTCTTACATTCTTTAACTTTAATGATTTTGTTATTTAGTTCAAATCCGTTGATTATTAAAAAAATTATAAATTTTTGAAGCAATAATTGCACGTTAAAGCGATCGTGAATTTCAAAAATTAGAGCCTAAACCGTTTTCGGCCATTATCGTCACCACTTTATTTGCTTAATTTCAACGGGACACACACGGACGACGGCGCAGCGCAGCGGAGCCGTCGTTCGTCACCAGTTTATTTCCTTAATTTTAATGAGCGTCACCAGTAATAAGCTACATATTGACGACGGCGCTTCACAGCGGAGCCCTCGTTCGTCACCAGTTACGTTGCTTGATTTTAAAGGACTACGTACGGACGACGGCGCAGCGAATGTTGTGTATCATAGAGCATTACAATAATAAACACTATGTTTTTGAATATGTTCTTTTTATGAATTATACCAATTCGAATTCAATATTCATAGTTAAGACAGGACAACGTCTGTCGGGTCAGCTAGTTATTAAATATAAGTTTGCAATAAATCAGATCATGATCTGCAACATCATGTATTTTGATGACTCCAGCTTCATTGCAATTACTTTTGTTGGATCAAATAATTAAATCGATTATTGACTCAGAATAGGCATTCACACGTGTTGGTTCTTCAATTATTTGATAAAACGAATAAGTATCTAAAAATTCATAAAACCGTTTGGTATTGCTAGAATCTATATTTAACATATTTATGTTAAGATCTCCCAAAAAAATAATATCATCACACTGTGGTAAAATATGGCTGACAGTATTATCAAGTGATTCAATAAATGTATTAACATTAAGCGTGGGGGTCTATACACAACGCCTACACAGTAGTTAGTATTGCTAAATCTACATTTTATCCAGAGTTGTTCCAAATTGTTGTTAGGAATATGTACTATTTCAAATTTAATGTTATTCATGATATACAAGCCAATGCCGCCACCACGACCAGTTTCCCTGTCTTTATGTACAAACGAATACCCCTCAATCTGAACCAGAGAATCGTCGATTGTACAATTTAGCCATGTTTCGGTAACAGCAATTAAGTCAAACTTTTTAGAGGTTACATGAGCTGCAAAGTTGCTTAGATTACAAATTAGAGATCGAACATTTAGGTGACACACTGTGATCGGTTGCATAAAAGTAATATATACTCATAGATGAATGCCGCCTATGTAAAATCAAAATAAGTATGTAAAATAAAATAAACATGCATGAATAAAAATGAATTACTTAAATGACATGTATACAGCTATAAAAGAAAAAATAGAATTATAAATTATGATTGACCAAAAAACATGCATGAGTATTATAGTATTAGCAAAGGTCTGAAGGGTCTATTTCTTCATCAATTCTTCGATATCTGATGGATCAAAAATTTTCCGCTTGCGGTCTTGCCCGTTCACTGAAGTTTTTCCAAAAATGCGTTGTGCCCACGTTTTTCGCGGGAAAGTTTCAACAGCCGATATCTAGACGGCGACAAATCCTCGGTTACGACTGCACCAGATTGTTTTAGACGGAAGCGATTTTTCAATATTAGATTGACCGATTTGCGTTGATCAATGTAGGCAATTACTGTACGATGTATTATTAATGTCTCTATCTATTTTAGAAGTCAATGGGATTATTTTTGATGTCTAATTAAGCAACGACACCACGGACATTTCTCGGAATAGCAACATGTGTTCGTAGTCCTCTCGGTCGCACCAAATCTGGCAGAAACTCAACGCCCGGATCTGATTTATGGGCTGCTTAACACGCTTATAAATTAACATTCCTCTAATAGGAGGATGCGCGATGAAAAAGCTTAATTAACACATGTCTGCGCGCAATCCGAGAAACTGCAGAAATGTGGCGGGCTGCGAATCAAATGATTTTGATATATCGCGGCATTCCTATTACACAGCCTCACAACTCAAGAAATTGAGATTTCTATACTCGGCGCACCGAATGGGTGGTATGGTCACGTTGCGTTCACCCTGCGTCCTCGTCGAGACGTTACGAAAAGCCTGATTCACACAGCCTTGCCACATTTTAGTTCTGTGCCGGAAATATAAATCTTTCTACTTTAACCCACAAAATCTAACTATTTACCACTTCCTAATTCATTGTAATTGAAAAAGGCTGATTTAAGGATGGAACGTAATCAATACATTTAAATAAGATAGAAAAAGGAGCACACATGGCATACAACGGCTTGATTAAAAATTTTGGCTGCGTGACATACGCTTCACATGCGTTAGCGCTGACCAATCAGCGAACATCACGCGAAAATCACGCAAACCCATGATACCACCGATTCGGTGCGCCGAGTATAGAAATCATCATTACCATACAGAAGTCAGTCATTTTCCTCAGCAATGAGGAAAAACCTGTAATAGCATTTATTCTATTATTGCCATTTTCGTAATTTTGTTACCCCCAATGAGATGCTGCACTTTCATTTAATGATTTCTTCCAATCAGCATGGATTTGTAAATTCAATATGTATCACAAAGTAATGACTTCAATAATCGATCATAATAGCTTTAGGCTAATCATTCTTAAAACATCACCGACACTGTGTGAAAATTTAAAAAAAATATATATAAAACTATATTCTTCAAAAAATAAACTAAATTTGCAAATCATTGTTTTATCAAATTACATGCAGTTTTTAAAAATCCACCGATTATTTCGTGAGTTGTGAATTTTTGAAAATATAAGTTTTCGAATTGTGTACTACTCGAGCAAAAAATTTAAAAAAATATATAAAACGTGTCGACTTAATTTTACAAAAATTAAATTGGATTTGCAAATCATCGTTTTATCAAACTAAATAGAGTTTTTGAAAATCCGACTATTATTTCGTGAGTTGTGAATTTTTGAAAATTTTAGTTTTCGAATTGTGTACTACGCGAGTAAAAAATTTAAGAAAATATATGAAACGTGTCGACTAAATTCTACAAAAATTAAATTGGATTTGCAAATCATCGTTTTATCAAACTAAATAGAGTTTTTGAAAATCCGCCAATTATTTCGCGAGTTGTGAATTTTTGAAAATTTTAGTTTTCGAATTGTGTACTACTCGAGCAAAAAAATTAAAAAAATATATAAAACGTGTCGACTTAATTCTTCAAAAATTAAATTGGATTTGCATATCATCGTTTTATCAAACTAAATAGAGTTTTTGAAAATCCGACAATTATTTCGCGAGTTGTGAATTTTTGAAAATTTTAGTTTTTGAATTGTGTTCTACTCGAGCGAAAAATTTAAAAAAATATATAAAACGTGTCGACTAAATTTTACAAAAATTAAATTAGATTTGCAAAACATCATTTTATCAAACTAAATAGAGTTTTTGAAAATCCGACAATTATTTCGCGAGTTGTGAATTTTTGAAAATTTTAGTTTTCGAATTGTGTACTACTCGAGCAAAAAATTAAAAAAATATATAAAACGTGTCGACGAAATTCTGCAAAAATGAAATTGGATTTGCAAATCATCGTTTTATCAAACTAAATAGAGTTTTTGAAAATCCGCCAATTATTTCGCGAGTTGTGAATTTTTGAAAATTTTAGTTTTTGAATTGTGTTCTACTCGAGCGAAAAATTTAAAAAAATATATAAAACGTGTCGACTAAATTCTACAAAAATTAAATTAGATTTGCAAAACATCATTTTATCAAACTAAATAGAGTTTTTAAAAATCCGACAATTATTTCGCGAGTTGTGAATTTTTGAAAATTTTAGTTTTTGAATTGTGTTCTACTCGAGCGAAAAATTTAAAAAAATATATAAAACGTGTCGACTAAATTCTACAAAAATTAAATTAGATTTGCAAAACATTATTTTATCAAACTAAATAGAGTTTTTGAAAATCCGACAATTATTTCGCGAGTTGTGAATTTTTGAAAATTTTAGTTTTCGAATTGTGTACTACTCGAGCAAAAAAATTAAAAAAATACATAAAACGTGTCGACTTAATTCTACAAAAATTAAATTGGATTTGCATATCATCGTTTTATCAAACTAAATAGAGTTTTTGAAAATCCGACAATTATTTCGCGAGTTGTGAATTTTTGAAAATTTTAGTTTTCGAATTGTGTACTACTCGAGCAAAAAATTTAAAAAAATACATAAAACGTGTCGACTTAATTCTACAAAAATTAAATTGGATTTGCAAATCATCGTTTTATCAAACTAAATAGAGTTTTTGAAAATCCGACAATTATTTCGCGAGTTGTGAATTTTTGAAAATTTTAGTTTTTGAATTGTGTTCTACTCGAGCGAAAAATTTAAAAAAACATATAAAACGTGTCGACTAAATTCTACAAAAATTAAATTAGATTTGCAAAACATCATTTTATCAAACTAAATAGAGTTTTTGAAAATCCGACAATTATTTCGCGAGTTGTGAATTTTTGAAAATTTTAGTTTTCGAATTGTGTACTACTCGAGCAAAAAATTAAAAAAATATATAAAACGTGTCGACGAAATTCTGCAAAAATTAAATTGGATTTGCAAATCATCGTTTTATCAAACTGAATAGAGTTTTTGAAAATCCGACAATTATTTCGCGAGTTGTGAATTTTTGAAAATTTTAGTTTTCGAATTGTGTACTACTCGAGCAAAAAAATTTAAAAAATATATAAAACGTGTCGACTGAATTCTACAAAAATTAAACTGGATTTGCAAATCATCGTTAAATAAATAAATGCATCAATTCGAATAATTATTACAGATGGTTACGGTCTGTCAAAAAAATAAACATGTGCATATTTTTTACGTCACCAATTAAAAGTTTACAAAAATATGTAATTGCGAAGTTTTATAGATGCGGGTCGTGACGCAACGATGTATTTAAAATATGTTTCAGTTCGTGCATTCGGTCATATTTCCTTCGTCACCTGAATATTATTACAGCAGGAAATATTAATGCAGTCGACGCGCCGATCGTTTTATTCATGAATGAATATTTTAATTAAATTTTAAGGCCCCGTAAATTTTATGGGGTTCCCGAATGGGAACGGAAAACGCGAGCGCCAGCAAGGCTTAATAGGGCCACACAGCGTAAATTAAGAAAATGGGGTCCGATTAAGAAAAAAAAAAGAGAGAGAGAGAAAACGCCAACATCTTTATTAATTCGTTCTTAATGACTTTATCTTAAAAACAATCTTGATTTACAAACTCGCGCTAAATGAAATTGCATGTCTTCTCGGTAACTTATCTTCGGATAAGTACTTTTTAAATGCCACCGCGGTAATCTAATTAAAAGTTACGGTATGGCCAAATAAATGTTACGAAAGTGGATGTATGATATCTATTCCTCGTGAACTAAACTACTGCACTTAGGAGGGCTATTAAAGGGTTACTTACGTTATCAGTTTCAAATAATAATTGTTATTATTATTATATTTATTGACCACTCAAATTTACAATAACAAAATTTACAGATTACAAAAAACGACCGTTAAATCGATTTTTCTGCATAAATTTAATGCATATAGTAGTTTATTTCACTAATGTTGGCGTTCACGTCATCAATTCCAATGTTCCGAATCAATCCGCTCAAGGTTACAATAGCGCGCATTGGCGTAACGTTAAAATTGACAGTTCTAGTTGGCTAAGAACTAATGAAAAATTAAAACAAACAGAAATACTTAACTGTTTTTTTGTTTTTTGCCAATATTTTCTTAAATATGAAAAATATCACAAAAACATTTAAACAAACATTGAAGAAAACAAAGAAATGAACAGCTTTTGCTTAAAAATATTTTTCATAAAATCATTGCTATTCGAGAAAAAAAATTATTAATTTTTTTTTTAATTTTTGGTTTATAATTATAAAACTATAAGAGTTGCAGCAAATTTATGTTAATAATAATTGTAGAGAAAGCTAAAATGAACAACTTATAAAGAATAACTTTTTTTTCGAAATCCCTTTAGTTTTTGAGTAAACTGAGTTTTTGAATTTGAAGTATAATTTTTCCATCTTTTATAATTTTGACGTTTTAAACATCAGTTTCATCCGAGTCTACAAAACGCTCGATTACATTTAAAATATGATTTAAATAGAAAATAAACCATGAAAGCGTAAATATAAATGATACCATAAGTCGGAGAAAGTAACATGATGGCCACATCACCATTTTTTGGGTATAAATTTTTGATCATTTGGCCTAAATATTCTTTATTTTGACCTAAATTTTCGATTTAATTTTTAAAATTTTCGACGTTTTGGACCGCATTTTTGAATTTTACCGCCGTATTTATAATTTAATAATATATATATTTATTAATAATAATATATATTTATTTTCCCAACAGATAACTACAATCCAATTACAGGGAAAAAATACTTAAAAGATATATATTCATATATATATTTATTTGACCTGTATTTTCAATTTTTTGATCTTTTGCCCCAACTATTCTTTATTTTGACTTAAATTTTCGAATTAATTATTAAAAAAATTATGTTTTGGCCCGCATTTTTGATTTTGCGGGCCGAATTTTAATTCTAGTTCCAAATTTTTGAATTGATTTTGGTTAAAATATCTATAACCTGAATTATTGATTTATTTGCGAGATTTTTTTTCCAGTATTTTCGAGTACTGGAAAAAAAATTTCGATTTTTTAGTCTGCATTTATTATCTTTAGGCCCGAGTTTTCGATGTTTTGTCCAAATTTTCAACTTTTTGAACAACATTTATACTTTTTATCTTGCTCTAAAATTATTGTTTTTTATTTGTCAGAATTTTAGATTTTTGGTCTATTTTTTGATCCCAAATTTTAGATTTTTCAACTTGGATTATTGATTTCATTTCGTGATATTTTTTATTTTTTGGCTATTATTCAACTTCTTATTTTTGGCGGCTGAAAGTGGCCAATAATTTTGCTTCTGCCTAAATTTTCGATTCTTTTGTCTGCGTTTTTATTTTTAGATCAGGATTCTTGATTCTCTATCTCATATTTTAGATCAGCGGTCTCCAAACTACGGCCCGCGGGCCAAATGCGGCCCGCGACCTCAACGAGTCCGGCCCGCGACAAGCAGTTACATTTTCCGTAAATGTTACATTTTAAAATTCTATAACAATTTTTTGTTATAGATATATATAAATAAAATTAATTATATCTTGGCCCACTAGGTTATGAAGAATTGTATATATGGCCCGCGATGGAAAAAGTTTGGAGACCCCTGTTTTAGATTATTATATTTTCGATTTTTTTGTTCCATTTTCTTGATGTTCCTTTATTTTGGACAAAATATTCGATTGGTTTGTGGGAATTTTCGATTTTTTTATTTGCAATTTTTATCTTTACGCCCGTTTTTCGATGTTTTGTTAAATTTTCACCTATTTAGGCCCTATTGTAAATTTTTACTTTTTGGCCTATATTTTGTATTTTCGATTATTTTGGTTTCAATTTTTGGTCTTTTGGCCGAAATTTTCTTTATTTCATTTAATTGTTCTGTTTTTCCCTACTCATTTAATTTTCATTTATTTAATTTATATGTTTCAACACATTTACATTATATTTTAAGTTATTAATTAATCAATTATTATAATTTCAATCTCATTCCTGTAATTAATGTATATGTTGTAAACAAGGGGTTACCAGTTAATAAACGTTTATTTATTATTCTTATTTCAACTTTCGATTTGTTTGTTAAGAAAAAATATTTTTTGGTCCACCACTTTGATTTTTAGGTACGAATTATCTTTATTTTTTTAATTTTTTGTCCCATATTTTAGATTTTCTTAACCTGGATTATTGATTTTATTGTGCGATCTTTTAAAACAAATTTGCTATTATTTTCAAATTTCTCGTCGGAACTTATTTTAAGCTAAAAAGAGTTATTTTTGGGGTTGAAAGTGGCAAATTATTTTTCGTTTGCTTGTTTTTCAATTTTTTAGTCTGCATTTTTATTTTTGGATCAGGTTTTTTTTGTCGATATTTTAGATTTGTTCAAATTTTTTTATTTTTTGGCCAAAATATTCGATTCGTTTGTTGAAATTTTGGATTTCTCGGTCTACATTTTTTATTTTTAGACCTGAGTTTTTGACCTTTTGTCCTAAATTTAGACAAAATAAAAATAAACATAAAAATGTAAACCAAAAAATCGAAAATTTCAACAAACAGAAGAAAATACCGGAAAAAAATCTCTCATATAAATCAATAATTATTATAATAAAACACTTTTAACTTTGTTTTGTATAACTTATATATTTATTTTTGTGACTTAAGTTTCGGTAATACAATTACCATTTTCAAACAAGAAGTGTTCTTGTTTGAAAATGGTAATTGTATTACCGAAACTTAAGTCACAAAAATAAATATATAAGTTATATTTATTTTTGTGACTTAAGTTTACAATTACCATTTTCAAACAAGAACACTTCTTGTTTGAAAATGGTAATTGTATTACCGAAACTTAAGTCACAAAAATAAATATATAAGTTATACAAAACACAGTTAAAAGTGTTTTATTATAATATTTAAAATGTATAACGAAGTAGAAGCCTCCAGCATAAACAAAATCAATAATTCTTTATTTTGGCCTACATTTTTTATTGGTTTGTTAAAATTTTCGATATTTCCGCATGTTCGATTTTCAGGCCCGACGTTTTGGTTAAAATTTTTGATTTTTTCCTACACTTTTTTAACCTGAATTATTTATTTTTACCCGGACATTTTTTATTTTTTTGCGGATTTCTTTTTTGTGGTCGAAATTTTTGATTTTTGTCCTTTAGATTTTGCCACCTTCATTTTTGAATTTTTTGACCTGTATTTTCAAGGGTTTTGTATTCATTTCAGGTTATTTATTTGATTTTATATTTTTTATATTCGTGGTGGGTTAATTTAAAAATGGGGTTTATTTTTAGATAGAATTAATTTACTTCGATATTTATTTGGAAAATATAGTCTGCAGGATTTATGTTAGAGAATTGTTTAATTTTCAAATATTTGCAGGAATTTTGGATTTGATTGCATAAAACAATGAAATGTATAGTCGATTTTTTTTTATCTGCTCTAAACTTATTTGCTAAGTACAGTACTAGACTTCATCATTCGTTCAAGGCAGTGGCGGCTCGTGGATCTTCGTAGAGGAGGCTCGTGCTGGACTACTTACTCTTATAAAAAAAGCAAATATTCCACTGCTATTTTGGCCAAATTTTCTTTCGTGGCCTCCTCGCCGAACATCCACGAGCCGCCGCTGGTTCAAGGGTAATCCGAAAAAACAAACATTGAAAAAAATCTGAAGGGTGAATTTAATTTCTGTATCTGTAACCAAACCTGAATTTTTTTCAAAATCTAGTCATCCATTCAAGAATTATTCTCCAAAAAAAAGTCAATGTGTTTCGAATAAAAAGTAATCGCAGTCAGGGGCGGCTCGTTATATAGAGCCCAGGAGCCATGGTACTACCATAGTTTCAAGCTCAGCAAGAATTTTTAATTAATTCTTACTTTGGTCTAGGAAGATAAATCGTTCTTTGTTTTTTCAAAAAGTGAGGGGGGAGGGGGTGTATTGAAGAAGTGGCTCTACCATCAACATATTCGACGAGCCGCCACTGATTGGCGTAACGTTAAAATTTGATGTTCTGGTTGACTAAGAACTAATGAAAAACTAAAACAAACAGAAATACTCGAACAACTTGCAAATTAAAAACGGCACTGACGGATGACTGACGGTTCTGGTGAGCGTTGCGGCAAGGTAAACATGCGCTATGACTGCTTCTTTGTCCAACAATTGCCACACGTTTTCGAGCGGTGGGCACTGCTGTCGGTACTTGTATCAACGCTCAGAAGACATACGTTTCTAATATTGACTACGATGATGCGCATATAAAATGGTAGACATCCTCTTGTCTTTGATATGTTCAGAAATTGGTAAAATAAACCATGGAATATGTGGTTAAAGCGATTTTTACTTTCTCCGTTACGAAGTACGAAAAAGTATTGTGATCGTGATTTTTTTTTCAAAATTTTTTCTTACGGAAATATCCGTTTTGTGGTCCCTAGATGCCATTTCAACAATTTCTGGAAAAAAAATTGTGTCTGTGTGTGTGTGTGTGTGTGTGTGTGTGTGTGTGTGTGTGTGTGTGTGTGTGTGTGTCTGGCTGTGTGTGTGTCTGTATCTCAAAAACTAATAGAGCAATTGATATCAAACTTTGAACATACGTCTGATTTGATAATCCGAAGAACTGAAAAGCTTTTGGTAAAATTTTGTACACCGGAAGTGGGTGTTTACCTTAATTGTTTTTTGTTTTTTGCCAATATTTTCTTAAATATGAAAAATATCACAAAAACATTTAAAGAAACATTGAAGAAAACAAAGAAATGAACATCTTTTGCTTGAAAATATTTTTCATAAAATCATTGCTATTCGAGAAAAAAAATTATTAATTTTTTTGTAATTTTTGGTTTATAATTATAAAACGATAATAGTTACAGCAAATTTATGTTAATAATAATTGTAGAGAAAGCTAAAATGAACAACTTATAAAGAATAACTTTTTTTCAAAATCCCTTTAGTTTTTGAGTAAACTGAGTTTTTGAATTTGAAGTATAATTTTTCCATTTTTCATAATTTTGACGTTTTAAACGTCAGTTTACACAACGCTCGATGTACATTTAAAATATGATTTCAATTGAAAATAAACCATGAAAACGTAAATATAAATGGCTATACCATCAAATCGGAGAAAGTAACATGATGCCACATCACCATTTTTTCGAATAATGTAAGAAGTGACAATTTTTGGAAACGTGACAAGCTTGAAATAGCTATACCTAAAATAATATTTCCTTCAATTAAGATTAACCTAAGCTTAAAAATACTTTTGATACGAAATTTATAGACTACTTCACATTAATTGGGCGCTTTTAGTTCAAGTCAACTTCAAAAGCTCGTGCTTAACGACATCGTTCCTTTATCAAATTAGCGAACGTCCAAGACATCCGGTTCGCGTCTTGGTACTCGTTTTCGCGGTTAGTGAGCGCTTTCAAGATTAGAACGGCGTTTCCTGCGGCGGTCGGGGATTTCACAATTTTCCCGCTGAGATTATGAAAATCTCCACCTCGCAATTACGCCGACTTTTTTATGCCCGTCTCGCAGTTTCATTGCGGTTTTATGGAGGGTCTAGTAATGGGCGCAGATAAAATTCGCTAATTCACGGGAATCGTATGTGACTGCGCCGCCGGAGTTAAAGATGTAATTTAGCAATTAAGGAAAAATCGTTTTCGGATTATTGCCGGGGGGAATGGGCACTCGCGATATGCGGTCTTTGATGCTTCTGGATAATGGTTTTCCAGTGGTTTTGATGACCTCTCGTATATTTATCGTATATCGGTGGATGGAATTGCGGAAATTGTATAAAATGTTGCAAATGATGAAGCAGGTGCTCATTGTTCGGCGTCAAAAAAAAAGCGCCACTCGAAAAATCGCGAATAAACTCGATTTTTCAAACCGTCGTAACTTGGTTCAATTTGGTCGGAAATCGATGAATCTTTCAGTTTGGGAAAGATTCAAGTTTTATCTTTAAGAATGTGTAGTTGATTTTTACCCCAAGTCCAACCCACCCCCCGTAACAACGCCATGGAAAAAAAATGTTTTTTATGTAAAAAATTGTCCAACGTTGACAAGCTGTACCGTGCGCAAAAAAAAATCGGCGGGAAACTTCACCACAATGGCAGAAAAATTTAATCAATTTCCTTCAAACGCCTTAAAAATTCGAGTGGTTTCGATGATTTGGAGCAAAGTTATGAATTTTTGAAAAAAAAGCATACTTGACTCTCGCAATCGATGGTACCGAGTGGTATCTTCGGTGTTTAAAAAAACGGTTTATTTAAATATATGTGGAATGTGGTAAGCAAAAATTTGTTGGGAAATTAATTGTTTTTCGCGAAAGCAGTTAGGAGACAAGATCTGTCGGTCGGATAAGCGCGTCGGAACTGAATGGGACACACCAACCGGCAAAACAAAGTCGTTATTAAAACTGCCTTCTCTCAACAGGTTGATTTAGGTAGCTGTCGGTAATGGGAAGAAGAGCCGTTTCCCAAAATAAGGCCGGGACACACCCATTCCTCGGCTTCCTTTGTGGACCGGGTGAAAAATTGCGCCAGATAAGTCATGTGGCTAAACGAGCCGAAGCCGCCCAGTGGACTATAGTTTCCAGAGACCGATTAATTGGCCTAAGACAAATTTTCGATTGTACGAAAGAATATTTTTGCTTAAATTTTTTTTCGTAAAAAGCATTGTTAACTTAAGCTCTTGGTACTCAACAATTATTTTTTCTATGACAAAATATTATTCTTGAGTATAAAGAACTTAAGCTAACAATGCTTTAAACGTTTACATTACTAAAGTCAAAACAGTCTCTTGCCACCTTAAATTTTAATGTCAAAAAATTGTTTTTCAACGCCACCGTCGATTTTTATTTAGTAAAATGTCTATTGAAATGGTTGATAAAACGAGTTTTCTGCAAATAGCTTTTAATGCGTTAGGAATTGGGACCGGGTTGTTATTATGAAAAATGTTTGTTTTTTAATTCTGCATGGAATGACATAAAAATATACAGGGCCTCCAATTTAAAATAAGAAAAATAAAGTGCTTTAAAGTTTGAAATGTTTGACACTAAATTTTGGACACCCTGTATAATTCATATCGATCAAACTTTGTTAACGGGACTATCAGACCTTATTTAATAAGTACCTTGTATGATTTTATTAACACGGCACTATTTTTATTTTTTATTCATTTTTTAAAATAACTGTGCAAAACTGATTTTTTTTAGTTTTTTTTTTTTTTTGCTGATGTCCCTGAATAGATTCCAATAAAATTATAGAAGTATGTAGGCAACCATAAAAGGTACCCAAATAAGCCATAAAATACATAGCATGTAATTTAAAAAAATATATCATCATGACGTCACGCTTTTTTGGGACATCCTGTACAATCAAAAATATTTTCCTGAAATGCATCACAGGATACAAATATATTCTACAAAATATCGAAATCCTAACTTAAATAGTAACTGAGCTATAGAAGACGGGAGGTGAGATGCACGACCCTGTGCAGCAAATTTAGAGTCGCAAACTTTCCCTAAAATTATATAGCGTGTTAGATATGAGGAATAAAAAAATAGAATAGAATAAATAAAATTACTCGGGCAGTCGCTAGAAGGTAAATTACGTGCAGGATGTGACTCGCCACTTGGGTATCTTGCGGCCGCTACAAAAGAGGAAGATGGAAGGTGCCGAACCGTGTTATCTACCTGATGGACACCTTTAATTTACACTTAAATATATGGAACGGTGTATACTTAACGTGGGCTATCATATACTTGAGCTTTTTTTCCAAATGATATATTTTGGGAACTGCTCCGAGAGGAAATGGCTTCATCAACCACAATGCCATCTTTTATCTAATGCATTTGAAAGGACAGATTAAAATAAATTAGTGCTATAAATTTTAGGGTTCGATTGGAGTAAACCCAATGAGCCATTAAACTCCTCGTTCTTAAATAAAATGTATGGATCTCTAACTGAGTTTGCTGCCTTCTAAACTAGATGTCACCAAATTTTTTTTTTATTTATTTATTTATTTAAAATATATACGGGAAACCCCTTTTTACAAAGAAAATACAATTTGTAAGTGTGAAAAAAAGAAAAAATTAATAAACTAATAAATATTAGGATAAATAATACCATACAGTGCTATGAGAACAAAATGTGTTTATTTAGTTTCCATTCCTTGCAAAAAGAAATAACAACCACAAAATATTAAGCGTGATGCATCATTAAATAAAAAAAAAAATCTCAGAAAATCATAAAAAATCCAATCCCATTAATAATAATAATAATAATAATAATAATAACTTTATTGACGGGTAAACCCATTTACATAAAGTATCATAAATTAATCGTTAATTAATTATATAAAATAATAAATAATAATACAATATAAAAAAAAATAAAAAATAAACAATTTCCAGAATAAACAAATTGAATGAAACCAAAATCGATTTAAATAAATTTAAATTAAAACAATCTTCAGAACAAACAAATTAAATAAACTAAAACTGATTTAAATAAAATTAAAATTAAACACTCTTCAGAATAAACAAATTAAATAAAAGTAAAATTAACTTCAATAAAATTAAATAAAACTAAAATTGATTTAAATAAAATTAAAATTAAACACTCTTCAGAATAAACAAATTAAATAAAAATAAAAATAATTTAAATAAAATCAAAATTAATTACAATCTTAATTTTTAATTACAATCTTAATTTTTATTTTGCCGTATTTTAAAAATACAAAAGTTGGCCATGAGTTTCCAATATTCAATACTATTTAAAGTTATCTCAAAACTAAGTATGCTATTGTATTTCTCGTTAAAAATGTTTTAATTATAGCTACTAGCTTTACGAGTAAAAAAAAATAAATAAAAACGAAATAGTTTTGCGTGATGATGATTTACAACCGAAACCTGTATCTACATTTATCTCTGCAAATTAAGGAAATAATTGTTTCACGCTCACAATTACGTAAAAAAAACCTTGAACGGCTAAAACAACATGAAATAACAAAGTTTCTCTTTTTTTTTTTAAATCAAAAAACAAAATTTTGGGTTAAAATTTTATTCAGCCCAAAAGGGCTCTTCAAACAACCGAAGTTAGAAGCGAAACACGGACACTCCATCTTTGCAGCGCTCGAAAATCGAAAAAGCGATGATTTCTCAAAACCAGAAACAAGTGCAGACTTACAATATTTACAAAATTACTCAAAAATAATTGTGTTTTGATATTATTAAAAAATCCAAGCATAATAATGATGTAGTTTTACAGATAATTAGCATCAAACACAAAAATAGCCATTTTCAGCATCCGAAAATCGAAAATTCATTGATTTCTCAAAACCAGAAACAAGTGCAGACTCATAACTTTTACAAAATTAATCAGAAATAATTGTGTTTTGATATTATAAAAAAATCCAATCATAATAATGAAGTAGTTTTGCAGATAATCAGCATCAACACACAAAAATAGCCATTTTCAGCATCCGAAAATCGAAAACGCGTTGATTTCTCAAAACAAGAAACAAGTACAGATTTAAAATTTTTACAAAATTACTCAAAAATAATTGTATTTTGATATTATTAAAAAATCCAAGCATAATAATGATGTAGTTTTACAGATAATCAGCATCAAAATAGCCATTTTCAGCGCACGAAAATCGAAAACGCGTTGATTTCTCAAAACCAGAAACAAGTGCAGACTTGCAGTTTTTACAAAAAAACTCAAAAATAATTGTGTTTTGATATTATTAAAAAATCCAAGCATAATAATGATGTAGTTTTGCAGATAATCAGCATCAAACACAAAAATAGCCATTTTCAGCTCCCGAAAATCGAAAACGCGTTGATTTCTCAAAACCAGAAACAAGTGCAGACTTACAATTTTTACAAAATTACTCAAAAATAATTGTGTTTTGATATTATAAAAAAATCCAATCATAATAATAAACTAGTTTTACAGATAATCAGCATCAAACACAAAAATGGGCATTTTCAGCATCCGAAAATCGAAATCCGTTGATTTCTCAAAACCAGAAACAAGTGCAAACTTACAACTTTTACAAAATTACTCAAAAATAATTGAGTTTTGATATTATAAAAAAATCCAATCATAATAATGAAGTCGTTTTCCAGATAATCAGCATCAAACACAAAAATAGCCATTTTCAGCGCACGAAAATCGAAAACGCGTTGATTTCTCAAAACCAGAAACAAGTGCAGACTTACAATTTTTGCAAAATTACTCAAAAATAATTGTGTTTTGATATCATTAAAAAGCCAATCGTGGAAATTGATGACCTCTTAGTTAGTAAAACTCTGCAAATTCCGTTCCTGTCGTTAAGATATTGCGCGTTTAAAAATGTACTATCAAAAGCCATCCACTTTGTTTAACACATAATGCCTTTGTTTATCAAACAAACGATCAAATTGCCCAAAGGTGTAAAATCACCGAATACAAAATTCGCTCGGAATGAATTGATCGAATCGGAATCGACAAGGGGCACATGCCGATAATGCACAAACCGAATAATGAAAACATTCGTAAACAGCACCGTCCATTGTGCGATTCCAAATTTGATTAATTCGCATCGATGTGAACCGCTCGAGCGCGACTTTCCTGAATGCGGGCGTCGCCGAAGGGGTTAACCGGAAGGGTTGAATCGTCAAAGAATTCCTGCAGACGCGGTTTTAATTTTGATCCGCAAACAATAACAGCGAGCGATTCGATTGTTTCTGTAAATAGCGCACGCTCCTCCCGCTGGAGATTTCTTCGGGCACAATGGAAAGAAAGGGGAATGCCTCTATTTTTAATGGACGCCCTGCTTCCAACTGTGTAAATACCAGGGGTAACTTTTTTTTATGATTGTGTGTTTGCAATTAAGGCAAGTAATGGTCGTTTAATTTTGATTCGGAAGTTATTTCAAAATTTCAACACTAGCTGTTGATCCCACGGGGATCCAAATTGGGGCTGCTAATATTTATCCTCTAAATACATTGCTTTTTTATTGTACTATTATTTTTACGAGGAAATAAAGACTATAATTTTTTTTTGGCATAGGTTTGACCATTCAGCCACTAACGATGGACTATAATTATTATTATCAATAACAATATGAGCAAAACCTGCTGAAGAAAATGAAAAAAAAAATATAGGTTACCAATCAAACAAACTGAAGTTGTACATCATTGCATGATGACGTAGGAAAAATTTAATGTGATTTTTGTATAAAACACTTGTAACCTAACAAATTGTATTTGAAATATTTTTCGATAAACTCTAAAATAAAAAAGTTATATCAATATTCCGATACTGGTGGTATCCCATAGAGATCAAATTTGGGCCCACTAATTTTTATAATTTGTATTAACTATACAAGTTGTTCGAAAAAGCCGGGTGATTCCAAAAATGAAGAAAAAAATATAGGGTACCGTTAAAAAAAATGAAATTGTACATCATTACGCTTATACGTAATGACGTAGGGGAAATTCAATATGATATTTGTGTAAAGCACTTCTAACCTAACAAATTTTATTTCAAAGATTTTTCGGTAAACTCTAAAAAAATGGTGATGTGGCCATCATGTTACTTTCTCCGACTTGATGGTATCATAGCAATTTATATTTACGTTTTCATAGTTTATTATCAATTGAAATCATATTTTAAATGTACATCGAGCGTTTTGTAGAATCGAAGAAACTGACGTCAAAATTATTAAAGATGAAAATGGTCAGTTTACTCAAAAACCAAAGAGATTTCGAAAGAAACTTATTCTTTATAAGTTGTTCATTTTGGTATGCTCTACAATTATTATTAACATAAATTTGCTGTAACTGTTACCGTTTCATAATTATAAACCAAAAATGAAAAAAAACAAATTTCTCGAATAGCAATGATTTTACGAAAAATATTTTCAAACAAGACTTTTTTTGTTGTGTTCAACATTTGTTTGAATGTTTTTGTGATATTTTTCATATTTAAAAAAATATTGGAAGAAAACAAAAAGCCCATTTCCGGTGTACGAAATTTTACCGAAAGCTTTTTAGTTCTTCGGATTATCAAATAAGACTTATGTTCAAAGTCTCATATAAATTGCCCAATTTGGCCAGTTTTTTCCAAAGTAATTCAAGGTCATATAGACCGACCATATAAAAATTTTATAAAAATAGTCCACCCAATTAACCATTTGACCAATTTTTTCCAAGCTCTTTCAAGGTTATTTCGACACTGAAAAAATTTCAAAAGATATTAAACATTACTTTTTAAATCGATTTTTTAATCATTATTTTTATACTGACAAACAAGTGGATGAAAAATTCTGAAAAAATTAAAGAAAATAGTTCACCCAATTAACCATTTGACCAGTTTTTTCCAAGGTCATCAAACATAACTTTTTAAATCGATTTTTAATCATTATTTTTATAGTGGCCAACGAGTGGATGAAAAATTCTGAAAAAATTATGAAAATAGTCCACCCAATTACCCATTTGACCAATTTTTCCCAAAGTCATTCAAGGTCATTCAGTTACTGGAAAAAATCCAAAAGTTTGTAAATCGATTTTTTGAAAATTATTATTTTACTGACGAACGAGTGGATGAAAAATTCTGAAAAAAATCATGAAAATAGTCCACCCAATTACCCATTTGACCAATTTTTTTCAAGGTCATTTTAGGCCATTTAGACACTAAAATATTCCAAAAGTTTTTGAAATCGATTTTTTTTAAATTATTTTTTTACTGACGAACCATGGGATGAAAAATTCTGAAAAAAATCATGAGAATAGTCCATGCAATTACATATTTGATCCTTTTTTCTAAGGTTATTTAAACCCTAAAAAAATCAAAAAGTTTTTTAATCGATTTTTTAAACACTTTTTTTACACTGACGAACAAGTTGATGAAAAATTCTGAAAAATTTCATGAAAATAGTCCACCCAATTACCGATTTGAACGCTTATGAAGTTCCTTTATTTAATTATTTATTTACTTTTATTACTTTATTTATTTATAAAAAAATACGATTTTTTGTTTTGATTTAAAAAAAAATGAGATTTTGGCAATTTGCGTTGATTTGCGTTGGAAATTTTCCAATGATTTTTAAGAATGTGTTAAATTCGCTACATGTTCACGTTTAAATCATCAAATCTAAGAACGCGTTCAGCAGTTACGTAATTAAAAAAAAATTGTTTTGACTTGAAAATTTGCGTTTTTTGAAAATTTTAATTTTTGGCAGTTTGCGTTGATATAAGATGGAAATTTTACAATGATTTTTTAAAACGTATTAAATTTGCTACATTTTCACTATTAAATCATTAAAATCTAACAACGCGTTCAACAGTTATACATTTTTTTTTTGAATACGATTTCTTGTTTTGATTTAAAAATTTACAATTTTGGCAATTTGCATTGATTTAAGGGGGAAATTTTCCAAAACCTTTTCAAAAAGTGATAAATTCGCTAGAATTTCAAATTTAAAAAATCAAAATCCAACAACGCGTTCAACAGTTATATGATTTAAAAAAAATACGATGTTTTAGTTTTGATTTTTGACAATTTACATTGATTTAAGATGAACATTTTCCAATGATTTTTTAAAATGTGTTAATTTCGCTACATTTTCACGTTTAAATAATCAAAATCTCACAATGCGTTTAGCAATTACCTAATTAAAAAGAAAAATTGTTTTGACTTAAAAAATTGCGTTTTTGACAATTTGCGTTGATTTAACATGAAAATGTTTCAATGATTTTTCAAAAAGTGTTAAATTCGCTACATGTTCAAGTTTAAAACATCAAAATCTAATGACTCGTTCGACAGTTACGTAATTTATAAAAAATACGATTTTTTGTTTTTATTAAAAAAATGGCGATGTTGCCATCATGTTACTTTCTCCGACTTGATGGTATCATAGCCATTTATATTTACATTTTCATGGTTTATTAAAATCATATTTTAAATGTACATCGAGCGTTGCGTAAACTCGGATGAAACTGACGTTTAAAACGTCAAAATTATAAAAGATGGAAAAAATATACGTCAAATTCAAAAACTCGGTTTACTCAAAAACTAACGAGATTTCGAAAAAAACTTATTCTTTAGAAGTTGTTCATTTTGGTATTCTCTACAATTATTATTGACACACATTTGCTGTAACTATTATCGTTTTAACCAAAAATTGAAAAAAAAAATAATACATTTTTTTCTCGAATAACAATGATTTTATGAAAAATATTTTCAAGCCAAAGATGTTCATTTCTTTGTTGTCTTCAATGTTTGTTTAAATGTTTTTGTGATATTTTTCATATTTAAGAAAATATTGGCAAAAAACAAAAAACAGTTAAGGTAAACACCCACTTCCGGTGCACGAAATTTTACCAAAAGCTTTTCAGTTCTTCAGATTATCAAATAAGACGTAACTTGAAAGTTTCATATCAATTGCTGTATTAGTTTTTGAGATACAGCGCACACAGGCAGACACACACACACAGACACAATTTTTTTTTCCAGAAATTGTTGAAATGGCATCTAGGGACCCCAAAACGGATTTTTCCGTAAAAAAAATTTTTGAAAAAAAAATCACGATCACAATACTTTCTCGTACTTCGTAACGGAGAAAGTAATAAAAAAGTTATATCAACATTTCGAGATTAAAGATATCCCACATGGATCAAATTTGGGCCACCTATTTTTTATAATTTTCATTAACGATACAAGTTGTTCGAAAAAACCTCTTGATTTCAAAAATGAAGAAAAAAATATAGGTTACCATTAAAAAAACTGAAATTGTACATCATTATGCTGGTACGTGATGACGTAGGTGAAATTCAATATGATATTTGTGTAAAGCACTTCTAACCTTACAAACTTTATTTGAAAGATTTTTCGGTAAACTCTAAAATAAAAAATTTCAACATTTCGAGATTAGTGGTATCCCACAGGGATCAAATTTGGGCCACCTATTTTTTATAATTTTTATTAACCATACAAGTTGCTCGAAAAAATCTCTTGATTTCAAAAATGAAGAGTTAATAAAAAAGAGTTAATTGCAGTGTTTAACCTTATTATGTAATTAAATAAAATCGTGTCTTTTGATCGGAAACCTTAAAATTATCGTGTTAATATTGAATTGATATTAAAACGTAAATATACGGATTATGCACTAAGTAAAGCTTTCCAGGAAAGACGCTGAAGTCCGGTCAAAATTTTTTGAAAATAAAGAATACATTTTATATGAAGATATCAGGACGTGATGATCCGACGTGACAGGTAACAAATCAGTTAAAGGGGCGAAGCACCTGGACACCTGTTCGCCCAATGCCACACCGCGAGATCCGGTCTGGCCACGCCCACTAGCCGAACAACGGCTCAGGCCGAGATAACCTCTTCGCGCATATCTTTTACATTTACTTCATTCTACGGACGCAGTTAACGAACGCCCGAGACTGGTTTGTGGCACGGAAATAATACAATCTCAAAATGTTTTCGATCGACTTTTTTTGTTTAATACAAGAATCCAATTTCCAATTGATTTTATTTCAAATACTTAATTTCTGCGGTAATAGGAGCGAAGAAACATCCTCCTCTGTAAAGAAAAACTTGCACGCAATTTTACCCGTTGCAAACTTCTTAAACGTATTTTTGGTGTCAACTGTACGTATATTTAAATCTCCCGCAATTAAAGTATGCAACTCAAAATACATGCATGTATATGGGGTTGTTGTTATCAGAGTCAAAATTGACTTTGAAATAATTTCCTGAAGAAACCACTAGTTCGATTCGGAGTTTCTACACATCACTGGAAAGATCCCTTCAAGACGCCTCGGAAAATGTACGTTCGCAAGAACAAATGTCAATTTTAAGCCCGTGACGCGTCAGCAAAGAAATCTCGAAATGGAAAAAATCGAAAAAATCAACTCTTTTAATAATCATCGTAAACCATTGAAGTTACCTTCTTTTTCATCAGAAAGACGAGAGAAATTGATTGCCGTTAAAAAATTTCAACTTCAATAGTAAAAAAATTAGCGTGTCACCATGAACATGTTTGAAAATTTTCAAATAAAATCGATTTTTCTGACTTTGATCGGGCGTAGCGGTTAAACGAAAACTCCAAATTGAACGCGGCTTTCAAATCTGTGCTCCTCGTGTGTAAATTAGTCAGATTCAGTTAAATTTGGCGATTTAAAATTTTTGACGAAAACCTGAAAAACTACCCCTTCTTACTTTTTCTCAAAAATTGGCTTTGAAATAATTTCCTGAAGAAACCACTAGTTCGATTTCGCGTTTCTACACATCACTGGAAAGATCCCTTCAAGACGCTTCGGAAAATGTACTTTAGCAAGAACAAATGTCAATTTTAAACCCGTGACGCGTCAGCAAAGAAATCTCGAAAATAGAAAAAATCGAAAAAATCAACTTTTTTAATAATTTGCGTAAACCATCGAAGTATACCTTCTTTTTCATCAGAAGAACGAGAGAAACTGATTGGCGTTAAAAAATTTGAGCTATTTTCAATAGCAAAAAATTGGCTAGTCACCATGAACATTTTAGAAAATTAAAAAAAAAAATTAATTTTTCAGACTTTGAACGACCGTAGCGGCTAAACGAAAACTCCAAATTGAACGCGGGTTTCAAATCTGAGCTCCTCGTATGCAAATTAGTCGGATTTAATTAAAATTGCCGATTTAAAATTTTTGATGAAAACCACAAAAACTACCCAAGGGTACCCCCTTCTTACTTTTTCTCAAAAATTGGCTTTGAAATAATTTCCTGAAGAAACCACTGGTTCGATTTGGAATTTCTGCACATCACCGGAAAGATCCCTTCAAGACGCGTCGGAAAATGTACTTTCACAAGAACAAATGTTTATTTGAAGCTCGTGACGCGTCAGCAAAGAAATCTTGAAAATAAAAAAAATCGAAAAAATCAACTTTTTTAATAATTATCGTAAACTATTGAAGTATACCTTCTTTTTCATCAGAGAGAAATTGATTGCCGTAAAAAATTGCAGCTATCTTCAATAGCAAAAAAAATAGCTAGTCACGATGAACATTTTAGAAAATTTAAAAAAAGAATTGATTTTTCAGACTTTGAACGGCCGTAGCGGCTAAACGAAAACTCCAAATTGAACGCGGTTTGCAAATCTGAGCTCCTCGTACGTCAATTAGTCGGATTAGAGATTTTTAATTTTTAATGAAAACGTGAAAAGACACCAGTAAATCCCTTGGAACTTTTGTTAAAAAATGCAACTTTCTTAATAATCATCGTAGACTATTGAAGTATACCTTCTTTTTCATCAGAAAAACGAGAGAAATTGATTGTTGTTAAAAAATTTGAGCTATTTTTAATAGCAAAATAATTGGCTAGTCACCATGAACATTTTAGAAAATTTAAAAAAAATAATTGATTTTTCAGACTTTGAACGGCTGTAGCGGCTAAACGAAAACTCCAAATTGAATGCGGATTTCAAATCTGTGCTCCTCGTGTGCAAATTAGTTGGATTCAATTAAAATTGGCGATTTAAAATTTTTGACGAAAAACTGAAAATTTTCCCTGGGGTCCCCCCTTCTTACTTTTGCTCAAAAATTGGCTTTCCTGGAAAAACCACTGGTTCGATTCGGAGTTTCTGCACATCACTGGAAAGATCCCTTCAAGACGCGTTGGAAAATGTACTTTCGCAAGAACAAATGTCAATTCTAAGCCCGTGACGCGTCAGCAAAGAAAACTCGAAAATGGAAAAAATCGAAAAAATCAACTTTCTTAATAATTATCGTAAACCATTGAAATATACCTTCTTTTTCATCAGAAGAATGAAGAAATTGATTGGCGTTAAAAAATTTCAGCTATCTTCAATAGCAAAAAAAAATAGCTAATCACCATGAACATTTTAGAAAATTAAAAAAAATAATTCATTTTTCAGACTTTAAACGGCCGTAGCGGCTAAACGAAAACTCCAAATTGAACGCGGTTTGCAAATCTGTGCTCCTCGTGTGTAAATTAGTCGGATTCAGTTACATTTGGCGATTTAAAATTTTTGACGAAAACCTGAAAAACTACCCAAGGGTCCCCCCTTCTTACTTTTTCTCAAAAATTGGCTTTGAAATAATTTCCTGAAGAAACCACTGGTTCGATTTTGCGTTTCTACACATCACTGGAAAGATCCCTTCAAGACGCTTCGGAAAATGTACTTTTGCAAGAACAAATGTTAATTTTAAGCCCGTGACGCGTCAGCAAAGAAATCTCGAAAATGGAAAAAATCGAAAAAATCAACTCTTTTAATAATCACCGTAGACACTTATATAATAACTTTTTCTTCATCAGAATAACGTGCTAAATCGATTGGCGTTAAAAAATTTCATCTAGGAAAAAATGTAAAAAAATTGGCAAATCAAAAAATTTACAAAAAGAAGTCGATTTTTACTTTCTCCGTTACGAAGTATTGTGATCGTGAAAATGTTTTCAAATTTTCTTTTTACGGAAATATCCGTTTTGGGGTGCAATAATTATTTTTAATATTCAAAGACGAAGCAAATAATTGAAAAACACTGAGCTCTGGAAATAAGTTTTGTATACATATTTTAATTAATACTCAGCAACCAGTACATAACTCATATATATCCATTACGTCGATGGTTATGCCAACGTAAGCAATTAAAATTTATAAAGCCCATCAACCACGGCATACACACGTAATGGGCGCACTGTAAATATTTTTTTTTCTTTCGTTCGAAGGAAACCCGCAATTAATATCGAGATTTCGTTCGAGTTTTGATTTTCAAAGTGAAGTCTGTTATTAGGCGTCGTCGTCGGCAGTCGTGGCCCGTTTTATCATTTTTGTATCACGTTGATCGTGATTAGACCACGCCTGTTTGTACAGGGCCCCCTTAATAAAGTCACTATGGTGCGCTATCCCACAAATCATCAACTTTAATTACTTTTATGTAAACATTGTATTTAATCGTCCTGTAAATATAATCCGGTGCTCCGGTGCTCCGGTACTCGATTCATTAATTCGTTAACGTCATGCGGACTAATAAAGTAATTATTGTTGCGGCGGTGATTCGGATCTATTTTATTGTCTCCGGTCTTGATTTTATTGTCGTAAATTGGTTTAAAGATTCGATCTACAATTTAAAAAATAATTAGACAATAATTTTATAATAATAATAATAATTATTATTTTTTTTCCCAACAGATTACTTTATCCGATTTAATAATAATAATATAATAATAATATTTATTGAAAATTCAAAAAAAAAAAAAAATTCAAGTACATAGAATATAACATCAATAAAAATGAAATCAGTGAAGTGCAAGCACTTGTGCGTGATACATAGATCTAATAATATATAGATTATAATATGTCATATACTTGCATAAAGTTGGCCTCTTATTAAAAATAATATCGATTATAATAAGTTTAAAAATTACAAAATTTTGCTTGCTTTGTATAATTTATCCATTTTTACGTATATAGGCAAACGTGGCTTAAAAAGGCATGTCTGGTAATTATAAAGGGAGATCAAGGACTGTTCAGCAGTACGTTTTGCGTACAAATTGCCTAATATTCAAATGTAAAACAATGAACAAATTCAAAGGAAAATTAATACAAATATAATTGAATTCCTAAAAATTTGAATGAATTTTTGAAAACTAATATTTTTGGTAGTAGAAGAAAAAAAAATCTAAAAAAATAAATAGTGATATTAAAGAATTCCACAAAATTTTTAAAATCTTTACAAAACATCTACCTTTAAAACTAACTTACATTTTTTTTTAATTTGCCAATTTCTTATCAATTTTTGAAAAGTAATATTTTAAATTGTCGATCAATTGAACAAATAAAAATAAATACTTACATGATGGAATTACCTTAATATACACTTGGATTTTTGAAAATTTCTGCTCGAGTCATAAATTTTTAAAAACGAATTTAAGAAAAAATGTCATTTTTAAATTCGTCTTAAGTGTCTTAGTATCTTATTTATTCTGACGTTTATTTTTAGTTTGTAAGAATCTATTTTACTGTACTTAATTGCACATGGCCTACCGTTAATAACACATGGATCAATAAGTCCCGGGACTAACAATGAAAACAACATTTTTTTTGCAAAAATTTTTTTATTCATCTACATAATCACCTTTTAGGGTGATACAATCGTTCCACCGCTTTTCCAATTTTTCAATACCATGTTTAAAAAAATTAATATCTTTCGCTTCAAAATAAGCTTCTGTTTTAGCGATGACCTCCTCATTTGAGCCAAATCTTTTTCCCTGGAGCATTTTTTTAAGGTCAGCAAAAAGCCAGTAGTCACTGGGGGCTAAATCTGGCGAGTATGGGGGGTGGGGAAGCAGATCAAAGCCCAATTCGTCCAATTTTGCCATTGTTTTCATTGACTTGTGGCAGGGTGCATTGTCTTGGTGAAAAAGGATTTTTTTTCTCTGCATGTGCGGTCGTTTTTTTGCTATTTCCTTCTTCAAACGCACCAGCAAGTCAATATAATAGTCGCTGTTGATCGATTTACCTTTTTCGAGGTAATCAATAAAAATCACGCCATGCGTATCCCAAAAAACTGACGCCATGACTTTTCCAGCTGACTGCTGCGTTTTCGCACGCTTCGGACGGCTTTCGTCAGCTGTACGCCACTCAGATGACTGCCGCTTCGACTCTGGAGTGTAGTGATGTATCCATGTTTCGTCCATGGTCACGTAACGACGCAAGAAATCTTTTTTGTTACGAGTCAATAGCGATAAACAGCTTTCTGAATCATCGACTCGTTGCTGTTTTTGTTCCATCGAAAGCAATCGCGGCACCCACTTGGAAAAAACCTTTTTCATGCTCAATTTTTGATGAACGATAGCAAATACACTTCCATATGATATCTGTGTCATCTCAGCAATCTCACGGAGCTTCACTTTACGGTCTTTCATGATAATTTTTGTCACTTCACTCACATTTTCCGGTGTAGAGGCTTCCACAGGTCTACCCGAGCGTTCCGCGTCATTTGTGTCGGTACGACCACGTTTAAACTCGGTAAACCACCGACAAATCGTTGTTTTTGATGGAGAAGATTCCGGGTAACATTTTTCAATCCATTGTTTCGCTTGCACGGTGTTTTTACCCATTAAAAAACAATGTTTTATTAGAACACGAAACTCGGTTTTTTCCATTTTTTAAACTGACTACAAAATGACTTTACTATAACCTCGATAACTCAGCTGTTTCTGGTCCGATCGACTTAAAATTTTGACACGTTTCAAGCAAAGGTTAGTACTCTAGAAAGGCGTGGTTACTGGTTTACTACGAGCGCCATCTCTGGGTTAGTCCCGGGACTTATTGATCCATGTAATAAATACATTTATTTATATACATTTACATTTAAGTGGTCGAATATTCAAACAAGGAAAAACTAGAAAAAAATCATATCCCTTTGATTTAATTCCATAAAAAAACTCTGATGCAATTTACCTTTAAAATTAACCTTGATTTTTGAAACTGAGTAAATTTTTGTGTAAGTTATGAATTTTTGAAAATTAATATTTTTAGTTGTTGAAGACGAACAAAAAAAAATATAAAACAAATAAATAGTAATATAATTGAACTCCACAGACATTTTAAAATAGTTCTACTTTACAATTAACTTAAATTTTTGCAAATTCGCCAATTTCTCCCCGAGTTATGATTTTTTGAAAATTATTTTTTGTAAGTTGTCGAACAAATGAACAAATTTAGAGAAAATAAATACTCAGTCGAAAATTGGGCTGAAAGACCACTGGTCGATAGCCTATTTGGCTTCCAATATAGAATATACTTATAAAAATGAATTATTTATGTATGTATTTAATAAGCTAAACAAACATGTGTATGTATGTAAATACTCAGATGCTTGAAATTCTAATTAAATCCACAAGATTTAACATAAATTTTGATTTTTGAATTATAAATTTTTAAGTGGTCAAATAATTTTACAAGGAAAAACTAGAAAAAAAAAAATCATGTCGATATGATTTAATTCTTTAAAAACTCATAATACATTTACCTTTAAAATTAACCTTGATTTTTAAATTGAGTCGATTTTTGCGCGAGTTATGAATTTTTGAAAATTAATATTTTGGCTAAAAAAATAAATACTGCTATAATATTAATTCCTCAAAAATGTTGATATCTTTACAAAACATTTACCCTTAAAACTAACTAACTCTGCCAATTTCTGCGTGAGTTATGAATTTTTGAAAATTGGTCGAAATATTTGTACCAAGAAAAAATAGAAAAATAAAATAATATCGATATGATTGAATTCTTTAAAAAGTCCGATGCTATCATAATACATTTATATACCTTCAAAAATAACTTTAATTTTTGAAAATGTGTTCATTTTTGGGTTTTAAATTGTCATTTTTGGCAGTTGCAATTGTCATTTTTGGTAGTTAAAAATTGTCATTTTTGGCAGTTAAAAATGGTCGTTGCCGACACTTAAAAATTGGCATTTTTGCAGTGAAAATTGTCATTTTTGGCAGTTTAAAATGATCGTTTCCGACACTTGAAAATTGGCCTTTTTGGCAGTTGAAAATTGGCCTTTTTGGAAGTTCAAAATTGTCATTTTTAGCAGTTAAAAATTGTCACTTTTGGCAGTTTAAAATGGTCGTTGCCGACACTTGAAAATTCGCCTTTTTGGCAGTTAAAAATTGTAATTTTTGGCAGTTGAAAATTGTCATTTTTTGGCAGTTAAAAATTATCACTTTTGGCAGTTAAAAATGGCCGTTGCCGACACTTGAAAATTCGCCTTTTTGGCAGTTAAAAATTGTCATTTTTGGCAGTTAAAAATTGTCAATTTTTGGCAGTTAAAAATTATCACTTTTGGCAGTTAAAAATGGCCGTTGCCGACACTTGAAAATTGGCCTTTTTGGCAATTAAAAATTGTCATTTTTGGCAGTCAAAAATTGTCATTTTTGCCAGTTAAAAATGGTCGTTGCCGACACTTAAAAATTGGCCTTTTTGCAGTGAAAATTGTCATTTTTACCAGTTGAAAATTGTCATTTTTAGCAGTTTAGAATGATCGTTTTCGACACTTGAAAATTGGCCTTTTTGGCAGTTGAAAATTGGCCTTTTTGGAAGTTAAAAATTGACATTTTCGGCAGTTGAAAATTGTCATTTTTGGCAGTTTAAAATGGTCGTTGCCGACACTTAAAAATACGCCTTTTTGTCAGTTAAAAATTGTAATTTTTGGCAGTTGAAAATTGTCATTTTTTGGCAGTTAAAAATTATCACTTTTGGCAGTTAAAAATGGCCGTTGCCGACACTTGAAAATTCGCCTTTTTGGCAGTTAAAAATTGTCATTTTTGGCAGTTAAAAATTGTCAATTTTTGGCAGTTAAAAATTATCACTTTTGGCAGTTAAAAATGGCCGTTGCCGACACTTGAAAATTGGCCTTTTTGGCAATTAAAAATTGTCATTTTTGGCAGTCAAAAATTGTCATTTTTGCCAGTTAAAAATGGTCGTTGCCGACACTTAAAAATTGGCCTTTTTGCAGTGAAAATTGTCATTTTTACCAGTTGAAAATTGTCATTTTTAGCAGTTTAGAATGATCGTTTTCGACACTTGAAAATTGGCCTTTTTGGCAGTTGAAAATTGGCCTTTTTGGAAGTTAAAAATTGACATTTTCGGCAGTTGAAAATTGTCATTTTTGGCAGTTTAAAATGGTCGTTGCCGACACTTAAAAATACGCCTTTTTGTCAGTTAAAAATTGTCATTTTTGGCAGTTGAAAATTGTCATTTTTGGCAGTTGAAAATTGTCATTTTTGGCAGTTGAAAATTGTCATTTTTTAGCAGTTAAAAATTGTCACTATTGGCAGTTCAAAATGGTCGTTGCCGACACTTAAAAATACGCCTTTTTGGCAGTTAAAAATTGTCATTTTTGGCAGTTGAAAATTGTCATTTTTTGGCAGTTAAAAATTGTCACTATTGGCAATTAAAAATGGTCGATCCGACACTTGAAAATTGGCCTTTTGGCAGTTAAAAATTGTCATTTTTGGCAGTCAAAAATTGTCATTTTTGCCAGTTAAAAATGGTCGTTGCCGACACTTAAAAATTGGCCTTTTTGCAGTCAAAATTGTCATTTTTACCAGTTGAAAATTGTCATTTTTGGCAGCTTAAAATGATCGTTTCCGACACTTGAAAATTGGCCTTTTGGCAGTTAAAAATTGTCATGTTTGGAAGTTGAAAATTGTCATTTTTGGCATTCGAAAATTGTCATTTTTTAGCAGTTAAAAATGGTCACTTTTGGCAGTTAAAAATTGGCGTTGCCGACACTTGAAAATACGCCTTTTTGGCAGTCAAAAATTGGCATTTTTGGCAGTTGAAACTTGTCATTTTTTGGCAGTTAAAAATGGCCGTTGCCGACACTTGAAAATTCGCCTTTTCGGCAGTTAAAAATGATCATTTTTGACACTTAAAAATTGTCATTTTTGGCAGTTAAAAATGGTCGTTTCCTACACTTGAAAATTGGCCTTTTGGCAGTTGAAAATTGGACCTTTTGGCAGTTAAAAATTACCATTTTTGGCAGCTTAAAATGGTCGTTTCCGACACTTGAAAATCGGCCTTTTTGGCAGTTAAAAATTGTCATTTTTGGCAGTCAAAAATTGTCATTATTGCCAGTTAAAAATGGTCGTTGCCGACACTTGAAAATTGGCCTTTTTGGAAGTTGAAAATTGTCATTTTTGGCATTCGAAAATTGTCATTTTTTAGCAGTTAAAAATGGTCACTTTTGACAGTTCAAAATGGTCGTTGCTGACACTTGAAAATTCGCCTTTTTGGCAGTTAAAAATTGTCATTTTTAGCAGTTGAAAATTATCATTTTTTTGGCAGTTACAAATTATTACTTTTGGCAGTTAAAAATGGCCGTTGCCGACACTTGAAAATTCGCCTTTTCGGCAGTTAAAAATGATCAATTTTGACGGTTAAAAATTGTCATTTTTTGGCGGTTAAAAATGGTCGTTTCCTACACTTGAAAATTGACCTTTTGGCAGTTGAAAATTGGATCTTTTGGCAGTTAAAAATTGTTATTTTTGGCAGCTTAATATGGTCGTTTCCGACACTTGAAAATCAGCCTTTTTGGCAGTTGAAAATTGTCATTTTTGGCAGTTAAAAATAGTCGATCCGACACTTGAAAATTGGCCTTTTTGGCAGTTAAAAATGGTCGTTTCCGACACATGAAAATTGGCCTTTTTGGCAGTTGAAAATTGGTATTTTTGGCAGTTGAAAATTGGCAGTTTTAACAGTTAAAAATTGTCATTTTTGGCAGTTGAAAATTGTCATCTTTGGCAGTTGGAAATTGTCATTTTTGGCAGTTCAAATTAGTTATTTTTGGCAGTTGAAAATTGTCATTTTTGGCAGTTAAAAATGGTCTATCCGACACTTGAAAATTGGCCTTTTTGGCAGTTGAAAATGGTCGTTTCCGACACATGAAAATTGGCCTTTTTGGCAGTTGAAAATTGTCATCTTTGGCAGTTGGAAATTGTCATTTTTGGCAGTTAAAAATGGTCATTTCCGACACTTGATTTATTACATGATATGCTGGAATTTATCAAAAAAAAAAGTATATTCAGAAAACATCTGAATTATCTTCAATTTTTGAAAACGCATGAGTTATACATGTTTAAAAATTGAACAAAGAAAAAATAGAAAAAAAAATACTGATATGATTTAGTTCCTTAAAACGTTTAATGCAGTCATAGTTTTGAAAATGCGTGTTATGAATTTTTGAAAATTAATATTTAAAGTTGTCGAAGACTTGAATAAAAAATCAATTGTTTAATACACTCACAAAACATCTCCCTTTAAAACTTACAGTAATTTTTTTAAATGTGTCCCGTTTTTCGTGAGATATGAATTTTTGAAAATTCACGTTTTTTAAGTTGTCGTACAGAAAAAAAAACTGATATAGAATTTCTCAAAAATTTTAGTAAGTATATGCATAAAACATCTGCCTTTAGAATCAACTTACATTTTTGATAATGTGTCAATTTTTGCGTGAGATTAATTTTTGAATTTCTCAAAAATTTTAGTAAGTATATTCACAAAACATCTGCCTTTAGAATCAACTAAAACTTTTGAAAATGTGTCAATTTTTGCGTGAGATTAGTTTTTGAATTTCTCAAAAATTTTAGTAAGTATATTCACAAAACATCTGCCTTTAGAATCAACTAAGACTTTTGAAAATTTGTCAATTTTTGCGTGAGATTAATTTTTGAATTTCTCAAAAATTTTAGTAAGTATATTCACAAAACATCTGCCTTTAGAATCAACTAAGACTTTTGAAAATGTGTCAATTTTTGCGTGAGATTAATTTTTGAATAAAGTTGTTGAAGACAAAAAATCGATTTTTTTTTCATATATTCACAAAACATCTCCTTAATTTAATTTATTTAATGTGCCAATTATGCAGGTCAATATGCATAATATAAATAAGTGGTTTCAATAAATAAAAAAAAATATAATTCATAACAGATATAAAAAAAAAAACTTAAACTTACAGGGTGTAGAAATATGCAAAATATGCGTTCAGAAAGAAAACTGAAACATGGATAAATAGCAAATGTATCTTCCTTTAAAACTAACTTTAATTTTTGAAAATGTGTCTCTTTTTTAAATTTTTACAATGTAGCGTCGATTTATGTAATAAGTTCGTAGAAAAATGTGTAAATCCCCGAAATAATCCAATAGAGATTATAAAGATCTCTTTGCATCAAACATTTCAAAGTTTAAAAAACATCTACTGCGCATTAACCTCGAAAGTGTGCTAGGGTAGGGGTTTATCGATTTTGACGTTTTCTACCAACTTGTTGCGTTTTTACGATACATTTTGAACAACTTGGTTGATGGTTAGATAACCGTCACATGTATAATTTTTGCAATATTTTTAATTTTGTGTGTACATACGTACACGTTTACATTTAAGGTAGTTTTAGATTATATTTAAGTTTATACCATGTTACAAATTGGAGATATTCCGTTTTTTTGAAATAAATAAATAAATAAATAAATAAAAGAGGGAAAAAACGTTTTTTATGTGATATTTTCGGTGCAAAAAAAAATTAGAAAACCTTTGCCTCACCCCTGAAATCGTATGTTTACATCATTATAAGTGTGTATTTCTCACAGTCCACACACTAATAAATTATCACATCTAACATGTATGTACGGTAATTCAGAGTACGCGGGTACGGTAATTTGTTTTCGAACGTGTGGCAACACTGGTCTCAAGCAAAGCAACAATATTAGCCGCATCAATGAGGTCGTCCACACATGTATATATTATCGTTAGTCGTCCTTGGGCGACTAAGGAGAAACACTTTGCTCAGATTATCGCGGTTCGGACTATACACTAAAATTAATTTTCGAATCAAAACTTAAACTTCGACAACAGCCTGTACAACAAATTCGAACCCCTCTCACACGGGTCATGATACCGTTCCCTATTTATTACTCACTAATCCCATAATCCTTCATGTTCACCGGCGACTTTTCTGTTCCCCAATTTTTATCGGCACTCTCCCAAAGCCGCTGACAGCTGCCCAATGCACATAACAGCTCCATTCAGACCATCACGAGTCCCAAATGGGCGGTTTTATAATCTTCTTAAATACAGGCGTATCCGCACCATTGACTTCACATGTGTTAACCATTGTCCTACCTCAAAATCCGAAAATCTTTAATTCACCAGATTTTCATAAAGTTTGTACTTGCTAAAGCTACAATGAGCAGATCAAATGATTGTTACCATTATCCTACGTCAAAATCAAAAAAACTTGAATTCACCACTTTTTCCATAAAATTTGTACAATGAGCAGATCAAACGAGTATTGACGGTGGTGCAAAACAAGCGTATCAAAATGAATTTAACACGGTCAGTAGTTTGTTTTTTTTTTAAACGCGTGGGAACACAATCTGCATGCGACAACAGATGGAATGATAATCAAAATTTCTGATAATCATTACGACACCTGACCGGTCCCGGGAGAAAACAACGCCATAATTGCGATTCCCATAAAACGTTTTATGCCGCCCATAAATAATATCCTCCTCGAATAAAACCTTTAAAAAGTGACACTTCTGATACCGTCCGACACATTCGTCCAATTATAATATTACAGTTAATGATGAAATCTCGCGTTACGGCACCATCGTCGTCGCGAGGGGCAGCTCCGGCTCGCTCCATTACGGACGGTGGGCAAAAAAGGCTTTAATGGTGGTAATAACTTGTTTACGTTCGGATGGGCTTTAATGCAACCAGATGCATCTGTAAAATTATACGCAGACGCATAAAATAGAGGAGAGAGAGAGGGGACAGGCCATTATCTGCTAAATCATCATTTCAATTCGTGCTGATCCCCAATGGTGCCCTCCTCCACCTTCTCTAGGCGCATGGTTATAATTGTCTCTCCACAGGAAGTAATTATGGTTAAATATATTTTCGGCCGCATCTGGTATCGACCCAACAAAATATTTACGGCTTGCTTGGCTATTATAATACAACGCCAGACAAATATGTTCAGAATGTTAATTTCTTTGTTTTCTCCAGTTTCTAGCTTAGATTTTTCAATTGTTTTGATGAGAAATCATAAATACAATATTTCTGAAGGGATTTGGAAATTTTCAAGTTGATTCCTCAATTTATTAGTTCTGCACAAATTTTCTAATCGTTGAATGCAATTTTCATTTTCACCAGTTTAAGTTTAAGGTGTTGTGGTTTAGATTTATCAATTGTTTTGATGAGGAATCATAACTACAATATTTCTGAAGGGATTTGGAAATTTTCAAGTTGATTCCTCAATTTATTAGTTCTGCACAAATTTTCTAATCGTTGAATGCAATTTTCGTTCTCTCAAGTTTAAGTTTAAGGTGTTATGGTTTTGTTTCTCGCTTAAATTTATCAATTGTTTTGATAAGGAATCATAAATACAATATTTCTGAAGGGATTTGGAAATTTTCAAGCTGATTCCTCAATTTATTACTTCTGCACAAATTTTCTAATCGTTGAATGCAATTTTCGTTCTCTCAAGTTTAAGTTTAAGGTGTTGTGGTTTTGTTTCTCGCTTAAATTTATCAATTGTTTTGATGAGGAATCATAAATACAATATTTCTGAAGGGATTTGGAAATTTTCAAGTTGATTCCTCAATTTATTAGTTCTGCACAAATTTTTTAATCGTTGAATGCAATTTTCGTTGTCTCAAGTTTAAGTTTAAGGTGTTGTGGTTTTGTTTCTCGCTTAAATTTATCAATTGTTTTGATGAGGAATCATAAATACAATATTTCTGAAGGGATTTGGAAATTTTCAAGCTGATTCCTCAATTTATTACTTCTGCACAAATTTTCTAATCGTTGAATGCAATTTTCGTTCTCTCAAGTTTAAGTTTAAGGTGTTATGGTTTTGTTTCTCGCTTAAATTTATTAATTGTTTTGATAAGGAATCATAAATACAATATTTCTGAAGGGATTTGGAAATTTTCAAGCTGATTCCTCAATTTATTAGTTCTGCACAAATTTTCTAATCGTTGAATGCAATTTTCGTTCTCTCAAGTTTAAGTTTAAGGTGTTATGGTTTTGTTTCTCGCTTAAATTTATCAATTGTTTTGATAAGGAATCATAAATACAATATTTCTGAAGGGATTTGGAAATTTTCAAGCTGATTCCTCAATTTATTACTTCTGCACAAATTTTCTAATCGTTGAATGCAATTTTCGTTCTCTCAAGTTTAAGTTTAAGGTGTTGTGGTTTTGTTTCTCGCTTAAATTTATCAATTGTTTTGATGAGGAATCATAAATACAATATTTCTGAAGGGATTTGGAAATTTTCAAGTTGATTCCTCAATTTATTAGTTCTGCACAAATTTTTTAATCGTTGAATGCAATTTTCGTTGTCTCAAGTTTAAGTTTAAGGTGTTGTGGTTTTGTTTCTCGCTTAAATTTATCAATTGTTTTGATGAGGAATCATAAATACAATATTTCTGAAGGGATTTGGAAATTTTCAAGCTGATTCCTCAATTTATTACTTCTGCACAAATTTTCTAATCGTTGAATGCAATTTTCGTTCTCTCAAGTTTAAGTTTAAGGTGTTATGGTTTTGTTTCTCGCTTAAATTTATTAATTGTTTTGATAAGGAATCATAAATACAATATTTCTGAAGGGATTTGGAAATTTTCAAGTTGATTCCTCAATTTATTAGTTCTGCACAAATTTTCTAATCGTTGAATGCAATTTTCGTTGTCTCCAGTTTAAGTTTAAGGTGTTGTGGTTTTGTTTCCGGCTTAGATTTATCAATTGTTTTGATGAGAAATCATAAATACAATATTTTTGAAAGGATTTGGAAATTTTCAAGTTGATTCCTCAATTTATTAGTTCTGAACAAATTTTCTAATCATTGAATAATATTTTCGCTTTCTCCAGTTTAAGTTTAAGGTGTTGTGGTTTTGTTTGTAGCTTAGATTTATCAATTGTTTTGATGATGAATCATAAATACAATATTTCTAAAGGGATTTGGAAATTTTCAAGTTGATTCCTCAATTTATTAGTTCTGCACAAATTTTCTAATCGTTGAATGCAATATTCATTTTCTCCTGTTTAAGTTTAAGGTGTTGTGGTTTTGTTTCCGCCTTAGATTTAACAATTGCTTTGATGAGGAATCATAAATACAATATTTCTGAAGGGATTTGGAAATTTTCAAGTTGATTCCTCAATTTATTAGTTCTGCACAAATTTTTTAATCGTTGAATGCAATTTTCGTTGTCTCAAGTTTAAGTTTAAGGTGTTGTGGTTTTGTTTCTCGCTTAAATTTATCAATTATTTTGACGAAGAATCATAAATACAATATTTCTGAAGGGATTTGGAAATTTTCAAGCTGATTCCTCAATTTATTACTTCTGCACAAATTTTCTAATCGTTGAATGCAATTTTCGTTCTCTCAAGTTTAAGTTTAAGGTGTTATGGTTTTGTTTCTCGCTTAAATTTATCAATTGTTTTGATAAGGAATCATAAATACAATATTTCTGAAGGGATTTGGAAATTTTCAAGCTGATTCCTCAATTTATTACTTCTGCACAAATTTTCTAATCGTTGAATGCAATTTTCGTTCTCTCAAGTTTAAGTTTAAGGTGTTGTGGTTTTGTTTCTCGCTTAAATTTATCAATTGTTTTGATGAGGAATCATAAATACAATATTTCTGAAGGGATTTGGAAATTTTCAAGTTGATTCCTCAATTTATTAGTTCTGCACAAATTTTTTAATCGTTGAATGCAATTTTCGTTGTCTCAAGTTTAAGTTTAAGGTGTTGTGGTTTTGTTTCTCGCTTAAATTTATCAATTGTTTTGATGAGGAATCATAAATACAATATTTCTGAAGGGATTTGGAAATTTTCAAGCTGATTCCTCAATTTATTACTTCTGCACAAATTTTCTAATCGTTGAATGCAATTTTCGTTCTCTCAAGTTTAAGTTTAAGGTGTTATGGTTTTGTTTCTCGCTTAAATTTATTAATTGTTTTGATAAGGAATCATAAATACAATATTTCTGAAGGGATTTGGAAATTTTCAAGCTGATTCCTCAATTTATTACTTCTGCACAAATTTTCTAATCGTTGAATGCAATTTTCGTTCTCTCAAGTTTAAGTTTAAGGTGTTATGGTTTTGTTTCTCGCTTAAATTTATCAATTGTTTTGATAAGGAATCATAAATACAATATTTCTGAAGGGATTTGGAAATTTTCAAGCTGATTCCTCAATTTATTACTTCTGCACAAATTTTCTAATCGTTGAATGCAATTTTCGTTCTCTCAAGTTTAAGTTTAAGGTGTTGTGGTTTTGTTTCTCGCTTAAATTTATCAATTGTTTTGATGAGGAATCATAAATACAATATTTCTGAAGGGATTTGGAAATTTTCAAGTTGATTCCTCAATTTATTAGTTCTGCACAAATTTTTTAATCGTTGAATGCAATTTTCGTTGTCTCAAGTTTAAGTTTAAGGTGTTGTGGTTTTGTTTCTCGCTTAAATTTATCAATTGTTTTGATGAGGAATCATAAATACAATATTTCTGAAGGGATTTGGAAATTTTCAAGCTGATTCCTCAATTTATTACTTCTGCACAAATTTTCTAATCGTTGAATGCAATTTTCGTTCTCTCAAGTTTAAGTTTAAGGTGTTATGGTTTTGTTTCTCGCTTAAATTTATTAATTGTTTTGATAAGGAATCATAAATACAATATTTCTGAAGGGATTTGGAAATTTTCAAGTTGATTCCTCAATTTATTAGTTCTGCACAAATTTTCTAATCGTTGAATGCAATTTTCGTTGTCTCCAGTTTAAGTTTAAGGTGTTGTGGTTTTGTTTCCGGCTTAGATTTATCAATTGTTTTGATGAGAAATCATAAATACAATATTTTTGAAAGGATTTGGAAATTTTCAAGTTGATTCCTCAATTTATTAGTTCTGAACAAATTTTCTAATCATTGAATAATATTTTCGCTTTCTCCAGTTTAAGTTTAAGGTGTTGTGGTTTTGTTTGTAGCTTAGATTTATCAATTGTTTTGATGATGAATCATAAATACAATATTTCTAAAGGGATTTGGAAATTTTCAAGTTGATTCCTCAATTTATTAGTTCTGCACAAATTTTCTAATCGTTGAATGCAATATTCATTTTCTCCTGTTTAAGTTTAAGGTGTTGTGGTTTTGTTTCCGCCTTAGATTTAACAATTGCTTTGATGAGGAATCATAAATACAATATTTCTGAAGGGATTTGGAAATTTTCAAGTTGATTCCTCAATTTATTAGTTCTGCACAAATTTTTTAATCGTTGAATGCAATTTTCGTTGTCTCAAGTTTAAGTTTAAGGTGTTGTGGTTTTGTTTCTCGCTTAAATTTATCAATTATTTTGACGAAGAATCATAAATACAATATTTCTGAAGGGATTTGGAAATTTTCAAGCTGATTCCTCAATTTATTACTTCTGCACAAATTTTCTAATCGTTGAATGCAATTTTCGTTCTCTCAAGTTTAAGTTTAAGGTGTTATGGTTTTGTTTCTCGCTTAAATTTATCAATTGTTTTGATAAGGAATCATAAATACAATATTTCTGAAGGGATTTGGAAATTTTCAAGTTGATTCCTCAATTTATTAGTTCTGCACAAATTTTCTAATCGTTGAATGCAATTTTCGTTTTCTCCAGTTTAAGTTTAAGGTGTTGTGGTTTTGTTTCTCGCTTAAATTTATCAATTGTTTTGATGAGGAATCATAAATACAATATTTCTGAAGGGATTTGGAAATTTTCAAGCTGATTCCTCAATTTATTACTTCTGCACAAATTTTCTAATCGTTGAATGCAATTTTCGTTCTCTCAAGTTTAAGTTTAAGGTGTTATGGTTTTGTTTCTCGCTTAAATTTATCAATTGTTTTGATAAGGAATCATAAATACAATATTTCTGAAGGGATTTGGAAATTTTCAAGTTGATTCCTCAATTTATTAGTTCTGCACAAATTTTCTAATCGTTGAATGCAATTTTCGTTCTCTCAAGTTTAAGTTTAAGGTGTTGTGGTTTTGTTTCTGCCTTAGATTTATCAATTGTTTTGATGAGGAATCATAAATACAATATTTGTGAAGGGATTTGGAAATTTTCAAGTTGATTCCTCAATTTATTAGTTCTGCACAAATTTTCTAATCGTTGAATGCAATTTTCGTTTTCTCCAGTTTAAGTTTAAGGTTTTGTGGTTTTGTTTCTGCCTTAGATTTATCAATTGTTTTGATGAGGAATCATAAATACAATATTTCTGAAGGGATTTGGAAATTTTCAAGTTGATTCCTCAATTTATTACTTCTGCACAAATTTTCTAATCGTTGAATGCAATTTTCGTTTTCTCCAGTTTAAGTTTAAGGTGTTGTGGTTTTGTTTCCGGCTTAGATTTATCAATTGTTTTGATGAGAAATCATAAATACAATATTTTTGAAAGGATTTGGAAATTTTCAAGTTGATTCCTCAATTTATTAGTTCTGAACAAATTTTCTAATCATTGAATAATATTTTCGCTTTCTCCAGTTTAAGTTTAAGGTGTTGTGGTTTTGTTTGTAGCTTAGATTTATCAATTGTTTTGATGATGAATCATAAATACAATATTTCTAAAGGGATTTGGAAATTTTCAAGTTGATTCCTCAATTTATTAGTTCTGCACAAATTTTCTAATCGTTGAATGCAATATTCATTTTCTCCTGTTTAAGTTTAAGGTGTTGTGGTTTTGTTTCCGCCTTAGATTTAACAATTGCTTTGATGAGGAATCATAAATACAATATTTCTGAAGGGATTTGGAAATTTTCAAGTTGATTCCTCAATTTATTAGTTCTGCACAAATTTTTTAATCGTTGAATGCAATTTTCGTTGTCTCAAGTTTAAGTTTAAGGTGTTGTGGTTTTGTTTCTCGCTTAAATTTATCAATTATTTTGACGAGGAATCATAAATACAATATTTCTGAAGGGATTTGGAAATTTTCAAGCTGATTCCTCAATTTATTACTTCTGCACAAATTTTCTAATCGTTGAATGCAATTTTCGTTCTCTCAAGTTTAAGTTTAAGGTGTTATGGTTTTGTTTCTCGCTTAAATTTATCAATTGTTTTGATAAGGAATCATAAATACAATATTTCTGAAGGGATTTGGAAATTTTCAAGCTGATTCCTCAATTTATTACTTCTGCACAAATTTTCTAATCGTTGAATGCAATTTTCGTTCTCTCAAGTTTAAGTTTAAGGTGTTATGGTTTTGTTTCTCGCTTAAATTTATCAATTATTTTGACGAGGAATCATAAATACAATATTTCTGAAGGGATTTGGAAATTTTCAAGCTGATTCCTCAATTTATTACTTCTGCACAAATTTTCTAATCGTTGAATGCAATTTTCGTTCTCTCAAGTTTAAGTTTAAGGTGTTATGGTTTTGTTTCTCGCTTAAATTTATCAATTATTTTGACGAGGAATCATAAATACAATATTTCTGAAGGGATTTGGAAATTTTCAAGCTGATTCCTCAATTTATTACTTCTGCACAAATTTTCTAATCGTTGAATGCAATTTTCGTTCTCTCAAGTTTAAGTTTAAGGTGTTATGGTTTTGTTTCTCGCTTAAATTTATCAATTGTTTTGATAAGGAATCATAAATACAATATTTCTGAAGGGATTTGGAAATTTTCAAGCTGATTCCTCAATTTATTACTTCTGCACAAATTTTCTAATCGTTGAATGCAATTTTCGTTCTCTCAAGTTTAAGTTTAAGGTGTTGTGGTTTTGTTTCTCGCTTAAATTTATCAATTGTTTTGATGAGGAATCATAAATACAATATTTCTGAAGGGATTTGGAAATTTTCAAGTTGATTCCTCAATTTATTAGTTCTGCACAAATTTTTTAATCGTTGAATGCAATTTTCGTTGTCTCAAGTTTAAGTTTAAGGTGTTGTGGTTTTGTTTCTCGCTTAAATTTATCAATTGTTTTGATGAGGAATCATAAATACAATATTTCTGAAGGGATTTGGAAATTTTCAAGCTGATTCCTCAATTTATTACTTCTGCACAAATTTTCTAATCGTTGAATGCAATTTTCGTTCTCTCAAGTTTAAGTTTAAGGTGTTATGGTTTTGTTTCTCGCTTAAATTTATTAATTGTTTTGATAAGGAATCATAAATACAATATTTCTGAAGGGATTTGGAAATTTTCAAGTTGATTCCTCAATTTATTAGTTCTGCACAAATTTTCTAATCGTTGAATGCAATTTTCGTTGTCTCCAGTTTAAGTTTAAGGTGTTGTGGTTTTGTTTCCGGCTTAGATTTATCAATTGTTTTGATGAGAAATCATAAATACAATATTTTTGAAAGGATTTGGAAATTTTCAAGTTGATTCCTCAATTTATTAGTTCTGAACAAATTTTCTAATCATTGAATAATATTTTCGCTTTCTCCAGTTTAAGTTTAAGGTGTTGTGGTTTTGTTTGTAGCTTAGATTTATCAATTGTTTTGATGATGAATCATAAATACAATATTTCTAAAGGGATTTGGAAATTTTCAAGTTGATTCCTCAATTTATTAGTTCTGCACAAATTTTCTAATCGTTGAATGCAATATTCATTTTCTCCTGTTTAAGTTTAAGGTGTTGTGGTTTTGTTTCCGCCTTAGATTTAACAATTGCTTTGATGAGGAATCATAAATACAATATTTCTGAAGGGATTTGGAAATTTTCAAGTTGATTCCTCAATTTATTAGTTCTGCACAAATTTTTTAATCGTTGAATGCAATTTTCGTTGTCTCAAGTTTAAGTTTAAGGTGTTGTGGTTTTGTTTCTCGCTTAAATTTATCAATTATTTTGACGAGGAATCATAAATACAATATTTCTGAAGGGATTTGGAAATTTTCAAGCTGATTCCTCAATTTATTACTTCTGCACAAATTTTCTAATCGTTGAATGCAATTTTCGTTCTCTCAAGTTTAAGTTTAAGGTGTTATGGTTTTGTTTCTCGCTTAAATTTATCAATTGTTTTGATAAGGAATCATAAATACAATATTTCTGAAGGGATTTGGAAATTTTCAAGCTGATTCCTCAATTTATTACTTCTGCACAAATTTTCTAATCGTTGAATGCAATTTTCGTTCTCTCAAGTTTAAGTTTAAGGTGTTATGGTTTTGTTTCTCGCTTAAATTTATCAATTGTTTTGATAAGGAATCATAAATACAATATTTCTGAAGGGATTTGGAAATTTTCAAGTTGATTCCTCAATTTATTAGTTCTGCACAAATTTTCTAATCGTTGAATGCAATTTTCGTTGTCTCAAGTTTAAGTTTAAGGTGTTGTGGTTTTGTTTCTCGCTTAAATTTATCAATTGTTTTGATGAGGAATCATAAATACAATATTTCTGAAGGGATTTGGAAATTTTCAAGTTGATTCCTCAATTTATTAGTTCTGCACAAATTTTTTAATCGTTGAATGCAATTTTCGTTGTCTCAAGTTTAAGTTTAAGGTGTTGTGGTTTTGTTTCTCGCTTAAATTTATCAATTGTTTTGATGAGGAATCATAAATACAATATTTCTGAAGGGATTTGGAAATTTTCAAGCTGATTCCTCAATTTATTACTTCTGCACAAATTTTCTAATCGTTGAATGCAATTTTCGTTCTCTCAAGTTTAAGTTTAAGGTGTTATGGTTTTGTTTCTCGCTTAAATTTATCAATTGTTTTGATAAGGAATCATAAATACAATATTTCTGAAGGGATTTGGAAATTTTCAAGTTGATTCCTCAATTTATTAGTTCTGCACAAATTTTCTAATCGTTGAATGCAATTTTCGTTGTCTCAAGTTTAAGTTTAAGGTGTTGTGGTTTTGTTTCTCGCTTAAATTTATCAATTGTTTTGATGAGGAATCATAAATACAATATTTCTGAAGGGATTTGGAAATTTTCAAGTTGATTCCTCAATTTATTACTTCTGCACAAATTTTCTAATCGTTGAATGCAATTTTCGTTTACTCCAGTTTAAGTTTAAGGTGTTGTGGTTTTGTTTTTAGCTTATATTTATCAATTGTTTTGATGAGGAATCATAAATACAATATTTTCTGAAGAGATTTGGAAATTTTCAAGTTGATTTCTCAATTTATTAGTTCTGCACAAATTTTCTAATCGTTGAATGCAATTTTTGTTTTCTCCAGTTTAAGTTTAAGGTGTTGTGGTTTTGTTTCTCGCTTAAATTTATCAATTGTTTTGATGAAAAATCATAAATACAATATTTCTGAAGGGATTTGGAAACCTTTATTGCTGCTCTTAATACCCTTTGCTAATTTCTAAAAAAAAATATTCATTTTATTAGTGTTATTATTTTTGCTGATTTAGTAGTTTCGTGCAATTTAATTGCAATATTGTTTTATTGTTTTAAGTTACTTTTTTGTTGTATTAGTAGGATTGCTTTAATTATAAGTTAAAAACTCTCAATTACATTATATTTTCTCTTTTATTTTAAGCTACTTAGTTTTTATATATTTTTTCCCTGTAATAAGATGTAAGATCTGTTGGGAAATAAACATATTATTATTATTATTATTATTATTATTTTCAAGTTGATTCCTCAATTTATTAGTTCTGCAGAAATTTTCTAATCGTTGAATGCAATTTTCGTTGTCTCAAGTTTAAGTTTAAGTTGTTGTGGTTTTGTTTCTCGCTTAAATTTATCAATTGTTTTGATGAGGAATCATAAATACAATATTTCTGAAGGGATTTGGAAATTTTCAAGTTGATTCCTCAATTTATTACTTCTGCACAAATTTTCTAATCGTTGAATGCAATTTTCGTTTTCTCCAGTTTAAGTTTAAGGTGTTGTGGTTTTGTTTCTAGCTTAGATTTATCAATTGTTTTGATGAGGAATCATAAACACAATATTTCTGAAGGGATTTGGAAATTTTCAAGTTGATTCCTCAATTTATTACTTCTGCACAAATTTTCTAATCGTTGAATGCAATTTTCGTTATCTCAAGTTTAAGTTTAAGGTGTTGTGGTTTTGTTTCTCGCTTAAATTTATCAATTGTTTTGATGAGGAATCATAAACACAATGTTTCTGAAGGGATTTGGAAATTTTCAAGTTGATTCCTCAATTTATTAGTTCTGCACAAATTTTCTAATCATTGAATGCAATTTTCGTTTTCTCCAGTTTAAGTTTAAGGTGTTGTGGTTTTGTTTCTGGCTTAGATTTATCAATTGTTTTGATAAGGAATCATAAATACAATATTTCTGAAGGGATTTGGAAATTTTCAAGTTGATTCCTCAATTTATTAGTTCTGCACAAATTTTCTAATCGTTGAATGCAATTTTCGTTTTCTCCAGTTTAAATTTATGGTGTTGTGGTTTTATTTCGAGCTTAGATTTATCAATTGTTTTGATGAAGAATTATAAATACAATATTTCTGAAAGGATTTGGAAATTTTCAAGTTGATTCCTCAATTTATTAGTTCTGCACAAATTTTCTAATCGTTGAATGCAATTTTCGTTTCCTCCAATTTAAGTTTAAGGTGTTGTGGTTTTATTTCCACCTTAGATTTATCAATTGTTTTGATGAGGAATCATAAATACAATATTTCTGAAGGGATTTGGAAATTTTCAAGTTGATTCGTCAATGTATTACTTCTGCACAAATTTTCTAATCGTTGAATGCAATTTTCGTTTCCTCCAATTTAAGTTTAAGGTGTTGTGGTTTTGTTTCCACCTTAGATTTATCAATTGTTTTGATGAGGAATCATAAATACAATATTTCTGAAGGGATTTGGAAATTTTCAAGTTGATTCCTCAATGGATTACTTCTGCACAAATTTTCTAATCGTTGAATGCAATTTTCGTTTCCTCCAGTTTAAGTTTAAGGTGTCGTGGTTTTATTTCTCGCTTAGATTTATCAATTGTTTTGATGAAGAATCATAAATACAATATTTCTGAAGGGATCTCGAAATTTTCAAGTTAATTCCGCAATTTATTAGTTCTGCACAAATTTTCTAATCGTTGAATGCAATTTTCGTTTCCTCCAGTTTAAGTTTAAGGTGTCGTGGTTTTATTTCTCGCTTAGATTTATCAATTGTTTTGATGAAGAATCATAAATACAATATTTCTGAAGGGATCTCGAAATTTTCAAGTTAATTCCGCAATTTATTAGTTCTGCACAAATTTTCTAATCGTTGAATGCAATTTTCGTTTCCTCCAGTTTAAGTTTAAGGTGTCGTGGTTTTATTTCTCGCTTAGATTTATCAATTGTTTTGATGAGGAATCATAAATACAATATTTCTGAAGGGATTTGGAAATTTTCAAGTTGATTCGTCAATGTATTACTTCTGCACAAATTTTCTAATCGTTGAATGCAATTTTCGTTTCCTCCAATTTAAGTTTAAGGTGTTGTGGTTTTGTTTCCACCTTAGATTTATCAATTGTTTTGATGAGGAATCATAAATACAATATTTCTGAAGGGATTTGGAAATTTTCAAGTTGATTCCTCAATGGATTACTTCTGCACAAATTTTCTAATCGTTGAATGCAATTTTCGTTTCCTCCAGTTTAAGTTTAAGGTGTCGTGGTTTTATTTCTCGCTTAGATTTATCAATTGTTTTGATGAGGAATCATAAATACAATATTTCTGAAGGGATTTGGAAATTTTGAAGTTGATTCCTCAATTTATTAGTTCTGCACAATTTTTTTAATCATTAATTAGAACAACGAGGCTGAAAATTAATTATAAATTTTGAATTTCATTGTTAGACACTGCAACAACACGGTGTCTTGATCATACATTAGATAACAAAAGATATTAAGTATTTAAATAAGTTCGTTCTTTAATAGTCATAATAAAGAAATCATTTTGAGAAATCTGAAAAACAAATCACTTGATTGATTAACCGACGAGGAGCAGACGGATTTCTAGACGTCGGCATTTTTATTGTATTTATACTGAAATTTACATTTACGAGAGTGTTAAAATTAACATTTACACGAAGTCTGTCTGACACTGTAACGTGACATTGATATTAATGGGAAATTTCAAGAAACTGAGACATCTCTCGACGCCCACGTTCACGCACACAAATGATTAAATAATAGGAAACGTATTCACATTTTCAACACTTCTGAATTGAAATGAAATATCATTTAAACATTTTTTTTTATACAATGGAGCCGCGTGCCATAATATTAATTATGCCAGTCAGTGAAAACGGTTAAAAAAATTCTAATTTTCTCAAAAACCCGTTGCTGAATTTTAATAAATTTTTGAGGAAATATTCCAGACATATGTAGCTATAAAACAAAAGAAAAATCCAAAAAGACGATATCACTAGTTTCTCCGGAATTTTTGATCAAAATCTCTGCATTGAAAAATGCAACCATTTGCCTAGATTTTCTTAATTTTCTCAAAAATCCCCTGATGAATTTGAATAAATTTTTCAGGAAATATTCCAGACATATGTAGCTATAAAACAAAAGAAAAATCCGAAAAGACGTTATCACTAGTTTCTCCGGAATTTTTGATCAAAATCTCTGCATTGAAAAAAGCAACCATTCGCCTAGATTTTCTTAATTTTCTCAAAAATCCCTTGATGGATTTGAATAATTTTTTCAGGAAATATTCCAGACATATGTAGCTATAAAAAAAAAGAAAAATCCAAAAAGACGATATCACTAGTTTCTCCGGAATTTTTGATCAAAATCTCTGCATTGAAAAATGCTACCATTCGCCTAGATTTTCTTAATTTTCTCAAAAATCCCTTAATGGATTTGAATAAATTTTTCAGGAAATATTCCAGACATATGTAGCTATAAAACAAAAGAAAAATCCAGAAAGACGTTATCACTAGTTTCTCCGGAATTTTTGATCAAAATCTCAGCATTGAAAAATGCAACCATTCGCCTAGATTTTCTTAATTTTCTCAAAAATCCCTTGATGGATTTGAATGAATTTTTCAGGAAATATTCCAGACATATGTAGCTATAAAACAAAAGAAAAATCCAAAAAGACGTTATCACTAGTTTCTCCGGAATTTTTGATCAAAATCTCTGCATTGAAAAATGCAAACATTCGCATAGATTTTCTTAATTTTCTCAAAAATCCCCTGATGAATTTGAATAAATTTTTCAGGAAATATTCCAGACATATGTAGCTATAAAACAAAAGAAAAATCCAAAAAGACGTTATCACTAGTTTCTCCGGAATTTTTGATCAGAATCTCTGCATTGAAAAATGCAAACATTCGCCTAAATTTTCTTAATTTTCACAAAAATCCCCTGATGGATTTGAATAATTTTTTCAGGAAATATTCCAGACATATGTAGCTATAAAAAAAAAGAAAAATCCAAAAAGACGATATCACTAGTTTCTCCGGAATTTTTGATCAAAATCTCTGCATTGAAAAATGCTACCATTCGCCTAGATTTTCTTAATTTTCTCAAAAATCCCTTAATGGATTTGAATAAATTTTTCAGGAAATATTCCAGACATATGTAGCTATAAAACAAAAGAAAAATCCAGAAAGACGTTATCACTAGTTTCTCCGGAATTTTTGATCAAAATCTCAGCATTGAAAAATGCAACCATTCGCCTAGATTTTCTTAATTTTCTCAAAAATCCCTTGATGGATTTGAATGAATTTTTCAGGAAATATTCCAGACATATGTAGCTATAAAACAAAAGAAAAATCCAGAAAAACGTTATCACTAGTTTCTCCGGAATTTTTGATCAAAATCTCTGCATTGAAAAAAGCAACCATTCGCCTAGATTTTCTTAATTTATTTATTTATTTATTTAATTATACGGGAAACCCCCTTTTACAATCTGTATACATATTTACTTATAATAAACTTAACCTAACATTAAAGACATTAACAAATTTAATACAATTTAATACATTAATATGGCACGTGATGATAAAGGTTATTTTTAAAGATATTATACGAACTATTACATAAGTCGAACCAATCGTTCTTATTAAACAAATTCGCACATCTCATAACACGGCTAATTGAATTGTTACCACTAATATTAGATGAAAAAGTTTGAATTCGAAACAAAGGAGTTGCTCTTAATCTGCGATTATTAGATGATACATGAAAATCAAGTTGACTTAATAGGTAGGGGCAATCAATGTAACCATTTATTAGTTGATGTAAGATACGTAGGTCGGAGAAAGATCTACGGTCTTCTAGGCTATGTATTCTCAACATATTCTTGATATCAGAATAAGCACCTGGCGTATGGGTAGAACCTATTTTATATTCTATAGTTCTTAGAAATTTATTTTGCACACTCTCCAAAGATTTAATATTTGACATTGTATGTGGGGACCATACGACACATGCGTATTCCAAATGACACCGCACCAAACCACAATATAATGCTTTTAAACAGTGAACATTGAGATTTTTAGCAATATGCCATACAAAACCCCACATTCTCAGAGCTTTGCTACAGATACTCATTTTTCTCAAAAATCCCTTAATGGATTTGAATAAATTTTTCAGGAAATATTCCAGACATATGTAGCTATAAAACAAAAGAAAAATCCAGAAAAACGTTATCACTAGTTTCTCCGGAATTTTTGATCAAAATCTCTGCATTGAAAAATGCAACCATTCGCCTAGATTTTCTTAATTTTCTCAAAAATCCCTTGATGGATTTGAATAAAATTTTCAGGAAATATTCCAGATATATGTAGCTATAAAATAAAAGAAAAATCTAAAAAGACGTTATCACTGGTTTCTCCGGAATTTTTGATCAAAATCTCTGCATTGAAAAAAGCAACCATTCGCCTAGATTTTCTTAATTTTCTCAAAAATCCCTTAATGGATTTGAATAAATTTTTCAGGAAATATTCCAGACATATGTAGCTATAAAACAAAAGAAAAATCCAGAAAAACGTTATCACTAGTTTCTCCGGAATTTTTGATCAAAATCTCTGCATTGAAAAAAGCAACCATTCGCCTAGATTTTCTTAATTTTCTCAAAAATCCCTTAATGGATTTGAATAAATTTTTCAGGAAATATTCCAGACATATGTAGCTATAAAACAAAAGAAAAATCCAGAAAAACGTTATCACTAGTTTCTCCGGAATTTTTGATCAAAATCTCTGCATTGAAAAATGCAACCATTCGCCTAGATTTTCTTAATTTTCTCAAAAATCCCTTGATGGATTTGAATAAATTTTTCAGGAAATATTCCAGATATATGTAGCTATAAAATAAAAGAAAAATCTAAAAAGACGTTATCACTGGTTTCTCCGGAATTTTTGATCAAAATCTCTGCATTGAAAAATGCAACCATTCGCCTAGATTTTCTTAATTTTCTCAAAAATCCCTTGATGGATTTGAATAAATTTTTCAGGAAATATTCCAGACATATGTAGCTATAAAACAAAAGAAAAATCCAGAAAAACGTTATCACTAGTTTCTCCGGAATTTTTGATCAAAATCTCTGCATTGAAAAATGCAAACATTCGCCTAGATTTTCTTAATTTTCTCAAAAATCCCTTGATGGATTTGAATAATTTTTTCAGGAAATATTCCAGATATATGTAGCTATAAAACAAAAGGAAAATCCAAAAAGACGTTATCGCTAGTTTCTCCGGAATTTTTGATCAAAATCTCTGCATTGAAAAATGCAACCATTCGCCTAGATTTTCTTAATTTTCTCAAAAATCCCTCGATGGATTTGAATAATTTTTTTAGGAAATATTCCAGGCATATGTAGCTATAAAAAAAGAAAAAAATCCAAAAAGATGTAATCACTAGTTTTTCCGGAATTTTTTATAAAAATCGTTGTTTTGAAACATATTTTCTTAATTTTCTTAAAAATTTTGCAACGAATTTCAATAAATATTATAATAATACAAACAAAAATCAGGTAGTAATTTTATTTATTTATTTATTTATTTATGTTTTGTCTGTTAACGCAAGTGATTTTATTTAGCCAATTGTTAGCTTGACCCAATTCATCAATGATGAATTTGGGCTGTCCAAATCGGGCATTGACTGTGTGTGTGTGTAATTAATTGAAATAATCATTACTCGCTGGAACGCAACATGTGGACGTAATGAATCATAACCGTTTTAATGAATAATAATTTTCAATTACGAAATGGCCAATAATTTATTCATATTAATATCGTCTGTTCGCCCCGGGCGCAATCCTAGAGAATATACACAACGGATAATTAAATTGACATTTCTTATTATGAATATTAATTGGACATTAATATCTCATTCTAAATTACACACTCGTTTCCATTGATGGATTTATTACTCTCACAGTGGATTTCACAACTCTTGCTTACATTGACATAACACTGGTATTATATTTTCGGCTGTGTAAACGATCTTTCAAACGGTAAACGGAATACATAATTTGAGGTTAGGTTACATAAAGTAAAATTTCGAACTTTTATCAATGGTGTGTTATAAAAATATTTTAAAATTAGAGCCATTTTATCCCAACCAATAAAATCCACGATCAAATAGTAGGTGGCGCTAAATTTTGTTTTACTTTTTTCAAAAACAAATTACGTCTTCAATATAGAGAAATCAACAGCAACGCAATTAAACCAAAACCCATAATTTAAACCCAAATTGAGCAGTTTACACCGAGGAGCGTTTCGGTGGGGAAGAAGAAGAGATCGAATCGAGAATTACATAATTGCCGGCGTCCGAGAAAAAAAAAAACCCCGGTGAATAAAATCCCCATATAAATTCTGGTGTAAAAGGATTTAATGTTTAAATTATTTATGAAATACTGGTTTAAAGAGTTTTAAACATCTCGCGCGCGCATTCTTTAATGAGCGATAAATAAACACATCTTTGGAGTCCTCTAACAAGATATTCGAGCCGTCGTTTGTACGAACGCGCGGGCCGCTCGATTCCGCTCGTTATAACCAGAAACAACTGCTGGAGAAGATATAAGGAAGACAAGTGAATACCGCGAGCGCGTTACGTGCGCGGAACACATGTTACATTTTTATCCGTGCATCATTACATACCTCTTCTTCTTCTTCTTCTTCATCGGCTAATGAAGTCGCTCTGGAAACGTCGCCGTTATGATGTTTCAGCAGTCATTTTTCAGATCGCCGGGCGTCGTCGCCGAGCGCTTCTTTTTCGTTTTGTTTATGCGGAATGCGCGAACGCGTCTTTTAATGTTCCATTCATCGGCCTTCTGCGAACTTTCGTCCGTTTTTCTTTTTTTACGAGGTTCGGATGGCTCTTTTCATTTTAATGTTTGTATTAGCTTTTTGCGCGGCGGTGAAGACATTTGCGGACGTAGAATCTATTCCGTCATTCCTGGTGATTTTAATGACCGATGGAAACAGGGTACTTATCTTTTTCTTACCGTCGAACTATTCGATTTGTAGGATTCCTATGTATGTATGTACCAAATACATCAAAAATTTGGGCAGCCTTCAAAATTTTCAAATTGTGTAATACTCGAGCAAAAAAATTAAAAAAACATATAAAACGTGTCGACTAAATTCTACAAAAATTAAATTGGATTTGCAAGTCATCGTTTTATCGAACTAAATAGAGTATTTGAAAATCCACCGATTATTTCGCGAGTTCTGAATTTTTGAAAATTTTAGTTTTAGAATTGTGCAATACTCGAGTAAAAAATAAAAAATAAATATAAAACGCGTCAACTAAATTCTACAAAAATTTAACTAGATTTGCAAATCATTATTTTATCAAACTAAATGGAGTATTTGAAAATCCACCGATTATTTTGCGAGTTGTGAATTTTTGAAAATTTTAATTTTCGAATTGTGCAATACTCGAGTAAAAAATAAAAAAAAAATATAAAACGTGTCAACTAAATTCTACAAAAATTTAACTAGATTTGCAAATCATTATTTTATCAAACCAAATGGAGTATTTGAAAATCCGCCGATTATTTCGCGAATTGTGAATTTTTGAAAATTTTACTTTTCGAATTGTGCAATACTCGAGCAAAAAATAAAGAAAAAATATAAAACGCGTCAACTAAATTCTACAAAAATTAAATTAGATTTGCAAATCATCGTTTTATCAAAGTAAATAGAGTTTTTGAAAATCCGCCAATTATTTCGCGAGTTGTGAATTTTTGAAAATTTTAATAATCGAACAAAAAATACAATAATACTCGAGCAAAAAATTTAAAAAAATATATAAAACGTGTCGACTAAATTCTACAAAAATTAAATTGGATGTGCAAATCATTGTTTTATCAAATTAAGTGCAGTTTTTAAAAATCCACTAATTATTTCGCGAGTTGTGAATTTTTGAAAATTTTAAAAATCGAATTGTGTAATACTCGAGCAAAAAATTTAAAAAAATATATAAAACGTGTCGACTAAATTCTACAAAAATTAAATTGGATTTGCAAATCATTGTTTTATCAAATTAAGTGCAGTTTTTAAAAATCCACCAATTATTTCGCGAGTTGTGAATTTTTGAAAATTTTAATAATCGAACTGTGTAATACTCGAGCAAAAAATTTAAAAAAATATATAAAACGTGTCGACTAAATTCTACAAAAATTAAATTGGATTTGCAAATCATCGTTTTATCGAACTAAATAGAGTATTTGAAAATCCGCCGATTATTTCGCGAGTTGTGAATTTTTGAAAATTTTAGTTTTCGAATTGTGCAATGCTCGAGTAAAAAATAAAGAAAAAATATAAAACGCGTCAACTAAATTCTACAAAAATTTAACTAGATTTGCAAATCATCATTTTATCAAATTAAATAGAGTATTTAAAAATCCACCGATTATTTCGCGAGTTGTGAATTTTTGAAAATTTTAGTTTTCGAATTGTGTAATACTCGAGCAAAAAATAAAGAAAAAATATAAAACGCGTCAACTAAATTCTACAAAAAATTAACTAGATTTGCAAATCATTATTTTATCAAACTAAATAGAGTATTTGAAAATCTGCCGATTATTTCGCGAGTTGTGAATTTTTGAAAATTTTAGTTTTCGAATTGTGTAATATTCGAGTAAAAAATAAAGAAAAAATATAAAACGCGTCAACTAAATTCTACAAAAATTTAACTAGATTTGCAAATCATTATTTTATCAAACTAAATGGAGTATTTGAAAATCCACCGATTATTTCACGAGTTGTGAATTTTTGAAAATTTTAGTGTAATACTCGAGCAAAAAATAAAGAAAAAATATAAAACGCGTCAACTAAATTCTACAAAAATTTAACTAGATTTGCAAATCATTATTTTATCAAACTAAATGGAGTATTTGAAAATCCACCGATTATTTCACGAGTTGTGAATTTTTGAAAATTTTAGTGTAATACTCGAGCAAAAAATAAAGAAAAAATATAAAACGCGTCAACTAAATTCTACAAAAAATTAACTAGATTTGCAAATCATTATTTTATCAAACTAAATAGAGTATTTGAAAATCTGCCGATTATTTCGCGAGTTGTGAATTTTTGAAAATTTTAGTTTTCGAATTGTGCAATACTCGAGTAAAAAATAAAGAAAAAATATAAAACGCGGCAGCTAAATTCTACAAAAATTTAACTAGATTTGCAAATCATTGTTTTATTAAACTAAATGGAGTATTTGAAAATCCACGGATTATTTCACGAGTTGTGAATTTTTGAAAATTTTAGTGTAATACTCGAGCAAAAAATAAAGAAAAAATATAAAACGCGTCAACTAAATTCTACAAAAATTTAACTAGATTTGCAAATCATTATTTTATCAAACTAAATGGAGTATTTGAAAATCCACCGATTATTTCGCGAGTTGTGAATTTTTTAAAATTTTAGTTTTCGGTTTGTGCAATACTCGAGTAAAAAAATTTAAAAAAAAATATAAAACGCGTCAACTAAATTCTACAAAAATTAAATTAGATTTGCAAATCATCGTTTTATCAAACTAAATGGAGTATTTGAAAATCCACCGATTATTTCGCGAGTTGTGAATTTTTAAAAATTTTAGTGTAATACTCGAGCAAAAAATAAAGGAAAAATATAAAACGCGTCAACTAAATTCTACAAAAATTTAATTAGATTTGTAAATCATTATTTTATCAAACTAAATGGAGTATTTGAAAATCCGCCGATTATTTCGCTAGTCATAAATTTTTGAAAATTTTAGTTTTCGAATTGTGCAATACTCGAGCAAAAAATAAAGAAAAAATATAAAACGCGTCAACTAAATTCTACAAAAATTTAATTAGATTTGTAAATCATTATTTTATCAAACTAAATGGAGTATTTGAAAATCCACAGATTATTTGCGTGTTGTGAATTTTTGTAAATTTTAGTTTTCGAATTGTGTAATACTCGAGTAAAAAATAAATAAAAAATATAAAACGCGTCAACTAAATTCTACAAAAATTTAACTAGATTTGCAAATCATTATTTTATCAAACTAAATAGAGTATTTGAAAATCCACCGATTATTTCGCGAGTTGTGAATTTTCGAAAAATTTTAGTGTAATACTCGAGCAAAAAATAAAGAAAAAATATAAAACGCGTCAACTAAATTCTACAAAAATTTAACTAGATTTGCAAATCATTATTTTATCAAACTAAATAGAGTATTTGAAAATCCGCCGATTATTTCGCGAGTTGTGAATTTTTGAAAATTTTAGTTTTCGAATTGTGCAATACTCGAGTAAAAAATAAAGAAAAAATATAAAACGCGGCAGCTAAATTCTACAAAAATTTAACTAGATTTGCAAATCATTGTTTTATTAAACTAAATGGAGTATTTGAAAATCCACGGATTATTTCACGAGTTGTGAATTTTTGAAAATTTTAGTGTAATACTCGAGCAAAAAATAAAGAAAAAATATAAAACGCGTCAACTAAATTCTACAAAAATTTAACTAGATTTGCAAATCATTATTTTATCAAACTAAATGGAGTATTTGAAAATCCACCGATTATTTCGCGAGTTGTGAATTTTTTAAAATTTTAGTTTTCGGTTTGTGCAATACTCGAGTAAAAAAATTAAAAAAAAAATATAAAACGCGTCAACTAAATTCTACAAAAATTAAATTAGATTTGCAAATCATCGTTTTATCAAACTAAATGGAGTATTTGAAAATCCACCGATTATTTCGCGAGTTGTGAATTTTTAAAAATTTTAGTGTAATACTCGAGCAAAAAATAAAGAAAAAATATAAAACGCGTCAACTAAATTCTACAAAAATTTAACTAGATTTGCAAATCATTATTTTATCAAACTAAATAGAGTATTTGAAAATCCGCCGATTATTTCGCGAGTTGTGAATTTTTGAAAATTTTAGTTTTCGAATTGTGCAATACTCGAGTAAAAAATAAAGAAAAAATATAAAACGCGGCAGCTAAATTCTACAAAAATTTAACTAGATTTGCAAATCATTGTTTTATTAAACTAAATGGAGTATTTGAAAATCCACGGATTATTTCACGAGTTGTGAATTTTTGAAAATTTTAGTGTAATACTCGAGCAAAAAATAAAGAAAAAATATAAAACGCGTCAATTAAATTCTACAAAAAATTAACTAGATTTGCAAATCATTATTTTATCAAACTAAATAGAGTATTTGAAAATCCACCGATTATTTCGCGAGTTGTGAATTTTTAAAAATTTTAGTGTAATACTCGAGCAAAAAATAAAGAAAAAATATAAAACGCGGCAGCTAAATTCTACAAAAATTTAACTAGATTTGCAAATCATTGTTTTATTAAACGAAATGGAGTATTTGAAAATCCACCGATTATTTCACGAGTTGTGAGTTTTTAAAAATTTTAGTGTAATACTCGAGCAAAAAATAAAGAAAAAATATAAAACGCGTCAATTAAATTCTACAAAAAATTAACTAGATTTGCAAATCATTATTTTATCAAACTAAATAGAGTATTTGAAAATCCACCGATTATTTCGCGAGTTGTGAATTTTTAAAAATTTTAGTGTAATACTCGAGCAAAAAATAAAGAAAAAATATAAAACGCGTCAACTGAATTCTACAAAAATTTAACTAGATTTGCAAATCATTATTTTATCAAACTAAATGAAGTATTTGAAAATCCACCGATTATTTCGCGAGTTGTGAATTTTTAAAAATTTTAGTGTAATACTCGACCAAAAAATAAAGAAAAAATATAAAACGCGTCAACTAAATTCTACAAAAATTTAACTAGATTTGCAAATCATTATTTTATCAAACTAAATGGAGTATTTGAAAATCCACCGATTATTTCGCGAGTTGTGAATTTTTGAAAATTTTAGTTTTCGAATTGTGCAATACTCGAGGAAAAAATAAAGAAAAAATATAAAACGCGTCAACAAAATTCTACAAAAATTTAAATAGATTTGCAAATCATTATTTTATCAAAGTAAATGGAGTATTTGAAAATTCACTGATTATTTCGCGAGTTGTGAGTTTTTGAAAATTTCAGTGTACTATTTGACAACAAAAATTCTCCTACAAATGTTCGCAATTAGGAGATTGTGAGATTACCAATCCCAAATCAGTCACGTCAACTCGAGGAAACTATTGGTTGTATCTTCAAACCAGTAGCATCGAAGGAACCCTTTCGGGGGAGAAACTTGCGTAAAGAAAGACCTCGATTACAAACTAATAAAGCAGACCGATCATGCGTTTCGTTATGTGGGCTTTAAAAGTCATGATTTCAATCGCAAAATCATCTTTTCGGACCATCCTGAAATGTTGAAAAACAGATTCCTCTCATTACCATAACAGTGCTATCTGGGCAGAGGAAGGAACGCGCCGTGTTTATTTCTAGATATCTAAAATCTGGAATGGTCGAGACCATTCAGAATAACAAGTCGTGGCCGATGGAGCTCAAAAACGTAAAATCCGGTGCACCACTCTGTTTGTTGCCGTCGTAGTCGTCCCACGCGTCACGGAAGCCTTTATGGCCGCTGATAAAATCGAAAAAGGTCAGGGCCAAGTGCCCCCCGAGCCACCGGATTGTTTCTGGATGTCATATTTTTCACATCGCTTTAACACGTACACGGGGCCTTTATCTGATCGACTCTAGTTTTACTTCTGAACTGGTGGTATGCGAGATTTACTTCGACGATGTGGTAAAGGCCAGAGTTGTGGATGTGTGTAATTTCTTTCTGAAGTGGATTTTTATGGCACATGATAAGCGTGGTTGTGTTCAAAACTGCTGAACTATGTTTAGAAATTCGCTCCAATACCTGAGCCTGGTTCCTACCTTACCTCTGGCGAATATGTTTGGAAATTAACTCCAGTACACAGAAATCTCAATGTAGCATTTGATCGATGATTCAAAACCATTTAATAATTCCAAAAGTAGAAGGCTAACTAGAATGGTTCGGTTTCCACATCGTGAAAATTTCTAATCAGTACAGCTCCTAACTCCAAGCAGCTACGATACTTGTTTTAGATCTGGATTAGATCTACATGTTGCAATCCAAAACATTTAACTAGCTTTGGTGTGCAAAATTGCAAACAAGAAAATAAAATTTTAAAATTCCATAAATCGGCCGTAACTATGGCAAAAGTTAACGTAAAATACAGAAGATTCACAGCATCAGAAAAAACATCTCAGCAGCTATTCAGGGGTGAGTGGCTGGGAGTGCATCTAAAAATTTACAATTCTATTGTTTACTGCAACACGTTACGCCTATTTTTCTCTACATTTATTTCGGTCACCATTTCAGCATAAATTCTTCTTTTAAACAACCCAATATAACGCGCATCACCCGTAATATTTCACGTTCAATAATGTCATAACTGTAAACAGGATCACCAAAAAATAAAAAAATACCCATAAAACCAACTGGTCCGGTCTCTCGTAAACGCGAAGAAAGTGGGTTAATAATTCCCATTCCGAGTCCGGCGTCGTCGGTGCCTGTGCTTATAAAGCATCGCCAAAAAATTGCACGAACTCCAAAAAGCCACTAATTATCCACTTAAGCCGGCCCGGAAAAAAAATCAGAGGTAATTGAGACGTTTGTCGGATTGGGCCGGTATCCGTCCAGAAAATAGCGACGGTTTTAATAAACCGCCCGTGTTTTTTTCGCGGGACGGCGCGAACCGGTTTAATCCGGCCCGACCCTCTCTTCTCCTTCTTTTTTCAAAAATAAGACCAAAAAGGCGATGATGGAGAGTTCACGGTGCGCGTTTCGAAAATGTTAATTATACATCGCGCTGATTATTATATACGCGGTGCCGGTGCATTAAGTGAAAATTATTTAATCCACCGGCCGAATTAAATTAGGTTCGACATCAGATTACATTATAATAATGAATTTCACGTTATTATAATCCGATTTACGTTAATAGATTTTCACACTAAATAATTAAAGTGGATTGATTCATCCAGCCACACACGATTGGTTTCATTATGCATCATCATCTCGGCAGATTTATACTCCACTTTATATGAACAGTGGCTCGGTAATTATTTTCTGGTGATCAAAATCCAGTGACGGTTCGCGGGGTTTTTTCTGGTACGGCCGAGGAACAAGAGGTGGTAATACAGATAGGTGCGGTCACGCAGCCAGTCGTCTCTGCAACTGACCCTACCTATCTGTATTACCACCTCTTGTTCCTCGGCCGTACCAGAAAAAAACCCGCGAACCGTCGCTGTCTGTATGCTATAATGGATTTAAAATTGTCAGAATCATCCTCTAAAATGTTTTTTTTTAGTTAAAATTTCGAATTCTAAAAAAAATACGAACACAACACTTTCTTGTACGAAGAAGATAGTCATATTAACAAACCCTACTTGATTGTTTATTATTAAACCATTGATTCCTCAACAAATTACCATTTAAATCATTAAAATCAATTCCACAACGGCAATATTTATTATTCCGCGATTTTTATCGAACGTTTATTTAAACAGGTTAAAGAATTAAAAGTTTGGCAATGATTTAAGGTTTCAATTATCAAAATCATACCTCACAGTTACGAGTTATAAGCTTTTAAAAATTAAAACGTTCGCAAATTCCCCTGCTTTCGCGTCATCTACCGCACAATCGCTGAACTACTAACTAGTACAACTAGCGCCAAAACGCCCGAACTTTATACTTATAAATCAAAATGCAAAAGTCCAACAATGATTTACACATTAAATCATAAACTATTTCATTCTTAATCGAATGATGTATAAAATATTTAAGGAAATGTAACGATTTTCCAGTAATTTGCAAATTTGTAATTGTCGGTAATTCAGATTACTTTAACGCTTAAAATTTGAATATAGAGCATTTCAACCAGTGACGGTTCGCGGGGTTTTTTCTGGTACGGCCGAGGAACAAGAGGTGGTAATACAGATAGGTGCGGTCTCTGCAACTGACCCTACCTATCTGTATTACCACCTCTTGTTCCTCGGCCGTACCAGAAAAAAACCCCGCGAACCGTCACTGATTTGAACTAAATACGGGCGAGAATAATGACTACTTATTAATTATCTAACTTTTTATTTTCTGTAATGCATTACATTACAAGCAATCTTAATTTCTCTACACCCTTACTGCTCTGTAATTGCACGAGCAATTGTCGGTAATTCAGTTTACTGCAAAGATAAAAATTTAAAATATAGAACATTTTGCAATGCTTTTCAACTGAATTTGAGTCAAAATTAGGACTACTTATAATTATCCAACGTTTATCTTCTGCAATGCATTACCTTACAAGCAATCTTAATTTGTGTACACCCGTACCCTCTGTTATCGCGAGGATAAGTTAGTTATTATTATAGGATTTTATATTTACTTCAACACTAATTCAATAATTAGAGATTACTCACAAACCTATTAAGAATGTTATCCTATAACAAATTGAATTGTTATTTGAATTTTGCAAATAAAATGCTTTAATATGCACGCCTAAACGCTAAGCAACCCAATCTACCGCAATCATCACTTTTGGCAGATCAATTACTGTCCGGTAGATGGCGCGGTTGCGCCAGAAATTACGAATGTGGCATTTGAATTTTTAAAAACATAACTAGTAACTCTGAGGGATGATATAACTTTTTATCTGGTATAATTAATTATATTACAAGCAATCTTAATTTCTGTACACTCGTACCTCTCTGTAATTGCACGAACAATTGTCGGTAATTCAGTTTACTGTAAAGCTTAAAATTTAAATATGCAGCATTTTGCAATGCCTTTCAACCAGTGACGATTAGCGGGATTTTTTCTGGTACGGTCGAGGAACAAGAGGTGGTAATACAGATAGGTAGGGTCAGTTGCAGAGACGGCTGGCTGCGTGACCGCACCTATCTGTATTACCACATCTTGTTCCTCGGCCGTACCAGAAAGAAACCCCGCGAACCGTCACTACTTTTCAACTCAATATAAGTCAAAATAACATCTACGAATTATAATTATCTTACTTTTTATCTTGTGTAATGCATTATATTAGAAGCAATCTTAATTTTTATACACCCGTACCCTCTGTTATCGCCGGAATAAGTTAGTGAATTATTTGGATATTTTATATATTCTTTAACACTTATTCAATAATTAGATATTATTCACATACATTGTAATAATAGTTTTCTAAAACAAATTGACTTGTTGTTATTTGAATTTTGCAAATAATATGCTTTAATATGCACGCCTAATCGCCAAGCAACCCAATATGCCGCAATCATCACTTAACAGTTCAACTGTCGTCCGGTAGATGGCGCAGCAGCTGCTGAAAATACGAATGTGATGTTTGGATTTTTAAAAGCTTATAACTCGTAACTCTGAGGTTTGATATTGATAATTGAAACGTTAAATCGCTGACAAACTTTTCATCCTTAAAACTGTTTAAATAAATCCCGGAATAATACAAATTTTAACGGTATTGGCTCATGCTAAATTTACATTTGTAAATTACTGTAGAACCACGAGGTTTTCTTAGCTATTTAAGACATAATTCGATTGAGAATGAAATAATTAATCATTTGATGTAAAGTTCATTGCGGGATTACATTTCAAAGGTTTTAGCGATGCTTGCAATGACCAGTTGTCTGATAGATGGCGCAGATATGCAGTGGCGATTTGAGACTTTTTTTATAATCCCAAGATTTAATATTAAAAACGCTTCAGTTTAGCTTAAATTTACTCAATTAGTCGTTCAGTTGATACAAAATTGATATGATGTATCCTCAGATCAAGTATAATACAACCTCTTTACATAACCCATATTTGTATGCAACTCAACTTCAACACTTCTTTCTACTTGGTAAATTACAGTGGCAGGTGCTAAATTTTCATTTGTAATTTACTTTAAAACCGAGAGTTTTCGTAAGCCTTTTAACACATAATTCGATTCGAAATGAAATATTTAATCATTTAATGTACAGCTCATTGCGGGATTATTATATTTTCATTACATTTCAATAGTTTTAGCGATGATTGCAAGCATGTCTGATGGATGGCGCAGAAATGCAGTGGCGATTTTAGACATAAGGCCGCTTCACAACAACCCGCGAACGGTAACGAGAACGGGAACAAAAAAATGATATGATTCGCATGTTGACATACACAACTAATAACTAATCTCCGGTAACGGGAACGAGAAACTTATGGCCGCTTCACAAGAACTCGGGAACGATAATGAGAACGAAAACAGGAACTTGAACGAAAATAAACCAGAGATTATTTTTTTCTGGTACGGTCGAGGAACAAGAGGGGTAATACAGATAGGTAGGGTCAGTTGCAGAGACGGCTGGCTGCGTGACCGCGCCTATCTGTATTACCACCTCTTGTTCCTCGGCCATACCAGAAAAAACCTCGCAAACCGTCACTGTTGGTTGTGTATGTCAACATGAAAATCATATCATTTAACTTTTGGTTGCCGTTCTCATTGCCGGTTACGGGTTGTTGTGGAGCGACTGGGCGCATTTGATTTCTTTTTTAATCTGCGATATTTAAAATACTGCATTTTGGCATAAATTCCCTCAATTAATCGTTTAGCTGATATAAAATTGATATGACGTACCCTCAGATCGATTATACATGTTCTCTATGATACCCATATATGCAACTCAACTAACACTTCTTCCTAATTGGTAAATTTGAATTTGACATGTATCATAAAACAATTTTACTTGATTTTCATAATTGTATCTTTTAAAATACAATTTAACCTGATTTCCAAAATTAGCTAGCTTGCTAACATTGCCATTTGAATTTTCCACTTGGCAATTTAAGGGAATTGGTATGCCTTAAAAGTTCGCGAGAAAAAGCAAACTAACCATCAAGCGTTGCCAACCGTAGCAACAACAATAAAATTCTCTTAATAACTCTTTCCAAATAGATATTTTACGTCCACTTTACATCGCGTTTAAAACCCACTTTTCTTTACTTTCAGGCCTGCTCCAAAATGAATAAAATACGTTTATGTGGAAAACGTAAACGTAACGAAACATTATACTGGGAATATTTAAGTTTATTACATTGGCAGCAAGTTCAATTGTTTTTGTTTAGTTTGGATTCAACGGTTACCGGTTAACCTGTCAGAGTCAATCCGACGTAATTAATTTTTAATCAGCACATGCACGTTTATCCCTATCCTATTTATGCTTCGCGTGCACGAACGTAATTGAAGTTAACAATTCAAAAAATTACCGTGAAACGCAGAACAATGTCGTCTTTCCTGAACAGCTTCAAGAACGCACACAATGGCGATTCGAAATACTACAGGATGATAGAGTTCATTAACGCCGCCAGTGTATATATCACAACAAGGACCGAGGAATCCGCTAATTTAATTAACAGACATTTACATGTGAGTTATTTTATTTTAAGACACCAAAAGTACACTTTTATTCACACCGCATTTACATGTGAGTTAGCATCATAACACACCAAAAAGTGGCGGCTCGTGTATGTTGGGGCAAGGGAAGAAAATTTGACCAAAACAGCCACGAAATATTTGCTTCCTCTATAAGAGTAAGTAGCGCGGTACGAGCGACATCTTTGTCTTTGTTCTCCTTACGGAAATCCACGAGCCGCTGCTGACCAAAACTCCTAATTGAAATAATAGTAATTTATTGTATATAGTAACACATATGTAAGTACTTAAAAATACACTCGCTTCTTAGGTTTGTTTCCTTTTTCACGAGACTCTAATTTCAGGGGTTGAGCGTCACTATTGATTACTCGGTCTTCGATCCAAACACCAGCGTGGTTTGCGAGTTCTTCGTCAGCTTGCACGAGTTGCTGACCAGCTTGGAGCCCCGGTCGTCGCTGGCGTGGCTATGCATAAACGTTTTAGGTGTGGCCTGCAGGAATCCTTCAGCTCGCCACCAGCTAATCCACACTTACCAGTTCATCCCTGCCATGTCGAGATTACTGGGTGACCATTTGAATAATGATAAGAAAGTCTGTTTGCTCACGGTGATGCAGGTAAATAATTGTGCTAACTCCAATGTGTTGTGTTGTATATTTATCGAGAACAAGTTTCTATTTGTTTGTTTTTTGTTGTGTAAAAAGCTTCTACTTCGTTATACTTGCTTTTATAAGGAATAAAACCCTTTTTACTTTATAGGGATATTATATAATCCATAATATTTAATTATTATTAATTGGAAGTACACCTTCAACATCCCTGTATATTACATGAAATAAATGGACTTTACACATACTCACTTTTTACTTTGTTTGTATAACACTTTGATTTATTCGTTTGACTGCAGTTTCGGCAATTCAGCTTGCCATTATCAAAACTTAAAGACTTCATTTTTGATAATGGCAATCTGAGTTGCCAAAACTGCAGTCAAACGAATAACTCAAAGTAAAAAGTGTTTTATTCCATAACTATTAATTAATTTGGGTCAGCCAAAGGAGGCATGTTAGACTGTACAGATCATACTAAATAATCAGTTTTTTTAGGAACTATCGTGTGGAATAAAAATATCTTGGCAAATCCCAAACCTGGCCCACCTGATGACCACCCTGCGACGATGGATAGAGACGGACCAACAAGACGAGCAGATCACGTTGCTCTCCCTGGGCGTATTGGTCAACTTGTGCTACAAAAACCTCCCGGCCATCTACACCCTGTCGAAATCCGGAGAACTCAAAAAGTTCGTGAAGACCTGCTCCATGCTCAAGGTGCACCCCGCACTCATTCTCTTAATTGCGCTTGAAGCTTCACGTGGTGTCGTTGCAGGGCCCCAAAATGGAGGTGAACGTTTGCAAGCTGCTCGTCATTCTGGAGTACATTCAGGGCGCCGTGCCGAACGCGGCCTTCCTGAAGGTGATAAACGTCACGTTCAAGTCGATCCAGGAGGCGCTCAAGGCCAAGGATCTCATACTGCTGAGGCACATCGTCGAGTTTTACCTCGACGTCAAGGGCCACGACGAGAGGACGGACGTCAGTAATAGCGATATTTTCATTGGGAAGTACGTAAATTATCTCGTCGAGGTGGAAAAGTTGATGGATGTGAGTCAGCACGTAAAATATGTAGCAAATCATTCTACTATTTTAAAACCTATTAACCGATGTAATACCGTGAGATTAAAAAGTCGAAAATAGTTGGCAGCCCTTAAAACATAACCTAACTAACAGAAGTTCAGTGGCATCACTAAGAATGGGAATTTTGGTGTGGAAAACCCTGAAATTTAAATAAAACAGCTATAGTCTATTGGTTAAATACAGAGAGCTATGTAATTTAAAGAATGTAAATAGCATGCGCCTTTAAAATGGTGAGCGCAGTGATGAAATAGAAAATAATTTTTTTTTTGGCATGTTATTTTCAATGGGCCGCTCTGTTCACCATGTGTTCGAGGGTATAATCTGTGGACCAATATATTTTTTGTGATAGTTCGTTCATACATGGCCCGACCGCTGTACCACTCAACCAAAAGTTATCGCTCCGCTTTTCCATGAACGTAGACGTCTTTCGAAACGGGTATTATAAAGTTTGTCGTTTACAAATAATTTAAACCATAAACATATTTAAATATGTTTTAAGTTTAATTATATATTGTGATATTCAAAAAAATACTTAAAGAGATTTTATTAATAATTAAAATGATAATATTACTGGTAACGACCATCGGCACATTCCACGCGCATTCCATAGCTCTTCCTATTTCTCGCATAGGGTATAGATTATGAATCCTAAATGTATTATTAACAGTGATGATCAGTTCTAGAAATAACTGCTGCAAAATCGGTAAATAAAAACACACAAAACTGTTTTTAAAACAAGTAACCTTAAAAAATCACAAGACGTCAAAATCAACAAAATGTGCACTTCACTGCAATGGAGAATCTCAGACAGCCAATATATTTAATTTTACTTGAATTATTCTAGGGATTTTCGGTAATAGTTGGCAGCACATTTTCTGAAAATCTCTATAATAATTGAAGTAAAATTATATTGGCTGCCTGAAATTCTCCATTGCAGTGCAGTGTCCATTTTGTTAATTTTGACATTTTAAGGTTATTTGTTTTAAAATTAGTTTTGTGTGTGTTTATCTGTTGATTAGCAGTTATTTCTAGTTTACGATTCATAATCTAGCTGTTTTATTTAAATTTCAGGGTTTTCCGTGCCAAAATTCCCATTCTAATGCTGGGTTTATACGACGTTTAACGTTTAAGGATTAGTGTTTAAGCAAAGTAGAACTAACGTATTAGTGCTTATGCGTTCATACGAAGTTTTAAGGATTTTAACGTTTATGTTTAACGGTAGGCTACTTTCTACTTTTCCCTTAAAATCGTTAAACATAGGAGGTTATGTTCACGGCTTGTGTTTGTAAACAACCAAAAATTAAAAATGGACAGTTTTGATGACTTTGTGGCATCTATCCATATTGAAGCATTTAATCAGTGCACATAAATTGTAAATTAATCGTTTCCACAAACACAGCTGATAAGTACAATGATGCCAGATTTACATATTCATTCTAAATCATTTGTTAAAACATGCGATTTAAGTAATTTGACGGAATTTTTAGCGATAAAAATGAAGAATTGAATATTGTAAACAATTTTTTTATATTCTTTGGAAGAATTAGTTGCAAAACAGTATTTTCCTAACATTTGTGATAAACGATCTGGCAACATCGACGCGCAAGCGCATTATCTAAAACTCTTAATTCTTAATTTTCGTGTGAACGGCATCTTTCACTTAAATGTTAAACGTTAAACCTTAAACGTTAAACGTCGTATAAACCCACCATTAGTAACGCCACTGAACTTCCGTTTGGTTATGTTTTAAGGGCTGCCAACTATTTACGACATTTTGATCTCACGGTAATAAAATTACTTCACGGATAATTTTTCACTCACACCAATTTCTATCGAAGGTCGTCGATAACAACGCGACGAGCGCATCCGGAGACGCGTCGCAACAAGACCCCGAATTCATGTCGTTGATCTTCAAGTTCCTGCACTCGCTCATCGAGCTGCAGCTCCCGAAACTGTTGCCGTTGTACTCGCGCATCACCCAATTGGCGCTGCGCTGGATTCAGACGGAATTCGCCAGTTCCGAAGCGCTATCGGTGCTGAGAACGATTTCCCTGACCTCGAACCTCGAGGACCAGGAGATATTCAAGCTTCTGCTCAGCGCGCTCCCCATTTTCTCGGCCAGCCTGCAGAGCATAGAGGACGACATGGTGATGAACATCGACCAGTGCCAGCGGCTGTGCTCGGTCATGCAACTTTTGAGGGCGCTGGTGTGCGTGGAGAGCACGCGGGAGCACGTACTGGCCGCCCTCACCGAGCAGATGGTCTGTCAGGTGTTTGTGCCCCTGATCGGCTCGGCGTCGCCGCGAGCCAGGGCGGAGGACGCCAACAATTGCACGCCCGAGGCGATATCGTTGTACGTGAAGACGCTGGTGTTGTTGAACGAATTGGCCCGGCACGACGCGACGTGGGAGGTTCCGCTGAGCACTCTGCTGATGCATAGGTGAGTTGATGTTGATGTAAGTTGAGTCGGTTGTTTTGTTCCAATTGTTCACTGATTTAAGGGGGGAAAGTCGTGTAATTTGATGTTTTTTGACATTTTTTTTTCTTAATTAGAAAACTAGTTTACTTGGAGAATATGCTCCTCAATGTTCAGATCCGAATTCGAAGTATAGATATTTCTGTAGTGTATATAGACACTACTTTTCTGTAAAGACGTTTTTCTCAAAACATAAAATTTTGCGCACCGTGGAATGTAGCTCAACGAATTTTTAACTGATGTTTATTTATTTATTTATTCGTTTATTCTCAACAGGCATTAAGCCTAATAACAGAGAAATTATAATAATTAACATATATTACAACATAGCTATACTATTAAATAAATATAAACCGTGTAAAAATTATATTACAATAACAGGGCTAATTACATTAATTATATTATTGGAAGACACTGGATTTCAGAACAGAAGTGAATTTATTCTTGAATCTTGGAGGCGTTCACTTCGTGGTATATTTTCAATTTCGATATAAATAAAAGTGGTATAAAAAAGTTAAGTGTTTTCTTTATATAGAAGTGAATTTATTGCTATTTGAACAGAAACCTTCCATAAATATTCTTCAATTCACTGACCATTGCATGACATTCGTGTTTAAAAAAATAAATAAAAATCAATATCATTTTTTACTGATTGTTTATACAGAAACAAGGTTTTTTTTATTCAAATGAGTCCTGAATTTTCTAATTTGATTAATTAAAACACTCGGTTTTGTTTCACTGATTTTATTTTTCTCTCCGACTAGTTTCGACCTTAGGTCATTCTCAAGGAGGTCGAAACTAGTCGGAGAGAAAAATAAAATCAGTGAAACAAAACCAAGTGTTTTAATTAATCAAATTATATAATTATGTTTCACCACGGGTTAAGTGAGAAATTAATTAATCATACTGAATTTTCTATTTTATTTTATTTATTTATTTTTCGAAGTCATACAAAGCATATAATGTCATGTATCGTACGTTCATTAAAAAAAAACCTCAAGTGTGCCATGATTTTTTACGTTAAAAAATTTAAGTTGGCACATTTGTTAGGAATTGGCAAAAAAATACCTTATCACGATCTGTTGTATTATTTTATGAAACGGGTAGTATTCTCCGTAAACCAAGAAGTGGTAGACCAGTCAAACGTACTTAGGATGCTATTAACACAGCCCAAGAAATTTTAAAAGGTGAACCTACGTCTTCTCTGCGTCGTTTATCACAGCAAATTAATTTATCGGTAGGAACACGCCGCAAGTAACATAACCTCAAAATGTGTCACCAACTTAAATTTGTAAAAATAAAAAATCATGGCACACTTGAGGTTTTTTTTAATGAACATACTTTATTTTAACAATGTGAATTTTTTTTTTATTTTACTTGAGATTTGAGACCTGTAGGCTGCACGGTGCAAACTTGCAGCAGCTGTGGTGCCTCCATTTTGAAATATTTTAGTCTGAGAAAAATTGTAGATGTTATATTTTGAGATATACTTTGTGATAATTCAATCAACTTTTCCATTACTTTATAAAAAAATCTCGAAAAAAAACGTACGTCTGCATGACCTTCCCCCCTTAATAATATAATAATAATATCCTTTATTTTATTCTATAATGTAAACATGTCAATAACTCCTTAGCAACCAGTAACGTTAAGGTACCTTTAACAACACTAGTGTTGTTAAGAAATTCTTAACAACACTAGTGTTGTCATATGTATCTAAGGCAACTCGTTGCTATGGAGACATAGGCAAACAAACATGATGATTTCGCTTTTTGACGGTTTTCATTTAACATGTTTTTAAATTAAAAAAATAGAAATAGAATAGAATAAAAATAGGATAAAATAAACTGTGTTACGTCACACGTAATGTTATTAGCTTTTACATTACTCGAGAATTTAAAAGCATTTTTCTCTCGTAATGTAAAAACCTTCATAATGTTACTTGTATCGTAAATTACTATTAATGGAGTTGTTGAGCCAAAGCTTTACATAGGTCAGAAAATACATGAAAGATATTAAATGTAAAACTATTGTTGAAGCATGAATAAATTGAATTGAATTTCCAGGCAAATACACGCGATACTGGCGGAGGCCCTCTACAGCGGCAATCAAGAGATCAAGTCTTTAATCCTCAACTTGGCGTCGTCTTCCCTGTTCCCGGCGACGCACGTGGGAACCGCCATGTACGAACTGCAGCCCTTAATCAAATCGACGCCCCAGAACGTCGGCAATCTGAGCATGCAAAGCAATCTGATGTTCTATCCGGTCATGTCCACCGCGCAATCGGACAAACTGGACGAAACTTTACAGATGTTGAAGGTAAAAGTCAAACTATTTAATTGCCAATGCTACGTTTACATTAAGTGCTGTACCGTTTAGAAAACTATGTGTATACAGGATAAATTTTAACACATCGGCTGCCTGCCAACAAGTTTTTTTGTAAAGTGTCAAAAAGAGTTTTCTTTGTTTTTAAGTTTTATTTTATGAAATGAGTAAGAATATGCTTATTTAATCCATTTTCATGACTAAATAGTAAGTTTAATGTGACTGTCAGTCACCAGTGACTGACAAAGCGGTCAACGTGTTAAAATAATTACAATAATATTATTTATTGGAGCAATTCCAAGGCAAAGCTGATTCTCGCCAAAATGAGTCAATTAATTTCTTCAATTAGTTTTTTTATTTATGGCTTTTGTTTTGTACCTATATGTCACTAGAAAATTTCCCGAAAATTTGATTAAAATTTTTCCAAAGGTTTTTGAGAAATAGAAGAAAATCTAATCGGAAGTGCGCATTTCTTAAACCGGTGACTGACAAAGCGGTCAATGTATTAAAATAATTACGATAATATTATTTATTGGAGCAATTCCAAGGCAAAGCTGATTTTCGCCAAAATGTCGCAATTAATTTCTTCAGTTAGTTTTTTATTTATGGCTTTTGTTTTGTACCTATATGTGGCTACAAAATTTCCCGAAAGTGTTATTAAAATTTTTCCAAAGGTTTTTGAGAAATTGAAGAAAATCTAAGCGGAAGCGTGCATTTCTTAAACGAAAATTTTTCAAGGAAAATTCTGAAAAAAACTGGTGATTACCAATTTGTTGATTTTGATTTGGTTTTGTACCTATAAGTCACTTGAAAATTTCCTGAAAAATTTATGAAAATTTACTAAGGGGTTTTCGAGAAAATAAAGAAAATCTAGGCGGAAGTGTGCAGTAGCAACTTTCCAAAAAAAATTTGAAAAAACTAGTGATTCATCAGTTTTCTTTTGTCTTACACCGAAATGTGACTAAAAAATTTCCTGAAAATTGAATGAAACTTTATCAAGAGGTTTTCGAGGAAATAAAAATAAATAAAAAAAATTTAGGTGAGCATTTCTTAAAGAGACAATTTTTCAAGGAAATTCTGAAAAAAGTAGTGATAACCAGGGGTGTGGAGTCGTGACAAAAATGTAGCGACTCCGACTCCATTTTTTTTTGTTTCGACTCCGACGCCGGCTCCGATTCTTCATTTTTTTTTTTCGACTCTGACTCCAACTCCGACTCTGGCTCCGACTCCGAAACCGGCTCCGACTCCGACGTTAACAACGTTGTATTAGAATAACAATCAACATTCATTTTGCGTATCATATAAAAAACAAGGGGAAGCACCGTTCTCTGTTGAATATTTGCATTTCTGAATATTTTTATTTTCGCTAATAGAAGTTATGTGAGCAGTTCGACAATTGAATGCGTAATAAAATCATCTAACTTGTAATCAGGGGTGTGGAGTTGTGACAAAAATGTATCGACTCCGACTCCGGCTCCGACTCCTTATTTTCTTTTTGTTTTGACTCCGACTCCTGAATTTTTTTGTTCCGACTCCGACCCCTCAATTTGCAGCCTCCAGACTCCGACTCCGACCCTAAATATTCACCGACTCCACCTCTCCTGACTCCGACCACACGCCCCTGGTGATAACCCTTGTAGGGGGTGTATTGAAAGGCGGTGGAGCGTAGACTGCTTTATTCATTAGAAACATCACAATTGGTTGCATATATGTAATAGGCAACCCGATGTACATTGTGTATTACGTAGCATATACAGGGTGTTTCAGAGCTCTGGGAACGGTCAATCACGTGCTTATTTTTCAAAATTTCAAAAAATGTTTTATTCAAAAGTTGTGTATAATAGTGAGCTGCACGCCCTAAAGATATTAAAATTTATACAGGGTGTCTCATAACAAAGTTACAGACCAAACTTTTGTTTTTTTTTAATGGAACACCCTGTATTATTCAAAATTTCAAAAAATGTTTTATACAAAAGTTGTGTATAATAGTGAGCTGCACGCCCTAAAAATATTTAAATTTATACAGGGTGTCTCATAACAAAGTTACAGTCCAAACTTATTTTTTTTTAATGGAACACCCTGTATTATTCAAAATTTCAAAAAATGTTTTATACAAAAGTTGTGTATAATAGTGAGCTGCACGCCCTAAAAATATTTAAATTTATACAGGGTGTCTCATAACAAAGTTACAGTCCAAACTTATTTTTTTTTAATGGAACACCCTGTATTATTCAAAATTTCAAAAAGTGTTTTATACAAAAGTTGTGTATAATAGTGAGCTGCACGCCCTAAGAATATTTAAATTTATACAGGGTGTCTCATAACAAAGTTACAGACCAAACTTATGTTTTTTTTTTAATGGAACACCCATTAAACATCCGCTCGATGTACATTTAAAAATTTGATTTAAATTGAAAATAAACGATGAAAGCGTAAATGTAAATGATACCATCAAGTCGGAGAAAGTAACATGATGGCCACATCACCATTTTTTTTAATTGTCGGGACAACAAGATGGCCGAATGCGCCGGCCACCCGATCGGTGACCTTCAAAACTCGGGGGCCACCCTATCCCTCGGTGGCGGGGGTGATTTTTTCGAAAAAAATTTTTTGCAATCCTATGCACAATCGTCGGTCTCATCGATACCGCCCTGTCCCACCCCCCTCGCGGACTCCCTCCGACCGGCGGGAATTTTCAAGAAAGCAAACACACCCCTGAATGTTGACGACCCCTCTCATGCGCCACGAGGTGGCTAATACAATATTTGGACTTTAAATAAGATTTAGAAAATTCGATCAGAAGCTTTTTTTTTTAATTCCGCCTCCTTCATGCCCCGCCCTCAAAAAGTGCATTTTCAGGTAAACTCAAAATTTAGCGGGCAGTTTCGGATCAATTTTTTGCTAGAAACTAATTAAAAGAAGCGGTCCTGGCAAATTTGATGAAAATGGCCGCTGCGCTGCACCGTTGTCCGTCATCAGTAACTTTGCTTAATTTATTATAATAGTATCAAAATGATTACATTGGTATTAGATGCAATTCTAGAGACAATTAAATTTTGTTTTGTTTTTTGTTTAACACGTTCGCTGCCGCCGCAATTGGGATTGCATTTACGCAAGTCTAAAGTCGGACGCGCTAGCGCGTCGGCGGCAGCGAACGGGTCAAATAAACAATAACATTTCACATAAAATCAACTTTAGCCTGGGAAAAACAAGTTGTTTTAAAATATCTAAACAATTAAAAACACCCCAAATAACAAACCTTGTTGACCGATGTCATTTATTTACCACCGTACACCTAAGCAATTTTCAACGCTCCAATTTTCAACGCGTAGAAATATTGCGTTTGCAGGAAGCCTGCGCCCAGAAAAACATCGTCAACACCTCCACGTCGGAGGTGATGGAGCTGTACGAGTACAAGCTGGCCTCGATGGGGCACGCCGAGCGGGCCGCGATGGCCAGCGTGGAGGCGGCCTCCCACCACTGCACGCACCTCCAGCACCAGACCGCCCAGCTGACGGCCGAAATTTCGAGGATCCGGCAGCTCTTCATCCACACGCAGCAGTGCTGCGAGGAGCTCGAAAAGTCCAATGTCTCCATGGAGGAGACCAACAGGGACCTGACGAACCGCCTGGAGGCGGAGAAGGGCCGGTGCAAGGTGGCGAGGACGCAGCTCGACGTCAGCCAGAAGGCGGCGGCGGAGAAGGGCGTCCAGATCGACGATCTGACCAAACGGCTGAAGGAAAAGGAGTTCGAGGTGGCGGGTTTGGAGGAGACCAACTCGCGGCTGAAAATCGTCGTCGGCAAACTGGAGGAGAACCTCAAACGGCAGGAGAAGAACTCCGAGAAGAAGGATGATATTATTAAGAAGTCAAACGGTACCATAGAAGATATTAAGTCGGTAAGTGTTGGGTTTGGGTTAATTTTTTGCGGTGGTGAGATGAAAAATTACAATTGTGCATGTGTATTCAAACTTCTACTCCTTGTTTTGACTATACTTCAAAAATGAAGTAAACAATAGATTAACCCGCATTGAAGGAAAGTAAATGATATGTTTCTCTAAATCAAGTAATTAGGATTTAGGTTATTTTTTGTCAAAACAGGAAGCGAAAAATTTCTCTTCCTGTCAAAACATCGAAGATTTAGGTTATGTCACAGAGCATTAGGGATAAAGAGGGACAGTTCAATGTTAACTTTTGGAAACGCCATCAGCCAGTCATCTCTCCAAACACATCGAGCCAGCGGGAAATTTAAAATTACGACTTTAAAATTAATTTTTGCCAGTGTTTCGAACTTTTTGGTTCTCTTAAGTGCGACGCATCCAAATAAAAGTGGAAATAGCAGACACTTGCTTTATAAAGAGCTTAAGCTTAATCAAACACAAAAAAGTCTAAATGATGTTGAAGGGAATTCCCTTGAAATTTTTTCCAAACGAATTCTTTTTGGGGCAGATGTTAAATCATGAAGTAAGCTACATTCTTGAAGGGGGCCGTTTTAAAAAAAGATTTTGCAGGAATTGTACTGGAAGAAGTACCACAAGAAGGTATATTAAAAATTGTCGGAATTGCATTCCAATTTAAATATTTTCTACAGGAATTAATAAATGCTTAAAAAGTGGTCCTCACCAATGTGCGTAATTACATTCAATACATTCAATGGAATTAACCCATTCATCTCTGCGATTAGGACACTTCGGAAATGTAAAGAAAACTTTTAATTTTTAATATTTGAATCACGGGTACAAACGTTACTGCAATTTACTTAAGAGTACATAATTTACCACTCTTTTAGGTTTAAGAATATTAATATAAATTTGAATTATAAATACCTGGCCGAATAACAATTCAACTCGTGACGTTAATGAGGTTACGTACGTCTAAAAAGGCCGGCAATTTGATGGGAAATAGATGTTGTCATATCTCATTTGTGAAATTATTAAAAAGTCTATTTTGCTTTTAAATTTATCAAATAGACTTAAACAAATAATTAACACTAGCGGACTTTGAATATTACCAGATATTTGGATGTTCTTAAATACCTAAAATAAATTTAACCAACAAAAATATGACCATATTGCTTGGTTACAAAGATTTGGCAGCGTTGCATTGCGTTAGTTGGGCCAGATGACTGTGAGATGGCGTGGATGTCGCGTTTCCATTTCTCCCTATTCAAATAACCCCCCCCCTGGGTTATGTTTCGCTTCCTGTCAAAACAGCGAAAAATAACCTAAATCTTAATTACTTGATTTACGGCCGTATTAATAGTCGCGGATTGAGGATTAAATCTCGGATCAGGTTGGAATGCATCCAATAGTCGATATAATCCCGGATTAATCTGAAAATAATCCTCCTTCAAATAATCTTCCGTCAGCCGCGATTAAGCCCAGATTATTTGCAATCTGTCATCAGAACAGCTAGTTTAATATAATAATCTATATTATAAACTTTATAATATTTATTTGATACTAACATACAATGGATGAAGCCGCATTTCGGGATGAACATCCATTAACTAGAGTTGCTAAGAGAATCTTTTCCATCTCCGTGTAATGTTTATTTCTGTCCGTTTTAACTATTAGGTTAGGTTACTACTCATTATGAATATAGCACCAACACACATTTAGTAAAATTGTAATGTTACTAAAAATATTACCAAATCCTGGTTTCATTCTCGAATTCGCCGATCTTACCCGAATCTGTGACTATTGGATACGATTATAAATATCGACTAATCCAGGATTCTACAATCCGTGATTAATCCAAGGATTGAACATTGTCATTTGTGTCGATGAATAATCACTGAACGTACTTATTCGAATAAAAAGATAGATGGCGCTGATATAATTTTAAGAGGAACTTTATCGTCGTCCTGCATATCCGAGTTTTAAATACGATTTACTTGGATATTCTGTTTAGCAAATTGTTCAATTGGAGAAGCAATTGAAGTACACCGAGGTGGACCTGAAGCTGAAGTCCGAGGAGCTGGAACGAGTTAAACTGGAGCTGGGAGACAAGAGCCAATTGATCGACACGATCACGAGACTGACGAACCGAAAGAAATGATATACATTTTATTTTAATAAACCCTTTACTCTAGAAGTGTTATGTACATAATTTGTTTAATTGTGATCTCGAATTTATGTAGAAGTGAAATAATTATGTCTGCATGTGTGGAACGTTTTATATAAGTGAAGTGAGTGTCGTCTTTTTATATATTTTTCGACATTCAGATAATTACATTTTATGTAGAAAAACTAAGCAGTTTCGTCATTTATTTAAAATTACAGTTGGTTTTGTTGTTGTATATGCGGGCAGTGCGAATTTGGTGGAATGTAGCAAGAATCCAATATTCGGATACAGACATGGATATAATGCCGCATTTACACGATGCCAATCGAAGTGACAATTGTCGGTGCCAGTTGCGTGAATGTCTGAGGCCAGTCCAATTGAATGAAAACTTGTTCACACGGTGAAACTATTGCCACGGCAGTTGGTGACGAAAAATGGTGGAGTGCTCATCGTCTGTTGTGTAGCAGTCTCGACTGACTAAGGCAAACCGGCTCAAAACGAGAGATCTACTGCCCTACAACGTTCACACGACACCAATTGTCTAGACAACTGTCTTGATAGAGTGGTGGGGGGCGTCGCTGCGCCCAGCCAATTGTGCTCTGTCTACTCCTGGAGACAATCGAATTTCAGGACAACTGGCAATTGGCCAGAGGTGTTTACACGTAGCCAATAATTTTATGCCAGTAAATTGTCCTCTGACAATTGTCTCCCCAATTGGCATCGTGTAAACCCGGCATAAGGGACGGTCATAAACTTTTTCTAAATTGATTCAAAAGATTTTAAAGGGTGATTTTTCGGGAAAAATTAACACTATGAGCGGGAGCGTCTATTTGTAGACACTTTGCGAACTGTGTGCTACGGGCGGGCCATCTATTTTTAGACTCGAACATCATAAAGTCTGGCTACGCTATGATGGCATGTGAGATCGATAGAAAAAGAATGCGTTTCCGATTTTCCATTAAAACAATTGCCAAATCTTAAGTAGAAACCAAGCAGCAACACTGCGAAATCTTAGTGAGGAAACAAAAAATGCATTCAACGATTTGAAAAATTGTAAAAAAATAATCAACCGAGCAATTTGCTTCAAAAGCTTACGATTCATAGAAAAATTAACACATTTTTGATTTTCCATTAAAACAATTGCCAAATCTTAAGCAGAAACTAGAATTTAAGAATTTAGTTAGTATTACTTTTAATTTCACTTTTTCGACAACTTTAGCTTGTCGTACTCAAATGAGGGGATTAACTTGGGCCAAAGTTATCTGTAAACTTTCAAGAGGTACTGTTTTATAAATAGAAGCACCAATAGCTAGCAAGTAAAGTGTAAACATCTGTGAGTGTAAAGTAACAAAATATCCAATCACTTCTGATGAGGGCGGCCGTTCCGACCCTTCGTTAATCACCTCAGATGCCTTCATAGCGCAGCCAGAGTATATATGGCGGGGCGTGCAATATTTTCACTTGAGTTGCAAATCCAACCCGCAACACAGGCAAGTCACCTTGGTCACAGCACCCGCTCAAAATGTGTTTCATATAATTTTTTGTTTTCACTGTTTCTGAAACTATAGTCGGCCATGACATTGAATCCTGTACTGCACCATTTTTATTAGATATAATGTAACACTCGAGCACATCCAGCTTTTCACGACTTGTAAAAACCATTTTTAACCAAAACTTAAATAACACGAACTCCAAGCAAATTAATTCAGACATATATTGCCGCGAAGCAAAATGCTTGTTTATTTACTCAATGCTTTTATTTTCCATGGCTACATTTGATTTTGACAACTTACATAATTGTAAGAATACGATAATTTGTGCTAGCTTTGTTTATGAAACTAATGCCCACTTGCACCATTGAAATTAAGCTATGCTTAAAGCATTCTTAAAATTTAAGCAACTCTTAAGTGAGTATTTTCCTTGCACCATACCACAGCTTAAGCAAGACTTTAAATAAGTCGTCGTAATGGACCGCTTAAAATTTAAGTCAGCAAACATAACCTTCAATTTGTTCCATCGGTAGTCCCTTGTGACAGATATTTATGCACATTAAATTATTTTCAATAACAAGGCTCCTAGTATATTTAAAATGGCACTTGAAAACTTAAACTTTGGTGTGGGCAATATTTTTGAAGACGATTTAGACCTCATGAAAATTATTAATTTCGGTTATCCCAGGCAACTAGTTTGGAATAGAGCTGATCATTATCATGATTTGGACTAATTGTCGTTGTTTCGGTATTTAAATTTACTTGGCCTGACTTTCAAAATACTGGCTGATAATGACAAAACCTCTCTTTCTTCATGCACGGAGATTTCTTTATGCATTAATAGGATTATGGTAAGGACTTCTGGAGTGGTAATTCCTAGTATTCTAGTCAGTTTTCTGCCGGTTGATAGGAGCATATTGTCGCGAACTTAGACGATAAATATTTGAAAGTATTATCGTTTATTATTTACAAATTTCAAAGTGAAAATTCTTATCGACCGTGCGACAAAAATCCTCGACGCAACAGTAAAGTTCTGTAATATCTTTCTTTGTGGGTAACCTCCTTTATTGGAATGAAATAACTTGGAGATTACCCACTTTTCAGCCTTTTTTCACTTCTTTCTAATCCATAGTTGGAGTTATTAGTGCTGCTATGGTATACATGATTGCTTTAGTTATAGTGGTATATTCTGCTGCAAATAGAGCTATATGTTCACTTATCCATTTTAACCTTTCAGCTATAGGTTTTAAAACAGGAAACATCATTGAACCCAGATTCATTCCTACTTCTGCTGTTGAATTTTTCAGCGATCGAAATTGGTTAGCTGTTGTACTCACACAATCACTAAATTCTTCCAGCAATGAATTTTCACGATTTTCTTCATCAGATAATAAATTCAGAACACTTTCGTGCTTTTGAGTTTTCAAGTAGTAGCGCTACATATTTATATATTCTTCCAGCAATGAATTTTCACGATTTTCTTCATCAGATAATAAATTCAGAACACTTTCATATGCTTTTGAGTTTTCAAGTAGTAGCGCTACATCTTTAGATCCGGAACCAAAGAGTTTTAAGAGAATATTAGGGCTACCATTTTTTTTCAAAATTTCCAAAAAAACCAGTAGTGCTTTGTGAGGGCTTTTTTGTTCAATCTTTAAACCAAATTGTCTTGCCGCACCACTTGATATATTTATTCCTGCCATTAGATCTTTTGGGTCTACAGAAGTATTGCTTGCAAGATGGTTTACTAGGTCTCCCAAGTTTCTCAGATCTTTTGGCTCTTTTTATAAATGTTATAAAAACTACTAATATCGCTCTCTATTTCTTTTACACTCGTACATAAGGGTCTACGATGATTATTAAGATAGTTGATTTTTTAGATTTTTTCCATTTTCGAGTTTTCTTTGCTGACGTGTCACGGGCTTCAAATGCTCATTTGCTGATGCGCAAGTACATTTTCTGAAAGGTCTTGAAGAGATCTTTACGGTGATGTATAGAAACCCCTAATAGAACGAGTGGTTTCTTTAGGAAACCATTTCAAATGCAATTTTTGAGAAAAAGTAAGTAAAGTAAAGTTTCAGGTTTTCGTGAAAATTTTAAATCGCCAATTTTAATTAAATCCGACTTATTGACACACAAGGAACGCAGATTTGAAACCCGTGTTCAAATTGGATTCTTCGTTCAGCCGCTACGGCCGTTCAAAGTCTGAAAAAATCGATTTTTTTTTAAATTTTCCATAAAGTTCATGGTGACTTTTTTGCAAATTTTTCTGGATGAAATTTTTTAACGCCAATCAATTTATCTTGTTCTTCTGATGAAGAAAATGTTTATAAAACTGACTGCCATTTTGGCTACAAAAAATATTTAATGGTCGAATTCTTAATCATTATGGCGAGTTTTCACTATTTCCCCATTCGTACAACAGCTGTTCGCTGTAAAAAGGCTTGCACGCACTTATGTTAAAATCAGCTGAGAAAAGGACATGAAGGGGCACCTATGTCGCCAACGTTAAAGTGAAAATCGCAAGATTTTGCGATGTTGCAACACTTTGAGCTTGCTTACTAAAGGAATTGTATTAATTCCTATGGTGCATGACGCTTAAAATATAAGTCTGACTTTACAAAGCTAGACTTAACGAAAAAATGGTGCAAGTGGGCCTAAGCATATCAACCCTTATATCATTGTAACCAGAAAAAGATATACTTTTCAAAAATGTCATGACCGACTATGATTCCCATTTAAAAAATGTAAGTTTGTGTTATATCTACACAACGAAACAAATGACAATAATCAAAATAAATTATTATTGAAGTATTAGTACAAAAGATCTAAATAGGTCGCAGTGCTGTAAGGCTCACCACAGCCAATCGACCCCGTATTCATTAACACCTAAAAGTTTTTCCTTTGACTTTTTTTTGTAACTCTATCGGTAGACGATATATTTCGTATTACAATAACTCCAAAATTTAGTTTTTTGCGTTTATCAAGTAAGCCATGCATTTTTTGTCTAAAAAGAAACAAAAACGGATTTTGAGTAAGATTCTAAAACTGCAATCTTTCCCCATTTAACCGAATCTGTATCTCTTAGGCCCGTTACACAGTCACGCGGATGCACCGCGCTGAGTGCGCGGATACGGTGCCATTACTGTAATGGGAATGTACACAGTGAAGCGGTTGGCGGTCAGCAATGGCTGTATCCGGTGCATCCGCGTGACTGTGTAACGGGCCTTACCGTTCCCGAGATCCCCATAGTTATAGTGAAAAAAACTCGCCCTGTATAATACAGAAATGTTTCACCACAGAATAAATAAGAAACTAATCTTTACCTTTATAAAGGTAAAGTTGTTGCAGAACAAACACAAGATAAACGGGATATTACAAAAAACAATTTTTTTTTTAAGGCAAATAGTTTATTTTAGTATCTCGGTGCATCTGTCACAGTAAAGTGCAAAACATTAGAAACACGTCAACCGTTATCTAGCTAAAAACCTACACCTCGGCTACAGTCAACGTGCACCGCAAACATCCTGACATGCCACATTAACAACAGCAAAAACGGAGATAATTGAATCAGTTGTTATAAGCTATGAACACAAGTTTTGGCAAAATTTCATTCCATTAATACAATTAACGAATTATTCCCATCGGAAGCCTTCGCCAGGACGAAACAATAATAAAAATGTCAATAAATAAATAACCGATGATTCTTTCAAGAATTCTCAACTTCAAAAATTAACATAACGCAACAGACGGGAAGAATATTTCCTTTCCTGTTACTATTATATGAATTTCCTGTTGGAAGCCTTCACTAAAACGAAACAATAATAAAAATGCCAATTCCTTCACTACTTCAAAGGCGACAAGGCGACAAACTGAAAGAATATTTTTTTTATGATGATGCTTGCCTGTTACTATTATATGAATTTGTAGCAAAGCAAACCAATCAAATAACAATTTTTCCACATTTATAATAACAAACATCTCACGTAAGGTAAAAAAACCTTTGGTCGATAGCCATTTAACAATAGCATTAATTTAGTTACACACTATTGTAAAATTATTAGGGCCGGTATTAAAAGATCAGTTAAATTTATTCGAAGATTTAAATGTAACCTCTTCACGCCCAGGTCGCCACGTGGCGATAAACAAAAAAAATGAAAACAAAAATATTTTACGAAAAGAAATACACCGTTAGCGCCATCTATGGAATTTTTTTTTTCATATTTGCATAAATGATATGTCGTAGAAAAAGGTAACACGAAAAAAGTATTTTTTCAGGATTATCCTATAGTCCTATCAAAGCTACATAGGCGCGAAGTGGTTAATTGAAGTTTGATTATATGCAAAATACATGTAGCACAAATGAGGTTATGAGAGCCAAAAGTCGCCTAACTCGCCAGCATATTTATTGGGGATAAATAGAATTCTGTAAACATCCAGATACCACCATATTTCAATTCATTTCATCTTTTCATCACATTAATCATAACTGACAGAGACATACAGACTGAAGAAGACTCGCTGAAAGACCTCCGGTCGATAGCCAATTAAGAATTGCGGAAAAACATAAATTTTATATGTATGTATATATAATTGTATCAATTCTTAAATGAAGATGTTTGTATATATATATATAGAATTCTGTTTTCTATATTTTATACACATTTCTCAATAAAAAAAATTTTTTTTGTCATGTTTTTTAAATTAATTTAATGGCAACAGAATGCGCCACAGCAACGAGAAATATCGTTTTTTTCAGTTTTCATAGTTTTGCGGGTTAGGCCACTTTTGCTCTCATAACCCCAAATGTCAATTAACGAATATAACACCGGCCCTAAAGCTTGAATTACATTATACTTTTTCCGTCTAGATTCTCGTTCGATTTTGCTTCGAGACAATCTAGTATGAATGTAATTCAGAAAATTCCATCCAATTTCCGTTCAAGTTTCTTGAATAGAAATATGCAGCCGGTCCTATTTTCCGTTCGATATTGGCCCAAGTTCGGTACTGCCAACGACGAAAACAAAAATCAAGAAGCATGAGTTATTTGTGCAAGCAACATTCCAGTCGCAGTATTGTTATAAGTCTATTATTTTTGTCGCGGGTTTCAAGTTGATATTTTTATTATGGTATATAAGTGGAGTTCAGACTTACACAAATTACTTTTTATTTAGTGGGTTGGTAATTACGTCGTCCGCTAGCGGCGCTCTCTATATCGTATGCAATGAACTATAAATCGAACGAAAATCGAAAGCAAAACTTGAACGAGAATCTAGACGGAAAAAGTATAATGTAATTCAAGCTTAAAACTGCTAATAAAGATATGACGTAATTACAATAACAACTAATTCAATCGTATTATCAGCTTTCAAATTAATACTTCTTCGATTACAAATAAACAACAATTTCGGTCGGATCGGCTAATTAAAATCCGCTCCGATTCAATTTAATTTAAAAAAATATTCGCTACCCAAAATCGTACCTTTACACTAACGGCCTAAAATATAAAAATGCTTCTTATGCTAAGCGGTAATCTAAATGTACAGTTTTGTAAAAAAAAAAAAGAAGAAAGACTGAAAGTTAGACGGTGCGCAGGATGATGTGCACCCCGGAATCGGAGAAGACGGGCTCGCTGAGCTCACCCACTTTCAGGGCGAAAGCCGCCTCCTCGAAGGGTTTCTGCATGGCGCCGCGGCCAAACGGTCCCAGGTCGCCTCCCCGCTTCGCCGACGAGCAGTCGGAGTATTTCTGCGCGAGCTCCGAGAACTGCGATTTTCCGGAGACGATTTGTTCCCGGTAGGCTGGAAAAAAAAACTACATTGAACCAGCAACTATTTTTTTATTTACAATAACATTTAAAAATGACTGTAACTCACTTATTTTAGAAATAACTATGGCATATGTGATGTCGGATTAAAGGGAAAAAATTTATCTTTTGAATGAGGTCATAGCCAACTATGGTTTCCATTTGAAAAAATGTAAGTTTGCGTCATATCTCGGAAAATAATGGTGTTAAAATTTTTCTGAATTTATTTGATTAAGCTGCGTAAAATTATCTACAACTTTGTCCTTTACAGTTTTTTTCTATCTGTCAAAATAACCGAGATATTTATTTGAAAAAATTGACACTTTACATTTTTCAAAATATCTAGTTACCCTTCACTTTTTTGAAAACTTTGAAAGTGTTCTCTTATTGGGCTCGTACAACTGCACTTCTTTGCCCATTTAACCGTTTCTCTATCTCTTATGGTTTCCGAGATCCCCCATTGAGAACGTTGAAAAAAAATTTGGTAATATTTCATTAGAAAAATCAGTGACGGTTCGCGGGGTTTTTTCTGGTACGGCCGAGGAACAAGAGGTGGTAATACAGATAGGTAGGAGACGCGGCTGGCTGCGTGACTGCACCTATCTGTATTACCACCTCTTGTTCCTCGGCTGTACGAGAAAAAACCCCGCGAACTGTCACTGAGAAAAATCCAAATATGTCTTTTTCAACATTTCAAATAACTGGTGTAAATGAATAAAAGCACGGGTTGCAATGGAACAAAGCAGGTGATGCGATTTTAAGCTGTTTTTTCTTGAGAAAACTCGACGTTATAGGCATAAACTGTACTTACATTTAACCATCTCGTGAGCTTCATCCTTTGTCCTGGTGATGTTCTCCTCTCGCCACGATGACGGCCTCCTTGAATCTTTGTGTTTTACCAGGAGGTGGGAGCACTGCACCTGATCCGGTCCCGTGGACGCATTCGGCTCCGCGGGTTTATCGGGCACGTCCCACTGTGACTCTTTGGTGTATACATTTAAATAATAATGTTGACCTGGAAAAGGAGAGAAAATACAGCAACACACAATTACAATTTATGCAAATTTTAGAGTTAGGACCACAAACTAACGATTAATTTTAATGCCAATAAATTTAAGACAATCTCACTTGTTGCAGAAGTATTAAATAAATTTAATAAAGACGAAATTTAGCCTGAATATGTGGGTATTCAACCTGTTAATTTGTCGAATATCGGTTCTTCAGAAATCTTCACAAATTCCACTAAAAATCGCCAATGCAATCACTACAAGTAAAGAATAACAAATCAAAATTTAGGTGAAGGATTGTCAAGATCGTGACAACAGCAAGTTTTAAAGGGACTATGTGCAAGAACTAAAAATTGTATGGCTGTTTATAGTCCCGATATTACTCACTGTGTATACAAATGAACTTAAAACGTGCTCAAATTCTACTGATGTTACGCTTGATTGATCCACACCAGTTACATAAAGTAAATACCCTTTTTTCACAGACGGGAGAGAAATTCGAGTTCTCAGCTGTCGAAATCTTGAGAGAAACATTTCTTGCCAGAGGGAGGGGAATGATTACTTCTCTTAAAGGTTGTTGAAATGAGGCACTTGGGTAGTTTCACAATTATTTTGCCTCACTTCAACAACCTTTAATATTAAAAATTCACCACGTGATAAACGAGAACCAAATTCAACAAATGATTACTTCTCCCTCGATATATAATTTACAATTTAGTTAATGACTAATTTTTCATGAGCGTAATGCAACATCTACCGTTCATTTACATTCAATTAAAATTGGGGTAAACACCACACGACAAAAACAAACACATTTAACCTAGAAAACCGCACACTCACCAATTGCAGCAAATTACGAAAATTACAACAAACATTTCTTGCCCAAGGGAGAGAAATGATTAATTCTCTCCCTCGAGAGAAATGTATATTTCTCTCCCTCAATATATAATCTACCATTTAGTTAATAACAAATTTTTCATGCCCGTAATGCAACATCCAGCCTTCATTTACAAATAAAATTGGGGTAAACACCGCACGACAAAAACAAACACATTTAACCTAAAAAACCGCACACTCTCTAATTACAACACACATTGACAATTAGGCCCGATATAACGGTAAAACACAGAAGCGGCTGTTTAATTGCAATTAACTAGTGCAGCAACTGTAATAATTTATGGTCCGATCGCGCCCACTCCGAAAATGCAATTACGGGGGCTGCAATGGTGCATTTACGAAAAACCGCACGGGAATAAAATCTAACTCTAAAAAAAGGTAAAAATATCGTATAAAAACTAACCAGTCGACCGACTCAAACGCTTTTCCCAACCGGCAGGTAACTGCTCGTCCGCCATTTTTAATTTGCAATGTGCAATTGCGCTAGTGTAGTGGTTTCCACTGCTTCCAACTTAAATCTGGGGAAAGTCACCAGATTCACCTCCAATGCACCATCTTGATGTACGAACAACTTAATTTCGGGTTATTATTAACTTGAACATTTTTACAATAATTAAGTACATACAATGTTAAAGCAGTATCCAACGATTTATTAATATTGCATAAAAGCAAAATCAATTTGCAGTGTGCAATTGCGCTTGTGCAGTAGTTTCCACTACTTCCAACTTAAATTTGGGGGACGTCACCAAATTCACCTTCAATGCACCATCTTGGTGTTTTCTTATCTCTGGTACGAACACAACCCAATTTCAGATTATGTTATTATTAACTTAAACATTTTTAAATAAGTACGTATTTACAATGTTTAAAGCAATATCCAACGATTTATTAATATTGCATAAAGGCAAAATCAATTTGCAGTGTGCAATTACGCTAGTGTAGTAGTTTCCACTGCTTCCAACTTAAATTTGGGGGAAGTCACCAAATACGAACATAACCTAATTTCAGGTTATGTTATTATTAACCTAAACATATAAGTACGTATTCACAATGTTTAAAGCAATATCCAACGATTTGCTAATATTGCGTAAAAGCAAAAAATTATGCGCACACCTATCAACTTTCCGCACCGTACAAAACGAACCAACAAAACACTCGGTTAATAACACAGCCCAATACTACACGATAACTCCAGAAGTGAAAAAGCACCTATTTTCACACGGCGGCATCCCAAAATCCTACGAAATCCAAACAAAAACCTTCACGGAAACCTGCCTGATGGTCAGGGAGCCAGGATTAGATATAATTAACTGCATCAAATCAATCGACTTCACAAAACCCACAGTAAGATTTGTGCTCTACGGCAAGAAAGGAACCGGAAAATCGCTGACCCTGGCCAATCTGATCCATTACGGTTACGAATCGGGTTTTTTACTAGTTCACATCCCGTGGCTGGGCGAGTGGATGCGGAGGTGCAAAGAGTACAGCAACTCGCAGACCAGGGAAGGTTTCGTGGACCTGAATCTGGACGCCGCCGCCTGGTTGATACACTTCAGGGCGCAAAACGCTCACCTGCTATCGAAGCCCGAGTTTGCGACGCACGAAACGTACACCTGGAGCAAGCGTGAGGCCACCGAGAAAGGTTCGGCCTTGCTGGACCTGATCGAGCACGGGATCAACCGGGTGAAATATGCCAGCGAGGTCGTGGTGGTTTTGTGCAAGGAGATTAAGAGGCTGTCAGTGGAGGGGAAGTGCAAGACGATGGTCGCGATCGACGGTTACAACGCGTTCTTTTACCCGAACACCAGGGTGTACACCGAGAAGAAGGAAATGGTGCCGCCTTCGAGGGTTACCTTGACGGAGGCTTTTTTGGATGTGACGGCGAACGATTGGAATAACGGGGTATGCGTGTTGACGGTCGATGAGATTGCCATTGCTGAAAAGGATCAGGTTTCTCATTTGCCGAGGTGCGTATGTTTTCATCAAAAATCCGTGTATAGATAACGGATTGCAATTTTGTATATTACCATAATTGCAGGTATTTACTTGGTAAAAGTGGTTTTGAACATTTGGATCCTTTTATACCGATAGAAGTTGGAAGTTATACCACCAAAGAGTTCACCAGTTGCATGGATTATTATAGAGAAAGGAGGTGGGTGCAGCCTGTTCCCGGACAGGATGAGGAACTGCATTTTTTGAGTGCTTCTAATCCATACAAATTAATGCAGTTATGCGGGCCTTTGTAATTGGATGATTTTGTTACTTATTTATTAAAAAAGATTTCTTGATATCAAGCAAATATAAAATATACTACCGTGGACAAAAAAAATGTCACCCCTAATTTGTCATGTGTCTATTATTTCTTATTTTTTAGTGTTGTGAATTTAACTTATGTAACCTTAATATTTGACAGTGACAGTAATAATTAGCTTAATAAGTTTGTGGAGATAGGATTCTTCGAATCGTGCATTTCGTGGCCGATATACTTTCGTTCTTCCATTATAGGATAATTGTTCCATTATAGGATAATTGAAACGTTTTTAATCTGAAAATATCACTTTACTCCAAAAGTCTTCTTGCCTCGGAAGATATTCCAATGCAAAACCAATTCTGCTGTCCTTATTAATTTGAGTCAATAGAGGTTTTCTGGCTGCGGCATGACAAGATAACTTTAGATGTCTGCAAGCTGTTTGGGAACTTCCAGGAAAATTTGTTATGAATGCGGCATTTGTAGCATTTTCAAACGAATTTTCTATTAAATAGTTTATAACAGCATCATTTTCTTCATTATTTGAAACTTTTTGGCGGCCCAAACCTTTAATCTGCTTTCGCCTTTCATTCCTCCACATTTTTGAAATTTTTTGCATTGTACGTCTACTTACATTCAATTCAGCTGCTACATCATTGATATATTTGCCACGTTTGACCTGCATAGCCATTTGTGCTTTCTGTGTGTTACTTAAGTGTGGCATATTCAATTTATGTTCATATATCTATATGATTAACACATATCTGACAAGATTGACATTTGCCTGATGTCAAATGAAAAGTCATATTTACATTAATAAAACTAGGGGTGTCATTTTTTTTGTCCACGGTAGTATATACTTGTTTTAAAGATCAGAAACGACAAGACGTCAAAATAAATAAAATGCACATGCACTGCACGGAACATTTTACTATTACTACTAGCTATTTTACACATCATTCGATTCAGAATGAAATCTTTTATGATTTGATGTATAACTCATTTTTTTTTACATTTTTATTATAAATATAAAGTTCCAGAGTTTTGGCGCTAATCGCAATCACCACTTGGCAGTTCAGTTGTCGTCCGGTAGATGGCGCGGCAGGGGCAAAAATTACGAATAATTAAAAAAAAAATTGAATATTTATTTGTTTCTGAAATAACAAAATCACTACATTTGTTATTAAAGCAGCAATTCCGAGTTAATTTTTTTCCGCTACCGGAAATATAATACTTAAAAAGATTAGAAAATATTGTAAAATACGGCTTGTAACGTTTGGGATCAAAATGTTTATGTATAATCACCTATGCGTCCTATGGCAACCTAGCAACCGAGAAAACAATGTCGAATTTTGTTTGTTTGTGTCAATCCAGTGAAACTTTCTGCGGGCATGGATACAAACGCAGCTGCGAATACTGCGTGTTAGAACCTGTTACCGACAGAAAAAAAGGTATGTGTTGTGTTACGACTCTTTTAAGCAGTGATTACGTAAAAAGGATGCCGATGCTATAGATATAGACGAAAATGTGTTGCTCGCCTATATGTTGGAGCGTTACGTTTCTGTTTATTATTTTCCTAGGTCCGTAAGTAAACAATTAAGTTCAGTCGTCAAGGACAATGAACACCACGAATGTTATCAGACACTTACGGTACCTGTAACTACGGATGCAATGCTTATTTACGTTGTCGGTAGAGGAAAAAAACTTAAGTGTACGATCATAAAATATTTATTTAGCTTTAATAGTGTTGTCATTTTCAATGAAAGTTACATTGTCCGATAATATGTTTTACATATATTTCCCTAAAACAATACAAAGTAAAATAGTTAAACGAAGACATCATGTAAACTGTATTTAAAATCATAATGGCGCAACACTATATGTATACATAATAATAATAATAGATATAAAAATAAATGCACGATTCTCCCCAACGTTTTTGGCGTAATCTCAAATAATACGATAATATACAAATATGTACAGGTATGAAACAATCATAGAGACTCTAAAATGATCTGTATGGGAACGTGTAACAGTTATGTGTCCGGCGTAAATTCAAGTGCTCGGTCGGACGTTTGGAATACTTTGGACATTAAAACACGGATACATTTGCCTTTAGTTGTTCAAGCTCTCCCAGAGCTCGTCGTCGCCCCACTTGTTGTCCCACTTCTTTTCGGGTTCTTTGGACTTCTTCTTGCCGCCGCCGCGCTTCTCCGGCGGGCTCGTGGGCGACGTCATCTTCGAGTCGAACGACAGATCTCTGGAGTCCGTCTGGTAGCCCTGGCCGTCGTTCTGGTATCCCCACGAGCTTCCGTTCCAGTTCGAGTTCGGGCTCTTCGGACTCGAAGCTCTAGAATAGAAATAATGGAAAGTTATGTCTGCATTCATTTTATTAGATATCCAAATCGGTGAATTCGAATTGAGTAACTTTCAATATGACGTAAGTTGTGTTCTTGTGCGATTATTTCCGAATTTAGCTAAGGGGTGTTTTTGGATTTTGGTTGGATTATAAAGTAAAATGTATTTTGAGTAAATTTGGAAAATTTCAAGTCTGTGGCAATTGTTTTTATATTTTTTTCAAACCGTAGAAAAGTGAGTAACTTTCAACATGACATAAGTGTGTTCTTGTGAAATTATTTTCGAATTTAGCTAAGGGGTGTTTTTGGATTTTGGTTGGATTATAAAGTACAATGTATTTTGAGTAAATTTAGAAAATTTCAAGTCTGTGGCAATTGTTTTTATATTTTTTTCAAACCGTAGAAAAGTGAGTAACTTTCAACATGACATAAGTGTGTTCTTGTGCGATTATTTCCGAATTTAGCTAAGGGGTGTTTTTGGATTTTGGCTGGATTATAAAGTACAATGTATTTTGAGTAAATTTGGAAAATTTCAAGTCTGTGGCAATTGTTTTTATATTTTTTTCAAACCGTAGAAAAGTGAGTAACTTTCAACATGACATAAGTGTGTTCTTGTGCGATTATTTCCGAATTTAGCTAAGGGGTGTTTTTGGATTTTGGTTGGATTATAAAGTACAATGTATTTTGAGTAAATTTGGAAAATTTCAAGTCTGTGGCAATTGTTTTTATATTTTTTTCAAATCATAGAAAAGTGAGTAACTTTCAACATGACATAAGTGTGTTCTTGTGCGATTATTTCCGAATTTAGCTAAGGGGTGTTTTTGGATTTTGGTTGGATTATAAAGTAAAATGTATTTTGAGTAAATTTAGAAAATTTCAAGTCTGTGGCAATTGTTTTTATATTTTTTTCAAACCGTAGAAAAGTGAGTAACTTTCAACATGACATAAGTGTGTTCTTGTGCGATTATTTCCGAATTTAGCTAAGGGGTGTTTTTGGATTTTGGTTGGATTATAAAGTACAATGTATTTTGAGTAAATTTGGAAAATTTCAAGTCTGTGGCAATTGTTTTTATATTTTTTTCAAATCATAGAAAAGTGAGTAACTTTCAACATGACATAAGTGTGTTCTTGTGCGATTATTTCCGAATTTAGCTAAGGGGTGTTTTTGGATTTTGGTTGGATTATAAAGTAAAATGTATTTTGAGTAAATTTGGAAAATTTCAAGTCTGTGGCAATTGTTTTTATATTTTTTTCAAACCGTAGAAAAGTGAGTAACTTTCAACATGACATAAGTGTGTTCTTGTGAAATTATTTTCGAATTTAGCTAAGGGGTGTTTTTGGATTTTGGCTGGATTATAAAGTACAATGTATTTTGAGTAAATTTGGAAAATTTCAAGTCTGTGGCAATTGTTTTTATATTTTTTTCAAACCGTAGAAAAGTGAGTAACTTTCAACATGACATAAGTGTGTTCTTGTGCGATTATTTCCGAATTTAGCTAAGGGGTGTTTTTGGATTTTGCCTGGATTATAAAGTACAATGTATTTTGAGTAAATTTGGAAAATTTCAAGTCTGTGGCAATTGTTTTTATATTTTTTTCAAACCGTAGAAAAGTGAGTAACTTTCAACATGACATAAGTGTGTTCTTGTGCGATTATTTCCGAATTTAGCTAAGGGGTGTTTTTGGATTTTGGTTGGATTATAAAGTAAAATGTATTTTGAGTAAATTTAGAAAATTTCAAGTCTGTGGCAATTGTTTTTATATTTTTTTCAAACCGTAGAAAAGTGAGTAACTTTCAACATGACATAAGTGTGTTCTTGTGCGATTATTTCCGAATTTAGCTAAGGGGTGTTTTTGGATTTTGGTTGGATTATAAAGTACAATGTAGTTTGAGTAAATTTGGAAAATTTCAAGTCTGTAGCAATTGTTTTTATATTTTTTTCAAACCGTAGAAAAGTGAGTAACTTTCAACATGACATAAGTGTGTTCTCGTGCAATTATTTCCGAATTTAGCGAAGGGGTGTTTTTGGATTTTGGTTGGATTATAAAGTAAAATGTATTTTGAGTATATTTGGAAAATTTCAAGTCTATGGCAATTGTTTTTATATTTTTTTTAAACCGTAGAAAAGTGAGTAACTTTCAACATGACATAAGTGTGTTCTTGTGCAATTATTTCCGAATTTAGCTAAGGGGTGTTTTTGGACTTTGGTTGGATTACAAACTAAAATATATTTTGAGTAAATTTGGAAAATTTCAAGTCTGTGGCAATTGTTTTTACATTTTTTTCAAACCACAGGAAAGTGAATAATTTTCAATTTGTGTTCTTGTGCGATTATTTATGAATGTTTTTGGATTTTGGTTGGATTAAACTCACTTTGAACCTTGTTGACTACTGTAGCTCCAATCATCTCCGGCGTTACAATTACCGCCGCCGCCTCCACTAACTAGCGAAGACTTTTCCCCCGGCGACTGGTAGTTATCACCGCCGACTTGGCCGTAATCCGAAGACGAATGATAACCACCATTCGAGCCGTTGGCTCCGGCCACCTGGCTCCAACCCTTCCGTCCGAGATCACCCATCTGCGCACACACACACAGAGAGAAATCAATCACAAACCGCGAATTTAACCCGAATTGCGGGGCAAACACAATTCTCACCTTATTGGCTAAATGCGTCACCTGACACCCCACATCCTCTAACAAAGTACCCTCTTTAACCTATAAAAACGGGCGAACAAAAAAAGGAAACGATAAAATAATAATTCTCTACCAAAGAAAGCGAAAAATAATTCAAAAATAAAAACAGATAAAAAAAATCTACCTTTTCACCGACATGGGAACTAACATCAACTACCTTTTGTGAGGCAATTCCGCCGTATTTAAGAGCACTTTCAGATGCTTTGCTAGCAATTTTTGTTGCGGACGTGGAAAGAAACGACCAACCCTGAAAAAAAAAAAATAAACGCTGCGAATCAACTTCGATGGGTTTTGTTGAAGGCTTACGCTAGCTAATGAAGATAAAGTGGAATCGAAGAATTCCTGCGATTGGCTTCTAGGTGGTGGTTCTCTTGTATATCCAAATCCACTGTATTTTCCACCTTGGCTTGGTGGAAGATCACTGCAATGAAAAATTCTTAATAATAACAATAAAATGAGAAATACGATACTTTTCGTCTTCTACAATTTAAGAGTCACTAAAAGACTTTCCCGAGATTTAAATTAAAGGAAAGTAAATGATATGTTTCTCTAAATCAAGTAATTAAGATTTAGGTTATTTTTCGCTTCCTGTCAAATGTCTATGAATAATCACTGAACGTACTTATTGGAACAAAAAAATGATAGATGGCGCTGACGATAAAAGGAACTTTCAAATAGTCATCCTACATATAGAACTGTGGGCATGTCTGTGTTAACAAATTATTATAATGTCTGTTAAATTTGTAAAATTATTAACAATTATTACTTAAATTGTAGAAGACGAAAAGTATTGTATTTCTCATTTTATTTCATTTTTCTACAAGGAGTCAGGGATTCTTTTTTTTCTAAATTTATTAATGACAATATTTGGGGCGTGTAACAAAACAAATTAAGACAGAGGCCTCCACACGGAAACACTTTGCCAACGGTGTGGAAAAGAATACTCACCGGAACTCGTGCTCCGTACTCCTTCTTGAGGTGACGTTCTTTAACTCGGATCTAATTTTTGCATTTATTAACGTATTTTTTGTAAGCACAATAAATTAAATAAATAATATTGCAATGTGACCTTGAAATATGTTATCTCTCACTCATTGTTCGGTTTGCGGTGTGAGCGGAAAATTGTTTTCTGTCTGAGCGAGCAATTATGAATTTTAAAAGGCTTACTTACTCTCTACGATTAGCGTTCTCACTTTGTACCCGTGTGAAGAAGGCCTCCTTCTCGGTCTTGAAGTCGGGACTGTTGTAGGTCTGGTAGGTGCCGTTGCTCTGGTAGCCGTTGTTCTGGTAGCTGTCGAACTGATAGGAGGACGAGTTGTTGGAGCTGTAGCTGTTCGACGAGCCGATCAGGCTGCCGGTGAAGTTCTGCGCCGGCGACTTCTTCTCGTCCCACGCCTTTCCTTGTGCTAGTGATGAGATCTAAAATCGAAAATTTCGACACGTTACATACATTTAAAATATGATTTAAATTGAAAATAAACCATGAAAGTATAAATATAAGTAACTAGAATACAGTGTGAGAGCCACAGAATTTTGTTTCTGAGTTGGCCATGCCTGAGAGAGAGAGAAACATAGCAGTCATGTCTGAGATTAATTCATTTTTTTTTAATCTCATGACGTAATAATATGCGACATACCTCATTTATCTCACAGCCAACTCTGAAACAAAATTTTGTGCCTCACACGATACTATCGGATACTAATCGGAGAAAGTAACATGATGACCACATCACCATTTTTTTTTAAATCTAGAGATGCAAATATTTGCATATTCCTACATTCAACTTTCGAGAGTTAAAATTATGTTTCCAGCCGAGGTATATTGATTATTTTTTAGTATGTCAAAAATACATAATTTTTGTTTGGATTTAAGAATTTTTAAATTTATCGCACCAGTAGTAATTTTTTTAAATTTTTTCTAGTCAGGAGATGCAAATTTTTCAAATTTCAAAATTCAACTTTCGAGAGTTAAAATTATGTTTCCAGCCCAGGTATATTGATTATTTTTCAGTATGTCAAAAATACATCATTTTTGTTTGGATTTAAGAATTTTTAAATTTATCGCACCAGCAGTAATTTTTTTAAATTTTTTTTAGTCAGGAGATGCAAATTTTTCAAATTCCAAAATTCAACTTTCGAGAGTTAAAATTATGTTTCCAGCCGAGGTATGTTGATTATTTTTCAATATGTCAAAAATACATAATTTTTGTTTGGATTTAAGAATTTTTAAATTTATCGCACCGGTAGTAATTTTTTTTAATTTTTTCTAATCAGGAGATGCAAATTTTGCAAATTCCAAAATTCAACTTTCGAGAGTTAAAATTATGTTTCCAGCCGAGGTATATTGATTATTTTTTAGTATGTCAAAAATACATCATTTTTGTTTGGATTTAAGAATTTTTAAATTTATCGCACCAGTAGTAATTTTTTTAAATTTTTTCTAGTCAGGAGATGCAAATTTTGCAAATCCCAAAATTCAACTTTCGAGAGTTAAAATTATGTTTCCAGCCGAGGTATATTGATTATTTTTTAGTATGTCAAAAATACATCATTTTTGTTTGGATTTAAGAATTTTTAAATTTATCGCACCAGCAGTAATTTTTTTAAATTTTTTTTAGTCAGGAGATGCAAATTTTTCAAATTCCAAAATTCAACTTTCGAGAGTTAAAATTATGTTTCCAGCCGAGGTATATTGATTATTTTTCAGTATGTCAAAAATACATCATTTTTGTTTGGATTTAAGAATTTTTAAATTTATCGCACCAGCAGTAATTTTTTTAAATTTTTTTTAGTCAGGAGATGCAAATTTTTCAAATTCCAAAATTCAACTTTCGAGAGTTAAAATTATGTTTCCAGCCGAGGTATATTGATTATTTTTCAGTATGTCAAAAATACATCATTTTTGTTTGGATTTAAGAATTTTTAAATTTATCGCACCAGCAGTAATTTTTTTAAATGTTTTCTAGTCGGGAGATGCAAATTTTTCAAATTCCAAAATTCTACTTTCGAGAGTTAAAATTATGTTTCCAGCCGAGGTATGCTGATTATTTTTTAGCATGTCAAAAATCAAATTGGATATTTTTTCGGTTGGGAAATGAATAAAAACATCAAGAGTCCAGAATAAACGCAATTGAAATGAGATTCCTCAGAAAATGCAAGGGAAGACGAGAATTGATAGAAATAGAGATATGATGTACCAACGAGAAGCATCTTGAATAATTAAATTATTGAATAAAAATAACTTTGTAGCACTTGGATAATTTGACATTGACCTTTATTGAATTGAAAATTTCCCACATAAAATATCCAAATAAATTACATGATGAATTATTCATGTGTTAATTTTTTTTTGGAGGTTGGTAGGCACGTATTCAGGTTGGGGAATTTTTGATGGTACAAAATTAGTTTCGCCAGACAATGACATTCAGGCATGACCGAGTTGTAGTATTTATAAAGCATGCATTTAACTAATAATAGAAAAAAGGAATGATCATTATTTTATATTTCAATAAAACATTTACTTGGAACATAACCGTAACAGGAACGAAAATAATTTCGGTTCAATCTTTGGAAAAATAAATACCGGTTGTTACAAAGCTTATTTTTGTTTTATCTTCATTTTTTATTTAATTTATAATCTTTCAAAAATTAGTTTTGATCTTTAAAAATTCGTTAATGATCGTTTACAAGTCACACATCTCTCATAAACTGAACTTTAAACCTCGACATAACGTGTGTAAAAAAATTTAGAAAGTTGTCTTCGATTTTGAAGACAATTCGTCTAAACTCGAATCGTGTTGCATAAATACCTTATACCTATATTTATAGATGAACAAAATGGAACAGGATTTTCAATGTTAAATTCTTCATATTTAAATATTATCTTCCCTGATCATTTTAGAGGAAACATGTACAATACCTTTTTTGTAGAGTAAAAAATTCTGCACGCAGTCGTGCTATTATTTATTTTTTTGCATTTACAAAAATCCAAAAAAGTAATAAAATAAAAATGATGATTTTCACGAAAATAATGGTTGCCATGAAATTAAAAAAATGGTGCGCAGTTGATCTGAACGAAAATAGAAATAATAGCATGCATCTATGCAGAACACTTGATGGCAAACATACCCCGTACTTCACAAAAACTGCTACCACTTCACAATTTGCACTTTTTCTTGAATACAATACATTTTGAATGAAAAAACTTGTAATCACTTACCAAACTATTCAATCGATTTGACAGAGGCTAACAAATCAACAACGCATCATTTTTTTTTAATTTCATGGCAACCATTATTTTCGTGAAAATTCTCATTTTTATTTTATTATTTTTTCGGGTTTTCATGAATGCAAAAAAAATAATAACAGCATGACTGCATGCAGGAATTTTTACTCTATAAAAAATGTAGGTACATGTTTCCTCTAAAATGATCACGGAAGATAATATTCCAATATAAAAAAATTAACATTGAAAATCCAATATTTCATGTTGTTCATCTACACCAGTGATTCCCAAAGTGGGCGCCACCGCCCCCTGGTGGGCGCTGCAGCGATTCAGGGGGGTGCTGATGGCCACAGATGAATAACTGTAAGGGGGTGGTGATAGTATATAAAAAGAAGAGAAGATTTAGTGGAACGTGTGTTCAGTGCGATAATCAATTTATTAACAAAAAAAAGAAACTAATTGCAAATAGTTAATCTTGGTGATTTAAGATTACTGCTGACGAAAATAGGGGGCGCCAAGTATATATTGTATATATATTTTTTCTGGAAAGGGGCAGTAGGACAAAAAAGTTTGGGAACCACTGATCTACACCCTGTATATAGCGGCAGATTTAATATATGTTAATGATTTTTTACAAGTGATATCTCTCATAAACTGAACTTTAAACCTTGTCATAACTTGTATATAAAATTTAGAAAGTTGTCTTCGGTTTCGAAAACGATTCCTCTAAACTCGAAATAAAATTGCGTAAATACCTTATCCCTATAAAGAGCGGCAGCTTTAGTGTTGTACTTCTGTTGGATGCTCATGGTGTCGTCGTAGTCGGGCTGAGCCTCGAAGAAAACGCGCGCGTTGCTGTTTCCCCCGAGCTTCATCTTCTCCAGCTCGACGTCCTTCCACTTGTCCATGGTTATGGAGCGCACGAAGGACAGGTGCACCCCCAGACCGCGATGTTTTCCCGAGCACTCCAGACAGATCCAAATGCCATATGTCACCGAGGCCCACTGAGGATTGTGGGTCTGACACTCGAAGCATTTCTGGAAATTTTACGAAATCGCTCGTGACCCAATTTGCGTCCGGATGCGTGTACTCACGTCGTTCTCGCTGCTGGGCTTCAGCTCCTGCAGGACACGTCTGGTTCTCGGACTGGCCATTTTTCTACTACTACTAAATTCTAATATAAATAAATTTAAACTATCGTTTTCTTCACGCGGACGAATGACTGGCCGTTATAAATCGGGCCGCATTTTTGTTAAATTTATGTCGGTTTGATCGGCTACAAGAGGTAAAAGGACAACAAACGTCAGATGGCTGAAGACGTGTTCAGTTTTTGAGGTCAATATATAGCGGGTGAAGTTAGCCGAGAAGTGACACTAGGCAACCGTACTTACCTCCATAAATAAAATGCAAAAACATATTTTCAAATGTGATTTATTGATATTTAGATAGTAACAATTAAAATTACTTTTTGCATCTTTTAAATTACAGAAAATTAAGTAAAAGAAACAGAAAATGTTTTTTATGAAGCGTTTTTGTTGAAATTGTCATTGGTTATGAAATTGGAAATTAAATCTACAGACACAGGAAAAATGGGCAACATATAAATAGATAAACTAATATTAGCAAAGATTTTTTTTAAAATTACGGCCGATATAATGAACGTCATTTAAATTTAATTGATGATTAAATTTAATTTGACATGTGTTTTTTTTTCTTCGTATAAATTTAACTAACCATAATACCTACCTTTAGAGAAGTTGATTATGCTTTTACACATATTAAATTAAGCAACCCATCTTTTAAAATAGTGGGGCCTTAAGACATCTCCCGTCTCTCTATGGTTACGTATGCTGCAAGCGCCACTGTCGACGAAGGTTTCACATCCTTGGTCTACGTTCCTTCGTTGCTAACTAAACAATAAATAGATTAACGTATATTAGCAAAGATTTATATTCTTTGATTCGTTTTAAAATAGTTAATTATGTTTTAAAAAAATATTAAATTAAGCAACCTATCTTTTAAAATCGTGGGAGCTTAAGATCTCTCCAGACTCTATGGTTACGTGTGCTACTAGCGCCATAGTCGATAGGTCCTAGAACTATTTAATTGTAAATTTAATCAATGAAGGTTTCACATCCTTGGTCTGCGTACCTTCGTTGCTGAATAAATAATAAATAGATTAACTTATATTTGCAAAGATTTATATTCTTTAATTCGTTTTAAAATAGTTAATTATGTTTTTAAAAAATATTAAATTAATTGGAGACATCTCCAGTCTCTCTATGGTTACGTGAGCTACGAGCGCCACAGTCGACATGTCCTAGAACTACTCAATTGTAAATTTAATCAATGAAGGTTCCACATCCTTGGTCTGCGTTCCATCGTTGCTAACTTAATAATAAATAGATTAACTTAGATAAAAATACCTACTTTGCAGATGCGGCTCTTTTTGCCTTTAAATGACTACAGTTTTGGGTTTAAATTTTCGCGAAGTAAACATACTGTCAATAAGACCACAGCTCAACAAACAACTCATTTACAGTAGGAAAAACACTCCAGTTTCGAAATAAGGTAATGTACGTACGCACAGGCGCCCGTTAAAAATATTTAAATTCTTAAATTTTATAAACAAATTTTGACAATTTTCATAATTTCTAGAAATATATAGCATTCTAGGTTATACGAATGTACTGATTGCCTAGGTAGTTGGTTTATGTTGATATTTTTTTAAACCGCTGGATAAAATATGATTTTTTAACATTATATGTCAACAAAGTATAATTTCATTTTTTTATAAATCGAGTGAGAATGCAATTGTTACTTGGGTTGCCTATACTACCAATTCTAATGAAACGTGCGATTTGGTGGGGGATAAGGAGGTGCATGAAATAACGGGGAGGCGCATGGAATAACGGTGTGGTGGTGTGGTGTAAACAAATTTTAATTTTATTTGTGAATACGTGAATGCGAAACTGTTGAGAACGGAAAACGCGAAAACAGATTGAGGCACATGTTTGTACTTCCCCGATACGTGAATCATGAGAATGGGATCATTAACACATACGCATGTGTATTCGCGCGCTGTTATTCACACTTTTTTTACATTTGTATATTTTTAAAGAATATTATTTTTATTAATATACCGTGGGCCAAAAAATGGTATAAGTAGTTTTGTACTCATATATCTTCGTGAGTTATTAATATTTTTAAATAATTGATACAACACTGAAAAGCATGGGTAACCTCCCCTTAAGCACTATTTGTATAGAGCAAAAGTACTTCATCTTATCTATAAAAATCGGACTATTCACAGTTATATTAATTATTTAAAAATATTAATAACTCACACAGATATGACAGTACAAAACTACTTGTAGCGTTTTTTTTGCCCAAAAACTACCAAATATCAACACCGTTGCACAAGGACTCGAGATATTGTAGCACCCTTAACCAAACATTTGTAACAACAATGGTTGGTAGTAATTCCAATAAATAGTCATCTGTTGTCACTCGCATTTTTTTTTATTTTAAACATTTATTTTTAATTAAACCGCATATAAAATCCATATTTAAATCATTTTTCTGCAGCCGACCAGAAAATAACACTTTCGGTATGATTTATTAAATCGAAAGCACCACTATACATTTTTGTATAATTTAATATTCGTCGTGGTATTAGTCAGGAAAGTAGTTGTTTCAAAAAGTAATTTGTTAATTGTAGTCATACGACTAATCATCTACAGCAAGTTTGGCATTTTTGATTTCTTATTATTAACATTAATAAAAGTATGTGACTTATTTTTTCTTTATTAAAAATATATATAAACAAACTTATGTATTTTTCATTGACATATTTCAATTTATTACATGAATATTTCAAATAATAATAATAAATATATTTCAGCATTTTATAGTGCATAAAATCCTCTCTTTACTGATAATAAAATACACTGGGGGAAAAAAATGAAGCACTTGGAATTCGTGAAACTTCGACCATTTTCAAACCGCCATAACTCGGCGTTTTTTTTTAATCGATTTTGATGAATCTTTAAGGGCGAAAAACTTTGAAGTGTCTTCTTTAAAGTCATGCATACGAACTAAAGCGTAACTTCTTCCGCCCCTCTCTAGCACCCCTGTGAAAAAAAAATTCAGGAAACTATGTCCAACTTTGACGATGTCTATGGAGTTGGAATTTTTTTTTCGACTCGATCCACCATAAAGGCATTAAAATTTGATCAATTCCCTATGCGGGACTCGAAGAACAAAGTTTCTACGACGATTGGGCACCAAGTTATGGGTGTTTAAAAAAGTGCATTTTGGGGTCTTTTTATTATTTCGTTTGGAGGGGCGTAGAGCCCTCTCTTTGAGAGGGGGATAAACTCTCTCAAGGAGGACACATTTTGCTTTTTATTTCTCAAAAGATAGTCGAAATTGGTTAAATACAAGCCGAGTTATGACCATTTTAAAATTACCTAAATTTTTACAAATCTCAAGTGTTTTATTTTTTTCTGGCAGTGTAATTTGTTTGTTTTTATTGGACGAATGGAAAAATGGACCAATGGTAGTGAGTTAGACCCACATTTATTTCCGACCCTTCAGAGATCGTTAAAGTAAGCCTGTTTTGACCTAAAATAAAGTTTTTTGTTAATGGAGTTCTAAAGTACAAAATGCGATATTCATGATTTCGCGAAAACAATTAATGTTCGTGGATACCTCACAGAACATGCAAAGAAAATTTCATTCGTGAAAACGAAAACAATTTCGTCGAAAAACTTCGGACTTATGAGTAAAAAAACCACAAAATTCGCTTTTTTTTCAAACACCAATAACTTTGTGCCAAATCGTCGTAGGAACTTCGTTATTTGTGTCCAGCGCAGGTAATTGAACACATTTCAATGTCCTTTTGTTGGATCGAGTCGACACATTTTTTCCAACTCGGTACAAGTTGCTAAAGTTTTTTTGTCCAAAAACTTGTTTTTTTTTGTTCGGGGGTTGAAGGGTTCGAAAAGGGATCATTCTAATCTGAGTTTACTCCCTCAAAGTAGAGCCAAAATGGGATTTTTTCCCGAAAGAATCATCAAATTTGGTTGAAAAGTCACTGAGTTATGTGCGAAAAACCTCAAAATGCAATTTTTTTCAAACATCCATACCTTGGTGTCAGATCGTCGTAGGATCTTCGTTCTTTGACTCCTGCAAAGGGAATTAATCAAATTTTATTGTCTTTATGATGGATAGAGTGGACAAAATTTTTCCAACTCCGTAGCCATCGTCAAAGTTGGACATGGTTTCCAGAAAAAAACTTTTTTTTTTCACAGGGGCATTAGAGAGGGGCGGAAGGGGTTACGCTTAATTTCGCATACACGACTTTAAAGAAACTACTTCAAAGTTTTTCGCCCTCAAAGATTCATCAAAATCGATTGAAAATACCCCAAGTTATGGCGGTTTGAAAATGGTCGAAATTTCACGAATTTCAAGTGTTTCATTTTTTATTTCAGTATTTACCTTTTATATTTATGTATACGTCTATTTATTGTTCCCTTTTTACTGCCGTATCAGGTTTGGTTACTACTTTTTGCGTTTTCTACCGTTATTCTGAATATTTTGCCTAACTACCTTTCTCGGCTTTTCCGCCTATTGCCTTATTCTGACTATTTTTATTTTATTTAGTACCCAACTTCTTTGATCTGGTTATAAGCCCAAAATATTATGTATACAAATAAAATAAAATAAATAATTTATCTCTCTTTAATTTGCCACATTCAGTCCCAGCTATCGTTGGGGGCGCCCCGACTTCCAAGCAAACAGAAATCATGACGCCACAACACAAATCAGAGAAAGGGGAACTCCCTGTAGAGTGACGTTTTTAAATAATAAAATGTATTGATCAACTGAGAATTTTCGTTAAAAAAAAACACTAAGAGCGCTGCTAATATCAAATCAGATAAACCAACACCACAAAAATAATTATATATGATAAAAAAAACACAAGTTTTGGTATTGCCGTCAAAAACGCATAAACATGTCGGCTCCAATTTATTGAGGCGTGGTCACTCCATGCTTGGGGGCGTGTGATATATTTTTTTTCGTCCTCGATCGCGAAATCATGCAGACCGAAAGATTACCCTAAACAGTGAAAGTTGTGTTGCCTATAGTTGTACTAATTTGATTTAATCCCCCTCTAGTGGACCGTTTACCGTACTTCCGATGGGTACCGGCCCGTTAAGATCTCCCCAGTCTCTAAAGTTACGTGTGCTACTAGCGCCACAGTCGACATGTCGTAGAACTATGTAATTGTAAATTTAATCAATGAAGATTTCACATCCTTTTGTTATCCATCTATGGTCTACGTTCCTCCTTTGCTAACTTCAACCCAAACAAATATCCCACCGAAACATTCAAGCATTCAAGGTTGACACACTTGACATTTAATCCCATGGTAATCTCGCCAAAGATAATTCACTTCGCACGCAGTACACGAACGACCGCACAATCATATGTTAGGCAATACCGCATTCGCTCGGACACGGAGTTTAGCTAATAGACCATTCGCGGACCGCAGGTACGGACCGAGTCTCGCCGAGAAACACCGCAATCAATTAACCTGCCCGTTGCACCGCCGTTGCTCCCAGTGCTCCGATCGCGTCCGGTGCGAAAGCTGATGCATTTATCTTATCGCAAAAAGTGCGAGTGGTTCGTGTCGTTCGTCGGTAGTCCATCAGAAAAACAATGGCTGTGTCCATATCCCACCAGCAGGTCCAGGAATTGAGGGATGCGTTCCTGCAGGAGTTGCAGAACAAGGGCGAGTCCTGTAAGTGGTGGATTGTTATTTAAAGTTGGGCGTGATCTCATCACGAGGTGTGTTGCTTTGCAGCGGTTCACCCGAACGACCTGAACCGCGCCAAGACCGACGATGCCTGGATGAAGCGTTACCTCATGCACCACGACGGCGAGCAAAAGATCGCCCTCGAGATGATGTTCGAGGTGATGGAGTGGAGGAAGAATTTGAAGGTTAACGGTGAGTGCATACTTTTATAGTTTAATTATTTCATAGTATAAATCGCAATATACAGTGAGATCGGAAAGTCGAAGCACATCTGAAAATAAGGATAATAATTCACGTAATATTATGTTGGCTGCGTGGATCAGTGCAGTACATTAGAATTTTGTCTATTTTGACGTCTCGTGGTTTTTTGAGGTTACTTGTTTTAACACGTTGATCGCCACCTTAATAAAGAAAAAACAAGTCCTTCAGGCCACCAGTTGATTTTTGTCGTAAAATGCGGCACAACTTACATGCCGTGGGGCCCCAAATGCAACTTCACTGCGGCACAAAAGAATGCCGCATGGCGATCAACGTGTTAAAGATGGTTTTTAAACCAAGTAACGTCAAAAATGACAAGACATCAAAATAAATAAAATGCACATTCACCGCGCTGAAAAATTTATAATAAAATGTTTCACCGAAAAACTATTAGAAAAGGAAGCAAAAAAGAAACTGAAAAATTCAGGCAGTGATATTAGATTTTCGGAAAATGTGCTGCCAACTATTTTCGACTCTCTTATCTCACTGTGTTCTTCACCAAAGCTGTGTCAGAATGATTTGTAAAACCCTATAGTGCTTTTCAACCAATCACGATATTTTACACCAATGTTGTGTTAGAATTAGTTGGTATAACCATATTACCACTCGATGCTTTTTCAACCAATCACGATAGCGCGTTTGAGTAACAGACTATGTTTTTAAGTGGCAAAATTTTAGAGCCGCCTCAAATTTTATAACAACTCGTTCTCATGACAACGTAAATAACAATATTGTTTTTTACCTAGATGGTTTCAAGCATCGTTAAGCAAATATCAAAATGAAATATGAATTTTTGTAGTAATATAAACTACGGCCCGTGGGCCAAATGCGGCCCGCAATCTCAACGAGTCCGGCTTGCAACTAGCAGTTACATTTTCCGTAAATGTCACATTTTAAAATTCTATAACTAGTTATAAAAAAATTTAAAAATTACCGATATTCCATATTCCAAACAAATAATATAACCGGTAAATTTTTAAGCATAGGGAGATTTCATGGAACAGCTGAAAAAAAAATATATATTTATCTTTTTTTTTATTTACCCCCCCTAAGACTAGTTGGCTGGAAACGTCCTTGATCTGGAATTAAGTTATTTGCAAAAATGATCTCGTAGATTTTGGGCCATAAAAATATTAATGAGATTAACTGAGCGCAGTGTTTGATCAAAATTGATTTGCTATAAAATTTGTAAGGCTTTTTTTAATTTACAAAAATGTGCCACATTTGATGTCCATGACATCCAACCTTGATAACTTTACGAAAACGTTCTTGAAACGTGTTTATACACTGTTGTGTATTAGTTTAGTGTAGTTTAATGTTTATTTATGCTAATACACAATGTGAACACTTGGAACTTTACAAACGAGTAAATTGTAAATGTGATAAGTCATTGTAGATACAAAAAGTGCACGTAATGAAATTGTTTAAATTTAAAGTATAAGTGCAGATGATGACGAATAAATTTTGTAATGAATTAAAATAGATGGATGTAAAAACCCGAAATTATAATCTTTTTAAAGATCACTTCGATGATCTATGATGGGCGTTTGAGTTCAGTTTAATCGAATCGATTTTACTCGCTTTTAAAAATTTAATTTTCCTAATGCAACTGCTAACATTCGATGGGCGTGTGATGTCAGGGTCCACCGGGATATTTCCCAATGTCCCGGTAGTATAATCCCATGCCCGGTACGTGAAACTGGTGCGTAGAATACACAGTGATGAATCGATGGATTTGATTTTGTTTTGAAGTTTGCAGCCTATATAAAAACCATTATTTTCCAAGGTCTTAATTAATCGAATTAAAAATCGTTGAAAATCGTTAATAGATGCAATGGCAATTAATCGATATGGTAACATAATACGTTTAAAAACAGCAACAATTTAGACCTTTTATGATTAATTTTATAATATTCCATTCTAGGTTATTTTGTATTGGAAAATTATCAATATAAATTAAATAAATTAGAAACAACCTTACTTGTTGCAGAAAGCATTAAATAAATTCAATAAAACTATTGAGGCTATATTTCGTTTTATTCAATATAAATTAAATGAAATATTTATATATTTTACTTGTAATTAGAATATATTATCTACCCTATTATATTGATTACTTTTATCACTTTATCATAATCAATGCTGTTGGGGAATTTTATCAATTGAATTACGAAATCAATTGTGATTTTTTAACCAATTGAAATGATTATTATAAGGTCGAAGTTGCGTTATATAAGTTTAATGTGATTATTTGTTGTACTGCGCACTGGGAATTGGTCCGAACGAACCTTTCATTAATTACTGCACACAGCAGCGCGGCATGCGAGCAATTAACGACGAGTGATGTATCCTAATTGTGTGTGCATTAAATTTAACGACACTTTGCATTATTCCGGTTGAATTCCGAGGTGCAATAATAATTTTCCTCGGTCGGGAATTGGGGCATATTAATCATTACGCTGTGAACTTTAAGGTTCATGCTAATCTTATTAAGGGTCAATAGCTTTAGTATATATATAGATGGGTGAATAAATTTACACCTTTTGCAGATAAATTTAACTTTTTAAACATCTTCTGTCAACAAATGTAGTTATGTTTATGAATAATTTGATAACTATTTTTAAATAAATGTTCTTCCTCAAATGATATAAAATAATATTAAAACCTATGTACCTACTAAAAAATACAACTATCGTATGTTCATTAAAAAAGAACCTCAAGTGTGCCATGATTTTTTATTTAAAGAAGTTTAAGTTGGCACACATGTTGGGAATTGACATACAAAATGTCAGATTGTTCTGAACTTTGACTATATACTCATGGACAGCAATTCCCCCTCCATTTGCCACGAGCTGGAGCCTGATATAAGTCCCGCCCCGGAGCCGAAAATTTAAAAACCGGAAAGCAAAAAAAAAAATTTCTCGATGTATTCATCAGCAATGTGGAGAATGCAAATGCGAGCATATTTCGGCAACTCGGGTCCACTTTCCTGCCTGTTCTTTACAAGCAAAGCATCAACCCATAATTTGCGAAGTTCCGGATTTGATGGAAATCTAATCAGAGTTTTAGGTTATAAGTCAAAAGTCAACTGATGTGTACATCGGCTGACGAGTATTATAACCGTGTTGGCATATATACGTGGACGTATTGCAGCCTTTCGCATAGCAATATTTTGACATGGTGTGAATATTTGACAATATAAATGTTTATATATTCAAAGGTGTGAATAAATTGCAGGGGATCACAATATGCAATGCGAGCTCATAGAGTCATACGTCATAGACACAAAATGGCTACCAACTTAGTAACTAACCGCAACCATTTAGGGACTCGCCGCGCCACCGTTGCTTGGAGATGCACATGAAGTGGCGCTAGCAGTCCATAAGTATATAGTCAAAGATCTATAGGCACAAATTTTATATATACATGCACAATATCTTATGTTATCTGTGGTATTTGTTCCGATGTAATTTTTAAATTTAGCTCTTTAGACCAATGGCTTTCATATTAAATTTTTTTATATCTTTTCTAGTTCTTGAGTTGTTGTTTGGTTTTAGTTTTTTCTTAAATGTCAAAACTTTTAAAAATATATAATTTTTCTCAACGTTACCTGAGTAAGCACGTAAAAATATAGAACTTTGGCCAAAAAATTTCTGTCATTAATAATAAAAAAATAACATTAGTAAATTTGTCTTTGTTGAACACATCCACATGAAACTGCCGGAGCTTCTATTTTTCACTACATTCTAGCCTATTTAACATGAATATTTATTGTTTGCAGAAATCAATGAAAACAACATCCGAATGGACTACATGGTGGAAGGGGGCTTCTTCACCAGGGGCAGAGATAAAGATGGTGCCGCACTCTTCATCTTCAAGTGCAAAAAACACGTCAAAGGCACTAAGGAGATGGACGAATTGAAAAGATGCGTTATTTATTGGTTCGAACGGCTTGAAAGGTGAAAATTAATTTTATTAAATCACTGGGTTTTACAAGCTTACAATGTTGAAAATGAAACATTTGTTGGTTAAGATTAACAGGAGGGTCGCGAATTTTTATTTTCGGAGTGTCGCCATGATAAGAAGATTGTGTAGTGATGCGTACAAACGCTCACATTCATTAATGCATGAAATAGCGATGCTGTATATTTACAGCAGCGTTTAATATAGACCAGAGCTGTTATTAAATATAGTCTTGAAATAGAAACATCTTAGTTTTAACTGTGTAATGTATATACACGTGTGCAAGCGTTTTATGTTTGTTTGGAAACGTGCAAATGGGTTGATTATTGTTGGTATTAAATTAAATTTCAAAGATTGAATTTCGCAACTTTTTATTTTCATCCAATCAAACAGGGCTCGAGTCTAGGCTCGGACATGGATGGATGTTGTGATCTTCGGTACTTATTAAAATACTAATTGTGGCTTGATGGCCTTGTAGTTTTTACCAAATTCCTCTCTCAAAAACATGCAATGCCTTGTTACGTTGATTTAAAAAAAACTAAGAAAATTAATCATTGTAAACATAACGATCTATCAGTAATTTTAACTACCATTACTTAAAAAAAAAAGTGAGTAGAGTTGTATGGTGCAGCTTTAGATTGGCCTGGAACATATACAGGGTGTTGAATTGCGAACCGGGCATAGGGATTTACATGTAAAATTTAAAATGTGTTAATACTGGCTCCCCTAATTATTTGACAGCATCGGTGTTCCTACATTGTTTTTAAAGCTTTTTAAGCTGAATGATTTGGTAGGCTCTGCAGAGTATTTACCGAGATATTTGCAAAAAAACTTTACAATTATTTTGAATTCAAAATAAAGGTTTGCCATGAAATTCAATGGCGGATATTTCATTTTATTCTATAAAGAGACATTTGCTGTCGCATTACGTTTACAAAAAAAAAAAAACAACCTTTATTGGCATAATTAAAACTAATCCATATATTCTTCTATATACAAATACTCTTCCCTCCTTTCCCTTCACCTCCTGTCCTCCTTCTCTCATCCCACTTTCTCCAATGTCTTTACCCCAGCCCCATCCTCCCTCATCCATTCCGTCACCCTTCTGTTTCCTTTCACTCCCACCCATTCCTCATTCACCCCCTCACATTCTTCCGCCAGGTGTGTCCACGTATTCTTCTTTATTCACATAATCTACATCTCATATACCCCTTCCCCATCCATTTCTTCCTCCCCCTCTCTCCAGACCCACACCTAGCCCTCGCCATTATCATCCTTTCCTCCGTGCTTACGTATACAACCGGGTGTATTCTACACAGCGATCGCGCTGCTTGAGACTCAAAGGGTTAATTACATGGTTTTACTCAGGTACTATTTAAGAAGTGTACGTGATTTGTTTAGAGCAGAATTTCCGGAGAACAGCAAAAAAAAATGCTCAATGAATACTTTCTAAATTTGAAATGTGTTGGTTCCCTTAATTGTTTTATAGCATCGGTCTACTTACATTATTTTTAATACTTATTGAATAGCATATTTGTTGGGTATTGCCTTCTCTCGATATTTCTACACTAAACAAATCACATACATTTAAAACCATTTAATTATAAATACTTTTTCTTGTGTAGAATACACGACCATTTGTAAGACGTAATGCGACAGCAACAGTCACTTTTTTCAAACAACAACAAAATGAAATATCGGCCATTATGATTTCATGGCAAACCATTGTTTTTAATTCGGAATTATTGTAAAAGTTTTTTGGAAATATCTCGGTAAATACTCTGCAGAAACTATTGTGTAAGGTACCAAATAATTCAGCTTAAAAAGCTTTAAAAAAATTATATATGAAGACCAATACTGACAAATAATTAGGGGAGCCAATATTAACGAATTTCAAATTTTACAAGTAAATCCCTATGGCCCGCTTTGCAATTCAACACCCTGTATATGTTAACAGTAACGGCATCTAGCAGAATAAGAAAACGAATATATCTGTTAACAGTATGCTTATTATTTGTGGAAAGTTAAACAACTAGAAAGTAAGTTTTCGCGAGAAATTAAGAAACATGTTGACGCAAAAGTGGAACGTAAATATGCGTCTACAGCAGCGTAAGGGTTAATAATAATAATAATAATAATAATGTTTATTTGTGCCATAAATGTGTACACACGTCAGATATGTTACACACGTATAGATAGTGCATGTAATTAATTATAATATAAAATTGTTTTCTAGTCTGCACCAATTTCCCATATCATATCGCTTCAACATCATTCATTTCTTTCAAAAAAAAGAAACGTTAATATGGTTTAACCCGAATAATTTCTTTCAAAAAAAAGAAACGTTAAAACAAAACCACATTTTGTATATCCAGTATCTTTAAATAGCCTGTTTCAAAATACTTACACATCAAGTCATTCACGAGTCAACGCGCAGCGAATGCCAAGATTATGACTGTGTATGGTATCTGAAATTTTACATTGACGAATCATATCAGATGTAAACTTATTTCAAACATTCCGTTTGTCACGAGTTATTCAGATTGAATATTTTACAATCTAGTTTCTAAATTCAATTTGCAATTCTTTAATATGGTTTATTTTAACCTTCTGGGCGGAGCACCCAAAATCTTGAACACTGGGTCTCCGAGACCCAAGCAAAAAAACAATCTCCTGCATAAAATTCAACCAAATATTATTTCTTTATTTCAAATAACTAAAATATCATTTATTTCCCAACAGAAAAACAGGTTAACCATTTACAGGGAAAACTTTACAAAAAACATGAGACACAAAAGTAATCTTAAAAATTAATTGAAAAAAATATAGCAAACAAACTCTTCGCTTTCCAAACGTGAACTAAAGGAGAAATTATTAAGGTACTCGGCTAGACAACTCGAAAAAACAGTTTGCTGAAAATTGGCGAACGTTTATTCGCGCACCGGGTCTCGCAGACTTGGCGCTCGGCTCGGCAGGTTATATAGACTTTAAATGATTTTTGATCGTTCAACGTTTAATTGATAAAACAGTTTACAGCAAATACAATTTTTTAGGCAAGAAAAAGGGAAACCGATCACGCTATTCTTTGATATGGAGGGTTGCGGTCTGAGCAATATGGACATGGACTTCACCAAATACCTGATAGGACTTTTCAAGCAGTATTACCCGTATTTTTTAAACTACATTATTATATACGAGATGGCCTGGATTCTTAATGGTACGTATTATTAAATTAACTAGTTTTCGATATTATTATAAACAATGACTTAAAATTGTTTACGCTGGTTTAATCATTACTAAAATTCATATCAAGGTTTCCCGTTTGCCAAAGGTTGCTACTACACATGCATAGATAAATAACTGGTTTCTCAATTTTAATTGCTTAACGTTATCTAATTATTCACTGTGAGATTTTAAACTACGATAGGATGAATTGCATTTACGAAAAGATGTTATTAACGAGAAACGCGTGTGAATTTTTGTTACTTATTTCATTAAAAATTTGATATTCATTCCTTTTCAACAATTCAAGGACGAATAGTAAGAAAAATGACTCTATGTAAAAGTAAAATATCAATATTAAAAATTACGTACAGATAATTTTATAAACGTATTAAAATGTGCATTTGAAACAGCCAAGTAAGCGTACAAAAAGGTAGATAAAGTTCGATTTTGAAGAAAAGATGGAGTTGTACTCTAAGAGCTGTAATTATACGATTTATTTTATGTTTCAGCTGCGTTCAAAGTGATCAAATCCTGGCTGCCGGAGAAAGCCGTCCAAAAGATCAAGATGCTGAAGAAGAACGACCTCAGCCAGTACATACCGCCCGACCAGGCTCTGACGTGCTGGGGCGGCCAGGACGATTACGTGTACAGTTTTGTGCCTGAGATTTCAAACGACGTAACAAACACACCAATTAGTAATAAGAAGGTGAGTAGGAAAACGGACTGGAAATAGTGTTTGCATTGTACTTCCGAAATCCCGGCCCCTAAAATGTACGGACAAGAACGATAATGGTATCGACTGAAAAGAGAGGATGAATACTTTATTAGTTATTGCTTTTTGTGTTTAAGTTTATTATTATTTATGAATTTTGTTTGTTATAAATTAAGTATACATACTCGAGATTCTTAATCGTGAAATAAAGAAGGAACATTTCTAGAATTCATTTACAGTAGGGTGACATTCTTGTCTAAATGATTTAGTTACGCAAGGAGTAATTTTTTTCCGAGGTTATAATTTATAAAACGCTGTTTCTTGCAATGTCAACTTCTACGATGGGCTGACATTCTTGTTGGCATGATTTATATTTTAACTAAGTTGGCTCAGTTAGGGTGACAGTTTTGTTGGCCAATGTAAAAAGTCACTAGACTTGAAAAATGGGTTATATTAAAAAAAAAATGAGGTTATATTTTATGACAGTGTTGCCATCAAATTGAGTATTTTCATTGTAGAGATAATTTTATTACTGTTGAAAATTAATATAATGTTATGACATGCAGAACATTCTTTGGATTTTTATTAATTAAAATAAAACAAACCAGATGTTTCACAATGTGATTAGTTCCAGATATAATACATACACTAAGCATTTGTTTTTATAGATGACACCAATATTAATCAAATTGTTTTAGAAAATACCGAATTTATTTGCTATTTTTATTTTACAAACGCAAATCAGTCAAATTATAATCTAAAGATGATATAATTACCTAAAAAGCAGAACTTTATCTCTTCATAATTTGTCTACACTGTAGACCTTCGTATCTTTTTTAAATGTTTTATACAAATTTTGAAGTTTGTCATCAATGATTTTTGGCATTTTTTAAATAATAAACAAACCGGCGCACTTGAATGTTTGAAGCAATAATTTAATTCTTTTGATATATGAATTCGGCAACTTCGTTAGAAATCTGACATTTAATAATTTTTTCACTGTCAAATAATTTTGTTGGTGTTCATGTGTAAAACTTTATATAATTAAAACACGGCCTTCTTAGTTAAAAATAAAAATGGAGCAGAGTATGCATCGAGATTCTCAACTATGCAATGAAGAACGAACATTTTTTTAGTACTTATTTGTGACTATTATATTATCTACAGTGACGGTTCGCGGGGTTTTTTCTGGTACGGCCGAGGAACAAGAGGTGGTAATACAGATAGGTAGGGTCAGTTGCAGAGACGGCTGGCTGCGTGACCGCACCTCTTGTTCCTCGGCCTTACCAGAAAAAAACCCGCGAACCGTCACTGATTATCCAAACAAATATGAAGAAAGTTAATGTGCTAATTTCAATTATTCTAATTTATGATTTATTTATTTTATTTTCAGACATTTGGTAAGTTAACTGTGATTATATTAATCTCTAATAAATACCGTGTGTTCGATTAAAAACGCCCAACGCCATAACTCTGTTATTTGTTGGCCGATTTTAATGAACTAAAAAATAAAGTCAATGGCTGTTTAAATACTATAAAATGACGGTAATTGTATATTTTTTCAAAATCAACTTCATTTCCAAATGATGGTCAACTTTAAATTTTTAAATGGCTGCATACACTTTTCTAATTTTATAATATTAGATATTGTTTTTCTGAATCCAATTATGCCCGTTATGTTGGTTTTAAGTTAATATTTATATCAGAAACCGATAATAGTTAATCTTGCTCACATGATTTTTTTGGTAATAAATGTAGTGTGCCTTGAAAAAAAATTCGAATCGACAAATGTCATTTATTGTATAAGTAATTTGTTATTAGTGTGTGTTTCAGACGTAATCATGAACGATAACAGACATGTTGCAAATTTATTTTCTATGTAATAGAAATCGAACAGCTGCGGCACGAATTTATCATCTACGATTTCCAGAGCGGCGAATACCAGAACCTAAATTTAGAAGGTTAGAAGGAAATTTGAGACGATATGGAGCTTTTAAAAAGTCGGAAGACAGTGGCTCGGCAATTTCGTGGACTTGCAGAGTTAGATGTTCTACTAAGGGCCGATTGTTCAATAACAGCTTAAACCAAATTTAGTCTTAAACTCTGTATTTATTACTTTCAGCATTGTTCAATCAAAGTTTTAAGGTAATTTAAGTGCGACAAACAGCAGTTTATAACCTTCAAATAATTTATATTAAAAATTAAAAAATTAAATTTTTCATTTATATTGAGTTTAAAGTAAGCTCGGTTTAAGCTGCTATTGAACAACTGGCCCTTAGTGTTTACAATAATCACAGAACATCTAAATCGCAAGTGAATTAATACTTGCACTACTTATTTTCTTCTATTCTGCATTGAGTTGTAATTTATTGGGTCCTTATTATTTATGTTTGACATAACCTTACAACAAATGGCATTTGTCACTTTTTTCCAAGGCACGCTAATTATAATTTTCGAAAAATATCATTTTAAATGGAAGATTTATTTAAATTTTTTCGACCAAAATATTGAGTGAAAAACAACATATTGGGCATTATTGGATTCAGAAAAATAATGTCGAATGTAATTAATTCTAAAACATTTACATAGAGATGTGCCTACGTGACCATTATAAATAGACAAATGTGCCCAAAGATGGCGTAAGCTGAAACCGGCCACAATATAAATTTTATACAAATTAAGGAAGTACCTAATTTCTACACAAAATAATAAAAACCGATTAAAACAGTTGTGATTCCTATAATTTTAGTCAATAGTCGTCTCAAAGTTCAGTCGCAAAGGACCCCTCAGTATTTCAATGTAAAATGAGTTTCATCGAAATTGTCCCATTTTTTGCAGGGAGCTAGCTTTTGACATCCTGAACAAAAGTCCTTATGGGCGGAACAAAATCCTATGCAAGGATTTTGAGTTATCCGCCGAAGAAGGTCTCATTTCACCGATAATCGAAAATCGTAAAAACGGTGTGAAGTACGCATACAACGATGTTAATATCATCATGTTTGGACGGCTTTGGACCAAAAAGTTCTTATACAATGCTCAGCAGTCATTGCTGGGGACGCTGGGCAAGTGTGCCCATCATTAGGCAACTCGTAGGGCGGCCATGAGCATTTTCAGGAAATTAAAACGAACCTTCAATTCAGATTCATTCTTTGTAGAGAATGATTTATTGTTGCCCGCTCAAATTTGGAAAAGCCCTTGCCCAACGATGGGCATGGTCGTCCATGATGGGCAATATCGGTGAAATGAGACCTTCTTTGGCGGACAACTCAAAATCCTTACATAGGATTTAGTTCCGCCCATGAGGACTTTTGTTCAGGATGTCAAAAGCTAGCTCCCTGCAAAAAATGGGACAATTTCGATGAAACCCATTTTACATTGAAATACTGCGGGGTCCTTTGTGCCTGATTATAATTTAACTAACTTCAATTCCTTAAAATTAACTACATTCTTGCCGGTGAATTCAATATTCATATTTTCTTATTATTATTATTAATTTCTTGTGTAGGTTGAAAGCCTTGAATTATTCGTTTGTTTAGTACATATCAACGGTGTGCAAGCAAACACAGATAACCTCTTTAATACAAAGGAAACAAATGAATATTAAGGTATTGATCGGTGTTTAAGTGACCACTTGTGAGCAGTGTGGCATCAGAGACCCGAAAGTCCCTACTCACTCTCTCTCTCTCTCTCTCTCTCTCTCTCTCTCTCTCTCTCTCTCTCTCTCTCTCTCTCTCTCTCTCTCTCTCTCTCTCCCCGTGCTGCTTGTGTTGCAGTGTATTGGCAAGGATTCTGTACTCCACTAATCAATAATTTTGTGTGTCAGGTCCACTTTGCAGATGGTTCACCAATGACCGACACTCCTGGATCTGTGGACAGGGAAGGCACGGGTGAGTGTTTAAACAGTGTTATGAGTGAATTTAAAAAGTTAAATTAAAATAAAATTTATTAATTTGTTTTTACTAATATTTTATGTAATTCTTTAATTTTCTTTTTGAAGTCTTAATCATTATTTTTGTTATAAAATTACACACAATTTTTTTTTCTAGAATTGCATTGTCGCAATGGCGTGAAAATCTTAATCATTATTTTCGTTATAAAATTACACACAAAAATTTATCTAGAATTACATTGTGCATGAAAATCTTAATCATTATTTTCGTTATAGAATTAAAAACAAAAATTTTTCTAGAATTACATTGTCGCAAAGGTGTGAAAATCTTAATCATTATTTCCGTTATAAAATTACGAACAAAAATTTATCCAGAATTACATTGTCGCAATGGCATGAAAATTTTAATCATTATTTTTGTTATAAAATTAAAAACAAAAATTTTTCCAGAATTACATTCTCACAATGGCATGACAATCTTAATCATTATTTTTGTTATAAAATTAAAAACAAAAAAATTTCTAGAATTACATTGTCGCAATGGCGTGAAAATCTTAATCATTATTTCCGTTATAAAATTACAAACAAAATTTTTTTTAGAATTAATGTCGCAATGGCATGAAAATCCTAATCATTAATTCCGTTATAAAATTACAAACAAACATTTTTCCAGAATTAAATTGTCACAATGGCATGAAAATTTTAATCATTATTTTCGTTATAAAATTACACACAATTTTTTTTTTAGAATTACATTGTCACAATGGCATGACAATCTTGATCATTATTTTCGTTATAAAATTACACACAAAAATTTTTCCAGAATTGCATTGTCGTAATGGTGTGAAAATCTTAATCATTATTTCCGTTATAAAATTACAAACAAAATTTTTTTTAGAATTAATGTCGCAATGGCATGAAAATCCTAATCATTAATTCCGTTATAAAATTACAAACAAACATTTTTCCAGAATTAAATTGTCACAATGGCATGAAAATTTTAATCATTATTTTCGTTATAAAATTACACACAATTTTTTTTTAGAATTACATTGTCACAATGGCATGACAATCTTGATCATTATTTTCGTTATAAAATTACACACAAAAATTTTTCCAGAATTGCATTGTCGTAATGGTGTGAAAATCTTAATCATTATTTCCGTTACAAAATTACACACAAAAATATATCTAGATTTACATTGTTGCGATGGCATAAAAGGCTTAATCATAATTAATGGGGCCTAACTCTAAATCTAGATTTACATTCTCGCAATGGTGCGAGTTTTAACCTAAGAAGTGCAATAACTACTTTTGAAATAATAAAAAAAGGACTCAAATCAAGGATATTGCTTGCTTGCCAATTTTAGTCACTAATCTGAGAAAATCTAATTTTTTTTACATTTACAAATAATATGAAAATTCTGAGATTTAACCTAACAAGTATAACTATTTTCAAAATGATAAAAAAACAGTACTCAAAACTAGAATCGTATCTGCTTGCCAATTTTAGTCGCTAATCTGAGAAAATCAATTTTTTTTTTGCACCGGCATCCCGAATTTATTTATTTACAATCAAGTTCCGATGATTAAGTGATAAAACACCTACCTCCCCCGTCGCATCAACATCCCGGACTGATAAAACACCCGCCTCCCCGGCTCCCTCCTGTTACGTCGCACCCCAGCATCCCCCATCGAAAAACCATCCCGGTCGGCTCCTGTCACGTCGACTTGATTTATTCTCACGCCCTGCCGCGCAATTGTCATTATGTGCCAGTGATGCTGTCCTAATTCAAAATCCTTAATGTTCCTTCTCGACCACCCCGTGCACGCCATCTGCGATCTGTTCGGTTCCATGGAGGTCTCCTTCTTTAACGACAGGTTCAAGTGGAAGCAAAGTTGAGGTCGCCCGTCTCTCGGGAGTGCACCCGCGTGACCTCCCCTCTGTTTTTTTTTCGCAGGCGATGGGGGCGTGCTCAGTGTCACTCCGTCGGCCGTCATCACCTTCGTCAAGGACGGGGACGAGTTCGTCAGCATACTCAACCTGCAGAACACCGACGGATCGGCCAATATTTCCTACAAGGTAAATAATTTTAATAATATTAAGTCCTAAAACTCGCATTATCCATAATTGAAAGATGTACTCTGTTTGGAATAAAACACTTTTTACTTTGTAATAAATCAAAGTGTTATACAAACAAAGTAAAAAGTGTTTTTTTTTTCATTTTCGTGAATAAATCTTGCCACTACTCAATTCAAATAAGTGACTAAAGCAGTGGTGTATTGGTGGGGGAACGACGTTCTGGCACCTTTTTTCAGAAACGGAATGCGTTTGTGTTTGTTAATATTTTGTATAGTAAGAATAAAAAAATAAAAAACTTACAAGGAAAACAATAGTTTGCTTAAAATAAGATGAAAAACTTTCAGCAAGCTTCTTGTAGAAAGTCGCGGACTATTTTTTTGCTCTCACCAAGCGTTCCCTTACTTCTTATTTTACCAATACACCACTGGACTAAAGTGCTGCATTTAATCTCTAGACATTAAATGTTCAACTCTCTACTGATATATACTCTATTCACATTTTATTCTCGTCGCAGACATTTTTGTTGGTAGTAGAAAAGTTACTAACAATTGTATAAATAGTTTTACTTATGTATTACCTATGCATAAATTGACTCGTCTAAAATGTAATTACTAATATACCTGTAACCATTCATAGACAATAAAGCTTATTATTATTATTATTATGTCATTGCATTTTTAGGTTACGTGTAGTGCAATGTCGCATTTTATAACATCCGTCATTCACCTGTAAAAATATTGTTTGACAACGTTTTATTGAAATTATAGGTTAACAACATACTTCAATCATTACTATCAAAAATACAACATGCCAATATAACGACAAAAAACACCCCGACTGCAACGAAAATAAAATGTGATCACAGCATTTGAATATGAATCGAGATAGGTAACTGAATAAACAAACCCAATATTTTAATGTCATTGTTATCTGTCACTTATGTAAATAATACAAGAATTACAATTTTGGATGCAAGTCGAAAATGGAAAAAAACAGTTTTAACACACGTGAGCAAAGTGTCTTAATCACTCGTCTAATTGGGGCCTTCAGCGCGGCGCAGCTCGGGGGCCCAACTTTCAGACTCGTGATTAAATAATGCACAAATGATAAAAGCATGTACAAAAAATTAAATGAATTCATTTCTAAAAATCTGAAGCTATGTTCAACTGATTGTATTGTACAGGGTGTTTCAGAGCTCTGGGAACGGTCAATCACGTGCTTATTTTTCAAAATTTCGAAAAATGTTTTATACAAAAGTTGTGTATAATAGTGAGCTGCACGGCCTGAAAATATTTAAATTTATACAGGGTGTCTCATAACAAAGTTACAGATCAAACTTACGTTTTTTTAAATGGAACACCCTGTATTTTTTGTCATTTTTGAATTATATGGAGCAAATAAAGGTGAGTTACTTCAATACTCCCTATACCTATTGTTAGCCGTTTTCGAAATATTTGAAGATTTGTTGAAATGTCAAGGTCTGGGTGAAATTTTATTTTTGCCCCAGTGATTGTCGTTGAACGATTAAAATCATTTTAATTATTTGCTTGAAGGTTCGAACTATAGAGCCGACCATGATTTCATACGAAAAATTATACAGGGTGATAAAAAAAAAATGCGGTAGAAAAACCCAACTTGTAAAGTTCAATAACTTCGTTTTTTCAAATGGCACACCCTGTATTTAGTAACGTATTCTCAAGTAGAATCCAATTATCTTTCAGATTATAATAATTATTCCTGATATGATAATCGCCGAATACAAGAAAAGTATTGAACCGTTATACAATCTGAAAGATAATTGGATTCTATTTAAGAATACGTTACTAAATACAGGGTGTGCCATTTGAAAAAACGAAATTATTCAACTTTATAAGTTGGGTTTTTCTACCGCATATTTTTTATCACCCTGTATAATTTTTTGTATGAAATCATGGTTGGCTCTATAGTTCGAATCTTCAACCAAATAATAGAAATGATTTTAATCGTTCAACGTCAATCACTGGGGCAAACATAAAATTTCACCCAGACCATGCATTTCAACAAATCTTCAAATATTTCGAAAACGCCAAACAATAGGTATAAGGAGTATTGAAGGAACTCACCTTTATTTGCTCCATATAATTCAAAAATGACAAAAAATACAGGGTGTTCCATTTAAAAAAAACATAAGTTTGATCTGTAACTTTGTTATGAGACACCCTGTATAAATTTAAATATTTTTAGGGCGTGTAGCTCACTATTATACACAACTTTTGTATACATTTTTTTTTCGAAATTTTGACAAATAAGCACGTGATTGACCGTTCCCAGAGCTCTGAAACACCCTGTATACTCTATTCACATTTTATTCTCTTCACAGAAATTTTTTTGATAGAAAAGTTATTGTATTATGTCATTGCATTTTTAGGTTATGTGTAGTGCAATGTTGCATTTTATAATATCCGTCATTCACCTGTAAAAATATTGTTTGACAACGTTTTATTGAAATTATAGGTTAACAACAAGCTACTAACAATTTGATTATGCCATTGAATTATTTTGGATGTGTTACATGAAAAATTTGTTTAACCGCATTTTATTGAAATTATAGGTTAACAATCATTACTATCAAAAATACAACATGCCAATATAACGAAAAAAAACACCCCGACTGCAATAAAAATAAAATGTGATCAGTAACTGAATAAACAAACCCAATATTTTAATGTCATTGTTATCTGTCACTTATGCAAATATTATAAGAATTACAATTTTGGATGCAAGTCGAAAATGGAAAAAAACCAGGTTTAACACACGTGAGCAAAGTGTCTTAATCACTCGTCTAATTGGGGCCTTCAGCGCTGCGCAGCTCGGGCGCCCAACTTTCAGACTCGTGATTAAATGATGCACAAATGATAAAAGCATGTATAACGAAGTAGAAGCTTCCTACATAACAAAAATTATACAGGGTGTCCCAGAAGTCGACGTCAAGCCGAAATCTTTTAACAAACCAAGTCATGAGAGTTATCAGAAAAATATAAAAAAAAATCCAAATAATGTATTTAAAAAATTATGGCCATTTAAAAAAAAACGAGTAGTACATTTTTTTTTCAGCATGGTCAGTTGAAACTGGACAAAGTATCAATTTTGAATCTTTGGATGGGCAATAAATTACATTTACTTCTTAGCTGGAGCAGTTGACCATACATTGTGGGCTAGAGTTTAAAGACGAAGTGTTCGAGATTACATAACAAAAAAAATTATTAAAAAAAGATGATATTTGTAGTACAGGAGTGAAAAGACCGTCACAGGCTGTAGATTTTCTCGTTTTTTTTTAAATGGCCATAATTTTTTAAATACATTATTTGGATTTTTTTAATATTTTTCTGATAACTCTCATGACTTACTCTGTTAAAAGATTTCGGCTTGACGTCGACTTCTGGGACACCCTGTATACTCTGTTCACATTTTATTCTCATTGCAGTCTGGGTGTTTTTTTGTTCTTATATTGGCATGTTGTATTTTTGATAGTTATGATTGTTAACCTAAAATTTGAATAAAATGCTGTTAAACAAATTTTTCATGTAACATAACCAAAATAATTCAATGGCATAATCAAATTGTTAATAACTTTTTTACTACCAACAAAAATGTCGCCCTTATAAATCCGACTGCGGCCTCTAACCTACGCCCACGCACCAATGTTTCTACAAATTAATAAGTGAATTAAAAAAATAATGTCTTCGTGTCTTTCTTACTTGTTTAACTTATTTATTTGTAAAAATCTGGACGCGTGAGCAACGGATTGGATTGTAGGATAGAGCCCACCCACCACCCTTCGAATCTACATTATTTTAAACTACAAAACTTTTTTGGTTGAAAATTTTTTTTGACAATTTATTCGAGAGTTGTAAAGTTTAGAAATAATAAGGAACGTGATTTTGTAGTTTAAAATAATGTTGTTTCGAGGGGTGGTGGTGGATGGGCCCTATCCTACAATTCAACATGCAGGCCACGCATCCATGTTTCCACCAATTAATAAGTGAATAAAAAAAATAAGGTCTATACATACAAATAATACAAATTTTCATTGAAAAATGTAAATATAACCTCAAAAATTAAGTAAATACTAATAAAACGAACAATCGGGCTTGAAAGGATTAACAAAGAAGTAGTATTGTTTATGGTTGTGTTTAGGTTTGGTTAACAAAAGTGCAAAATATCAGATCAATAATGACTAAAGTTGTTTCCTTCAAACGGCTCTCAAAAATGAGTGGAGATTTTCAAACGAAACTTGAAACTTAAGCTGAAGAACGGGAAATGTTTTTCAGAAATTTTTAATCTGGTTAACTCGACTTAAACATTTGTTCGGAATACCTAAATTATTAAGGTTGACTAACTACAATATCTAAAGGCATGTCGGTACGAATAGTTTGATTGATTTAATTTACTTTATTATATTTGGAATTTGGAAGTAAACACTGTCAACATTAAACATTATTATATTTGCTTAAAATAATACGCCTAAATAACATCTCACAAGAATTTTGATCGCAAAGTCATGGTCGTGCCCGACTCCCTAAAGGGTAACGCAGGGTTCAGTGGAAGAAGAAATTAATGGGTGGAGTTTATTTTGTGCACAATTGCCTCCCGTATAGTTTTATTTGCGAATCCACTCAAAAGTATTATTTCATTCTAAATACATCACCACCGCAAATAAAATACATCTAGAACGCTGAAACGGTTTCCCGTTCATTATAGCAATGATCTCATTTGTTGGACTGCCCCAATTGTGTACTAAATATAGAACACCATATTGAGTTTTCTTGGGTCGGGACAAAAGGGTGAATATTCATAAAGGTCTGATGTATAATCAATACTAACGGCCTTACTATCTTGAAGGCATTAAGAAAATTAACTGGAAATAGGACAATCGTGTTTTACAAGTTCACGAAAATTCTGAATTTATGCTGAAATATCAATGTGCAAATTGTACATGCTGTAGTAAACTCGTATTATTAAGCAATTATAATTTTTTTTTTCTGATTGAAACAATATCGAGTGATATTGCCTTAGTTACGATATGTCATAACACACTTATATTTCCCTAGGGAAATATGAAGTGCTCATATTTCCCTAGGAAAATATAAACATCAAACAATTGTCATTAGGAGCTTCTCGTAAGAATTGTTTTAATTGCTCTCGGGACAACACCTTCGATTTCTTAGGAAGGTATCCTTTATGGATTTTACGGGAACCAAACATTCACGGTCTTTCATCGCTTGCGTTAACACATAGTTTGACATTTCACCAATTTATGAAACAACACAAAAATCGAACCAGTCAACTATGATATTTACAAACAAGGCCCTTAGCAACGTTACCAATCCGATGAATTCAAAAATTTACAATCCAATATTTTCCCATTTACAGAACAATATTCTTTCAATCAGAAAAAAACTGTTGATTACAACACAGGAAATATGAATACATTTCCCTTGGTTGTCTATACATCCCTCAGGCTCCGCCCTCGGGATGTGACTAGCCAACCTCTGGAAATATACTATTCATATTTCCCTAGTTGTAATAATAGCTATTTTAAATACTTTGCCTTTCTACCAGTTGTCGTGTAAGCAGATTTAATACGAAATAAAATAGTCATCACTAGTTTTATCAACTGGTGACTACCCTTGTAGTTTCACAATTAGAATTGTGAAACTACCAAGTGTTGTATACCCTTTTGGTATTGAATGCTTGTGAACGCTTAATATTGTGATTAAGCAATATTTAATAACCACCACCAAGTGTTGTGGCTTGTATCGTTGCTTAATATTGCTGCTCTTGCAAGTCTTCATAAATAACCATGCGATTAAGCAAAATTTAATAACTGTAATCACTTTTGTCGATCGCACGATGTTAATTAATCAAGCGAGGTGAGGATATGTGATATTTACATTGTTTTTTTTTTTCTCCAGATGAAAACCACAGCTCCTGAAAAATTCCGAGTGCGGCCGAGCGCAGGCGTTCTAGGCCCGGGGGATAAGGCAACCATAACAGTAACTCTGCTGCCAGCTTATCAAATCGGAGGGCTCACCAAAGACAAATTCCTTGTTATGAGTATACCCGTGGAGTCGGTTCATATGTCACCTCAAGATTTGGCGGATCTTTGGAAGGTAAATATCAATAAAAATTCCACGGTAATTTCCCTCGATTTGAGTGTAATTTGAAAATACCTGTACTACAGTGACGGTTCGCGGGGTTTTTTCTGGTTCGGCCACGCAGCCAGCCGTCGCTGCAACTGACCCTACCTTTCTGTATTACCACCTCTTGTACCTTGGCCGTACCAGAAAAAACCCCGCGAACCATCACTGCTGTACTATAAATATTAGAATTTTATCGTGGTGTGAGGTTACGTTGCACCTGCACTCTATCGGTTAATGAAACCTCATTTCCGTACTTCATTAAATTTGTGGATTATAATCGCACACATCCTGATGAACAAATTATATTTAATAATAATAATGATAATATAAACACTTACAATATTGAACTTTATTCTTCGATGATGATTGAATGAATTGAAACTGATCAAAACAAATTTTGTTTTTATTCTATTATTATAAGCGACTGAATTTTGCTGCTGAGATGGCCATGCGTGAGAGAGAGAAACATAGCAGTCATGTTTGAGATTCTTCTTTTTATTCCAGTCTTTCATTATGTTAATTGTCACATTAAAATCAAGTCGAGACAATTTGTGTTATTCATGAATATAGTGGGTGTATAATCCATCTTTTTTTAATTTTCTCCAACTAACCCTTTTTTTCATAGATATTAGTTCCAATAACCTGTAGGCTGAATGTCCTAAATTTTAATATACAGGGTGTAGTGGAACAAAACGGAACATAGGATTTTCAATGTTAATTTCTTTATATTGGAATATTATCTTCCCTGATCAATTTAGAGGAAACGTGTAAATAAATGTTTTATAGAGTAAAAATTTCTGCATGCAGTCATGCTATTATTTATTTTTTAGCATTCATAAAAACTCTAAAAAATGATAAAATAAAAATGATCATTTTCACGAAAATAATGGTTGCCATGAAATTAAACAAAAACGGTGCGCTGTTGATTTGTTGGCTTCTGTCAAATGTATTGAATACTTTATAACTTTTTACAACTTTGTATTCTATTCAAGAAAAAGTGCAAATTGCGAAGTGGTGCTTTACTGGTACTTTTCGTGAAGTGCGGGATATGTTTGCCGTCAACTATCCCGATCGACCAATTCCCTCCATTGCAATGATCCAAAGGTTGAATGGTAGTTTTTGTGAAGTGTGGAATATGTTTGCCGTCAACTATCCCGATCGACCAATGCAATGATCCAAAGGTTGAATCATAAATTTGAAATGGCTTTCTCAGATTACGGAATTCTAAGAGGACATCAAATGCAGAGCAGAATAATTTACCAATAAATGAGAAGAATGACGAGTTTACGGTCTTAGTTTCTCTAGTAGAAGATCCAAACATAAGCAAAAGGTAATTTGCTGACAAGTGTGGAATTCACTATACGACTGCCCAGAGGTATTTAAAGAATCATCATTTTCACTCGTACAAATACCAGTGCCACCAAGAAATATTACAACGTGATTACACGCACTTCATGAAAACTGCTACCAGCATAGCACCACTTCACAATTTGCACTTTTTCTTGAATAGAATATATTTTTAATGAAAAAACTTGTAAACAGTTATGAAGTGTTCCATACATTTGACAGAAGCCATAATCCATTTATACCATTGTTTATTTGAGATGTAAAATTGACAAACGTCAAATATTAATCTAAACAGCCATGTTCCGTTATGCCATTGTTTATTTGAGGTGTTGGCAAAATTTGACAAACGTCAAATATTAATCAAGACAGCCATGATCTGTTTATACCATTGTTTATTCGAGGTGTTTATAAATTGGCAACATTTGACAAACGTCGAATATTGACCAAGGCAGCCGTTATCTGTTTATGCTATTGTTTATTTGAGGTGTTTTTAAATTGTTAGACATTTGACAAATGTCCAATATTAATCGAGGCACCGTTTTTGTTTAATTTCATGGCAACCATTATTTTCGTGAAAATGATCATTTTTATTTTATCATTTTTTTAGGGTTTTTATAAATGCTAAAAAATAAATAATAGCATGACTGCATGCAGGAATTTTTACTCTCCAAAACATTTATTTACATCTTGTCCCTAAACGAGAACCCACCGATTTTCCACAGAACACCTCCGGCAAAAACATAACCCAGCACCGTCTACGCTGCGCACAGGCGGGCAACGAAACCTTCAGGAACGGGAGCGCGGTGACGGTGGGCGGCGTGCCGAGCGACCACAGCCAAATCCTGAAGCTGTCGAGCAGCGTGGCGCAGCTCCAGGAGTGCCAGGTGACCCTGCACAAGGCCGTGAGGAACACGCAGCTGCTGCAGTTCGTCACGATGAGCCTGGTGGTGCTGATCGCGATAGCTCTCTTCTACGTCATCCGGTACGTCCTCTCGGAGGGCTCGTTCTCCATGAGCGGCTGTCTGAGGGGCCAGCAGCTATAACAATAGCCCACGCCGGCGGGTCCAAGAAACGCATCCCTGCGACATGAGGTCTTGGAACACGTATGTTGGGCGTTCTTCTATGTTTTCTGCCTTATAAGAAATTATTTGTACGGATAAATGTGTGCGCGCTTTCCGGACCCGCTTCTGTGCCCTTGATATGTTATCATTTCACTATGGTTTGTTTTCTATGAATAATTATACAAGGTATAGTATTTGATTTTAATTTAAGCATAATACAGATTGCCAAATTTACACCTTGTATATTTTATATCTACTAATAATAATGATATGAAAAATAATTTATTGCAATAAATAATATATATATTTTTGTATATTGTATAGATACTTTTAAAGGAAATTCTTTTTTATTGTTATTTATATATATAGGGTGTCCTTAATTTGACAATCTTTGAAACTATTAACACATTCGCTGCCACCAAGTATAAAGTCGGAAGCACTAGTGCGTCGGTGGCAGCGAACATGTTAAGGCGTTAAAATGGGGAAATTTGAATGAAAATCAAAATGGTATGACCATTTAAATTGTATACACTAAACAATGCTTAATTTGTAAATAATAAATAAATAATAGTTCTTCATTCACAGAAGGCTGCTTAAGCGATTTCGGTTTCAAGAATTAAAATTTACTCAATTTCCTCCATTTTAATAATAACGAATTAATTTGTCAAATTTGGGACACCCCGAATTTTATTTAATTTTATTACTGTTTTCCATATTCGTTAAAAACTGTAGACATCAATCAATAGAAATTTCAATGTAAATACACTGGAAACCATGCGTTCGCTAATCTCAATTAAAAATCTATTTCCGTACATCACAGAATCCAAAATTAGGGTGTGCAGCGCGTGGTATTTGGTAGATTTCTTAGTTAGTCGAAAGGAAACTAATCAAAAAAAAAATAAAAAATAAACGCTTGTACAATCTTGAAGAACTGACGATATATAAATATGTATAATACTGTATAAATTAAGCAATGTTCAGATACCGTTTTCTTTTTTGATGATATTCTTGATAACTTAACGCTGCTATGATTTTTGAAGAGTACAGCCAATCAAAAATGTTGAGTACAAAATATTTACCGACAGTTTTTTAAAGTGAAATCCAGTGGGGGCGAGGCCTACCTTTTACTATGATACTTTTTTATGGGATGCCGTTTGTTACATGCGGCCGGCGCACAGAGACCCACATATATTTTGACTTTGACAATATTCGAGCGAGCAGTATTTTCACAGGTGCCGAATCTTCCGCCGAGCGACGTGTAACAAAATGTATTCTGATATTTCAAAGCAAAACGTATTTCAAATTAAATATGTTGAATCATTACAAAGTTGTTTTATTGTTACTACTAAAATGATTTTTATTCTTTGTTATGTTTATATAGACAATAATACAGGGTGTTTCTAAATTGATGCGAAATGTGATTTTTCAGCAAAAATTAAGGGAGCTCTTTCATATAATGTTTTGTCCTAAACCCTTCCTCTCGAAGTTACAGCCCTTTGAAGTTAAGGGGAAAAAATTGTACACAAAAATGTATGAAAGATCTCCCTTAATTTTTGCTTAAAAATCACCCTTTAAAATCTTTCGTATCAATTTAGAAACTAATAATAATAATAAATGCATTTCAACAAATCTTCAAACATTTCGAAAACGGCAAACAATAGGTATAGGGAGTATTAAAGTAACACCTTTATTTGATCCATATAATTCAAAAATGACAAAAATACAGGGTGTTCTATTTAAAAAAACATAAGTTTGGTCTGTAACTTTGTTATGAGACACCCTGTATAAATTTAAATATTTTTAGGGCGTGCAGCTCACTATTATACACAACTTTTGTATAAAACATTTTTCGAAATTTTGACAAATAAGCACGTGATTGAACGTTCCCAGAGCTCTGAAACACCCTGTATACAGCAGTGGGTTAAGGTTTTTTATTATCACATTTGTCGAGAGGACAAAGATAGCATAATTCGTGGTGCTTTTCAGGCGTGGTAATTATTAAAATTATTTCTACACTATGTTTACTTTCTCCATGCAAAGTACGGAGTTTTTAAATATGAAAAATATTACAAAAACATTTATTACAGACACATTTTGATACAAAACAATACAATTAATTTACAGTAAGGTGTTAGTTTGTACCTGCCTGGGCTATCGACCTTAGGTCTTTCTGCCCTGGAAATATTAATTATTCCACGATTTATTTAAACAGGTTTAAGGATTAAAAGTTTATTCGTTATTTAACGTTTTAATTTAATCATCAAAATCAGTTGCAAGTTGTAAGCTTTTAAAAATTCAAACATTACATTCGTAATTCCCACTGCTGCCGCGCCATCTACCGGATGATAGCTGGACCGCCAAGTGATGATTGCGATCAGCGCCACAACGCTCGAACTTCATACGTATAATCTAAATGTAAATATCCAGTAATGAGTTGTACATCAAATGATAAAATATTTCATTGTGAATCAAATAATGTGTAAAATAGCTGACGAAATTTAGTGATTTTTCAGTAATTTAGAAATTAAAATTCGGTAATTCAGTTTACTGTAAAGTTTAAAATTTGAATACAGCGCATTTTGCAATATTGTTTCAAATAACTACGCGTCTTAAAATGTATTATTGATTAATTATTTAACTTTTAATCTTGTTACAATATGGAAAAGCGTCATTTACATATAGCGCTGCCATCTGTTATCGTATGGGTGAATTAGTGAATTATATAAACGCCTAATTATATGTGACCCAATATACGCATAATTACTATTTATTCTTTTTATTGAAAAAGCTTCTGATTTTAGACATAACAGGAATGATTTTTTTAATAATATCTATAAATAATACATTTAATAAGCACAACTTATTTATCTTGTTAATGCACTACAATATGGAAAAGTGTCATTACACATATAGCGCTGCCATCTGTTATCGTGTGGGTGAACTAGTGAATTATATAAACGCCTAATTATATGTGCCCCAATATACGCATAATTACTATTAATTCTTTTTATTGAAAAAGCTTCTGATTTTAGGCATAACAGGAATGAAATTTCACTATACTATCTATAAATAATAAATTTAATAAGCACAACTTATTCGAAGAGCTAACATTTTTTCAACATTAGAAATTTAAATCGGTTTGCAACGTTTAAAGAAATTAGTAAAATTAATGACTTACGTAAATCATAATAACAAATAATTTTATATTTATTTCCCCTAAATGTAAAATATTGTTTAATTTCTGTCTACGTGCATATCAGGTTGCTTGGTAATTAAGGGTGTATCTTAAAGCATTTTATTGGCAACATTCAAACAATAACAAGTCGGTTTGTTTTAGGATACCATCCTTACTATGTTTGTAAATAATCTCTAATTATTGAATTATGTTCAAGTAGATATAAAGTCCCTAAATAATTCACTAACTCGTCCTCACGATAACAGAGGGTGCGCATGTGCATAAAGATTGCTTATAATGTAATGCATTGTACAAGATAAAACGTTAGGTAATTAATAAGTAGTCATTATTTTGACCCATAGATAGGTGAAAAGTATTGCAAAATGTTTTGTATTTAAATTTTAAGCCTTACAGTAAACTGAATTACCGACCAAATTTTAATTTGCAAATTACTCCAAAACCGATAATGTAATGCATTACACAAGATAAAGATTAAACATAATTAATAAGTCGTCATTACTTTGGCCCTTATTTAGTTGAAAAGCTTTGCAAAATGCTCTGTATTCAAATTTTAAGCTTTACAGTAAACTGAATTACCGACTTAATTTTAATTTGCAAATTACTCGAAAACCGATAATGTAATGCATTACACAAGATAAAAATATAACATAATTAATAAGTAGTCATTACTTTGGCCCTTATTTAGTTGAAAAGCATTGCAAAATGCTCAGTATATAAATTTTAAGCTCTACAGCAAACTGAATTACCGACTAAATTTTAATTTGCAAATTACTCGAAAACCGTCAAATTTCTTTGGCTATTTTACACATCGTTCGATTCAGAATTAAATATTTTGTGATTTGATGTACAACTCATTGCTGATTATAGGTATAAAGTTCGCGGGTTTTGGCGCCGATCTCTTGACAGTTCTGCTGTCGTCCGGTAGATGGCGGCTAAGGGATTACGAATGCGATATGTTTGAATTTGATTACTCGTTTAAATTGCAACATATGTTGTAGGAACGTTTGTACACTTATCTCTTAATTTTCAAGAAAATTAATTACTTCTAAAATTTTGACCTCGAAAAGGCAACTAGAAATCTGCCTGTAACTTTCCTTAAGAATAAGATAAAAATATGATTTATAGAATAGAATAGAATATATTTGTGTAAAAAATAAATAAACTGTTACAATAATATATAAGTAAATATTTCTACACTTGTCAGGTAACGTAAATACATAATAGGCTAAAAATTACTCTATAATTAGAAAATTTAAAAAAGACGCATCTTAACTCTATATCTCTAATTGTACCTAGAGGATGCCTCTGTGAGTAAAATCAATTTTGACAACAAGTATTCTTAAAAAGTCAATATCTAAGTGGCCGCTCGTAATCTCTAATTTAATTCATTTAATGGAATGACGATTAGGAGGAAAATTTACTACAAAAAAGTATTATGCAACCATACTCCTAAAGTAAGTAGTTTTAGAATTAATTCGAAGATTCGTTTGCGTCGTCGACGCCTATAAAAAAAATCATACCGCGAAAAGAAATAGAAAGCCTGATGAATAGGTAGTGTATTAAATTGTTATTATTATTTTCTGTCATACACGGAGATGAGATTAACCGTTTCTAACAGCTGTGCAATCGTTTTTGAATGGCGGGAGTTAACAGCCTTGATTAGTCTTTCACTTGTAGGCAGCGGCGGCTCGTGGATTTCCGCAGAGAGGACAAAGACAAAGATGTCGCTCGTGCTGGACTACTTACTCTAATAGAGGAAGCAAATATTTCGTTGCTGTTTCAAATTTTCTTCCGTTGCCCCACCGCCGAACATCCACGAGTCGCCACTGCGACCTTTAGCCTGCAGGGAAACATGACCGAGAAAGTTGATGCCACTCTTAAAGGTCGAAAAATAAGCTATAATTGCAACAACCAGAAGAGGATAGTAAAAGTGTGAATCGTGCAGTTCTCGAGAAACTTAATCGATTTGTATTTTTCTGTTTTGATTGTTTGAAAGGTTATTATAAATATGAAATAATATATACATTATCTTTATTACCAGTTTCAAATTTATGTATCATCAGCCTTTGAACATGGTAACATGTTTTTTTTTAATAATTTTCAAATAAACAAGTCTGTCACATCTTTCGGTATATCAAATAATAATTATTGTTATAAACTACAACACTACTATAAACTTTTGACTTTAACTATATTTTTTATAAACTATTATTAACGATGAGCACTCTTGATAAATTTTAACTCATATTAAAGCACAAAATGGTCTTTCAAGCGGCATATTTTTTTTGATCTGATAGATAGTTGCTAAAAAATAGTTAAAGTCAAAAGTTTACAGTGGCCTGATTTCTATGCACGCAAGTTTATTAGTCATTTGTTGTACATACTAATCATTGTTCCCCATTATCAAGAAACTCTGCAGAAAGGTTTCGGACTATTAGTGCTTATCAGTAGCAGATAATTTTCTGGCCCGGAAACGACATCGCGTTGATTAGTTAAATTACTAATCGAAAACTAAATACAAGGCAACATTTTTCAATATAATTATTCCCAACAACAGAGGTCACTATCATTTTCATAAATTATAGCGTTCAAAATTAAGCACTATTTCATTGTGTAATATTTTACATATTCGCTTATATTTAAATATAATATATTATAATGAAGAACTTCTAAAAATATTTGTTATTTACAAAGATATATTCAATTTCTTTCTATGCCAATTTCATGGGTACCCTCCCCTTAAGAAATCTTTCATCATCAGGAACTTTTCAATAAAATGCACACGCGTTGTTATATCAATTGAAAATTTTCTGAATCGAAATGTATCACAAAGTAATGGCTTCCACCAACAACCATACTTTCATCATCACTTATGTAGTAATGCGTAAATAATAACACAAGACAGTTATTCAATTTCCATTCATCCTTTGTAGTACAATCCACGTACAATACATTAAATTATTTCAAGTGAACACACTGTAAATTAGAAGATGAAATTAACAAAATGGGGTCACGATAGTATCGTAAATATCTACAATAATTAATTTATAATTGGCGTTTTACATAAATGTAATTCTACTAAAAATAATATTTAAATGATTATACATGGTGTAGCAAGATGGGGCGACGTACACACGCTAAATACAATGGGAGTAATTTGTGGCTTATTTACTACCAACCATTAATAATCCCTTTCAAGATTTAACCGTGAAGAAATTGTAATTTATGACCGCGACCGAATCAATTTTTGGTAGGTAGTGAAGCAAGACTTTAACAAATCTTGCAAATAAAATTTCTAGGTGCAATGATGTGTGCAATTGTGGGTGTTAATCAGTCACGGTTCGCGGGGTTTTTTCTGGTACGGTATATAGATAGGTAGGGTCAGTTGCAGTTGCAGAGACGTACCAGGCCGTACCAGAAAAAACCCGCGAACCGTCACTGGTGTTAATAAAAAATGTAATATTTGTATGAGGAAATAAACATTAAATTTCTAGTATTCAAATTATGCTATTATGTAGTTGTAAATTTCTTGCATGAAAATTATGCAAAATTATCGCTATTATGTTGTTGTGTAGAGTTATTTCACTTGGGGTTTCACGTTTTTTTGCTATGAGAAGGGATACATATTGAACAATGAATAATAATCATTGCTAGTGTATTTCAATAAAAATGTTTGAACTATGAATAATAATCATTGAAACCGGTAGGACACAAGTCAACGGTGATAGATCAGCTGATCATAACAGCGGCCATTACCGTTTTCGCAATCTTGGCCTGTGTAAAAACGGCGCCCGTTTAGCCAATCACAAGAACGTATTTTCGCGGCTAAAATTTGATTTAGTCCGCCTGGTTATTAAATGAGGTATAGTGTATTTCAATAAAAGTGTTTGAACAATGAATCAGTGACGGTTCGCGGGGTTTTTTCTGGTACGGCCGAGGTGACAAGGGTGGCAATACAGATAGGTAGGAGACGGTAAGAGACGGCTGGCTTCGTGACCGCACCTATCTGTTGTTCCTCGGCCGTACCAGAGAAAACCCCGCGAATCGTCACTGCAATGAATATTAATCATTGCTAGTGTATTTCAATAAATAAAGGGAAGATGAAATTATATAGGAGAGTATAATTTCGTCTTCCCTTTATTAAACTACACCCAGTAAAGATGGATTCAAATTTCAATATATATTTCAATAAAAGTGAGCTATGAATAATAATCATTTCATATTTGAAAAGCGTGTAATAGATGTTTGTAATACGTCGAATAAAACTCGAATCAAATTAGATCGGCGGCCACCCCCCTGGCCCACTATAAGCTACGCCACTGATTCCGTCCATCATAACAAAACTTTATGTTTATTTGAATAAAATACAGTTAAAATGGATTTTGTGGTGAATTAATACAAACACTCTATAAATCATTATTATTTTTACACCGTAATTCATTTTCCAGAATTTATCTTGCAAAGATTATTTAGAGTGATATTGGCCTGGTTTTTCAGCCTCGAACATATGCACGTACTTATGTGTGTCAAATAATATATTAATGAAGATAAACATGTGTTGCGAAGCGTCAGTAATATTCGAATGAATTAGCGCAGCGCAAAAAAGGTGGTGATGTGGCCATCATGTTACTTTCTCCGATTTGTTATTTATATTTACACTTTCATGGTTTATTTTCAATTTAAATCATATTTTAAATATACATCGAGCGGATGAAACTGACGTTTAAAACGTCAAAATTATGAAATTAATTATCAAATTCAAAAACTCAGTTTACTTAAAAACTAAAGAGATGTTGAAAAAAATTATTCTTTATAAGTTGTTTATTTTGGCATTCTCTGCAATTATTATTAATATAAATTTGCTGTAACTATTATCGTTTTATAATTATAAACCAAAAATTTAAAAAAATTAAATAATTTTTTTCTCGAATAACAATGATTTTATGATAAATATTTTCAAGCAAAAAATGTTAATTTCTTTGTTATCTTCAATATTCATGTAAATGGTTTTTTGATATTTTTGATATTTACAAAAATATTGGAAAAAAACAAAAAACAGTTAAGGTAAACACCCACTTCCGGTGTACGAAATTTTACCAAAAGCTTTTCAGTTCTTCGGATTATCAAATAAGACGTATGTTCAAAGTTTCATATCAATTGCTCTATTAGTTTTTGACATACAACGTGCACAGACACACACACACACAATTTTTTTTTCCAGAAATTTTTGAAATGGCGTCTAGGGACCCCAAAACGCACAATACTTCTCGTACTTCGTAACGGAGAAAGTAAAAATATTGGAAAACCCAAAAACAGTTAAGGTAAACATCCACTTGTGTACGAAATTTTACCAAAAACTTTACACATTTTTCCTGTCATTCAATTTTCTATTAGATGTCATTAGGAGTGAAATGTGCACATGAGGAAATGGTTTCGTTATCTATTGTTAATATAAATTGGGAACGCTTTATTCAAAATAACATTGAACAGGTTCATGCATAATATAATTTTCTGTCATTAAATTCTTGATTGGATGTCATTAGGAGTTAAATGCGAGGAAAACCTATTACTCTACAATTTATTAGTTATTATTATGAGCATAAATTGGGAACGTGTTATTTAAAATCACAATGCAATGATTCATATATAAAATCATTTTCTGCCATTACATGTTTTATTGAATGCAATTAAATTAAGAGTTAAATGCAAGAAAAAATCGATTAGGAAGCTTTATTATTCAAAATAACAGTTCGAATCATCAGGACAGTTGAATAAAACTCAAGTCTACTTTTCGCTTTTGCTTTTTAAATAGATATTAACTTCAAGACAGGACAGAAAGACCTCAGGTCGATAGCCCGGACAGACTTAGGGCCACTTGCACCGCAGGTAGTTAATCGTGGTTAAAAAGTTAATCACGATTAAGCCTCTGATTAAGTCAAAATTCGGGAATATAAAAGTGTTATAAATTTGAAAGATATCCCAAATGTCTCTTTGATTAATATGTTATTGTATAAACAATTGCGAATAAAATTGTTGTGTTTTAAAGAAGTACTAACCGGTACTAACTATTGATTAAAGTTAATCGGCTGTGGTGCAAGTGGGCATTACCCTTTTAACTTTAAATTGTATATAATGTAAATATTTTGTTAGCGTCTGAATAAAGATGTTTTTCTCTCTCTTCGTCGAAATAACAATGAACAGGTTCGTAAACAACTTAATTACTTTCTCCATTACGAAGTACGAGAAAAGATTGTGATTGTTTTTTTACGGAAATATCCGTTTAGGGGTCCCTAGATGCCATTTCAATAATTTCTGGATTTTGTGTGTGGGTGTGTGTGTGTGTCTGTCTGTGCTCACTGTATCTCAAAAACTAATAGAGCAATTGATATGAAACTTTGAACATCCGTCTTATTTAATAATCTGAAGAACTGAAAAGCTTTTGGTAAAATTTCGTACACCGGAAGTGGGCGTTCACCTTAACTGTTTTTTGTTTTTTGCCAATATTTTCTTAAATATAAAAAATATCACAAAAACATTTAAACAAACTTTGAAGACAACAAAGAAATGAACATCTTTTGCTTGAAAACATTTTTCATAAAATCATTTTTATTGGAGAAAAAAATTTATTATTTTTTTAAATTTTTGATTTATAATTATAAAACGATAATAGTTACAGCAAATTTATGTTAATAATAATTGTAGAGAATGCTAAAATGAACAACTTATAAAGAATAAGTTTTTTTCGAAATCCCTTTAGTTTTTGAGTAAACCGAATTTTTGAATTTGAAGTATAATTTTTCCATCTTTCATAATTTTGACGTTTTAAACGTCAGTTTAATCCACTCGATGTAAATTTAAAATATGATTTAAATTGAAAATAAACCATGAACGCGTAAATATAAATGTTATCATCAAATCGGAGAAAGTAACATGATGGCCACATCACCATTTTTTAAATATATATTAACTTCAAAACAGAACAGAAAGACCTCAGGTCGATAGCCCCTTTTAACTTTAAATTGTATGTAATGTAAATATTTTGTTAGCGTCTGAATAAAGATGTTTTTCTCTCTCTTTGTCAAAATAACAATGGGCAGGTTCGTAAACAACTTAATTTTCTGTTAATCGGATTTCACTTGGAGATGAAATGCAAAAAGAACTATTCGAAGGATTTGTTATTAAATAAATTTGAGACAACCTCACTTGTTGCAGATGCATTAAATAAGTTTAATAAATAATAATAATAATAATCTTTATTAACGGGCGTACCCTTTTTTACAATAAATACATAAATGTTTTTATACATGAATAATGACTTAATATATACACAACTACTAATACAAACGCTACTATAATTAATACATATTATAAAGATCTTACAGATCAACTCGCTATTGTAATAATTTGAGCCTTATTTAAAATACTATATTATCATGGAAAAGAATGAACCAATATAATGTCCCAATTTACTCTAAATAAATACAATTTGAACCTTTCATAGCTATATGAGAAAAGAGGAAATGATGAAATTTCGTTTAATCTATTAGCCACACGCATAATTCTACAAACAGGATTATTTTGACCATAATTCGTTCTATGAAAATTGTATCTGAATATTGCTTTGCTGCTGGTTCGAACACTTAAAACCAAGAAATGCACTTTACTCAATAACTCATGACATATTATTGGGCAATTTAGAATTTTATAAAGAAAACAAATATCGGCAACACCGAAAGACGAAAAGTAGCTATAAATTGCGAATGCGTTATTCAAAATTACAGTTTCATAATATTATAATTCCAAAACGTTTCTTACAGAAAAAATAATACAGTTATAATCTTCTACCTCTAAAAATGCTAATGTTTTTTTTACCTTATTCTGCTTGATTAACTTTATGAAGGTGAACAACCTCCTCCTCTGTATTATTATTAGCACTGACACATCACTTTTCAGTATATTACAATTTTAAAATCCAAGCAAAATTATGATACGAATGAGTTTGTATTATTATCGTATCAAGGAATGTTATGAATATTACAATGTGGACGTAATATAAGTAATAAGAGCAATTTTCAAAACAATTAAATTGCGATTCTGTGAATAATACAAATCCTCCTCTGGCCTACAAAAATCAGGGTATATCCATTAAAACGGCCTGCTCAATTTACAAGTCTATATGTCGGCCCTTGCTCGATTACGGCTGCATCCTTTTTCTCCGTTTCAGAAATCCCACAATAAATAATGTACTGGTAGCAGAGGGTTCAACCCTTCGTTCAATAACCAAAATGCGGAATCCTTCCAATCCACCATTCAACCCCTCCAATGTCCTACTTTACGACCTGTCACAACTCACCCCTATTGATGTTCGCATGGACAATTTATTCATCAAATTTGCAATCGAGAGATTCTTGATCTATATTGCCTTCAGCGCAATCCTACTACTCCCTGCAAATATAAATTCCCGGAAAAAACCCTGTATGAACTCATTAGTGTTATTCTCCCAACTATAGACACCTAATTAAATAATCTATAAATACAATAGGCTGGGCCGAAAGACCACTGGTCGATAGCCCATTCACTAAGTATGTAAATAGTTCTTCTTTTTATACAAGCTTGTCGAGAAAATGTGAATAAAGATATTTATTATTATTACTACAAATCCTCATAATTATATTTTGGGATAATTTACTGTTATAGTGGTGAAAGTTTTAATAATTTTGCAAGCTTAAATAAAATACAAAATTGCCACGTCTTAATAAAATTTTATTTGATCCAAACAAAATTAAACTGTGTTTTATCTATGTGGTAAGTAAAACACGTGTGTTGAGAATTTTCACAAATTTTAATGTCGAAACACTGCGACATATTTTTATCTGTCGATTTTGTCCATTTTAAACATTAGCAGTTACTTTCTTAGCTGTTCATCAATTAATAATACATTTAAGATTCATTATCTGGCTGTTTTATTTAAATTTCAGGGTTTTCCGTTGCCATTTTTGGTGACACACAACTTCTGTCATCAGTTAAGGCCGCTTCACAACAACCTGGGAACAGTAACAAGTTAAATAATTTGATTCGCATGTTGACATACACGTCTAATAACTAATTTCTGGTAAAGGGAACGAGAAGCTTGAAATATTTTAGTTTCCATTCGCGGGTTGTTGTGAAGCCGCCTTTATGTTTTAAGGGCTGGCAACTATTTTTGACTTTTTGATCTCACTGTATGGTAATTAATTAGACTCTTTTCTATTAAACAACGTTAAGCCTAGAAGTGTATTACATTAATAACAATGTTCTACAGCCTCAAGAAAATCTTGGTAAAAGCGATTTCATCAATTTGTAATGCACTCAGGCGCGCGCCCAGAAATTTGGCTTAGGAGGGGCTCACGCTTATAATAACTCACACAAAAACATATTTGTAAACTGAAGTCTTGAATATATTTTAAAAAAAGTGCATTACAATTTAAAAAAAATCTAAAAAGCACAATTTTACTACTATGGCCAGGTTTGGTGGTTAACATACGGTATATAAATGTTTTGGGGGGGCTCAAGCCCGATAGCTACCACCCTGAATGCACTTACCTTTTAGTACATTCAAATCATTGACATTTCCATCGATAAAAATCTTGAGGTGTATTATAATAATATTCTACAATCTCAAAAACTCCACTACTTCATCAATTTCATTTGTACTTACCTTTTATAATTAATTCAAATAAAATACACATTTATCAGCTTCACCTATCGAACAAGATAGCTGTGTTTGAAGAGTATGCTCTTCACGAAAAATTGCAACATTTTGTATTATCACAAGCACGTACTCGATATAAACATAAAATATTGCCATTTCTTAAGGGAGGTCAGCTGTCACCTGGGAAACCCGATTGCCGTAACAATCCCGACAAAACCCGAAACTCTAAAACGTTATTCACATCATAAAGATATTGCCATTTTTAACAAGTATACTCATCATGAATAAATGATAATATGACAAGTACCTACTCGACATAACACAAAATATTGTCAATTTATTCATGACGAGTATACTCTTCAAAGAGCTAACTGGTTACACGATATGTAAAATAAAAATGTGATAATTTTAAAATACTTTTTTAATTAAAAAATAAGCAAATTGTACAAAATGTGAACATATTACAACAGCCTAATGTTTATTCAGTGGCGTCCTCCTTAGCAACGCCGAACGGCTCGGCTATCTTCTCAGCCCCACAATCGGCGATCACAATATCCTCCGCCGGCTTGTCCCTCGAATCCGTCTTCGTGGCCTCGATCTGCCTGATGATGTCCATACCCTTGATGATCTTCCCGAAGACGACGTGCCTACCGTCCAACCAGGTGGTCTGTTTCGTAGTGATAAAGAACTGCGATCCGTTCGTGTCTTTTCCGGCGTTCGCCATCGACAGCCATCCGGCGCCGTAGTGCTTCAGCTTGAAGTTCTCGTCGTTGAAGCGCTCCCCGTAAATGCTGCGCCCGCCGGTGCCGTCGCCCTTGGTGAAGTCGCCCCCTTGGATCATGAAGTCCTTGATGACCCTGTGGAACTTGCTGCCCTTGTAACCCTCGCCGACCGGTTTCTGGGCGAGCTGGACGAAATTCTCGACGGTCTTCGGGACGGTCTTGCCGAACAGCCCGATCTCGATGCGGCCGAGGGCTTTGCCGCCCTTCGTGATCTCGAACCATACCTTTTCGGTCACCTTGGGGCCCTTGTTCGCGTCGCTGCGGGCCACCTGCAGCACCGCGAAAAGCCCGATGAAGAGCAGACCGAACGCCACGCCGTGCTTTTTGCTGATCATGTTGCGAAAACAAAGGATTCTCAAAGAATGACCGCTCGCTCGAAGTCCGCAACTTTTATCGTTCTGTTTGGCGTCGTTGCCAAGTGTGAAATAGAAATTTACTTTCTCGGAGTAATTAACATAAAATACTAATCATTTGCAATTGAGTATTGAGATACAGTCGTTAGGTATTATGGTGTGGAGTTAAATATTGGGTAATTTTTAATTTAAAGATTTTTAAGTGAAATAAAAATATGTAAAATTGGCAACGGTGGACATTTTGTTCGGAGTAATCAGACACTTGCTGAAATCTGATTGGTGGTTTCGGTTGCGCGCGAATTTAATTGGTTGTTTGGAACACGTTTTTTTCTTTTTAGCGGTGGATTTAAATTGATTTAAACTTTTATGAATCATCGTGGTGATTTACAAAACAACTATAATGTAGCAAAAATTAAAATAATAATCATTACAATGCACGTACACAATTTCAATTCGTAATCTTTTTTACTTTCTCCGTTACGAAGTACGAGAAAGTATTGTGATCGTGATTTTTTTTTCCAAAAATTTTTTTTACGGAAATATCCGTTTTGTGGTCCCTAGATGCAATTTCAACAATTTCTGGAAAAAAATGTTTTGTGTCTGTGTGTCTGTCTGTGCGCGCTGTATCTCAAAAACTAATAGAGCAATTGATATGAAACATTCAACATCCGTCTTATTTGATAATCTGAAGAACTGAAAAGCTTTTGGTAAAATTTCGTACACCGAAAGTGGGCGTTTACCTTAACTGTTTTTTGTTTTTTGCCAATATTTTCTTAAATACGAAAAATATCACAAAAACATTTAAACAAACTTTGAAGACAACAAAGAAATGAACATCTTTTGCTTGAAAACATTTTTCATAAAATCATTTTTATACGAGAAAAAAATTAATTATTTTTTTTTTAATTTTTGGTTTATAATTATAAAACGATAATAGTTACAGCAAATTTATGTTAATAATAATTGTCGAGAATGCTAAAATGAACAACTTATAACGAATAAGTTTTCTTTGAAATCCCTTTAGTTTTTGAGTAAACTGAGTTTTTGAATTTGAAGTATAATTTTTCCATCTTTCATAATTTTGACGTTTTAAACGTCAGTTTCATCCGAGTTTACACAACGCTTGATCTACATTTAAAATATGATTTAAATTGAAAATAAACCACGAACGCGTAAATATAAATGATACCATCAAGTCGGAGAAAGTAACATGATGGCCACATCACCATTTTTTTCTAATGTATTTATTTATCTAACGTTACATCCCAGTTAGCACACTTGTATCAGTAATATATCTGAGCTGAGAAAAAGTACTTGTTCTCAGTTTGAGCTTGCTCAGATATATTTCTGATACAAGTGCGCTAACTGGGATTTTTCACATACACGAAAAAAAACCGTAATTTGTAGATGCTTTCCCTCTGTCTTCACCTCGAGAATCCTGGGCATCTGGTCTATCTAAAACCTGTGTGGGAAGCTTCTCCAAATTCGTGAAAAAGTTTAAATATATATTTAGGCAGTAAACATCTATCAACATGATCCCTTGGCATTAATGCATTATTCGGTTTTCATAAATGATTTTAGAACTCGCAGGTTTACATTGAAAGTTAACACGCCCTACCCACGTCACAGGGTTACACCAATGCACCTTTACATTTGGTTATAGGAAAAGAAAGAAGACATATTCTATGAATCTATAAAAATTAGGTCCACTTGCACCGCAGGTACTTATTTGTAGTTAAAAAGTTAATCACGGTTAAACGTCTGATTAAGTCAAAATTCGGGGATATAACAGTGTTATAAATTTGTAAGGTATCCCAAATATATCTTTTTAATCAATATGCGAATAAAATTGACGTGTTTTAAGGAAGTACAAACCGGTACTAACCACTGATTAAAGTTAATCGGCTGTGGTGCAAGTGGGCATTAGTCTTATAAAACAAATAACTTCAATATTCAATATTTTGTAGATTTACAAACAGGTTGAAAATTCAAATTTTTAGATAAATTTGAGACCTCACTTGTTGCGGGAGCATTAAATACATTTAATAAAGACGAAAATAGCCTGAATATAGAAATCTTCAACTTGTTCGTAACTCTGCAAAATTATGTCTTATTAAGACTACAAATAACTTATCGAAAAAAAAATTTTTAGGTTATAATTACTCTTGATTAAATTTATTTAAAACTTTTCCTGTTCCTTATGATAATTTCATTTGGGAAATTATCTACCCAAATATACCGCGAGCTTGGATGAATTATCAAAAACAATTTTTTTTGTACCTGTTCGACATAACATTTGTTGTCAACTGGTTATTAACCTCGAGCTGACGCTCTCGGTTAATAACCAGACAACAAATGTTATTGTCTCGTTAAATTACTAGGTAACAAGATACTCAAAAAACTATTTTTTGATAATTAACCTCGATCTAGGTATATTACTACCGATAATAAAATGAGAAATACAATACTTTTCGTCTTTTACAATTAACTAAAATTAACAAATCATCTACCGAAATAACTACTTTGTACCACTAGCCAGGAAAGTAGTTGTTTCAGTAGATGATTTGTTAATTGTAGTCTCTTAGAGACTTTTAAATTGTAGAAGACGAAAAGTATGGTATTTCTCATTTTATTTCATTTTTCTACAAGGTGTCAGGGAATTTTTATTTTATTTACGGTGATAATAATTGAACTCTGAACTCAAACACACATTCAAATGTATAGATATCCTTTATTACATCATAATTACATCACAAATCACCGCATTTTCTTCAACTTCAACAGATGCGTCCGCAGGGCGATCTGCTTATCTTTAAAGCTCCTCTTCACCTTCCCCCTGACTTTATGTTTGACCATCTGGAAGCTCTTCGTCTTCTTCTTCTCCCGGTGCGTCTTCGAGCAGTGTTCGTTCTGCCTGCCGTCCTTGTACCCGAACTTCTCGCGATCGCTCTGTCCGCGCCGGACCGTCTCCAGTCTCGACTCTTTGTCGTGCTTGCGTTTCTTGAAGATGTTCTCGATGTCGCCCAGCTTGACCAGACTCGAGGGCGGCTTGATGGGTTCCTCCAGTTTCCTCTTCACGCCGTGTTTATCCGTTTGCATTTGTTTCTTAACGTTGGCCATGTCGATGCGCTTGAAGTCTTCGTCGGTGAGGAGGCGCTCGATCGAGACCTTTTGCGCCTGTTCTTTTTTCAGTTTTCTCTCCATGAGTTTCTTCTCTTTGCCTTTGAGGGGAGTAGCTTTCTTCTCTGAAAAATAGTTATGATAAAAAGTTAAAAATTTAAAAATCAGTTTTTAAATCTCCAGGGAGATCCAAAAATCGAAAATAGTATAGTAATAGGCAGCATATTTTCTGATAATCCCTATAATAATTCAAGTAAAATTGTATTGGCTGTCTGGAATTATCCAACATATTGTTAATTGTTTTAAAAATACTTTTGTATGTTTTATTTGTCGATTTTGTTTATTTTAAACATTAGTAGTTATTTTTAGAACTGATCTTCACTATTAATGATATTTTTAGGATTCGTAATATAGTTGTTTTATTTAAATTTCAGGGTTTTCCATGTCAAAATTCCCATTCTTAGTGACGCCACTGAACTGTTATACCTCATTTAATAACCAGGCGGACTAAATGCGAAAGTCATATTTACACTATAAAAAGTCACCAGAAAAGTAACCAAAGATGTTTTGGCGGTAAAAATAAAATTATTTCAAATTTGTTTATCCATAACATTCATTCAAAACACAAAAACTGAGGCGAAACGCGTGTAACCGGTGGGACACAAGGAACGGCGAGAGATCAGCTGATCATAACAACGGCCATTACTGTTTTAAGCAGTTTGGGCCTGTGTAAAAACGGCGCCCGCTTGGCCAATCACAACAACGTATTTTCGCGGCTATAATTTGATTTAGTCCGGCTGGTTATTAAATGAGGTATAGTTAGGGTATGTTTTAAGAGCTGCCTACTATTTTCGATGTTTTGATCTCACGGTATAATTTGTATTGAAGCTTATTTCTCCATCAATGATCTAAATCCATTGAAAGTGTATTTCAAGACATACAACCTCACTAAACGCTGTTTCCATTGATGGAAACTTTAAAAATAATTAATCTTATATACATTATATCTTTATCAACAGACTGATGACAACAGTAGCATCAGCCATCCAACTTTAGACCCAGAACAACAACCCGGGGTATAACAAGAGATATGAGAAACAGGGCATAACAAAATTGAGCTTTACGCCTCTAATATTGGATGGCGCCACAAAAGAAATTCCATGGATTTCTGTAAATTATGTTTGTTGTTAACACTAGATGGCGCTTTGCCGGTAAAATTTATCTACACGGCGCGGCGTGTAATTTCGCAAGTTACTTGAAACATAGAATGTCAAGCAGTGCGGAAATCAAGGACGAATAAAATAATCACTTTTTATGTCAGCCTTATAGCAAAATATATGTGTACCAGTGACGGTTCGCGGGTTTTTTTCTGGTACGGCCGAGGAACAAGAGGTGGTAATACAGATAGGTAGGGTCAGTTGCAGAGACGGCTGGCTGCGTGACCGCACCTATCTGTATTACCACCTCTTGTTCCTCGGCCGTATCAGAAAAAACCCGGCGAACCGTCACTGATGTGTACATCACCCGATGAAGTTATTAACGAGGTAAATATTGGCAAACAAAATCACTGTTTTACTATTTATATTAAGTAGAATAAATACTACACAACTTGCCCAACTAGTTTTATTCACACGAATATTCTCGCACGGAGAATGCACAAAACATGTGGAAGTATTAATATAAATTGTAAAACAAATAAAACCAAGTGTTTTTGATTACTAATATTTAACTTATTTTAGTGCAGTACGAAATAATACACATATAAACACACACGTAACGGTTGTGTGCATGTCGATGCTAGTTCACGCCGCTAATCACAGATGGCGCTTATCTATTCCACTTTATAAACACGCCTTGTTGCTTCCTGTTATTCCATGACCATAACATCCAGCATTTATGCGAACTAAGCCCAAATTAAATAATTTATTGATAATGCACTTCAAAAGGAATAATACGATATGTAGCGCTATCTTGACTTTATTCGCAACAACTAAATGTATTAATTGAAAGTGCATTTCAAGAGATACAACCTTATTTAAACTAACGAAATCCGTTAAAAGTGCATTTCAAGAGTTACAACCTCATTTGAACCAACGGAATCCATTAAAAGTGCATTTTAAGAGTGATTTCTCAATTAAACTAAAGAAATCTATTGAAAGTGCATTTAAAGAGATACCACCTCATTTCAACTAACGAAATCCATTGAGAGTGAATTTCAAGACATACCATTGAAGCTACACGATTTATTAATGTTTCAGAACGAATTACATCATCAGAGTTAAGGACTCACGCGACGCCCAAATCATACAAAGAGTTGACTCATTAAATGTTATTTAAAAGTACTTACTTTTACCATCCGTTGCGACAGGCTTAGCATCACCACTAATCTCTAATTCACCGTCTTTCTCTTCTCCATCTTCCAATGTTTCATCACCATCTTCTTCTTCCTCATCTCCTTCTCCATCATCACTTCCCCCAGCAATCTCCTCATCAGACGAATGCGGCATATCCACCCACTCATCATCATCGGACCCACTTTCCGAATCAATCTCAACGTCGCTGTGGCTCTCCTTCAACAGCACTTCGGCTCCGGGAACGAAATCCTTAGCGTCCACCTGCCCGTAATTCTTAACCCCCACTTCGGACTGCGCTTCCGTAGGGCGCCCCCTATCTTTCTTCTGCAGCAAATCAGGCCTCAGACTCCTGAACAGCTGAATGAGCGAGCGCGCGGCCATCATCACCGACCTGTCCTTGTAAATCTTGTACTGAGCCAAATCGTGGAGTAAATCCTCGTTCATGGACAGAGGGCACCGAGCGCACACCTCCTTGATGGCGTTCAGACCGATCGCCATCACGTCCGAGGAATTCCGTTCGGTGACGAAGTTATTCGCCATGGTTTTCAGGATCGGTTCGATGACGTCCGGCGGAACGAGCTCGTGGCTCGCTTGCGCGGTGAACTGCAGGATCCTGGTGACCTCCCGCTGGTGGGGTTGCATGAAACGTTGGAGGTAGGGATAGAAGTTGAAGAGGAAGAGCTCGTGGAGTCCGACCAGCCGCGAAATTACGTCGAGGGTCATGAGTTTGACTTCGAAGCGCTTGTTCGAGGATTCCAGTTGTTTGAATAGTTTTTCTGCCATTCCTTAAAATAAGAAAATACAGTGAAAATTCATGATTTATGAACAATACTACCAACTGACATGAGATCAAAAAGGCAAAAATAGTTGGTAGCCCTAATAATATAACCTAACTAACAGAAGTTCAGTGGCGTCACTATGGAAATTTTGGCATAGAAAACACTGAAATTTAAATAAAATAGTTAGATTATGAATCCTAAATGTATTATTAATACTGATGATCAGTTCTAGAAATAACGGCTAATGTTTAAAATAGGCAAAATCGACACATTTTTAAAACAAGTAACCTTAAAACAAAATGTACACTGCACTGCATTGGAGAATTCCAGATGGCCAATATAATTTTACTTGGGTTATTCTAGGGATTTTCAGAAAATTTGTTGCCAACTATTTTTAAGTTTCTGATCTCACTGTATAAAATGTGATCAGTTTTTGTGAAATATACTCTCAAATACCTTGTGGATCATGAATTAATTGAAGAGCCGAAAAATTAAAAACTGGTGCCTGCGACTTTTTCTTCTGCTGCTTCACCGCCAGCTTTTTGGCCTTGCCGAGTTGCTTTTCTCGCTTCTTTGTCTTCTTGTTCACTTTATTCGCCATCATTACTTCCTTCAGGTCAATCTCCTCCTCGGAGTCAGAATCATCCGAATCCTTTTCTTCGGGATCTTTGCCTAAGAAGAACTTTAAAGCACCCACCATTACCTAAAAAATGAGAAAAACATCTTAACTAACACACATACAAATGAGAATTTAAGCAACTCCAATACATAAACTGTTTAAAATTAATTTATTATAAATATGGTATTTGTAATGATCAAGAAAGAATTTTGTTAAAGAAATAAGAGTATAAATATCTCTTTGTTGCACCAGGAACTTCATGAAATTGCAACCAAAGTTGTTACTAGTTTTTTTGTACAAATAATTTATTTCCATCATAAAAAACTTATGGTATTATTCTGAAGAAAAATGTTAGCGTTAACAGCGGTGTTATTTGCTAACATCGACAGATGTACAATTCTCTACACAATGTCTGTCAACTAACATCGACGTATATTAACATTTTCGATGTTAAACAACACTTGTCAAAACGGTCGAAGTTGATGTTAATGGTGATATACATATTTTGAGGTTATTTCGTGATTTGTGTTTTTCGTCAACAAAAAACTCAAATGGAGTAATATTTCAAATTTGCTTGACAAAACACCAATGTTATTTTTAAAAACATCCTCCGAAAAGTATTATTAATCATTTATAATAAAACACATGAAGTTGGTCGCGCTGTAGAAGTTACACTGTTGCCAATTTGTCTACATCGGGTTGTTCAGAATACAGTTTTTAACAGCACTGTTCAATTAAACATAACATTGCAATGTTAATAACAGTTGTTCAGAATAACAACATTAGTCAACAAAAAAAAAAATTGTTCCAATCCCTACCTTCATAGATTTAGAAAAGCACGCAGTAGCCACAACATTAACAGTCTTCGCATCATTCCAAACATTTTTCTTGTACAACTCGACCATGATATCCAAAGACATTTTAGCGGCCCGAACGTTCGAATCGTTCAGCATGGTGTACATAAAATTCTGCAGTTGAGTATTCAACTTGGCGTTCTTGTGTTTCGCGTTCAAATTCTTTATATCCGTGACGATGTGACTCTCGAGAAAAGTGCGGAGAGCCTTGTCCTGACACCTAAGCAGTTTGAAGAACAGCTCGAGGAGGTCGGTGGGAGTGAGCAAATTCTTGTTTCTCAGGAGGATCAGAGCCTTGCAGAACGTCATCCGCATGCTATTGTCGAGGACGGTGTTGTGCTTCTCGAGGAGGTCGATGAGCCGCTGCGGGAAGCCGGAGAGTTCTTTCGGGTAGCACTGCGACACTTGGGCCAGGAACATGACGAGATCGTCGAGTGTCTTGTTGGTTTGCTCGGGGGAGAGCTCGAAGACCTCGATGGTGTTCTCGAAGTGCTGGTGTTGCTGCTGGAATTCTTCATGGTAGGAGGCCGGGTCGCGTTTTATCAGGTTCTGCAATTGCGGCAGATTATCCGGCAATTGGTTATTTTGTCGTCGAACCATTGTTTTGCTCTACATAACACATGTATTAAAGTGAGGTTATGTTCGGTGAAAGGAGTGAAGTTTGCGAGAAAACTTTATTGCAACGTTGCCGAAGTTAAAATCGATGTCACAGATGCGATAAGAAAATAAGTAAATTATAGTGTTAAAATTTTTTAGATTGTACCAGGAATTAATTAGTTCTATAGACTTATAAATTATAGGATTATAAAACATCTCAAGTGTCCATTTTAATAATAATAATAATAATAACTTTATTAATGTCAGTACATCTACAGAGGATGTTTACACAGGTAAAGAAAAAATATAATAATACATTCAACTTATATCACTATTTCTATTATCTAACAATATAATAATTCTGAATTTATTGGCTCAAATATTCTTTCACTGAAAAATAAGCTTGCGCAATCAATATTTTTTTTATTTTGGCTTTAAACAGGTTTGTTTCCAGCAGCTTTATATCATTTGGTAGTTTATTAAAAAGCAGTGGCCCGTAATATGACAGTGCCCATCTAGTTCTATAGATGCGCCCATATTTTACTTCTAATTCATCATTTTCTGTTATTATTACATTATATGTATAAAGGCAGCTTCACATCACCCCGGGAGCGGCAACAAGAACGGGAACGAAAAATTAAATGATAAGATTCACATGTTAACATAGCTACGCAATTAATAACTAATTTTTGGTAACGGGAACGAGAAGCTTGGCATATTTTCGTTCCCGTTCGCTTTACCGTTCCTTGGTTGTTGTGAAGCTGGCTTAAGTCTGCATTGGGAATGTAGTTTGGTTCAGAAAAAAAGATGCAGGTATAGAAATCTTACTAAATAAAGATTATCATGGTTCAATTTGAACCCCCTTCTTATTTCATATCTTGGTGTATATAGGGTTGCATAGCATCCGAAAACGAAACTAACAAATATTTAAAATGCTTGCAATAAAATTATTATTACTATTCTAACAGAAAATATTTCATATTTTATATCTTGGTGTGTATAGGGTTACATAGCAATCAAATTGCGTTTATATTGCAGAACAAATGTATGTAATTCAGTGACGGTTCGCGGATTTTTTTTTCTGGTACGGCCGAGGAACAAGAGGTGGTAATACAGATAGGTAGGGTCAGTTGCAGAGACGGCTGGCTGCGTGACCGCACCTATCTATATTACCACCTCATGTTCCTCGGCCGTACCAGAAAAAAACCCGCGAACCGTCACTGATGTAATTGTAAATTTAATTGTAGCAGTAATTTAAACTTGAACAAATATTTAAAATGTTTGCAATAAACCTATTATTACTAACAAAAAATAAATTTATGCACAGAAATTAAAATGCAGGTATGGAAATCTTGCTAAATAAAGTTTGTCATTGTTCATTGTTTGAACCCCCCTCGTATATCTTGGTGTATATGGGGTTGCATAGCTTCCAAATGGCTGTTATATTACAGAACAAATGTATTTAATTGTAAATTTAATTTTAGCAGTAGTTTAAACCTAAACAAATAATTAAAATGCTTGCAAAAAAATTATGATTATTAACAAAAAATGAATTTATACTTGGCAAACTTTCGACGCGAAGCCAATTTGGCGGCAGTCTTTTTAAACAAAACTGTGTAAACAATAATGGCGTGAATTCAAACCCGGTTTTGTTGGTTATAATCGTTTGCCTCCACTTTACACCCTTACCTAATGGTTTTCTTCCCGTCGTCACCTGAAGAAAGTACCATGTGCATGCGTAGGTTAAGAACATGTCTATTTTTAAACTCCTAGCGATGAACGTAAGGACTGCCATCAAGAAAAGCGATTGTCTCTACGCGAAGCAGAGAAGATCCATCCGGCACGTTGCCTTCGAAGACATCCCGGATGTGTCCGTGTCCATAATCCGAGGCCGGTTCAAGAAGCACGACATCAGCTTCGAGGAGCACTACACGAACTTCGTCGTCGGGTGTCCGATATGCACGAAAGGGAAGGAGCCCGTTGCGGACAAGGCGAGGATATTCATAAATAAACGCACAGGTAAAGTTGCAAGTATAGTAATTTAGTTTTATGCGGTTCATTCACTTCGGTTTCAGGTGCATTTTCTTGTGAGTATTGCCAGCACACGGGATCGTGGAACGATATGTATTCGTATCTAACTGCTAAAGACGATAAACGGAAAATTTGCAAAGATGGCTTGATTGTTAAGGAACTGGAAAGGTTGCAAACGTTTTTGAAAGCTATGAAGAAGAATTCTATAACTTTTGATAAGATAGATGATGAGGAGTACAAACGGTTGCTCGAAAAATTTAAGTTTCCAGTAAGTATAAACAAGAAATTCGTGTAAATGGCTGGATGATTTTCACATCGTAAAGTTTTAAATTTCTGCTGCTTTGGTGGGAGAATTTGTAAGGCAAATTATAAGGAAAGAAAGTGTCTGTATTTACTGTTTCCTTATTGATAGAATTTACAATATTAAACGTTAAGCCCCGGCGTACATATATTTTTTTTTTTATTCCTCTAACCGGGTATTTATTTCTCGTTTTTTCAGTTCTATAAATATATACAGTAACATCAAGTTTGTACTGAATTACAAGCGTGGTATTAAAGTAATGCCTCATCAAATAACTGAAATAAGTTCCATAAGGTTAGTATTGAATCGTGAGGTCGCGTTGTGTACACGCTGCCTGAAAAAAATATATACAGGGTGGCATTACGTTCATACCTTACGGTCCCAACGTCATATGTTATTGAGGCATCAGGTTGATGCCTCGCCGGGCTTAACGTGTTAACACATGATACAGGATGAGTGTTTTCGTTTTTCTACATGGGGATCTCGAAAACTATTAGAGATAGAGAAATGGTTAAATGGGGAAAGAAGTGCAGTTTTAGGAGCCCAATTAAATAACACTCTCAAAGTTTTCAAAAAGTGAAGGGTATTAGATATTTTGAAGAATGTAAAAAGTGTCAATTTTTTCAAATAAATATGTTTCGGTTATTATGACAGATTGAAAAAAACTGTAAAGGACAAAGTTGTAGATAATGTTACACAGCTTAATAAAATAAATTCAGAAAATCTTTGCGCCGTTATTTTCCGAGATATGACTCAAACTTACATTTTTTTAAATGGAAATCATAGTTGGCTATGACCTCATTCGAAAGACTGTTTTTTTCTCTTTAATCCAATATCACATATGACGTAGTTATTTTTAAAAATAAGCGGGTTACAGTCATTTTTAAGTTTATTATAAATCAAAAAATAGTTAGCCATGAAAAAGATGAAAGTAAAACAATTTCAGTTGTTTATAACAACAATAAAACATTGTAGTCGCTGTAAAGTCTTAAACAAAATCTTACACAAAAACTAGAAGGAATATTATTTGTCAAAAACATAATTACCACAGCACGTAAATTATGTAGGAATGAAACAAAATAAAACAAAAATTTGGGCCTCGTAACATGTTAAGTATTAAAATGAAAAATAGTACCTAGTGATTTATTTAATTATTTATTAAGTTTTTATTTTCCTCAACAACACACTGTGAGATGAGAACAAAAAACTCTACAAATTTACTCAAAATTGACTAGTTTATAATTTTGAAAAAAAAATGAAACATCCCATTTATAGTTTCTAAGATAATCGCACCGTAACTGAGCTTCTATCATTCTTAAATCGCCAATTCCTACGAGCGGTTAAAAAAATATAAAAACAAATACCAGAAACTAGAAACTCTACAAATTTACTCAAAATTGATTGTAGTTTATAATTAAAAAAAAAAATTAAACACCCGATTGATAGTTTTTGAGATAATTGCACCGTAACTGAGCTTCTATCATTCTTAAATCGCCAATTCTTCCGAGCGGTTAAAAAAATGTAAAAACAATTGCCGGAAACTGGAAACTCTACAAATTTACTCAAAATTGATTGTAGTTTATAATTTTGTAAAAAAATTAAACACCCGATTGATAGTTTTTGAGATAATCGCGCCGTAACTGAGCTTCAATCATTCTTAAATCGCCAATTCTTCCGAGCGGTTAAAAACATATAAAAACAATTGCCAGAAACTGGAAACTCTACAAATTTACTCATAATTGACTGTAGTTTATAATTTTGAAAAAAAATTAAACACCCGATTGATAGTTTTTGAGATAATCGCACCGTAACTGAGCTTCTATCATTCTTCAAATCGCCAATTCTTCCGAGCGGTTAAAAAAATATAAAAACAATTGCCAGAAACTGGAAACTCTACAAATTTACTCAAAATTGATTGTAGTTTATAATTTTGAAAAAAAAATTAAACACCCGATTGATAGTTTTTGGGATAATCGCGCCGTAACTGAGCTTCTATCATTCTTAAATCGCCAATTCTTCCGAGCGGTTAAAAAAATATAAAAACAATTGCCAGAAACTGGAAACTCTACAAATTTACTCAAAATTGATTGTAGTTTATAATTAAAAAAAAAATTAAACACCCGATTGATAGTTTTTGAGATAATTGCACCGTAACTGAGCTTCTATCATTCTTAAATCGCCAATTCTTCCGAGCGGTTAAAAAAATGTAAAAACAATTGCCGGAAACTGGAAACTCTACAAATTTACTCAAAATTGATTGTAGTTTATAATTTTGTAAAAAAATTAAACACCCGATTGATAGTTTTTGAGATAATCGCACCGTAACTGAGCTTCTATCATTCTTAAATCGCCAATTCTTCCGAGCGGTTAAAAAAATGTAAAAACAATTGCCGGAAACTGGAAACTCTACAAATTTACTCAAAATTGATTGTAGTTTATAATTTTGTAAAAAAATTAAACACCCGATTGATAGTTTTTGAGATAATTGCACCGTAACTGAGCTTCTATCATTCTTAAATCGCCAATTCTTCCGAGCGGTTAAAAAAATGTAAAAACAATTGCCGGAAACTGGAAACTCTACAAATTTACTCAAAATTGATTGTAGTTTATAATTTTGTAAAAAAATTAAACACCCGATTGATAGTTTTTGAGATAATCGCACCGTAACTGAGCTTCTATCATTCTTCAAATCGCCAATTCTTCCGAGCGGTTAAAAAAATATAAAAACAATTGCCAGAAACTGGAAACTCTACAAATTTACTCAAAATTGATTGTAGTTTATAATTTTGAAAAAAAAAATTAAACACCCGATTGATAGTTTTTGAGATAATCGCACCGTAACTGAGCTTCTATCATTCTTCAAATCGCCAATTCTTCCGAGCGGTTAAAAAAATATAAAAACAATTGCCAGAAACTGGAAACTCTACAAATTTACTCAAAATTGATTGTAGTTTATAATTTTGAAAAAAAAATTAAACACCCCATTGATAGTTTCTGAGATAATCGCGAAGATATAAGTTCAAGTATAAATATAATACATAAGACATAAACAAGAGGAAAATAGGCGGAGTTTAATTTTAGTGATTTTATAAAACGCATTATTTGTTACATTTTATTTTTTTAAGGATCTGATAAGTAAAGAAACAATATCAAATTTAGGAATACAGTTAGACATTACACGTTCGAATCTTTACTTCCCGCTACTGAATACCGCCTTTAATTTGGTCGGGTATAAAGTGATAAACTATAAATCTCAAAGTGGATCGATTGAGCCGCATCTGGAAAATACCCAATCCACCGGAGTGCTTGTGTCGAAATCTTCTAGGAATAGAGAAACATGCGTCGCGGTGGCTAATATAGCAGATCTGTTGGTGCTGGTCAATGCTGGAGTTCCTTACACAGTGATTTGTCTTCCGAATGGTCTTAAAGGACTGTCTCAGCACGCTTTACCGTGCTTCGACCGGTTCACCAAGATAATTTTGTGGCTCGGAGAGGATCTGGTGGCGTGGGATGCTGCACGGATGTACGCCAAGAAGATGGGGGAAAGACGATGTTTAATTATCAGGTATGTATGCATAGGATGACCTTTATAAACTTTATCAAAATTTTTTTGAAAGATAATAATAATTACCTCTAAAATTATAGACCTGCGGATAGGGTACCGTTACCTCACGTGGAACCTCACCAAAATTTTAAGACGGTATTTGATGGTGCCAAACCGGTGTGGCATAAAGCTATCACAACATTTGCGAGCATGCGCGATGATGTGTTGGCAGATTTAAAAAATATTGATAGGGTAAGAAGATTTATGAATGGAAACTAATGTCTCCTCATGAGGAATCCAATTATTTTTATTTGAGAACGTGTACTAATTTTTTTTAAGGTACAAGGTATTAAATGGAGCAGGTATCCTAGTTTAAATAGGATTTTAAAAGGCCACAGAAGGGGAGAATTGACTGTTTTTACTGGACCGACTGGAAGCGGTAAAACAACTTTTATTAGTGAATATTCATTGGATTTGGCTATGCAGGGGGTACGTATCTATCACTGCAAAATAATTGTCCTACAATCGGTAATAAATCTCAAAGTGTTTGTAACAATCAGGAATCCAATAAACTAATTGGATATATTCATTAAAAAAAAACATCAAGTGTGCCGACTTTTTCGTTTTAAAAATTTAAGTTGGCACACTTGTTAGGAATTGACATATAAATGGCAGATCTTTCCAGAAGTCACAATTATTCCGTGCTCACAATGGTTCACAGCAACCAGCAAAAAACGTTTCTAATTGAAAGTTATTTCCGAAAGGGGCTAAAGTGGACGGAAATTGGGTGTATTCATTCGACGCACCTTCAGCAGAGTTTCAGGAAGAATTTCCTAACGTGCCTATTATTTATGATGAATTTAAAAATACCTTATCACGATCTGTTGTATTATTTCGTGAAACGGGTAGTATTCTCCTTAAACCAGGAAGTGGTAGACCAGTCAAACGAACTCGAGATGCTATTGACACAGCCCAAGGAATTTTGGAAGCTGAAACTACACTACGTCTTCTCTGCGTCGTTTATCACAGCAAATTAATTTATCGGTAGGAACATAACCTCAATATGTTTTACCAACTTAAATTTTTAAAATTAAAAAAATCATGAGGTTTTTTTTTAATGAATATACTTTACGTTGTTACATTTGGGTTAAGAAATAACGCAGATGATGGTAGTGTTTGAACTCGTTGATTTATTACGACTAAAATACTCGTTCGAGTTATTTCTTCTCCCAAAAAATAATAATTTTTTTATCCATGGCAACCGCTCCATTGCTACCTTGCATTTACACTTGAGATGTTTATTATAATCTTTGTATTTGTTAATTATGTTTATTTCAAGGTGAACACTTTGTGGGGAAGCTTCGAAATTCGTAACGCCCGACTAGCTCGAACTATGCTGCAACAGATGTCGGGCATACCACTAGACGAACACATAGAAAAATACGACTACTGGGCCGATAAATTCGAGGAACTTCCCATTTACTACATGATGTTCCACGGCCAGCAAACTATAAAAGTCGTGATGGAGGCAAGTACAACTTTAACGAGAATGCACATTTCTTGAGCAATCCTTTCTGTTGATTTTTAGATAAAGGGTTGCTTGAAAACATTGAGTAATATTGGCTCGTGAGTTATTACAACGAAATTAAAACGTAAACCGTGACACGGTGTTTCTAAAAAATCAAAATTAAAAATTCAATGGAAGGTACTTCTGGAAAAACAAAATCCGGGGTCATGTCAGAACTAGTATGGAACATTAGACAAGCTTGAAAAGAAGTATTAAATTCCTGTGAAAGGAAAATTAATTTCTTAACCCACCCTATGTTAGTCTAGTCGCGTGGTCTACAGTCATAGACCACTCTTTTAAAAACGATTTTAACACGATGATTTGTGATATTTGCACATACAATATAAATAATACATAAATATAAATAGACACACTATTTAAAATATAAATCAAATTTAGCTATAATAGAGCCTTTTGAAAATGGTCTATAACCGTAGACCACACAACTGAACTCGTCACGAATGTACATGCACCTAACGGAGGGTTAATCATCCCAATAAATCATCATTAGTTATTCTTTGCCTTTACACATTAATTGTAATTAACTATGAAAAACTACAGACCGGCTGTGAACTAGTGCAGTAGAGTCACTAATAGAGAATTAGAATTAGCATGAACGACAAGATGAGGGTAAAACATTGACTTTATAAATAAATGGAGACACACATGAAGTTGGTGTTAGCAGTCCATATTTATATATTCAAAGGGATAAAGTAAACTTGTGGCTGCAATTTACTCCACCAAAAGACAAGAAATTGAACTTTTAATTCTCTATTTATTTAGACGCCGCTGCGTACTATTTTTAGTGTTATAGATAAATTTTTAGGCGATCGAACACGCCACCTACGTCCACGATATAGCCCACGTGATCATCGACAATCTGCAGTTCATGATGGGAATGTCGGAGGATTCGAGGAACGTAGACAGGTTCTGGAAGCAGGATTTGATTATTGCAAATTTTAGATCGTTCGCCACGAGGAAGAATTGCCACGTCACTCTGGTGATACACCCCCGGAAGGAAAAGGAAGCCGAGGACTTGACGATGAGCTCGATTTTTGGAGGAGCGAAGGCCTCCCAGGAGGCCGACAATATTCTGATCATACAGGATAAGCGGTTGGCTTCCCTGAAGGGAAGGAAATATTTGCAGGTACGCTTCGTGAGAGTAAATCAGATTTGCGCGCTTGGCTGATGTATAGTTTCTTCTTGGCTGTGTTAATTGGGGTTGTAAATCTGCAACTTTTCTGTATAGTTACCCAAATAATAATTTGAAAAAATGGTCATAGATCTATATAAGGCCACATAAGTTATCTATCAGGCTATTTTTCGCTTAAGTACTTTTTTATTGCCTAGATTTTGAATTCCATTCTTGTTGGAATTCAAATTTTACTTTCCTACACCTGTACCGTAATTATCTGTACAAATCAAATCTCATTTATTTTACAATTACTTTATTAAAAATAAAATTGGCAAATAATTTTTTTTTTCAATCAAAATCTCATTATGATGGTCCTTTTTTTTAATGTGAGTGGTTTTCAGGTATCAAAAAATCGATACAGTGGGGACTTGGGAATTATACCGCTGGAATTTGAGAAGCGCAGCTTAAGTTTTGCACCAAAAAGAAAGAAAGAAGAAAAGGAAAAGGAAAAGGAAAAGGAGAAGATCTGAGTTTACCCGAATTTTGTATGATGTTTTTTTTATATATTTTGTATACATAAAATATTTATTGTTGATTTTGTATTAAAATAGTACCTGATACACAAATCTTTTCAACTTCTTCACTCGGAACTTTATTATTTCGAAATTTTTACAACATGTTTATTTAAAAAAATTAAATGATTACAAGTTTAGCAGCGATTTAACGTTCTAATTATCAAAAGTATGTAACAGCGGCGGCTCGTGGATGTTTGGCGGAAAGGCAACGAAAGAAAATTTGTCCGAAAATGCAACGGAATGTTTGCTTCCTTTATTAGAGTAAGTAGTGTAGCACGAGCGACATCTTCGTCTTTGCCTCACCGACGGAAATCCACGAGCCGCCGCTGCTATGTACTGAAATGATCCAGAAAGATGATCGTCCAGAGTACAGTCCTTTCACAGTTAGAACAAATCTTGTATCTTTACTACCAGTCTAATAATAACAGTACCAGTCAGCCATCCAACTTTATTTCAACATATACAATTTACAAATTAAATATTAAATTTAAATTGCACGCTACCTGTTTGCGTGCGCCATCTAGTTGTGTTCGCAGTAACTAAAGAAATCCATTGAAAGTGCATTTCAAGAGATACAACTTCATTTAAACTAAAGGAATCCATTGAAAGTGCATTTCAAAACATACAACTTCATTTAAACTAAAGGAATCCATTGAAAGTACACTTCAGGATATACAACCTCATTTAAACTAAAGGAATCCATTGAAAGTGCATTTCAACACTACATTTAAAGGTATGTGTTCTGTGATTTAAACCAAAGGCATCCACTTAAAGTGCATTTCAAGAGATACAACCTCATTTAAACTAAAGGAATCCATCGAAAGTGCATTTCAAAACACAACTTTATTTAAAATAAAGGAATCCATCGAAAGTGCATTTCAAGACATATAACCTGTTTTAACGCTGTTTCCGCAAACTTGAAATACAATTGTTATGGATAAAATATTTAATTCTAAATCGAATGATGTATAATTTTATACAGCTAAGAAAATTTGGGAACTTTCCAGTAATTTGCTAATGAAAATTAAGGACGAGCAACTATTTGCTGTAAAGCGTAAAAATCAAACATGGAGCATTTTGCAAAATGTCTCCAATAAAAACGGGTTTATTACTATTCAGTGACGGTTCGCGGGGTTTTTTCTGGTACGGCCGAGGAACAAGAGGTGGTAATACAGATAGGTAGGATTAGTTGCAGAGACGGCTGGCTGCGTGACCGCACCTATCTGTATTACCACCTCTTGTTCCTCGGCCGTACCAGAAAAAAACCCCGCGAACCGTCACTGGTAATAGTGATGATTAATTATTTAACTTATTATCTTGTTAACGCATTACAATATGGGAAATCCTAATCTCTATACGGGCGTAAAATTTGTTTTAAAAAATAAATAAATAAATAAAAAATATTTAAAAACTTAAGAAGAATGAAATCTTTTAATTAATTTACTTATAGATATTTAAATATTTAAATAGCAGACACATTGATATAATGTAAACGCCTAATCGCAAGCAACCCAATATACGCACAACTACTATTACAGTAAACTGAATTACCGGCTCGGGTTAAATTTTAATTTGCAAATTACTGAAGAGCCGCTAAGTTTGCTTAGCTATTTTACACATAATTCGATTCAGAATAAAATATTTAATCGTATAATATACAGCACATTACTGTATGAAGTTCGAGGGTTTTGGCGCCATTTGCAATCGCCACTTAATAGTTCACTAGTTGCCGGATAGATGGCGCAATCATGGCCAGAATGATTTAAATTTTTTGTTTGCATTTTTAAAGGCTTGTACTTTAATTAATTGAGGGCCGATATTATTAAGGTCATTTAAATTTAATTGACGATTAAATTTTAATTGACATTTGTCCTACATGTATTTTGCATATAACCAAATTTCATTTAAATTTTAATCTTCAGTTAAATTTAACTGACCTTTATAATACCGGCCCTGAAACGTTTAAAATCTAAGGTTTTTAATATTAAATTAATAGTAGTAATGCGTATATTAGGCTGCTCGCGATTAGACGATTTTATTGGTCCATTGCATCTGCAATATAAATATTTAAATATCTACAAGTAAGTGAAACTAATTAACTATTTAAATATCTAAAAATCTTTAGGTATGTACAATTTAATTTACTTGCAGATATTTAAAGATTTAAATTGCAGATACATTTATTTAATGTGGTCGCCTAATCGTAGGCAATGCAATACACGCACAACTACTATTACAGTAAACTGAATTATCGTCTCGGACTAAATTTTCATTTCCAAATTAGCGAAGAACCGCTAAGTTTTCTTAGCTATTTTACACATCATTTCATCCAAAACGAAATACTTTATCGCATAATGTACAGCACAGTACTGTATAAAGTTCGAGGGTTTTGGCGCCATTTGCAATCACCACTTAATAGTTTACTCCTTGCCTGATAGATGACGCAATCATGGCCAGAATTATTGAAATGATTTGTTTGCATCTTTAGATGCTCGTAACTTTAGAGGATTTGATGATTTTAATCATTGTTGAAACGTTTAAAATCAGAAGTTTTTTATTTTAAATTAATAGTAGTTCTGCGTATATGGGGTTGCCTAAAATGAGTCGTTTATATTATATCATTCCATCTGCTATTTAAATATCTACGAGGAAATTAATTCATAACATTCTTGTTGAGTTTTTAAATATTCTGTAATTATTAAAACAAAAATTAGATCCACGAATAATTCACTATCCACTAAACTTTTTTATAGTTTATCCCCACGATAACAGAGGATACGTCGAAATAGAGATTATGATTTCCTATAAATTATTGCATTACCAAGATAATAGGTAATAATTATTAAGACCTGTATTGCAAAATCGTGTATATTTATTTTTTAAGCTCTGCAGTAAACTGAATTACCGACAGGTGCTCGTACTTAATTTTCATTAGCAAATTACTGGAAATTCGCTAAGTTTCGTCAGCCATTTTACACATCATTCAATTCAGAATTAAATATTTTATCGTTTCGTGGATAACTCACGACTGGATGTTTACACTTTAATTATAAGTATAAAGTTCGAGCGTTTTGGCGCTGCCGGCTATCATCACTTGGAAGTTCAGCCTTCGTCCGGAAGATGGCGCGGAGGTAGAGGGAAATACGAATATATATATATACGAAATACGAAATATGTTTGCATTTTTAAAAGCTTTTTAATTATAATTCTGAGGGATAATTTTGATAATTGGAAAGTTAAATTACTGCTCAACTTATAATCCTTTAAACTTTTTAAATAAACGCGCTTTTAAATAAAACTGCGGAATAATAAATATAGCGGTCGCAATATTTCAACGCTTGAATTCATTTGAATGATTCAAACGGTTTAATAAAAAAAAACAATCAAGTTAGGAAATGTATGTATTTTCTTTCTCCAAACATGAAAAGTCAATGTATTTACTTTACATTACACCTTTATCATTGTAATCATAATTTTCTTCATGAAGGACAGGTAAGTGAACGCCTCCTGTCATCGGTGCTAACAATTCCTTACCATTATAATTTCGTGTGAGCTACAAAATTTTGTTTCAGAGTTGGTTGTGAGATAAATAAGGCATGTCCCATATTATTCTTAGTTCAATTGAATTAGATTTAAAACAAATTAATTAATCTCAGACATGACTGTTATGTTTCTCTCTCTCTCAGGCATGGCCAACTCTAAAACAAAATTTTGTTGCTCACACCTTACAAATTATTAATGCGGAGTTGAAAGTTTAGTAAAAAGCCAATGCTGAATTTTAAAACGCCTCCTTGGAATTGATTCCTTCTGAAGTCCTTTGTGTACTGGCGGTAAACGAGGTAAGCATGGGGGGAGCATCTTCCTGACATTATTATTAAATCACGTATATACGTTTCTGTAACATCAATTAACGAGGGGCACCAATGTTTATTTACACTGCGCGGGAGCGCCCCCTTTGATGACAGATTAATATTGGATGCCATTAATATTTAATAGGTACATCTTGATTGTAATTGTAAACGCCCACTTGTTGCATAAACATTATATAAATTTCATAAACGAATGTACATACATCTGTTTTTCTGTAAAAACCAGAATAAACTTATCTCTGAAAAAATATGTTCAAGGTGTGTTCAATTAATTATTTCTTCAATCATTTTCTGAATCGTTCATCAATTGTAAGTTGTATAAGATTTAAGGCGTCCGATTTGCGAATTAATACCTGAAACTATAAGTAAAGCAAAAGCAAGAGTGTGATTGGGGTCTCACAAACCCCTCCCTCAATCTCGTATAACTTTTTAAAACCCCTTATCTTATGGATGAGAGAGCCAATCAAATACCAGGTCTAATATTTAATATTGATAACTTTATTTGTTCATCGTTCCCGCGGATATTCAAATGAAATCCGATCGAAAAAAACATGGCGGAAGTCCAAAATGTAAACATCTGCAGGTCGTGATGTGCGCAGGGTGCAACAATCTCTGGAATAACCATTATCTAATCAAACCCGCCGAATTTCGTTAACTCGTCGTGACCTCAACAGTGAGACGCGACCGGCGAAAAATGCGGACCACCGTTTGCCTCACTCTCGTCCTCGCCCTGGGCGTCACGGCCTCCTTTGAGGTTAACAAAAAACCGACGATTCTAATCAGCGTGCTGGCAAGGAACAAGGCGCACACACTGCCCTACTTCCTCACCCTGCTGGAGGCGCAAAACTACCCCAAAGACAGGATCGCTTTGTGGTCAGTGTTTACGCGGAGCACGTGCATGGCGTCGTCGTGGCCACGCCCAGCGTGCGAATTCAATTGTTTCGTGTTGCAGGTTGCGCAGCGATCACAATTTCGACAACACCGTGGAAATTTTGGAGAGGTGGCTGGGGTCGGTGGAGGGGCGGTACCGTTCGGTGAATCGGGAGTTTGCGCGCGGCGATGAAAAGTTCCCGGATGAAAATGGGTTGGCGCACTGGAGCGTGCACCGGTTTCGTCATGTGATTTCCCTGAGGGAAGCCGCTTTAAATTACGGGAGGGATGTGTGGGCGGACTACTTGTTGGTGAGTGTTTTGATAAACGGTGGAATTGTGAATTATTTTGTTCGCGGAAAATTTTCGAATTCGAAATTTTAAAGGAAATTGATGGCGGTTATTTTTGAAAAATGTCTGCGTGTCAGTCAGTCTGTTTCACTGTGTGTCCGTTTGAGGGCGCTGTAACTAAAAAAAACTAAAAGAGATTTTCGAGTAAAACATCAAACTAAAGGACACTTTTACTTAGTTAATATCACACTGTTTATTTATTAGTGACTGCAGTTTCAGTGTGATATTAACTAAGTAAAAGTGTGTTTTATTTAATTAAAAATGTATCACGAAGTAAGTGCCGCCAACCTCAATCAGTCAAACTAAAGGTTTTCTCAGCGATACGAAGAAATTAAAAGTTTTCTGAAGTGACTTAACTCCCTATTCTGGGGTATGACAAGGCATAAAAAATTTAGTTTTGAAATAAATCACTATGGCCCATATTCATACCCCACGTTTAGAGTCGCTTTTAACTGAATGATGAAAAACTGTGAGAATAATATGACAACGTATCATTTATTTGGGCGGGAAATTGAAAAAATTTAAAATAAATACAACGAAAATCGAAGAAATTTTGCAAAAATACGTACATAAAACACATTCAACATTTTGAATCAGCTGCATACATAGATTTTATCATAATTCCTTCGACTTTCGTTCTATTCATTTCGAATGTTTACTTCCCGCTCAAATAAATGACACGTCATATTATTCTCGAATTTCTCAGTCATTTAGTTAAAAGCGATTCTAAATGAGATGTATGAATACGGGCCTATTGCTTTGTTTGTATAACTTTTGAAAATAACAATAGTGTTTTATTTATTATATAAAATGTATAACGAAGTAGAAGCCTCCAGTATTAATAACAATTTAGTTTTTGTGGTTACATTTGGATGGCGCCACAAAAGAAATTCGATGGATTTTTGTATAAATTTGTTGGAACCAGTTGAAACTTTCCGTCCCAATTGATCTACATTCCGTGTCTCTTCCTGTAATTTCCAATGTGGCCTGAAGCGTAGAATGCAAACGGGAAAACGACGACTAAGCAAGAAATTAATTATGCATGTATGTACAGTTGCCTATAATGACCGTCCAAACATTCATCATGTGAGAATTTACGGATTTTCTCTATCCATCAGTCTTGTCAAAATTTTCAGGTTTAAATTAGTCGAAGCAGTTTTTACTTTCTCCGTTACGAAGTACGTGAAAGTATTGTGATCGTGATTTTTTTTTCAAATTTTTTTTTACGGAAATATCCGTTTTGGAGTCCCTAGATGCCATTTCAACATTTTCTGGAAAAAAAATGTGTCTGTGTGTGTGTGTGTCTGCTGTGTGCGCTGTATCTCAAAAACTAATAGAGCAGTTGATATGAAACTTTAAACATCCGTCTTATTTAATAATCCGAAGAACTGAAAAGCTTTTGGTAAAATTTCGTACGCCGGAAGTGGGTGTTTACCTTAACTGTTTTTTGTTTTTTGCCAATATTTTCTTAAATATGAAAAATATAACAAAAAAATTTAAACACACATTGAAGACAACAAAGAAATGAACATCTTTTGCTTGAAAACATTTTTCATAAAATAATTTTTATTCGAGAAAAAAATTTATTATTTTTTTTAATTTTTGGTTTATAATTATAAAACGATAATAGTTACAGCAAATTTATGTTAATAATAATTGTAGAAAATGCTAAAATGAACAATTTATAAGGAATAACTTTTTTTCGAAATCCCTTTAGTTTTTGAGTAAACTGAGTTTTTGAATTTGAAGTATAATTTTCCCATCTTTCATAATTTTGACGTTTTAAACGTCAGTTTCGTACGAGTCTACAAAACGCTCGATGTACATTTAAAATATGATTTCAATTGAAAATAAACCATGAAAACGTATATACAAATGGCTATGATACCATTAAGTCGGAGAAAGTAACATGATAACAGAAATAGCCCTGTAAATTCCACACTTTCATCGACAGATGCTCGACATTTTGTCAGACACATCCTTAATAACATATCTTTAGATCTTCTTAAAGAAAATTATCCGAACAAAACTGAAAGACAAATTTTGAAGACAAAATTGCACTTTCCAGAAATCGTCTTGTATATTCCACAATTTTGTCGACAGATGCTTGAAATTTTCACAAATACATCTTAAATAATATATCTTTAGATATGTTTTAAAAAATCATCCGAACTTTCTTCTAACAAAAATGGCAGCACTAGAAGACAAATTTTGAAGACCGAAAATGCATTTTTTTCAGAAATCGTCCTGTAAATTCCAGACTTTTGTTGACAGATGTTTCAAATTCTGACAGATACATCCTAAATAACAAACTGTTCAAAGAAAATTATCCGAATTTTGCTCTAACAAATCTGGAAGACAAATTCTGAAGACAAAACTTGCACTTTTCCCAGAAATGGCCCTTTTAATTTTGACAAATACATCATATATAAAATATCTTTGGAGCCGCCCAAATAAAATTATCCAAACTTTGCGGTGACAGAAATGGCAGCGTTTAAAGTCAAATTTTGAAGACCGAAAATTCACTTTTTCCAGAAATCGTCTTGTAAATTCCAGACGTTTGTTGACAGATGCTTAAAATGTTGACAAGATAACATATCTTTAAAACTGTAAAAAAAAAAATATCCGAACTTGGCTCTAACAAAACTGGAAAACAAATTTTGACACTTTTCCAAGAAATCGCCCTATAAATTCTACAATTTTGTCGACAAATGCTTGAAATTTTGACAGAGACATCCTAAATAACATACCTTTAGATCTGCTTAAAAAAATTATCCGAACTTTGTTCTAACAAAACTGGAAGACTAATTTCGAATACAATAATTGCACTTTTTCCAGAAATCGCCCTGTAAATTCCACAATTTTGTAGACAGATGCTTGAAATTTTGACAGATACATTTCAAATAAAACATCTTTAGAACTATCGAAATAAAATTATCCATAGTTTGCGGTGACAAAAATGGCAGCGCTTGAAGACCGAAAATGCACTTTTTTCAGAAATCGTCCTGTAAATTCCAGACTTTTGTTGACAGACGCTTGAAATTGTGACAGATACATCTTAAATAATATATCTTTAGATATGTTTTAAAAAAATCATCCGAACTTTCTTCTAACAAAAATGGCAGCACTAGAAGACAAATTTTGAAGACCGAAAATGCATTTTTTTCCAGAAATCGTCCTGTAAATTCCAGATTTTTGTTGACAGATGTTTAAAATTTTGACAGATACATCTTAATATATGCTTAAAACTGTTCAAAGAAAATTATTCGAATTTTGCTCTAAGAAATCTAGAAGACAAATTTTGAAGACAAAAATTGCACTTTTTCCAGAAATCGCCCTTTAAATTCCACAATTTTGTCGGCAGATGCTTGAAATTTGAATAGATACATTCTAAATAATATATCTTTAGAATCGTCTAAAGAAAATTATCCGAACTTTTCTGTGACAAAAATGGCAGCGCTTAAAGAAAAATTTTTAAGACTGAAAATGCACTTTTCCCAGAAATCGTCCTGTAAGTCTAAACTTCTATTGACAGATGCTTAAAATTTTGACAGATACATCCTAAATAAAATATCTTTAGAATCGATAAAATTATCCAAGTTTTTCGGTGACAAAATAGGCAGCGTTTAAGGACAAATTTTGAAAACCGAAAATGCACTTTTTCCAGAAATATGTTTTAAATTGAAAATAAATCATGATAGCGTAAATACAAATATTACCATCAAGTCGGGGAAAGTAACATGATGGCCACATCACCATTTTTTTATTTTGAGTTTTAATGATTTTTCCACGAGATTTTTTGAGCCGCAAGTGTCCCTAAACGATACTCGCACAGATAGAGTTTTTCGTCTTTGACTGGCTGTAACTAAAAAACTGTGCGTATGACATGTTTTGATCGGTAAATCATGAGCTAGAACATGTGAAAATGAGTCAATTTTACCGGGAAACAAATCCCTTGAGATTACTGCGGGGTCCTTTGTAATGTATACCATTTTATTTATTCCAGGCAATCGATGCCGACGCTTTCCTGACAAATCCCAACACCCTAGACACTTTGACCAGGAAGAACGCTTCCGTATTAGCCCCCATGCTCAAATCCGACGGATTATACTCGAATTTCTGGCACGGCATGACAGAAGATTACTATTACGAGAGAACAGAGGACTATAAGCCGGTACTAAACCGGGAACGAACGGGCTGCTTCCCCGTCCCTATGATCCACTCCTGCGTCCTCGTCGACCTCAGAAAAACACGCTCGGATTTCCTAACGTACGATCCGGAAAATATATACAATTACGACGGCCCCACCGACGACATCATCGCCTTCGCCGTGTCCGCAAAATTGAACGGCGTGGAATTGCAAGTGTGCAATGATGAGGTCTACGGATTTATAATGGTGCCGCTGGAGCAGGAGGACGACGTCGAGCACGATCATCTACAGCTGACGAATTTAAAGCTGGAGATCCTCCACGAGAACGAGCCAATGGCGGCCGGGGACCTTTTGAAGGAGTACACGACGTTTCCGGTTAAGGATAAATTGGGTTTTGACGAGATTTACATGATTAACTTGCTGAGGAGGCCGGAGCGGCGCGTCCGGATGATGCACTGCTTTGACGAACTTGGATTGGATGTGAACGTCGTCAATGCTGTCGATGGAAAGTAAGTTTTCTTTTTCTAAATGCATGTATTATTAAACGAGTTACTTATGACTTTCGGGACTCCTTTAAGTACCAGGAATGGTTACTATATCTGTGGTAATTCTCGTGACGGCGCCGGGTAACACATTGTTATTTTAATAAATAATCAGAATAATAATAAGTAACAGTAATAATTGTAATTACAAAATATGTCATGTCAACAAATTTTTTTTCAAAGCCACCTTCGATTATTATTGGAATAATTGACAAAATGAGTTTTCTGCAAATAAATTTTAATGCGTTAGGAATTGCGATAGGGCTGTTATTAGGAAAAATGTTTGTTTTTTAATTCCCCATGAAATAACATAAAAATATACAGAGGCTCCAACTAAAAATAAAAAAAAAATACAGAACACAGGACGCTGTATATTCATTCTGGTGAATGTGCCGGGCGACACACTCGAGAAACAAATAATACAGAACATGAAATATTAAACACGTTACGATTTATTTATTTATTTCCTGCAGTCCGCTTACTTATTCATGAACGGGCCTAGATTGGCGGTGAAAAATGTTTCGTTATTCTCGAAGAAGTTTTCCACGGAATACGAATTGCGCTTGTATAATTGATCAAAGAATATATTTGTCGTTCGTTCGGTAAAAGACGTCAATAATTTTGCTCACGGCGATTTTTGAAGTGCAAAATTACTCTTTTCGTTCCTGGTCTCCTGTTACAAATCAAGAAAATTATTCGAAATTAAATTGTGGTACACATTCTGAACTGTAAATTTTCGATCGATTTTTAAGGTGCAAAATTACTCTTTTCGTTCCTGGTCTCCTGTTACAAATCATGAAAATTATTCGAAATTAAATTAGGGTACACATTCTGAACTGTAAATTTTCGATCGATTTTTGAAGTGCAAAATTACACTTTTCGTTCCTGGTCTCCTGTTACAAATCATGAAAATTATTCGAAATTAAATTGTGGTACACATTCTGAACTGTAAATTTTCGATCGATTTTTGAAGTGCAAAATTCCTCTTTTCGTTTCTGGTCTCCTGTTACAAATCGTGAAAATTATTCGAAATTAAATTAGGGTACACATTCTGAACTGTGAATTTTCGATCGATTTTTGAAGTGCAAAATTACTCTTCTCGTTCCTGGTCTCCTGTTACAAATCGTGAAAATTAGTCGAAATTAAATTAGGGTACACATTCTGAACTGTAAATTTTCGATCGATTTTTGAAGTGCAAAATTACTCTTTTCGTTCCTGGTCTCCTGTTACAAATCGTGGAATTTTTTCGAAATTAAATTAGGGTACACATTCTGAACTGTGAATTTTCGATCGATTTTTGAAGTGCAAAATTACTCTTCTCGTTCCTGGTCTCCTGTTACAAATCGTGAAAATTATTCGAAATTAAATTAGGGTACACATTCTGAACTGTGAATTTTCGATCGATTTTTGAAGTGCAAAATTACTCTTCTCGTTCCTGGTCTCCTGTTACAAATCGTGAAAATTAGTCGAAATTAAATTAGGGTACACATTCTGAACTGTGAATTTTCGATCGATTTTTGAAGTGCAAAATTACTCTTCTCGTTCCTGGTCTCCTGTTACAAATCGTGAAAATTATTCGAAATTAAATTAGGGTACACATTCTGAACTGTGAATTTTCGATCGATTTTTGAAGTGCAAAATTACTCTTCTCGTTCCTGGTCTCCTGTTACAAATCGTGAAAATTATTCGAAATTAAATTAGGGTACACATTCTGAACTGTGAATTTTCGATCGATTTTTGAAGTGCAAAATTACTCTTTTCGTTCCTGGTCTCCTGTTACAAATCGTGAAAATTAGTCGAAATTAAATTAGGGTACACATTCTGAACTGTGAATTTTCGATCGATTTTTGAAGTGCAAAATTACTCTTCTCGTTCCTGGTCTCCTGTTACAAATCGTGAAAATTAGTCGAAATTAAATTAGGGTACACATTCTGAACTGTGAATTTTCGATCGATTTTTGAAGTGCAAAATTACTCTTTTCGTTCCTGGTCTCCTGTTACAAATCGTGAAAATTAGTCGAAATTAAATTAGGGTACACATTCTGAACTGTGAATTTTCGATCGATTTTTGAAGTGCAAAATTACTCTTCTCGTTCCTGGTCTCCTGTTACAAATCGTGAAAATTATTCGAAATTAAATTAGGGTACACATTCTGAACTGTGAATTTTCGATCGATTTTTGAAGTGCAAAATTACTCTTTTCGTTCCTGGTCTCCTGTTACAAATCGTGAAAATTAGTCGAAATTAAATTAGGGTACACATTCTGAACTGTGAATTTTCGATCGATTTTTGAAGTGCAAAATTACTCTTCTCGTTCCTGGTCTCCTGTTACAAATCGTGAAAATTATTCGAAATTAAATTAGGGTACACATTCTGAACTGTGAATTTTCGATCGATTTTTGAAGTGCAAAATTACTCTTCTCGTTCCTGGTCTCCTGTTACAAATCGTGAAAATTAGTCGAAATTAAATTAGGGTACACATTCTGAACTGTGAATTTTCGATCGATTTTTGAAGTGCAAAATTACTCTTCTCGTTCCTGGTCTCCTGTTACAAATCGTGAAAATTATTCGAAATTAAATTAGGGTACACATTCTGAACTGTGAATTTTCGATCGATTTTTGAAGTGCAAAATTACTCTTTTCGTTCCTGGTCTCCTGTTACAAATCGTGAAAATTAGTCGAAATTAAATTAGGGTACACATTCTGAACTGTGAATTTTCGATCGATTTTTGAAGTGCAAAATTACTCTTCTCGTTCCTGGTCTCCTGTTACAAATCGTGAAAATTAGTCAAAATTAAATTAGGGTACACATTCTGAACTGTGAATTTTCGATCGATTTTTGAAGTGCAAAATTACTCTTCTCGTTCCTTGTCTCCTGTTACAAATCGTGAAAATTAGTCGAAATTAAATTAGGGTACACATTCTGAACTGTAAATTTTCGATCGATTTTTGAAGTGCAAAATTACTCTTTTCGTTCCTGGTCTCCTGTTACAAATCGTGGAATTTTTTCGAAATTAAATTAGGGTACACATTCTGAACTGTAAATTTTCGATCGATTTTTGAAGTGCAAAATTACTCTTCTCGTTCCTGGTCTCCTGTTACAAATCGTGAAAATTATTCGAAATTAAATTAGGGTACACATTCTGAACTGTGAATTTTCGATCGATTTTTGAAGTGCAAAATTACTCTTTTCGTTCCTGGTCTCCTGTTACAAATCGTGAAAATTAGTCGAAATTAAATTAGGGTACACATTCTGAACTGTGAATTTTCGATCGATTTTTGAAGTGCAAAATTACTCTTTTCGTTCCTGGTCTCCTGTTACAAATCGTGAAAATTAGTCGAAATTAAATTAGGGTACACATTCTGAACTGTAAATTTTCGATCGATTTTTGAAGTGCAAAATTACTCTTCTCGTTCCTGGTCTCCTGTTACAAATCGTGAAAATTATTCGAAATTAAATTAGGGTACACATTCTGAACTGTGAATTTTCGATCGATTTTTGAAGTGCAAAATTACTCTTTTCGTTCCTGGTCTCCTGTTACAAATCGTGAAAATTAGTCGAAATTAAATTAGGGTACACATTCTGAACTGTGAATTTTCGATCGATTTTTGAAGTGCAAAATTACTCTTCTCGTTCCTGGTCTCCTGTTACAAATCGTGAAAATTAGTCGAAATTAAATTAGGGTACACATTCTGAACTGTAAATTTTCGATCGATTTTTGAAGTGCAAAATTACTCTTTTCGTTCCTGGTCTCCTGTTACAAATCGTGGAATTTTTTCGAAATTAAATTAGGGTACACATTCTGAACTGTGAATTTTCGATCGATTTTTGAAGTGCAAAATTACTCTTTTCGTTCCTGGTCTCCTGTTACAAATCGTGGAATTTTTTCGAAATTAAATTAGGGTACACATTCTGAACTGTAAATTTTCGATCGATTTTTGAAGTGCAAAATTACTCTTTTCGTTCCTGGTCTCCTGTTACAAATCGTGGAATTTTTTCGAAATTAAATTAGGGTACACATTCTGAACTGTAAATTTTCGATCGATTTTTGAAGTGCAAAATTACTCTTTTCGTTCCTGGTCTCCTGTTACAAATCGTGGAATTTTTTCGAAATTAAATTAGGGTACACATTCTGAACTGTGAATTTTCGATCGATTTTTGAAGTGCAAAATTACTCTTTTCGTTCCTGGTCTCCTGTTACAAATCGTGGAATTTTTTCGAAATTAAATTAGGGTACACATTCTGAACTGTAAATTTTCGATCGATTTTTGAAGTGCAAAATTACTCTTTTCGTTCCTGGTCTCCTGTTACAAATCGTGAAAATTAGTCGAAATTAAATTAGGGTACACATTCTGAACTGTAAATTTTCGATCGATTTTTGAAGTGCAAAATTACTCTTTTCGTTCCTGGTCTCCTGTTACAAATCGTGGAATTTTTTCGAAATTAAATTAGGGTACACATTCTGAACTGTGAATTTTCGATCGATTTTTGAAGTGCAAAATTACTCTTTTCGTTCCTGGTCTCCTGTTACAAATCGTGGAATTTTTTCGAAATTAAATTAGGGTACACATTCTGAACTGTAAATTTTCGATCGATTTTTGAAGTGCAAAATTACTCTTTTCGTTCCTGGTCTCCTGTTACAAATCGTGAAAATTAGTCGAAATTAAATTAGGGTACACATTCTGAACTGTGAATTTTCGATCGATTTTTGAAGTGCAAAATTACTCTTTTCGTTCCTGGTCTCCTGTTACAAATCGTGAAAATTAGTCGAAATTAAATTAGGGTACACATTCTGAACTGTGAATTTTCGATCGATTTTTGAAGTGCAAAATTACTCTTTTCGTTCCTGGTCTCCTGTTACAAATCGTGAAAATTATTCGAAATTAAATTAGGGTACACATTCTGAACTGTGAATTTTCGATCGATTTTTGAAGTGCAAAATTACTCTTTTCGTTCCTGGTCTCCTGTTACAAATCGTGAAAATTAGTCGAAATTAAATTAGGGTACACATTCTGAACTGTGAATTTTCGATCGATTTTTGAAGTGCAAAATTACTCTTCTCGTTCCTGGTCTCCTGTTACAAATCGTGAAAATTAGTCGAAATTAAATTAGGGTACACATTCTGAACTGTAAATTTTCGATCGATTTTTGAAGTGCAAAATTACTCTTTTCGTTCCTGGTCTCCTGTTACAAATCGTGGAATTTTTTCGAAATTAAATTAGGGTACACATTCTGAACTGTAAATTTTCGATCGATTTTTGAAGTGCAAAATTACTCTTCTCGTTCCTGGTCTCCTGTTACAAATCGTGAAAATTATTCGAAATTAAATTAGGGTACACATTCTGAACTGTGAATTTTCGATCGATTTTTGAAGTGCAAAATTACTCTTTTCGTTCCTGGTCTCCTGTTACAAATCGTGAAAATTAGTCGAAATTAAATTAGGGTACACATTCTGAACTGTAAATTTTCGATCGATTTTTGAAGTGCAAAATTACTCTTTTCGTTCCTGGTCTCCTGTTACAAATCGTGGAATTTTTTCGAAATTAAATTAGGGTACACATTCTGAACTGTGAATTTTCGATCGATTTTTGAAGTGCAAAATTACTCTTCTCGTTCCTGGTCTCCTGTTACAAATCGTGAAAATTATTCGAAATTAAATTAGGGTACACATTCTGAACTGTGAATTTTCGATCGATTTTTGAAGTGCAAAATTACTCTTCTCGTTCCTTGTCTCCTGTTACAAATCGTGAAAATTAGTCGAAATTAAATTAGGGTACACATTCTGAACTGTAAATTTTCGATCGATTTTTGAAGTGCAAAATTACTCTTTTCGTTCCTGGTCTCCTGTTACAAATCGTGGAATTTTTTCGAAATTAAATTAGGGTACACATTCTGAACTGTGAATTTTCGATCGATTTTTGAAGTGCAAAATTACTCTTCTCGTTCCTGGTCTCCTGTTACAAATCGTGAAAATTATTCGAAATTAAATTAGGGTACACATTCTGAACTGTAAATTTTCGATCGATTTTTGAAGTGCAAAATCACTCTTTTCGTTCCTGGTCTCCTGTTACAAATCGTGAAAATTATTCGAAATTAAATTAGGGTACACATTCTGAACTGTAAATTTTCGATCGATTTTTGAAGTGCGAAATTACTCTTTTCGTTCCTGGTCTCCTGTTACAAATCGTGAAAATTTTTCGAAATTAAATTAGGGTACACATTCTGAACTGTAAATTTTCGATCGATTTTTGAAGTGCGAAATTACTCTTTTCGTTCCTGGTCTCCTGTTACAAATCGTGAAAATTATTCGAAATTAAATTAGGGTACACATTCTGAACTGTGAATTTTCGATCGATTTTTGAAGTGCAAAATCACTCTTTTCGTTCCTGGTCTCCTGTTACAAATCGTGGAATTTTTTCGAAATTAAATTAGGGTACACATTCTGAACTGTGAATTTTCGATCGATTTTTGAAGTGCAAAATTACTCTTCTCGTTCCTGGTCTCCTGTTACAAATCGTGAAAATTATTCGAAATTAAATTAGGGTACACATTCTGAACTGTAAATTTTCGATCGATTTTTGAAGTGCAAAATCACTCTTTTCGTTCCTGGTCTCCTGTTACAAATCGTGAAAATTATTCGAAATTAAATTAGGGTACACATTCTGAACTGTGAATTTTCGATCGATTTTTGAAGTGCAAAATCACTCTTTTCGTTCCTGGTCTCCTGTTACAAATCGTGAAAATTATTCGAAATTAAATTAGGGTACACATTCTGAACTGTAAATTTTCGATCGATTTTTGAAGTGCGAAATTACTCTTTTCGTTCCTGGTCTCCTGTTACAAATCGTGAAAATTTTTCGAAATTAAATTAGGGTACACATTCTGAACTGTAAATTTTCGATCGATTTTTGAAGTGCAAAATTACTCTTTTCGTTCCTGGTCTCCTGTTACAAATCGTGAAAATTATTCGAAATTAAATTAGGGTACACATTCTGAACTGTGAATTTTCGATCGATTTTTGAAGTGCAAAATCACTCTTTTCGTTCCTGGTCTCCTGTTACAAATCGTGAAAATTTTTCGAAATTAAATTAGGGTACACATTCTGAACTGTAAATTTTCGATCGATTTTTGAAGTGCAAAATTACTCTTTGCGTTCCTGGTCTCCTGTTACAAATCGTGAAAATTATTCGAAATTAAATTAGGGTACACATTCTGAACTGTAAATTTTCGATCGATTTTTAAAGTGCAAAATTACTCTTTTCGTTCCTGGTCTCCTGTTACAAATCGTGAAAATTATTCGAAATTAAATTAGGGTACACATTCTGAACTGTGAATTTTCGATCGATTTTTGAAGTGCAAAATTACTCTTCTCGTTCCTGGTCTCCTGTTACAAATCATGAAAATTATTCGAAATTAAATTAGGGTACACATTCTGAACTGTAAATTTTCGATCGATTTTTGAAGTGCAAAATTACTCTTTTCGTTTCTGGTCTCCTGTTACAAATCATGAAAATTATTCGAAATTAAATTAGGGTACACATTTTGAACTGTGAATTTTCGATCGATTTTTGAAGTGCGAAATTACTCTTTTCGTTCCTGGTCTCCTGTTACAAATCGTGAAAATTTTTCGAAATTAAATTAGGGTACACATTCTGAACTGTAAATTTACGATCGATTTTTGAAGTGCAAAATTACTCTTCTCGTTCCTGGTCTCCTGTTACAAATCGTGAAAATTATTCGAAATTAAATTAGGGTACACATTCTGAACTGTGAATTTTCGATCGATTTTTGAAGTGCAAAATTACTCTTCTCGTTCCTGGTCTCCTGTTACAAATCGTGAAAATTATTCGAAATTAAATTAGGGTACACATTCTGAACTGTAAATTTTCGATCGATTTTTAAAGTGCAAAATTACTCTTTTCGTTCCTGGTCTCCTGTTACAAATCATGAAAATTATTCGAAATTAAATTAGGGTACACATTCTGAACTGTAAATTTTCGATCGATTTTTAAAGTGCAAAATTACTCTTTTCGTTCCTGGTCTCCTGTTACAAATCGTGAAAATTTTTAGAAATTAAATTAGGGTACACATTCTGAACTGTAAATTTTCGATCGATTTTTAAAGTGCAAAATTACTCTTTTCGTTCCTGGTCTCCTGTTACAAATCGTGAAAATTATTCGAAATTAAATTAGGGTACACATTCTGAACTGTAAATTTTCGATCGATTTTTAAAGTGCAAAATTACTCTTTTCGTTCCTGGTCTCCTGTTACAAATCGTGAAAATTATTCGAAATTAAATTAGGGTACACATTCTGAACTGTGAATTTTCGATCGATTTTTAAAGTGCAAAATTACTCTTCTCGTTCCTGGTCTCCTGTTACAAATCGTGAAAATTATTCGAAATTAAATTAGGGTACACATTCTGAACTGTGAATTTTCGATCGATTTTTAAAGTGCAAAATTACTCTTTTCGTTCCTGGTCTCCTGTTACAAATCGTGAAAATTATTCGAAATTAAATTAGGGTACACATTCTGAACTGTAAATTTTCGATCGATTTTTAAAGTGCAAAATTACTCTTTTCGTTCCTGGTCTCCTGTTACAAATCGTGAAAATTATTCGAAATTAAATTAGGGTACACATTCTGAACTGTAAATTTTCGATCGATTTTTAAAGTGCAAAATTACTCTTTTCGTTCCTGGTCTCCTGTTACAAATCGTGAAAATTATTCGAAATTAAATTAGGGTACACATTCTGAACTGTAAATTTTCGATCGATTTTTGAAGTGCGAAATTACTCTTTTCGTTCCTGGTCTCCTGTTACAAATCGTGAAAATTTTTCGAAATTAAATTAGGGTACACATTCTGAACTGTAAATTTTCGATCGATTTTTGAAGTGCAAAATTACTCTTTGCGTTCCTGGTCTCCTGTTACAAATCGTGAAAATTATTCGAAATTAAATTAGGGTACACATTCTGAACTGTAAATTTTCGATCGATTTTTGAAGTGCAAAATCACTCTTTTCGTTCCTGGTCTCCTGTTACAAATCGTGAAAATTATTCGAAATTAAATTAGGGTACACATTCTGAACTGTGAATTTTCGATCGATTTTTAAAGTGCAAAATTACTCTTTTCGTTCCTGGTCTCCTGTTACAAATCGTGAAAATTATTCGAAATTAAATTAGGGTACACATTCTGAACTGTAAATTTTCGATCGATTTTTAAAGTGCAAAATTACTCTTTTCGTTCCTGGTCTCCTGTTACAAATCGTGAAAATTATTCGAAATTAAATTAGGGTACACATTTTGAACTGTGAATTTTCGATCGATTTTTGAAGTGCGAAATTACTCTTTTCGTTCCTGGTCTCCTGTTACAAATCGTGAAAATTATTCGAAATTAAATTAGGGTACACATTCTGAACTGTGAATTTTCGATCGATTTTTAAAGTGCAAAATTACTCTTTTCGTTCCTGGTCTCCTGTTACAAATCGTGAAAATTATTCGAAATTAAATTAGGGTACACATTCTGAACTGTAAATTTTCGATCGATTTTTAAAGTGCAAAATTACTCTTTTCGTTCCTGGTCTCCTGTTACAAATCGTGAAAATTATTCGAAATTAAATTAGGGTACACATTTTGAACTGTGAATTTTCGATCGATTTTTGAAGTGCGAAATTACTCTTTTCGTTCCTGGTCTCCTGTTACAAATCGTGAAAATTATTCGAAATTAAATTAGGGTACACATTCTGAACTGTAAATTTTCGATCGATTTTTGAAGTGCGAAATTACTCTTTTCGTTCCTGGTCTCCTGTTACAAATCGTGAAAATTTTTCGAAATTAAATTAGGGTACACATTCTGAACTGTAAATTTTCGATCGATTTTTGAAGTGCGAAATTACTCTTTTCGTTCCTGGTCTCCTGTTACAAATCGTGAAAATTTTTCGAAATTAAATTAGGGTACACATTCTGAACTGTAAATTTTCGATCGATTTTTGAAGTGCAAAATTACTCTTTGCGTTCCTGGTCTCCTGTTACAAATCGTGAAAATTATTCGAAATTAAATTAGGGTACACATTCTGAACTGTAAATTTTCGATCGATTTTTAAAGTGCAAAATTACTCTTTTCGTTCCTGGTCTCCTGTTACAAATCGTGAAAATTATTCGAAATTAAATTAGGGTACACATTCTGAACTGTGAATTTTCGATCGATTTTTAAAGTGCAAAATTACTCTTTTCGTTCCTGGTCTCCTGTTACAAATCGTGAAAATTATTCGAAATTAAATTAGGGTACACATTCTGAACTGTAAATTTTCGATCGATTTTTGAAGTGCAAAATTACTCTTTTCGTTCCTGGTCTCCTGTTACAAATCATGAAAATTATTCGAAATTAAATTAGGGTACACATTCTGAACTGTGAATTTTCGATCGATTTTTGAAGTGCAAAATTACTCTTTTCGTTCCTGGTCTCCTGTTACAAATCGTGAAAATTATTCTAAATTAAATTAGGGTACACATTCTGAACTGTAAATTTTCGATCGATTTTTGAAGTGCAAAATTACTCTTTTCGTTCCTGGTCTCCTGTTACAAATCGTGAAAATTATTCGAAATTAAATTAGGGTACACATTCTGAACTGTGAATTTTCGATCGATTTTTGAAGTGCAAAATTACTCTTTTCGTTCCTGGTCTCCTGTTACAAATCGTGAAAATTATTCGAAATTAAATTAGGGTACACATTCTGAACTGTAAATTTTCGATCGATTTTTGAAGTGCAAAATTACTCTTTTCGTTCCTGGTCTCCTGTTACAAATCATGAAAATTATTCGAAATTAAATTAGGGTACACATTCTGAACTGTAAATTTTCGATCGATTTTTGAAGTGCAAAATCACTCTTTTCGTTCCTGGTCTCCTGTTACAAATCGTGAAAATTATTCGAAATTAAATTAGGGTACACATTCTGAACTGTGAATTTTCGATCGATTTTTGAAGTGCAAAATTACTCTTTTCGTTCCTGGTCTCCTGTTACAAATCGTGAAAATTATTCTAAATTAAATTGTGGTACACATTCTGAACTGTAAATTTTCGATCGATTTTTGAAGTGCAAAATTACTCATTTCGTTCCTGGTCTCCTGTTACAAATCATGAAAATTATTCGAAATTAAATTAGGGTACACATTCTGAACTGTAAATTTTCGATCGATTTTTGAAGTGCAAAATTACTCTTCTCGTTCCTGGTCTCCTGTTACAAATCATGAAAATTATTCGAAATTAAATTAGGGTACACATTCTGAACTGTAAATTTTCGATCGATTTTTGAAGTGCAAAATTACTCTTTTCGTTCCTGGTCTCCTGTTACAAATCATGAAAATTATTCGAAATTAAATTAGGGTACACATTCTGAACTGTAAATTTTCGATCGATTTTTGAAGTGCAAAATCACTCTTTTCGTTCCTGGTCTCCTGTTACAAATCGTGAAAATTATTCGAAATTAAATTAGGGTACACATTCTGAACTGTGAATTTTCGATCGATTTTTGAAGTGCAAAATTACTCTTTTCGTTCCTGGTCTCCTGTTACAAATCGTGAAAATTATTCGAAATTAAATTAGGGTACACATTCTGAACTGTGAATTTTCGATCGATTTTTGAAGTGCAAAATTACTCTTTTCGTTTCTGGTCTCCTGTTACAAATCATGAAAATTATTCGAAATTAAATTAGGGTACACATTCTGAACTGTAAATTTTCGATCGATTTTTAAAGTGCAAAATTACTCTTCTCGTTCCTGGTCTCCTGTTACAAATCGTGAAAATTATTCGAAATTAAATTAGGGTACACATTCTGAACTGTGAATTTTCGATCGATTTTTGAAGTGCAAAATTACTCTTTTCGTTCCTGGTCTCCTGTTACAAATCTTGAAGATTTTTCGAAATTAAATTAGGGTACACATTCTGAACTGTAAATTTTCGATCGATTTTTGAAGTGCAAAATCACTCTTTTCGTTCCTGGTCTCCTGTTACAAATCATGAAAATTATTCTAAATTAAATTGTGGTACACATTCTGAACTGTAAATTTTCGATCGATTTTTGAAGTGCAAAATTACTCTTTTCGTTTCTGGTCTCCTGTTACAAATCATGAAAATTATTCGAAATTAAATTAGGGTACACATTCTGAACTGTGAATTTTCGATCGATTTTTAAGGTGCAAAATTACTCTTTGCGTTCCTGGTCTCCTGTTACAAATCATGAAAATTATTCGAAATTAAATTAGGGTACACATTCTGAACTGTAAATTTTCGATCGATTTTTAAGGTGCAAAATTACTCTTTTCTTTCCTGGTCTCCTGTTACAAATCGTGGAATTTTTTCGAAATTAAATTGGGGTACACATTCTGAACTGTAAATTTTCGATGGATTTTTGAAGTGCAAAATTACTCTTTTCGTTCCTGGTCTCCTGTTACAAATCATGAAAATTATTCGAAATTAAATTAGGGTACACATTCTGAACTGTAAATTTTCGATCGATTTTTGAAGTGCAAAATTACTCTTTTCGTTCCGGAGAGAGACGTTCTTTGTTTAAACTTGTTCGCATAACAGATGCGGATATTCCGCATTGTTTGGTATACCACAAGTTGATTGTCATGTTACACCTCACCGACGTCACTGAATTTCGCGATAAAAGGAAAACAGTTTTTTGTTAATTAATATTTGCCGAGTTGTTGAACATTTTCCGCAAATTTCCATTAAAACGAAGTGGATCATTTTATTTTCCAGAGAGTGGAGAAAGTGACGCGGTGTTTACATGATACAAGCTGCCCGAGGATATAGTGGATGGATGTTAAATTAATAGTTAAGAAATTGTGTGTTAACATTTATTAGTAATCTGAAATATTCCAAGATATTACAATATATAAAATAATTACATTGATTTATATACATAGATATAACTCAAACTATAAAGTCTTTCTTCCGTGTCCGAATCTTCAGGCCGTTGCCGCTTGGAGCTATCTTCAATCAGACCTTCGTTGCACCATTTATTTGGGATCACAAAAGAAATGATTTGTTTGTGCTTCAAGAAACACACGATTGTATCGTGCGTGATGATTGCGGGGGGGACGTTTATTTAAACGAGGGTATTGGGGTAGTTACTCGATCGGATGCTCTTCCTCGTCGTCAGGCTTCCATTCAGGTTGCACAGGGCCGTCACCCCGTGATTCATGTGACCTCGGTTTCTGCTACAAAATGCTCTTGTCATGGCGAGGTGCATTCGGTGCATTCCTTCCTGTAAATACAAAAAAGAAGTTGTTATTGAGATTGGAAATGTTATTATTTATTGATTACGAATTTAAACATTTATAAACTCGATGGATAGTATAATCGTCAGAATAGTCTCTCAGAAGAGGTTTTGCAGTGATGAACAGTGTTAGTATTATACATACCTTTATCTCAATCATTCTCGTTGTGTAAATAATCGGATTCGCCAAAGTCTTCAGTATGATCAACGTGTTCGAAATCCAACCGATGAAAAACCTCATTTGATAGTTCACGGGGAAATTCTCGCTGTTGTACACGCAGTCGTTGCAAACCAACAGAAACATCGTCATCGCCGGAAGCCAACCGATCATGCACGAACCCAGTATCAACAGAGTCGTATAGATGGCCTTCACGTTTCCCTCCATCGTCCTCCTCTGTTGCGTATTCGATTTCGACAAGCCTTTACACCTTTTGCTCCCGGAACGCGAAAGCTGCGCCCAGACTTTCTGCTGCCTTCTGACGATGAAAAGAATATGAGCGTAAAACACCACCATCATAATAATGGGGATGAAGAGCAGTATCGAGAAATTGGCGCGAAATTTGATTTCCTGCAGGAATTTCGTGGTGTTGTTCTGGTAATCTTGCCACGGATTGGTTTCCGACGCCATTCTGAAGTAAATGTTGAAGTACACGATGGGCAACAGCCACAGGAATATGGTCACGGTTTTGATCTTCCTGGGCGTGACCATCGTCGTGTAGTGCAGCGGTTTTAAAATCCCCAACCAGTGATTTATGCTCAGTGCCAGCAGATGGATCACCGTGATTACAATCCCGCTGAGTCTGTACATCTCCAATCCCGTCGATATGCTGTGGCTGGGCTCGATTTCGTAGACTTGCGGAAGGTAGCTGTTCAGGATTAATCCCAGACATAGCAGTGCGGAGGAGCATAGGTCTGCTGCTGCTAAGCTCAAGCTGATGTACAGGGTGGGAGACAGCGGCCTCTTGATCCAGTGTACCGAAAGTAGGACCCTTACGTTGACGACTATCGATATTAAGCAGATGATAAACATGAAGGGTATTGAATATTTGTATAGGGGTCCTAATGGATCGTCCTCCTCCTCTGTCTCGTTGACGTGTGATGACGTGTTTAAAAATACGATTGACGGCATATCTGAAACAAGGTGCACTAATTAGGTTTGAATGATGGATGGGTTTATTATAATGTTAGATGGAGGATAAGTTTATAAGTAGTTGAGAGATAAGTTAGCCCACCGGATGTTGACCTTGCGTTATAACAGATTGGGTGTCTTCATCTATGCTTAATATAAATTACTTATTTGATTTAACTAATTATTAGTTCGTTTTTAAAAGTAATAAAGACGAATAAATGAAGTTTATTTTTCGTCTTTAGTACTTTGATTCAATAAATCTGCAATAAATGAGGTTGTCTTAATTGAGTTTAGTTCGTTTTTAGTTAAATTTAATGATGATAAGAAATACCTGTGAAATATTTTTTTAACCCTTTCGGGACGAGCGCGGATTTGAATGATCATAGCCGGCCAAGTACGGGAATGTAGTGTTAAAACTGAAGGTAGGCGTAATGACTCTTTTGTTGTGAAAAGAAAACTTTATGCATGAAATAAATTTAAAAAAAAACATACATAAAAGAAAAAGAAAAACGTTGAGAATTGGAGAGCAAAAGTACGGCGCTCGGCCGGCAATGTGGAGAATGTAAAACGGCAGCCGTCCCGAAGGGGTTAACGGGGAGAAAGTTCTTATATGCATTACTGACTCGTTTCTTAAAGAATTGACCATATCTTCCGCTTATCTTTTATTGAAATGATGTAAATTGGAATAATTTTGTTTCAGGGCATTGAACGACTCATTTCTGGAAGAAATCGAATTTTTGCCTGAATATGCGGATCCGTTCCATAAGAGGTAAGCTTAAAATTTACTCGCATTTTTAAGTTTCATAAAAAGTTTAAAATTTGTAAACAATCTAGATATATAATCAAATAATTGGAAACGTTAAAAGTTTACGAAACGCGATTTTGTAGTTAAAATTTAAGAGAAACGAGGGGCGGTTGGTTGGGCCCTGTCGCAACCTCCAATCTACGGGCGATAAACAAGAGTTTACATTCCAAAATTAATGAATAACACAAGAGTAAGAAAGACAATTCAGACTTTATGTTATTGTGATTCACTTATTTATTGGTGGAAATATCGGCGCGTGGGCGTAGGATAGGGCTCACCCACCACCCACCGTATTAACTTTATTTTAACCTACAAATCCTGTGGGGTTAAAGGAACTTCTTTGGCAAATAATTGAAACAGTTAAAAGTTTACAAAACGCGATTTTGTAGTTTAAATTCAAGTGGAACGAGGGGCGGGTGGGTGGGCCCTGTCCCACCCTCCTATTTACGGATGATAAACAAGAGTTTACATGTAGAAATTAATTAACAACACAAGAGTAAGAATGACATTAAAGTTTTTACGTTTTTGTTATTCACTTATTTATTGATACAAATATCGGCGCGTGGGCAACAGGTTGGATTGTAGGATAGGGCCCACCCACCACCCACCGTATCAACTTTATTTTAACCTACAAATCTTGTCGGGTTAACGGAACTTCTTTCGCAAATAATTGAAAAAGTTAAAAGTTTACAAAACGCGATTTTGCAGTTTAAATCGAAGTGGAACGAGGGGCGGATGGGTGGGCACTATCCCACTCTCCAATTTACGGAAGATAAACAAGAGTTTACATGATGAAATTATCTTGTAACACGAGAGTAAAAAAGACATTTAAGAATTTTTACGTTTTTGTGATTCATTTATTTATTGGTGGAAATATCGGCGCATGAATAACAGGTTGGATTGTAGGATAGGGAGCAACCCACCCACCACCCACCCACCACCCACCGTATCAACTTTATTTTAACCTACAAATCCTGTCGGGTTAAAGGAACTTCTTTCGCAAATAATTGGAAAAGTTGAAAGTTTACAAAACGCGATTTTGCAGTTTAAATCGAAGTGGAACGAGGGGCGGGTGGGTGTTCACTATCCCACCCTCCAATTTACGGATGATAAACAACAGTTTACATGCTGAAATTAATTAATAACACAAGAATAAGAAAGACATTTCAGACTTTATGATTTTGTGATTGGAAATATCGGCGCGTGGCCAACAGGTTGGATTGTAGGATAGGGCCCACCCACCACCCACCGTATTAACTTTATTTTAACCTACAAATCCTGTTGGGTTAAAGGAACTTCTTTGGCAAATAATTGGAACAGTTGAAAGTTCACAAAACGCGATTTTGTAATTTAAATCCAAATGGAACGAGGGGCGGGTGGGTGGGTCCCATCAATTTAAGGATAATAAACAAGAGTTTGCATGCCGAAATTAATTAATAACGCAAGAGAAAAAAAGACATTTCAGACTTTGTGTTTTTGTGATTCACTTAGTTATTGGTGGAAATATCGGCGCGTGGGCAACAGGTTGGATTGTAGGATAGGGCCGCCACCCACCGTATCAACTTTATTTTAACCTACAAATCCTGTCGGGTTAAAGGAACTTCTTTCGCAAATAATTAGAAAAATTGAAAATGTACAAAACGCGATTTTGTAGTTTAAATAAAAGTGGAACGAGAAGCGGGTGGGTGGGCACTATCCCACCCTCCAATTTACGGATCACAAACAAGAGTTTACATGCCGATATTAATTAATAACACAAAAGAAAGATATTTATGTTTTTGTGGTTTGTTTATTTATTAATGGAAATATCGGCATGTGGGCAACAGGTTGGATCGTAGGATAGGGCCCACCCACCACCCACCGTATCAACTTTATTTTAACCTACAAATCCTGTTGGGTTATAGGAACTTCTTTCGCAAATAATTGGAAAAGTTGAAAGTTTACAAAACGCGATTTTGTAGTTGAAATGTAAGTGGAACGAGGGGCGGGTGGGTGGGCCCTGTCCCACCCTCCAATTTACGGATGATAAACAAAAGTTTACATGCTGAAATTAATTAATAACACAAGAGTAAGAAAGACATTAAAGTTTTTATGTTTTTGTGATTCATTTATTTATTGGTGGGAATATCGGTACGTGGGCAACAGGTTGAATTGTAGGATAGGGCCCACCCACCACCCACTGTATCAACTTTATTTTAACCTACAAATCCTGTCGGGTTAAAGGAACTTCTTTCGCAAATAATTAGAAAAATTGAAAATGTACAAAACGCGATTTTGTAGTTTAAATAAAAGTGGAACGAGAAGCGGGTGGGTGGGCACTATCCCACCCTCCAATTTACGGATGATAAATAAGAGTTTACATGCCGAAATTAATTCTTAACACAAGAGTAAGAAACACATTTCATACTTTATGTTTTTGTAATTCACTTATTTTTATTGGTGAAAATATCGGCGCGTGGGCAACATGTTGAAAAATGGAACATTTTTGATTCAAAAATTTTAAGCCGTATATTACTCTTTTCGTTTTTGCTATCCTGGTACAAATTCACAAATTTTCGGTCGAAAAATTGATCATTTTTGAAATAAAAAATTTAAAATATAATAATAAAAAATATAATATAATATAATATATAATATCTAAACAATCTAGATGAATAAGCTTAACAACACAACAAATAAAAAAAACGTGCCGGCCCTTGGAACACTTCGAAAAAAAATAAATTACTTGCAACACGCACCGAGAATGGGTGCACCGGCACATTAACTGAAGTTTTTGTCAAAGTTCGGTGTCCGCTATGAAAAATCTAAAAATATGTAAACAATCTAGATGTATAGGCCTAACAACACAATTAATAAAAAAACGTGCCGGCCCTTGGAACACTTCGAAAAAAATAAATTACCTGCAACACGCACCGAGAATGGGTGCACAGGCACATTAACTGAAGTTTTTATCAAAGTTTGGTGTTCGCCATGAAAAATCTAAAAATATGTAAACAATCTAGATGTATAGGCCTAACAACACAATAAATAAAAAAAACGTGCCGGCCCTTGGAACACTTCGAAAAAAAATAAATTACCTGCAACACGCACCGAGAATGGGTGCACCGGCACATTAACTGAAGTTTTTGTCAAAGTTCGGTGTCCGCCATGAAAAATATAAAAATATGTAAACAATCTAGATGTATAGGCCTAACAACACAACAAATAAAAAAAACGTGCCGGCCCTTGGAAAATTCAGTAATATTATTTGCATCATGCAAATTTCTTCTGAATAATCCAATATTCCCGAACCCAGGAAACCCACGCTTAGTTTTATAGTCTTAGGAAGACTTGTTACTTTCGTAGATTTAACGGAAAGTTTTCGAAAGTTACATTTCACATATTTGAATAAGATATTTCCAGAAAATAGTGTAAATCCGCGAATCTACTAGATTTAATCCGACTAAAATGTTTCAACTTCTAAACAAATAATTAAATCCGGACAACGTAAAATATGCAAAAACTTTCCTCACTCTCCGAAGGCGATTCAAATATTAAAATCGTCACACAAAAGCTTTCACAGTCTGCGCTAATTATTTAATTAAACACGGGAGAACGGCTCCGTTTTATTCAATCACTTTTGTATCTTTTTCAGGCCGATGACGATGGGGGAAATCGGATGTTTCATGAGCCACTACAATATCTGGAACGAGGCAAGTTTTAATTTCTGCTATTGTTAAGTATTTACGGTGGATTTCACAAACATTTTTTAAAGCCGAGGTTTTATATTTTCAGCTGTGTAAACGTTCTGTCAGTCACCGAATACGTTTTTGATTCGTTACTGTTTTAAATTATAAATGGAGCTTAGGGTAAAAAATACATCGAAATAGAAAATAATGTGTTAATAAAGATTGTGAAAGAGTGAATATCAATCGAAATATATGTAATGTAATCGCGGAATCTAACCTTAAATTATGTGAACATTAAATATTGTTCCCCCATCAGAACACCTACAGACCGGTTTCGACCTTTCAGGTCTCATCAGTGTAGTTAGTTGCTGATGGGGAAACGGAGATTACTATTGGAATATAGATATTCAAGTACAGCATTCAGGCAATAGATTCCGCCACTTTGGCGTTTCTACCTTAAATTATGTGTTACGTTTACCATTTGAAAGATCGTTTACACAGCCGAAATTATAATACCAGTCAATTTAAGCCAGAGATATATTTAGGAAAAATCACTGTTAATGTTTTAGTGAAAGCAGCATGTAAATTAAATTGCTACCTAATTGTTTTGTGCCTGTACTATAGTGCTAAAACTATTTGCAGTGGAAGCAGCATCGTAACGATTCATCCCTTAACGACACATTTCTGAAAACTCGTTAATCGATAATTAACACTCAATTAATTTAATTCATTTGTGTTGTATTTCTGTGTTCTGTTTGCTTGAGAGTTTTAATTGTCTTAAAACTAGGGTAAGTGTGGCAGTAAAATCGATTTAAATTGTTTCATTTTTTTACGAATTTTTGGTCGAAAATGATTAGTTAATGCCACGAAACTTTTACGTGCAAAATTCCACGATGAAGGGATTTTCAACCGTGGTTCATGATATTACAAGAGCATACATAAGGGGTAAAAGTTAAATCCGTTAAATCCGCAGATTAGTTTAATGTAATTAAAGGGTTTCAATTTTAATTAGAATTAATAGTCCTATTTTGATGAAAAATCTCTGATGGCGCTAGAAGATGATATTGCAAACATTTTAAATTTATTATAACTATTTATTAAGAATTTCTTAACAACACTAGTGTTGTTAAAGGTACCGTAACGTTACTCGTTGCCATTATTGGCATGTTAACACCATAAGATAAAATAAAAATTGTTAACGCCCGTAATTTTTAAACTGATTGCACCTGTTATGGTGATCATTACAACTTTATTTAACAACTTTACTTTAACTTTATATTAAAAAAAATTAATAACTGATCGTCATCAAAATATGTTTTATAAAAAATCAAAGCTTAATGATAATAACGAAATTTTTGATTTGAAATGTTTGTTTAAAAGTCCTCTCGCAAAATCCGTCTACGTGTTAAGATGTTTAATTCCTTGTTGGCACAAGTAATAAATCCACAAACGTTTAAAATAAACCAGGAAGCAGCATATATTGCAATTAATGGCAACGAGCAAAGCGACCAGGGTGCGATTCATCAATCCCGATGGATCTGTTTGCAAACGTTAAGTAAATGTTGATTGATTAATTTGTAGCTTGAAATAGAAATGGTGCTGTAATTTGTATCTACATCATCTAAAAAAAAAAAACATTTAATAGAGAAATTAAGGTAAAACGTTGCTGGGACGATTTTTTATGAGGACTGGTTCGATTCGAAGTTTCTACACATCACTGGAAAGATCCCTTCAAGACGCTTCAGAAAATGTACTTGCGCAAAAACAAACGCGTCAGCAAAGAAAACTCGAAAATGGAAAAAATAAAAAAAATCAACTTTTTTAATAATCATCGTAGACCCTTAAGTAATACTTTTTTTTCATCAGAAGAACGAGCTAAATCGCTTGCCGTTAAAACATAATTTCTTGTGTTTGGGGAGAAGTTCTTGAACACGTGCGACGTTCCATCTTCTAAATTTTCCTCCAACGAAATTTTGTATTTTTTTTCTCGTGAATGTAAAGTTGGGGAAAAATTTTCAACGAGTTGTGTTAATTTATATTCAATGTTTACGCGACTTTCTTCGTTTTCTTCAACATCGAATGAAGATGGAATTTTGTATTTACGAAGATGGTTTGCAAATCTGCAATTAAGATGCTCACAGAATTCAGTCTTCATTGAGTTTCAAAGAAAATGACGAATGCTTTGTAAATATTGAAGATAAATTTATAAACTGATTACGGAATTTTGTATTTACGATACCGTAATTAAAAGGCGTATCTTCAAAACTTTCTTCGTGTTGTTCGCTACGGTGTTTATAGTTTCTTGTATTTGTAGTTTGATAGTTTTCTTCACTTTCTTCCTTGTCTATAGCTTTCTTCGTGTTGTTCGCTGCGGTGTTTGGACCATCGGAGGTATTTATAGTTTCTTGTATTTAGAAGGTCGACAAATGTATTTCTATAGTTTTCTTCACTTTCTTCCTTGTCTATAGCTTTCTTCGTCGTTCGCTACGGTGTTAGGACCATCGCCGGTGTCTATAGTTTCTGTATTTGGAAGGTCGACAAATCCGTGTGTATTTCGATAGTTTTCTTCACTTTTTTCCTTGTCTATTAGAAATTCTGTTCTTAATTTTGCATTCCGCGTGATTTAATTTTTGGCGAGGAATTCACGGAGGTCCGCGGACTTATCTTCAATGTCAAATGATGGTTTGTTTTTGAAAATATTCGATCATTCTTCGGTCTCTTCACCACCTTTTGAAGATAGAATCGTATTTTTGGCGTTGGGAATCAGTTTGTTTTTGAAAATTTTCGGCTTTCCTTCATTTTCTTCTTTCTTCGTATTTCTTCGGTGTTGAGAGAATACGTACATACACCTGGGAAAGTATTTCGCGTTAGGAATCGGTTCTTCGATGTTAAGCGAAAGTTTGTTTTTGAAAATCTTCGGCCTTTCTTCATTTTCTTCTTTCTTCGAATTTCTTCGGCGTTGAGAGAATACGTGCATACACCTGAAAAAGTATTTCGCGTTAGGAATCGGTTCTTCGATGTTAAGTGAAAGTTTGTTTTTGAAAATCTTCGGCCTTTCTTCATTTTCTTCTTTCTTCGGATTTCTTCGGTGTTGAGAGAATACGTACATACACCTGGGAAAGTATTTCGCGTTAGGAATCGGTTCTTCGATGTTAAGCGAAAGTTTGTTTTTGAAAATCTTCGGCTTGTCTTCATTTTCTTCCTTCTTCGAATTTCTTCGGTGTTGAGAGAATACGTACATACACCTGCGAAAGTATTTCATCTCATCGTACAGCCTTTACAAAACTTCTAAATTAACATTAACAGTTCGGAAATAGAAATTTCGAATGTTTGATATTGGGGATGCGTCTTGTTTTCGTAGCTGTTTTCTTCGAAGTGAAACAAATGTGTTCTAATTAAACGCGCGATTGGCGAGAGGACACGCATCTTCCCCAAGGAATAAATAAACCCCTCTGGCAGGCATGTAAAAATAAAATAAAAATACAGCTCCGGAATAAAACTAATTAATCTCGCTGCAAAATTGAAACGACCAGACTCCACACATTCTAAATCAATTAGAATTGTCGATTTTTTTTTTACCAAAACCTGAAAAATCATCCAAGGGTCGCCCCTTTTGCCCAAAAATTGGCTTCGAAATGATTTCCTGAAGAAACCACCGGTTCGATTCGGGGTTTCTATACATCATTGGAAAGATCCCTTCAAGACGCTTCAGAAAATGTACTTTCGCAAGAAGAAATTTCAAATTGAGGCCCGTGACGCGTCAGCAAAGAAAACTCGAAAATGGAAAAATCGAAAAAATTAACTTTTTTAATAATTATCGTAGACCAATAAGTTATACCTTTTTCTTCATTAGAAGAACGAGATAAATTGGCGACAAAAAATTTCATCCAGAAAAAATTGCAAAAAACTTGGCAAGTCATCGTGTAAAATTTTGAAGAAAGTCAATTTTTTCAGACTTTGAACGGCCGTAGCGGCTAAACAAAGAATTAAATTAGAACACGGTTTTTAAATCTGTGTTTCTTAGGTGCAGATTAAAATTGGCGATTTTTAATTTTTGACAAAAACCTGAAAAACCATAGAAGGGTCCCCCTTTCTTACTTTTGGTCAAAAATTGGCTTTGAAATGATTTCCTGAAGAAACCACTGGTTCGATTCGGGGTTTCTCTACATCACTAGAAAGATCCCTCCAAGACGCTTCAGAAAATGCAAAAACAAATGTTAATTTGAAGCCCGTGACGCGTCAGCAAAGAAAACTCGAAAATGGAAAAAATTAAAAAAATCAACTTTTTTAATAAACATCGTAGACCAACAAGTTATACCATTTTTTTCATCAAAAGAACGCGACAAATCGATAGGCGACAAAAAATTTCATCTAGAGAAAAAATGCAAAAAAGTTAGGCGTCACCATGGAAAATTTTGAAAAGTCGATTTTTTCAGACTTTGAATTGCCGAACTGAAACGTTGCTGGAACAACTTCTTATGAGGGATAATTACCGTCATCTCCACTGTTGCCAGAGGAAAATCTATATTTTTACATAAAATTTTGAAGAAGTAGATTTTTTCAGACTTTGAAAGCCGTAGCGGCTAAACGAAGAATCCAAATCGAACGCGAAAAGCTATACCATTTTTTTCATCAGAAGAACAAGACGAATCGATTGGCGTCAAAAAATGTCATCTAGAAAAAAAAATGCAAAAAGTAGGCGTCACCATGGAAAATTTCGATTTTTTTCAGATTTTGAACGGCCGTATCGGCTAAACGAAGAATCTAAATCTAACGCGGTTTTCAAATCTGTGCTCCTTAGGTGCAGATTAGTCGGATTTAATTAAAATTTGCGATTTTTAATTTTTGACAAAAACCTGAAAAATCAAAAATTTGCTTTAAAATTATTTCCTGAAGAAACCACTGGTTCGATTGGAGGTTTCCATACATCACTGGAAAGATCCCTTCAAGACGCTTCAGAAAATGTACTTGCGCAAAAACAAATGTCAATTTGAAGCTCGTGACGCGTTCGGAAAGAAAAGTCGAAAATGGAAAAAATCGAAAAAATCAACTTTTTTAATAATCATCGTAGACCAATAAGTTATACCTTTTTCTTTATAAAAAAAAACGAGCTAAATTCATTGGCATTAAAAAATTTCATCTAGAAAAAATTGCAAAAAAATTGGCAAGTCACCGTGTAAAATTTTGAAGAAAGTCAATTTTTTCAGACTTTGAACGGCCGTAGTGGCTAAACGAAAAGTCCAAATCGAACGCGGTTTTCAAATCTGTGCTCCTCGTGTGAAAATTAGTCGGATTCAATTAAAATTGGCGATTTGTAATTTTTGACCAAAACCTGAAAAACCACCCAAGGGTCCCCCCTTCTTACTTTTGCCCAAAAATTGAATTTGAAATGATTTTCTGAAGAAACCACTGGTTCGATTTGGGCTTTCTATACCTCACTGGAAAGATCTCTTCAAGACACTTCAGAAAATGTACTTTTGCAAAAAAAAATGTCAATTTGAAGCCTGAGACGCGTCAGCAAAGAAAACTCGAAAATGGAAGAAATAAAAAAAAATCAAGTTTTTTAATTATCATCGTAGACCAATGAGTTATACCATGATTTTCATCAGAAGAACGAGACAAATCGATTGGTGTTAAAAAATTTCATCCAGAAAAAATTGCAAAAAAGTTGGCAAGTCACAATGGAAAATTTTGAAAAGTCGATTTTTTCAGACTTTGAATTGCCGAACTGAAACGTTGCTGGAACAACTTCTTATGAAGGATAATTACCGCCATCTCCACTGTTGCCAGTGAGGAAAATCTATATTTTTGTATAAAATTTTGAAAAAGTAGATTTTTTTAGATTTTGAATGGCCGTAGCGGCTAAACGAAGAATCCAAATCGAACGTGGTTTTCAAATCTGTGCTCCTTGGGTGCAGATTAGTCAGATTCAATTAAAATTGGCGATTTTTAATTTTTGGCAAAAACCTGAAAAACCACCCAAGGGTCTTCCCTTCTTACTTTTGCCCAAAAATTGGCTTTGAAATGGTTTCCTGAAGAAACCAATGGTTCGATTCTGGGTTTCTACACATCACTGGAAAGATCCCTTCAAGACGCTTCAGCAAATGTACATTCGCAAGAATAAATGTCAGTTTTAAGCCCTTGGCGCGTCAGCAAAGAAAACTCGAAAATGGAAAAAATCTAAAAAAATCAACTTTTTTAATTATCATCGTAGACCAATAAGTTATACCTTTTTCTTCATCAGAAAAACGAGCTAAATCGATTGCCGGTAAATAGGTAGGAATAATAATTGTTCTTAACCCCAGAAATGTTCCTATTGTCCCACTACTTCCACCTCTATTATTATCTCTTGTTAAGGAAACAATACAATTATCTGCATTCGAGTTGGTTAAATATTCTACACAGACCTAACCAGCAGCTTCTAAATGGTGATAATGAATAAATGCAGCCTTTATTTTGTGTAATACATAATCGATGTGCAGCTGCAGATCAATGCTTACAATAAATTATAAACACTGCTGGAGATGGCAGAATTTAGGTTCGACTGTGCATAAAATTATATAAATTCATCAATGGATGTGATGGAGCGTTTCGCGTGATGCCCCAACAAGATGCTGACAAAGGAGGAACATTAATTATAATATTCTGCAAGAATATGCGCGCGCTCTGTCGAATTTATTACTTTCGACATCATAAAGCACAATAGAGTTCACGCGATGTGGCTGGAATTGTTTCACAGATATACTTTTTATTATGTACAAAATACCCCAAACTAATCACACAGTCCTTATCTATAGGGTGTCCCACGAAAAAGCTGCATTTTAAAATTGCTATAAAAAAAAGACGGGTGGATATTTTTCAATTTTTTTTTTATTGAATAGCCCCAACATTGCGGTTTAATAGTGGAAGACCACTTCATTCATATGGCTGCCTCGGATGGCTTTGCAGTAGCCCATTCTGTCGACCCAATTTTTCATGACATTTTCGATGGTGTGGCCCTCAATGGCTGCAATGGCGACTTCAATCTTGAGCTTTAGGTCGTCAATCGTTTCTGGATGGTTGGCATAAAAAATAGTCCAACGGGGTCAAATCGCAGCTGCGAGGCGGCCAGTTAACATCGCCGTTTCGGTTAATTATGTGATTTTCGAATGTACCGCGCAAAAGTTCGACTGTAACGTTGGCTGTGTGGCACGTGGTGCCGTCCTGCTGGAACCAAATGCCGCCGATGTCTTCGTCTTCCATTCGGGGAAAGAAAAAAATTTCCAACATGCCGCGATAGCGCTCACCATTGACGGTTACGGCGGCTGCTGCTTCGTTTTCGAAGAAAAACAGTCACTCGTTATGGGTGCAGTGGCGGTTTCAAAGGGGGGGGGGGGTAATCGGGTAATTACCCCCCCTAAGAATTTTTCGCTTAACAATTTTTATTGTTAAAAATTACCGATATTCCATATTCCAAACAAATAATATAACCGGTAAATTTTTCCAACGCTTTAAAACGTTGGAAAGGGATAGGGAGATTTCATGGAACAGGTGTATGCAGTGGCGGCTCGTGGAACATTTGGATGGTAGAGCCACTTAACATATAATATATGGCCCACAGTGGGCTATTAGTATTTTAAAATAATTAATATAACAGTGAAAAGCCCAATTTTTACAGATAAGATGAAGTACTTTTGCTCTAAAAAAATAATACTTAAGCTTGTGCCCGGTGCAGTGGCGGCTCTAGGAAAATGTTGACTTAGCATACACAATATATCTCACCGTCTCATTTTTGAGGAAAGAAAAATCGATCAAAAGAAGCACTAAAAAAAAAATAAAGACGAAAAATAGCCCGCATTAAATCTGTAATACCGTTCTTCGTTCACGGAAATCAATCAAACGACGAATTGTATTTTGTAACCTTATCTACATCTCCTTAACCTTAGGCACGGCTAAATTTTGCACGGGGCTGTTTCTCTGTACGGCAGAGTTCAATTTGAAAATCGCATCCGCAAAAGCCACTATAGTGGCGCATAGTGTATTACTTTAAGAATTTAAAACTTATTTTTGGTTAGAAAACGGAAAATTATTTTTTATCTTATCTATATCTCTTTAATAACTACCGAAATTAGAAGATTTAAAACGTTGAGTTGTGGTAAGTTATTTTTAAGTTATTTTATTTGAGTAATGGTTTGTTAGTCGATTTAAGTTACTCTTTATTTTGACGTGTCTCACATTGTAAATACAATGCAAAACACATACTTTGCTGAAAGATTTTTCAATATATGTTTATCCGTTCAAGAGTTGTCCCTAAAGACCAGAAAACAATTATATGATAAATTTATTTTTTTGGTCTTAACTGCATCTATTCGACTTTGCTGGAAGAATTTCCCAAATTCGATCATCCGTTCAAGAGTTATCCTCAAAAACCAGAAATCAATTGAAGGAAACATTTAATTTTTTGGTCTTATCTGCATCCATTCGACGAGTACAACACTTTGCTGGAAGAATTTACCAAATTTGGTCATACGTTGAAGAGTTATCCTGTGAAACCCGAAAAACAATTGAACAAATTTAATTTTTTTTAATTTTATTCAAATTTAGATATAGTACATGACAAATGGCATCAGAACAAAATCAAATTTTACAGCTAATTGAATACATCACAGAAAATAAGAACAAAATCATTTGCAATTGATATAATCCTCTACTGAGTAATATTCTTTTTCCATCAGTCGAGACATTTTTTCTACATCTTCCGGATGAATATAAGACTTTGCCGAAAGAATTTTACAAATCTCGTCCTCGGTTCAAAAGTTAAAATGTTGAAAATTAAAAAAAAATGTAATTTTTGCATTTTGTGTTAATGCCAAGAGAAAATTTCGTAACCCGTAATAAAATTACATAAAATTTGCCATATTTTGAAGTTTAAATCATCACAATTGAATAATGCGTGCGGCAGTAGTGCAATTTAAAAAATCAAAATCTTGAAAATTTAAAAACCGCAATTTTGCATTTCGTGTTAATTTCACGAGAAAATATTGTGATCCGTTTTAAAATAACAGTAAATTCGCCATATTTTGACGTTTAAATAATAAAAATCGGACTACGCATTCAGCAGGTGTACAATTCCAAAAATTAAAATCGCGTTTTTTAAATTCTCGAAATTTAAAAAATTGCAATTTTTTACATTTTGCGTTAATTTCGCGAGAAAATATATGAATCCATTTTAAAATACCGCTAAATTCGACATATTTTGAAGTTGAAATAATTATAATCGGACAACGCGTTCGGCAGGTTTGCAATTTCAAAAATCGAATTCCGATTTTAAAAAGTGAGATTTTTGCATTTTGTGTTAATTTCACAAAAATGTTTTGTAATCCGTTTTACCATTACATTAAATTTGCCACATTTTGACGTGTTTAAATCATCAAAATCGGACGACGCATTCGGCAGGTGTGCAATTTCAAATATCAAAATCGCGACAAAAATTACAAATTTAACGATGGCTACTTTTAACTATCAAAAATAATAATTTTGAGCTACAAAAAATGACAATTATCAACCTCCAAAAACTACAATCTTGAAATGCCAAAATTGATCATTTTCAACAACCAAAAAGATATATTTTCAACTGCTAAAAATGGCAATTTTCAACTACCAGAAACCACAATTCCCAACTGTCAAAAATGACAAATTTTCAACTGCAATCAATTACCGTTTGCACTATCAAAAACTGTAATTTTTATCTGCTTACAATGACCATCTGCTTACTGGCAGAAATGACCATTTTTTGGCTATTTTCAACTGCCAAAAATAATTTTAGCTACCAAAAATGACAATTTTCAACCTCCAAATCTTGAAATGCCAAAAACATATTTTCAATTGCTAAAAAATGGCAATTTTCAACTGCCAAAAATGACACTTTTCTGAAGAAATGTTTAATATCCGCCATTTTGTATAAAAACTACAATCTTGAAATGCCAAAAACATATTTTCAATTGCTAAAAATGGCAATTTTCAACTGCCAAAAATGACACTTTTCTGAAGAAATGTTTAATATCTGCCATTTTGTATAAAAACTACAATCTTGAAATGCCAAAAACATATTTTCAATTGCTAAAAATGGCAATTTTCAACTGCCAAAAATGACACTTTTCTGAAGAAATGTTTAATATCTGCCATTTTGTACAAAAACTACAATCTTGAAATGCCAAAAACATATTTTCAATTGCTAAAAATGGCAATTTTCAACTGCCAAAAATGACACTTTTCTGAAGAAATGTTTAATATCTGCCATTTTGTATAAAAACTACAATCTTGAAATGCCAAAAACATATTTTCAATTGCTAAAAATGGCAATTTTCAACTGCCAAAAATGACACTTTTCTGAAGAAATGTTTAATATCCGCCATTTTGTATAAAAACTACAATCTTGAAATGCCAAAAACATATTTTCAATTGCTAAAAATGGCAATTTTCAACTGCCAAAAATGACACTTTTCTGAAGAAATGTTTAATATCTGCCATTTTGTATAAAAACTACAATCTTGAAATGCCAAAAACATATTTTCAATTGCTAAAAATGGCAATTTTCAACTGCCAAAAATGACACTTTTCTGAAGAAATGTTTAATATCTGCCATTTTGTATAAAAACTACAATCTTGAAATGCCAAAAACATATTTTCAATTGCTAAAAATGGCAATTTTCAACTGCCAAAAATGACACTTTTCTGAAGAAATGTTTAATATCCGCCATTTTGTATAAAAACTACAATCTTGAAATGCCAAAAACATATTTTCAATTGCTAAAAATGGCAATTTTCAACTGCCAAAAATGACACTTTTCTGAAGAAATGTTTAATATCTGCCATTTTGTATAAAAACTACAATCTTGAAATGCCAAAAACATATTTTCAATTGCTAAAAATGGCAATTTTCAACTGCCAAAAATGACACTTTTCTGAAGAAATGTTTAATATCTGCCATTTTGTATAAAAACTACAATCTTGAAATGCCAAAAACATATTTTCAATTGCTAAAAATGGCAATTTTCAACTGCCAAAAATGACACTTTTCTGAAGAAATGTTTAATATCTGCCATTTTGTATAAAAACTACAATCTTGAAATGCCAAAAACATATTTTCAATTGCTAAAAATGGCAATTTTCAACTGCCAAAAATGACACTTTTCTGAAGAAATGTTTAATATCTGCCATTTTGTACAAAAACTACAATCTTGAAATGCCAAAAACATATTTTTAATTGCTAAAAATGGCAATTTTCAACTGCCAAAAATGACACTTTTCTGAAGAAATGTTTAATATCTGCCATTTTGTACAAAAACTACAATCTTGAAATGCCAAAAACATATTTTTAATTGCTAAAAATGGCAATTTTCAACTGCCAAAAATGACACTTTTCTGAAGAAATGTTTAATATCTGCCATTTTGTATAAAAACTACAATCTTGAAATGCCAAAAACATATTTTCAATTGCTAAAAATGGCAATTTTCAACTGCCAAAAATGACACTTTTCTGAAGAAATGTTTAATATCTGCCATTTTGTACAAAAACTACAATCTTGAAATGCCAAAAACATATTTTCAATTGCTAAAAATGGCAATTTTCAACTGCCAAAAATGACACTTTTCTGAAGAAATGTTTAATATCTGCCATTTTGTATAAAAACTACAATCTTGAAATGCCAAAAACATATTTTCAATTGCTAAAAATGGCAATTTTCAACTGCCAAAAATGACACTTTTCTGAAGAAATGTTTAATATCTGCCATTTTGTACAAAAACTACAATCTTGAAATGCCAAAAACATATTTTTAATTGCTAAAAATGGCAATTTTCAACTGCCAAAAATGACACTTTTCTGAAGAAATGTTTAATATCTGCCATTTTGTATAAAAACTACAATCTTGAAATGCCAAAAACATATTTTCAATTGCTAAAAATGGCAATTTTCAACTGCCAAAAATGACACTTTTCTGAAGAAATGTTTAATATCTGCCATTTTGTACAAAAACTACAATCTTGAAATGCCAAAAACATATTTTCAATTGCTAAAAATGGCAATTTTCAACTGCCAAAAATGACACTTTTCTGAAGAAATGTTTAATATCTGCCATTTTGTATAAAAACTACAATCTTGAAATGCCAAAAACATATTTTCAATTGCTAAAAATGGCAATTTTCAACTGCCAAAAATGACACTTTTCTGAAGAAATGTTTAATATCTGCCATTTTGTACAAAAACTACAATCTTGAAATGCCAAAAACATATTTTTAATTGCTAAAAATGGCAATTTTCAACTGCCAAAAATGACACTTTTCTGAAGAAATGTTTAATATCTGCCATTTTGTATAAAAACTACAATCTTGAAATGCCAAAAACATATTTTCAATTGCTAAAAATGGCAATTTTCAACTGCCAAAAATGACACTTTTCTGAAGAAATGTTTAATATCTGCCATTTTGTACAAAAACTACAATCTTGAAATGCCAAAAACATATTTTTAATTGCTAAAAATGGCAATTTTCAACTGCCAAAAATGACACTTTTCTGAAGAAATGTTTAATATCTGCCATTTTGTATAAAAACTACAATCTTGAAATGCCAAAAACATATTTTCAATTGCTAAAAATGGCAATTTTCAACTGCCGAAAATGACACTTTTCTGAAGAAATGTTCAATATCTGCCATTTTGTTCAAGTGTTATGCTTTCAAAACCGCAAAAAAATTAACGACGAATTTAATATTTTATCTTATCTGCATCAATTCAGTGAGCACAATAGTTTGCCGGAAGAATGTTCAAAATCAGATTATCCATTACATGAGTTATCCTCAAAAAAGGAACGACGGGTAACACTTTGCCGGATGAATTTTTAAAATGTGGCCATCCTTTCAAACAATTGAACGACGAATTTATTTTTTGTTTTTATCTGCATCTATTCGATGAGTGAACAACACTTTGCACCAAGAATTTTCAAAATCTGGTGATGCGTTCAAGAGTTTTTTTGGATACAACATTTTTTTGTGGGACTTCCAGGAACGAAGATATACTAAATGAGTTTAGTCGTAAATAGTGCTTAGATCGACTGGAAACGCCTAAAAACGAGTAAAAAATAGTTTTTAGTCACAAACTGCCTGGAAGGCGCTTTATTTTTCCCGAACTTGGTGCGCATTTTTCTTGCAGTTTCGGTTGAAGACTCACCATTTTGGAAGTAAGTTTTCAATATTTCCCAATTTTCTTCGATCGTAAACTTAACCATTTCGTAAACCGCAAACCTTTTACTAAATATTTGACACATTGGCAAAGTCATTCGAGCTGTCAAAGCCGAAATAATCGACAGTTCAAAAAGCAACCGATAGATGGGCCACCCTATACCATCTGCTTTACATTTCGCTGGTTGACGGGCACATTTTTCTGTTGCTTCTAAATCATATTCTCAGTCCATTATTCCTCATTAATGCTAGCCTTATAAAAATAGAAACGGTTGTGGCCAGTCTTAAAACATTCAGTGCCGACCACGCACCATTTGCGTGGTATTGTTTTTTACGCGGGGCCGACCACGCACCAGGTGCGTGATAAGTTCTTTGATATTAAACCTTACAGACAAGCGTCGTCGTTATAATTGGCAATCAGTTTATCTGACAAAGGCCTCAATTATTATTATTTATTTTGTATCACTAACACAATTTTCTTGTGCAGATTATAGATAATGGATACGAGACGACGTTAGTACTAGAAGACGACATCCACTTCGAGCCGTTTTTCCGGATCAAGGTCCGCAACTTGATGGAGGAGGTCCACCGCATTCCGGAGTGGGATCTCGTGTAAGCCGATTTTATTTTTCCGCCATAAATCCGTTAACGTCAATAATTTCCAGGTATTTCGGCCGGAAGCGTCTGCAGGAGAGCGACGAGCCCCTGGTGCCCGGATCGAAGTACCTCGTCGAAGCCGGATATTCCTATTGGACCCTCGGTTACGCCATAAGTTTGAGAGGAGCGCTGAAACTGGTGAACGCCGAGCCTCTGACGAAACTACTTCCGGTCGACGAGTATTTGCCGATACTCTTCGACAAGCATCCGCAGCCCGCGTGGATGGAGCACTATCCGAAGCGCGATTTGAGGGTTTTCTCGGCGGCGCCACTGGTCCTGTATCCCACGCACTATACCGGCGAGACGGGTTACATAAGCGACACCGAAAATTCGATTCTTATAAAGAACGAGACGGCGTTCGCTAAGGATGAGTTTTGATTGATTAACACACTACTAGCCCAAATAATTCGTGCCATATAACAAGGCTATGTTTTTTTTTAAGTTCCTAAACGTTTTCTCACAAGTGCCTTTACGATTCGCTCACATTTTTATTTTAAACTCGTTAAGCGTAGAATATGCTGATGGCTATACCATACACACCGGATGATGATTTTTAACTTTTATAACTACAATTGATTTTCACTTGTGTTACGCAATCGGAAAAATGTTAAAGAAAGGTCTATCATCCTGACGAAGCCCTGGACATTGTAAGTTAAGAAAGATGGCATCCTGGACATTGTAAAACGAAATTTATCAAAATATGTAAATGATTATTTTCACTTATCAAAATACCCCTTTTTCCAATTGTTATATTTATTCCAGAATAGGGTGAACCATTTCTAACATTTCTAAACCGCCATTGGTGACGCAAATTTAAAGGTCTCACGCACCGGGGTTTTCAACTGAAGATTTTTCGAAACGTGTCACTAATAGTTTATGTTTTTTTTTTTAATTTAAGCTTTGCAATGCTGCAGTTACTCGAAATTGCAACAAAAAAACAATAACGGAGAATAAAGTTATTCTCCACACCCGGTCTCACAGACCAGCAGGGTCACCATTGGCGGGCTAATCATAAAAAAAATATTATTTTGATCGGAGAAACGCGATTTTTGACACACTCTCGCGGCTCATATCCCGGAATATCCAATTTACTTCGTGAATCCATCACTTCCCCCACCAGTTACCATTTTAATTAAATTATTAAAGCCCCAATGGTTACACGCTATTAGCGTATTCTAGGCCTCGCCCAGTCAAGCATATTAAACGAACAAGGTAAATTAACATTGTGCAATTAGCTTTAAGAGATGTTTAACCCTCGAATTAAACCGATTAATTGTTATTTTTATATTGTGCCATGATTTTGATAATATTTAGAAAATAAAGCGATTCTTATATAACAATAATTACCATTAATTGGCTCGCCGCTGAAGTTCCCCGTGCTCTCCTGAAAATCCGCCTCCATCCTGGTTATCTGTAATTAAATAGAGGATGTAATTACCACGTGCGTTAAATTGCAGGGAGGGTTTTCTCGCGACGTGCCGCTGGGGCGATAATGGTGGTTCTTCCGCGAGATTCCCGGGGATTATTAAATAAATGGCTGCAGGAAATTAATAAACCTATTAGTTTAATTGGGTGCTAATTGAACAATCGAATTAATTCCCGCGGGCGCGACTCAATTCAATTAAAAGCCAATCGGTGCCTTTTCAGTGTTACTTCGAAAAATTAATTTAGTAAATTCATCAAATTTTCGCTTAGTTTTTAAGTCAGTGCAGCTCCATTTCCTCTAGACTTACGTAAAATGTTAAGCAAATGATTTTTTCTACTTTGGTTTAACAATCGACTTTTTGTTATATCAAAAATAGTTTAATAATTAGATTTTTTATTTTATAGTTTTGCTCATTATTAAACTATTTGTGGTAACATTTTAGTTGTTGCGATTGGCAGTACTTAAACGTGACATATATCGACATTAAAATGTAAAATTGCTGTTAATTCATAGGATAATTGGAACCGTCTAATGCGTTTCACACTGAATATGTTCGAATGCATATTGGGGAGTTCGCCACCAGTACGACTAAGGTTAAAGAAAACGGAGGCGTCATATTGTTCACTTTTTATCCGCGTGGAAAATGTGGGAACTCCGTGACAATGGCCGGACGCATGAATTCACTTGGCTCTCGGTGACGACGTTTAGGCAACACAACATACACAGAGGAAAGCTTGTAATTTATTATATGTATTATCACTTTGTTTGCAAAACTAATATCACGGAATAAACAGCGAGAGTATAATACATGTTTCATTCGCGGCGAAAAAGAGCCGCTTGAGTCGGTGTGGATTTTTAATTAGCGTCGATCGATGCCCGACACGAGAAACGAGAAACAAATGTAAACATAAACTTCAATTTCGGAAAACATTTAGGCGTTGCATTAAATTGGTTACAACTTACGTGGAAATAGTTTGTTTATCGCACCCTTGGCAACCTCCCTTATTTCTGGAGGTTTGTAAGTAATATTCTTGATTTAATATGTTTAAAAATTAACTATTGAAATCGCCGTAGAAATACGTATGTCAAATATTAAATTCGTTCGAAAGGATCAAATGTTTTTAGTGCTGCCAAATGTTAAAAGATAAAACTCACTAGTTTTAAGTATATATTTTATTTTAGGAATAAATCCTTAACTAAAACCAAAGTAGAAAAAATAGTATATTATACTTGTTTAATAAGAGGCATTGTGGGGTACTCGTTACATTGGACTCGTGCCACAATATACCCTCTTATTAAACTTGTATAATAATGTACTATTGGCATTGTACGTATAATTTCAAAGGTACATATTTAATGTCGATACTACGAGGCTCGTTCAATAAGTAATGCCCCACAATGAGCAAAAAACTTAAAGTTGTACTTCTAGGTACATCAAGTTAAGTATTTCTCCTCCCGGTGGACGAAGTTTCAAATCATTCCAACAGATGGCAGAGCTGTAGTGAATTTTCAAAATGGCGCCTGTTAGTGATCCACGTTACAAACGGCGAGCAGTGATTGAGTTCTTGATTGCAGAGAAAGAAACTGTGGGAAATATCCATAAACGTTTGTGTGCAGTGTATGGAGATCGTGCTGTCGATAGGAGTACTGTCGGGAGGTGGGCAAAGAGAGTTAAGTCCAACAACTCAACTCCAAGATCTGCCACGTTCCGAGCGTCCTGTCAGTGCCACCACTCCAGACATGGTGAGGCGCGTGGATGTCATTATTCGTACAGTGCAACAATTGGCCTTAAAGCTGTCAGTCAGCAGTGGAAGTGTGTGTGTGTGTGTGCAATGATCGAGACTCTCGGATATTCAAAAGTTTGCGCAAAATGGAGTCTCACAGCAGAACACAGGATGCAAAGAACAACCATGTCATCTGATTTGTTGGCGAGGTTTGATGCTGAGGCGGAAGCGTTTCTGTCCCGGATTGAGACGGGTGATGAAACCTGGGTGCACCACTTTGAGCCGGAAACCGAAAGACAGTCAATGGAATGGCACCATCCACAGTCACCAAGAACGAAAAAATTCAAGTCAACTCCCTGGAAAAGTCATGGTTACTGTTTTTTGTGACAGTGAAGGGTTCATTCTTGTTGATGTGATGCCAAGAGGCACCTCGAAGCATGCCCTGCGCACTCCTTACGAAATAAATTGTTCGCATTGGAGCTTCACACTGGAAACATGGGATGGCGTAAGTATCGCCAAACGGGCTAGAATTTGTTACAGCAAATGACGCTAGATGGCCCAACCTGCTAATACAATTTGAAATCCCGTCCGTAAATCATTCAACACCAAGCGATAATCAGCGAGGCCGAGTATATGTAAACAAACAAAACCATAAGTATGTGAATATTCGATTCCTTTCAGTTTTTCGTCTGTCAAAACGAAGAGAAAGTCGTCCATTCCCTTCGCGTTATAAAAATATTATAAACAATGAGTCGTTATTGTGCCATTAAATCCTGCAAAAATTACAACAGAAACACTTATATGCATTACTTCACCAGAAAGGAACCGGTAAGTGATATTTATTACAAGTACATTTCTTTATTGTCTGAATGAAATTTCGAATGTCATATTGTTTTTTGGGACAAAATATTGTTATCGTTTATTTTTCATAGGTGACGAGGAAATAATTCCATAGTTTGATTCTCAGCATCTTCTAAAGTGTGTGAGAAATAATTTAATGAAATACCATGCCACATTCAAATGGAAGGGAACAACATTTTCTTCTTGCTGGTTGGATATCGATATATAATATTATATATATACAAACATCTTTATTTACAGAAATTTTACAAAAAAAAAAGCAATAATATATAATAAATTTAGTTACATAAGTAAATTTCTGCTTAAATGGCTATCGACCTGGAGTCTTTCAGCCTATATAATATTATTATACTGTAAGTAACCATTTGTGCAATTTGCAATAAATATATTATTTTACTCAATGACTTCTTATTACTCCTACATTTGATTTTAATCAAATACTGTAAAATTTGGAAACCTACTAGCCCTGCAACCCGTTCTACCCGCACCCGCTTTTGCTTCACCAGCGCCATCCCATGACTACAGTGACAAATTAAAAATGCGGTAAATATTTTATACAGAGAGTCGCCGATCTATTTTATTTTATCTATGCCTCGAAGACATGGGGCATTACTTATTGAACGACCCTCGTATTATTTAAATTTTAATGAGGAATTGTGTCAGGTCCCATCAGTTGCTTGAACGGATATTACTATTGGAATATAAATATTCCAAACACCGTTAAAGGTAGGTATACTAAAGCGGCGGAACCTATTGCCTAATTGCTGTACTAATCCTAACCCAAGTGACATTGGTACAACACTCAGGCAATAGATTCCACCACTGTGGTATTTCTACCTTTAAGGGGGTAAGTGCCTCGCGCCAGAGTTAGACCAGAATCGTCTAATAGAAAATGACAATCGCCACTATCTTGGGCCCGAAATTTTACCGAGTACGTAAATTTGTTTGTTCACGCCTCCAGAGTTGATACAATCAGTTTCGTGGAGGTAGCGTTCATTACAGCGGCGAAAATTAAGCAAATTCGTGTTTGCAGAGGTGCAGCTCTTACGTTTTTGCGACTTTATTTGATAACTAATGACAATTTTATTACGTACATATTGTTTTCAAAGGTATAAACTATTTTTCTGTAGCATTACATTTTTAGTTTTTTTTGCAGAGAAAAGCTCCAGATATCCATCCAATATTGGTAATTCTCAGGACAAATTATACAGTTTGTCTGATGATTAAAAAAAAATCAAATTCTATAGACGAATAGTTTAACCCTTTCTCTCTAAATGTGCAAAATATCATTTCTTAATATTTGATATTAACTTCAGAATTATGTATATGTATGATTTTAGACGCGGCACTTACCCCCTTAACGGTGTTTGGAATATTTACATTCTAATAGTAATTTCCATTTCCCTATCAGCAATTAACTACACTGATGAGATATGAAAAGTCGAAACCGGTCTGTAGGTGTTCTGATTGGGAAACAATATTTATTGTTTAAAAAGTAACATATTTTTAAATGTGATATATTGGACAATAAACCAATTTGTGTGTAGAACGGGAATTATATTAGGGACGAGAACTAAATGTCCTCGATAACGTAAACACCGGTGGACTAATTAATGGAGAACATGTATTGCGAATTAAATCTACAGTTATAATGTATTCTGCATCGAATTACCATTGAATTGTTCGTTCCCAATAATTGAAGATTTAATTATATTGTTTATCCGTTTCCACGTTAATTTGTATTTTTTTAACGTGCGAGTATAAATGTATAAAATATGAATAAACGCGCTTTACATGGATATAGTTTCAGCATTCAACAGTTTGACTAATTTATAAATATACACGTTTCTCATTTATTATACAGAAACTAGTATAAGTGCTGAATGCAGTAATTATATCCTTGTCCTCAACAAAATACTTAAATTAATTTCAAATCAGAATTCTGGGTATAATTGAAATAATCGTCTTGTTTAGTTTCATGTTATTATATTCAGTCTCCTGACTTCGGTTTCGGTTTATTACAACCGTTTAGATAATTCCATGCAACTGCTTCTTACGTTATCACTTATGACTCATTGTTTCGCCTTAGTTAATAATAATAATAATAATAATAATAATAATAATAATATGTTTATTTCCCAACAGATCTTACATCTTATTACAGGGAGGAAATATATAAAAAGTTAATTGTTACGGTAGAGAGAGACAATACATTTATTTAGACACTTTTACAAATGACCGCAACGGGCAACTGACCAGAGGTCTTTCAGCCTAATACAATAACAAATAATAATAGAACATAAAAAAATTGCAAAAAAAGAAGCGTTGAATGTGAAGTATGGCTTGTCCGTTCGTCTGGGGATGAATCGTTTAGTCCGATCCTTGTTATTGTATGTATTAAGCACACTTTAGTTTTCTAAATTCTATACTGTTAACCTTGTCTATCGGCAGCTGAAATAAATTGTTTTTAATAACCAGGTTCGTATACTAGTAAATCTATTTGGCGCAGTCGGTAGGATTCTTCTTACGGAATGCGTGTGTATCACCCCGTGTATTTTGCACATCTGATGCTATTAATGACCACTCCGAATATGGAGTAGTCCAGACCGCACAGATCCTGAGAGGCAATTACGTACGAAAGATTCTACATCCAATTGACAAGGCTGTAAATACAAATGATGACATTTAAAACCTTTTTACATGCACGGAATAAATAAATCGACTTCATCTTTGTGCGCCGAACAAAGATATTGAATATATTTTTTTCTCACGAAACAGGCACAAAATTAATTGGTATTCATTAACATTAGAGATGATTGCGTTTTGTTATCAGCTTTACCAGGATGAATTTTCTGTTTTCTTGCATCATAACTTCGGTCACACACAAAAATGTCAAAACGATCTCGAGATCGATGTCCTGTTAGCTGCAGTCTAACGAATACCATTCCTGCAATAACAGTAAAAAAAAAACGTAACGCACGGCTTGATTCGGTATAATTGTTCCCGGTAGTAAACCGATTGAATCGGAAATTGCGTCCGAAGCGAAATCCTATAAATTCTGGCCATAACCGCACTTTATAACGCTGCTTTTGCCGAATTCTGGACTGTAACAATTTTTGTCATTAACGTCGAACTCATGCTTATATAAAATTAATACTTCCTAGGCTACACTCTTGAACTGATATTTCACAGGGATGTTATAATTTAAACGCTTGTTATGTTCCACGTTTTTATTAGCAATTTCTCATTATCAAAGGAGTACAAACTTAATACTTATATAAAGTTAATCACCGTGCGCCGCTGCTCAACAGTGTACGTCACGGAATATAATTCCACCTCCTATTTAAAGCAGAAAATAATTATAAACCAATTTTTAAAGGGTATAAATAAGGCATGTAAAAAGTACGAGGATTGAGGATTTGAATTTAAAACTTTTGATTTGATTCCTCCATAATTGGCACTATACAACCCGCGATATTTAAACTAAGATTATTTATTTTTTAAAGTAGATTCATTAATAATTCGCCTGGTGTGTGCGAAACTTTAATAAATACTTAAAACTTTTAATTAAAATTTGTTTTGATAATTCAATAGTTAAATGGCATAAGGTCCTCTCTGTGTCTTTCAGGTAACTTTTTTTAATTAAAATTTCAATGGTTAATTGCCAAAAGTGTCTTTAAACCAGCGGAGCAACTTGTACAGTCTTGAGTGATTATCTCGAAATCTAATGAAGGGGTGTTTTGATTGAATTGTAAAGGGGAATCTGTTTTGAGTAAATTTGGATTGTTTCAAGTCGGTAGCAATCGTTATTGTATTTTTTTCGAACACTTAGAAAGAGAACGTAACTTAAAGCGAAAGAATTTCGTAAAATTTTACACCACTAATGCATCTGGAAAATATTCAGTAATTAAAATAGTACATTATTATACAAGTTTAATAAGAGGGTATATTGTGGCACGAATGGGATTGCTCCAATGTATCAATGCCTCTTATTAAACAAATAATATACTATTTTTTCTACTTTGGTTTTTGTTAAGGATTTATTCCTAAAACAAAATATATACTTAAACCTAGTGAGTTTTATCTTCTAACATTTGGCAGCACTAAAAACATTTGATCCTTTCGAACGAATTTCATATTTGACACATGTATTTCTACGGCGCACAGTGGGACGGATGACTATTCTAGCGCGACAAAAGTCAAAAAATTTGTACTCCCAAAAAAAAAACAAAAGCTGAAAATCTCTTTCTATAACACTTCTTCAATCAAAATAACCGTTAGAAGTCACCTGTCGCAGATACACTTGCTGTGAAATACGACAATGACTATACTCATCTTGCCGAATACTTGCGCGTTGATATGAAGGAGCGTATTTGTACATATTCAAATGCAGAAAACAGTTAGTAAATCTGCATATAAATAATTGGGATTTTTTTTGTGCAATTAGTACATGATAACAAGTGTTCTTTCAGTGATAAGTATTTTTTCAGTTGTTCTTATTTGGCGTTATGATTTTTTGATTTCATCGTTAATTTTATTATAAATTTGGATATATTTTCGCTTGTACAACAAAATTGCCGAAACGGCTTTCATGTCATTTTTCTTCAGGCATTTTCACATGATTCTTAGCATGTTCTAGCTGCGATAACTTGCGATAACTTACGATAACTTGCAAAGTTATGAACTAGCAAGGGAAGTAACCCATGTGTTCCACTCCGACTTTAATGAAATTTAGTGGATTTGTAGACGGGCCCAAAATATTTGAAAAGTATTTTTTTTTTCTCGACTAAAAAAAAAAGTTTCACCCCTTAACTCACCCCTTAAAAAATCAGCTATATTTTTGTTTTTCGGCTATAACTTCTCAACAAATTATGACTGCGTAATTTCATAAATTTATAAAATTAACGCCCGTTTATATGTTCCACCCTCCCTTGAATAGTCTCCTCCTAAATGTCCTCCATTTCGATATTTGGACACTAATCTGTAACTCTCCGTATTCGATCGATGCCGAGGCGATCCTTTGTGTGCGTCCATTAAAAAAAAAACGATTTAAAACATTAAAAGTAAACACTTTTTAGCTACAGAAGTTAGTTTTATTTTGAGAGACTTTAACCTTCAAGATAAATCTAGATTTGAGGAATTATAAAATAAAAATTAAGATTTATAAATTAAATTAAATTAAGATGAATAAAATCCGGGCATGACTTAAAAGTTTAAATTTATTATGGTTACATTATTTTGCTAAATAAATTTTAAGTCATGACTATCTGAAAACCTTCATAAAAAAATGTAAATTTTAAGGTGTATTTTCCAAAATTATAGCCTTTAGATGGGCCCAAATTAAAAAAGTACACTCACATTGGAAATCAGCAGCCGAAAAAACATAGGATCTTACTTTTATTTAAAAAAAAACGGTCCATTTGACTTTTGTCGCGCTAGAATAGTCATCCGTCCCACTGTGCGGCGATTTCAATAGTTAATTTTTAAACATATTAAATCAAGAATATTACTTACACACCTCCAAAAATAAGGGAATTTGCCAAGGGTGCGATAAACAAACTATTTCCAAGTAAGTTGTAACCAATTTAAGCTTATAAAATAATGCAACGCCTAAATGATAATCGAAATTTAAGGATATGTTTACATTTGTTTCTCGTTCCTCGTGTCGGGCATCGATCGACGCTAATTAAAAATCCACACCGAATTAACACATCGACTCAAGCGGCTCTTTTTCGCCGCGAATGAAACATGCGTTATACCCTCGCTGTTTCTTCCGTGATATTCGTTTTGCAAACAAAGTGATAATACATATAATAAATTACAAGCTTTCCTCTGTGTATGTTGTGTTGCCTAAACGTCGTCACCGAGAGCCAAGTAAATTCATGCGTCCGGCCATTGGCACCGAGTTCCCACATTTTCCACGCGGATAAAAAGTGAACAATATGACGCCTCCGTTTTCTTTAACTTTAGTGGTACTGGTGGCGAACTCTCCAATATGCATTCGAACATATTCAGTGTGTAACGCATTGGACGGTTCCAATTATCCTATGAATTAATGGCAATTTTACATTTTGATGTCGACATATGTCACGTTTAAGTACTGCCAATCGCAACAACTAAAATGTTACCACAAATAGTTTAATAATGAGCAAAACTGTAAAATAAAAATTCTCATTATTAAACTATTTTTGAAATAACAAAACCAAAGTAGAAAAAAGATGTTTTAGCACCGAAATTTCCAATTAAATATACATTTAAAAAAATTGGGAAAGTTTATTGGTTGCTCAAAATGTCCTTTCGAATAAATTCATTTACTTTCTTTCCGCTTTTTTAATGAACCTCCGGGCCCGGATAAAAACTTTAATAAATCGCTGCATGATCCAAAGAGATGGAATTTATAAGCGCTTTTCTCCGGTGTTAAAAGGGCATTGTAAATGACAAACCGAATTGACCCGAATCAAATTTAATCGCAGAAACAGGGCCCCTTCGCAAACGAAATCTGTGCGGTGAGTGTTGTCTGTATAAAATGTTATTTCATGCGAGAGGGTTTTGTTTAGAATTGCAAATTTTTAATGTAATTTAAAGTTGGCGAGAGAAAAGTTTATAAATTAAACGTACATTTTATCGTGTGAAAATTAAAAATGGTGATGTAGCCATCATGTTACTTTCTCCGATTTTGATTGCATAATAGTTATTTATACTACCAAGGTTTATTTTCATTTTAGATCAGATGATACCAACGTTTAAAACGTCAAAGTTATGGATAACAAATTATACTTCCAATTCAAATAATCTTAAATAAGTTTATTCGAAAACTAAAAAAAAATCCTTATAAATTCTTGAAAAAAAGAAAAAGATTTCTGAAAAAGCCCTGAAAGAGTCCTGGTTATAAAGTTCTAAAGAGAATACCCGAAAAAAGTCTTGAATAAAACAGTTCTGAAAAAACCTGACAAAAAAGTCGTGGTAAAAAGTCCAACAGAAGAGTCCGGAAAAAAGTGCTCTGACAAAGAAATGTTAAAAAAATGCCTGTAAACAGGTCCTTGAAAAAGACCTGAAAATAGTCCCAAAAAAAAAAGAGTCATCACAAAAAAAATATTGAAAAAAGGATCCTAGAAAATGACCTCATAAAAGAGCCAGTAGAAAAGTACTGAAAATAGGCTTCAAAAAAAGTTCGAAAAAAGGCCTTATAGAGTCCTGAAAAATAGTCTAGAAAAAGAGTACAAAAAAGGCCTGCAAAGAGTCCTTTCCAAGGTCTTAAAGAAGACCCGAAAAAGTCGAGAAAATAGTCCTAACAGTAGTCATGAAAAAAGCATTAGAAAAGGCATTAAAAAAATCTTGAAAAAATCATCCTGAAAATCGTCTTGAAAAATCAATCCTGATAAAAAATTCTTGAAAATAAGGTTCTGAAAAAGTTCTGATAAAAAGGCCAGAAGAAAAGTACTGAAAAATCCTACAAAAAAATCAGAATAAAGACCTTAAAAAGTCCTGGATAAAGCCTGTAAAATAGTCCCGAAGAAAAAGTCCTGAAAATAGTCCTAAAAAAGAGTCCTGAAAAATAAAGAAAGAGATTTCTGAAAAATGTCCTGCAAAGAGTCCTTAAGAAGGTCCTAAAAAGACCTGAGAAAATTATATCCTTAAGAAGGTCCTAAGAAGACCTGAGAAAATTCTATCCTTAAGAAGGTCCTAAAAAGATGTGAGAAAATTCTATCCTTAAAAAGGTCCTAAAAAGACCTGAGAAAATTATAGAAAATGACCTGAAAAAAGCCTTAGAAGAGACCTGATAAAGGAATTAAAAAGCCTTGAAAAATAATCCTGATAAAAAATGTCGAGGTCCTGAACATAATAGTTTTTAAATAGTCTTGAAAAAAGAGCCCTGAAAAAATTCAAAAAAGACAAAACAAAAACAAAAGTCCTGAAAAAACGTCGTGAAAAAGGCCTCGGAAAAGAGTTCCGAAAATAAAATCTTGAAAAAAAACAAAAGTTTTGAAGACATTGTACTGCAAAAATATCCCAAAAAGAGTTTTGCAAAACGCCTAAGAAAAGACCTGAAAAAAGGTATTAAAAGTTCCAGAAAAATAATCCAGATTAAAAAACCTGAAAAAGAAGTCCCAAGAAAAAGGCGCCAAACAAAAACTTTTTAAAATGAAGTATTGAAAAAAGAGTCCTGTAAAAAAATTCTACAAAAGAGAAGTCCTAAGAAAAAAAAACCCTAATGGAGTCTTGCAAAAAGCCTTAGAAAAGAACTGAAAAAGCCGTTAAAAAAGTCGTGAAAACTAATCCAAAAAAAAGTCTTAAAAAAGGTCCTGAACAAAACGGTTTTAAAATAAAGTCTTGAAAAAAGAGTCATAGAAAAAAATTCTAAAAAGAAAAATCCTGAAAAAACATCGTTAAAGAAGAGTTCTGAAAATATCGTCTTGAAGAAAAGTCCTGCAAAATAAGTCCTAGAAAAAAGTTCTCGAAAAAGACCCGAAGGAAGAAATGAAAAAAATGTCGTGAAAAAAGTCCTAAATTTGCATTTATACTTTCATGGTATTTTTTTCAATTTAAAACATATTTTAAATGTACATCGAACGTGTTGCAGTATTGGATGATTCTGACGTTTGAAACGTCACAATGATTAAAGATTATACTTCAAATTCTAATAGTCTTTACCATCGGTTTACTCAAAAAGTAATGAGATGTCCAGAAGAACTTATCCTTTATAAGTTATTAATTTTAGCATTCCCTATTACCATTATAAATATAAATTTAATTAACCATTATCGTTTCCTATTTATAAACCAAAGATGACAAAAAAATTGATAATTTTATTTTTTCAAAAAAACGTTTTATGAAAAATATTTTCAAACGAAAGATGCTCATTTCTTTGTTTAGATGTTTTTGTAATATTTTTCATATTTAAAAAATTATCGGAGAAAAACAAATAACGGCTAAGGTTAGCGCCCACTTGCGGTATATGAAATTTTACCAAAAGCTTTTCAGTTCTTTGGATTATTAAATAAGGCTTATGTTCAAAGTTTGATGTTAATTCATGTAGTAGTATTTGAGATACAGCGCGCACAAGCAGACACGCACACATTTTAATAGGAATGCGTATTGAAAAATGGTGATGTGGCCATCATGTTACTTTCTCCGACAAGATAATATCATTTATATTTACGCTTTCATGGTTTATTTTTAATTGAAATCATATTTTAAATGTACATCGATCGTTGCGTAAGCTCAGATGAAACTGACGTTTAAAACGTCAAAATTATGAAAGATGGAAACATTATACTTTAAATTCAAAAACTCGGTTTACACAAAAACTAACGAGATTTCGAAAAAAACTTATTCTTTAGAAGTTGTTAGTTTTGGCATTCTCTGCAATTATTATTGACATAAATTTGCTATAACTATTATCGTTTTATAATTATGAACCAAAAATTAAAAAAACATTAATAAATTTTTTTCTGGAATAACAATGATTTTATGAAAAATATTTTCAAGCAAAAGTTGTTCATTTATTTGTTGTCTTCAATATTAGTTTAAATATTTTTGTGATATTTTTCATATTTAAGAAAATATTGGCAAAAAACAAAAAACAGTTCAGGTAAACACACACTTCCGGTGTACGAAATTTCACCAAAAGCTTTTCAGTTCTTCAGATTATCAAATAAGACGTATGTTGAAAGTTTCATATCAATTGCTTTATCAGTTTTTGAGATACAGCGCACACAGACAGACACACACACACACACAGCCAGACACACACACACACACACAGACACAATTTTTTTTTTCCAGAAATTGTTGAAATGGCATCCAGGGACCCCAAAACGGATATTTCCGTAAAAAAAATTTTTGGAAAAAAAATCACGATCACAATACTTTCTCGTACTTCGTAACGGAGAAAGTAAAAATCGAAATAAAATATATACCTTACTTATTCTACAATCATATTACAGAACGTTCGATGGCAGTTTCATAATTTACAAAAAAATCACGACTCGATTTGTGAAGTGCAGATTACAAATTCATAAAATCTTGAATTTGTGCTGAATATTTAAGGGTGAGAGAGAATGGCACTGTCTGAAATTGTAATTGCAGCGAATCACGACTAAAAGGTTGAGTGCGATTAAATCTGTGACCGAGGATACCAAATGTTGCGTCCAGATGGCGGAGAAATGCGCTTGATCTCCATCATGCTGAAACCACTTGCGCAGCTGCACGCGGAGGGCAGAGTTGCGATACATCTCGCCGTTTAGTCTCGGAGGAAGCGCGTCTGGGTTGTGCTTGTTATCGCGCATAATATTGTAACAAGGCTAGTAAGAAATTAACTTAGTTACTTCTGCAACAAGGCTATTAAGAAATTAATTTAATTAATTCGGATACAATATAATTATCTAGCACAGTAAAGTAGTTTTAATTAAATTAGTCCAGCTAGGTGTATTGCAAATGGGCACTCGTGAAATCTAATCTACAGCCCGGTTTCAATACCTAGTTCTTGTTTGACGTGTAACAAGTTTAAATTGAACATTTAAATGAATTACTTAAATGTGGGTTTGAAATTGGCAGACAAAGTTAAATCGTAATTAAATGCAGAATCCTGAAAATCTAGCGAATGCACACCATTACTTTATTAATATAAAGTAAGAAATTTTCTTTGAGTATATACTAATGGACTGCTATTCCCCCTCCATTTCCTATATGATCACTGCTACAAAAGTTGTCCACGAGCTGGAGCCCGATATAAGTCCCGCCCCGGAGCCGAAAATGGAGCGTAATTTAAAAACCGGAAAGCAAAAAAAAATATTTCTCGATGTATTCATCAGCAACGTGGAGAATGCACATGCGAGCATATTTCGGCAACTCGGGTCCACTTTCCTGCCTGTTCTTTACAAGCAAAGCATCAACCCATAATTTACGAAGTTCCGGATTTGATGGAAATCTAATACAGAATTTTAGGTTGTACATCAGCTGACGAGTATTATAACCGCGTTGGCGTATTGCAGCCTTTCGCATAGCAATATTTTAACATAGTGTGAATATTTGACAATATAAATGTTTATATATTCAAAGGTGTGAATAAATTGCAGGGTATCACAATATGCAATGCGAGCTCATAGAGTCATATGTCATAGACACAAAATAGCTACCAATTTAGTAACATACCGCAACCATTTAGGGTCCCGCCGCGCCACCGTTGCTTGGAGACACACATGAAGTTGGCGCTAGCAATCCATAAGTATATAGTCAAAGGAAATTTTAGTTTTATTTCATTTTGCACTTCAAGGCATACAACGATGACAGATGTCGAATTCACAATTTTAGGGTTAAAATCGTTTTTAGTACCAAAATTAAATAAAACATGTGTTTTAATTATAAATTATGCTCGTGGTACTAAAAAGATAAAACAGTATTTACACAATTGTAAACATAATTTAATATTCAGTAATCCATCCAACTCCAATTATTACCCAATTTACACTTCGAACATTATCTTCAATTTAAATCCATAATGTAATCCCATAACGAGATTCAGTAGTTTATGTGTAATTTTTGTCTGATTTATCGCCACTAATTACCAGTATTGGCCATTGATTGCGAGTTATAATTGAGTATTTATTCATAAATTGAGTTTTACACGATCGCCAGTGAATTTAGGAATTCAAACTAAATTAGATTGCCCTCAGCTACCATCAGATTTTATATTACACTTATACTATTTTATGACTTATGACTTTATTTAAAGACAAATGTACCAGTTATTTTATCTATGGAATCCTTTTTTGCTTTGTCATTTGTTAATTGAAAGGGTTAAAAATTTAAAATTAAATATTTTACCATTCAAACAACTTATAAATAAAGTATTGAAATTATACGTACTTTTCAAAATAAGCAAGGTACACTGGGAAGTTAGTTGTTCTGGTTTCTATGTAACTTCCAAAATCTTATCTTTTATATAAATAACTAAATAAAACATTTAATATTCGATCCATATTTTACAGGCTGGAATTATCTAACGATTGAGGAACTCACGTTTCACCTCTTAAATAGAATTTAAAAATGCAGCAGATTATAATTACGAGTACACACTTAACCTTGTGTCTGTGACAAAGCGCAAGCTTCCCTGTAATTAATTGTATTCGCTTGAAATAATACTTTATTTGAATCAACAATATCTTATGAATAGAGGGAATGCTTGTATAATTCCAAATTGAAAACAATTCCAGGATCTTTTCCAATATTGCGAATTTCATGCCGCTTTACACCATATTTAAATTCCCACAAATTCCGACAGCATCACTGCTGCTCGGAACGTTGATTTTACGTTATTATTTACAAAATAAACAGACACAACAATAATATAATTGAATCTATGAAACATCATTGGCTCTCGAATTTAAATATCGAATGCCGCCATATTCGTAATAATTCCAATAAGGTCGTATTCGCGACAGTTCCCGGCGCATTCACCATAAAATCAATTAATAAATAAGTTCTTTAAAGCTGCTATAATAAATTAGCTTGTTGAGCAAGGGTTAAGTTAAATATAGCAAATTTGAAATAAATCTTTTTATTCAATTTTTATTGATTTTTGAACGGGTGTGAAGTTAGCAATAGATTTTACAATAAGTTATTTCCTCTAAATTTATCTTTATTCAACTCGCTGACTTTTAACGTTGAGTGAAAATTTTGTGACGCATCACTTTGTAAATTTATTTCCAAAATATGCATGCACCTAATGTGGATTAGATTAGACATTTGTAATCGATCTTATAGGTTATGTTGTTAAATAGCTGCCGCGGCTTGGCGTATGTGCCTTTACATAGTTGGAAATTTTCATATTTTTATTCATCAACATAACACTCATTGATTTTATTCCTTAGAAATTTCCACAATAAGACATTTCATCATTGTCTCATTGTCTCATTGTGGAACGGCGTTCTTTGATATCATTTTCTTTTAATTGGCACACACTAAGCCACGGATTTCACGTTAAACTTAATCAAAGAAGTAAACAAACTTTTTAAAATCAAACATTTAATCTTGCCTGCATACCATCTTCAAATGGATGGATGGAGCTTTAGTACGTTTTAGTTCTAAAGTTTTAAAGCATCTAGGATATTAACAAATCAAACAGATTGCGACGAACTTCTTAAATTCGCAACGTTTAACTTTCGGACAAACACCAATAATTATATTATCATTAAAAAATGGTGATGTGGCCATCAAGTTACTTTCTCCGAATTGATGGTATCATTTATATTTACGCTTTCATGGTTTATTTTCAATTGATATCATATTTAAAAAGTACATCGAGCGTTGTGTAAACTCAGATGAAACTGACGTTTAAAATGTCAAAATTATGAAAGATTATACTTCAAATTCAAAAACTCAGTTTACTCAAAAACTAAAGGGATTTCGAAAAAAAATTATTCTTTATAAGTTGTTCATTTTAGCATTATCTACAATTATTATTAACATAAATTTGCTGTAACTATTATCGTTATATAATTATAAACCAAAAATAAAAAAATAAAAAAATACATTTTTTTCTCGAATAAAAACGATTTTATGAAAAATGTTTTCAAGCAACAGATGTTCATTTCTTTGTTGTCTTCAATGTTTGTTTAAATATTTTTGTGATATTTTTCATATTTAGGAAAATATTTTCAAAAAACAAAAAACAGTTAAGGTAAACACCCACTTCCGGTGTACGAAATTTTACCAAAAGCTTTTCAGTTCTTTGGATTATCAAATAAGACGTATGTTCAAAGTTTCATATCAATTGCTTTGTTAGTTTTTGAGATACAGCGCGCACAGACAGACACACACATACAGACGCAATTTTTACTTTCTCCGTTACGAAGTACGAGAAAGTATTGTGATCGTGATTTTTTTTTCAAAAATTTTTTTTACGGAAATATCCGTTTCGGGGTCCCTAGATGCCATTACAACAATTTCTGGAAAAAAAAAATTTGTGTCTGTGTGTGTGTCTACCTGTGTGTGTGTGTGTGTGTCTGTCTGTGTGCGCTGTATCTCAAAAACGAATAAAACAATTGATATGAAACTTTCAACATACATCTTATTTGATAATCCGAAGAACTGAAAAGCTTTTGGTAAAATTTCGTACACCGGAAGTGGGTGTTTACCTTAACCGTTTTTTGTTTTTTGCCAATATCTTCTTAAATATGAAAAATATCTCAAAAATATTTAAACAAATATTGAAGACAACAAATAAATGAACATCTTTTGTTTGAAAATATTTTTTATAAAATCATTGTTATTCGAGAAAAAAATGTATTAATTTCTTTTTCATTTCTGGTTCATAATTTTGAAACGATAATAGTTACAGCAAATTTATATGAATAATACTTGTAGAGAATGCTAAAATGAACAACTTATAAAGAATAAGTTTTTTTCGAAATCCCTTTAGTTTTGGAGTAAACTAAGTTTTTGAATTTGAAGTATAATTTTTCCATCTTTCATAATTTTGACGTTTTAAACGTCAGTTTTATCCGAGTCTACGAAACGTTCGATGCACACTTAAAATATGATTTAAATTGAAAATAAACCATGGAAGCGTAAATATAATGACACCATCAAGTCGGAGAAAGTAACATGATGGCCACATCACCATTTTTACTTTCTCCGTTACGAAGTACAAGAAAGTATTGTGATCGTGATTTTTTTTTCAAAAATTTTTTTTACGGAAATATCCGTTTCGGGGTCCCTAGATGCCATTTCAACAATTTCTGGAAAAAAAATATTTGTGTCTGTGTGTGTGTGTGTGTGTCTGTGTGTGTGTGTGTGTGTGTGTGTGTGTGTGTGTGTGTGTGTGTGTGTGTCTGTCTGTGCGCGCTGTATCTCAAAAACTAATAAAGCAATTGATATGAAACTTTCAACATACGTCTTATTTGACAATCTGAAGAACTGAAAAGCTTTTGGTAAAATTTCGTACACCGGAAGTGGGTGTTTACCTTAACTGTTTTTTGTTTTTTGCCAATATTTTCTTAAATATAAAAAATATCAAAAAAACTTTAAACAAACATTGAAGACAACAGAGAACTGAACATCTTTTGCTTGAAAACATTTTTTATAAAATCATTGTTATTAGAGAAAAAATTTTATTTTTTTTCTTTTAATTTTTGGTTTATAATTATGAAACGATAATAGTTACAGCAAATGTATGTGCATAATAATTGCAGAGAATGCTAAAATGAACAACTTATAAAGAATAAGTTTTTTTCAAAATCCCTTTAGTTTTTGAGTAAACTGAGTTTTTGAATTTAAAGTACATTTTTCCATGTTTCATAATTTTGACGTTTTAAACGTCAGTTTCATCCGAGTTTACACAATGCTCGATGTACATTTAAAATATAATTTCAATTGAAAATGAACCATGAAAACGTAAATATAAATGGCTATGATACCATCAAGTCGGAGAAAGTAACATGATGGCCACATCACCATTTTTTACTTTCTCCGTTACGAAGTACGAGAAAGTATTGTGATCGTGATTTTTTTTTCAAAATTTTTTTTTACGGAAATATCCGTTTTGGGGTCCCTAGATGCCATTTCAACAATTTTTGGAAAAAAACATTTTGTGTCTGTGTGTGTGTGTGTGTGTGTGTGTGTGTGTGTGTGTGTGTGTGTGTGTGTGTGTGTGTGTGTGTGTGTGTGTGTGTGTGTGTGTCTGTCTGTGCGCGCTGTATCTCAAAAACTAATAAAGCAATTGATATGAAACTTTCAACATCCGTCTTATTTGATAATCTGAAGAACTGAAAAGCTTTTGGTAAAATTTCGTACACCGGAAGTGGGCGTTTACCTTAACTGTTTTTTGTTTTTTGCCAATATTTTCTTAAATATGAAAAATATCACAAAAACATTTAAACAAACTTTGAAAACAACAAAGAAATGAACGTCATTTGCTTGAAAATATTTTTCATAAAATCATTGCTATTCGAGGAAAAAATGTATTATTATTTTTTTAATTTTTGGTTTATAATTATAAAACGATAATAGTTATAACAAATTTATGTTAATAATAATTGTAGCGAATGCTAAAATGAACAACTTATAAAGAATAAGTTTTTTCCGAAATCCCATTAGTTTTTGAGTAAACTGAGTGTTTGGATTTGAAGTATAATTTTTCTATCTTTCATAATTTTGACGTTTTAAACGTCAGTTTCACCGGAGTCTACGGAACGTTCTACGGACATTTAAAATATAATTTAAATAGAAAATAAACCATGAAAGCGTAAATATAAATGATACCATTAAGTCGGAGAAAGTAACATGATGGTCACATCACCATTTTTTACTTTCTCCGTTACGAAGTACGAGAAAGTATTGTGATCGTGATTTTTTTTTCAAAAATTTTTTTTACGGAAAAATCTGTTTTGGGGTCCCTAGATGCCATTACAACAATTTCTGGAAATTTTTTTTTTGTGTCTGTGTGTGTGTGTGTCTGTGTGTGTGTGTGTGTCTGTCTGTGCGCGCTGTATCTCAAAAACTAATAAAGCAATTGATATGAAACTTTCAACATCCGTCTTATTTGATAATCTGAAGAACTGAAAAGCTTTTGGTAAAATTTCGTACACCGGAAGTGGGCGTTTACCTTAACTGTTTTTTGTTTTTTGCCAATATTTTCTTAAATATGAAAAATATCACAAAAACATTTAAACAAACTTTGAAAACAACAAAGAAATGAACGTCATTTGCTTGAAAATATTTTTCATAAAATCATTGCTATTCGAGGAAAAAATGTATTATTATTTTTTTAATTTTTGGTTTATAATTATAAAACGATAATAGTTATAACAAATTTATGTTAATAATAATTGTAGCGAATGCTAAAATGAACAACTTATAAAGAATAAGTTTTTTCCGAAATCCCATTAGTTTTTGAGTAAACTGAGTGTTTGGATTTGAAGTATAATTTTTCTATCTTTCATAATTTTGCCGTTTTAAACGTCAGTTTCACCGGAGTCTACGGAACGTTCTACGGACATTTAAAATATAATTTAAATAGAAAATAAACCATGAAAGCGTAAATATAAATGATACCATTAAGTCGGAGAAAGTAACATGATGGTCACATCACCATTTTTTACTTTCTCCGTTACAAAGTACGAGAAAGTATTGTGATCGTGATTTTTTTTTCAAAAATTTTTTTTACGGAAAAATCTGTTTTGGGGTCCCTAGATGCCATTACAACAATTTCTGGAAAAAATTTTTTTGTGTCTGTGTGTGTGTGTGTGTGTGTGTCTGTCTGTGTGCGCTGTATCTCAAAAACTAATAAAGCAATTGATATAAAACTTTGAACATACGTCTTATTTGATAATCTGAAGAACTGAAAAGCTTTTGGTAAAATTTCGTACACCGGAAGTGGGTGTTTACCTTAACAGTTTTTTGTTTTTTGCCAATATTTTCTTAAATATAAAAAATATCACAAAAACATTTAAACAAACATCGAAGACAACAAAGAAATGAACATCTTTTGCTTGAAAATATTTTTCATAAAATCATTGCTATTCGAGAAAAAAATTTATTATTTTTTTTAAATTTTTGGTTTATAATTATATAACGATAATAGTTACAGCAAATTTATGTGAATAATAATTGTAGAGAATGCCAAAATGAACAACTTCTAAAGAATAAGTTTTTTTCGAAATCTCGTTAGTTTTTGAGTAAACCTAGTTTTGGAATTTGAAGTTTAATTTTTCCATCTTTCCGTCTCATAATTTTGACGTTTTAAACGTCAGTTTCATCCGAGTTTACGCAACGCTCGATGTACTTTTTAAATATGATATCAATTGAAAATAAACCCATGAAAACGTAAATATAAAGTCGGAGAAAGTAACATGATGGCCACAACACCATTTTTTCCAGAAATTGTTGAAATTCCCACTAGGGACCCCAAAACGGATATTTCCGTAAAAAAAATTTTTGAAAAAAAAATCACGGTCACAATACTTTCTCGTACTCCGTAACGGAGAAAGAAAATATTTCCTTAAAATTATTTTATTTCTAATTAGTGTGGTTAAAGGTACCTTTTTAACCACACGTTGTTAAGAAATTCTTAACTCGTTGCTATGGAAATATTGGCAAATTAACATGATTTCGCTTTTTGACGGTTTTCATTAAACATTTTTTTTAATAAAAAAAAAAAAAAATAGAAAAAGACTAAAAAAGAAACAAATTTATACTTCCTTTCATTTATTTTAATTTACTAAATTTCGGAATAATGATGGAAAACTATACCTCGAGTGGAAAAGTCCTCATACAATTATCTTAATAAATTTTGCAAAACGAAAAAAAAAACAAAACTTCCACTTCCACAGACTAAAACTAGTTTATGTTGTTTCCGATGCGGATGCGACGACTTCACGCTAGAATACACAATAATAACGAATCAATATCAGTACTTCATCCATCAGTAATCGCACCTATACAGTTCATTAATAATTTGAAAAAGTGTGTTGGCTCATGCATGGCAGGAAAATTATTTTCAATTTTCCCATTTGATGAACAAAATGCAATTAAAGTTACAGACATTTCACGATTTTAAAGTAATATTAAATTCGTTTTTATAATATTACTTAATAATCAAAATTCCATTTGACTTTTCACGCTATTATACAGGATGTACAAATAACACGTATTTTTCAAAAAAATATATATGACCGCAAAGAGAAGCTCTCCTAAAATTGCCCGATTAAAAAAAACGAATTCCATAAAAAAAAATCACGTCAAACATTAGTGACGTCACAATATTTTTGAGCTCCAAAAAAGGCGACATAGTGAACAAAAATCGTTTTTTAATAGAGCAATTTTATGCGGAATTTATCACCACTCTGTATATACAGAGCGAATATTTCTCGATCCCGAAAGTACCCACAGGGCACGCAGAATCGATATTTTGGTAAAAAAAAGTTTAAGACATTTTATGCTTATTTTGTGCCAGAGGACACATCCATAAAACAGTGTTGTAAAATTCTGAAACACGTTATGTATTTTATCTGTCTGTTTTTATAGTACACCCACTATCCTACACATTACGTTTAGCGGAAACGTTTTGTTAGATAATTTATATAGTTTGCAGTAAAATATGGCCGAACTTTATAAAAGCCATTTTGTATCTCATACGAAAGTAATTGTGTTTCTAAACTTTTGCAGAAACAATTACAAAGAGTCACGACAAGCATTTACGGACGAGAAACACTCGAATCCATTACAATACTCGATGCATCTCCATTTAACCGTAAGTTACGAACATTCTCGTCATTCTGTACATATGTTTAATTAATTTAAGAGCCCGCAAATAGCTAAACCATTCAATTATGCGGTCCTCGTCCCTCTCCTGTACCCTTAATAAATTATTTAATTTTAATTTCAAAATACCTCTTGATGAATCCGTCGTTAGCTGAAGGTCGTCCTAGACCAGCAGGTCCAGCGGGAGATGTCATTCGTATGCTGGTGAAGAAGCGAGGATAATAAATGTGTAAATTAGTATGAGGAAAGCGTATTCTAGCTATAAATGGCGGTTAAATTTCACCAATTGGTGGATTTTTTCTTTTCTGGATAGTTTCTCCTGCGGGGCAACGGTAAGACATCTTTACATCACAACGATAGCTCGTGCTTTCAAACTTTTCTCTCGTAATGTATAAACCTTCATAACGTTACTTGCATCGTAAATTTCATCATAGAAAAATAACTGTTTTCTACTCCAACTAAAATATCTCGCGGAAGGGTCTAGCTCTTACGTGATTGCGTCCTTATTTTTTAGGTTAAACTAATTTGGCTTAATGGATTTTATTAATAAAGAATCAATCTGTGCTTCTATAGTAAAATATTATAGATTTTCAGCGTTTATTTAAATTTTATTTAATGTTAAAAATACCTATTTTTACTTTCTCCGTTACGAAGTACGAGAAAGTATTGTAATCGTGTTTTTTTTTTTAAATTTTTTTTACGGAAATATTGCGTTTTGGGGTCCCTAGATGCCATTTCAACAATTTCTGGAAAAAAAAATTGTGTCTGGCGTGTGTGTGTGTGTGTCTGTGTGTGTGTGTGTGTGTCTGTCTGTGCGCGCTGTATCTCAAAAACTAATAGAGCAATTGATATGAAACTCTGAACATACGTCTTATTTGATAATCTGAAGAACTGAAAAGCTGTTGGTAAAATTTGGTACACCGGAAGTGGGTGTTTACCTTAACTGTTTTTTGTTTTTTGCCAATATTTTCTTGAATATGAAAAATATCACAAAAACATTTAAACAAATATTAAAGACAATAAAGAAATGAGATTATTTTGTTTGAAAACATTTTTTATAAAATCATTGTTATTCGAGAAAAAAAATTATTATAATTTTTTTAATTTTTAGTTTATAATTATAAAACGATAATAGTTACAGCAAATTTATGTTAATAATAATTGTAGAGAATGTCAAAATTAACAACTTATAAAGAATGAGTTTTTTTCGAAATCCCTTCAGTTTTTGAGTGAACTGAGTTTTTGAATTTGAAGTATAATTTTTCCATCTTTCATAATTTTGACGTTTTAAACGTCAGTTTCATCCGAGTTTACACAACGCTCGATGTACATTTAAAATATGATTTCAGTTGAAAATAAACCATGAAAGCGTAAGTATAAATGATACCATCAAGTCGGAGAAAGTAACATGATGGCCACATCACCATTTTTTCTCTACATAACAGTCTGTCTGTGCACGCACGCTGTATCTCAAAAACGAATTGATATGAAACTTTGAACATAAGTGTTATTTGAGAATTTGAAGAACTAAAAAGCTTTTGGTAAAATTTCGTATTTCCGAATATTTACCTTAACAGGTTTTTGTTCTTTTAGCCTTATTGGTACTTGAGGACAATGTTTTCAGAACTCTTTAAGGGCATTTTTAAAAGACCTTTCTTCGAGGATTCTTTTTCAGAACTTCAAAACTTTTTTCTTTCAGGACCTTTATTTTCAGCATTTCTTTTCAAAAACTGTTTTTTTCGGAACGTTATTTATTACCTTTATTTTCAGTATTACTTTTCAAAAACTGGTTTTTTTTGGGAACATTTTTGGGACTTTTCGTTGAGGACTTCTTTTCGGGATTTTTTTTAGAAAAAAATTTTCAGAATTTTCTTCTTGGCATTTTTTAGAATTTCTCTTTTCATGACTTTTTTTGGACCTTTTTAAGGACTTTTTCAGATATTTTTAGCTTTATTTCCAAAACTTTTTATTTGAGAAATTTTGTTAAGGACTTATTTTAGGCCTTTTTGCAGGACATTTTTTCAAGACTCTTTGGAGTCTCTTTTTTAGGACATTTTTTCAAGACTCTTTGGAGTCTCTTTTTTAGGACAATTTTTTCAGATCTTTTCAAGGACCATTTTAAGGGCTTTTCACAATGGTTTTTTTTAGAAATGTTATTTTCAGGGCAATTTTTCAAGGACAATTTTTTTATGAAAATTCGGGTTTTTTCGGAATTTTCTTCATGATATTTTTTAGAATTTTTACTTTTCATGACCTTTTTTGGACCTTTTTAAGGACAGATATTTTTAGCATTTTTTTTCAAGACAATTTTAAACCTTTTGGTATTTGGTATTTGGTATTTATTAACGGAAGCCATTTCAATACAGTAATAAATTAAATAAAATAAAACATATATACAATATTTTTATTGCAGGAATTTTGTTAAGGACTTATTTTAGGCCTTTTTGCGGGACTTTTTTCAAGACTGGGATTTCTTTTTCAGGGCAATTTCTTTAGATCTTTTTAAGGACCATTTAAAAGATTTTTTACAATGCTTTTTTTCCAAATAAATTTTTGTTTATTTTTTAAAGATGTTATTTTCAGGTCAATTTTTTAAGACAATTTTGTTATGATATTTCGCGATTTTTTCAGAAAAAATTTTCAGAATTTTCTTCATAGTATTTTTTAGAATTCTCCTTTTTATTTTCAAAACTTTATATTTATGGAATTTTGTTAAGAACTTATTTTAGGCCATTGTGCAAGATTTTTTTTCAAGACACTTTGGGATTTCTTTTTCAGGATAATTTCTTCAGATCTTTTTAAGGACTTTTTACAATTATTTTTTTCCAGAAATTTGTTTGTTTATTTTCTAAACATGTTATTTTTAGGGTAATTTTCTTATGATATTTCGCCAGGACTCTTTTTCTGAACTTTCTCCAGGACTTATTTTAGCTTTCTTTCAGCATTTTTGGGGCTTTTTTTCCGGAAATTTGTTTATGATATTTTGTATGAAGACTTTTTTCAGGACTTTTCTTCGCGGCTTTTATCAGGATTCTTTTTTCAAGACTTTATTTTCAGGACTGGGACGAGAATTTCTTAAGAACCTCAGGACTTCTTTTCAGGATTCTTTTCTGAATTTTCTTAATTACATTTTTCGGGAATTTTTTTCAAGCCTTCTTTACAGGACTTTTTTCAGTACTATATTTCAAGACATTTTTTATAGGATTAATTTTCAGGACTTCTTGTTCCTGACTTTTTTTCGAGACACTTTTTCGGATTTCTTCCAGGTTTTTTTTTTTGTGGACATTTATTTCTGGTGCTTTATATAAAGACTTAATTTTTAACCTGACTCTTTTTTCAAGACTTTACTCACAAAACTGTTTCTCCAGGACTTGTTTTCAGACAGAACTCTTTTTTCAGGACTTTATTTCTGGTAATTTTGAAGAAAATTTTTTAGAAGACATTTTTTTCTCAGGACTCTTTTTCAGGACTTTTTATCAGGACTTTTTTATCGGGACTTTTTTCAAGACTTTCGTGTTCAGTACTTTTATTAGGGGTTTTAGGACTTTTTAATTAGGACTATTTTTAGAAATATTTTTCAAGACTTTCTTGTTCAGGACTTTTATTAGATTTTTTTGGGACTTTTTAATTTGGACTATTTTTAGAAGTCTTTTTCAAGACTTCAATTTTTTTATAATTTTGAAACGATAATAGTTACAGCAAATTTATGTAATTGTAGAGAATGCCAAAATTAACAACTTATAAACAATAAGTTTTTTTTGACTATACTGAGTTTTTGAATTTTTCCATCTTTCATAATTTTGACGTTTTAAACGTCAGTTGCATCCGAGTCTACAAAACGCTCGATGTACATTTAAAATATGATTTAAATTAAAAATAAACCATGAAAGCGTAAATATAAATGATACCATCAAGTCGGAGAAAGTAACATGATGGCCACATCACCATTTTTTAACACTAAATTTCACATACTTAAAAAATATAATTCTTTAGAAACCAACATTAATCCTTTATGTAACCCTGTGTAAAATATAATTACATATTTTTTATCGATTATGCCACAATCTGTTACGAGCCGTGTACCAAAAACGCTTCATTTTTCGAACGGATAACTTAACTTTTAGAAAAACATTGGGAGTTCTGTAGACTATTTACTATTCTCTCAAGCACAATATTTACGTCTCCATTTAGACATACATCAATGCTTCATTAATTAAGTATGAATAAAGGATTGTTACTATTAAACTATTATGCGTAAAGGGCGTAAATTTATACCGCAATAAGAATAACATTCTGCGTAAATGAAAGATTAATTGGTGGACGTTCGCAGCGTTTCAATTTCTAAGATGTTCCGCCTCATTTATCATTCATACCATAAATCATTGCAGCACGGCTAAGAGTTATTTAATGTTATCTGTTTTTACTACATTATAATGAAGCTTGTTCTGCGTCGTCGTACAGAATATTCTGAAATTGGGCGAAAATCCTCGGGAGGAAATTCGTACAGATTTTTAGTATCTATGTCACATCGTTAAGGAACTTATTTGTACGTAACATGCTCATTATATTAAATTTGTACGCATTGTCTTACATAACGATGGATAGATACTTTTTTTTGTATTTCAAGGAATTCCAATTTTTGTTAATGATTTTCAAGAAAAGAAAAAGTGGGATGCAGGAAAATTACATTTGAATTGAAGGATCGGATGAAACTGACGTTTAAAACGTCAAAATTATGAAAGATGGAAAAATTATACTTCAAATATAAAAAACTCAATTTACTCAAAAACTAAAGGGATTTCGAAAAAAACTTATTCTTTGTAAGTTGTTCATTTTAACATTATCTACAATTATTATTAACATACATTTGCTATAACTATTATCGTTTTATAATTATAAACCAAACTTCATAACAGAGAAAGTAAAAATATAGACCGTTAAATATGAATGGAAATATCAATAATTACTCGATGTTTTGAACTGGAATTTATTTATCTCTACAATTAACTTGATGGTTGGTTTCTTTTGATTTTTTTTTTAAATAATTATGTTTCTATTACACAAGAAGACACATAAAGAATTAAATCGCCGAGAGAAATGGTGTTTCTTCTTTTACGTAACGATCGCACAATTAACACCGATTTAATACCGTGCGAATGTCGCAGCATAAAACAATTTACGTCTAATTACTCCTTGTAACTTCGACGTGAAAAGGAAGTTGAGAAGTGCTTGAATTGCAACTGTAGTACTGCACTTAACTATTTACTCGAATTTCCGTCGAAAATGCGGTTGCACAATCGGTATTGATTTTGCAAGATCTGAACTTTCTCGATTTTCCAAGAACACTGTCAACTGTTAGATTGCAGAAAAATCTGCAGAAAATACAATTTAAGCGGTGATGGTAATATTTTTTATCCACGTTGAATATACGGGCAGAGCGATGATAATAATTTTCAAATTTAGTATTCGAATTTCGAACACTGTATAAAAAGTTTGAGTTTCATTACGATTTAATTGGCTTAATATTGACAATTCGTCCGTATGAAGGTTATTATAAATCATGCTGTTTACTTAAAAAAATAAATTCAATTTATTTATTTATGATGTTTAGTTGTTTAAGATTTTTATATAATTATATTCACCTATCCGTCTGATTCTTTCTAAATATTTATTAAATTGTGAATTTTGTGCGGAACTTTATCACCACTCTGTAGATCCTTATTTTTATACAGAGTGGTGATAAAGTTTCGCACAAAATTAATAATTGCTCTGTTAGATGTTTCGTATACCGGAAGTGGGCGTTTACCTTAACTGTTTTTTGTTTTTTGCCAATATTTTCTTAAATATGAAAAATATCACAAAAACACTTAAACAAACATTGAAGACAACAAAGAAATAAACACCTTTTGCTTGAAATTTTTTTTTTCATAAAATCATTGCTATTCGAGAAAAAAATTGATTAATTTTTTTAAATTTTTGGTTTATAATTATGAAACGAGAATAGTTACAGCAAATTTATGTTAATAATAATTGTAGAGAATGCAAAAATGAACAACTTATAAAGAATAAGTATTTTTTGAAATCTCTTTAGTTTTTGAGTAAACCGAGTTTTTGAATTTGAAGTATAATTTTCCCATCTTTCATAATTTTGACGTTTTAAACGTCAGTTTCATCCGAGTTTACACAATGCTCGATGTACATTTAAAATATGATCTAAATTGAAAATAAACCATGAAAGCGTGATATCATCAAGTCGGAGAAAGTAACATCATAGCTACATCAACAATATAATGTACATGCTTCGTTTAATATTTTTGGATCTAATTATAACTCATTTAAACGTAATCTTAAAAATGTAGAAAACTAATGTTATTAATGTACGTTCTTGATGAAATTAATTTTAGTTTTAGTTTTAGTTTTAGTGTGAGTGTAAGCTATTAATTTAAGTATTTTTTTGTAAAAAGGAGATTTTTTCCGTTAATAAACTTTATTATTATTATTATTATTATTATTACTATGAACATTTTTTAACGTTTAAGTTTCAAATTCGTTTTTAATAATGCGTCCTCGATATCTTTTCAGGGAGAATTTTTATGTAGTTCGTGAAAAGTTTCGTGTTTTAGATTCGTTTTTAATGATGCGTCCTCGATGTCTGTTTATGGGTCAACATAACACGTTAGTTTACTTATGCGTTCGAGATATACATACGTCGAAATTTTTTGGCCTTAAATATTTAGGGCAGAAAAATATGATTTATTTAAAAGTTTTAGATAATTATCGACTCCTTAATTGATGTGAGTGAGTTTGAGTATATTCACACGACAATCAATAGCATTCAAAAATAACCTCTAAACACCTGTGTTTCACAATTTTATCAATTAAAATGTTTTAAATAAGTAATTGTGGAGGCTATCACTTCATTTCATTTCATTTATTTTACTGAAATCTCCTTTAAAATTTACAATCAATAAATACCGTATTCATTTAATTAATTTACAAACATTTTAAATACAACAAAATCACTTCGTGATACATTTTGAATAATTCAAATAAAACCGAATAACTTTGTTGGTATCACTTTATTATTATTAACTCGACAATTTTAGCTTGTCATTACCAACAAAGTCGTTCGGTTTTATTTGAATTAAAATGTTTTACTAATTGTAAACCTGTAACGAGTATTCAATTAAAAAAATTGTGATGTGGCCATCATGTTACTTTCTCCGACTTGATGGTATCATAGACATTTATATTTACGTTTTCATGGTTTATTTTCAATTGAATTCATATTTTAAATGTACATCGAGCGTTGTGTAAACTCGGATGAAACTGACATTTAAAACGTCAAAAGTTAGGTTCATTCTGGATGCATTCTGAAATTTGGAAGGTTACTTTGGCCGAAATGAATTTTTTACAATTTTTATAAGCGCAGACTGCAATTTTTTCTCTGTTTTTAAACTTTTGATGGTTGCCATTTTGTTTCCAGCCACGATGTGTCAAATATTAAAGTGGATTATCAAAGTTAGGTTCATTCTGGATGCATTTTGAAATTTTAAAGGTTACTTTGGCCGAAATGAATTTTTTACAATTTTTCTAAGCGCAGACTGCAATTTCTTCTCTGCTTTTCAACTTTTGATGGTTGCCATTTTGTTTCCAGCCACGATGTGTCAAATATTAAAGTGGATTATAAAAGTTAGGTTCATTCTGGATGCATTTTGAAATTTTAAAGGTTACTTTGGCCGAAATGAATTTTTTACAATTTTTATAAGCGCAGACTGCAATTTTTTCTCTGTTTTTAAACTTTTGATGGTTGCCATTTTGTTTCCAGCCACGATGTGTCAAATATTGAAGTGGATTATCAAAGTTAGGTTCATTCTGGATGCATTTTGAAATTTTAAAGGTTACTTTGGCCGAAATGAATTTTTTACAATTTTTATAAGCGCAGACTGCAATTTTTTCTCTGCTTTTCAACTTTTGATGGTTGCCATTTTGTTTCCAGCCACGAAGTGTCACATATTGAAGTGGATTATCAAAGTCAGGTTCATTCTGGATGCATTTTGAAATTTTGAAGGTTACTTTGGCCGAAATGAATTTTTTACAATTTTTCTAAGCGCTGACTGCAATTTTTTCTCTGCTTTTCAACTTTTAATGGTTGCCATTTTGTTTCCAGCCACGATGTGTCAAATATTGAAGTGGATTATCAAAGTTAGGTTCATTCTGGATGCATTTTGAAATTTTAGTGGTTACTTTGGCCGAAATGAATTTTTTACAATTTTTCTAAGCGCAGACTGCAATTTTTTCTCTGCTTTTCAACTTTTGATGGTTGCCATTTTGTTTCCAGCCACGATGTGTCAAATATTAAAGTGGATTATCAAAGTTAGGTTCATTCTGGATGCATTTTGAAATTTTAAAGGTTACTTTGGCCGAAATGAATTTTTTACAATTTTTATAAGCGCAGACTGCAATTTTTTCTCTGCTTTTCAACTTTTGATGGTTGCCATTTTGTTTCCAGCCACGATGTGTCAAATATTGAAGTGGATTATCAAAGTTAGGTTCATTCTGGATGCATTTTGAAATTTTAAAGGTTACTTTGGCGGAAATGAATTTTTTACAATTTTTCTAAGCGCAGACTGCAATTTCTTCTCTGCTTTTCAACTTTTGATGGTTGCCATTTTGTTTCCAGCCACGATGTGTCAAATATTAAAGTGGATTATCAAAGTTAGGTTCATTCTGGATGGATTTTGAAATTTTAAAGATTACTTTGGCCGAAATTAATTTTTTACAATTTTTATAAGCGCAGACTGCAATTTTTTTCTATGTTTTTCTACTTTTGAGAATTGCCATTTTGTTTCCAGCCACGATGTGTCAAATATTGAAGTGGATTATCAAAGTTAGGTTCATTCTGGATGCATTCTAAAACTTTGAAGGTTACTTTGGCGGAAATGAATTTTTTACAATTTTTCTAAGCGCAGACTGCAATTTCTTCTCTGCTTTTCAACTTTTAATGGTTGCCATTTTGTTTCCAGCCACGATGTGTCAAATATTGAAGTAGATTATCAAAGTTAGGTTCATTCTGGATGCATTCTGAAATTTTGAAGGTTACTTTGGCCGAAATGAATTTTTTACAATTTTTATAAGCGCAGACTGCAATTTTTTTCTCAGTTTATCAACTTTTGATGGTTGTCATTTTGTTTCTAGCTATAATCAGTGGCGGCTCGTGGAACATGTAGATGGTAGAACCACTTATACAATATAGACCCCCCCCCGCCCTCCTTATTTTTTGAAGAAAGAAAGAACGATTTATCTTCCTAGACCAAACTAACTGGTGAAAAAGTGTTTTAAGAGTTAGTTAATTAAGTACAGGTAGTGCCATGACTCCTTGACTCTGTGTAACGAGCCGCCCCTGTGCGACATACCTCATTTATCTCACAGCCAACTCTGAAAAAAAAATTTGTGGCTCACACGATATTTATAGTGTAAGTAACCCTAATCTCGCATTTGATAACCATGAATACACCCGAGAAAAAAAAATATTCTCCCACGAGAGCTTAGCTAATGTTACAGACTTTTCTGAGCCGGCGTAAGAAAGTGCGAACGCGTCAAATGTTTGACACATCTGGGCAAGACTTACGACCTAAGTAAGACGTTGAAATGGAAAAGTTTCTACCGGTACCGAATACTTAATGCTGAAGGTATTGTCTGGGGAAATTGAATCAAATATTTACGAGCTCAATGCCGAGAATATATATATCTATAACGAAGTTCTGTGGACAGTAGAGAATAGTAAAATAAATTTCGACGCAGAAACGTGCGTTAAATTTGGTTAATCCACAATAGAATTACATTCACGGTTGATTACGTTTTACATTATGAACATCGGGATAGATGAGTTCTAAACTTTGATCTCGATGCCTCACATTTCAATACGTATCGAACATTCCATTACTGCAGCAAATTCATTATGTACCGGCGCACATTCAGCGTTCAAGGTAAAACAACCTGTATTAGTTATGAATGTATAGATATTGCATTTATTCCACATCACTGGTTTGAATAGGCAATATTACAACATGATATTGCATTCAACTAATACCGATAACAATATATATATATATATATATATACCGGGTGACCCAGGGATCTGTAAAAGCCCCATAACTTATTTGCTATTTGAGATATCAACTTCTAGTTTTCCTGAACTGGTACCGACACTTATTCTACATATTTTAAAAATATGTATGTTTTTGTACAGGGTGTCCCAATATACATAACAGACCAAAGTTATGTTTTTTTAAATGGAACACCCTATATTTTATACTTTATTTTCAACCCTCTTGAGAAGCTGATAAAAATAGTGTAAGATAGTATGGGTCTATTATGGACGGTTGGTTAGTTATGGGCAAATTTGTGGCAAAAACAAGGACACATTGAAAAAGTTGCAGAAGCGCTCCTAGCAATGTTAGCGTCGTTTTTTATACACTAAAGAATTTTCCACATCATGAAGAATAATACAAATCAGCTTTGGTTCTTTTTTGTTCATACTGCTATACAGGGTGTCAACATACGCAAAATAATGGATAACTATTTTTTTTCAAATGAAACACCCTATATATCTTGCCACCAATGCATGGAATTTTTAATAAGCTTTCCAATGATGTACAAATTGTATAATGAAATATTAAGGATTCCTAAGATTTATCCATAAAAACATTTTTCTTTTGTCACCTCCTGCTCATTTTTGGATTTTCAGCCAAAACTATGCATTTTCTGAAAAAATAATAAGAGACCAAAGTTGTAGACCGGTAAATTTTCAATCGATATAGGTGTTTCTACTTTTCCAATAATGCGTGCATTGCCCGCCAGAGTGCGCAAAATCGTGACCGTATATGCATTTTAGCGTTTTTCTCAATTTTTTTTAAATTAATTGCACTATACTTTATTTTCCACGTCCTCTAGCAGAAAAACGGGTAATTATAGAATTATTTAAATGATCTACATCGATTGAAAATATTCCGCTCTACAACTCTTAAAAGAAGCAATTTTTACCCAAAATGCATAGTTTTCGCTAAAAATGCAAAAACCAGTGAAAAACGCAAAAATTGATATATACATTTTCAATTTGCATTTTTAGGGAAAACTATGCATTTTTGGCAAAAATTGCTTCTATTAAGAGTTGTAGAGCGGAACATTTTCAATCGATATGGGCCATTTTAATTTCCCTATAATTTCCCGTTTTTTGGCTAGAGAGTGCGGAAAATAAAGTAAAGTGCAATTTATTAATAAAAAAATTGAAAAGAAAACGCTAAAATACATATACGGTCACGATTTTGCGCACTCTGGCGGGCAATGCACGCATTATCTTAAAAGTTGAAAGACCAATGTTGATCGGAAATTTTTCGTTCTACAACTTTGGTCTCTTATAATTTTTCCTGAAAATGCATAGTTTTAGCAGAAAATCCAGAAATCAGCAGAAGGTGACAAAACAAATATGTTTTTATTGATAAATCTCAAGAATCCTTAATATTTTGTTATACAAACTGTATATTATTGGAAAGCTTATTAAAAATGCCATAGATTGGTGGCAATTTATATAGGGTGTTCCATTTGAAAAAAAATAGTTTTCCATTGTTTTGCGTATGTTGACACCCTGTATAGCACTATGAATAAAAGAGAACCAAAGCCGATGTGTATTAGTCTTTATAATGTGGGAAATTTTTTAGTGTATAAATAATGATGCTATCTTTGCTAGGAACGCTTCTGCAATGTTTTCAATGTGGACATGTTTTTGCCACAAATTTGCCCATAACTAACCAACCGTCCATAATAGACCCATACTATCTCATACTATTTTTATCAGCTTCTCAAGAGGGTTGAAAATAAAGTATAAAATATATGGTGTTCCATTTAAAAAAACATAACTTTGTTTTGTTATGTATATTGGGACACCCTGTACAAAAACATACATATTTTTAAAATATGTAGAATAAGTGTGGGTACCAGTTCAAGAAAACTGGAAGTCAATATCTCAAATAGCAAATAAGTTATAGGGCTTTTACAGATCGCTGGGTCACCCGGTATATATATATATATATATATATATATATATATATATATATATAACGGCAAGAGGTAACGGACGCTGCTATGTAGTGAAGTGTGAGGTGTATCTAATATATATATATATATATATATATATATATATATATATATATATACAGAGTGAGTCGGGAGGAACGGACCAAACTCCAGGAGTGTATTGTACATGTGAAAATAATGGAAAAAAAAATTGTTGTTATCCGATTTTTATTTGTTTTCTAGTTATAGTTATTTTTTTATTTCACTAAATTTGTAGCCCTTTTTATTCTCTTTACGACTGTGTAAAATATTTTGTGTTTATTTTTTTTTTATTTCAGAAATTGAATTTTTTTAAAACTTATTTAATGTATCAAATGTTCAAATTCCACCAGAAAAGTTTCAAAATGTAAGGGATGTGTTTTATCACCGATGGGTTTTTGTCAAGAGAGGAACGGTGCTCATTTTGAACATTTGATACATTCAATAAGTTTATTAAAAGAAAACATTTTTTTCAATTTCTTAAATAAAAAAAAAAACAAAATATCTTTACACAGTTGTAAAGAGAATAAAAAGAGCTACAAATTTAAAGAAATAAAAAAATAGTTTCCATTAAAAAAAACAAATGTCTTTGACGTCATACTTGAAAGACTAGTGACGTCAAATTATTTTTAAATACGCTAAAAAGTGCGCAATAAAAAAACAAAAATCGACGTGTCCGAGGATTTTTTTCTGCAGAATTTTCACAGAATAAACATTGTTTTTAAAAAGGTGTTTTGTAAGTTGACTTTAATTTTTTTGTTTTTTTGATAAGCGTTTCTTATTATAACTCGAAACAAAACATTTTCAAAAATTCATAACTATTGTAAAAATTGTCGGATTTTCAAAAACCAAACTTTACTTCAAAGATTGGCGTTTCCTGAGTTTATTTAATTTTTGTGATTTTTTTAAGAAACTTTGCTTTTTTTTATTTCGATTTTTATCCTCTACTTGAAACCAATTTTTTTCCAAAAATTCATAACTCTTGTTCAAATTGTCGGGTTTTCAAAAACTAAACTTTATTTGAAAGAATGTTTTTTTTTTAAGTTTTCATAATTTTTCTGGTTTTTTTTTTTAGTTATTTTTATCAATTTTCAAAAAATCTTTTGAGAACTGCAGAATTTTCACAGAATTTGTTTTTAAAAAGGTGTTTTGTAAGTTGATTTTAATTTTTTTGTTTTTTTGATAAGCGTTTCTTATTATAACTCGAAACAAAACATTTTGCAAAAATTCATTGTAAAAATTGTCGGATTTTTAAAAACCAAACTTTTTTTTGAAAGATTGGCGTTTCCTGAGTTTTATTTATTTTTTGTGATTTTTTAAGAAACTTTGCTTATTTTTTTGCGATTTTTATCCTCTACTTGAAACCAATTTTTTTCCAAAAATTCATAACTCTTGTGAAAATTATTGAATTTTCACAAACCAAACTTGTTTTGATAAGTAGGTATCTTGTGACATGGATTTATTTTTTTTAAATTTTTTTAATAAACATTTCCAGTTGGTTTTCGACTTTTCTCCCAAAGTCGAAAACAAAAATTTTCAAAAATCCATAATTCTTGTAAAAATTTTAGAAAACAAAAATTTTCAAAAATTCATAATTCTTGTAAAAATTGTCGAAAACAAAAATTTTCAAAAATTCATAATTCTTTTAAAAATTGTCGAATTTTCAAAAACTAAACTTGAATTGAAATAATGTGCGTTTTTTTGGGTTTTATTTCATTTTGTAATTTTTTTTACAAACGTTTCTTATTTATTTAAATTTTTATCCTAAAAATTCATGATTTTTGCGAAAATTGTTGGATTTTTACAAACTAAACTTGTTTTGATAAATAGGCATTTTCTAAGTTGAATTTAATGTTTGGTTTTTTTTTAACAACCATTTTTCATTGTTTGTCGATTTTTCTTCAAACTCGAAAACAAAAATTTTCAAAAATTCCTAACTCCTATAAAAATTTACTGGTTTTCAAAAACTAAACGTGATTTAAAAGAATAGCGTTTCGTGAGTTTTGTGAATCTTTTCGTTAAACATTTGATTTTATTTTTGGATTTCTCTCGTAAACTCGAAACCAAAAATTTTACAAAAATTCGCAACTCTTGTAAAAATTGTGGGATTTTCACAAACTAAACTTGATTTTTAATAATGGCGTTTCATGAGTTTTATTTAATATTTGTGAATTATTTTAACAAGCATTTCCAATTGTTTTTCGATTTTCTCCCGAAGTCTAAAACAAAAATTTTCATAAATTCATAACTTCTGCAAAAATTGTCGGATTTTCAAAAACTTAATTTGAAGTAATGGTGTTTCGTGAGTTTTATTTAATTGTTGTGAATTTTTTTATTAAACATTTCATATTACTTTTGGATTTCTCTCGCAAACTCGAACCAAAATTTTTTCAAAAATTTTTAACTCTTGTAAAAAATGTGGGATTTTCAAAAACCAAACTTTATTTGAAAGATTGGCGTTCTCTGAGTTTTATTTAATTTTTGTGATTTTTTAAAGAAACTTTGCTTATTTTTTTGCGATTTTTATCCTCTACTTGAGACCAATTTTTTTCCAAAAATTCATAACTCTTGTGAAAATTATTGGATTTTCACAAACTTAAATTGTTTTGATAAGTAGGTGATTGTGATTTTTTTTTTAAATTTTTTAATAAACATTTCCAGTTGGTTTTCGGCATTTTCTAAATTGAATTTAATGTTTGTTTTTTTTAACATCCATTTTTGATTGTTTGTCGATTTTTCTTCAAACTCGAAAACAAAAATTTTCAAAAATTAGTAACTCCTATAAAAATTGACTGATTTTCAAAAACTAAACTTGATTTAAAAGAATAGCGTGTTTCGTGAGTTTTGTGAATCTTTTTATTGAACATTTAATTTCATTTTTGGATTTCTCTCGTAAACTCGAAACCAAAAATTACAAAAATTCACAACTCTTGTAAAAATTGTGGGATTTTCACAAACTAAACTTGATTTAAAATAATAGCGTTTCATGAGTTTTATTTAATGTTTGTACATTTTTTTAACAAGCATTTCTAATTGTTTTTCGATTTTTCTCTCGAAGTCTAAAACAAAAATTTTCATAAATTCATAACTTCTGCAAAAATTGTCGGATTTTCAAAAACTTAATTTGAAATAATGGTGTTTCGTGGGTTTTTTTTAATTGTTGTGAATTTTTTTATTAAACATTTCATATTACTTCAAAAATTCTTAACTCTTGTAAAAAATGTGGGATTTTCAAAAATTAAATTTTATTCGCAAGAATGCCATTTCTTGAGTTTTATTTAATTTTTGTAAATTATTTTATTAAACATTTCATATGATTTTTGGGCTTTTCTCGCAAATTCGAAACCAACATTTTTTCAAAAATTCGTAACTCTTGTGGGATTTTCAAAAACTAAACATGATTTAAAATAATGGCGTAAAGTTGCATGATGGCCACATCAACATTTTTTTTTAATACGAAGAATATTAGAAAAATATTTTAGCAAATTTTGAAGGTAACAAAAAAGTGGACATTTTTTGTTCATAAATGTTTCTCGTGAATGCTAAAAAAAGATTGTAAAAAATCAATAAATATGAAAAATATTGAAAAATCTATTTTCATTAAATCGGAGAAAGTAATATGATCACATTTTTTTAACCAACTTAAAAAATGTCGAAACTGAAAATGACACACGCTGTGTTTAAATGCCACTATTTTGATATCTTGTAAAATAGTGCTGAGAGATTTTTATATGATCGTAAAGTAGGACTAATTTTGAGTAAATTTTGAAAGTTTGAAGTTTGTGGCAGCTGTTTTTGTATTTTTATTTGCCAATTAAAAAAAATGTTCAAACTGAATTCAAAGGTCACTATTTTGATATCTCGTAAAATAGTGCTCAGAGATTTTTATATGATCGTAAAGTAGGACTAATTTTGAGTAAATTTTGAAAGTTTGAAGTTTGTGGCAGCTGTTTTTGTATTTTTATTTGCCAATTAAAAAAAATGTTCAAACTGAATTCAAAGGTCACTATTTTGATATCTCGTAAAATAGTGCTCAGAGATTTTTATATGATCGTAAAGTAGGACTAATTTTGAGTAAATTTTGAAAGTTTGAAGTTTGCGGCAGCTGTTTTTGTATTTTTTTATTCGCCAATTTAAAGAATGTTCAAACTGAATTCAAAGGCCACTATTTTGATATCTCGTGAAATAGTGCTTAGAGATTTTTATATGATCCTAAAGTAGGACTAATTTTGAGTAAATTTTGAAAGTTTGAAGTTTGCGGCAGCTGTTTTTGTATTTTTTTTTGCCAATTTAAAAAATGTTCAAACTGAATTCAAAGGCCACTATTTTGATATCTCGTGAAATAGTTCTGAGAGATTTTTATATGATCGTAAAGTAGGACTAATTTTGAGTAAATTTTAAAAGTTTGAAGTTTGCGGCAGCTGTTTTTGTATTTTTTTTGACAATTTAAAAAAATGTTCAAACTGAATTCAAAGGCCACTATTTTGATATCTCGTGAAATAGTGCTGAGAGATTTTTATATGATCGTAAAGTAGGACTAATTTTGAGTAAATTTTGAAAGTTTGAAGTTTGCGGCAGCTGTTTTTGTATTTTTTTTTGCCAATTTAAAAAATGTTCAAACTGAATTCAAAGGCCACTATTTTGATATCTCGTGAAATAGTGCTGAGAGATTTTTATATGATCGTAAAGTAGGACTAATTTTGAGTAAATTTTGAAAGTTTGAAGTTTGCGGCAGCTGTTTTTGTATTTTTTTTTGCCAATTTAAAAAATGTTCAAACTGAATTCAAAGGCCACTATTTTGATATCTCGTGAAATAGTTCTGAGAGATTTTAATATGATCGTAAAGTAGGACTAATTTTGAGTAAATTTTAAAAGTTTGAAGTTTGCGGCAGCTGTTTTTGTATTTTTTTTTGCCAATTTAAAAAATGTTCAAACTGAATTCAAAGGCCACTATTTTGATATCTCGTGAAATAGTGCTGAGAGATTTTTATATGATCGTAAAGTAGGACTAATTTTGAGTAAATTTTGAAAGCTTCAAGTTTGCGGCAGCTGTTTTTGTATTTTTTTTTGCCAATTTAAAAAATGTTCAAACTGAATTCAAAGGCCACTATTTTGATATCTCGTGAAATAGTTCTGAGAGATTTTTATATGATCGTAAAGTAGGACTAATTTTGAGTAAATTTTAAAAGTTTGAAGTTTGCGGCAGCTGTTTTTGTATTTTTTTTTTGATAATTTAAAGAAATGTTCAAACTGAATTCAAAGGCCACTATTTTGATATCTCGTGAAATAGTGCTGAGAGATTTTTATATGATCGTAAAGTAGGACTAATTTTGAGTAAATTTTGAAAGTTTGAAGTTTGCGGCAGCTGTTTTTGTATTTTTTTTTGCCAATTTAAAAAATGTTCAAACTGAATTCAAAGGCCACTATTTTGATATCTCGTGAAATAGTGCTGAGAGATTTTTATATGATCGTAAAGTAGGACTAATTTTGAGTAAATTTTAAAAGTTTGAAGTTTGCGGCAGCTGTTTTTGTATTTTTTTTTGCCAATTTAAAAAATGTTCAAACTGAATTCAAAGGCCACTATTTTGATATCTCGTGAAATAGTGCTGAGAGATTTTTATATGATCGTAAAGTAGGACTAATTTTGAGTAAATTTTGAAAGCTTCAAGTTTGCGGCAGCTGTTTTTGTATTTTTTTTTGCCAATTTAAAAAATGTTCAAACTGAATTCAAAGGCCACTATTTTGATATCTCGTGAAATAGTTCTGAGAGATTTTTATATGATCGTAAAGTAGGACTAATTTTGAGTAAATTTTAAAAGTTTGAAGTTTGCGGCAGCTGTTTTTGTATTTTTTTTTTGATAATTTAAAGAAATGTTCAAACTGAATTCAAAGGCCACTATTTTGATATCTCGTGAAATAGTGCTGAGAGATTTTTATATGATCGTAAAGTAGGACTAATTTTGAGTAAATTTTGAAAGTTTGAAGTTTGCGGCAGCTGTTTTTGTATTTTTTTTTGCCAATTTAAAAAATGTTCAAACTGAATTCAAAGGCCACTATTTTGATATCTCGTGAAATAGTGCTGAGAGATTTTTATATGATCGTAAAGTAGGACTAATTTTGAGTAAATTTTAAAAGTTTGAAGTTTGCGGCAGCTGTTTTTGTATTTTTTTTTTGATAATTTAAAAGAAATGTTCAAACTGAATTCAAAGGCCACTATTTTGATATCTCGTGAAATAGTGCTCAGAGATTTTTATATGATCGTAAAGTAGGACTAATTTTGAGTAAATTTTGAAAGTTTGAAGTTTGTGGCAGCTGTTTTTGTATTTTTATTTGCCAATTAAAAAAAATGTTCAAACTGAATTCAAAGGTCACTATTTTGATATCTCGTAAAATAGTGCTCAGAGATTTTTATATGATCGTAAAGTAGGACTAATTTTGAGTAAATTTTGAAAGTTTGAAGTTTGCGGCAGCTGTTTTTGTATTTTTTTTTGCCAATTTAAAAAATGTTCAAACTGAAATCAAAGGCCACTATTTTGATATCTTGTGAAATAGTGCTCAGAGATTTTTATATGATCGTAAAGTAGGACCAATTTTGAGTAAATTTTAAAAGTTTGAAGTTTGCGGCAGCTGTTTTTGTATTTTTTTTTGCCAATTTAAAAAAAAATGTTCAAACTGAATTCAAAGGCCACTATTTTGATATCTCGTGAAATAGTGTTTAGAGATTTTTATATGATCGTAAAGTAGGACTAATTTTGAATAAATTTTGAAAGTATGAAGTTTGCGGCAGCTGTTTTTCAATTTTTTTTGGCCAACTTAAAAAATGTTCAAATTGAAAATGACACACGCTATGTTGAAACATCACTATTTCGATATTTCGTAAAACGGTTCTTGAATATTTTATATAATTATGATTTTTTTTTTTTGCCAACTTGAAACGGAAAATGACACACGTTCAGAGGCCACTATTTATATATAGATGCTGGAGGGAAGGATACGAGGATTTTTCTTACATTGTATGTAATCATTTTTATTTGAGGAAGATTACTATTATTGTTAACACTTTGGGTGCCAGGGGTCGTTGAAAGCACAAGGTCGAATAACATCAAAAAGCCCGACAAAAAGTCTTAACAGTGCGATCGCGCTGTTTGCGACTCGAAAGGTTTAATAAAACCGAAAAATGACAATCAACGCCAATTATACGTCACTTTTATTTACTCATTACTCATTCTACAAATATATGGAATCCGTCTTCTTAAAGATCCATTACGGCCCGTATCGAGCCCATGGTATCATCCGGCACAAATTACACCGCCTGCACGGATTAATAGGTCAGTCAAACGCAAACTAAATAATTCAATTTAACAACACACAAACACACCGGCAAACAATTTCAGAAATCTTGAACCAACAAAACTACACCTTCGAAGTAATCCCATCTCCCCACCTCAATCGCCTAACCATAGACATGATGGAACGAGAAATTTTTTCCTGCGACATCCGCAACTTCCTGTTTAACCTGCCGGCCGACAATGATGTCCTATGCAAAAAAGCGTTACAAGCCATCAGAGACCACGAGATTTTGTATTACACCCCACAGAATATACCGAAATTTTCTGATATTAAGGAGGGGATGCGTTCAATGACCCAACCGGAACAAACGGTTTCGGATCACAGTACCGATTATAATCTCCTGATGCCGCAGAACTCGCTGAAGTCCGTTTTGTCGACTACGTGGACCGACGATGGAGAGTCACCAGATATCTGTAGGACATATATGTACGGAATGTATAATCTAGGATCGGCGGATTTAATTCTTTATACTCAAGACCAAGATTCAAGTTTCACTATGAGAGATACAACATCGAGTTCCGGTTTACCGGACATTAACACGACCTGCGATGATAGCACTTGCTATCCCACGTGTCCTCCGGGTTCGATGGCGCAGAGCGAGTGTTCCTCTTTGGAATTTTCGAAAGCGGGATGGGAAGGCGCTGCGCAGGAAGGGGGAAAGAAAGAATTTTTTGAAAAGGTAGAGATCGTAACAATTTTACTATGGCCAAATGTTACATACAATCCTGTGGCCGTTTGCCAAAAACGGATATGTCCACTAAATTGATCGTAATGTGACAGCAACTGTCACTTTTTAGAACAAAATGAAATACCCGCCATTATGATTTCATGGCAAACCTTTTTTAAATTCAAAATGATTGTAAACATTTTTGCAATTATCTTCTTCATAAACTATTGAGTAGGGTACCAAAGCTTAAAAAGCTTTAAAAATAATGTAAGAATACCGATACTGTCAAATAATTAGGGGAGCCAATATCAACACATTTAAAATTTTACATATAAATTCCTTCGGCCCGCTTTCCCGCTTTGCTTAGTATAGAGAGTTGCAATTATCTCACAAAGGACAAAATTGTACTAATCTGGTTTTGATTGTAAGCTGACGATAACTGTTTTTTTTTTGCGAACGGGCACAGAATTTTAATACATTTCGGGAACTTTTCAATAAAACGCATTTTGTCGATATTGAAAAATTCCCGAATCAAAATGTATCGTAAAAGCAACGGCTTCCACCATCAACCGTATCATTACATTTCATTGAATTCAAGTTAGAAACGCCAAAGTGGCGGAATCTATTGCCCGAATGCTGTACTGAACCAAATCCGGGTGGCTTTGGATTTGGTTCAGTACAGCATTCAGGTAATAGATTCCGCCACTTTGGCGGTGTTTGGAATACTTATATTCCAACAGTAATCTCCGTTTCCCCGTCAGCAACTAACTACACTGATGAGACCTGAAAGGTCGAAACCGGTCTGTAGGTGTTCTGATGGGGGAACAATATTTAATGTTTTCATTGAATTGTTTAATAGGATTATTTGAATCCGAAATGGGAAGAAGGTCAGGAGGAAAAGGGACTGAAATCAGTTTTTAAAAAGGTAGAGAGCGTGGCAATTTTGCTATGGACAAATGGTGCATGCAGTTTAATTATATTTCATTGAATTGTTTAATAGGTTTCGCGAGTGTCCGTTTGAACATGAAAGTCGAACTTCAACTGCCTGCCAGGAGTCCATTACTTTATACATTTCATTATACATAACCATTTTTATTTGAGGAAATAAAGATTACTACTATTATTAATACAATCGAAATATGACAATCAACGCTAATTATCTGTCATTTTTATGACAAACTGCCAAAAACTACAATTTTCAACTGTCAAAAATGAAAATTTTCAACTGCCGAAAACTACAATTTCCAACTGTCAAAAATGAAAATTTTCAGCTGCCGAAAACTACAATTTCCATCTGTCAAAAATGAAAAATTTCAACTGCCGAAAACTACAATTTCCAACTGTCAAAAATGAAAATTTTCAACTGGCGAAAACTACAATTTCCAACTGTCAAAAATGAAAATTTTCAACTGCCAAAAACTACAATTTCCATCTGTCAAAAATGAAAATTTTCAACCGCCGAAAACTACAATTTCCAACTGTCAAAAATGAAAATTTTCAACTGCCCAAAACTACAATTTCCAACTGTCAAAAAAGAAAATTTTCAACTGGCGAAAACTACAATTTCCAACTGTCAAAAATGAAAATTTTCAACTGCTAACGATGACTATTTTAACTGTCAGAAAATGCAATTTTAACTACTAACGAAAATGACAATTTTACAATGTCAAAATTGATCATTTTCGACAGGCAAAAACTTAATTTTTCAACTGTCAAAAACTATAAAAATTATATTAAAAATCTCACACAAAAAATCTCAAAAACTACAATTTTTAATTAATCGTCAGAAAATGCAATTTTTAAATATTAACGATGATCATTTGCAACTGCCGAAAATGACAATTTTACAATGTCAAAATTGATCATTTATCTACTCATAATGACCATCTGCAACTGACAACAATCACACTTTTTGTAAACTGCCAAAAATGACAATTTTCAACTGCCGAAAACTACAATTTCCAACTGTCAAAAATGAAAACTTTCAACCCCTAACGATGACCATTTTAACTGTCAGAAAATGCAATTTTTAACCATTAACGATGATCATTTGCAACTGCCGAAAATGACAATTTTACAATGTCAAAATTGATCATTTATCTGCTCACAATGATCATCTGCAACTGACAACAATGACAATTTTCAACTGGCAAAAATGACAATCTTAAATTGCCAAAACCTACAGTTTTCAACTTTAAAAAATGATTTTTTTAACTGCCAACGATGAGTTTTTTCAACCGTTAAAGATAATAATTTTTAGCTAACAATAATGACAATTTGAAACCTCCAAAAACAACAATTTTGAAATGTGAAAATTGATAATTTTCAGGAACCAAAAACTTCAATTGTAAACTGGCAAAAATGACAATTTTCAACTGCCAAAAACTACAATTTCCAACTGTCAAAAATGACAATTTTCAACTGCCAAAAACTACAATTTCCAACTGTCAAAAATGAAAATTTTCAACTGCCGAAAACTACAATTTCCAACTGTCAGAAATTACAATTTTCAACTGCTAACGATGACCGCTTTAACTGTCATAAAATGCAATTTTTAACTACTAACGATAATCATTTGCAACTGCCGAAAATGACAATTTTACAATGTCAAAATTGATTATTTATCTACTCACCATGACCATCTGCAATTGACAACAATGACAATTTTCAACTGGCAAAAATGACAATCTTCAATTGTCAACTGTCAAAAATGATTTTTTAACTGCCAACAATGAGCTTTTTCAACTGTTAAAGATAATAATTTTTAGCTAATAATAATGACAATTTTCAACCTCCAAAAACTACAATTTTGAAATGCGAAAATTGATAATTTTGAGGAACCAAAAACTTCAATTGTAAACTGCCAAAAATGAAAATTTTCAACTGCCAAAAACTACAATTTCCAACTGTCAAAAATGAAAATTTTCAACTGCTAACAATGACCATTTTAACTGTCAGAAAATGTAATTTTTAACTACTAACGATGATTTTTTTGGCTTCTGAACATTGGCAATTTTGGCAATTTAAAATTGTAGTTTTTGAAAAGTTAAAAGTTCTCAACTTGCTAGCTGAAAATCAATATTTCTGGTCATCGCCAGCAATTAAAAATAACAATTTACAACTGCCGAAAATGTCAATTTTACAATGTCAAAATTGATCATTTTTGACAGGCAAAAACTTCATTTTTCAACTGTCAAAAACTATAAAAATTACATTAAAAAATCTCACTCAAAAAATCTCAAAAACTACAATTTTTAATTGTAGTTTTTGGCAGTAGAAAATCGCCATTTTTGGTACCTGAAAAAATTTACTTCTTAGGCTTCTGAAAAATTTTTCTCAATTTTTGGCTGTAGTTTTTGGCAGTTGAAAATTGTTATTTTTAATAGTCATAGTCAATTGCTAGCGATGACCAGAAATATTGATTTTCAGCTACAAAATTGAGAACTTTTAACTGTCAAAAACTACAATTTTAAACTGCAAAAATTGACAATGTTCAGAAGCCAAAAATGTAAATTTTTAACTACCAAAAATGGCAATTTTCTACAGCCAAAAATGAAAATTTTCAACTGCTAAAAACTACAATTTCCAACTGTCAAAAATGAAAATTTTCAACTGGTAACGATGACCATTTTAACTGTCAGAAAATGCAATGTTTAACTACTAACGATGATCATTTGCAACTGCTGAAAATGACAATTTTACAATGTTAAAATTGATCATGACAGACAAAAACTTCATTTTTCAACTGTTACAAACTATAAAAATTACATTAAAAAAATCTCAAAAACTACAGTTTTTGACAGTTGAAAATTGTCATTATTTGTACTTGAAAATTTACTTTTTTGGCTTCTGAAAGTTTTTTCTCAATTTTTGGCTGTAGTTTTTGGCAGTGACCAGAAATATTGATTTTCAGCTACAAAATTGAGAACTTTCAACTGTCAAAAACTACAATTTTAAACTGCAAAAATTGACAATGTTCAGAAGCCAAAATAAAAGTAAATTATCAACTACCAAAAATGGTGATTTTCTACTGTCAAAAATGAAAATTTTCAACTGCCGAAAACTACAATTTCCAACTGTCAAAAATGAAAATTTTCAACTGCTAACGATGACCATTTTAACTATCAGAAAATCAATTTTTAACTACTTACTAACGATGATCGTTTACAACTGCCGAAAATGACAATTTTACAATTGATCATTTTCGACAGACAAAAACTTCATTTTTCAACTGTCAAAAACTATAAAAATGACATTAAAAAAATCTCAAAAACTACAGTTTTTGACAGTTGACAATTGTCATTATTGGTACTTGAAAATTTACTACAATTTTTAATTGTAGTTTTTGGCAGTAGTAAATCGCCATTTTTGGTACTTGAAAAAATTTGCTTCTTTGGCTTCTGAAATTTTTTTCTCACTTTTTGGCTGTAGTTTTTGGCAGTTGAAAATTGTTATTTTTAATTGCTAGCGATGACCAGAAATATTGATTTTTAGCTACCAACTGCCAAAATTGCCAAAAAAAGTAAATTTTCAACTACCAAAAATGGCGATTTTCTGCAGTCAAAAATGACAATTTTAAACTGCAAAAAATAATACAATTTATAACTGTCAGAAATAATCATTTTCAACTGTTAAAGATGACTATTTGTAACTGCCAAAAAAGACCATTTTTTAACTTGAAAAAGTTAACTACCAACAATGACCATTTTTAACTGTCAAAAATAATAATTTTCAGGGATAACCATTGTCGTCATTTGTTACTGTATCTATAAGTTATTCACTGATGATAACATTTGTAAACAATAAACCGAATTTTCATCAAAAAAAACATTTTATTAACGCATGAAAAAATTGTCACAAATAAAAGTTAATTGTAGTTAAATGTTTTATACATATAAAATGTAATATTCACAAATCCATATAAGCTAATTGTAGTAACCAAATAGACCATTTAATTCAATATACATATAAAATGTACACCAAACAAATATTTTTTTTTTAATTCTCGGAGGCATGTTTTCATTCGGCAAACATTGATTTTCAATTGAATATAAAATATGAAACAAGGGGACGCTCAAATATATAATTTTATGCATTTTATTGAATAACTACATGTTCGCGTTTATATTGCTTTACGCATATTTAACAATAAAAAAAATTGCCTCTAGTGAAAAAAAACAAATTCATTCGTGTTGCATTCACACCTCAATTAACTACGCATTGATAACGAAACCTAACGAATTTTAATTATATCCTATTGTTTCTTTAGTAATAAAATAAAGATGATAATTTTCACGAAAATAATGGTCAACAGCGCACCATTTTTTTTTTATTTCATGGCAACCATTATTTGCGTGAAAATTATCAATTTTTATTTTATCGTTTTTGTAAATGCAAAAAAATAAATAATAGCATGACTGCATGCAGAAATTTTCATTCTACAAAAAATGTATTTCGTGTGTGACTGAAAGGCTCAGCCTAACAATTTTTTTTTTTTTACATGTTTACTCTAAAATAATCAGGGAAGATAATATTCCAATATAAAGTAATTAACCGACGAGAAGTTAGCCATAAAAATTCCAGCCATAGATTTCCCGGCGCATCCACCATACCAGTGCTATTTTTAATTTTTATGGCTAACTTCTCGTCGGTAAGTAATTAACATGTTCCGTTTTGTTCCTCTACAACCCGTAAATATTTATTCATTTTTCATATAAAAAGTGAAATAAAACGTCTTTACTTGCTATTATTATTATTAAAGTCCGACTGGCGCTTCTTTATTCTATATTTTTTTGGTAATCTTTACAGCAAACCGACATAAACGTATTAAAACTATAAATCATCTTAAAGCCAATATTGGGTCGGTTAATATTTTGCCTGCTGTGTTTATCGTAAAGTTTATGGCAGGGCGCTTGTATTAAAAAAAAAAACTGGAAACTTTAAATTTCTTTTTAAAATCATAATTTATATACCACCCATAAAATAATTATATTGTTCAGTCAACAAACTTGCAAATAGTGTAGACAAAATATTCTCCCGCTTACACTTAACAAACTTGCAAATATTGTATCAGTGTAGACAAAATATCCCCCCCCCCTCTACATTCAAACAACGTATATTATTTGATGGAAAACAAAGAGCAAACGCTGTGTGTGTTTTTACTAGTCTACCGTAGATAAACGATTACGCGAGAAGTACTTGTAATTGTTTGTTCTGTAAATGTGGAAACTGCGTCTACTCTTGTTATTATACTCGTTTTCAATAGAATCGATAAAAAGCTCTTTCAGAGAATCCTTTCATTTACGTCAACAGAGTCGGGGGAAATATTTCAAAACAGGCATTTAACTACTGACTGCTTATAGGAATGTTACGTTAATATTGGAGTTTTAATTTAAATACAGATATTACTTCGCCAAATAACTTCTGAATATATTCCATAAGTTTAGAACAGGTTAGAGGGATGAACCTTGATAACAATTTTTGTATTGAAACTTTTGCTCAAAAATTGGCTTTGAAATGATTTCCTGAAGAAACCAATGGTTCGATTCGGGATTTCTATACGTCACTGGAAAGATCCCTTCAAGACGCCTAGGAAACCACAATTTTAAATACTATTTGTCTATAAAAAAAATTTGTGGGACTTCCAGGAACCGAGATACGCTAAAATTATTTTTTTTTCGTAATTTGTGCTTAAATCGACCGGAAACGTCTAAAAATCGATTGAATTAAATTTTTCTTTAAAAATGTTTTTTGGTTTTTTTTCAAGTCTAAGAGACCATTCCGAACACTATTTGTCTATAAAAAAATTTTTGTTTGACGAGTAAATCTCCACCCTATAATCTTAACTAACTTTTTAGATTGTTGATTTTTTATTCTTCTAAAATATTATAATCGTTAGGTTTAGGCTAAAGCCAAAAAAAGCAACCCTTTAGACACATTACTGTAAGTATATGCCATTATCCTTTTTTTTAACTTCAAAACTGTAATATGATGCTAATATATCAATTTTTTGCATACGCACCTCCAAAAATAAGTTGCTAAGGTAATATAATTAATTTGTTTTCTTTTAATCCGAATTACTTTATAAGAAACTTGTGATTTTTTTAAATTAAAGATGCAAAACTACAAAAACTCGGTTGGAGTTTAACAACGCCGAAACATATACAGGGTGTTCAGAAAATTCCGAAAACTTGTAAATTTACAGATGAATCATTTATCTAACAAAATTCATTTGCTTGTTTACTCCAAATCACTTTTTTAGAAAGTTGTGATTTTTCAAAATTAAAGTTGCAAGAATACGAAAACTTGGGCGATGTTTAAAAATACAGAAAAAATATACAGGGTGTTTAGAAAATTCCGAAAACTTGGAAATTTACAGATGTATAATTTATTTAACAAAATTCATTTGCTTTTTCACTCCAAATCACTTTTTAAGAAAGTTGTAATTTTTCAAAATTAAAGTTGCAAGAATACGAAAACTTGGGGGAGGTTTAAAAACATAGAAAAAATATATAGGGTGTTTAGAAAATTCCGAAAACTTGGAAATTTACAGATGTATCATTTATTTAAACACAATTCATTTGCTTTTTTACTCCAAATCACTTTTTAAGAAAGTTATGATTTTTCAAAATTAAAGTTGCAAGAATACGAAAACTTGGGCGAGGTTTAAAAATATAGAAAAAAAAAATACAGGGTGTTTAGAAAATTCCGAAAACTTGGAAATTTACAGATGAATAATTTATTTAACAAAATTCATTTGCTTGCTTACTCCAAATCATTTTTTAAGAAAGTTGTGATTTTTCAAAATTAAAGTTGCAAGAATACGAAAACTTGGGCGAGGTTTAAAAATATAGAAAAAACATACAGGGTGTTTAGAAAATTCTGAAAACTTGGAAATTTAAAGATGGATCATTTATTTAACACAATTCATTTGTTTTTTTACTCCAAATCATTTTTTAAGAAAGTTGTGATTTTTCAAAATTAAAGTTGCAAGAATACGAAAACTTGGGGGAGGTTTAAAAACATAGAAAAAATATATAGGGTGTTTAGAAAATTCCGAAAACTTGGAAATTTACAGATGTATCATTTATTTAAACACAATTCATTTGCTTTTTTCTCCAAATCACTTTTTAAGAAAGTTATGATTTTTCAAAATTAAAGTTGCAAGAATACGAAAACTTGGGGGAGGTTTAAAAACATAGAAAAAATATATAGGGTGTTTAGAAAATTCCGAAAACTTGGAAATTTACAGATGTATCATTTATTTAAACACAATTCATTTGCTTTTTTACTCCAAATCACTTTTTAAGAAAGTTATGATTTTTCAAAATTAAAGTTGCAAGAATACGAAAACTTGGGCGAGGTTTAAAATATAGAAAAAAAAATACAGGGTGTTTAGAAAATTCCGAAAACTTGGAAATTTACAGATGAATAATTTATTTAACAAAATTCATTTGCTTGCTTACTCCAAATCATTTTTTAAGAAAGTTGTGATTTTTCAAAATTAAAGTTGCAAGACTACGAAACCTTGTGCGAGGTTTGAAAATACAGAAAAAATATACAGGGTGTTTAGAAAATTCTGAAAACTTGGAAATTTACAGATGAATAATTTATTTAACAAAATTCATTTGCTTTTTACTCCAAATCACTTTTTAAGAAAGTTGTGATTTTTCAAAATTAAAGTTGCAAGAATACGATAACTTGGGCGAGGTTTAAAAATATAGAAAAAAAAATACAGGGTGTTTAGAAAATTCCGAAAACTTGGAAATTTACAGATGAATAATTTATTTAACAAAATTCATTTGCTTTTTACTCCAAATCATTTTTTAAGAAACTTGTGATTTTTCAAAATTAAAGTTGCAAGAATACGAAAACTTGGGCGAGGTTTAAAAATATAGAAAAAACATACAGGGTGTTTAGAAAATTCTGAAAACTTGGAAATTTAAAGATGGATCATTTATTTAACACAATTCATTTGTTTTTTTACTCCAAATCATTTTTTAAGAAAGTTATGATTTTTCAAAATTAAAGTTGCAAGAATACGAAAACTTGGGGGAGGTTTAAAAACATAGAAAAAATATATAGGGTGTTTAGAAAATTCCGAAAACTTGGAAATTTACAGATGTATCATTTATTTAAACACAATTCATTTGCTTTTTACTCCAAATCATTTTTTAAGAAAGTTGTGATTTTTCAAAATTAAAGTTGCAAGAATACGAAAACTTGGGGGAGGTTTAAAAACATAGAAAAAATATATAGGGTGTTTAGAAAATTCCGAAAACTTGGAAATTTACAGATGTATCATTTATTTAAACACAATTCATTTGCTTTTTTACTCCAAATCACTTTTTAAGAAAGTTATGATTTTTCAAAATTAAAGTTGCAAGAATACGAAAACTTGGGGGAGGTTTAAAAACATAGAAAAAATATATAGGGTGTTTAGAAAATTCCGAAAACTTGGAAATTTACAGATGTATCATTTATTTAAACACAATTCATTTGCTTTTTTACTCCAAATCACTTTTTAAGAAAGTTATGATTTTTCAAAATTAAAGTTGCAAGAATACGAAAACTTGGGCGAGGTTTAAAATATAGAAAAAAAAATACAGGGTGTTTAGAAAATTCCGAAAACTTGGAAATTTACAGATGAATAATTTATTTAACAAAATTCATTTGCTTTTTACTCCAAATCATTTTTTAAGAAACTTGTGATTTTTCAAAATTAAAGTTGCAAGAATACGAAAACTTGGGCGAGGTTTAAAAATATAGAAAAAACATACAGGGTGTTTAGAAAATTCTGAAAACTTGGAAATTTAAAGATGGATCATTTATTTAACACAATTCATTTGTTTTTTTACTCCAAATCATTTTTTAAGAAAGTTGTGATTTTTCAAAATTAAAGTTGCAAGAATACGAAAACTTGGGCGAGGTTTAAAAATGCAGAAAAAACATACAGGGTGTTTAGAAAATTCCGAAAACTTCGAAATTTACAGATGTATCATTTATTTAACAAAATTCATTTGCTTTTTTACTCCAAATCATTTTTTAAGAAAGTTGTGATTTTTCAAAATTAAAGTTGCAAGAATACGAAAACTTGGGCGAGGTTTAAAAATATAGAAAAAATATACAAGGTGTTTAGAAAATTCCAAAAACTTGGAAATTTACAGATGTATCATTTATTTAACAAAATTCATTTGCTTTTTACTCCAAATCACTTTTTAAGAAAGTTGTGATTTTTCAAAATTAAAGTTGCAAGAATACGAAAACTTGGGGGAGGTTTAAGAACATAGAAAAAATATACAGGGTGTTTAGAAAATTCCGAAAACTTCGAAATTTACAGATGAATCATTAATCTAACACAATTCATTTGTTTTTTTACTCCAAATCACTTTTTAAGAAAGTTGTGGTTTTTGAAAATTAAAGTTGCAAGAATACGAAAACTTGGGGGAGGTTTAAAAACATAGAACAAATATACAGGGTGTTTAGAAAATTCCAAAAACTTGGAAATTTACAGATGAATCATTTATTTAAAAAAATTCATTTGCTTGTTTACTGCAAATCAGTTTTTAAGAAAGTTGTGATTTTTCAAAATTAAAGTTGCAAGACTACGAAAACTTGGGCGATGTTTAAAAATATAGAAAAAACATACAGGGTATTTAGAAAATTCCAAAAACTTGGAAATTTACAGATGTGTCATTTATTTAACAAAATTCGTTTGCTTGTTTACTCCAAATCGGTTTTTAAGAAAGTTGTGATTTTTCAAAATTAAAGTTGCAAGAATACGAAAACTTGGGCGATGTTTAAAAATATAGAAAAAACATACAGGGTATTTAGAAAATTCCAAAAACTTGGAAATTTACAGATGTGTCATTTATTTAACAAAATTCATTTGCTTGTTTACTCCAAATCGGTTTTTAAGAAAGTTGTGATTTTTCAAAATTAAAGTTGCAAGAATACGAAAACTTGGGCGATGTTTAAAAATATAGAAAAAACATACAGGGTATTTAGAAAATTCCAAAAACTTGGAAATTTACAGATGTGTCATTTATTTAACAAAATTCGTTTGCTTGTTTACTCCAAATCGGTTTTTAAGAAAGTTGTGATTTTTCAAAATTAAAGTTGCAAGAATACGAAAACTTGGGCGATGTTTAAAAATATAGAAAAAACATACAGGGTATTTAGAAAATTCCAAAAACTTGGAAATTTACAGATGTATCATTTATTTAACAAAATTCATTTGCTTTTTACTCCAAATCACTTTTTAAGAAAGTTGTGATTTTTCAAAATTAAAGTTGCAAGAATACGAAAACTTGGGGGAGGTTTAAGAACATAGAAAAAATATACAGGGTGTTTAGAAAATTCCGAAAACTTCGAAATTTACAGATGAATCATTAATCTAACACAATTCATTTGTTTTTTTACTCCAAATCACTTTTTAAGAAAGTTGTGGTTTTTGAAAATTAAAGTTGCAAGAATACGAAAACTTGGGGGAGGTTTAAAAACATAGAACAAATATACAGGGTGTTTAGAAAATTCCAAAAACTTGGAAATTTACAGATGAATCATTTATTTAAAAAAATTCATTTGCTTGTTTACTGCAAATCAGTTTTTAAGAAAGTTGTGATTTTTCAAAATTAAAGTTGCAAGAATACGAAAACTTGGGCGATGTTTAAAAATATAGAAAAAACATACAGGGTATTTAGAAAATTCCAAAAACTTGGAAATTTACAGATGTGTCATTTATTTAACAAAATTCGTTTGCTTGTTTACTCCAAATCGGTTTTTAAGAAAGTTGTGATTTTTCAAAATTAAAGTTGCAAGACTACGAAAACTTGGGCGAGGTTTAAAAATATAAAAAAAAATACAGGGTGTTTATAAAATTCCGAAAACTTGGAAATTTACAGATGTGTCATTTATTTAACAAAATTCATTTGCTTTTTTACTCCAAATCACTTTTTAAGAAAGTTGTGATTTTTCAAAATTAAAGTTGCAAGAATACGAAAACTTGGGCGATGTTTAAAAATATAGAAAAAACATACAGGGTATTTAGAAAATTCCAAAAACTTGGAAATTTACAGATGTGTCATTTATTTAACAAAATTCGTTTGCTTGTTTACTCCAAATCGGTTTTTAAGAAAGTTGTGATTTTTCAAAATTAAAGTTGCAAGACTACGAAAACTTGGGCGAGGTTTAAAAATATAAAAAAAAATACAGGGTGTTTATAAAATTCCGAAAACTTGGAAATTTACAGATGTGTCATTTATTTAACAAAATTCATTTGCTTTTTTACTCCAAATCACTTTTTAAGAAAGTTGTGATTTTTCAAAATTAAAGTTGCAAGAATACGAAAACTTGGGGGAGGTTTAAGAACATAGAAAAAATATACAGGGTGTTTAGAAAATTCCGAAAACTTCGAAATTTACAGATGAATCATTAATCTAACACAATTCATTTGTTTTTTTACTCCAAATCACTTTTTAAGAAAGTTGTGGTTTTTGAAAATTAAAGTTGCAAGAATACGAAAACTTGGGGGAGGTTTAAAAACATAGAACAAATATACAGGGTGTTTAGAAAATTCCAAAAACTTGGAAATTTACAGATGAATCATTTATTTAAAAAAATTCATTTGCTTGTTTACTGCAAATCAGTTTTTAAGAAAGTTGTGATTTTTCAAAATTAAAGTTGCAAGACTACGAAAACTTGGGCGATGTTTAAAAATATAGAAAAAACATACAGGGTATTTAGAAAATTCCAAAAACTTGGAAATTTACAGATGTGTCATTTATTTAACAAAATTCGTTTGCTTGTTTACTCCAAATCGGTTTTTAAGAAAGTTGTGATTTTTCAAAATTAAAGTTGCAAGACTACGAAAACTTGGGCGAGGTTTAAAAATATAAAAAAAAATACAGGGTGTTTATAAAATTCCGAAAACTTGGAAATTACAGATGTATCATTTATTTAACAAAATTCATTTGCTTGTTTACTCCAAATCAGTTTTTAAGAATGTTGTGATTTTTCAAAATTAAAGTTGCAAGACTACGAAAACTTGGGCGAGGTTTAAAAATATAAAAAAAATACAGGGTGTTTATAAAATTCCGAAAACTTGGAAATTTACAGATGTATCATTTATTTAACAAAATTCATTTGCTTGTTTACTCCAAATCAGTTTTTAAGAATGTTGTGATTTTTCAAAATTAAAGTTGCAAGACTACGAAAACTTGGGCGATGTTTAAAAATATAGAAAAAACATACAGGGTATTTAGAAAATTCCAAAAACTTGGAAATTTACAGATGTGTCATTTATTTAACAAAATTCGTTTGCTTGTTTACTCCAAATCGGTTTTTAAGAAAGTTGTGATTTTTCAAAATTAAAGTTGCAAGACTACGAAAACTTGGGCGAGGTTTAAAAATATAAAAAAAAATACAGGGTGTTTATAAAATTCCGAAAACTTGGAAATTTACAGATGTGTCATTTATTTAACAAAATTCATTTGCTTTTTTACTCCAAATCACTTTTTAAGAAAGTTGTGATTTTTCAAAATTAAAGTTGCAAGAATACGAAAACTTGGGCGAGGTTTAAAAATTGAGAAAAAATATACAGAGTGTTTAGAAAATTCCGAAAACTTGGAAATTTACAGATGTATCATTTATTTAACAAAATTCATTTGCTTGTTTACTCCAAATCAGTTTTTAAGAATGTTGTGATTTTTCAAAATTAAAGTTGCAAGACTACGAAAACTTGGGCGATGTTTAAAAATATAGAAAAAACATACAGGGTATTTAGAAAATTCCAAAAACTTGGAAATTTACAGATGTGTCATTTATTTAACAAAATTCGTTTGCTTGTTTACTCCAAATCGGTTTTTAAGAAAGTTGTGATTTTTCAAAATTAAAGTTGCAAGAATACGAAAACTTGGGCGAGGTTTAAAAATTGAGAAAAAATATACAGAGTGTTTAGAAAATTCCGAAAACTTGGAAATTACAGATGTATCATTTATTTAACAAAATTCATTTGCTTGTTTACTCCAAATCAGTTTTTAAGAATGTTGTGATTTTTCAAAATTAAAGTTGCAAGACTACGAAAACTTGGGCGAGGTTTAAAAATATAAAAAAAATACAGGGTGTTTATAAAATTCCGAAAACTTGGAAATTTACAGATGTGTCATTTATTTAACAAAATTCATTTGCTTTTTTACTCCAAATCACTTTTTAAGAAAGTTGTGATTTTTCAAAATTAAAGTTGCAAGAATACGAAAACTTGGGGGAGGTTTAAAAACAGAAAAAATATACAGGGTGTTCAGAAAATTCCGAAAACCTGAAAATTTGAAAGCCCGTGACGCGTCAGCAAAGTAAATTCCAAAATGGAAAAAATCGAAAAAATCAACTTTTTTACTAATCATCGTAGACTTTTATGCAATACCTTTTTTTTCATTAGAAGAACGAGCTAAATCGATTGGCATTAAAAGATTTCATCTAAAGAAATTTGCAAAAAAGTTGGTAAGTCACCATGAAAAATTTTGATAAAGTCGATTTTTTAAAACTTTGAGCGGTCGTAGAGGCTAAACGAAGAATCTAAATCGAACACGGTTTTCAAATTTGTGCTCCTTGGGTGCAAATTAGTCAGATTTAATTAAAAGTGGCGATTTTTAATTTTTGACGAAAACCTGAAAAACTACCCAAGGGTCCCCCCTTCTTAATTTTGCTCAAAAATTGGCTTTGAAATGATTTCCTGAAGAAACCACTGGTTAGATTCTGGATTTCTATACGTCATTAGAAAGTTCTCTTCAAGGCCTTTCAGAAAATGTACTTTTGCGCAACCACAAATTTCAATTTAAAGCCCGTGACGCGTCAGCCAAGAAAATTGCAAAATGGAAAAAATCGAAAAAATCAACTTTTTTAATAATCATCGTAGAACTTTATGCAATACCTTTCTTTTCATCAGAAGAACGAGCTAAAACGATTGGCCTTAAAAAAATTCATCGAAAGAAATTTGCAAAAAAGTTAGCAAGTCACCATAGAAAATTTTGATAAAGTCCGTTTTTTAAAACTTTGAGCGGCCGTATCGGCTAAACAAAAAATCCAAATCGAACGCGGTTTTCAAATTTGTGCTCTTAGGGTGCAAATTAGTTGGATTCAATTAAAATGGTCGATTTTTAATTTTTGACGAAAACTCGAAAAACTACCCTACTACCCCCCTTGTAACTTTTGCTCAAAAATTGGCTTTGAGATGATTTCCTGAAGAAACCACTGGTTCGATTCGGGATTTCTATTCGTCACTGGAAAGATCCCTTCAAGACCTTTCCGAAAATGTATTTGCGCAACCGCAAATGTCAATTTGAAGCCCGTGACGCGTCTACAAAGAAAATCGAAAAAATCAACTTTTTTAATAATTAACGTAGACCATTAAAGTCTAATCAGAAGAACGAGAGAAATCGTTTGGCGTTAAAAATTTTAATCTTAAATAGCAAAAAAGTTTGTGTGTCACTTTGAAAATTTTCGAAAATTAAAGTTTACTGTAATATATTGTGGAATGAGAAATGGAAATGGCTGTTATTGATTTTGCGTAGGCAACTATATCATTTATCAAATATTTCATAACCATTATGCTCGTTATTGCGTGGAATGCACATACATATTTCATTAGAAATAAATATAAAACTTACGAAGAAAAGTAGTTTCCAAGAGAACGTGGAAATGCCGCGAAATATAAGGTGCTTCCTGTTACGTAACATCCTACAAAGCCAGTTACATAAAAGACGCTTTGCGGTTTTCCTCTGACAGGAATATATCCAGTTGCAACTCCGTTTCAAGTTCAGCAAGAGTATTACTTTCAAATAAATTCCATATAAATGCATTAATCTTTGCGCGAGTTCATCGTTCATCAAAGCATCAAAGTTAAATTACTGATACGTAACATTTAATAGGTGTTCACTACTTAATCTCTTTTTCTTTGCGAGAAACCTATAAAATTCCTTACACCCTCACTCGTATTTAAGTTGTACACTTAAACCAACGCGACTTCTCGTCTATTCGTATAGCATTCAATAAAAGATTTATAAGTTTTCATTTTCTATCAAGTTATACAAACATAATTTTGAACACCTTGTATAATTATACAAATGGTTGACATTACTTACTACAATAAATGACTTTTGTCGATTCGAATTTTTTTCAAGGCACACTACATTTATTATCAAAAAAATCATGTGAATAAGATTTATTATTATCTTTTTCTGGCATAAATATTAACTTGAAACCAACATAACGGGCATAATTGCATTCAGAAAAACAATGTCTAATATTATAAAATTAGAAAAGTGTATGCAGCCATTTAAAAATTTAAAGTTGACTATCATTTGGCAATGAAGTTGATTTTGAAAAAATATATAATTACCGTCATTTTATAGTATTTAAACAGCCATTGACTTTATTTTTTAGTTCATTCAAATCGGTCAATAAATAACAGAGTTATTTGGGCGTTTTTTATCGGACACGCGGTATATATGATGAACTGGGAAACATTATTGTAAGGAATTATTATCCCCGCAATAACCTATAAAATTGATTGATGTGCACTTGGCTCGATCTCCCCGTTAAAGGTTACTGAAGGGATTATAACTCCTCATTGTAAATCGTTTTTCTACTCGCTCAACTGTACCGACGAGCGATAATAACTCCAAAAGCAGTCTGCAGATGTCATTGATGGGGAGCAATAATGAATGCTATGATTAATTAGCGGATTTCAAGAGAAATACGAAATGTCTAATATGCGCGTCTTGGCGGACTTAATTTGAAAATGTAGGAAAATTTTCCGGCTCGTATTTTAATTTGTGATAAGCGACAAGATCCGAATTAAGGAAAGACGACGATGACAGAATCCTCTGATTGCCTCGTTAGTTCACACGGTCTACAAGGAGGAAATCAATGTTAGCTCTCGCCTTGCTGCAAAGGTGTTGACCATATCGCAGCCTTGATTAGAGAGGTTTGTCAGCTCCTTCAAATTATAAAAAAAAAACTAGTTCTGTAAATATCATGCATTCGCTTCTAATGATGTATTTGAGCGAATCTAATATTTTATCAATCCATCCGCTCCGTATGAATCCTTGGATTTAGTTCATGAAACAAACAATCCCTGCAGATAAGAAAGTCTCCAATGTATTTTCATTTGGACCGCAACAGGATCGATCGGTTCTTCCGTTGTTTTTTTTTTTACATCACCGCGATGCCAGGATTCTGTTACTTACGTTCAGGGAAATATTTGCACTAATTTAAAATTGCGTTTCCTATCCGTTAATTTGACGTCTTGAAAATTGATCCGAACGCGCGGTGGGCGCCCGCAGGCCGTAATTTGAATTGCACCCGGAATATTCATTTCCTATACTGAATTTACCAATTTACTTGCCGGCGAATGTTACAGATACGGGGTAAATGTGTTTACTTATACAGAGATGAGGATAATAATGCACTCGCATAGAGATAAGGATACTTCCCATCGTATTCACAGATTATTAAAATTATTATTTCATAAAAAAAATGGCCATCATGTTACTTTCTCCGACTTGATGATATCATTTATATTTAGGCTTTCATGGTTTATTTTCAATTTAAATCATATTTTAAATGTACATCGAGTGAATGAAACTGACGTTTAAAACGTCAAAATTATGAAAGATGGAAAAATTATACTTCAAATACAAAAACTTCGTTTACTGAAAAACCAAAGAGATTTCGAAAAAAAACTTATTTATTATAAGTTGTTCATTTTAGAATTCTCTACAATTATTATTAACATAAATTTGCTGTAACTATTATCGTTTTGTAATTAAAAACGAAAAATTAAAAAAATAATAATACATTTTTTTCTCGAATAGCAATGATTTGATGAAAAATATTTTCAAGCAAAAGATGTTCATTTCTTTATTGTCTTCAATGTTTGTTTAAATATTTTTGTGATATTTTACATATTTAAGAAAATATGGGCAAAAAACAAAAAACAGTTAAGGTAAACACCCACTTCCGGTGTACGAAATTTTACCAAAAGCTTTTCAGTTCTTCGCATTATCAAATAAGACGTATGTTCAAAGTTTCATATCAATTGCTCTATTAGTTTTTGAGATACAGCGTGCACAGCAGACACACACACACAGACACAGACACACACACAGACACATTTTTTTTTTCCAGAAATTGTTGAAATGGCATCTAGGGACCCCAAAACAGATATTTCCGTAAAAAAAAATTTTGAAAAAAAAATCACGATCTCAATATTTTCTCGTACTTCGTAACGGAGAAAGTAAAAAAAAAATGTATTTGTAACTCTGCAGAATTAGAACACGCGTTGGTGATCTTTGGCCTTAAATCGCAAAAGTTCATTAAAATGCCAGTAGTGCCTCGCAATTAGCATACATTGTCGTCTTCAGTGTTTATAAATATAATTCCACACCCTGGTTTTACCTTCGGCGAATAAATGATTTCGGTATTATGTTTGAACCGTGACAGAAATTTTGCGGAGGGGTAAGGTCAAAGTTGTAGTAAACAAGCCAACGGATGCACAACACAAACCCTTAATGGGATCAACCGCTTTTACAGCCTTAGGGTCAGAGATGAATTTGCTCTGCATTTCACCGAAGATTACGTGGACGAATCGATTTTTTTAATAATCATCGTAGACTATTAAAGTGCACCTTTTCTTCATGAGAAAAACCATTACCTTTATTTAATCAGAACAACGAGAGAAATCGATTGGCGTTAAAAAATTTCAGCTATCTTAAATAGCAAAAAAGTTAGCGTCACTTTGCAAATAATTAAAAAAAAGTTCAGACTTTCAACGGCCATAGCGGCTAAACAAAGAATCTAAATCGAGTGCGGTTTGCAAATTTGTGCTCCTTGGGTGTAAATTAGTCGGATTCAATTCAAATTGTCGATTTTGAATTTTTGGCGTAAACCTGAAAAACTACACAAGGGTCCCTTCTCACTTTTGCTCAAAAATTACATTTAAAATGATTTCTTGAAGAAACCACTGGTTCGATTCTGGGTTTCTATACATCACCGTAAAGATCCCTTCAATATACTTTAGAAAATGTACTTGGGCAAGAAAAAATGTCAATTTGAAGCCCGTGATGCGACAGCAAAGAAAAAAAAATCGTAAAATCAATTTTTTTTAATGATCATCCTAGACTATTAATTTTCATCAGAAGAACGAGAAAAATGCTTCAAAATATACCTAAAATACGTTCTACTTCAAAATTCCGCAAAAATCCGAGAACACCCCATCCCAAATCATTATTTTTTGTTTCGAAAATTGCGATTTTTTCAAGAGGTTTATAAAATGGAAAAACAACTGCCACGAACTTGAATCTTTCAAAATTTACTTAAAACACATTATCCTTCATGATTTCGTAAAAATCCGAAAACACCCCATCACTAGATTTCCAGATAATAGCACGAGAAATCATTATTTCTTGTTGCGAAAATTACGATTTTTTCAAGTGGTTTATAAAATGGAAAAACAATTGCTAGAAAATTGAAACTTTCAAAATTTACTTAAAACACGTTCTACTTCATGATTTCGTAAAAATCCGAAAACACCCCATCCCTAGATTTCCAGATAATAGCACGAGAAATCATTATTTCTTGTTGCGAAAATTACGAATTTTTCAAGTGGTTTATAAAATGGAAAAACAATTGCCACAAACTTGAAACTTTCAAAATTTACTTAAAACTCGTTCAACTTCATGATTTTGTAAAAATCCGAAAACACCCCATCCCTTAATTTCCAGATAATCGCACGAGAAGTCGTCATTTCTTGTTGCGAAAATTGCGAATTTTTCAAGAGGTTTATAAAATGGAAAAACAATTGCCACAAACTTGAAACTTTCAAAATTTACTTAAAATACGTCCTACTTCATGATTTCGTAAAAATCCGAAAACACTCCATCCCTTGATTTCCAGATAATCGCTCGAGAAATCATTATTTCTTGTTTCGAAAATTACGAATTTTTCAAGAGGCTTATAAAATGGAAAAATAATTGCAACGAATCTGAAACTTTCAAAATTTATTTAAAATACGTTCTACTTCAATTTTAATGAATTATATGTTAAAATGTAATAAATTTAGTGAGTTATATTCATGATTGTCAGAAACGGAAGTTTCAAGGGCAACGAAATTCCATTTCTGATTTTTAAAAATTACAGAAGTGTTGAACGCTTTTTTTGATTACGAATATGCCAAAACGTAAAGAATAAAGTGTGTTTCAAAAAAAAAACATTAAGAAACATGCAAAAAAAAATTGCATTCAAGATTTGAAAAATTATAAAAAATTGACCACTTGTGGTATTCGCTTACTAAATTGCAAATACATCCAGAAATAGTGTAATTTTGATTTTCCATAAAAACAATTGATTTACCCCAACTGGTTACAAAATGGCAACGCCCGAAATTCGCACTCGATGGGAAAATAATTGTATTCAAGATTTGAAAAATTATAAAAAAAATGACCACTCGTGGTATTCGCTTACAAAATTGAAAATCCATCCAGAAATAATGTAATTTTGATTTTCCATAAAAACAATTTATTGACCCCAGCTGGTTACAAAATGGCAACGCTCGAAATTCGCAATCGATGGGAAAAAAATTGCATAAAAAATTTGAAAAATTATAAAAAAATGACCACTCGTGGAATTCGCTTACTAAATTGCAAATCCATCCAGAAATAATGTAGTTTTGATTTCCTATAAAAACAATTGATTTACCGCTGCTGGTTGCTAAATTGAAACGCTTGAAATTCATTACTGTTTCCTGGACTTTAGTAGCTCTTGACAATTTGCTTCCGGATAACAACACAACCACCGTAGCATTTCTATTTTTTGATATTTAAATACAAATTATCGGTTGTGGCAGAATAGCCTCGTTGATTACTCCAATTTCCTTATCATTTACTTCTTTTACATCTTTCGTTAAAAGAAAACAAATCTTATCATTTTATTACTGGTAATATTTCTCACATATGGAGTTACATAATACATCCTTAATGTTGCCTTATCAGGAAGATGCCTGGACGTCTCGACACCTCCTCTGTTATCGATATAAAAAAGTAGATTTATTTCTCACATGTGGAGTATCACAATACATCCTTGATGCTGCATCGTCATGAAGACGCCTCAGGATCAGGACGTCCGGACGCCTCGTGTATTGTCGATATCAAAAGAACATTAATTACTGCCATTGGTTATCATTAGTATTCAAGCTGTAGATGTGAAATATTCACGTCTTCGGAATTCACCTGAGAGAGAATACCGCATTCTGGCGCATCCAACATAATTGTCAGCGGCGAGGGCATAAATTTCACTCGGGGTTTCTCGTAACTTATTGCGGCAAATAATATTTATCACTTCGCCTTGTTTTCGCCTCTGGCTCATGTGGACATATTAGCTCGTTTTGTTTTTGTTTTTTTCATAGCGGCGAAGATGCGACAGAATGTCTCGTGATATTTATTATTCCAAAAAATAAACAGTTCCAGTTGAAACGACTGCAAGTAATTTTCGGTAATTTGCGTTTGCGAAATATTTCTCCTCCTGTTGATAATTAATTAAGGTTACATTGATGCATAAAACTCTAAATGAAACTCTAAAGCAAACAGTTCATGTTTGTAAATTGTAAAGTAAATAATAGTGATAGTAGTAGTAGTAACGTAATTTATTGAAATCACAAGCTCTTGACTTGAAAAAAAAAAAATTGATAGAATTTTTTTTATAGTGATTGAGGCGTTTCCAGTCGATTTAAGCACTATTTACGAAAAAAGTAATTTTGCGTATCTCAGTTAATAGAATTCTCACAAATTTTTTTTTTAAAGATAAAGTGTTCAGAATGAGCTCTTATACTTATAAAAAAAATAAGAAATATTTTTTAAAGAAAAAAAATTTTTGATTTTTTTTAGGCGTTTCCAGTAGATTTAAGCACTATCTACGAGTAAATTCATTTTGCGTATCTCGTTCCTAGAATTCTCACAAAAAAAAAATTATAGATAAAGTGTTCAGAATGAGCTCTTATACTTGAAAAAAAAAAATAAGAAACATTTTTTAAAGAAAAATTTTTTTTGTTTTTTTTAGGCGTTTCCAGTAGATTTAAACAATATCTACGACTAAATTCATTTTGCGTATCTCCGTTCCTGCAATTCTCACAAAAAAAAATATAGATAAAGTGTTCAGTATGAGCTCTTATACTTGAAAAAAAAAAAATAAGAAATATTTTTTTAAGAAAAATTTTTTTGATTTTTTTTAGGCGTTTCCAGTCGATTTAAGTACTATCTACGACAAAATTCATTTTTCGTATCTCCGTTCCTAGAATTGTCACAAAAAAAAATATAGACTAAGTGTTCAGAATGAGCTCTTATACTTGAAAAAAAAATAAGAAATATTTTTTGAAGAATTTTTTTTTTTTATTTTTTTAGGCGTTTCCAGTCGATTTAAGCACTATCTACGACTAAATTCATTTTGAGTATCACCGTTCCTGGAATACTCACAAAAAAAAATTATAGACAAAATGTTCAGAATGAGCTATATATTTAAAAAAAAAATAAGAAATATTTTTTGAAGAAATTTTTTTTTTGATTTTTTTAGGCGTTTCCAGTCAATTTAAGCACTATCTACGACAAAATTCATTTTGCGTACCTCCATTCCTGGAATTCTCACAAAAAAAAATTATAGACAAAGTGTTCAGAATAAGCTGTTATGCTTGAAAAAAAAAATAAGAAACATTTTTTAAAGAAAAAAATTTTGGAATCGTTTTTTATGCGTTTCCTGTCGATTTAATCACTATCTACGACAAAATTCATTTTGCGTATCTCCGTTCCTAGAATTCTCACAAAAAAAAAATTGTAGACAAAGTGTTCAGAATGAGCTGTTGTGCTTGAAAAAAAAATAAGAAACATTTTTTGAAGAAAAAAATTTTTGAATCGTTTTTTTATGCGTTTCCTGTCGATTTAAGCACTATCTATGACAAAATTCATTTTGCGTACTTCCGTTCCTGGAATTCTCACAAAAAAAAATATAGGCAAAGTGTTCAGAATGAGCTGTTATGCTTGAAAAAAAATAAGAAACATTTATTGAAGAAAAAAAATTTTGAATAGTTTTTTATGCGTTATCTGTCGATTTAAGCACTATCTACGACTAAATTCATTTTGCGTATCTCCATTCCTGGAATTCTCACAAAAAAAAAATTGTAGACAAAGTGTTCAGAATGAGCTGTTGTGCTTGAAAAAAAAATAAGAAACATTTTTTGAAGAAAAAAATTTTTGAATCGTTTTTTATGCGTTTCCTGTCGATTTAAGCACTATCTACGACAAAATTCATTTTGCGTATCTCCGTTCCTAGAATTCTCACAAAAAAAATATAGGCAAAGTGTTCAGAATGAGCTGTTATGCTTGAAAAAAACAAGAAACATTTTTTGAAGAAAAACATTTTTGAATCGTTTTTTATACGTTTCCTGTCGATTAAAGCACTATCTACCACAAAATTCATTTTGCGTACCTCCGTTCCTGGAATTCTCACAAAAAAAAAATTATAGACAAAGTGTTCAGAATGAGCTCTTATACTTGAAAAAAAAAGAAATATTTTTTGAAGAAAATTTTTTTTAGATTTTTTTTTAGGCGTTTCCAGTCGATTTAAGCACTATCTACGACTAAATTTATTTTGCGTATCTCCGTTCCTGAAATTCTCACGAAAAAAAAAAATTATAGGCAAAGTGTTCAGAATGAGCTGTTATGCCTGAAAAAAAAAATAAGAAACATTTTTTGAAGAAAAAAATTTTTGAATCGTTTTTTATGCGTTTCCTGTCGATTTAAGCACTATCTACGACAAAATTCATTTTGAATATCTCCGTTCCTGGAAGTCCCACAACAATGTTTTATAGACAAATACCTAGTGTTCAACTTCAGAATGATTTTTTTTTAATAGGCATGAAATTAAAAGACAATCGACGGAAGTCTTTTAGCCATAATAATGATATTTATTACTGATAGTTTTTTTTTTTTCTCAATGAATATCGGAGGTAACGAGATTGTTGAATCTTCAACGCCATCCAAAAAACGCGCTATTATGTAATTCTAGACGACCTAGAGGCAAAAACATAGTTCATCTATTTGGCGAAGTGATAAATATTATCCATAAAACGTTAGTTGTTGCAATAAATTACGGGAAGCTCTGAGTAAGTATGTTCTCCCCCTCGCTGGATAAATGGCGGATGCGCCGGGTGGCACTATTATGCCTCGGGTAAATACTCGTAAATTCATACATGAAGCTTAAATATTTATAATAATCAACCCTTGTAATTAATTTTTTTCCTAGTTGATAAAAGAGGTGCACCGATGTCCTACGGCTTGTTGGTTGCAATGCAGTTGTGTTGTATTATATAAATCCAGATGTTTAGAATGCAAAAGTAAGGAATAAAACTGCTTCGATCCGTTTTATAAAATAATAAGGAGTATTTGCTTTAATAAATTACGTGAGTGGAATATATACATATTATGGCAAATCCTATTTTTCAAACAAAACATAATTTTGTATTCCAGTTCGTAATAAATATTCGTTACCCCAAAATCCTCAAGAGATCTAAATCCCACCCCCAGTTAATGCAATTTATGTACAAAAATCATTAACCATCTCCGGGTGCATCCCCGATCGAAATTTACGCCGAATAAATTTTAAGATGATATTTCACACTGTAGGAGAATTATGCCTTATCCGGATTAGAATGTAATAAATGTAAGAGGGTTTGCTGAGTTTTTGAGCCTAATTTAAGGGCTGTAGTAAAAAAGTTTATTTATTACAACAAGGATTTGCGAACGAATATAAAAAAACACGGAGAAATATTTCTACAAGGGTAAATTTGTTTAAGTACAAAATGCGTAGAAATTTATCGCCCGAGGCGAGTCAAGTTCTTGCAGCCTTTTTTTGTAATTTCACGGGAGGGTAAGGGCAAAATATAAACAATATCGAGAACGCTGCCCTTTTGGAAGTAATGCCTGAGGCTCGTCTCTACGTTTCATCCCGCGTGTCGTCTCTGCATCAATTTAATCGTTACGGGCGTTCAAACTCTGAAAAATAGATTTTTTTCTTCTAAAATTTGCAAACTGACATGCTGACTTCGTTGTTATATAATCCGGTTAAATTAAATTATATAAAAATATACAGGGTGTTCCATTTGAAATAGAAAAGTTAGGGTCATTAACATATTTTTTTGTTTTTCCATTTGGATAAATCAATTGTTTTTTTATGGGAAATCAAAATTACACTATTTCTGGATGGATTTGCAATTTTGTAAGCGAATTCCACGAGTGGTTAGTTTTTTATAATTTTTCAAATCTTGAATGCAATTTTCTTCCCATCGAGTGCGAATTTCGACCGTTGCCATTTTGTAACCAGCTGGGGTAAATCAATTGTTTTTATGGGAAATCAAAATTACATTATTTCTGGATGGATTTGCAATTTTGCAAACGAATACCACGAGTGGTCAATTTTTTATAATTTTTCAAATCTTGAATGCAATTTTTTTCCCATCGAGTGCGAATTTCGAGAGTTGCCATCAAAGTCAAGTCAGGCAAGTTAAACAATTTTTCAAAATCAAAAACGCGATTGCCTTTTGAAAATACACTAAATTCTCTGCATTTTGGCATTCAAATGATCGATATAAAATAACAAGTTCTAAAGGTGGGCAATTTTGAAAAATCAAAAACGCTATTTTCTTGACTTCGAATTAGGAGAATTTCGGATTTTGGAAATTTTAGTTCACTTGATATGCATGTTTCTTAATGTTTTTTTTTGAAACACACTTTATTCTTTACGTTTTGGCATATAAATCTTCGTAATCAAAAAACGCGTTCAACACTTCAGTAATTTTAAAAAATCAGAAATGGAATTTTGTTGCCCTTGAAACTTCCGTTTTTGACAATCATGAATATTTCTAAAAGACACTAAATTTATTACATTTTAACATATAAATCATTAAAATTAAAAGGCGCGTTTATCAAATCGGAAAATTTTAGAAACTCAAAACGCGATTCTGTTTCCTTTGCGGTATTGAGAATTTGCGTTGATTTAAAATACAACTTTTTTAATAATCTTGTTAAATATATTAAACACCTTAAGGTTTTTATTAAAATTATAAATTTCGTGTAGAATATTATTTGTTAACCACTTCGCGCCCATGCTGTTTTGATTGGGTTATAGCATAATTCCATAATTTACTGAAAAATTACTTTTGTGTTGTCATTACCTTTTTCTACGAAATATTACTTCACTGTCACAAACTTACTCATTTATGCAAAAAAATATGAAATAAATATTTCATGGCGCTAAAGGCGTATTTTTTTTTGTTAAATATTTTTGTTTTTTTTGTTTGTCGCCACATGTGGCGACCTGGGTGGGAAGAGGTTAATGGGGGCGAGAGGGCATGTGATACAATTTGTAACAATTCATCAAAAGATGTCCCTCTTCTAGTAACTCATTTTATTTACCTTATTTTCTGAGATATCCAAAATAAAAATATGTAAATACATTTTTATTAACGATACAAGCTGCAAAATAAGTGGATGGAAAGTTAACGAGACGTTTTAAAAATAACTTTATTCAAAAAGCAAAAAAAGGTAAACTTTATGCCTCTTATATATACAGAATTATTATGTGTAATATATTATAAATGCTTTGTGAATAAATAATGTTAAAAGGGCTGAAGAACATTGTCGATGGCCCTTTCTAACTTTTTAATCCTTAGTTGGAATAAAGTTCTTTATTATTATTAATGTTGAAAGAGGATAACGCGATCAGTAAATCATTTCATAATTTATAACAACTTTCTTACAAAATCTGTACCGGGTGTTCGATGTAGATTTCTTCTAACTCTTAAGGATACTGAGAGAGTCTATAAAAACATCGAATTTGGGCCACCCGGTGCACACGATGAATTTTTACGATATTTTGAAATGCAAGCAACTATAATTTATCGATACTTATTTATTTATTTTTATATGAAAAGCGATCGCGGGTACAAAATTGCACGTTGTTTACTATCAAACTAAAATTTATCGATATCTATTTATTATTTTTTTTTTTTATAAGACATTTATTTCAACCCTCTCGTACCGAGTCCATGCAGCAAATTTCATACTCGAAAGGAAGCTCATGTTTTACTTTTAGGATTAGAATGGTCGAGTCGATAGCAGTAAATCGTGAATTTATGACTGACCCTCCTTAAGCAGATGAATGGCCAGATTACACGGAATCAGATAGATCCAGCATGCTGTTTATCAAATCGATTGTGTTCACCCCACTGGAACGGAAACGATTTCATAATAAACAAGGTGTTCGGTATTATCAGATGTTTATCATATTTTATCCACTTATTCGCTATATTAGCCACACACAAGGTACTGCCGGTGTTTTCGGTAATTAAGTGTGGAGTAAAATAATTATAACTCATTTCTTACTGACAACCAAAATTTAAGGTTAGTTATACTTCAAAATAACGCAACTTCGGTTGCATACTTAAAATGGCAAGAAAAGTGACGGAACTCGAATAATTCATTAATTAATATTAAAAAATCATTTTATCAAAAGTTACTGTTTTGGTCAAATTCTCTACCGTAGCCTCCTAAATTATTTTGGGTACAATGAATTTTTCCCGATAAATTGTTCCCAAAATAAAAAAAAAACAGATAAATTAATTTATAAATTGCAATTAAATAAATTAATCTCTGATGTATGTAAAACTTTTGTTAACACATTAAATAAATAAATTGAATTGAATTAATTACCATTAATTCTAATATTAACCATTGTAAAATCTGAAATACTTTTCAATTTTTTTTCTGCATTAATGTTATCGTGAACTACTTCGAACAGCCTTATTTTAACGATTTATTTGAATCTTGAGGTGATTAGGAGAGGTATGCCTATTAAACGTAAATTAGTCACTCGCACACGTTCAAGCGTTTAAATATAAAATCGTTGCCATAGTCGAGATATGTTTGATGTACGATACGTGTTCAAACTAACCGAAGCTTTTGTGAACCAAATAAATCCACTAACTACATTAAATGTGATATTCTCTTTGTTGATGACTGTTCGCAATTATTTCGCTGAAATTTCCATCAAACGCATTATGTTAAGTACATTCGAGTACTATATTTCATCAGTAATTGGTGCATGCGTGCATTTTAGTGTCCAGAGTGTGCAGAATATGTTAATAGTAGAGTTGCAAGTGGAAAATTAGCGAGTAACTTAATTTCACGCGTGCGTAATTGCTTCACAACTCTCGTTACGTAATCGAGTGGAAAAATTACCGAGTAGCTTAGGTGCTTAGTTTATCTACGCGTCTTAACAAATGCGTATTTATCTTAATTTGCATTTTATGAGCTAACCATTGCTCCTTTTCAATATTTACATAAATTCCGCATTATTGAAATTTCCAAACGAGATAATTTGAGTAGCTTGCTTGCTTTACAACTCTTGTTACGTAATAGTGAGTGTGAAATATGCACTTCCTCAATTTTTGTTACCGGTTTCGAATAATAATTAGAATATTTATTTTGGGATGTATTTACAATCAGCAAATAAAAATGTGGTTAGATATACAGTTCAGTTTTTCGTGAACGTTTCTCTAAAATTTTAGATATGTAAAATATGTCTAAAATCCTGACATACAGAGCGACCAAATCAAGTTGGACGCTGAGGAGGCGTGCCGCGCAGAGTGCGATGATTTATATTCCAGAGTGGGGAACACATTAGCGCACGAAGACAGTCGCAGTCATAAATTTACGTGCGTTTAAAAAAATCACGTAGCACTAACAGAAAAATAATACGAATTAAAATGACTAAAATATGCTTTATTAAAAACAATATTAACAATAATGCATATAAATTTAGTTATACACTCCAAATTGTTTTTTTATAATAATGGGTAATTAATACGAATCGAAGCTATTAAAATGTACTTTATTCACAATACAATAAACAATTTTTTCAACCTAATTGTCATCTGAATCGCTGGAGGTAGTGGCGGAGTCGGGGTCGTCATTGTTTACATTAATAATGAATGATTCAATGACGTCGTCTATGTTACTCTCAACAACACGTTTATTTGCTTTACGATTTTTATGGGGCGATGAAAATGAAGTGCTTTGACCTGAATAGAAAATGTTATTGTAATTAATATATAATTTACAACATTTTATATATTTTACCTTCACTAACCACCGGCGTACGGTGCTCTCGGACACGCCGATCATGGCAGTAACCCTCTCCTGAACCTTCGTGGTTGGCACTAAAAGTTCACCAGCGGCACGCTCCCTTTGCGTAAACTTAACTACATTGTAAATTATTTTCCGCGATTGACTGTTAAGTGGACGACCTGATAACTTAATCTTAAAATTAATTTTCACCTCGATTGTACAATGCGAATGGTTCACGAAAACTAACGACTGCAACTATCCCCGCTGCTAACACGTTTGTGTCTCTGCGCAAGCGGCCAGACTCGATTGGTTTCACTCTACCTCTCTAATTCATAAAGCCAATAAAAATATAGATACAAAAATTCAGTTTTTCTAAAATTTTAATCAAAATAAAACATTTGTAAATATGTCTAAAATTCCTACATTTTATGACCTCTCATGTTCTAGAATAGAATTTATTCTTATGATTCTCCTATCAATTCAATCAATTAGTTTGTAATTTTAGCATTAATTTTGAGATTGATTATTTTATTTCAAATTTATTTATATCGAACGACGACTTGTGTAATTAATGTAATACATGTAATACACCAAAAAAATATCTATTCAATCATTGAAACACATCGTTCATCAAAAAATAATTTACACATGAAATAATATCTGTGTTTACACGAATCGGAAAATATTTACTATTTGCGCGATTTGTTGGGGTTAATAAAAATTTGATTTGGATTTCAGTAAATGCAATGCAATTTTCAATAAGTTCCTATTAAACGCATTTAATTGATCTGATACAGCACGAAGGGCAAGTTCATCCTCAATATAATATTTAATATACGGGGCCATAGGGATTTACATGTAAAATTTGAAATGTGTTAATATTGGCTTCCCTAATTATTTGACAGCATCGGTCTTCTTACATTATTTTTAAAGCTTTTTAAGCTGAATGATTTGGTACCTTACTCAATGATTTATGCTGAGTATTTATCGAGATATTTGCAAAAAACTTTACTAACATGTTTAATTAAAAAGAAAGGTTAGCCATGAAATCATAATGGCCGATATTTAATTTTGTTCTAAAAAGTGACAGTCGCTGTCACATTACATTTACAATTGATGAGTGTAAACTTACTGTAAGTATAAACACGAAATAAACGTTTTACCAATAATGAATTGGAATTAATATGTATTCTTGTAAAGGCAGAAACGCCAAAGTGGAGGAATCTATTGCCTGAATGCTGTACTGAACCAAATCCTGGAGGTGTTCTAATGCGGGAACAATATTTAATGTTCATGTATTCTTGTATTTTACACTAGTTTTTCGTAGATAATTAATCTCGTGTATAAAAATGCGTATTTGTGGTATTACCTTCGCGTAAATTAAGTGTTTGCATGTATGAGATTTGATGTGTATATCTCGTGAGTGAAATTGTAATTAACGCTAGGGATCCAAAAAAGAAATATAAAACGAATGTTGATAAGAAACGTTAATCGTTGCTGGATCGATGTGAAAAAAAGGGGAAAGCGAGAACTCGTGGTGCAATCTTGATTTAGAACAATGAGAAATGATGACAATGAGTAATTACTGGAAGTAAATGTGAATTTGGTGAACACTGGAGATATTTAATCGGAGATAATTGGTACACTGCAGGCATGAGTGTTAAGTATGTATTTTATAGCAAAATAATGTAATGTAATGTAAGATGTAGAATCAAACTAATAAATTAAAAATAAATTGTGCTCTGAAAATGTAATCGTTTTTCCTGCTATCGAAATTTCGTTTTCAATCGTGTATTTCTTTATGATGGAAAACAAAATTCTACAATCTTCGCTTTCGGGAATATACACTCCGTAAAAAAATCGCATCACTAATATTATTGTACAGTTCAGCTTGTAACTGCCTTGAGGTACATTTAAACGTATAAATCAGTCTTGCTGTTGTTGCAGGAAGAACGTAGGTGATGCGATAATTTTTTTGCGGAGTTTATTTTATTATTCCAACATAAACATAAACAAAAAAAAGCAGATGTAAAGAAGAAGGTTAAACCAATTACCCAAATTGAAAAATGAAATTTATATAATTGATTACATTTCTACGACTGATCTTATATCACAAATAATCAATTACATATCAATACTTCTTAGAAAATATTCGTTAATCAATTGGTAGACTGTTTTAGCAAAGCAAAATGAAAAAAATAGGGAAAGATATATCAAGTGGTTTAATGACTCTATGTCTTGAGGAATCACTTAAAATTGTTAAGTGACGTGATTCGTTGCAAAAACATACCCGAGTTAGCACTGAACTTCAAAACGTACAAACGTAAGTAGAGTACGTTTGAATAAAGAAACCCAGTTGTTGTTGCTCGTTGCCAGTGGCGTACGCATTTCAAGTTTATACACTATTTGGGAGAGCAGAAAATAATACGAAGTAAAGGCCTCCAAAGAGTAAATAAATCTTGTAGCATTTATTTGGTAGGACCCATACAAACGTAAAGAAGAGAGAAGAACTCCAGGCTGCACGAAATCGCAGCGGTCGCTGGTTGCCAGTGGCGTATGCATTTCAAATTTATATACTATTTGGCTGGGCAGAAAATCATACGAACTAAAGACATCCAAATAGTAAATAAATATTGTGGCCTCTATTTGGAACATAATAACAATTCGCAATCATAAAAAGAAAGTACAGTAGAGCGTCGATTACCCGAATTAATTGGGAGACATGGGTGTTCAGAAAACCGTTTTTTTGTAATAATCGAATTGTACTAATTCGCAAATACATATTTATGTACAAGTGAATAAAAAACATATTTATTCATAATATATTTTTAATAACAACAGATAGTTTACTTTCAATCGAGTAGTGGCAACTTGGAAGTGACAGGTTGTGACAAGTGCGAGAGAGGATTGTAGCGCGGGAGGTGGTAGGCATGCGCGAGACACGTGCGGGCGTAGTAGTTCGCTTGAGCGGTCGTTCGGTTGATCGACGTTCGGATAATCGACGTTCTTCTGTATGATATTCCGATCTCAATCATAAAACCAAAGTATGCTACTCGGAATCAAGTACGCCACTGCCACACCGTATTCAGAGGTTCTTCTATATTCAAATAAACTCTAGACATCTGCTCTACAACAAAAGTGCATCAAGACAACACCGATGTGAAGATGGACACGGATTCTCCAGCCACGCGCCTTCGCTTGGAATAAAAATTAATATCAATTTCTCCATTAATAAATAAATAAAACACTATTATTTTGTTTGTATGACTTTGAAAATTTATCATTTCATAGTTTCGGCAACTTTAATGTGCCATTATCGAACTAACAGCTTTTCTTCAAAATTTATGATTTATTATCGCTAAGAATTTAACTAATTTTAGCCTATACAATTACAGTTCATCCAAAATTTAAATTAATTTTCGTTTATGAGTTTTACCAAGCACAAATAAAGCATTCTTTCACGTATTTAAAATTTATTATTATTTTTTTAAATAAGAGTTTACTTAAAGGATTTAGGGCCGGTATTATAAAGGTCATTTAAATTTAATTGACGATTAAATTTTAATTAACATTTGTCCTACATGTATTTAAACTTCATTTAAATTTTAATCTTTAGTTCAATTTAACTGACCTTTATAATACTGGCCCTTCAACAATAAAATTTTGGATAAAGTTGTTTATTCTTTTTTATGATATGTACAATTTAAATAATAAAATTTTGAGTAAAATTGTTTATAATTTTTTTATGATGGAAGATAGCCACGGATTTTCGAGCCACGATTTTCCCCGCACATTCACCGAATATAAATTATTATCAATTTCTTCATTAGTTAAGATTTATTATAGATCAAACGGTAAGAATTTAAGTACCGTTCATCAAAAGTGTAAATTGTTGCGTTTACATTGATTTTCGTTTATGGGTTTTGTCAAGCACTAATAAAGCATTATTTATTTGACGAATTCTTAATTTAATTCTTTAACCACAACGTGTAGATAAGAGCACACTTAACCAATTTAAACAATACAATTTTGGGTAAATCTACAGTGCGCGCCTAAAGTATGGAATATAGTCAGTAAAATCGAAATAAAATATTTTTGGAAAAAATCCTCGAACACGTCGATTTTCGTTGATAAAAATACACATTTTTGCATGAAAGTCGATTTTCAGTCGTCACTTGTTTTTGAGTTAAGACGTCATCCATTTTTTTTTTTAAATGGCAACCCCCTATTTTTGTTCTTGATTTTGAGAGATCTTTTCATTGTCGAACTTGTAGTATAAAAATATTGCCATCTTACATAAGAAATTTTCCGAGTAAATGACAATTGAAGGTGAAAACTTGAGATTTAGAGTTTTTGCAAAATGACCTTGACTCCATCCGAACTATCATTACAATATGACAAAAGTCAAAAAGTAGTGTTTGATGCATTTAAAATTCAATTTTGTAACTTCAATGAGTAGATAGCAGTTTCCTTAAAGGATTTTAACAATAAAATTTTGGGTAAAATTGTTTATAAATTATGTATGATTTTTGTCGAATCCGCCAGAACTCCCATTATAAAATGATAAGATCTCAAAGTCCAGTAAATTAGTGTTTGACGCATTTCAAATTTATTTCCTTAACACCAACGATAAAAAAGAAATTGATAATATTTTTCTTCATGCGGTCAATGAGCCGGGAAATCCGTGGCTATCTTCACGTCGGTCCAGGCAAACTGGCAATTTCATAGAAACCGCTTAGAATCCTATTCGGGCAATGCTTAATATAACACATTCTACAAATGTTCTTCTTTGCTTCTGCTGCTAAGGTTTCGGCAAATTCATCGCAGAAAATACGTCGTAGAAAATTGATCGTAAGAAAATTCATCGCAAAAACTTGATCGTATGAAAATTCATCGGGGGAAAAATTAATCGAAAGAAATTTAATCGCAAGAAAGGTCATCGCAAGGAAAATTCAATGCACGAATATTCATCGCAAGAAAATACATAGCAGAGAAATTTCATCACAAATCTGTGTGCCAAATCGTAGGAAGTAGGAACTTCGTTAATTGGGTCCTGCGCAGATAATTGAACACACTTCAATGTCCTTTTGATGGATCGAGTCTACACATTTTTTCCAACTCTGTACACGTTGCCAAAGTTGGACGTTTTTTTGCCCAAACACGTGTTTTTCTTGTTCGGGGGTTGAAGGGTTAGAAAAGGGATAATTGAAATCTGAGTTTACTTCCTTAAAGTAGAGCCAAAGTGGGATTTTTTCCCGAAAGAATCATCAAATTTGGTTGAAAACTCACTGAGTTATGTGCGAAAAACCTCAAAATGCACTTTTTTTTCAAACACACATAACTTGGTGCCAAATCGTCGTAGGAACTTCGTTCTTTGAGTCCTGCACATGGAATTGGTCAAATTTTAATGCCTTTATGGTGGATCGAGTCGACAAAATGTTTCCAACTCCGTAGACATCGTCAAAGTTGGACATGGTTTCCAGAAAAAACTTTTTGTTTTCACAGGTGCGCTAGAGGGGGGCGGAAGGGATTACGTGTAAGTTCACATGCATGACTTTAAAGAAGACACTTCAAAGTTTTTCGCCCTCAAAGATTCATCAAAATCGTTTGAAAATACGCCGAGTTATGGCGGTTTGAAAATGGTCGCACACACACCAAACCCTATACCATTGCAATTGTTGAAAAGGTGTCTATTTAAAAATGTAAAAATATACAAGGTGATCCATTAAAAAAAACTGCCGTTGACGTCATATCTGGAAAGATAGGGTAGCTGTAGAAAATCAAAATAAGTCACTGAATACAATAAATTAAACTATAGATGTTTCGTTTTTCACGAATTTCAAGTGTTTCATTTTTGCTGTAAACATCTACATTACTGACACCACTATTATGGCTAATGATAAATTGTTGGCGGGGAACAAGTAGAACTAAATCCGGATGTGCAGAGTTTGATTGAATGGTTCAACGCCAACAGACCTAAATTAAATGAATCGAAAGTTGTTGAAATAACAATAACAATGAATCAAATTGCGTTTTCAGATAAAACGGACACAAAATTTCTGGGATTGACAGTCGATTCTCACTTTAAATGAGATGTCCACTCAATCGACGTGTCGTTCAGAGTAGCAAAAAACATATTTTTTTTACGAGGGATATATCGTTCAGTACTGGACGATGAATTACGATATGCATGCTTTTCATACTTGCACACACATATTTTATTATTTATTTTAAAATTACAGAATTTGCGCCAATTTACGAGAAAGTTTATTAGAGCAATAAAAATTGTCAAAGGCAAGGAAATAAAAAAGTTTTTTTTTCTTGTTTATCCAGTTCACCTTACCTTCGACAATCTCTTGATTTGGGTGAGTTTTTAAGTTTACCAAGGTTATCAAACTTTGTTCATAATTATAATTATAAACATATTTTGTAATAGTACACATAAACACTGTAATTTTTTTTAAGTTAAGTAGTTGTATATCAGCTACCTGTAAGTAAGTAAGTAATTTATTATTGTTAATACCCAATGGTTTACAAACGTCATATAGATAGTGAAAGAAAATATACAAGAAATGAAGTAAAATTGGTAATAAATACAGCATGCAAACATGAACAATTTAAATATTCATAAATAAAAAATAACATATAAATAAACATAATTAACACACGTGTAAAATAATAAATAGGACTAATTAGAATAATAAAATATATGTATAAATAAAATATAATATATAAAATAAACATGGACGCGGACAACTGTCCAAAAATTAAAAACTTATAAAATCAGTATCAACCTTGATACAAACAAATTGCACCAAATTGTAAAGAACATATTAAAAACTGTTGAATAAATAAGTAAAATATAATGGACATATTACAGACAAATTAAAATGAATATACATGGGCACAAAAATCGATTAAAATAAATTATTAAAAAAAACAAACGGCGAGATAAGTAATTAAAACCGTACAACTATCATTAAAACTAGGACGAACACAATTTCAAATCTAGAAATTTTGTTGATATACAGTCATCTATGCTGAAGAAAGCTTTACTTATCAAGTATGATTTAACAGAATTTTTAAATTTTACAATGGGGAGAGATTTCACTTCATGTGGCAGAAGGTTAAATATCTTTGGCCCATAAAAATTTGTACCGTTTTTACATCTAGTGAGCCTTGATCGTTCAGGGCAGATTAGCTCATGACCCCTAGTATTGTGACTGTGAATATTTTCATGGGTTAAATATGATACAACGTCTTTACGGACATTCAGCAGACATTCCAAAATAAATAGTCCTGGTAATGTTAATATTTTAAGTTTTTTAAAGGATTCTTTGCATTCATCTCTATAGCCTATGCCTGCCAGCACTCGCACGGCACGGCGCTGCAAGCCAAATATTCTGGTAGCAGCACTGGAATGACCCCATGTTAATATGCAATATTTTATGTTGGACTGAAAGAGGGAATGGTATGCAGCAATAACGACAGATTTCGGAAGTGAATTACTCAAGTTCCTAAGCAAATATGTCACCCGGCTCAGTTTTTTACTCAGTTCGTGTTCGTGCGATTTCCAGCTTAATTTGGTATCTAGGTTAATCCCTAAAAATTTACAAGAACCATGCTCTTCGTTGTTAGATTTTAGAGAAAACACTAGATGAACAGTTTTTGCGACATTTAAAGAAAGTTTATTTGAGTTAAACCACCTCCGAACCTGATCATTTAGCTGTTCTCTATGGTTCAGTGAATTTTGGTAATCACTGTCCGTATTTATTGATGTTGTGTCATCGGCGTACATCAAAATGTTACCATTGTCAATATGGCATGGTAGGTCGTTAACATAGATTAAAAAAAGTAGTGGCCCCAGGATTGATCCTTGAGGTACACCACATGATACCGACACGAATGCGGACGAGCGACCTTTGACAACAACACATTGCCTTCTGTTTTGAAGGTATGAGTTTACTAATTGACAACTAAGTGGACTAAAATTATGAAAGTATAATTTTCGAAGTAAGACGTCATGAGGAACGCAGTCAAAGGCCTTGCTAAGATCAAAGAATGAAGTTGCTGCATATCTACCAGCTTCAAAAGCCTCGATGATTTCTTCGACAAAAACCCTAACCGCGTCCCCCGTTGAACGTCCTCTACGAAAACCAAATTGGTTATCACTTAGCACTTGATTTTCATCAAGAAAACTCAATATTTGATTGAAAAGCAATATTTCGTATATCTTTGATATAATTGGCAAAAGCGATATAGGACGGTAATTGTTAATATCAGCAAGTGAACCTTTTTTATGTAATGGAATAACCGCTGCAATTTTGAGGCATGTTGGAAATACATTTTCACGAATACAGCTGTTAATTAATTTTGTTACAGGAGCTATAATTAAATCTTTTACATATTTAATAGCTCCACTTGACATATCATAAATATCTCGTGCATTTGAAGTTTTTAAGGATGTGATCGCATCTCTAACTTCGACCTCGCTTACTTGTCTAAAGGAGAAGTATTTAGAAGAAGTTTTTATATTTATAAATTTTAACGGATCTGTATCTGTATGTGGTAAGTCAGATACTAATGTTTTTGAAATATTAGAAAAAAACACGTTAAAATCATTGGGTTCAATATCACAGCTTGCGTTATCACAGTTAGTTTTCTCATTTTTTATTAGCGACCACATTGCCTTCGGTTTGTTTGTTGATTTGTTAATGTAATCTGTGTTTGACTTTATTTTTGCGTTATGTAATGCACATTTATATTGCTTTTTAAATTGCACAAACATAGGCTTGAGTTCTGGTAATCTCGAGCTAGCTTCTTTCATTAAAAACATGGTTTCACGCATTTGTTTAAGTTCGTGATTATACCAGATCACATGGTTATTGTAGGTTGTCATTTTTTTTTAATGGAACTTCGCCTACAGTACAATAGTTATTTTGTAATCTATTCTTGCTATAAATAAAGCCGAATAATAATAATAATAATTATTATAATATAAAAATTATAGTGTGAGGTCATTCTTTCGTGTTTAATAATGTGTTTCGAACTGCAAAAGTGGTCACCGCGACATTCTTTCGAATAATGTGTCTCTTTTGCAAAGGCTTTTGCCTCCCTGCCTTACTGTGATGACTGCAGACTAAAATTCAAGGAGATTTATATGTGAACATTGATACTGTAGTGTCTTGAATACATCAAGAGCAATATCAATAATTTAAAATCTAATGGTGATATGATTAATTAGTTTCTCACTTAACCTGTGATGAAACATTTCTGTATTGTATAGATTGTATGATTGTATGATTAAAACAGTTGGTTTAGTTATTACTCTCTCCGAGAGAAAAATAATAAAACTAGTGACCAAACTAAAGTGTTTTAATCAATCAATTTATTGGGAATATTCACTGCTATTCCTCTCGAAATATGAATGTCCTTTTCCGATTGAAAAAATCCACAACTGGGACAAGGTGCATCTGTATCCAATTTTTAAATATATTGCTGAAAGGTATACAGATTCTGCACCTAAACATATCAGACGATATTTGTTATAACGCATTGTACTCTTTGGAAGAATTTTCAAATTTATTTATTTATTTATTTATTTATTTATTTATTTATTCATTTAACGGATAACACCTTTTTTACAAATTACAAAATAAGATTATTAAAATGCTTAAAAATTAAATTAAATTAAAACTAAAATGAACACAAAATCAAAACGAAATTCAAATATGTGACCCCAACCAATTACACACAACCAATTATAACTAATATACAAAAATATATACACAAAATACTAACCTATACATAGTAAACATAGATATATATACACAGTACAAACCCAAGTGGAGTAACTAATTAATGTACAGAAAATAAAATAAAAACACCAAAAAAATAAAAATAAAATAAACTTAAGTACAAAGAGACAAATCAATACGCATTAGATTCCTTTTAAATGTATTGAACGATGAATGAAAAATTTGAAAATTAGGGTTTGAGCCCAAATCATTACATAACCTCATCATCCTACTAATCGGGTTATTAGATCCATAATTAGTAGTATGAAGAGGCACACGAAAAAGAAATGTTGAACGAGTTTTCATACTCAATGAAAAATTAAAATTCATTGCAGAGAGTAAGTAAGGACAATCAATATGTCCATTTATTAATTTGAAGGCAAAGCATAAATCAATCATTATTCTCCTATAATGCAAAGTTTGTAATTTTAACGAATTCAACATTTCTGAGTGACTAAATTCACGCCGTAATCTTCCAAGTTTAAATGACACAAATATTAAAAATTTACTCTGGACCATTTCTAATTTATGAGATGCATTAGCATAAAAAGGATTCCAAATTATAGAACCGTATTCCAACTTAGACCGCACTAAAGTAAGATATAAAATTTTTATCGTATCAACACTAAAATCAGTAGAGAAACGTTTAATTGCCCCAAGTGCTTTAAGAGCTTTATTACATAGTAAATTAATATGAGATGAAAATGTTAAACGAGTATCAAAAATAATTCCTAAGTCTCTAATTTCATTTACCGCGTTCAATTGAGTTCCATTAATGAAGTATGAAAATTTTAATAAATTGCCACGAGTAAATGAAATAGACATACATTTATTAATATTGAGGTCTAGATTATTATTTGTACACCATAAAGAAAGATTATTGATGTCATCTTGTAAGGCATCACGGTCATACTCATTTCGAATTATTGAAAATAGCTTTAAATCATCGGCGAACATTAGGAATTTTGAGGTTTTGAAATTTAAGCCTATATCATTTATAAATAATAAAAATAAAATTGGTCCACAATGAGAACCTTGCGGTACCCCTGAGGTTACATGAATTGCATCAGAAATAAAATTATCGATTTTCACATACTGTTTGCGATCACATAAATAACTTTGAAACCATTTAACAACAATATTACTGAAACCATAGACAGATAATTTGTATAACAAAGCTTTATGATTAACACGATCGAAAGCTTTCGAGAAATCAGTATATATCGCATCAACTTGGTATCCACCCTCGACAGCACGCAATAGAAAATGTTGGTACGATAATAAATTGGTAACTGTTGACTTTCCTTCAACAAAGCCATGCTGCTCATCCGTAATAATGCGTTTACAAGTCCACATCACTTGCTTTGAAACTAAATAATCAAGCATTTTAGGTACAGTTGATTGTAAAGTAATACCTCTATAATTACATACATTTTCCACCTGTCCATCCTTAAACAACGGATTAATAAAAGATTCCTTCCATAGCTCAGGAACTATACCACTGGACAAAGACCGATTAAATAGAGTTAGGATAGGCAATGTAAGAGTAAAAACACATCTTTTTAATAAAAATGGAGGTAAACCATCTGGACCAGCAATTACTGAATCATTTAGAGAACACAAATAATTAAAAATGTCAGTGGAATCAACCGTTAGTGACTCTAGACAAAGTGAATCAACGCTTTCAAATATTGTTGTAGGAGAATCAGTATTACGGTATACTTCAGAAAAATAACTAGCAAATGAATTTACACACTCGTAGCCATCATTACTAACAATGCCATTATAAGACATTTGTTTCGGAAACCCACGTATCTTACTACAGTCATCAACATAATTCCAAAAAACTCTTGGATTATGTTTAATGTTACATTCCATATTATAAATAAATTGCTTATAAAGAGACTTACTTAAATTTGCACATTGAGCTCTTAAAATTTTAAATTCATCATAATCATCAAGACTACCAGAACCTTTAAACTTAGCATGAGCACTCTTTTTGTTTCGAACTAAATTAATTAGTTCACCATTAAACCAACGTGGAAATGTTGATTTTTTTTTACGTTTTACAGGAACATAAAGATTTAGGCCAGTATTAATGATATTATAGAAATTATTTAAAGTAACATTTAAATCTGGATCACTTAAAAGATAATCCCAGTCAACAGATGCCAAATAATTATTTAGTAAATCATAATCAGCAAGTTTAAAATCATAATAGAATAGATCAGTAAATAAAATTTTAAGTTCAGATGCTAAATTAATTTTAATGTTGTAAGAAATGTGATGCAGACTATTTGGAAATAGGGGATCAATTGATTTTGAAACCTCTAACTTATTAATATTAGATAAAACTAAATCAAGAAAAACGCCACGCTGTGTCAAATTATTAAAAGCCAAACAATCTCTCAAACATATGTCGTTATTAGAAACACTTGCATCAAATACACCGCAAAGAGAACTTCGCACATTGTAATCGCCGCAAAAAATATATTCAAAATTAGGATGATCTAAACAAATTTGGTCAATGGTCATAGTATGATTTTCATATAACGAAACATTTGAGTTAGGTGGAATATAGGTGGCACCTATAATACAATTGTTATTCACTTTAAGAAATACGTGTTCAATATTGTCACATAAAGGCATTAATTTAACAGAAGTAAATGACGATCTAACAGCAATAAGAACACCTCCACCTCTCGTCTTTACGCTTGTTAAGGGTGACCTATCAACTCTAAATACATTGTAGTTTTTAAAATTTAAATTAGCATCACTAATGGAATCATCAAGCCAAGTTTCAATTATTATAATTATATCATAAATAGAACAATTGACAGTATTATGAACATTATCAAGCTTTGATCTAAGACCCCCAACATTTTGGAAAAAAATATTTAGTTTTTTAAATTACGTGACTCATTAATAGGTACAATATTTGGTTTTCCACGAATATACTTTATAGTTAGATTAGATTCACCTTGCTGTTTGCGCTTAAGTAATTCTTCATTTAACAATTTTAAATACCGGCGCTGGTTATCTGTTAAATCAGCTTTAAAACGTATATTATTAGATTTAATAAGGCGCGAAACTTTCAATATTTCCAATGCTGATGAACGATCTTTGAAACATAACTTCAGAGGTCTTGGCTTATCAGACTCCTTTCCAATTCTGATTATTTTTTCTGGTTCAAATATAACTTCAGATCCAAGTATTTCCAGCAATCCTTTCTTGTCGCGCGCGAACCTCTCAGTAGGTGATCCTCTTGACTCAGGCAGGTTGAAAACCATTACATTCATTGATCTACGATAACGTTCTTCAATTTCTTCAAGTAAGTCCTCATTGTTTATAATATTGGATGAATTTATGGTACCAGAGTTTTCAATTTTATCAATTCGTTTTTCCAATACAGAAAGTGAATTGCTAATGAAATGTGTCATTTCATTCTTAAACTTTTCAAAACATTCTACCATCATTTTGCTCAATGTATTGCATGTTCCAGCATCAATTTCAACTTGATTATTTAATAAAGTACATTTCGAGCAAAACCATTTAATATTATTATGTTTATTAATGCAGGATATATCAGCATCAGTTAAGTTAGAACATTTATTATGGACAGACTTATTACAATTACCTGCACATTTAATATAAGGGGTGCTAGGTGTGACACCCTGATCACAAAATCCACATTTGTTAACCATCATAAAATATTTCTAATTAATTAGGGATAACTGATAGGTAAAACACTGGGACACAACACCCAGGGGGCAATCAGGGTGATTGACTCAGACAAAGACAGGTAGCCCACGGAAATATAAAGAAACAATAGAATACAGAGGTTAGGGAAATTTATAATTTCGTCAGCTGAGTGAGCGGCGACGAAAAGAAACAGCTGCAATTTTTTTTTTTTTTTTTTTTTTTTCCTCCGCTGATTGAATGGCACGTGCTCGTAAATGAATACTAAACCATGCGAAAATAATCCGTATTGAAACAGTACATAAAGTTCATAAATTTGAACTTGTGAAAACTAATAAGCAATAAATAATAGTACTTAGCTAAGTTGACCAATATATTGTCCAATCGATTAAGTATCCAGAGAGCACACACAACGGTTAAAATTGTACCTTGCTTGCCGTGGCTCTTCCGTAATATTTCAGATCGGAATGTGATGTATGTATTTTATGTTGTTATATTATCTATTTTACTTTACTTCATGTGCATTTCAATCCATCATAAATAATAATAATAATTCATCTTTATTTTTCTAAAATTATAAATAAATATACAAAGTATAGAATACAATAATATACATACTGGTAACTCTCTGTAATTTATCGTATGTTCATTAAAAAAAACCTCAAGTGTGCCATGACTTTTTCGTTTTAAAAATTTCAGTTGGCACACTCGACACTTGTTAGGAATTGACATATAAACGTCAGATCTTTCTAGAAGTCACAATTATTCCGTGCTCACAATGGTTTACAGCAACCAGCAGAAAACGTTTCCAATTGAAAGTTATTTCCGAAATGGGATTAAAGTGGATGGAAATTGGGTGTATTCATCCGACGCACCTCTAGCAGAGTTTCAGGAAGAATTTCCTAATTTGCCCATTATTTATGATGAATTTAAAAATTCCTTATCACGATCTGTTGTATTATTTCGTGAAACAGGTAGTATTCTTCGTAAACCAGGAAGTAGTGCACCAGTTAAACGAACTCAAGATGCTATTGACACAGCCCAAGAAATTTTGGAAGATAAACCTACGACTTCTCTGCGCCATTTGTCACAGCAAATGAATTTATCGGTAGGAACATGCCACAAGCTTCTACGAAAAGATTTGCAAGTATAACGTTATCGCATAACATCGGTGCAAGAGTTATTACCTGTTGGTTACCCCATACGACTGGAATTTTGTCAGTGGTTTTTACAAAATGTAAACGAGGATGTTTTACAAAGTACTTTTTTACCGATGAAGCTTGGTTTTACAACGATGGATACATTAATTCCCAAACTATGAGAATTTGGTCGGATGAAAATCCTCGTATATATCGAGAGAAACCACTACATCCAGAGAAAGTTGGCGTTTGGGCAGCGATTAGTGGGAGAAGATTAGTTGGACCGATATTCTTTGAAGGTAAAATCCTATTTTTATTATTAATAATAAAAATTCAATAACCGTGCATTCATTTTAGGTACGATAACTGCAAACTGTTATCGTACCGAAATTTGATTACCTTTTATAAATGAATTAAATGATGACGAACTGCAAAGTGGATATTTTCATCAAGACGGAGCAACTCCTCATTGCACAGTGGATAATTTGGCCATTTTGGAGGAATTTTTTGAGGACCGAATAATAAGTCGAAATGCACGGATTCCCTGTGTTGTTGCGGAGCGTAATGGAGGGTGTGCGACGAAGAGTTCAGACTTGTGTTCAAGAAGAAGGAAGGCACATACAACATTTAATATAATTTTCTAGTGAAAAATTTAACGTAAGTATCTATAAATTGACTACAGTTTAATGTTTAATTTTGAGAAGTAACATAACCTCAATATCTGTAACCAACTTAAATTTTTAAAATTAAAAAATCATGGCACACTTGAGATTTTTTTTTAATGAACATACTTTAACCGTCATCCTGACAAGATTCAGTTTCAATGTGCCTTTAGTTTAAGCGAATAAATGTAAGGTCGTAGGTAAAGTATAGTACACAACGCGAGTTGCACTGCAATTACGCGCGTGAGAAATTGATACGCGGCTCGTACGCAATTTCTTTCACTTGCGCGCAATTTGCTACTTATAACTCTAATTATGTAATATACTATAAATCTAATTAGTAGATTTTATGATGGATCTGTGATACGTATTTTTGTATCTTACCCAAGTATATTGAAATGAAATATTTTTAAATTCTATATTCGAGGAAGCACCAATAAAGAATGATTGTTATTATAATGATATATCATACACTCCTGGAATTTTCCAGCACAAAATAAATTTATCCGGAAAAGCTTTATCATACATACTTTTATATCCCACTAATAAGACCCTTACTAATACCTCCATGCCGATTCCGCCTCCATAATTCCGCAAATTTATATAAAAATTTGCATCACCGGGAAATGCATTATTTTAAGAACGTTTGATATAACCAATCTCCATATCGTAACTTTTAAAAGCTTTCAAGCGTAACAACACCCACTGCAGCAAATGCGAGATTTTTTCGTTACAGTACGCTTAAATATACATGTAAACGCGTATTCGTACTTAATCCCGTAATTTAACGCGACAAGAAAATAATGCACGTTCGTGTGAACATTCACATGCATGCGGAATCGGGGGGGGAGATAAAATTTATGGCGCCCTCTTCGTGATGAAAAGTTATATCGTTTTAAACCAGTTCGCGTTAATGCGACCTCTAAACGTAGTTTCGCGAAATGTATTAAAAAAGTTTTTGATGAACGGATCCGTTTATACGAGAATGATATTTTGATTTCGAATAATAATAATGTGAAATAGATGGTTACTAATTTATGCAGGGTACTGCATTTCATTAATTTTTTTCAAGTTTTTATTCTTTCTTGCAGATACTACCACACCGATTTTGTTTAAATTTTAGGGGTATATAGCTAGCCATAAAAAGCACCCAAATTAGCAATAAAATATAATGTGGAATAGATGGTTACTAATTTATGCAGGGTACTGCATTTCATTGATTTTTTTCAAGTTTTTATTCTTTCTTGCAGATACCACTACACCGATTTTATTTAAATTTTAGGGGTATATAGCTAACCATAAAAAGCACCCAAATTAGCAATAAAATATACACCATGTAATCTAAAAAGATTTATCATTATGACGTCACACTTTTCTGGGACACCCTGTATAATCAAAAATATTTTCTCTAACTACGTCTTAGAATACAAGTAAAGGCTGCAAAATATCAAAATTCTAACTTAATCAGTAACTGAGCCATAGGAAACGGGAGGCGGAATGCAGGACCCTCTGTAGTAATTCGGGTGCATGCGCCGGGTATTTTAATTTAAATAAATAATTAAATTTTTCATTGAATCGATTTAAATTAATGTGCACCCTTTACCCTTCGACAATTCGTTAAAAAAATTCAAATTGATTATGATATTAAACCGTGTTTCGTATTTTATTCCACTTTATTATCCGACGCGCAAAATGTGTGCATAACGGAATTGTTTTCAATTAAAATACCGCAACAATGTAATTTCTGCGCGAATGAGATAACCGAATAAATTTAAATTGTGCGCGTGAGAAGCATTTATGCGTGCATAGATAAAAAAAAATCAAATAGAAACTAAAACGCCGGAAACAATTTTTCATCATGGGAAACCTTTTATTTATTAAATTCTTTCCTCGGGCATTCGGGCAATTTACTGTCATGAACTGTTGCTGTTGCTATTATGTAAAGCGTATTACACCGACAGTTATCGTTTACTTCTGCACAGTAATACTGCTTTTAAGGAAATTGCAGTATTTAACGAGAATTAAATCTAACTTTGATTAATACGTATGAACATGAATACGGTTTCAGATGGTAATGCGAAATGCATTTATAAATCTGCTACATTAGACTAATATACAGTGCGCTCCTAAATACAAAAATGTATAATTTTATCAAAGAAAATCGACAAAATTTCCCAAAATATTTTAGTTCGGTTTTACTGATTTTATTCCATACTCTAAGCGCGCACTGTATATAATACATCTTTATTGGCAAAAACAATTCTACATATAATTAACAGGCATATGATAAAGTGATGTTAGTTGGTTAATCTGCCCAATGGCTATCGACCAGAGGTCTTTCTACCTCAAGAGTAATAATAATGCAATCAGAAAAAATAGAGTATGTTTAAAACTTGTGTGATCAACACCAATTGTAATCGTTTCTAAGGAAATAAATAGTTGAGTACAGAATTCCAATTATCAATTGAAAAACGCTGCACGTCGTTGGGACTAGGAGTAATTAAAAGTTGTAGAACATTTCTTGCTGTGATAATCGAAACGACACTAAATTGATGTCACGGGTGTGAAGTTAGCAATACATCCAGCAATAAATTTTAAAAATTCATATCTCGGAGAAAAGAAAAGCAATTCGAAAAAAAGTGAACCATACCATCAGGGAAGGTCTAAATTAATAACACAAAAAGAATTAACCCTTTATATTTTTTTACCCCTTTCAAAAGAGTTTTTTTTAAGTTTGCAATCTGCCATAAATAAATAAAAATGCTTATTCTTATCACTAATACAAGTACTTTAATAATCAACAGTCAAAGGAACGTTAGGGCACTCCTTCAACAAAAAAAAAAAATCTCCGTAAGTCGCAGAAATCCACACCTCGTGAAATAAATCTCGATATTTGACAAAGTTTGCAATCAGCCATAACTAAATAAAAATTCTTATTCTTATCACTAATAAAAGTACTTTCATTATCAAAAATCAAAAAGACGTCACGGGCACTTTTTCAACCCAGAAAAAAATAATTTCTTCGTAAGTCGCAGAAATCCACATTTCGCGATATTAATCTCGATTTTTGGCAAAGTTTGCAATCAGCCATAACTAAATAAAAATTCTTATTCTTATCACTAATAAAAGTACTTTCATTATCAAAAATCAAAAAGACGTCACGGGCACTTCTTCAACCCAGAAAAAAATAATTTCTTCGTAAGTCGCAGAAATCCACATTTCGCGATATTAATCTCGATTTTTGGCAAAGTTTGCAATCAGCCATAACTAAATAAAAATTCTCATTCTTATCACTAATAAAGGTACTTTCATTAACAAAAGTCAAAAAAACGTTACGGGCACTTCTTCAACCCAGAAAAAAATAAAGTCGCAGATTTTTTTACTTTCTCCGTTACGAAGTACGAGAAAGTATTGTGATCGTGATTTTTTTTTCAAAAATTTTTTTTACGGAAATATCCGTTTTGGGGTCCCTAGATGCCATTTCAACAATTTCTGGAAAAAAAAAATTTGTGTCTGTGTGTGTGTCTGTCTGTGTGTGTGTGTCTGTCTGTGTGTGTGTGTCTGTCTGTGTGTGTGTGTGTGTGTGTCTGTCTGTGTGCGCTGTATCTCAAAAACTAATAGAGCAATTGATATGAAACTTTCAACATACGTCTTATTTGATAATCTGAAGAACTGAAAAGCTTTTGGTAAAATTTCGTACACCGGAAGTGGGTGTTTACCTTAACTGTTTTTTGTTTTTTGCCAATATTTTCTTAAATATGAAAAATATCACAAAAATATTTAAACAAACATTGAAGACAACAAAGAAATGAACATCTTTTGCTTGAAAATATTTTTCATAAAATCATTGCTGTTCGAGAAAAAAATTTATTAATTTTTTTTAACTTTTGGTTTATAATTATGAAACGATGATAGTTACAGCAAATTTGTGTAAATAATAATTGTAGAGAATAGCAAAATGAACAACTTCTAAAGAATAAGTTTTTTTCGAAATTTCGTTAGTTTTTGAGTAAACCGAGTTTTTGAATTTGAAGTATATTTTTTCCGTTTCATAATTTTGACGTTTTAAACGTCAGTTTCATCCAAGTTTACGCAACGCTCGATGTACATTTAAAATATGATTTCAATTGAAAATGAACCATGAAAACGTAAATATAAATGATACCATCAAGTCGGAGAAAGTAACATGATGGCCACATCACCATTTTTACTTTCTCCGTTACGAAGTACGAGAAAGTATTGTGATCGTGATTTTTTTTTCAAAAATTTTTTTTACGGAAATATCCGTTTTGGGGTCCCTAGATGCCATTTCAACAATTTCTGGAAAAAAAAAAATTGTGTCTGTGTGTGTGTGTGTGTGTCTGTGTGTGTGTCTGTGTGTGTGTGTGTGTGTGTGTGTGTGTGTCTGTCTGTGTGCGCTGTATCTCAAAAACTAATAGAGCAATTAATATGAAACTTTGAACATACGTCTTATTTGATAATCTGAAGAACTGAAAAGCTTTTGGTAAAATTTTGTACACCGGAAGTGGGTGTTTACCTTAACTGTTTTTTGTTTTTTGCCGATATTTTCTTAAATATGAGAAATATCACAAAAACATTTAAACAAATATTGAAGACAACAAAGAAATGAACATCTTTTGCTTAAAAACATTTTTCATAAAATCATTGCTATTCGAGAAAAAAATTTATTATAATTTTTTAATTTTTGGTTTATAATTATGAAACGATAATAGTTACAGCAAATTTATGTGAATAATAATTGTAGAGAATACCAAAATGAACAACTTCTAAAGAATAGGTTTTTTTCGAAATCTCGTTAGTTTTTGAGTAAACCGAGTTTTTGAATTTGAAGTATAATTTTTCCATCTTTCATGATTTTGACGTTTTAAACGTCAGTTTCATCCGAGTTTACGCAACGCTCGATGTACATTTAAAATATGATTTCAATTGAAAATAAACCCATGAAAACGTAAATATAAAGTCGGAGAAAGTAACATGATGGCCACATCACCATTTTTTTTTGTTGAAATTATGGCTGATTGTAAACTTAAAAAAAAACTTTTTTGAACGGGATGAAAAAATATAAAGGGTTACAATTCTTTTTGTGTTATTAATTTAGACCTTCCCTAATGGTTTGGTTCACTTTTTTCGAATTGCTTTTCTTTCCTCCGAGATATGAATTTTTAAAATCTATAGCTGGATCTATTGCTAACTTCACACCCGGATTGATGTCCGGTGCGCAATCATAACATAAAATTGTCGTCAGTCGAAGAAAAGTCATATTGATTAAAATATTTAAAATTTAACCGAGAATGTAATCATCAATTCCCGGGCAAAGGTGATCCAAGAATTTTATATCCTCTTCATATATAATTAACTCGAATAACGGGACTATGCCCGAACAAACACGATGTATTTCACTTACGCATCAAATGAATTAATTATAGGTATCGCTTTTAACCATTGCAAAATTATTCGCAAGCAAATATTATCTCAATCTAAATACGTCCGTCACAAATTCCTCTAAGCAAGCAACTGAATGTACGTTTATTGAATTAGTCTGGGATGGTATAACAGGTGGTAAAGGTAAATATCTAACGAAAAAAATAAATGGCGTGGTTGGTGTTTTTTTTACCAGTTGTTTAATAAGATGCTATAGGCCTCTAAATATCTGGTGTCATATGGTTGTAAAGTTTGTGCAGGGTTAGAAACAACGCGGTAACAAATCTACTCGTGGCCCATCACCGAATTAAAGATAAAGACACTTCGCGACCGATTATGTGTATACAGGGTGGAATATCCGTATAGCTCAGCAAATATCCACTTTAGAGAAAAAAGTTTCAAATAGAAGTTATTTAGCACTTAGTTATCTACCACCGTGGATATATCAATTTTATTTTTTGCTATAAATAAAAGCGCAACGAATAACACTTACATTTTTTTATGACAAGGCACATCTTTATTATATGTATTTGATAGAGTTTTTTTTCTCTTTTCAACGACATAAAACTTGATTACACTCGAAATAAAGAAAATAATTGTCCGAAATTCCTTCGTCTCTCCAAATAGAAAACTGGAGAGGCCTTTTTACAGAGGCCCAAAAAATATATATTTTTCTTTAAATTTGAGATGTACCATTAAATGTCTTTAAAAGAAACGTAAAGGATTTCTTAAATTATAAGTGCCTTCTATACATGGGAAGAATACCTAATGGTTGGTTTACACGCTCATGCAATTTGCGCCAATTGGCTTGTACAAGCTAATTTGCGTAAATCGTTGCGTGTAAACGAATGCAAGTTAAATAGTTTGACTTGAATAAAATCTGTCGTGCTAGACAATTTTCATGAGGTTGGTGCATTTTCCATCTTTCCGCTTTGATTTCACCTTTTTTATTTATTAACATAAACCGTAGCCAGAGGTAGAAGTAATTATTCGTCAACATTTTCTATTTTCTATACAAACAAAAAAAATGGTGATGTGGCCATCATGTTACTTTCTCCGACTTGTATCATTTATATTTACGCTTTCATGATTTATTCTAAATTTAAGTTATATTTTAGATGTACATCGAGCGTTTTGTAGACTCGCATGAAACTGACGTTTAAAACGTCAAAATTATGAAAGATGGAAAAATTATACTTCAAATTCAAAAACTCAGTTTACTCAAAAACTAAAGCGATTTCGAATAAAACTTATTCTTCATAAGTTATTCATTTTAGCATTCTCTACAATTATTATTAATATAAATTTGCTGTAACTATCATCGTTTTATAATTATAAACTTAAAATTGAAAAAATAATAATAAATTTTTTTCTCGAATAAAAATGATTTTATGAAAAATGTTTTTAAACAAAAGATGTTCATTTCTTTGTTGTCTTCAAAGTTTGTTTATATTTTTTTGTGATATTTTTCATATTTAAGAAAATATTGGCAAAAAACAAAAAAACAGTTAAGGTAAACGCCCACTTCCGGTGTACGAAATTTTACCAAAAGCTTTTCAGTTCTTCATATTATCAAATAAGACGGATGTTGAAAGTTTCATATCAATTGCTCTATTAGTTTTTGAGATACAGCGCACACAGACAGACACACACACACACACAGACACACACACGCACACACACACAGACACAAAATTTTTTTTTCCAGAAATTGTTGTAATGGCATCTAGGGACCCCAAAACGGATATTTCCGTAAAAAAAATTTTTGAAAAAAATCACGATCACAATACTTTCTCGTACTTCGTAACGGAGAAAGTAAAAAACACTCTATCGGAGATTCTGCCTACAAATTGTGCAATGTAAACTGAACGTGTAAACACCAACACACCTTCAGTCCATTTGTGCAGTTTTGCATTCACAAGCCAGTTTGTGCAAATTACATGAGCGTGTAAACCCACCATAATATACAGTACGCGCCTAAGGTATGGAATATATTCCAGTAAAACAGAAACTAAAAAAAACAGGTTGATTTTTTTAAAAATAAAAATACACATTTTAGCATGAAAGTCGATTTTCAGTCGTCATTTGTTTTTGAGTAATGGCGTCAGACATTTTGTTTTTAAATGGCAACCCCCTATTTTTGTTCTTGATTTTGGTAGATCTTTTCATTTATAAAAATGTTGCCATCTTACATAAGAAATTTTTCGAGTAAATTACGGTTTTACTGAATATATTCCATACTTTAGGCGCGCACTGTATAACTTCACCATTAATACTAATAATAATAATAATATTTATTTAACGGACATGCCATTCAAACATATATACAGTTTGTAATACATATATAATAAAATTATCTACAAGGGACGAAGTTTTAAAAATGTGAACACCCAAAGGTAAACTAACAAAACAATCTAAATAAGAAATGAAGTTAAACACTTCAATGCAGCCGTATCTGTTTTTGTTAATTGCGTTTAGTTATTTTTATAGCTTTCTATTAGCCATTTTAATATGCTACTCTCACTTCAAATATTATTATCGTGTCGTCTTTTCTAATTGCGTTAAATGTTTGCTCGTAATTTGTATGTTAATTCTGGTGTTGGATATTATTATTATGTGTATCGTAATCTACATAATTTCATGCTTATAGGTAAAATGTAAAATAGCACGGCGGACTTGTGAACTTCATATTAAGAACACAAATAAACATTACTATTAGACTGAATTAAAAAAAATGGTGATGTGGCCATCATGTTACTTTCTCCGACTTGACGGTATCATTTATATTAATGCTTTCGTGGTTTATTTTCAATTTAAATCATATTTTAAATGTACATCGAACGTTTCGTAGACTCGGATGAAACTGACGTTTAAAACGTCAAAATTATGAAAGATGGAAAAATTATACTTCAAATTTACTCAAAAATTAAAGAGATTTTGAAAAAAACTTATTCCTTATAAGTTGTTTATTTTTTAATTCTCTACAATTATTATTAACATAAATTTGCTGTAACTATTACCTATCGTTTCATAATTATAAACCAAAAATGAAAAAAAAATAATAATAATTTTCTCGAATAACAATCATTTAATGAAAAACATTTTCAAACAAAAGATGTTAATTTCTTTGTTATATTCAATATTTGTTTAAATGTTTTTGTGATATTTTTCATATTTAAGACAAATATTGGGAGAAAACAAAAAACAGTTCAGGTAAACACCCACTTCCGGTGTACGAAATTTTATCAAAAGCTTTTCAGTTGTTCCGATTATCAAATAAGATGTATGTTCACAGTTTCATATTAATTTCTTCATTAGTTTTTAAGTTACAGCGCGCACAGACACACACACACACACACAATTTTTTTTTCCAGAAAAAGTGCTTTTGTTTCCTTTACCAGAGTTTGTTATGATTAAAAATTCTTAATTGTATTTCAGTTTAACCCTCTAGGTATCCGAAAATCATATTTGGCACCGACATATAATATCTGGACCCATATCTCAAAAAGCTTAGGGCCTTATCAAGTCTAAATCCGGCCCTGGCCGCAGGGGGTAAAGGTATTCCAGCATACATAAGTAAAACCTGTGTACAATATTCTCTTGAACCTTTCAATCATATTTTCATGGTTGCAACAACTGTGCATACTTCCTACGTCAGATTTTAAAATTGGTAAATCCAATTTTTTGGAAACTGCTCTGTTATTATTACCATTATTATTTATATTAATAAGCATTATTATTAACTCATTAATTAGATAATTCCAACTAACACATTTATATCTTAAAACAGGTATATATCTACATCCCAGATACAACATAAGACTTTGCCACGTTCTACACTTTGAGGTAATAATATATCACCTTTCCTGTGATTACGAGCTCGGTTGAGAAGTAATTACCCGTGGGGATGGAGACTTAGGGGTTGAATGAATGGAACGAAACGGGCGTGTAACTCGATTCAATGGGGACTGATTAATAATTCGAAAGTTCCGCAGCTGTTGCATCTGCCCAATTTAAGGTAGCTGATTAATTACAATTAATCACAATGGGTTATTACTGGTATTATGTAAGGGTAATATGTTATGGTGTTTATTAAAATTTATTAGTAGATGATCACATATTTCTGGGATAAACTTCTTCTTTTAATATTTTTTTATTTAGATAGATACACTATACCGTGCGAATTTTTAATGTTTGAACATGCTAATTGCGAGCACGTAAAATTTCGTATGTTCAATTTAAAAAAACACACTTCAATCGCATTGTCCCTTGACAGTTCGCAACGAACCATACAGTGAAGCTTTGTGTGTTGCCTATAGTGGTACTAATTCAATTGCAGGTTGTCTTGAAACAACAAATCAGTTTGTCAGATTTGACAATTCAAAAGTCTTATTATTTCGTAAATAATAATGTATACAGAGAAAGAAAAATTAGAAATTCCACTTTTCTTATTAACCTTAAACGATCAAGTGCCAAACTTGACCCATACCCAGGATCCTGGAAAACTTCTGGACAAGAATTTCTTTAATTATGAAGGGAAATCTGAATGAAAGTAAATATTTAGAACTGCTTAACATCTTATACCCGAAATCGAAGCACTGAATATTATTAATGCGATTTTTCAAATGGATTCTACCAGGAGTATTACTGGTTATGTTCACCAAATATTTCCAGGTCGCTGGATTTGCAAATTTGGTGCAATACATTGGCCTCCAGCGTCAGTTGATTTATCACTGAATGATTTTTGCTTTGGGGAAGAATTAAAATAGAAAATACTTACAGCCTGTAATAAAATAAATCCTACTTTTCTAAGAAACTGTGACGAAGCTTTTAGGAATTCTCTGGGTTATTGTTTAGAACAAAAAGGAGGGCACTTCGAACATTTCTTGTAAATTGTTTATTATTCATATTTTATTCTGTGGCTATTTTGAATTATTTTTATCGATAATACTTTTGTATTTATTTTTATTTTTACTAATATCTAATTTCCTTGTGTAATGCGCAGTAATTCCTTACACTTAACGGGGTCCCATAAAGGGGATTAAATCAAATTAGTGCCACTATAGGCAACTCACAAAGCTTCACTGTACGGATCGTTGCGAAATGTCAAGGGACAATGCGATTGAAGTGTGTTTTTTAAATTGAACATACGAAATTTTACATGCTCGCAATTAACACGTTCAGAGATTAAAAAAGTCGCACTCTATATTGTCTCAACCTTCCACAAATCCACCGACAATCCACTGTCAATAAGAAACCTTCAACTAGCTACAAGTATAAATTCAAATTCAATTTTTTTATTAGCCATGTAATAGTACACTATACTTTGTTCACGAAAATTAAAATCAAAATCAAAATTAAAAAAAAACAAAAATAAAATCAAAATTAAAATCGAAATTCAAGTTGTAATGACAATTACAATTGAAAATTTTTTTTTTGTCAAAATTACAAAGACTTATCAAAGCACGAGGTACATTCGGTATTTCCATTTCAAAATTCAAATAAACAATTCTTGATCAATTCCCTGTTTTCTGCTCTGAAACGCGGCATTTTTTACTGGCCATCAAACGGGCACACATGTAAATTTAAATCGACTTAAATTGATTAAGCTGATAAGCTCCCGTCATTAGAATGCAATAAGCTCCCGTCGTTAAGTAAACAGCATAAGCACATTTTAACCCGACGTGACATCAAATTAGCAAATTTCATTGGCTAATGAAATAAAAATGTACACAGAAAATTAAATTACAAGAACGAATGAAAATGCAGGTGTGTGGAAAATGTATGAAATTCATCACGCGGTAAAATAATTGTTGCAGCGTAAATATTTAATAATTGCTAACAAACATTGGTGTTATTTCAATATATTTAAATTTTTGCGATTCTACCTATATATTCGTATGGAAATTAATGTGGTGAATGAATTCAAGTGCTTTATTTAGGAAGTACATAAATAACGAAACCTGTCGCCGATATCATCAATTCTCGGGTATTGGCGCATTTCCTTTATACAATTTGTCACAGTTACAGTGAAAAGGTGGAGGCGGAATCATTTTTCACATCTTTCGCATTATATCTAGAATTTTAATTCAATAAATCTGCATATATAAAGAAATATTATTTTATTTCCACCCATCAGCATTCAACGGGTTTTACGATTTCACTTGCGATGTAAGTTAGAAATTAATGTAATAATAATAATTAATTAAAAATCAATTTTATTCAAAAATAATGTAACATTACATGAAATAAGCAAAATGCACAAATTCCTATATTTGCTCATTAGCTCTAACGCATGGTATATTATAGTTATATTTTTATTTAGTTTTATAATTTTATATTTAAGGGAGTCACTTCCCCAGCCATTTTCCATGAAAAAAACGTGATTAAATTTCAGGCAACCTCACTTGTTCGGCTCGTCCTGGAAACTTCCTACTCATCCCGTAAAATATCACTTTCGGAACTTGTTACGTAAATTACTATTACAATACTTTTCCGTAGAAAGGAAAAACACTTGATTTAATCCATATTGCGATTAATTTCGATTTTTTTTAAGGAATAAACACATTCCTTTTTTGAAAGTGATTTAATACGATCGAAATTATTGTTAGAAATACGGTGATTTTTTATACTATAAAAAACACTTTTAACTTTGTTTTGTATAACCTATATATTTATTTTTGTGACTTAAGTTTCGGTAAGTACAATTACCATTTTCAAACATGACATAGAAGCCTCCAGCATAAACAATAGAGTGATTTTTTTTATTGCAATTATTACACATCTATACATTTTTGAGTATCATAATATAAATCACAGCAGAATAAAAAAAATAATTAAAATGTAGGTCTACACATTTCTCCAGGCATATAAATTTTGTAACGGCGTGTTATTTGTTTTCTCTGTCTCTATATAACTCATATAGCAGTATTTTTTTCTTTTCTATCATTATATAACTCGTATATCTAAAAGTTTTTGTAAACATATATGATTTTATTTATGAACTTAATTTATTTTCCGTTATATACGATATTTTCCCATCAGTCTCCACAATGAAAACAGATTGTGCAGATGTATTGAATGAACATTTCTTTTTTTACGAAAAAAAGGCATGACCTTTGTTAATTGGGGAGTGAAATTGAATAAAGGGAATAAGTTTACAAAGAACAAACAAAATACGAAGGTCTATTCAAAACAAACACAAACGATCATCGTGATTGCTTTCAGTAAATGTGGGCAATATAAAAAAAAACACACACGGATGCTGATTTATCTGTTTATACCCTTATATATGTTACGTGGGAGATAAATTTATATACATAAAAAAACGATTCAAGGATTCATAGATTGAAATCGTGCTGTTTCCGTTTATTCAATATGAAAAAAAAATAATTAAAGTTCTCTCGTGAAACTGGTAAAGACAATTCGTTCTAATTTAGTGTTAATTAAACTTGTTTTTTCCTTTCTTTTGACTTTGGCTTAAGCCATTTAGTCACGATATGGTTTTTATCCTTAATGAGGAATTTTCTAAACTCATTATTGACTAAGAACAATAACTATATTTTGGGTAATTTATCTTTAGTCTATAAAATAATAATTAATTCGTGTGCGAATCATTAAAAATATTAGTCGCGTTATGTACATTGTTGTAGAATCTGAATTAGGAAATTTCTGTATACAAACATCTTTATTTGAAGACATATTTACAATTTTTAGTGTTGCTTTACATTATAATATCACAATACTTCAACAGGCTATCGACCAAGAGATCTTTCCGCCTTCTTATTATGTTATCTTCGGCTTTTTTTTATTAGGGGGGCTAGTTAGGAGTTAGGAGTTTTGTGTCACGGAGGGTTTTAGTGAGGATGTATATTCAAGTAAGGTTACATAAGGTTTTTGGAATTTTGGGGGGATATTAGGGTTTCGGAAAGTACATAGTCGATCGACAAACTTACAGCTATTAGGATTAGTAGCGGATCGTTTTGCAAGAAACAGGATGCGTTCCGAAATAGGTGTTATGTTCGATTTTTGATATAGGAGGAGGTTTGATGGATTATGAAGTGGGTTTAGAGGATGGCGCAATTTTGTTAGGATTCTGAGGGAGGAGCGTTCACCAACTTCTAGGTTTCGAATGGTGGATCGAGGAAATTTCTATTATTATTGAATAAAAAAAGTAACTATATTTTGGGTAATTCATCTTTAGTGTACAAAATAATAAATAATTCAGTAAAAATATTAGTCGTGTAATGAACATCGTTGTAGAATCTGAATCTGCAACGGTGTTCATTACACGACTGATATTTTTAGTGATTCGCGCACGGAGTTAAACGTGTATTAATTAATATTGTGTTAATTATTTCATAATTTTTAGAAGAATTTATAGTGTGAAAGTGTATTCGGGGTTATCAAGGGATTTAATTAAATTTAGTATTAATCGATAAAACAATGCACATATTTGATACCACCCTCGGGAAGTTACTAGAATATCAGGGTCACGAGGAGGGTTAACTTCCACACAAAGTTTACAAGTTTTATCAGTGACCTCGAACTTGTGAAAATTGCATTGGATTCTTCGTGTATGAAGCAGCCCATCAAGAGGTGTACATTCTTCTCGTTGATGACATAGCTGTGCGTAACCAACAGGTCTAACGCTTTATTAATTTCTTCACATCTGTACTTTCACTAATCACCTCCAACTCAGGTATAAAACTCATAATCTCCTCAGTCGTTTACTACTTCTTCACGTTCAAGATCACCTTCACGTAAGTGTATTTTGTTATTCAACATTCAATTTAAATGCGAAGCTGCACTGATGAGAGATAAATCTCGAAACGCCTCTGCAGGTGGCTTTTTACTTAATTTTTACATATTTTAGGGTTCAGTTTTACAGTTTAAAGTTTTCAAATTCAATTTAGTTTAATTTTCAAGTTAGTCCTGTGGGTCGAAATAAACGATCTTAAACCAATGTTATTTCGCTAGTAGTACTAGTAATAACATGCAAATTTCTTTTGTATCATTCAATATCCGTGCCGAGTGGAACTAGCCAGGGAAGTAGTTATTTCAATAAGTTATTTGTTTATAGTCTTAGTAAGACTTAATTTTGTTTGCAGAGTTACGAACAGGTTGAATATTCATATATTCAGGCTACATTTCGTTTTATTGAATTTATTTAATTTGCTTTATTAATCTGTAATATTAGAGGGACCAAAAAGTAATCAAAAAAAAAAAAATATGTATTTATTAAAGAGATCTTAAATGCTAATCATCAAAATAATTTCCATCATTTTCTGACTTTTTACCAGCGTAAAGGCAATTGTTCGATTCCCTTTTTAAAAATACATTGACCATGTTATACTTCGAGTTTGGCAATGTTTAACAGGGCTTTATTGTAATGAAATGATAAAAGCACTTGATGTTTTACATATTGGAATTATTATTTATTTATAAGACGACATATTTCGGTCTCTCGACCATTTTCAAGCAATGTATATTATCGGCTTTATTGCACTTTTGTTTGAATGATTCCATGTTTGAATAAGCGTATATTAATCCTACCTGTGTTCACGTCAAATCGTCGACATGTGTAGAGAGATTATATTTTGAAAGAACATACTGTTTGTGTATTTAACGGAGAATGGGGTACATGTTTATAATCCGGGGCCCAATTGTGTATTTTGAGCATCATTGTACTCATTTATTCTGGCTATTTTGATTCCATGCCCGCAGAGAGTTTATTATTGTCTGGGTGTCTTTTTTCTAAAATTTATTCACGTAAATTAGACGTTCAATCGAATTATAAATTACCGCACAAACCCATAGTGAAGCCGTCAAAATTATTTAACAATATTATTTGAATATACAGGGTGTCTCGTTTTGAGTGTGCCAAACCAAAAAGTTATTCTGAACATAAATGTTCAAATTAAAGTGTCCGATTTCTTACCGTTATCGAGATAAATAATCTTTGGCACACGCGAGACTTCTTAACCCTTTCAGGACGGGTCACATCAATAAGCGTTTTAACGTAACTTCTGCGACAGCCGGGTAGCATCAATAAGCGTTCTGGTGAATTCACTTGTTTCTATATCCGAATAACGCTCATCATTGACGCTGCAGATATGTTTTTAGTTTCGGAGCAAAATCCAACACTAGAAATCGATGTTTGAAAAATGGACATTTTTTACGTCCGTCGGGTGTGATATTGCCAGATATACCCGTACCGAAAGGGTTAAGTAAATTCCTTTAAATTTATTTAAACTAGTCGCCGTAAAAATCAACATGTATTCAAAAGCAACTCAACAAATCCTTCCTAATAAAGCTTAAAAAAAAATAATTGGTTTTTATTTAACAAAATATTTCGATCCCATGAACTCCGATGTATTAACCTAATACCAGTTTCATAAACTACCTAGAACCTTTCATTTCTCTATATGAACACCATTTTTTCCCACCATTCCACATAAGTAATAAAGACCTGACGTTGACTGACACCGACGTAATAAGGAAAACACGTTCTGGGCGCGAATACGGCCACACTTTACATATTCGTAAACGAAGTCGTTGAATTATTCTCGGTATTTCTGGCATTCTCAAATTTAATCTAATATTCATGGCAGCAATAAAGATACAACCCATATTGCACGCGATAGGATTCAACAGACATTTTATCTTAAGTTGTAAATGGGAATTTACGATTCAAAATGAGTAATAAAATATTTATAGCGCTAATAATGTTTAATCAGCTGCGTTTATTAAATTGTTGTGCAGCTTTAGAGGGCAACAAGAGGAATAAAATGATGTATTCAAAACATAAATAAATTTCAACAAACTACTCACTTGTTGCAGACGCATTAAATAATTTTTTTCCGCTAGCGACAACGTAAATAAGTATTGCATCCATGGTTACATGTACTGTAACGACGGAACTTAATTTTTTACTTAACCCTTTCGGCCCTGGTGGTGGCAATTGCCACCGCAACATTTACATGTCTCTACTTACTATGGCAATCCATATTTTTGCTGTTTATCACTAGATGTCACTTCAACAAAGCCTCACTAATTAATTCCTGTACTAATTAATCAAATGAGTTAAAATTTAGTATTTATGGTCTTAAGAATAGTAATTAACAAAACAATTTTTTTTTAATTTAAAAATCCAGGGCTGAAAGGGTTAAGGACATAGAAAAATAATAAACAGAAACGTAACGCTCCAACATATAGGCGAGCAACACATTCTCGTCTATACCTATAGCATCGGCATCCTTTTTACATAACCACTGCTTAAAAGAGTCGTAACAGGACACATACCTTTTTCGATTTTGTCGATAACACGTTCTAACACGCAATATTCGCAGCTTCGTTTGTATCCATGTCCGCAGAAAGTTTCACTGGATTGACGCAAACAAACAAAATTCGACATTGTTTTCTCGGTTGCTGGGTTACCATAGGACGCATAGGTGACTATAAAAATGTTAATCTCAAACATTACAAGCCGTATTTTAGAATATTTTCTGATCTTTTTTAAGTATTATATTTCCGGTAGCGGAAAAAAATTAATAAGTAACACGGAATGTAACGGCAATTAACATTTTCGGCAGGCGACGAGCCTCGGCTCAAAAGTTAATACGTCGTTACGTTCCTTGTTGCTTAAATAACTATTAATAAAGACTATTCAGGCTATTTTCGTCTTAATTAAAATTCATATCCATCATGTTACTTTCTTCAATTTGATGGTATAATATTTATTTATATACTTATATACTCAAAGCTTAAGCTGGTACCAAGTTCAAAATTTCTGCAATTACAGCTTGCAAAATTTCTGTAACGTGAAGCCCAAATTTGCCTCGAATTCCTCCATCAAAGTTATAGAATATCTATCAAAACGCGTAAATTGTTACTCGCCTATGTTTCTCATTATATTTCAAGGTCAAATGAAATCAAGTAATGCTCCAAACAATATTTATCAAAATGCGCAAATTGTTACACCTCACCTCCAGTTTCTCATTATTGTCTCGAGCTCAAATAAAAGCAAGTAATGTTTCACGCAATTAAGCTTTACAAGACGCAAAAGTTCTGGGACGTGAACTTCACATTCCTGCATCAAGTTGTAGAATATTTACCAAAACGCGCAAATTGTTAATCGCCTATGTTTCTCATTATTCTCAAGGTCAAATGAAATCAAGTAATGCTCCAAGCACTATTCATCAAACTGCGCAAATTGTTACAACTCACCTCCAGTTTCCCATTATTGTCTTGAGCTCAAACAAAAGCAAGTAACGTTCCGAGCAATTAAGCTTTACAAGATAATTGCGGTGTAAAATAATCAGTGGCGCAAGTATTTGAACTATTCCAAATTAACATTGAAATTGCTGTACCACATTTCCAATTCAGCACCCGGTATAGTAAATTAGATTGACTGAACTTAAATTGGTTTTGAATGTGTTTGCACAACTTTCCCATTAATTTCACTTTAATTATTTCTTCCAGTTTGATGCGTAAACGGTATATACGAGATTTGTCAATTAAATTAATCCCGCGACGGGTACAAATTATTGAAATTATTGGGTGACTTAAAAAAATTGAAAGTTGTAGTATCTTTATTTCCCGTACTCAGTAGAAAAAAATAAAAATATTTTTAGTAACATTATAATAATAAAATTATAATAAAACTGTATAAATACAAGAACTTTAATGTATACAATAGTCACTGAATAAAATATCTTCTCTTTCTCGAAACCGAAAAAGAAATTAAGTTTGAATCAACATCATTTGGAAAAATAGGGCAAAGTCAAGAGGCGCACATATGTACTTAAAGTGTGAAGCAATAAATTTAAGAAAAAACAGCTCCTCGGATATATGTCAACATTTTATGTATTTCTATAAAATTTTCCTTCAAACTTTAAAAAATCCATTACTTTTTCGAAAATTAGAAATTTTCAACCGAATCAATTTGGTTTAAAAGGATATCGTTTTCTCAATTAAATTTAATTTTTGAGATTTTTTTCACAAGCGTTTCATATTTTTTTCTTCCCAAAAATTTTCAAAAACTCATAACTGTTGTAAAAAATTGTCGGATTTTCAAAAACTAAACTTCATTTGAAATATTGGCGTTTAATGAGTTTAATTTAATTTTTGTGTTCTTTTATAATTTTTTTAAATTTTTTTTTCATCCTTGTTCAAAAATTCTCACAGGATAAACTCCGTTTAAAAAAAATGGCATTTTACGAGTGGAATTTAATTTTTGTGAATTTGTTCATATTCGTTTCTTATATTTCTTCGATTTTTCTGCTCAGCTCGAAACCAAAAATTTTCAAAAATTTATAATTTTTGCAAAAATTGTCAGATTTTCAAAAACTAAACTTTATTTGAAATAGTGGCATTTCCTGAGTTTAATTTTTTTAATACTGGCTTCTTAATTTTTTTTTATTTTTTCCCTCGACTCGAAACCAAAATTGTTTAAAAATTCATGACTTTGCTGAAAATTATTTGATTTCCACAAAATAAACTTGTTTTGATCAAATAGGTGTTTTGTGAGTTGAATTTAATTTTTGTGATTTTTTTTAAACAAACATTTCCTATTGTTTTTCGAATTTTCTCCCAAATTCGAAAACAAAAATTTTCTAAAATTCATAACTCTTGTAAAAATTGTCGAATTTTTAAAAACTAAACTTTATTTAATATAACGGCGTTATCTGGGTTTTATTTAATTTATGTGTTTTTTTTTAAATAAACGTTTCTAATTTTTTTCGATTTTTTTCCTTGACCAAAATTGCTTAAACATTTATTTGAAATAATGGCGTTTCCCGAGTTTTATTTAATTTTTATAATTTTTGTAAAATAAAGGTTTCTTATTTTTTGTTTAAAAACTAATAACTTTTGTGAAAAATGTTGGATGTCCACGAACTAAACTTATTTTGATCAAATAGGTATTTTGTGAGTTGAATTTAATTTTTGTGAATTTTTTCATATACGTTTCTAATATTTTTTCGATTTTCCTACTCAGCTCGAAACCAAAAATTAAAAAAATCGTAACTCTTATTATCGGATTTTCAAAAACTAAACTTTATTTAATATAATGGCGTTTCCTGAGTTTTATTTAATTTTTGTAATTTTTTTAATAAACGTTTCTTTTTTTTTCGTTTTTTTTTCTCGACTCGAAACCCAAATTGTTTAAACATTCACAACTCTTGTGAAAATTGTTGAATTTCCACAAACTGAACTTGTTTTGATTAAATCGGCTTTTTGTGAGTTGAATTTAATTTTTGTGAATTTTTTCAACAAACATTTCCTATTGTTTTTCGATTGTGTCTCAAACTCGAAAACAAACATTTTCTAAAATTCATAACTCTTGTAAAAATAGTCCGATTTTTAAAAACTAAACTTTATTTAAAATAATGGCATTATCTGGGTTTTATTTAATTTTTGCGTGTGTTTTTTCAATAAACGTTTCTATTTTTTTTTTCGATCTCTCTTCCAAACTCGAAACCAAAAATTTTTAAAAACTCATAGCTCTTGTAAAAATTTCGGATTTTCAAAAACTAAACTTTATTTGAAATAATGGCGTTTCCTGAGTTTTGTTTAATTTTTGTGTGTTTTTTTTTCAATAAACGTTTAGTTTTTTTTTCGATTTTTTTCCTCGACTCGAAACCAAAATTGTTTAAAAATTCATAACTCTTGTGAAAATTGTTAAATTTCCACAAGCTGAACTTGTTTTGATCAAATAGGGGCTTTGTGAGTTTAATTTAATTGTTGTGATTTTTTTTAACAACCATTTCCTATTGTTTTTCGATTTTTCTCGCAAACTCGAAACCAAAAATTTTCAAAAACTCATAACTCTTGTAAAAATTGTCGGATTTTCAACACCTAAACTTCATTCGAAAGATTGACGTTTCGTGAGTTTTATTTAATTTTTGTGTTCTTCTTTTATAAACGCTTAATATGTTTTTGATTTTTTTTCACCCATTCGAAATCAAAGATGTTCAACAATTCTAAACTCTTTTGAAAACCGCAAAATTTTCACAGAACTCTGTTTGAAGAAAAAAATGGCGTTTTGTGAGTTGCAAAAATTGTCGAATTTTCAAAAACTAAACTTTATTTGAAATAATGGCGTGTCCTGAGTTTTGTTTATTTTTTGTGATTTTTTTTTCAGTAAACGTTTTCTTTTTCGATTGTTTTCCTCGCCTCGAAACCAAAATTGTTAAAAAAAATTATTGGATTTTCACACACTGAACTCGTTTTGATCAAATAGGCGTTTTATGAGTTGAATTTAATTTTTGTGAATTTTTTTAACAAACATTTCCTATTTTTTTTTTGATTGTTCAAAAGAAACATTTTCTAAAATTCATAACTCTTGTAGAAATGGTCTGATTTTCGAAAGCTTAATTTCATTTGAAAGATTGGCGTTTTATGAGTTTTCTGTAATTTTTGCGTTCTTTTATAAACGCTTAATATTTTTTTGATTTTTTTTTAACCTATTTGAAATCAAAAAGTTGTTCAAAAATTCATAACTCTTTTGAAAACTGCAGACTTATCACAGATGAATTTCTGTTTGCAAAAATGGCGTTTTGCGAGTAAAATTTAATTTTTGTGAATTTTTTCATGTACGTTTCTAATATTTTTTCGATTTTTCTCCTCGGCTGGAAACCAAAAATTTTGAAAAATGTATAACTTGCAAAAATTGCCGGATTTTCAAAAACTAAACTTTATTTGAAATAATAATAATAATAGATTTATTTCCCAACAGACACTACATCTAATTACAGGGAAATGTTATCAGAAAATATAAGCAAGTACATATATATATATATATATATATATATATAAAGTTCAAATAAAATTAAAAATTAAAAACAATTACATATAATAAATACAATAATAGTAATAATAATTTTTTTTACTTCCTTGCAAAAATTGTCGGATTTTCAAAAACTAAACTTTATTTGAAATAATAATAATATTTATTTCCTTAACAGGCAGAAGCTTGGCGTTTCCTGAGTTGTATTTAATTTTTGTGATTTTTTTTTAATGTCGGATTTCCACAAACTAAACTTGTTTTGATCAAATAGGCGTTTTGTGAGTTGAATTTAGTTTTTGTGAATTCTTTTAACAAACATTTCCTAATTACAATTTTCAAAACTGTAAGTTTGCTGGAGCTTCATATCACTACATTTTTTTTTTAAGGAAGGATGATTGACGGGAATTGGGAATTTGGAATTGGCGTAAGCATCTAGCTATTCGGCCACTAACGATGGGATTCGAACCCACGACCACGAAGCCGGCAAGCAGGAGCTCTACTCACCAGGCCCCACGCTTATTTCTTCATAAGATTGCGCGCTCAATCGGACGAGTTCAAACCCAAATATATGTGCAAATTACTACAATTAAAAAAGAAAGTTTCCTTTTTTTTAAATTTTGTTGATCGTTTTAATGCACACAACACTTTCTTACTTAAATATTTAAACTACAATTAAGGTCGATATTGAATGTAGAAAAGTGCACCGTTTTTAGTTCGTTCGCGTTATTTTCCTGAAATATTAAAAGCATCGCAAACAAACCGCATCAATCGGTTTTAAGTTTACCCTGTAATCGAATACCAATTTTGTTGGGAAAAACGTAGTATTTTCATTATTATCAAGCGACTATTTTTTATAAATATTTGATACTGCAAGCGTGCACTTGCACAAATTGGAAACGAAACATATCGACTTGGCTTTACCGCAGAATCATACAGTTGTAAAAAAACGTCATTGTGTCTTATTTCGAAACTAACTTTTTGTTACAAAACTTCTGAAAGTTGCAATTTGTAAAGGGAGTTATATTTAGAGTAAAATACTGGGCGGCGAGTTAAATCGCTCGTGATAATAATTTGAGCGTGATGGACACGGGAACATCAATAAAACCCAAATTGGCTAGATTTTTACATAATCATAGTGCAAAGCGTATTAATAATATTATTTCGTTTTATATAATCTTTAATAATTTTATTTATTTTCTACGTCGCTAGTGCTTTCAAAGTTTTCATAACGTTACTGGTATTATAAATAAACAGGTAAAATTGGATAGATTTTTACAAGCGTATTGACAATATTAATATTTCAATAATTTTTTATTACGATTTTTCTTAATGCATGCACCATTTTTCTTAGATCGGAATTTTATAACTTCAAAGAAAATAAAATGTATTCCGCTCAGTTGCTATAGAAATTGTGGGGTGTGGCAGAGAATAAACTAGCCTTGACCAATATCACCGACAGCACACAATCATCAATTATGTTGGAACGAGTAAGTTACTTTTAAAAGTCTAATTTGACAGGATTGAAAACGCCTACTGTCTTAAAACGCTGCACCAATTAACTGTGCCAGCTGATTAGATCGCAGCTGTCGATGTCGGGGAAACAATAATTATTGTTATTTTTTTAACTGTTCCTTATAATTGTGGACGACACAATATTTACTTTTATTATTTTTTTATGGACTTGGGACAAAAAATCGCACAGAAATAATATCGGCAATTGCGCATAAAAGTGATTTAATTCTCGCATAAATTTAATAAATGTAATTAAAAAAGTCTCGCAAAAACTCAAACTAATTAAATGAATGAAACCCTCAAAGGCTCAGAAAACGTTAATTACGGACGAATTTAATTCTGAATGTTCGCTTACAATCCGAAATAAAAAAAAATATACGAGTTTAATTCAATTACCAATTATTAAAAACTAGGTTATATTTAATTGCTAATTAAATTGCACTCTTTTATAATAATAATAATAATAGCCTAGATGTTTATTATTTAATTTAATTGTTATACAATTATATCTGATAAATGGTGAATGCGCCGGGTTTCAACTTAACATATACACTGTTTAATTACTGGTTAGTAAAACCTTGTTTTAAATAAGGATAATTGCTCGCTTCCTAACCCAGTTTCAAAGATTAATGAGTGTTAATAATGGTGGATGCGCCGGATATCAAGTGCATAAATAATGCGTGACAATTATAGGGGCAGCACAATAATTAACTCGGATTATGTTCGCGTAATTGGTTTTTATGTCCGAATTATTGGTGTGTTCGTGAATTATGTCCGTATCGCCTAATGACACTAAATCAGTCATAACATAATGAAAATTTTACACTGCGGAAACGTTCGGCGCGAACGATGAAACATTTACATAAATCCGTCGTATTTCTAGTTTCGCAGATTTGATTTGATATGACTCTCGCCGATTGCTTTGAAATGGAATGCTATAAAGTAAAAGGCATTGAAAAGATTTACGTCTTCAATTTGTAAGATGAATAGTATTTAATATTGAAGTTAATGATTAAATGTGTCATTTTTTTAAGCTGAAATATTGTAAACAAAGCCCTATAGAACATTTGTAGCCGAAAATATCGAACCTAAACCACGCCTAACGATGACTTTTGATTTTTTTTGAAAATAGACGAAATTTGAATTTTGAATTTTTGAGCATCTTTAATTTCGAATGGGCGTAAAAAAATTCTAAAAAATATTAAGCGTTTAGAAAAATACAACACAAAAATTAAATGAAACTCACGAAACGCCAATATTTCAAATGAACTACAGTTTTTGAAAATCCGACAATTTTTACAAGCGCTATGAGTTTTTGTAAATTTTTCGTTTAGCGTTTGGAAGAGAAATCGAAAAAAAAAATAAGAAACGTTTATTAAAAAAAAATTACAAAATTAAATAAAACTCAGGAAACGTCATTATTTTAAATAAAACTCGATCATTTTTGCGAGAGCTATAAATGTTTGAAAATTTATGGTTTCGAGTTCACCAGAAAAATTGAAAAAAATATTAGAAACGTACATGAAAAAAATTCACAAAAATTAAATTCAACTCGCAAAACGCCATTTTTGCAAACAGAAATTAGTCTATGAAAAGTCTGTAATTTTCAAAAGAGTTATGAATTTTTGAACATCTTTGATTTCAAATAGTTTAAAAAAAAAAATAAAAAAAATATTAGGCGTTTATAAAAGAACACAAAACTTTGAAAAAATCTTTCAAATGAAATTAAGTTTTTAAAAATCTGACCATTTTTACAAGTTATGAATTTTAGAAAATGTTTGTTTTCGAGTTTGGAAGAAACAATAAAAAAAAAGAAAATGTTTGTTAAAAAAATTCACAAAAATTAAATTCAACTTATTAAACGCCTATTTGATCAAAACAAGTTCAGTCTCTGAAAATCCAACAATTTTCACAAGAGTTGCGATTTTTTAAACAATTAAACGTTTATTGAAAAAAAAAATCACAAAAATTAAACAAAACTCAGGAAACGCCATTATTTCAAATAAAGTTTAGTTTTTGAAAATCCGATAATATTTGAAAGAGTAAATTTTGGAAAACTTTTGGTTTCGAGCCGAGGAGATAAATAGAAAAAATATAAGAAACGTACATGAAAAAATTCACAAAAATTAAATTCAACGCATAAAACGCCACTTTTTCAAACGGAGCTTATTCTGTGAGAATTCTACAGTTTTCAAAAGAGTTACGAATTTTTGAACATCTTTGATTTCGAAAGGGTGACAAAAAAAAATTCCAAAAAATATTATGCGTTTAGAAAAGAAGAACACAAAAATTAAATAAAACTCACGAAACGCCAATCTTTCAAATGAAGTTTAGGTGTTGAAAATCCGACAATTTTTAGAAGAGTTATGTGTTTTTGAAATTTTTTCGTTTCGAGTTTGCGAGAAAAATCGAAAAACAATAGGAAATGTTTGTTTAAAAAATCACATAAATTAACTCAAAAAACGCCTATTTGATCAAAACAAGTTTAGTTTGTGTAAATCCAACAATTGTCACAAGAATTATGCATTTTTAAACAATTTTGGTTTCGAGTCGAAGAGAAAAAATCGAAAAAAAAATAAGAAACGTTTATTCAAAAAATTACAAAAATTAAATAAAACTCAGGAAACGCCATTATTTTAAATAAAGTTTAGTTTTTGAAAATCCCATAATTTTTGCGAGAGTTATAGATTTTTAAAAATTTTTGGTTTCGAGCCGACGAGAAATATCAGAAACGTACATGAAAAAAATCGCAAAATTTAAATTCAACTCACAAAACGCCATTTCTTCAAACAGAATTTGTTCTGTGAAAATTTTGCAGTTTTCAAAAGAGTTAATTTTTGAACATCTTTGATTTCGAATGGGTGAAAAAAAATTCAAAAACATAGTAAGCGTTTATAAAAGAAGAACACAAAAATTAAATAAAACTCACGAAACGCCAATCTTTCAAATGATGTTTAGGTTTTGAAAATCCGACAATTTTTACAAGAGTAATGAGTTTTTGAAAATTTTTGGTTTCGAGTTTGCGAGAAAAATCGAAAAACAATAGGAAATGTTTGTTAAAAAAATCACATAAATTAAATTAAACTCAAAAAATGCCCATTTGATCAAAACAAGTTTAGTTTGTGTAAATCCAACAATTGTCACAAGAGTTATGCATTTTTAAACAATTTTGGTTTCGAGTCGAAGAAAAAAAATCGAAAAAAATAAGAAATGTTTATGAAAAAAAAAAAATACAAAAATTAAATATAACTCAGATAACGCCGTTATTTTAAATAAAGTTTAGTTTTTAAAAACCCCATAGGTTTTGCGAGAGTTATAAATTTTTGAAAATTAATTAATTAATGGAAAAAAATAAGAAACGTTTATTAAAAAAAAATACAAAAATTAAATAAAACTCAGGAAACGCCAATATTTTAAATAAAGTTTAGTTTTTGAAAACCCGATAATTTTTGCGAGAGTTATAAATTTTTGAAAATTTTTGGTTTCGAGTCGAGGAGAAACATCGAATAAATATCGGAAACGTACGTGAAAAAAATCGCAAAAATTAAATTCAACTCACAAAACGCCATTTCTTCAAACAGAATTTGTTTTGTGAAAATTTTGCAGTTTTCAAAAGAGTTGTGAATTTTTGAACATCTTTGATTTCGAATGGGTAAAAAAAAATTCAAAAACATAGTAAGCGTTTATAAAAGAAGATCACAAAAAATAAATAAAATTCACGAAACGCCAATCTTTCAAATGAAGTTTAGGTTTTGAAAATCCGACAATTTTTACAAGAGTTATGAGTTTTTGTAAATTTTTGGTTTCGAATTTGCGAGAAAAATCGTTTGTTAAAAAAATCACATAAATTAAATTAAACTCAAAAAACGACCATTTGATCAAAACAAGTTTAGTTTGTGTAAATCCAACAATTGTCACAAGAGTTATGTATTTTTAAACAATTTTGGTTTCGAGTCGAGGAAAGAAATCGAAAAAAGAAATAAGAAACGTTTATTTAAGAAACATCACAAAAATTAAACAAAACTCAGGAAACGCCATTATTTTAAATAAAGTTTAGTTTTTGAAAACCCCATACTTTTTGCGAGAGTCATAAATTTTTGAAAATTAATTAATTAATCGAAAAAAATAACAAACGTTTATTAAAAAAAATACAAAAATTAAATAAAACTCAGGAAACGCCAATATTTTAAATAAAGTTTAGTTTTTGAAAACCCGATAATTTTTGCGAGAGTTATAAATTTTTGGTTTCGAGTCGAGGAGAAACATCGAAGAAATATCAGAAACGTACATGAAAAAAATTCGCAAAAATTAAATTCAACTCACAAAACGTCATTCCTTCAAACAGAATTTGTTGTGTGAAAATTTTGCAGTTTTCAAAAGAGTTATGAATTTTTGAACATATTTGATTTCGAATGGGTGAAAAAAAATTCAAAAACATAGTAAGGGTTTATAAAAGAAGAACACAAAAATTAAATAAAACTCACGAAACGTCAATCTTTCAAATGTAGTTTAGGTTTTAAAAATCCGTTAATTTTTACAAGAGTTAAGAGTTTTTCGAAAATTTTTGGTTTCGAGTTTGCGAGAAAAATCGTAAAACAATAGGAAATGTTTATTAAAAAAAAAATACAAAAATTAAATAAAACTCAGGAAACGCCATTTTTTCAAATAAAGTTTAGTTTTTGAAAAACCGACAATTTTTGCAATTGTTATAAATTTTTGAAAATTGTTGGTTTCGAGCTGGCGAGAAAAATCTAAAAAATATAAGAAACATACATGAACAAATTCACAAAAATAAAATTCATCTCACAAAACGACATTTTTCAAACGGAGTTTATTCTGTGAGAATTCCGCAGTTTTCAAAAGAGTTTTGAATTTTTGAATGTCTTCACATGGGTGAAAAAAATTCAAATATATATTGTAAAAGAAGAATACAAACATAAATTAAATTACGAAACAACTAGACCTAACGGTGACTTGATTTTTTGAAAATAAACGAAATTTCGTAAAAGTGTTAGGTAAATAATTATTTAAACAAAAATGAAGAATATGTGTCATTTTTTTAAGCTTAAATATTGTAAACAAATCCCCATGAAACATTTGTGGCCGCAAATATCGAACCTAAACCACGCCTAACGGTGACTTTTGATTTTTTGAAAATAGACGAAATTTAGTAAAAGTGTCTAGGTAAATAATTATTTAAACAAAAATGAAGAACATGTGTCATTTTCTCAAGCTTAAATATTGCAAACAAAGCCCTATAGAACATTTGTGGTCGAAAATATCAAACCTAAACCACGCCTAACGATGACTTTTGATTTTTTGAAAATTTACTATTTCGGTAGATGTCTTATCGAAAAATCGGGATAAACCCTAAGTTAAAAGCTTATTGTTGTTACTATGGCACTACAGCAATTTGATTAAATAAGAATTTTAATCCATTTTCTGTAAATTAGTAGAAATTACTTGAAAATTTACTCGTGGCACAAATGGTGGAGGCGCCGGATTTGTGGCTGAAATCCAGTCGGTGCGTTAACCATTTATTATAAGTTTCAAAAATAATAGCTCAGCACTATCGTAATTAAATTACTTCATTTATTCCCGCGCTCTCAAGGGCCACAATATTAATTTCAAAGATAAATTGCATAGCCCTTATAATCACATTGTCGTTAGTGGAGACTCGATTAAAAATTCCAATTAAGAAATTCCCCAGTGTGCTTTTTTTAGACACGTTATTAATTACGTTCTTCTGCATCATTTTAATATTAACAAAATTCCGAATTCATCCTCCAAGGAAGCAGATTGTTCGTTGATAGTTTAAAGTTTAATAATTTAGAATTATTTCTAAGTATACAATGTTGAATGCAGTAATAAATGAAGGGTACAGAGAATAAAAAATCCAGTTTTTGCGATTTTGTCCCATCTTGTAGTGCATATACTCTACCAGGTGGTGTAGGTGCCGTCTAAGTCCGCTATAATAACAACTTAATAATTCACCGTACAGGGAAACAAACAGCTAAGTCAAACTTTACAAACGCATTATCCACAAATTATGAAAATGTGACTAAGCCGGTTTATTCCCTGTACCCTTCTAATATATTTATTTCATTCGATTTGCAATTTACAATCATCTACAAATTAATGTAAATTGTATATTTTACAAACACTCCACAATTATTTTTTATCACTGTAGTTTTCTCCTGAGTAAACTATGCAGGCGTAGTAATAACAAAAGGAAGAAAGGAAAAGAATTATTTCGTGGCCCAGACATACAAATAACTGTTACTTCACGAATGTACTGTTGTGATATAATAAAAACACTTTTTACTTTATTTTGTATAACTTGGATATGAATGTAAGGTATTTCAAATCCATCCTTAAAATCTGCGAAACCATAGCGACTCGTAAATTCCCGTAAGCTGTATTTACAGGACGGTATAGCTTATATATTTTATTTTCATGAAAAACATTCGACCGTATCACTTTTAAAATGAAAACACCCGCAGCTCCATTTATATCCATTCCAGCCTTTTCAACAAATAATTCACCTGGAAAACAAAAATGTTTTCTTGTGAACCGACCTAAATAATTGTTAAAAAAAATATAATTACGATGTTTTCTCTCTAAAATTGCGCTCCCCAATTACCAGTCCCTGTTGTAAAAATATCGTTTTACGCTTGGGATTAAATTTCATTTTTTTTTTGTAAATGAATATGAAATAAAATGCCTGACATTTAAATAAAGGATATTTTTGTGCGAAATAATAAACTGCAAAAACTTGATTAAATTATTTTTGGCGTATTACTATGGTGTTAGTTATGTCCGAATGTGTATACAGGGTGGTTGTTTATTCATTGTCCGACTTTTATCTGCTTAAATATTGAAAATACAAAAAAAAATGTTTAACACACTTTGAGCGGAAGCGTTTATTTGTAGACACTTTGTGAACTGTGTGCTTTGGGCGGGCCGTCTATTTTTAGACGCAAACATGCAGAATGGGTTGCATACAGTTCATCATACAGGGCGGCACGTGCAATATGTTCTATTGCGTTGGTAATCCAGCGCCCGCTCAAAAAGTGTTAATAAGCAACTTGTCAAATGTAAATTGGTCTACAAAATGGCAAAAACAATGGTCGCGTTCGTCAGACTAAACTTAAACTACTTAGACTAAAGTTAGGTGTTTACTGCCAACCGTTGAGGTATTTTCTGATGAACACATTGTTCAGTGTTGCCATACGTTCGAAAACGAATTACCGTACCCGAGTACTCTGGAATACCGTACTTATTAATAAATTACCGTACATACATGTTAGATGTGATAATTTATTAGGGTGTGGACTATGAGAAATACACACTTACAATGATGTAAACGTACGATTTCAGGGGTGAGGCAAAGGTTTTCTAATTTTTTTTTACCGAAAATATCACATAAAAAACGATTTTTCCCCCTTTTATAATCTCGTTCTGTTGGATTATTTCGGGGATTTACACATTTTTCTACGAATTTGTTACATAAATTGACGCTAGATGGTCCTATCTGCTATCCCATAGACAGTGTTGCCAGGTCAGCGGAAAATCCGCTAGATCTGGCGGATTTTGAATCTGCATTGCGGAGTAATTTTCGTTTTAGCGGCTGGCGGATTTTCTAACGGAATTGTGTTGGATAGTTGAGAAAACTAGCGTAATTCAATTTAAATTGGAACTTTATTTTCAAAACGTATATTTTACAAGAGAAAAAGCACTAACATTAATTTTAAAAAATAAGTAATACATTTTCGAAAAATAAAGGTAGATGTTCTGTGAATAAAAAAAAATATTTGAGGAACTCTTATCATATTAGACCTTATTTTCTTTTCGATTTTGGTTTTGTTTAAGTGTTCAACAACTTAAAACATTAATTTTCAAAAATTCATAACTAACACAAATATTGACAAGTTTCAAAAATCAAGATTAATTCTAAAGGTAAATGATTGCATCAGAGTTTTTTTATGGAATTCAATCAAAGCGATATGATTTTTTTTTCTAGTTTTTCCTTGTTTAAAAATTAGTTTTTAAAAATTGAAAAAGTGACACATTTTCAAAAATTAAAGTTAGTTTAAAGGAAGATACATTTGTTACTTATCCATGTTACAGTTTTCTTTCTGAACGCATCTTTTGCATATTTCTACACCCTGTAAGTTTAAGTTTTTTTTTTAAATCTGTTATGACTCATATTATTTTTTTTTTAATTTATTGAAACCACTTATTTATATTATATATATTGACCTGTATAAACCCATTGTTATTGGCACATTAAATAAATTAAATTAAATAGATGTTTTGTGAATATATGAAAAAAAAAACGATTTTTTGTCTTCAACAACTTTTAAAAATTAATCTCCCGAAAAAATTGAAAAAGTCTAAGTTGATTCTAAAGGCAGATGTTTTGTGAATATACTTACTAAAAATTTTGTGAAATTCAATATCAGATTTTTTTTTGTTCGACAACTTAAAACTTAATTTTCACAAATTCATAACTTACGGAAAAAGTGACGCATTTTCAAAAATTAAGTAAGTTTAAAAGGGAGATGTTTTGCGAGTGTATTAAAAAAATTGATTTTTTATTCAAGTCTTCGACAACTTTAAATATTAATTTAATAAAAAAAAAATCTTCTCTTTTTTTTGACTTAGGCTGAGCTATTCAGTCACACACGGCTAGATTTTGAATTGTATTTTTTTATGAATAAATGAAGAAATATACAACAACCATGGACCGAGCGTCTACACCAACGGGCCCGCCCTTTCAAAAATTCATAACACGCATTTTCAAAACTCAAAGTTAATTTTAAAGTTAAATATATTATGATTGCATTAAAGGTTTTAATAAATTCAATCATATTAAATGTTTAATGTTGGCGGCGTTTACTTCGTGGTACATCTTGATTGTAGATTGGAATAAAACACTTAAGACTTATGTTTGAAAATGACCAGTGAATGGTCGAAACTAGTCACATAAATAAAATATAGTGGTATAAAAAAGTTAAAGTGTTTTATTCCAATCTTCAATCATATTAATCTATTTTTTCTCAAATATTCGACAAATTAAAAAAAATATAATTTTTAAACATTTATAACTCACGCATTTTCAAAAATTAATTCAGATGTTTTGTAAATATACAATTTTTTTTTTATTTTTGATAAATTCTAGCATATCATGTAATATATCAAGTGTCGGAAATGACAATTTTCAACTGCCAAAAATGACAATTTTCAACTGTCAAAAATGTTAATTTTCAACTGCCAAAAAGGCCAATTTTCAAGTGTCGGAAACGACATTTTTAAATGCCAAAAATGACAATTTTTAACTGCCAAAAAGGCCAATTTTTAAGTGTCTGAAACGAGCATTTTTAACTAACAAAAATGAAAATTTTAAACTGGCTAAAATGATAAATGTTAACTGCCAAAAATGACAATTTCAATTGCCATAAAGGCCAATTTTCAACTGCCAAAAAGGCTAATTTTCAAGTGTAGGAAATGACCATTTTAAGCTGCCAAAATAACAATTTTCAACTGCCAAAAAGGGCAATTTTCAACTGCCAAAAGGGCAATTTTCAATTGCCAAAAGGGCAATTTTCAAGTGTCTGAAACGACCATTCTTAACTGCCAAAAATGACAATTTTTAACTGCCAAAAATGATAATTTTTGTTTGCCAAAAAGGCGAATTTTCAAGTGTCGACATCGACCATTTTTAACTGCCAAAATTGATAATTTTCAACTGCCAAAAAATAACAATTTTCAACTGTCAAAAATGACAATTTTAAACTGCCAAAAATGAAAATTTTCAACTGCCGAAAATGCCAATTTTCAAGTGTCGGCAACGACCATTTTCAACTGCCAAAAATGACAATTTTCAACTGCCAAAAATGACAAATTTTAACTGCTAAAAATGACAATTTCAATTGTCATAAAAGCCAATTTTCAACTGTCAAAAAGGCTAATTTTCAAGTGTAGGAAATGACCATTTTAAGCTGCCAAAATAACAATTTTCAACTGCCAAAAAGGGCAATTTTCAACTGCCAAAAGGGCAATTTTCAATTGCCAAAAGGGCAATTTTCAAGTGTCTGAAACGACCATTCTTAACTGCCAAAAATGACAATTTTTAACTGCCAAAAATGATAATTTTTGTTTGCCAAAAAGGCGAATTTTCAAGTGTCGACATCGACCATTTTTAACTGCCAAAATTGATAATTTTTAACTGCCAAAAAATAACAATTTTCAACTGTCAAAAATGACAATTTTAAACTGCCAAAAATGACAATTTTCAACTGCCGAAAATGCCAATTTTCAAGTGTCGGCAACGACCATTTTCAACTGCCAAAAATGACAATTTTCAACTGCCAAAAATGACAAATTTTAACTGCTAAAAATGACAATTTCAATTGTCATAAAGGCCAATTTTCAACTGTCAAAAAGGTTAATTTTCAAGTGTAGGAAATGACCATTTTAAGCTGCCAAAATAACAATTTTCAACTGCCAAAAAGGGCAATTTTCAACTGCCAAAAGGGCAATTTTTAATTGCCAAAAGGGCAATTTTCAAGTGTCTGAAACGACCATTCTTAACTGCCAAAAATGACAATTTTTAACTGCCAAAAATGATAATTTTTGTTTGCCAAAAAGGCGAATTTTCAAGTGTCGACATCGACCATTTTTAACTGCCAAAATTGATAATTTTCAACTGCCAAAAAATAACAATTTTCAACTGTCAAAAATGACAATTTTAAACTGCAAAAAATGACAATTTTCAACTGCCGAAAATGCCAATTTTCAAGTGTCGGCAACGACCATTTTCAACTGCCAAAAATGACAATTTTCAACTGCCAAAAATGACAAATTTTAACTGCTAAAAATGACAATTTCAATTGTCATAAAAGCCAATTTTCAACTGTCAAAAAGGCTAATTTTCAAGTGTAGGAAATGACCATTTTAAGCTGCCAAAATAACAATTTTCAACTGCCAAAAAGGGCAATTTTCAACTGCCAAAAGGGCAATTTTCAATTGCCAAAAGGGCAATTTTCAAGTGTCTGAAACGACCATTCTTAACTGCCAAAAATGACAATTTTTAACTGCCAAAAATGATAATTTTTGTTTGCCAAAAAGGCGAATTTTCAAGTGTCGACATCGACCATTTTTAACTGCCAAAATTGATAATTTTTAACTGCCAAAAAATAACAATTTTCAACTGTCAAAAATGACAATTTTAAACTGCCAAAAATGACAATTTTCAACTGCCGAAAATGCCAATTTTCAAGTGTCGGCAACGACCATTTTCAACTGCCAAAAATGACAATTTTCAACTGCCAAAAATGACAAATTTTAACTGCTAAAAATGACAATTTCAATTGTCATAAAGGCCAATTTTCAACTGTCAAAAAGGTTAATTTTCAAGTGTAGGAAATGACCATTTTAAGCTGCCAAAATAACAATTTTCAACTGCCAAAAAGGGCAATTTTCAACTGCCAAAAGGGCAATTTTTAATTGCCAAAAGGGCAATTTTCAAGTGTCTGAAACGACCATTCTTAACTGCCAAAAATGACAATTTTTAACTGCCAAAAATGATAATTTTTGTTTGCCAAAAAGGCGAATTTTCAAGTGTCGACATCGACCATTTTTAACTGCCAAAATTGATAATTTTCAACTGCCAAAAAATAACAATTTTCAACTGTCAAAAATGACAATTTTAAACTGCCAAAAATGACAATTTTCAACTGCCGAAAATGCCAATTTTCAAGTGTCGGCAACGACCATTTTCAACTGCCAAAAATGACAATTTTCAACTGCCAAAAATGACAAATTTTAACTGCTAAAAATGACAATTTCAATTGTCATAAAAGCCAATTTTCAACTGTCAAAAAGGCTAATTTTCAAGTGTAGGAAATGACCATTTTAAGCTGCCAAAATAACAATTTTCAACTGCCAAAAAGGGCAATTTTCAACTGCCAAAAGGGCAATTTTCAATTGCCAAAAGGGCAATTTTCAAGTGTCTGAAACGACCATTCTTAACTGCCAAAAATGACAATTTTTAACTGCCAAAAATGATAATTTTTGTTTGCCAAAAAGGCGAATTTTCAAGTGTCGACATCGACCATTTTTAACTGCCAAAATTGATAATTTTCAACTGCCAAAAAATAACAATTTTCAACTGTCAAAAATGACAATTTTAAACTGCCAAAAATGACAATTTTCAACTGCCGAAAATGCCAATTTTCAAGTGTCGGCAACGACCATTTTCAACTGCCAAAAATGACAATTTTCAACTGCCAAAAATGACAAATTTTAACTGCTAAAAATGACAATTTCAATGGTCATAAAAGCCAATTTTCAACTGTCAAAAAGGCTAATTTTCAAGTGTAGGAAATGACCATTTTAAGCTGCCAAAATAACAATTTTCAACTGCCAAAAAGGGCAATTTTCAACTGCCAAAAGGGCAATTTTCAAGTGTCTGAAACGACCATTTTTAACTGCCAAAAATGACAATTTTTAACTGCTAAAATTGATAATTTTTAACTGCCAAAAAATAACAATTTTCAACTGTCAAAAATGACAATTTTAAACTGCCAAAAATGACAATTTTCAACTGCCGAAAATGCCAATTTTCAAGTGTCGGCAACGACCATTTTCAACTGCCAAAAAATGACAATTTTCAACTGCCAAAAATGACAAATTTTAACTGCCAAAAATGACAATTTCAATTGCCAAAAAGGTCAATTTTAAACCGTCCTGTATCTTGGTCTAAATTAGAAATTATTTTCTAAAATTATGTTCATACAATTTAACCATAAAAAAAGATAAAACAACTGTATTGATATATGATACAGTGACGGCTCGTAAAAGTTCATAGGTGAGGTGATATACTGTTTGAATACTCCTTTCGTCTATAAAAGATAGCAGTGCAGCATGAGATATTGTTATAGGAATAAGTAAACATTCTTCCACCTCACGCGCCGTTACTTATATGATGCCAATATATCACGCTTGTTAAAAAAAAGTTCAGGCATATAACTGAATAGGGAGTCGTGTTTTATAGCATGTATTCTGTTGCCTCGTCGCACCCCACTGATGACAATTTACGACCCAACTTCGCGCAAGAGACGGCCTTAACATACTTCTGGAGATCATCGGTGCCGTTGCAATTCTCGGGAATTGAAGATCCAACGGTGTGTTTTTTAAGAAACGTATATAATTTGAAGTACCCAACAAGTTATTATTATAAATAATTTACTTTGACAATTTATATTTTAATCCTTTGCAATCGTATTTATTAGTTACAAAACGTATTGTGGCGACAATAAGTCGACATACGAGTGCAAAGGGTTAAATAACTTCAATTTATTCGCGTTTATATTACTACGGAAATTCCGGGTCAGTGATTGCAACTTTAAGAGCGCTTACGCCAATTTTGGGTCGTCGTTCTCTCCCGAGTGGACAAGCAGTTCACACTTTGGTGAGAAAATTTGTGTCAACGTATTCACTGTTGAATGTTCCCGTGCCAGTGAGACAACGCATCGGTTGCAGGCGCCGAGAATATTACTGCCGTTGAAGCGTCCAACGCAAACGATCCAAATCACTCGATTCCACGACGTTCTCAGGAATTGAGCATCAGTCAGGCGTATTTTGCGAAAGAATCTTGGCCTGCACCCTTACAAGATCAAGTTAACTCAAGAACTAAAGCCACCATAGGAAGCGACGGCTTCGTCAACAAACAAAACATGCGTTATTGGAGTGCTGAAAACCCTCATGTGCTTCATGAAACATCACTTCATCCACAAAAAGTGACAGTATGGTGCGGTTTCCATGCCGGTGGCGTCATTGGGCCTTTTTTCTTCGTTGATGAAAATGACTGTCACGTTACAGTCAATGGTGAACGCCACAGAGATATGTTGCAGCGTTATTTCTTCAAACAATTGCATGGGGTGGACATCAGTGATATGTGGTTTCAGCAAAACGGTGCCACATCCCACATAGCTGGAGAAACAATCGACTTATTGAAGTCCAAGTTCGGTGAACGTGTTATATCGAGAGGAAGTCCTGTCGATTGGCCGCCGAGATCTTGTGATTTGACACCTCTAGACTTTTTTTCTGTGGGGCTACGTTAAATCGAAGGTCTGTGCCAACAAGCCGGCGGAGTTAGAGGACCTAAGAGCCATCATCGAACGAGAAATACCGGCCATTTCCGTCGAATTGTGTGGCCGAGTCATCGAAAATTGGCTTCAACGAATCGACCGCTGCAATCGTGCCCTTGGTGGACATATGACCGAAGTCGAGTTCCATTCATAATTGCATTGATTGTACTTTAAGCCAATAACAAAAGTTTTGATATATCCCAAATGTTTGCGAGATATTTAAAAAGAAAGTTGTCAAGTTCTTATTGAAAAATCCATTATAAAATCAATGTTGGATGATAGCTAAACTAAACCAGCCGAGACCGGTACTTACCTAAATGAAGTTGCATACATGTCAGTCTCTAGGCGAGGAGTGCGCTTCCAACCTTTTCCATCATTTCACTTGAGTATCTACTAAAAGAAAAAAGAATGTATTTATTACTTGAAAACAACATAATTTTTTATTGTAGCACAACTTTGAGTAAACTTTTGTAATGTTTTATAAACAAAATGGAAAATACACCGGGCGGAAAGACCTACGGTCTATAGCCCATTCACAGAAATGTTTTTAAATATGTTATATTGTATTTTGTAAAACCCATTTCTGTAAATAAAGATTTGTTATACTGCAAAACGGGCCATAGGGATTTACATGTAAAATTTTAAATGTATTAATATTGGCTTCCCTGATTATTTGTCAGTATCGGTCTTCTTACATTATTTTTAAAGCTTTTTAAGCTGCCTTACTCAATAGAGTATTTACCGAGATATTTGCAAAAAAACTTTACAACCATTTTGAATTCAAAACAAAGGTTTGCCATGAATTCATAATGGCGGATATTTCATTTGGTTGTTGTTTGAAAAAAGTGACTGTTGCGGTTTCATTACGATTCACAATCGGCCGTGTATTTTACATAAGAAAAAGTATTTGTGATTAAAACGTTTTACTCAGGTACTATTTTAGAAGTGTACGTGATTTGTTCAGTGTTGAAATTACGGAGAAGGCAATACCCAGTAAAAGTATTATTCAACGAGTATAAAAATAATGTAAGTAACAGCCAATTGTAACACATTTCAAATTTAAAATAAAGTAGTAATTATTTATTGAGTAGTACTTTTAATGGTTATTGCCTTCTCCGGAAATTCACGTACAGTTGTTCAATAGTATCTAAATAAAACCATTTAATTATAAATACTGCTTTCTTGTGTGGAAAGTTTAAATCGTAATACGACAGCAAACGTCACTTTTTAGAACAAAATGAAATATCCGCCATTATGATTTCATGGCAAACCTTTATTTTCAATTCAAAATAGCTGTAAAGTTTTTCGCAAATATTCGCAAATATGAGTAAAGGTGCCAAATAATTTAGCCTAGAAAAAGCTTCAACAATAATATTAGAAGACCGATCCACTCAAATTATTAGGGGAGGCAATATTAACACATTTCGAATTTTATACGTAAATTCCTATGGAGGGCGGAAAGACCTCGGTCGATAGCCCGTTCAATAATAATTTAATATATTAAATAAAACTTTTTTAGATGTAAGAACTTTAATGTACATATATTATATAGTTATTGAATAAATATGTTCTCTCTCTCTCCTATGGAAGTAAACGTAATTCAATTGAATGGAAAATACAATATTTTCGGACTAGATATACGGCCTCGTACGTAATATATTACTTGTGCGGATTCGTACTCGGTATTCCAAAAATAGTCTAATTCACATAAAATTGTGCGTCACGATTTTGTGGATCAGTGCAACCAATTAAAATTAATATTTCGTATAAATTTGCACAATTATTAATTAATTAATATAATTTCGGGGAATTTAGCGTACATATGCACCCACAAATACTGTCACTCTAATTGTTAACGCAATTATAACATGTCACATATGATTGGTAATTGATAATTTAAAATATTCCATAAATATCACCTATTACTCACCGATTGGAAGTTAATTATTAATTTCAGCCACGAATCTGGCGCATCCACCATTTTTACATCTAATACATTGCTAAGTAATCTTAAGTAATTTATTGAAAACTGATAAAAAAAATAATAAAATGGCAGTGATGCTATAGCAATAACAGTAAGCTTTTAACTTATGATTTAACTGGATTTTTCGCTAAGACAAATACCAAAACATTGTTAATTTAGGATCGACATTTTTGGCCATAATAGTAATTTACGTAACAAGTTCCGAAAGTTTTATTTTCGGGACGGCTGCAGAAAAAGTATATCACATACCGCAATTACGCGCGTGTGCAATGGTGTAAGCGAATAAGGTCGTAGGTAAAGTATAGTACATAACGCGAGTTCTGGCGCGTGTGACGCGTGTGCGAAATTGAGTTACTCTTTTTTTTGTGGGCCACGATTGAAAAAATGTTGAGAAACACTGGTTATGATGCGGGATACGATGGAAATATAATTGTATTGGCTTGGTATTCATCGCACTTCGTGCCGGAGGTAATGCACGTTCGTGTTGGAGTCAATATCTTCAATTTTAAACCTTCGCGAAGTAATATGTCGCATATAGAAAATGCATCGATAGTTTTTATTTAATTTCGCAAACTTTAAAAATTCGCCGGCGACTTTACAAATTGCTATTACGGACATTGCTGACCCACATCTGGTTTAACTTTTTTATTACTCTGGAAACTTTATAGTGAACAATAATAAATAATGCAAAGGAATAAATTGAATTTAATTAGTTTCGTTTAGTAAATTACATCGAAATAATTTATAGGTTTAAAGTAATAATTAGGTTTTTTACGTTAAAATTTTCTCTTGAAATTAATTTGTAAATGGCAAAATAATAATATACTTTAAGGCAGAAAGACCTCTGGTCGATAGCCATTTGGCAGATTTACTAACTAACCAATCATTTTATTATATTGTATTGCTTAACCACCATTTTTACCAAAATTGAGATTTTAGTACATCATTTTTTCCCAGAAAGATATAAATCAGTTTTTTATCTCTCCTGTCAAATTTGGTGAATTTGAGATGGGCGGTATCGTTGCTTCACCGACGATATACTTGTTAATTATACAGGGTTCTCCATAATAGACTACCCATTTTATTTTATTAATTAATTCCCTACGAGATAACTAAATAAGTTTATCTCTGTGGGATTATGTTCTGTAGTCTTTGGGATTTAAGTTAATTATTGATCAAGTATTGTTAATTATTGACAAGAATTTTGTGGAACGGTATTTTTCTACAAGAAGTTTGTTAGTTTTCATCATAATTATTTAACTTTCATGGATTACTCAGTCCAACAACGTGTGTTTTGTGTAGAAATTTACATAAGAAGCAATTCGATAGAAGAAGTTAGGCGTGCATTCCGGCGTCAGTTTAATAACAACAATAGAGGTCACGCGCCAAATAGTAAAAGTGTTAAGTTATGGGTTCGTCATTGGCGTGAAAATGGTTCTGTACAAAATTTGAAGAAGCCTGGACGTCGAAGAACAGTTCGTACACCAGAAAATATTGAACGAGTTAGAATTGCGTTTACGAGAAGTCCTAAAAGGTCTGTTAATCGACAAACCCTTATCCTAGGAATATCAAAGGGAAGCTTAGATCGAATTCTTCAAAGAGATTTAAAATTTCATCCCTATAAATACCAAATGGCATAGCAACCTATAAATCAAGATAAAGAAGCAAGGTTAGCATTTTGTCAAGAATTTTTTAATTTAAGGAGCAATTCACAGTCTCTTAATGAGCGACGAAGCAAATTTTTATTTGAACGGCATGGTTAATAAACAGAATTTTAGATACTGGTCAAATGAAAATCCTCCTGAAATCTTTACACAGAACCTCCATAATCCAAAAGTTGTTGTGTGGTGTGGAGTAGGATCTTTTGGTATTATTGGTCCATATTTTTTTGAGGATGAAAATAACCGCGCTGTCACAGTAACATCCGAGCGCTACGTAAACATGCTAGAGACATTCCTCATTCCAGAATTAAATAGACGAGGATTACTAAACAATGCCTTACGATTCCAACAAGATGGGGCAACAGCTCATACCGCCAGAAACTCAATGCGGGTTCTGCGAGAAACGTTTAATGGCCGACTCATTTCTCGATTCGGAAATTTGCCTTGGCCTTTGAGGTCCCCCGATTTTTTCCTGTGGGGATATTTAAAAGCCAGTGTTTGCGAGTCGTCCAGGTACAATCGAGGAACTCAAAGTGAAAATTCGTGAAGAAGTTGAAGGAATAGACAAAGGTTTGCTACGCCGTGTAATGAACCACTTTTTATCTAATAATGAAAAATGTGTTGAAATTGGTGGAGGTCATTTAGAAGACGTGATTTTTCAAAGTTAGAATGAAATTAGCCAAATATTTATGTTATCATAAATCCCAAAGAGTTAGCTGTAATTTAGTATAATAAAAAGTTTGTTTTGTTAATTGAAAAAAAAAATTAATTCAAATATTAAAATGGGTAGCCTATTATGGGGAACCCAGTATGTATTGTTTCTGTTAATAAAGATGATAAATATATTCATAATTCTGAGATTTAGTTACTCAAAGAAGTCTTAGAGATTTCCCTGGCTAATATCACGACGAGCATTTAATTACAGAGAAGATAACTTACGTAAAATCTTATTCATCAACTATTTATAAACAGTAATAACAAAATACGTTGCTGATCTCTTAAAATGTAGATTTTACTTGTGAGTCCAGCCAAATGCTTATTTTGTTATTACTGTAATATTTCTCCACGTAATAAATAAAAAAAAACATACGAATAATAAAATACTTCCAACTTATATTTGACATTTCGATGTAATATATATTTCTGCGTAAATATGTTTCTAGATTAATTACATTGTTTATTTCTTGGTAACATCCAGCGATAAAACATTCTTTCATAATTTCATTTCCTTTTTCAGCACACGTGTGTTCGTCGAACAGGAAGGATACAGCAACAGAACGAAATAGTTAATTAAAAAAACACCATCTGGCGGCATTCTTGTCGGGATAAAGAAAAATTGGGATACATGCGCGAGCTTTGCTAAAAAAGACCAATTTGCTTATAATTAACCAATACGCAACATCTTCGTAATTTATTCGTTTATTAAAGTAATAATTAAAAAAAATAGCATAAGGCTTTACCTTTTTATAAGATTTATACGGTTTCATTTTAGACATTGGCAAAGAAGCGATAGATTTATTCGTTTATTAAATTTAAAAAAAAAACTATTTTTTATTTATTTTTTTAATTCAAACCATTCTGAGAACTATTTGTCTGAAAAATGTTTTTGTTCGACTTCTGGCAACGGAGATACGAGTGTGTCAAGTTGGCACCCCAATGAAGAGTTCTGAAGAGTTCTCAATTCCTTTTGATGTATCTAGAAGTACTATCAACTTTTAAAAGAGTTCTGTAAAATTGGGCTGTCAGGAATTTTTTGAAAAATGGGGTGCCAACTTGACACCGCACCCCAACATTGTTATCGAATAGTTCTAAACTAATTTTAAGATGTACTTGGGTTAGTACTATAGTTCCTGATACTTTTAAAAAAGAGTTCTGTTCAATTTCCAGAGATAAAAATTTTCAAAGTTGGAAATTCGAAATATTCAAATTGATATTACTCACTTAATATTGGTCGAATCTAAATTTTTCGTAACAACTATGGATAGAACTCACAAAGAACTACAGGAAACACCAATCAGAACTATCCGAAACTATCAAAAATATTTTTTTGAAAAAGTCGCAAAGCAAAAAAAAATTGAGAGTTCCAGGAGTTCTTAGTTAATTTTCTATTTCTACTCATTGAGTACAATAATTCTTTCTAATAAACAAATTCCATACAAAGACGATTTATGGCATTTTTAAATAAATTTAAAATTCGGTAATAGAAAAATTAAATTTTGAAAATACCCGTAAATCGTGATTGTATCGAATTTGTTTATAAGAAAGAACTATTGTACTTAATGAGTAGAAATACAAACTTGACTCAGAACTTTTAGAACTCTCATTTTTTTTTCTTTTCGGACTTTTTGATTTTTTTTTTAATAGTTCTGGGAGTTCTGATTTGACTTATGGGTTGTACTTAAGGAGTTCTAACGAAAACTCTAATGGCAAATTGCGATTAAATGGCAGAAAATGGGTATTTTCAAAATTTAATTTTTCTATTATCGATTTTTAAATTTATTTAATAAATCGTGATTGTATCGAATTTGTTTATGAAAAAGAATTATTGTACTCAATGAGTAGAAATAGAAAATTAACTCAGAACTCCTGGAACTCTCAATTTTTTTTTCTTTTCGGACTTATTTTCAAAATGCTGATTTTTTTTTAATAGTTCTGGGAGTTCTGATTTGACTTATGGGTTGTACTTAAGGAGTTCTAACGTAAACTCTAATGGCAAATTGCGATTAAATGACAGGAAATGGGTATTTTCAAAATTAAACTTTCTATTATCGAATTTTAAATTTATTTAAAAATGCCATAAATCGTGATTGCATCGAATTTGTATATGAAAAAGAATTATTGTACTCAATGAGTAGAAATAGAAAATTAACTCAGAACTCCTGGAACTCGCAATTTTTTTTTTGCTTAGCGACTTTTAAAAAAAAAAATATTTTTGATAGTTCCGGATAGTTCTGATTGGTGTAGTTCTTTGTGAGTTCTATCCATAGTTGTTATGAAATATTTAGATTCAACCAATATTAATTAAGTGAGTAATATAAATTTGAATATTTCGAATTTCCAACTTTGAAAATTTTTATCTCTGGAAATTGAACAGAACTCTTTTTTAAAAGTATCAGGAACTATAGTACTAACCCAAGTACATCTTAAAATTAGTTTAGAACTATTCGATAACAATGTTGGGGTGCGGTGTCAAGTTGGCACCCCATTTTTCAAAAAATTCTTTTTTAAAAGTTGATAGTACTTCTAGATACATCAAATGGAATTGAGAACTCTCTTCAGAACTATCAGAAATCTTCATTGAGGTGCCAATTTGACACACTCCGGAGATACGTCTTGTCGAAAATATTACTTATAACGAAAAATAGTAACACACCGAAGATGAGGCTCTTGAATCTAAAATCTGAATTAGATTTAAATTAATTAATGCCTCCGTGATGAAAATTTCTGACTATTATCAACAATTATGATAAAAATCAACTTCGTGTTTACATTACTTTTCGAAAATAACACTATAAACCTAAATTTCAGTTTTTCCAAATTTACATACATTCCCGAATAACATATAGTAAATGGAAGAATTTTGAGTAATTATGAATCACTCAAAATTATTTTTTTTGTACTACTCATACTATACTATACACCCGCCGTTAATAGTATTTTATTTATCAAGAGCATAATCGCCATTAAATAAATAAAAAATTATGTTCCTGTATTATTCTCTGTACACCTTTTATATTCATTTTATGGTTATCCTTTATTTTTGCGCGGGAAATTCAAATGGGAATTTCAGCCAATGAATTAAAAAAAAGATTATATGTACCTACATTAGTCTCTGCATACTTCTCATGTTATTTCTTTGGTAACCCTTCATTTTTGCGCGGGAATTTCGTATAACCTGACGTAAATATTTTATTAGAATATTTGAGAACGTTGCTTTATGAGGAAACATTATTCATATTTCAGGCGATTTAGCGCTTGAAATTACCGTATTGTGCCATAATTACAATTCTATATTATTGATGCTCAGGCCCTGAGAAATTATGATTTAATTCCGAATGCTTTTCAGTGACCCTGGGGGGTTCAACCCGTACAGAGCAGAAGCATTATTGTTCCATAATTTCATAATATAACTATGTGGAGTAAAGTTTCTGTTTATAATCAATTAATGACCACATTGTCAATTTTAGTAATTGCTATAGAATATATAATATCCATATATTAATTGATAACAAAATTATTTCCTAATTCACGTACTGGCGTATACTAGTATTATACAACACATTAAGTCAAAATATATATTTTTATTGATGAAATAATAATAAACGTACCAATTTTATTTCATTTCTGCCAAAAATTATTTTTATGCCCACTTTGATATGGCAGATCAGGGGCGGCTCGTTATGTAGAGCCAAGGAGCCGCTGCAGTACCTCTAATTTGAAACTTAGCAATTTTTTTTTTACAAATTCTAAAAACACTGATTCGTCATTTTATAGTAATTTACGATAATGAAGGCTTTTACATTACGAGAGAAAAGTTTGAAAGCACGAGCGACGTGTTAAATAACTTGTTAAATTTTAATGTCAATAAATTGTTTTTCAAAGCCACCTTCGATTTTTATTTAGTAAAATGGATATTGAAATGGTATATGTATATGTATGTCTAGGAGAAATTTTTATATCTCTTGTTATATTTTATATTTCCCCTAATTACCGTCCATCGCTGCCTCGTATCTCCGTTGCCAACGTGTAAGGTACGCCGACAATACTATACTTTACCGACGACCTTACATTTATTCGCGCATACCCCTATTGCAACACTAGGACATCCAGATGTCCCTGAAAGCAAAAGCAAATTTCTGCGGATTTGGTTTATTTACGAATGTGTTTGGGATTCCAAAATCCCCGGACGAAATATTTGAAATAAAATTCAGCCTAATAAAAAAAAAAAACTCTATTATCCCAGACTGTTATTTTTAACGAACGTTTCCTCGGTAAATAAATCCCCACTGAATACTACCCCCCTACACGAGAGAGGACATTACTTATAATTCTCGGTCATGAATAAAGCGATCCATCAAGCGGCAATATCACCACGTTCTCCTGAAACCCCGTCCGCAATATTGACGCATGAAGCACTTCCCTCTCTCTCTGTCCTACCACGCTCGAAAAAGTGAGGAAAACACAACTTGAATTTATTTGTCGCTGGGTGGGCCGAATGAAATATTTGTTCTCCGTCTCTGTGTTTTCGTTGGGTTATCGAGTAAACATGAGGCTTTTGTAAAGTATCGTCCGGATTGGCGGTAATTAAATTAAACATCATTTCCCGGTCATTAATCAAAACGGCATGTGTTAAATCAAAATGATATTAAACTTGATTGATTATTATTTTGTAATTAATAGCACAGGTTTGACAAAAAAACGTGATAAATTGTTATAAATATATTATTAAGACCCATCAAAAAAGCCCGTGATGCGTCAGCAAAGAAAACTCGAAAATGGAAAAAATTGAAAAAATCAACTTTCTTAATAATCATTGTAGACCTTATTGTAGTACCTGTTTTTTCATCAGAAGAACGAGATGAATCAATTGGAGTTAAAAAATTTCATCTAGAAAAAAATGCAAAAAAGTTAGCATGTCACCATGAACTTTATGGAAAATTTTGAGAAAAGTCGATTTTTTCAAACTTTGAACGGCTGTAACGGCCGAACGAAGAATCCAATTTGAACGCGGTTTTAAATTATGTGGTCCTTGTGTGCCAATGAGTCAGATAAGATCAAAATTGGAGATTTTTTATTTTTGACGAAAACCTGAAATTCTAACCAAGGGTCCCCCCTTCTTACTTTTGCTCAAAAATTGCACTAAAAATGATTTCCTGGAAAAACCACTGGTTCGATTCGGGGTTTCTATACATGGCTGGAAAGATCTCATTAAGACGCTTCAGAAAATGTACTTTCGCAAGAACAAATGTCAATTTGAAGCCCGTGATGCGTTAGCAAAGAAAACTGGAAAATGGAAAAAATCGAAAAAATCAACTTTCTTAATGATCATCGTAGACTTTTATGTAGTACCTTTTTTTTCATCAGAAGAACGAGATAAATCGATTGGAGTTAAAAAAATTCATCCAGAAAAAAATGCAAAAAAGTTAGCAAGTCACCATGAAGATTTTGAGAAAAGTTGATTTTTTCAAACTTTGAACGGCTGTAGCGGCCGAACGAAGAATCCAATTTAAACGCGGTTTTAAATTCTGTGGTCCTTGTGCGCCAATGAGTCGGATTAGACAAAATTGGCGATTTTTTATTTTTGACGAAAACCTGAAATTCTAACCAAGGGTCCCCCCTTCTTACTTTTGCTCAAAAATTGCATTAAAAATGATTTCCTGGAAAAACCACTGGTTCGATTCGGGGTTTCTATACATGGCTGGAAAGATCTCATTAAGACGCTTTAGAAAATGTACTTTCGCAAGAACAAATGTCAATTTGAAGCCCGTGATGCGTCAGCAAAGAAAACTCGAAAATGGAAAAAATCGAAAAAATCGAAAAAATCAACTTTCTTAATAATCATCGTAAACCTTTATGTAGTACCTTTTTTTCATCAGAAGAACGAGATAAATTGATTGGAGTTAAAAAATTTCATCCAGAAAAAAATGCAAAAAAGTTAGCATGTCACCATGAACTTTATGGAAGATTTTGAGAAAAGTCGATTTTTTCAAATTTTGAATGGCTGTAGCGGCCGAACGAAGAATCCAATTTGAACGCGGTTTTAAATTCTGTGGTCCTTGTGTGCCAATGAGTCAGATTAGATCAAAATTGGAGATTTTTTATTTTTGACGAAAACTGAAATTTTATCCAAGGGTCCCCCCTTCTTACGTTTGCTCAAAAATTACACTAAAAATGATTTCCTGGAAAAACCACTGGTTCGATTCGGGGTTTCTATACATCATTGGAAAGATCTCATTAAGACGCTTCAGAAAATGTACTTTCGCAAAAACAAATGTCAATTTGAAGCCCGTGATGCGTCAGCACAGAAAATTTTAAAATGGAAAAAATCGTAAAAATCAACTTTTTTAATAATCATCGTAAACCTTTATGTAGTACCTTTTTTTTCATCAAAAGAACGAGATAAATTGATTGGAGTTAAAAAATTTCATCCGGAAAAAAATGCTAAAAAGCTAGCATGTCACCATGAAGATTTTGAGAAAAGTTGATTTTTTCAAACTTTTAACGGATGTAACGGCCGAACGAAGAATCCAATTTGAACGCGGTTTTAAAATCTGTGGTCCCTGAGTGCCAATGAGTCGGATTAGACCAAAATTGGTGATTTTTTATTTTCAACGAAAACCTGAAATTCTATCCAAAACTGCTCAAAATTTGCACTGAAAATGATTTCCTGGAAAAACCACTGGTTCGATTCAGGGTTTCTATACATCACTGGAAAGATCTCCCTAAGACGCTTTAGAAAATGTACTTTCGCAAAAACAAATGTTAATTTGAAGCCCGTGATGCGTCAGCAAAGAAAACTCGGAAATGGAAAAAATCGAAAAAATCAACTTTTTTTAAAAACATCGTAAACCATTAAAGTGTACATTTTTTGCATCAGAACGAGAAAAATCGATTGGCGTTAAAAAAAATTCAGCTAGCTTAAATAACAAAAAAGTTTGTAAATTTCAGAAAATTCAGAAAAAATCGATATTAATTGCCAAAATTTTTTTAATCGTTTTTACCGTCAGTTCACTCAAACACCAGAGATTTCTAAAAAGCTATTCCTTGTTCTCTATAATTATTATTAATATAAATTTGATGTAACTATTAAATTTTAATATATTTGTTGTATCATAAAAAATCATATTATTAGAATTACGTTATAATAATGACAATAGAATTTAATTTAAAGTAAACTATAGTTTTTATAAATCTTAAAAAACAATCAATGTATATCGCGCCAGCTGACCAATTAGTTGTGATATGTACGACTGTATGTTTTAGTCCCAAGTGGATACAGTGCAGATATTTTAATTAACATAACACACATTAAAGCAGTTCAGTCCGTTTATCGTTTATAATTGGATTTCCGGCATTACAATAGTATTATTAACGGAATTCCTTGTAGACACACAATAGTGCCGCAGACATAATTAATACCGCAGTCAAATGTGCAGTAATTTCAATTATGTGGCAATATGATATTGTGGATATATCACCTGACATTTGATTGCCTGAAATTGTTCTCCATGAGGTGACTACTAAATAAAAATATTTGCTATAGATACACGGATTATAATACAACAAAGTAATCGTTAGAGTGGGAATACAATTAGGGCGACATCTGTTGTTTAAAACTTTGTATTAAATAGACAATTATAATGATGATGGCGTTTCTATCCTAACGAGACAATTATAATTGTCGCCTATAATATTATTGTCGCTGGATAATTTTACTCAATTAGGGAGATTTAATGCAGCATTTTAGACCGTTTAAAGTTTCTATCCTAAAGGAAAGCTTACTCCGAGAAAACGTACGTGCGAAGAGAATTACGTTAACAATGCGCTTTTCTCAATCGGTGCTATTGACATGGAATCAAATTTGATTTTCTCGATTGTAATAAGATCAACGATCAACGGAAACATATTGTAAGAAACTCTCAGGTCAGTCGGAGATTTATAATCAGCAGTAATATCCCTAGGGCGGTTTTATTATCGGTTATTAAATTTATGCATTTTTTCGGGAGTCTACTATAAGGTCTGAACTAAATAATTTAAAAACCACAAATCTCATTTAATGAGGGATATCATCTTTTAGCAATGAATGAATGAATATTGGCTATCATGGCGCAGGCGCATCGACAGCGAAGGTCATTCGCGCGTTTTATCAATGAATTCAAGAACGAATGTTGTTTTATTTTATTTTGTTTTGTTTCATTATATTTTAAGTATCGTTTTTAAACACTAAAGTGATGACGTGTCTAATATTGTTTTATAAGCAATGAACATACTAATAAATTCTTACCTTAGCTTATCTTAATGTGAAAATGTATTAGAAAATAAAAAGTAAGTCTAAGATTCTATGGCCGAATGGTCAAACCTATGCCAAAAAAAAACAAGAAAAAAAGTATAAGATTACTTCGTGAATGAAAATTATACTTTCACATTTGTTTAATTCATTCAAGGCTAACAATATTCCATATGTTGTTATATGTTGATAATTAATCCCTGAAGACTTAATCGCTATTATGATTAGTAATTGGGTTCACCACTTTGACCGAATGGAGATGTGTTTGGCTCAAACTATAACTAATCAAGTAAATTAAATGTTCACTGTACAATGTGACACCAGATTTTGGGAACTAATGTTGTCTAATTATTGATGAGATTATGACTTCTATAAATTAATCATTAACTTTCAACAATACCACATATTGTGTTCATAATTTTATTATCATCCATGTTATGATTCGCGATTCCGCGTTTCCTACATTTTATTAATATTTTCCGGTCGAGAATTTTTAATATATTAGACTTCAAACAGAATAAATTTAATCAAAACGGAATATGAATATTCAAGTTGTGTGTACTAAGGCTAAATTCAGTTTTTATTAATTGTGCAACAAAACTCTGTGAAAAAGTTTCCATTTTAAACTCCGTATTGCATTTTTATTTGCTATTTCAGATTTTTTTCTGTAAAACTAATTAAATAAAAATCGTATATACGTTTGATCAGTGCGTTCATAAAATATTCCGATAAATAGTTCTTTAATTCAAGTTAGTTTCAATTAATTAATTTCGAAAATAAACTTAAATAAGTCCCTAATTTAAGTTAGTTCCAGTAAATTTGAAAAGTTGGAAAGTTTTAGATATGTGGCAAATGTTTTCCTATTTTGGTTTTACCTCTGAAAAAACGCATCTTTTGAAAGATTATTTGCTCGAAGGATTATTTTGAAATAAAATCATTAACCAATAGAGATATGGATTTTTGAAAATTTTCGTTTTAATTTTTTGAGCATTTGGCCAAAAACATCGCAGAAAAAATATAAAACGTGCAGGCAAAATTCCATAAAAAATTATCCTCAATAGCCGGAGTACCGCTTATTGGAAATAAATTTGGTTTTTGATAATTCAACAATTTTTAATGGAGATATGAATTTTTTTGAAAGTTTTTGTTTTATTTTTTTGAGCACTTGAATGAAAACATCGCAGAAAAAATATAAAACACGCAGACTAACTTCCATAAAAAATCATCCTCAATGGCCGAAGGATCGCTAATTCAAAATCGATTCAGTTTTTGTAAATCTAACAATTTTCAATAGAGATATGAATTTTTGAAAATTTTAGTTTTCATTTTTTGAGCACTTGAATGAAAACGTCGCAGAAAAAAAATATAAAACGCGTAGAAAAATTCCTTAAAAAAATATCCTTAATAGTCAAAGTATCTCTTATTCAAAATTAATTTGGTTTTTGTTACTTCAACAATTTTTAATGGAGATATGAATCTTTAAAATTTTTAGTTTTATTTGTTTGAGCATTTAAATGAAAACATCGCAGAAAAAATATAAAACGCGCAGAAAAAATTCCATAAAAAATCATCCTCAATGGCCGAAAGATCGCTAATTCAAAATCGATTCAGTTTTTATAAATCCAACAATTTTCAATAGAGATATGGATTTTTGAAAATTTTCGTTTTAATTTTTTTGAGCAATTGAATAAAAACTTCGCAGAAAAAAATATAAAACGCGTAGAAAAAATTCATCAAAACAATATCTTCAATGGTTGAATAATCGTTTATTCAAAATTAATTTAGTTTTTGTAAATACAACAATTTTTAACGGAGATATGAATTTTTGAAAATTTTCGTTTTATTTTTTTTGAGCACTTGAGTGAAAACATCGCAGAAAAAAATATAAAACGCGTAGAAAAAATTCCTTAAAAAATATCCTCAATGGCCGAAGAATCGCTAATTCAAAATCGATTCAGTTTTTGTAAATCCAACAATTTTCAACAGAGATATGGATTTTTGAAGATTTTCGTTTTATTTTTTTGAGCACTTGAATGAAAACGTCGCAGAAAAAATATAAAACGCGTAGAAAAAATTCCTTCAAACGATAAATTTAATGGTTGAATAATCGTTTATTCAGAATTAATTTGGTTTTTGTAAATACAACAATTTTTAACGGAGATATGGATTTTTGAAAATTTTCGTTTTATTTTTTTGAGCATAAAAAATATAAAACGCGCAGACAAAATTCCATAAAAAATCATCCCGGATGGCCGAAGGATCGCTAATTCAAAATCGATTCAGTTTTTGTAAATCCAACAATTTTTAATAGAGATATGGATTTTTGAAGATTTTAGTTTTATTTTTTTGAGCACTTGAATAAAAAAATCGATGAAAAAAAATATAAAACGCGTAGAAAAAATTCCATAAAAATCATCCTCTATGGCCGAAGGATCGCTTATTAAAAATAAATTTGGTTTTTGTTAATTCAACAATTTTTATAGGAGATATAAATTTTTGAAATTTTTAGTTTTATTTTTTTGAGCACTTGAATGAAAACGTCGCAGAAAAAATATAAAACGCGCAGACAAAATTCCATAAAAAATCATCATCAATGGCTGAAATATAGCTAATTCAAAATCAATTTGGTTTTTGTAAATTCAACAATTTTCAATAGAGATATGGATTTTTGAAGATTTTTGTTTTATTTTTTGAGCACTTGAATGAAAACGTAGCAGAAAAAAATATATAAAACGCGTAGAAAAAATTCCTTAATTATTCTAAATCAATTTGGTTTTTGTTAATTCAACAATTTTTAATGGAGATATGAATTTTTGAAGATTTTCGTTTTATTTTTTTGAGCACTTGAATGAAAACATCGCAGAAAAAATATAAAACGCGCAGACAAAATTCCATAAAAAATCATCCTCAATGGCCGAAGGATCGCTGATTCAAAATCGATTCAGTTTTTGTAAATCCAACAATTTTCAATAGAGATCTGGATTTTTGAAGATTTTCGTTCTAATTTTTTGAGCACTTGAATAAAAAAATCGCAGAAAAAAATATAAAACGCGTAGAAAAAATTTCTTAAAACAATATCTTTAATGGTTGAATAATCGTTTATTTAAAATAAATTTGGTTTTTGTAAATACAACAATTTTTAACGGAGATATGAATTTTTGAAAATTTTTAGTTTTATTTTTTTGAGCACTTGAATGAAAACGTCGCAGAAAAAAATATAAAACGCGCAAACAAAATTCCATAAAAAATCATCCTCAATGGCAGAAGGATCGCTAATTCAAAATTGATTCAGTTTTTGTAAATCCAAAAATTTTCAATAGAGATATGGATTTTTGAAGGTTTTCGTTTTAATTTTTTAAGCACTTGAATGAAAACGTCGCAGAAAAAAATATAAAACGCTCAGAAAAAATTCCATAAAAAATCATCCTCTTTGGCCGAAGGATCGCTAATTCAAAATCGATTCAGTTTTTGTAAATCCAACAATTTTCAATAGAGATATGGATTTTTGAAAATTTTCGTTTTATTTTTTTGAGCACTTGAATGAAAACATCGCAGAGAAAATATAAAACGCGCAGACAAAATTTCATAAAAAATCATCCTGAATGGCCGAAGGATCGCTGATTCAAAATCGATTCAGTTTTTGTAAATCCAACAATTTTCAATAGAGATATGGTTTTTGAAGATTTTCGTTTTAATTTTTTGAGCACTTGAATAAAAAAAATCGCAGAAAAAAATATAAAACGCGTAGAAAAAATTCCTTAAAAAAATATCCTCAATGGTCGAAGTATCACTTATTCAAAATCAATTTGGTTTTTGTTAATTCAACAATTTTTAATGGAGATATGAATTTTTGAAAATTTTCGTTTTATTTTTTTGAGCACTTGAATGAAAACGTCGCAGAAAAAATATAAAACGCGCAGACAAAATTCCATACAAATCATCCTCATTGGCCGAAGGATCGCTGATTCAAAATCGATTCAGTTTTTGTAAATCCAACAATTTTTAATAGAGATATGGATTTTTGAAGATTTTCGTTCTAATTTTTTGAGCACTTGAATAAAAAAATCGCAGAAAAAAATATAAAACGCGTAGAAAAAATTTCTTAAAACAAAATATTTAATGGTTGAATAATCGTTTATTTAAAATAAATTTGGTTTTTGTAAATACAACAATTTTTAACGGAGATATGAATTTTTGAAAATTTTTAGTTTTATTTTTTTGAGCACTTGAATGAAAACGTCGCAGAAAAAAATATAAAACGCGCAAACAAAATTCCATAAAAAATCATCCTCAATGGCAGAAGGATCGCTAATTCAAAATCGATTCAGTTTTTGCAAATCCAACAATTTTCAATGGAGATATGGATTTTTGAAGATTTTCGTTTTATTTTTTTGAGCATTTGAATGAAAACATCGCAGAAAAAATATAAAACGTGCAGAAAAAATTTCATAAAAAATCATCTTGAATGGCCGAAGAATCGCTGATTCAAAATCGATTCAGTTTTTGTAAATCCAACAATTTTCAATAGAGATATGGATTTTTGAAGAAATTCGTTTTAATTTTTCGAGCACTTGGATAAAAAATTCGCAGAAAAAAATATAAAACGCGTAGAAAAATTTTAGTTTTATTTTTTTGAGCACTTGAATGAAAACATCGCAGAAAAAATATAAAACGTGCCGACAAAATTCCATAAAAAATATCCTCAATGGTCGAAGCATATTTAATTCCAAATAAATTTGGTTTTTGTAAATTCTACAATTTTCAATAGAGATATGGATTATTGAAGATTTTAGTTTTAATTTTTTGAGCACTTTAATAAAAACGTCGCTGAAAAAAAAAATATAAAAAAATCGCAGATACGTGAAATATCGCTCATCACTAGTAAGCTGTGTGTGTTTATTAATAATCCTTATCTTCAATCCGCAGAAGGCAAAATTACCAACGATTCACAGCTTATAGCTAGGCGTTTATTCCATAGAATATATTCTGGTGTAAAATTAATTATAAAAAAAAAGTTATTATATTTCGATCGTAGCCATCCATCACTTACTCCCGCGATAAAGGAATAATTTACTTGTCAGTGATGGTGTATCATTCCATTTAATATTTTCCGGTGCGAAATTAATTATCTAAAAAATTTAATGTCTCGTTTCGATCAATTACTCCCGCGATAATGGAATAAGTTACTTGTTATTTCCTCCGCATACATCCCATAAGCTCCAGCCTCTTGATGTTGGTGGCTTCGGCCCGCTCAAAGGAAAACTTAAGGTGGGATTTTAATTATTGGAACGTTGATCATCCCGGAAAGACGTTAAATATTTAGGACAGTCCCGACTTTGCTAAACTGGCTTTCTTCGAAACATTTACTGCAGAAAGTATTACCTGGCATTGTGCCATTTAACAAATTATCGTTCTCAGATTGACGATTATGCACCATGTGAGATTTATAACAACCGGGAATCTCAAAATTCTATAAATCCAGACGAGACAACAACAACCATGTGTGAAAATTCTACTGAGAATATTATAAACAATAAGATTATTATTTTAACTATTCTACTGGGTGCTGTAAAAATGGCGGATTAACTCAATGGTACATTATCGAGGATGGCTTCAAAAGTATGGAAAAAATAATGAAGAAAATCGGTATTGTATTTTTTCGAAGATATGAAGACTTTAGAATGAATTATTTCATTGCTTAAAGTCTGCCTAACAATAATTATTTACACTCCTCCAGCTCATCAATTAAGTTTTTCAGAGATACATACTTTCATGCTTGTCAATATTATGTACAATTGGTATTTTCAAATGCGATAATTTGAATGTTAAATAATTGATTTTTCCATTGAAAAAAACCGAACATCAGTACATTTATTTGAAAATCAATTATTTAACATTTGAATTATCGCATTTGAAAATACTAATTGTATATAATATTGACAACCATGAAAGTATGTATCTCTAAAAAAATTATTTGATGAGCTGGAGTGAAAATAATTAATGTTATGCAGATTTTAAGCAGTGAAATAATTTACACTAAAGTCTTCACATCTTCGAAAAAATATAATACCGATTTTTTTCATTATTTTTTCCATACTCTCGAAGTAATCCTCGGCAACGTACCATTGAGTTAATCCGCCATTTTTACAGCACCTTGTATATATTAAAAATGTTTCGCCACGTGTTAAACGAGAACCAAATTCAACAAATATATAAGAAATAATTGCAATAAATCGAAGCGTAAATATTGAAAAAAAAATGTAACTGATCTGGCCTGACCTGTTCGTATCCTCACCAGCCACCATTAAACCATTAACCCTTTCACTGCTAACAGTTTTAGGAAGCAGTACTCTAGATGAAATATTTTTTTCTAGTTACTGTAACTTACTTTTGAAGTCAAAGGGATTTGAAAAATGAAAATGCAATTCGTGTATATGTCGATGAAGCCTAGAGCTTCATAGAATATACATGACGCCTTTAGACGTCATCAGCACTCAATGAGTTAACCAGTTTCCTTTAAAATTATGTACATTCGGATACATTTATATGCAGTTTTGTAATATGATAAAGTGTTCTAACTACATTAAAGTCCTTTTATTGATCGAACTGATAAAAGGTATTTCAACTACTAATGGTCTCTTTCGAAATACTTTCCGCGATAAATCACCCCGAATCACGTAACTTATAGGAAATGACGCAATCGCAATAAAAGTCATTTGTTTCGTACTTCTGTGCGCGTCCGATTGCGCCCTTGTAATTTTATTTTATGCGACGACTTCAAAACGCTGATAAATTCGTTTCATTATTTAAATTTAAAATTGTACACTAAAGATAAGTTCAGTTAAATTGATGGACGAATTAAAATTGCAACACATTATACACAGGGCCGCGTCAAGGTATGTTGCCGCCAGGGTGCGAGGCAAAAATTGCCTCCCTCTTTCAATGTGAAGAGGGGGGTAGAGAAAATGAATAAATTAAATTATTTAGAAAGAAAGAATTTGTTACGAAAAAAAATATTTTTTCGCGGATTGATATGAAATGTAAGATTTTTCGGACTGAAATATCACTTTTGCGGACTAGGCTTTAAAAATGCTTATTAATGCCTAGGCTGTAAAAGTAATGAGCCAATCAGGTGAGACTACGTCATGTTATTTCGCTAATTAGTTGAGACACCGCGTCGACCAATAGAAGCCGCCCGGAAATTTAATGCTTCGGGCTAATGACCGCGCCTCTTAAGGCATGTCGCCTGGGTGCCGGACACCACTAACACCCCCGCTTGCCGTGGCCCTGATTATACAACGTGATTCATATGTCTTGAAACTTATTTATTTCAAATGATCAAGAATGGGAGCGTGTCAAGTTGGCACCCCAGCGAAGAGTTCTGATAGTTCTGAATAGAGTTCTCAATTTCTCCTAGAAGTATTATCAACTTTTAAGTTGCAAAACCAAAAAAATAATTGGGAGTTCTATGAGTTCCGAGTTAATTTTCTGCATTTAAGTAATGCATACAATAATTCTTCGATTCAATCTAGCATTTGGTCTCCATCATTCAATAATAAAATTTATCAAATTGAACGGGTTCAAAATAAATTTCTATTGACCATTTCATTTAGGTGCGGTTTTAATAGAATAGAGTACAGTCGCAGTAATATGCTGTCTTCACTAAATTTACCATCTTTACGAGAAAGACGAATACGTGCTGACTTATTTATTTATTTATTTATTTATTTATTTATTTATTTATTTATTTATTTAGACGTTTCAACTTTTACAAGAATACATATATATATATATATATATATATATATATATATATATATTATATATAATTCCACAATAAGTGATATAATATTAAAACAAGCAACAATACATACATGGTTGGTAGAGCATATAAACAAAGGTAGAAATTCTTAATAGTAATTATAAATAACTAACAATATAAAGTAATAACTTATGTATAGTTTTTAAGATTATTAATGGATTAATTAATTGTAGCGAGCTTCTGGAATATTTCAATTTCAACGTACCTTCCAGAACAAGAAGATTTTACATTTTCCGAGAATCTTTCTATAGGTCTAATTATGCCAGAAACAATGCATTGTGTAGAATGGTTAGGTTAAGTAATGCAGTATGTATGTCCCCTCATTTTATGTTATATGGTGATTCCTATGACAATTTTAAGATTCATTTAAAATATATTGATGAATCAATTTATAATAGTATCATACTTTGATTTTGTAGTTACCTGTTTATTATAATATTGTATTAGTTAAGTTGAATGTTTATTTTATTAGTTTATACTTCTTTACCATGCGATTTTTATGCTTTTGTTCTCTAAATGTTTTTGTAAAAAGGGTATTATCCGTAAATAAAGTTATCATTATTATTATTATTAATGTGACGGCGCATACATTTTCGGAGAATGTGTCGGATTGTTTATTTTTTTTCAAAGTGATCAAGGGGCCGGCACGTTTCTTTTATTTCTCCATTTGTTAGGCCTGTATGTCTAGATTGTTTTCGTATTTTTTACTTTTTCGAGACGGACATCGAACATCGTAAAAAACTTTAGTAAGTGTGCCCGCGCACCTCTTCACGGTGCATGGGGCAGACAAGTTTCTTTTGAAGTGATCTAGGGGCCGGAACGTTTTTCTTATTTTTTGTATTAGTAGGTCTAAGTATGTAGAATAATTACATGTTTTCAGCATTTTCTTATCGGTCATCGAAGTTAGCGAAAAAGGAGATTTTTTTTTATATAGTGTGAAAAATTGTAGGGGTTTGAAATTTTGGGGTAGGGGATGTTCATGTGTATTCTTCAGTAGTAACCCCACCCTGCTTATAGAAGGTTTTTGGAAAATGTACATTTTTATGACAAAAAAATGAATTTTAAAATCTATTGGTAACTTCACACCCTTTATTTCCTGTCAATTAATTGCAATTTGTCATTAGAGTTTTCTTTAGAACTCCTTGAGTGCAGTCCATAAGTCAAATCAGAACTCCTAAAACTATTGAAGAAAATAATTTTCAAAAAAATTTCCATGTCCGAAAAGAAAAAAAAAGAGTTCTGTGAGTTCTGAGTACATTTTTTGTATCTAATTAATGGGTACAATAATTCTTTGACACAAACAAATTCGACACAATTACGATTTAAAGCATTTTTAAATAAAGTTGAAAATTGAAAATAAACAATTTAATTTTGATTTGGAATTGAAATGTATTTTGCAAAATGTTTTTTTAATCATTCTATGAGTTCTGATTTAACACAGGGGTTGTACTCGAGGAATTCTAAAGAAAATTATAATGACAAATTGCAATTAAATGACAGGAAGTATTTTCGAAATTAAATTGTTTTTTTTTTTAATTTCAACTTTATTTCGAAATCGTAATCGTATCGAATTTGTACAAGAAATAATTATTGTACTCATTAATTAGATACAGAAAATAAATTTAGAACTCATACAACTCTCAATTCTTTATTGACTTTCCGACTTTTTTCAAAAAAATATTTTTGATAGTTCCGGATAGTTCTGATTGGTGTTTTCACTAGTTTTTTTTTTAGTTCTATCCGTAATTGTTATGAAATATCTTTATTAAAACATATGAGTTGAAATATTTTCGAAATTTTTCATATTTAAAAAAATATTGGAAAAAAAAAACAGTTAAGGTAAACACCCACTTCCGGTGGTGTACGAAATTTTACCAGGAGTTTTTCAGTTCTTCGGATTATGTAAGTGATAAGTAAATAAGACATATGTTCAAAGTTTCATATTAATTACTCTATTAGTTTTTGAGATACAGCGCGCACAGACTGACACACACATACACACATACAGACACACACACACACACAGACACAAATTTTTTTTTTCCAGAAATTGTTGAAATGTCATCTAGGGACCCCAAACCGGATATTTCCGTAAACAAAAATTTTTGAAAAAAAATCACGATCACAATACTTTCTTGTACTTCGTAACGGAGTAAGTAAAAACGTTGCGATAAAACTTCAAATTTCGGAGGCAAGAAATCGTATCTCGCGTTTTAAATAAACAAACACACATTCCATGCAGATCTAATTAAATGAGAAAAGCATCGGTTCTCAAAATGTAAAGCCTCGAAAAATTAGAAAAATTCAAAATTTTTTTTTCGAATAAATTTTGACGGAAATGGGTTCACAAATATTTTGTGTATGTGCCCTTAAATGCCTGTTCGTTATTTCAAATACACCCTGTATACATATACAATATAAGGTGGTTCGTCCTACTTGGTATTACGGCCATTTATTAACTTTATTAAACTTTTGTACCATTTTCGAACTTCATAAAAAGACGGCAATTACCTCAGAATAAATCTTTCTTGAATGAAACTTTCCGTCCAGAACTTACTTCAAATAAATTACGGCGATTTCAAAACTCGTGGAAAAACTTTCCGAACACCGCACGCGATTCTCATCGTCCCGGGGCGCGCGCTATTCCGCGTCGCAGTTTCCCGCAAACTGGCGCCGAGGGGCGCCGCGACGCCCGGCGTCGCGTCGTCCGCGCACATTCGACATCCCTCCGCTGGTGATTTTCCCGATTTTCCAGATTAACCGCTTTATTTTCCCGTAAACGATCGCCTAGGCACCGGAAAATGATTGAACGTCGGACAGTGGCGTCGGCGGCTTTAATTCTCCAGCAATTAACCGAGCCCTTATTATCTTTCCAATACATTTTCCGGTCCATCCTATATTTCCACCCTAGCTTATTAGTGCTTGATGAATTACTTCGGGAGGGTCATCGGGAGTTGAGGGGGTGTGTTGCATCCCACACTTTCGGCCTTAGAAGATGAGCTTTGTTATTTAATTAATCAACTTGATTGTTGTGTACCATAATGACGTTTCTTAAATAATAATAAACGTTTATTAATATTTATTAATATATATTTTATATATACAGGGTGTCCTAAATAGAGTAGGATTGCATGGGTATCTTTCTTATTCTTAAAGCTAGAGATCTGGTTAAATGGGCAATGTTGTGCAGTTTTCTATGCTGATTCAGATTATGTTGAGAAATTTTCAAAATTCCGAGCGGTTTAGAAAATATTAAAAAAAAACTGAAAATCGCGATTTTCAAAAAAATCAAATATCTCAATAATTATTAAAGATGCGAAAAAAAGTTTTAAATAAAAGTTACTTGGTTTAATTAGGCAAACATAGAAATCAAGTCAAAATAAAATTCAAGATGGCGGTTTCCGAGATATTAATACCAACTTTCTTATTTCAAATGGCCGCCATATTTGATTTTTACACGCATAAATAGACTTTTTTTTCTCTTTTCAACGATATACAACAACCTATTTCAAAATAAAAAATAATGGAAATATTAATTGTTTAAATTTTAATTTTAATTTTTTAAATTATTTTTAAAGCAAATGTAACAAAACAAAAAGAGGTAATACAACCAAGTAGTAAAATAACAATGAATTATAAAAAATGCTCAAAATGTTGACCGTTATTGGCCAACACACAATTGACAGCGTTTTACAACACTGCCAGTTACTTTTCGCAATGTGTTGCGATTAATGCCGTTTATTGCCTCTGTCACTGCTTCGCGAAGTTTATCCACATTGTTATATTTGAAGTTACTTCCATAAACTTTGTTTTTTTAAAGTGCCCCACAAATAAAAGTCAAGAGGCGTCAAGTCTGCAGATCTGGCTGGCCACTGTACAGGTGTATTAGTCGCTATTACTTTATTATTAAAACGTCCATTTAGATAAGTAATAACATATCTGGCATTGTGTGCCGGAGCGCCATCTTGCTGGTACCATATTTGCATATTTTGTGCCAAAGGTAAATCATCCAATAAATCTTCTAAGGTTGTTTGAAGAATTTCCAAATAACGTTGTGCAGTTAGAGTTCCATCAAAAATTATAGGACCAAGTAAACGATTTCCCATTATGCCACAAAAAACACTAAAGCCGAACCGTAATTGGTTTCGCCGTGGAATAACTATGTGTGGATTTTCTTGAGCCCAATAGTGCTCGTTATGACGATTAAATAATCCACAATTAGAAAAGTAAGATTCGTCAGTCCATAAAATTGTGTTTATAAAATCACCATTTTCCGTAATTTTGTTGATTAACCACCTGCAAAATGTTAATCTACGGATGTTATCATTTCGTTGTAAAGTCTGAGATAGGTGCAATTTATAAGGGTGAAACTTGTGCTTTTTTTTAAATTGTTGATGCTCTAGACTTAGATACGTTAACTTCATTTTCTATCTGCCGACATGAAATGTTCGGATTAGCTGCCACACAAGCCAATGTTAATTCTTCATCATCAACGATCATATTTCTATTTCTCTTAGGTTTTTTTAAACTTCCATACAATTGCATATTTTCATCCAATCTTTTAAATACCTTAATGTCCGGCTGCCTTCTTTCAGGAAAGTTTGCTTGGTATGTTTGTGCTGCAAGATGGGGGTTTTTGTAACACTTGATGTAATTACAAAACATATCGTATTGTTCAGATATTGAATAATTCGCCATTTCAAGTAATTAATATTTATCGATATTACAACAACTTAAGACAATACACATGTATGAATGATTAATACAACTGATAAACTAATGTAAGATGAGAGTTAGTCGTTATAACAAATTTTGTTTTATTTTTATTTATGCCTACTTGTTTTAAACTTACAACAATTAATATTTCCATTATTTTTTATTTTGACATAGGTTGTTGTACATCGTTGAAAAGAGAAAAAAAAAGTCTATTTATGCGTGTAAAAATCAAATATGGCGGCCATTTGAAATAAGAAAGTTGGTATTAATATCTCGGAAACCGCCATCTTGAATTTTATTTTGACTTGATTTCTATGTTTGCCTAATTAAACCAAGTAACTTTTATTTAAAACTTTTTTTCGCATTTTTAATAATTATTGAGATATTTGATTTTTTTGAAAATCGCGATTTTCAGTTTTTTTTAATATTTTCTAAACTACTCGGAATTTTGAAAAATTCTCAACATAATCTGAATCAGCATAGAAAACTGCACAACATTGCCCATTTAACCATATCTCTAGCTTTAAGAATAAGAAAGATACCCATGCAATCCTACTCTATTTAGGACACCCTGTATACTAAACGCGTAAGGCCAAAATCACGTTTTTTTCAAATATTTTTTAAACCCTTATAGATATCGATTTGAAATTTTTATGAAAAATCAAAAATAATTCAAGACAAATACTATTACAATTTCAACCCCCTAGAACTACCTCCTCAAAAAAAGTGTTGCCAACCCCACAATTGTTTTTTACAATATTTATTTTTTTCCTGAAAGCCGAAAACGTCCTCTAAGGTCCCGTAAAAACCGCAATTTTCCAACTCCAACCAGTAGTACTTACATAATAAATACAATGGCCATCGACCGGAGTCCTTCAGCCACGTTTCTTATTTTATAAAACTTTTTTTTTGTAAAAAGGAGAATTCCGTTAATAATTTGATTATTATTATAATTATTTATTTATTGATTGATGACTACTATTTGGATAATTTATTACTTGCAATAAGTCAAGTCTCACGTGTCCGCACACAACATTCCTCGGGGATGTAATTTAGGGTTTCGACCTCTAGGTCAGTTCCTCGTCCTCGTGAAATTCTATTTGCGGCATTGCGAAGGAAGCAATGAATTTCTTGCACGATCGATTAACACCCCATGCACTCAATAAATATCAAGCAATGAGTGTAATCCATGTACGAACTTCAAAATTATGATTCCATGCACTCAATAAATATTATTAAACAATGGTTATAATGAATGTACGAACTTCAAATTGTGATTCGGGGCACGTTTCCTGGGGGTAGTGTGTTCCCGGGCGATATTTCATTTTTGAGGCATTTGCATAAAATTGTTTTTCCACGGCAATAAAGTTTCTCTGGCGCCCGGTTGATTTAATTAAAAATCAATTGGGCTTCTCGTAATTCAATCGTAGAGCTTAAATAGGAATTGCCATTTCGAGCGCTTTATTCCTTCACTGGAACTTTATATTACATTAGCAAATTAATTATTGATAGTTTACTAGAAACGCAATTTTAAATCTGAAAGGATATATTTTATGGTTTCAGTTTGTCGGGTAATTAATTTTCCAATATTATTTCGGTCTCTGCAAAGCCATTATTACTTTCTCCGGTTACGAAGTGCGGGAAAGTAGTGTGATCGTGGAAAATTGAAAAATACTTTTCTTCCGATTTTTTCAATATGAAAAAAACAAGGAAATGTAAATCAATTTTTTCACGATCACGGTTCTCTTCCGTACTTCGTAACGGAGATAGTAAAAAAACAAGATAACCTTATACAAAAACAAGATAAAAAAATGTGGGAATTGTTTTCACGATCACAGCCAGGGGCGGCTCGTTATGTAGAGCCAAGGAGCCATGGCACTACTTACAGTTTCAAACGAAACAAGATTTTTTTATTAATTCTAAAAACACTGATTTGTCATTTTAAATATTAAAACGATGCCTGCGAAAGTTTCATGAGACGAGAAAAATGGCAATGCATTTATTTGAGAATGTATCTCTTGAACAAATTAGCAGATTTCAAAAATTCTTCTAGAATTGTGTTTTATGTTGTTATCTTGAAAACCAGTCATGGGGTATTTTGAGTTTTTGGGGATTTATTAAGATGAATGTATTTTAAGTAAATTTGAAAAAGTTTCAAGTGTGTGTTGCAGTTGTTTTTATATATTTTTTTTTCACTCGGAAGAAGTGCAAGTTAAAAAAACCTGAAGCGCTGTTGTCAGTCGGTTATCTTGAAAACCTATGATGGGAGTTTTTTGAGTTTTTGGAAGATTATTGCATTTTAAGTAAATTTATAAAGTTGCAAGTATTTTACAGCTATTTTTATGTTTTTTTTGCGTCACCAAAAAATGATTATAATTTTTCATAAATTTACACGAAAAATCGCAAAAGCAATCGACGGAATGTATGCGAATTTTCTACCAAATCACTATTGAATTAATATTGAATAATTTTGTGAAGTTTCAAGTCGATGACAAATGTTTTTATATTTTTTTCGCGTCGACGAATTTATTGCATTTTTTTTTTAATTTCATCTCCGTTCACATTGAAATATTCTAAAACTTACAAACAATGCATTTCTAATTTTTACGGAAATATAGAATCACATGTGTTGTCAGTGGTTTTGGAAAATTTCAAGTGGATGGCAATTGTTTTTATATTTTTTTCGCGTCAACAAAAAAAATGATTATAATTTTTCATAAATTTACATGAAAAATCGTCTAAGCAATCGACGGAATGTATTGGAATTTTATACCAAATCACTCTTGAATTAATATTGAGTGATTTTGTGAAGTTTTAAAAAGGATGGCAATTGTTTTTATATTTTTTTCGCGTCAACAAAAAAAAATGATTATAATTTTTCATAAATTTACATGAAAAATCATCTAAGCAATCGACGGAATGTATTGGAATTTTATACCAAATCACTCTTGAATTAATATTGAGTGATTTTGAGAAGTTTCAAGAGGATGGCAATTGTTTTTATATTTTTTTCGCGTCAACAAAAAAAAATGATTATAATTTTTCATAAATTTACATGAAAAATCGTCTAAGCAATCGACGGAATGTATTGGAATTTTACACCAAATCACTCTTGAATTAATATTGAGTGATTTTGAGAAGTTTCAAGAGGATGGCAATTGTTTTTATATTTTTTTCGCGTGAATAAAAAAAAATTATTATAATTTTTCATAAATTTACATGAAAAATCGCCAAAGCAATCGACGGAGTGTATTGGAATTTTATACCAAATCACTCTTGAATTAATATTGAGTGATTTTGAGAAGTTTCAAGAGGATGGCAATTGTTTTTATATTTTTTTCGCGTGAACAAAAAAAAATGATAATAATTTTTGATAAATTTACATGAAAAATCGCCAAAGCAATCGACGGAATGTATTGGAATTTTATACAGAATCATTCTTGAATTAATATTGAGTGATTTTGTGAAGTTTCAAGAGGATGGCAATTGTTTTTGTATTTTTTTTTTGCTTCAGTAAAAAAATGATTATAATTTTTGATAAATTTACATGAAAAATCGCCAAAGCAATCGACGGAATATATTGGAATTTTATACCAAATCACTCTTGAATTAATATTGAGTGATTTTGTAAAGGTTCAAGTAGATGGCAATTGTTTTTATATTTTTTCAAATCAATAAGGTACAATAGGACCAAAAAATTAATTCGTCTTTAATTGCGTTTTCGTTGTTTAAGGATAACTCGTGAACGGATGACCTAATTTGGCACATTCTTTCATCGAATAGACGCAGATAAGACCCAAAACATGTAATTTGCAGTTCAATTTATGAACGCCAGGAGATATTTCGAAAAAATTTTCAGCAAAGTGTTCATTGGACAGATAAGATCACAAAAATATTTTATTATTATTGAGGATAATTCTTAAATGCAAAGTATTGTTCTTACATAATAGACGTAGGTTAAAAAAATAAAATTGTTAAAATATTTTTTTTAACTTTTGAACTTACGATCGGATTTCTAAGACTCTTTCAGCAAAGTCTTTCATTCCTCTGAAAGATATATAGAGGCCCAAAGAATTGAATTCGCTGTTCAATTGTTTTTTTTGGTTTACAGAAGATAACGGGTGACCAAAGTCAAATTCTTCCAGAAAAGTCCATCGAATAGATACAGATAACACAAAATATTTTTTTTCTAGTTATTTGTTTGTTAGCCTTTGCAAGACTTAATTTTATAGAATTACGAACTGCTTGAATATTTATATATGAAGGCTACTTTTCTCTTAATAATAATTTTGCAACAATAATCGTAGGTTTTTTTTTCTCAAAAAGTATATTATATGCTAAGTGGCTCTACCACCAAAATGTTTCACGAGTCGCCACTGATCACAGCACTTTTCCGTACTTCGCAATAGAGAAAGTAAAAAGAAAACAAGATAAACCATTGCCAAAACAAGATAACAAAGAAATGTGGATTATTTTTTTACGATCACAGTACTTTTCCGTACTTTCGTAACGGAGAAAATGAAGAGGAAAGATAAACTAACGAGAAAATGTTTACTTAGGACACATTTGTATTCAGAAAAGTTTCATTTATTTCAGTTTTTCGAAAAAGAAAATGAGAATTATGAATTATTGTAATACATTTTTATCCCCATCAGCTTCTAAATGCGCTGATGAGACCTGAAAAGTCGAAACCGGTCCGTAGGTTGAACTGATGTGAAAACAATATTTGATGTGCACATTTTTAATTACTTACTTATTAAAATATAGGGCAATAAAATTTTTAATCTTAATTAATTAATCGCGTAACAATTCTGATGAGACTTGAGAGGTCGAAACCGTTCCGTAGGTAAAATTATGGAGAAACAATATTTGCTGTTTGGCATTTTTTTTATTAATTAATTAATAAAATATAGGGCAATAAAATCTTTAATCATAATTAATTTGTCGCGTAACAATTACGCAAAATTCTAATATCGTGACGTCGGTAAACATGAATAAAATGATAAAATTCGTGTTATCTCTTCTGGGTTTAATTAGATTAATGTTCACCTCCGTTTTTTTTCCCATCTGAATCAACAGTGGGCCAATTCAGTTAAATAAATAACGTAATAAATATTTATCCGAAAACTATTTTGGAACATATAAATGACACAACTGCGTGTAACTTTTATATTTTTATTGGGTAAGCGTGAAAGTAATTTACGGTTTATATTTTCTATTTTTATGGATGTGTAAATAAAAAGTTTACAGTGAGAAATAGCTTTGGGTTAAACTTATCATTCGCATTTTTTACTTTCTCCGTTACGAAGAAATCGAAAAAATCTTTTTTAATAATTATAGTAGACCATTGAAGTATACCTTCTTTTTCATCAGAAGAACGAAAGAAATTGATCGGCGTTAAAAAATTTCAGCTATCTGCAATAGTAATAAAATTAGCGTGTCACCATGAACATGTTGGAAAATTTTCAAGAAAAAAACGATTTTTCAGACTTTGAACGGCCGTAGCGGCTAAACGAAAACTCCAAATTGAACGCGGTTTTCAAATCCGTGCTCCTCGTGCGCAAATTAGTCGGATACAATTAAAATTGACAATTTAAAATTTTTGACTAAAACATGAAACTACCCAAGAGTCCCCCATTCTTACTTTTTCTCAAAAATTGGCTTTGAAATAATTTCCTGAAGAAACCGCTGGTTCCATTCCGGGTTTCTACACATCACTGGAAAGATCCCTTCAAGACGCCTCGGAAAATGTACTCTCGCAAGAACTAATGTCAAATTGAAGCCCGTGACGCGTCAGCAAAGAAAACTCGAAAATGGAAAAAATAAAAAAAAAACAACTTTTTTAATAATTATCGTAGACCATTGAAGTATACATCAGAAGAACGAGAGAAATTGATTCGCGTTAAAATATTTCAACTATCTTCAATGGCAAAAAAATTAGGGTGTCACCACTTATAAAGAATAAGTCAAAACGTTCGATTTATTTACATTTAAAATATGGTTTAAATTAAAAATAAATCATAAATAACAATGATTCTATCAAATCGGAGATGGTAACATAATGGCCACATCACCATTTTTTTTTCATTTCAATCGAAAGAGCCTGAAGAGTACAGTAGAATTGTGAACGAATTTTCGAAATGTCTTCAAAATTTCGAGAGTTGCAGCAAAAAAACTGAAAAACAATTGCGACGCAAATTCGTAAAATGGTGAACGAATTCTTGAAATGTCTTCATTTGTTGAAACTTATAGCTGAAAAACTTCAAAATAATCGCGAATTAAATTCGCATTTTTCGCTGTAATCAAAAGAGCCTGAAGAATAAAGTGGCGAGCGAATTTTTGAAATTCGAATTCGTTTTCTTGCTGTAATTACAAATGCTTGGAGGAGTAAACTAGGATAGTGAAAATATTTTCGGAATTTCTTAAATTTTTTTCATTGCAATCAAAACTGCTTGAACGGTGGAGTAAAATTTTGAAAGAATTTTCGAATTTTTTTAAATTTTTATTGTCCTGTAATTGGTTTCTGTTGGGCAAATAAACTATTATTACTATTATTATTATTATTACTACTATTATTATTATTATTACTATTATTATTATTATTACTACTATTATTATTATTATTACTATTATTATTATTATTATTAATTGTTTAAAATCCATAGCAAAAAAATATTAAAAACAATTGCTACCTACTCAAATTCGATTTTTTCGCTGTAATTAAAAGAGTTTGAAATGTAAAGTGGCGAGCGAATTAATTTGTTCGAAAGTTATAGCAAAAAATAACTGAAAAACAAAAGCGACTAGAATTAACAGTTTTCGCTCTAATCAAAAGATCTTAAAGAGTAGAGTTAAATGGCGAGTTTTTTCATTGCAATCACGGATGCTTGAAGAGTAGAGTAATTTTGTGAACGAATTTTCGAAATTTCTTAAATCGTTTGAAAGTTACAGCAAAAAAACGAAATAACATTTGCTATTCAAATTCCATTTTCTTCGCTGTAATTAGAAGAGCTTGAAGAGTAAAGTAAAATGGTGAGCAAATTTTCAAAATTTATCGAATTGTTCGAGAGTTAAAGCAAAAAAAAACTGAAAAACAATAGGGACTATAATTTACACATTTCACTTTAATCAAAAGACCTTGAAGAGTAGAGTAAAATGGCGAGCGAATTTTTGAAATTTCTTCAATTGTTTCGTAACTGAAAAACAATTGCAGCTCAAATTTGTTTGTTTCGCAGTTATTAAAAGAACTTGAATAGTTAAGTGAATTTTTAGTTGAATTTTTCAAATTTACATTTTTCGTTCTAATTACTCGGAAAATTAAAGTACGATTATTTGTATTATTAGAATTAAAGATTTAATTTAATTTAATTAAATCCATAACATTTATTAACATGTTTTTTTTTATAATAATTTTTTTTTATATTTTTTTTAATTCATTCATCAAATCAATTTATTTAATTAAACATTAATTTTCTATTGTAAGTTTAATTTAAATTTCAAGTTTAACTGTAGTTTTAATTTTAATTTATTTGTTTCTTTTAACATACTTTTATACTATTTGCAAAAGGTGTAACCGTAAACAAATAAATCAATCAATCAATTTTTGCTCGAAAATGTTTTTGAATAAAAATTTCAAAGATTTTTTTCAATCAAGAAAGTTATCGTTACACTTTAGGAATTGTTACTCTAAATCAGTGGTTCCCAAACTTCTTTGCCCTACCGCCCCCTTTCCAGAAAAATGATTACTTAGCGCCCCTGGAAATTATTTTTTTTTTTAAATTTTGATAGCAATTAATAGGAAATATATATGTATTAATGTTTCATGTTTTTACCTTTTTCGCAAAATATAGTAAAGAATTGTGTAAAATAGAAACATTGAACTTTGAAATTATGAAACTATTTATTGAATCATTTGCAGTTACTTTCATCAGTTCTTCTTGTAACTGCGGAAATCCTTCTGTATTTACACGCCATCAGCCCCTGAATTTCTGCAGCACCCACGAGGGGGCAGTGGCGCCTACTTTGGGAATCACTGCTCTAAATTATCTATTTAAATGCAATTTTCTGTGAAAGTCAATTAATTAAAATTTTGATAAAATTTTGAAAACCATTTTTTGTTTCTCTCCAAATATTTTGAATTTCAAAAATTCGACATATATATTTACCTACTAGATATGTTGAAGGTAATAAAGTAATGTATTTCACAAGTTGTTTCATTTTTGAGAAAAAAACCTAAAAATTAATAAGGATGTTATAATTTTATGGGTTTGCAAATTTCCCAAAAGCTTCTAATTCAAAATACCATAATAGCCAATTTTTGACCAGAAAAGTTCTTTTGTTGAAAAATATATTTCAAAAAGTCTTCGATTTTTCGAGAAAAAACTTAAAATAAACTACTCAAAAATTAATAAGGATGTTATAATGTTAAGGGCCTGCAAATTTCCCAAAAACTTGGTCTGAAAAGACCATAATATCCAAATATTTCTATGTATTCATTTTTGAGTAGTTTAGAAACATTTTTTGGTCTATAATTATGAAACGATAATACTGTGTGATCGAAAAAACAAGTAGTGAACAAACAGCCTAAACTTCAAACTTCAAGTTCGATTTTGTTAGTGTCAATAATTATTTTCAAATTTGGGAAAGAGATATGCGGATATCCCGATATAATTATTGGTTACATTAAATTTGTATTAATAAAAATTGTAGAGAATTTCAAAGTCATAATCATCATCATTATTTTTATTTGCCCATTGAGCCATTACAGTTGAACGGATTGGGTACGTCAAAATACAATATTTGTACAAGTAGTAACTTATGACTAAACTAATTTAAGAATGACACAATAACAGTAAGATACAAATGCACAATTGTTTTTTTTTTCGAAATCCTGCTAGTTTTTTGAAAAAAAAAATGAACAAACCCAAAAAACAATTAATATTTTTCAAAGATAATATACTTAACTGCCGCCTTCGGTCGATAGCCCAGACAAACTAACCGCCTTATATTATTATATAAGGTGTGAGCCGCAGAATTTTGTTTCTGAGTTGGCCATGCCTTAGAGAGAGAGAGAAACATAGCAGTCAATAATTTTTTTAAATCTAATTCTAGTCTCATGACGTAATAATATGCGACATACCTCATTTATCTCACAGCCAACTCTAAAACAAAGTTATGTGGCTCACATGATACAATTCTAACTAGTATGTTCATCTGAATGAAGATAGCTCTCTCTTTCTTTCTCTGTATTTAATTGTAAATAAGCGAATAGTAATTTTCAAATATTAACTTTCAAAATGTGAAAATAGTCATGAGTGTGATAAACCCGGTATACTGTAATAGTATATTATTAAACGAGTGAGAAAGTCGGCCATTGCCACCCGAGTGGCACTTGTTCACGAGTTGAATACTATACTTTTTCGCATCATATTAAATAATTACCTAAAGATTTTTCTGTTTGTATTAAATTATAACGAATAATTTTTCTATTTGAAAATTGCAGCAGTTCGCTGACAAAAAACGAATCGTAACCATAGTAATAACTAAACTGTTGAGCAATTAAACCGCTATCATTTCATTGGGCGTCAACTGTTGGGTAATGAAACCGCTATCATCTGATTGGACGTCACCTGTTGAGCAATGAAAACGCTATCATTTTATTGGACGTCACCTGTGGAGAAAATGATTCGGCCGAATAATGGACAACTTTCTCAATCAAAAACGATTTAACAACGTTTATATTATTTAATAAGATGCGAAAAACTATTGAAAGCTTCAATTTAACACTTATAAATTCGAGGGCATACCTTTAAGAATTCTTTAGAGGTGAAACCGATGATCCTGTAACTATCCGTAATTCCGAAAACTAAATATTCTTCGAGATGAATCCAAGACACAAACACAACACTGACATTAGATATAAACGATACAAATTAGCACGAACTGTAATGATAATTTAGCCCGACGTACATTAGATATGTTTGCTTATCGCGCAATATTTTCTTACCAGCACAACGCGTATTAAACAAACGGTAAGACGAGGTATGATCATCCAGTTGATGAATAATAAACAGATTGTTCGTGCAGCACTTACAACCACCACACAATCGAAGAAACGACACGAACAAGTTGACCGTTGTTGATATACTGAAGACGCGCAGATTTCGACCCGTAAAAAGTAACCGGACTTGAGATAAGGCCGCGAATTAGAACCGCAACAATAAGAAAAACATCACAGTCGGTAATTACCTTGGGAGTTCGCCGCGGGCCAAATTGTTTTGTTCGGCCAAATGAATGTATTTCGAATATTCTGCAGGGACTAGAAACGATTATTTGTTTCATCATTTTAGACATTTAAATTATAACTACTACTTTAATAAATAGGCACTGAATATTCACATATTCAGGTTATATTTCGTTTTGATTAAATTTACTAAAAGATGCCTTTATAAAATACTTAAAAAATTAAAACTGCTCTGGAGGAAAAACGCCACAAAAAAACTTAGCGGGCCCGCACACGGCCAATTATTAGTTGAGCGATAGTTTAGTCGAGGTCTATAATGGCATTACCGTAAATGCAACTGCGCACACACACCAACTATCGTCCAGCCCGATTTTTTAGCCAAAAGCAGATGATGAGCCCTTATGATTAAATAATCGTTCAACTATCGTACAACTGGCATAGTTCCACAGTTCCAATGGGAGTGCGCACACGATTGATAGTTTAGTTGGTCATCGATCGTAAAAAGCCCGCGATAAGATATATAAATGCATATTCTTAAATATTGATATGCTGACAATATCCTTTTAGATCTATCCGCATCTAGTAAAATGCAATTAATAGGTGATGATTAAGTTTTTCATATTTTGCATATCCTAGTCTTCTCGTGCATATTTTAGTTACATGGAGCATATATAATCATATTTTAGCTTATTTGAGCATGTTTAATAATATTTAAGCAACATTTTTATTACATAAATTAATAATAATAATTAATACTCTACTAAACTATCTACACGCTCCGCATAAATTGAGTTGTGTCGGCGTCGTACTGTGTGCGCACGCCATACGATTTCTCCTCGACTAAATAGTTTAGTTGGTGGAGAATCCTAACGTGTATCCAACTCAACTAAATAGTTTAGTCGTTGAACAATTGTCCGTGTGCGGGGCCCCTTATTGCTGCACGACAATATTCAATAGATTATCAATGACTGCGGGTTTATAGAGTTAAGGCTTAAAGTCAGGACCTAGCTCCGTCCGACTTCTTTTTACCTAAAAGGGCATCTCGTGAAAAAGCATTTTTCTTCTAATGGAGAACTCAAAGAAGTTGTTGAAGGATATTTCGTAGGGGTACCGAAGGTTTTTTTTTTGTGGGTAGAGACCGTTTGAAAAAAGATGGAATAAGTGTATTGGTGCAATTAAAAATAAAACATCAGTGCATCGCTATTAAAACAGTGCCTTCGATTTTTCGTAAATTTCGACTTTGTAAATCTACATGAGTACTGTTTATACTTAAGACGATATTGAATTGAATTTTGTTCAAATAACGCGAGTAATGCATCCACAGCATGTATTTTTTACATCAATTAAAATTACTAGCATCTGTGGGCGAAAGACAGAAAAATAAATAATTTTGCTGGAAATGTCGCACGCAAAGTCGAATAAACGATCGAGTGAAAATTTATGGCAAACACATCTGTCGTTCCTTGTAAATTTCATGAGATGTAGTAACTTGTAACATTTCCCTAAGCCTTTAAAAGCCTACCCCTTTTAAACAGCAAAGGACATATTTTATCTAAGGATAATACACATCTGTTCCACTTTCTCGGATTACACTGATTAACTATTCAATTTAATCACAACTTGAATGATTAAATATGAAATCAAATATTCTATGCTATAGTTGATTATAAAATATTCGACTAATCGAAATGTCTTTAAAACAGAAAAAAATTGGTATCACAATATCTATTATTAATATTACATGGCAATTCGATGACCGCTCGTGGATGTTCGGCGGCGGGGCAACGGAAGAAAATTTGACCGAAAGTGCAACGAAAAATACTTACAAATATAATATAACTAAAAAAAAACTTGATAACTTACGAAAAAAGGGACACATTTTCAAAAATTAAAGTTAGTTTTTAAAGTAATTTCGTTAATATATACATATAAAAAATAGATAATTTTGTACGTCTTTAAATATTTATTTACAAGTAAAAAAACAAAAACTTAAAACATTCATTTAAAAAAAAAAAAACATAACTTACGCAAAAATTTACACATCCAAAAAAGTTAATTCTAAAAGCAAATGTTTTGTGAATGTATTCAAATTTGTGTGAAATTCTATTATATCAGTATTTTTTTTTTTAGATTTTTAGTCAAGTAACTTTCAACCAAAAAATGAACACATTTTCAAAAATGAAAGTTAGTTTTAAAGTTAGTCGTTCTGTGAATATGTTAAAATATTCAAGGAACTTACTTTTTGTTTTCAATTTTTCGTTTTGGTTTGTTTAAGTGTTACTTAACTTAAAGTATTAATTTTCAAAAATGCATAACTCACGCAAAAATTGATACATTTTCAAAAAAACGTAGTTAATTCTAAAGGCAGATGTTTTGTATTATCACTATTTTTTTTAAACATTAATTTAAAAAAAATCACACCCAAAAATAAACACACTTTCAAAAATTACAGTTAGTTTTAAAGGTGCTCGTTCTGTGGATGTATAAAAATATTTAAGGAACTCAATTTTGTTTACGATTTTTGGTTTGTTTAAGTGTTAACAAAAATTGACTCATTTTCAAAAATCTAAGTTAGTAATTTTAAAGGTACATGTATTATGATTAATTATGATTCATATCAGTATTATTTTTTCCCCATTTTTTCGCTGTTCAAATATTTGACAATAAAAAAAACATTTTTAAAATTTTATAACTCTCGCAGAAATTGATTCATTTTCAAAAATCAAATTAATGTTCAAATTTTTGAGCAATTTTTAAATCCCCTGACGAATTTTTCCAATTCAAACGTCAAAATCTAGAGAATTTTATGTTCTTTAAAAAAGCATGCAAACTTTTTAAAATATATTTTTTTAAGAGTTCAAATTGCAGTTTTTTTTTTGGTGCTGCGAGCAAATTATTTTTGAAAATTCAAATTTTACAAGCATGTAACTTCTGAATTCCTTAACGGATTTTTCCAATCGAAACGTCAAAATCTAGCGGATTTTATGTTCTTTAAAAAAGCATTCAAATATCTAAAAATATTTTTTCTAGTGTTCACACTGCAGTTTTTTATGCGGCCAGCAAATTATTTTTGAAAATTAAAATTTTACAAGCGTATAACTTCTGAATTCTTTGACGGATTTTTCCAATCGAAACGTCAAAATATGCCGAATTTTAATATTCTTTAAAAAATCATTCAAACATCTAAAAATATTTTTTTCTTAAGTGTTCAAATTGCAGTTTTTTTTATGCGGCGAGCAAATGATTTTCGAAAGATCAAATTTTATAAGCGCGTAATTTCTGAATTCTTTAACGGATTTTTTCAATCGAAACGTCGAAATCTAGCGAATTTTATGTTCTTTAAAAAAGCATTCAAACATCTGAAAATATTTTTTTCTTAAGTGTTCAAATTGCAGTTTTTTATACTAAGTGCAAATTAGTTTTGAAAATCCTAATTTTACAAGCGCGTAACTTCTAAATCGTTTAACGGCTTTTTTTAATCGAAACGTTAAAATATGCTGAATTTTATGTTTTTTAAAAAACATTCAAACATCTAAAAATATTTTCTTCTTAAGTGTCCAAATTGCAGTTTTTTTAAAACTGCAAGCAAATTATTTTTGTGAATACAAATTTTACAAGCGCGTTACTTCTGAATCCTTCGACGGATTTTTCTGAAACGTCAAAATCTAGAAAAGTTTATGTTCTTTAAAGAAAGCATTGCAACATTTAAAAATATTTTTTTCTAAAGTTTTCAAATTGCAGTTTTTTATGCGGCAAGCAAATTATTCTTAAAAATTCAAATTTTACAAGCGCGTAACTTCTGAATTCTTTAGCGGATTTTTCCAATAGTAACATCAAAATCTGGTGAATTTTATGTTCTTTAAAAAACATTCAAACATCTGAAAATATTTTTTTCTTAAGTGTACAAATTGCAGCTTTTTTATACTAAGTGCAAATTATTTTAGAAAATCCAAATTTTACAAGCGCGTTACTTTTGAATCCTTTGACGGATTTTGCCAATTGAAACGTCAAAATTTAGCGATTTTTTTATTCAGAAAAAAAGCATAGTGGCTCTACCATCCAAATGTTCCACCAGCCGCCACTGAGTCAACGCACATTTATCCGTTCCATGCCGTACCGATTAATGTGCATTGACTCGTTTACAACTGTGTTGAGCAATTTTATCCGATGCGTGCCGTCCGTCCGATTCCGACAAGTGTGCGCGTAGCTTAAAACAGACAAATCTTGGTATCACATTATCTGTTAATTATATTACATGGCATATAAACTTGCGTACATAGAAATTGGCCCACTGTAAACTTTTGACTTTAACTATTTTTTTAGCAACTATCTATCAGATCAAAACAATATATGCCGTTTGAAAGATGATTTAATATTCTTCAATATGATTTAAAATTTATCAAGAGTGCTTATAGTTTATAATAGTTTCTAAAAAAAAATTGTTAAAGTCAAAAGTTTATTGTGGGCCGATTTCTACGCACGCAAGTTTATTTCGGCCCTTGTCGATCGATTGCGTTATAAAAATTAAAATTAAAAAAGATGTTTTTCATTAAATACATATTCAGTATTCAGTATTCTTTATTGGTGGAGTAGATTAAAATTATAATATTCAGTCAAATACATTAAAATACAATAAAACCTAAGCTAAATATTTTTAACAAATTTTCTTTATACGTTTTATTGATCTCTCGTTGCACACTTGGTAAACAAATTTAAGTAATGCAATTATAAAAGCACTTGATTGTTGTAAACAGTCAAGTGCTTCTATCATTTCAATTTTAACAAGGGAAAAACTTTAGAGCAACTTCACACGTGAATCGATTCCCAATTTGCCAAATTTTACAGATACGTCAAGCCACGAGTTCGATCGCAATAATTTCCGAGAGGTTCTGGGATAACCGGAATGAAGTCAATCGAATTTTCTGGCGAAAACTACCACATTCGCACCGAATATATTCGCCTCGAACGAAAGGGAAAGTGCTAAACTTGGACGATAAAAACGTACATTTTCCTTGTCATTACACAAGGAATGTGACCAACTTCGCCCCTTCCTCCTGTGGTTATCGTTTAATAAATAACCTCGATGAAAATAGAAATCCGATGCTTATTTTTATGATATTTCTATATACAGGGTGCGCCAAAAGTTACTGCATACGTTTATTTTCTAATTTAAAGAAAATATTCGATCTTTGTTCTTCAAATGCATTTTTTTCACTCCGAAAATATTTTTTAACCAGTTTGACGAGTATATTCGTCATGAAAAATGGCAATATTTTGTGTTATATCGAGTATATATTTGAAGTGATTGTATGTTTTATTTTGCAACTTAATTTTAACATATTTATCATCTTCATATTTAAAATAATTTGTCAAATATTGTCTCCAATTTATTACAATTTTTTTATGACTTATGTAAACCTTTCGGTAATGACATTAATAAACCTACTTACTTACTTATAAACACAAAATATTCATTTCTTCTGTTTTGAAAAATTGACAATATGACAAGTACCTTCACATAACACAAAATATTGCCAATTTGTTCATGACGAGTATTTTCGTCTCACAGTTAACTGGTTAAATATCGTTTGAAATGACAATACATCAAATGATATATTTTTTTTAATATAATGGTGTAATAATACTTTGTGTAGAAAATAAACTCAAGAAAAATGTAAAAAAACGAAAAAAAATAGTTATGCAGGCAAGTCATAATTGGTATAAGTAGTCAATAAAGATAATATTGATAGAGGTAGCCATTTTGATACTTGCAACTATTAATAAAACAAGAATATTATGCGCTTCATAATAATCGAGGACAAAATTGTAAAATTAACGCATTCCAGATATTTTTTTTCTAATTCAGAAAATGAAAGGATTACTTTTAGCGCACCCTGTACACGTTATCCAATGGTAGAATGCTCATTATGCTTACATTTGCTTCGATAGGTAATTAATTATATATGCATGCAGCATGCATATTTCTGCATAATTGTACGTTCCAGACAAACTGCTCTATTTTGCTTGAAGTTTCGGGATTTTAAGTCGAAATTAGTACGGTTGAACGGAGAAGGCGATTTAATTCGCGAGAAAATTCATAATTAAAAGGTGATCAATAGTCTGACGTGGAAAAAACAGATCGTGCATGAATTTGGAGATGACGTAAGTTCAATTTTCACGATAACAAAGGGTGTCGACAATTATTTAATTTGCGTCCACAAAAAAGATTTCTAAAAAAGCCTCAAAAGTCTTGAAAAAAGAGCCAAGAAAAAAAATCCCGATTACAAGGTTTTGGAAAAAAACGTGAAAAAAAAGACCTGATGTAAAAGTTCTGATAAAAATTCCTTAAAAAAGTCCTGAAAAAAATGTCCCGAAAAAATGTCACAAAAAACGCCCTGAAAGAAAGTTCTGAAAAAATAATCCTGAAATTGGGATATATTTCAGGATTATTATTATTTAAAAGATTTGAAAAAAGTCCCGAAAATAAATTATTGAAAAAAGTCCTGAAAAAGATTCCCAAAAAATGACCCGAAAAAGTCCTGAAAAAAGTCTGAAAAAATAATACTAAAAAAAATCCCGAAAAGATTGGAAAAAAGTCCTGAATAATGTCCCGAAAATAAGTCCCAAAAATAATTTATTGAAAAAAAATCCTAAAAATAAAACCCTGAAAAAAGACCCGAAAAAAGTCTGAAAAAATAATACTAAAAAATCCCGAAAAGATTGGAAAAAAAGTCTTGAATAATGCCCCGAAAATATATTATTGACAGAAAGTCCTAAAAATAAAGTATTGAAAAAATAGTCCTAAGCAACAAGTCCGAAAAAGACGAAAAAAATAACCCTAAGAGAAAGTTCTGAAAAAATAATCCTAAAAAAACCCAAAAGTATTGGGAAAAAAGTCCTGAATAATGTCTCGAAAATGAATGATTGAAAAAAAGTCCTGAAAATGAATGATTGAAAAAAAGTCCTGAAAATAAATACTTAAAAAAATAGTCCTGACCAAAAAGTTCTAAATAAAAACCGAAAAAAGTGCTAGGAACAAGTTCTTAAAAAATAATCATAAAAAATTTCCAAACCGATTTGAAAAAATTCCTGAATAATGACTCGGAAATAAATTATTGAAAAAAAGTCCTGAAAAGTCTTGAAAAAATAGTCCTGAGCAAAATTTCCTAAAGAAAACCCGAAAAACCGTGCTAAGAAAAAATTCTGAAAAATAATCCTAAAAATATCTCAAAACGATTGGAAAAAAGTCCTGAATAATGTCCCGAAAAAGAATTATTGAAAAAAAGTCTTGAAAAATAAAGTAGTCTTGAAGAAATAGTCCTGGGCAAAAAATTCTAAATAAAAACCGAAAAAAATACTAAGAACAAGTTCTGAAAAGATTATTCTAAAAAATATCCCAAAACGATGTGAAAACAGTTCTGAATAATATCCCGAAAATAAAATCTTGAAAAAATAGTCCTGAGCAAAAATTCATAACGAAAAACCAAAAAAATGTGATAAGAAAAAGTTCTGAAAAAAGAATCATAAAAAATATCCCAAAACGATTTGAAAAAAGTTCTGATTAATGTCCCAAAAATAAGTCTCGAAATTAAACTACTGAAAAAAGTCCTAAAAATAAAGTATTGAAAAAATAGTCCCGAGCAGAGTCCCAAAAAACCGAAAAAAAGTCCTAAATAAAGTTCTGAAAAATAATCCTACAAATATTCCAATACGACTGGAAAAAAGTCCTGAATAATGTCCCGAAAACAAAATATTGAAGAAAAGTCTTCAAAAAATAGCCCTAAGAAAAATTTCTAAAGAAAAAATGCCAAAAAAAGTCCTGAAAAAATAATCCCAAAATATATCCCAAAAAGATTGGAAAAACAGTCCTGAATAATGTCCCGACAATCAATTATTGAAATATAGTCCTGAAAATAAAGTTTTGAAGAAATAGTCCTGAGCAAAAAGTCCTAAAAAAACTGAAAAAAGCCCTAAAAAAATCCCTAGAAAGGTTAGAAAATAGTCCTGAATAATGTCCCGACAATAAATTATTGAAAAATAGTCCTGAATAATGTCCCGACAATAAATTATTGAAAAATAGTCCTGAAAAGAAAGTCTTGAAAAAAAACCGAAAAAATCCCAAAAAAAAATTCTGAAAAATAATCCTAAAAAATATTTGGAAGAGTCCTGACTAATGTACCGAAAATAAATTACTGAAAAAAAGTCCTGAAAATAAAGTCTTGGAAAAATAGTCCTGAGCAAGAATTCATAAAGAAAAAAACAAAAAAAAAGTGCTAAGAAAAAGTTCTGAAAAAATAATCCTAAAAAATATCCCAAAAAAATTTGAACAAAAAGTTCTGAATAGTCCTGAAAATAAAGTCTTGAAGAAATAGTCCTGATCAAAAAATTCTAAAGAAAAACCGAAGTACTAAGTTCTGAAAAAATAATTCTAAAATATCGGAAAATTGTCCGGAAAATAAGTCTCGACAGTAAATTATTGAAAAACAGTCCGGAAAATAAATTCCTAAAAAAAACCGAAAAAAAAATCCTAAGAAAAAGTTCTAAAAAATTATTCTAAAAAATATTTGGAAGAGTCCTGAATATTGTCCTAAACATAAATTACTGAAAAAAAGTCCTGAAAATTAAGTCTTGGAAAAATACTGCTGAGAAAAAAGTCCTAAAAAAAGAGAAAAGTCCTAAAAAAACGAAAAAAGTCCTAAGATAAAATTCGGAAAAAATAATCCTAAGAAAAATCCAAAAAGATTTGAAAAAGTCCTGAAGAATATCGCCAAAATAAATCCCGAAAATAAATTACTGAAAAAAAGTCCTAAAAAAATCCTAAAGTTTTGAAAAAAAAAGACATAAAAGTTCTGAAAAAATATTTTTAAATAAAATATTTCAATTTATTTGTTTTAATATCTGTTTGAATGTTTTTTTTTTAATTTCATTTATTGAGACACAGCGCGCACAGACAAACACATAGACACATTTTTTCTTCAGAAATCGTTTAAATCACCACTAAGGGACCTCAAAACTGATTTTTTTCTATGGTAACACCACAAGAGGTTAGAATTTGGCCGGATAAATTTTACTTTGATACAAATTTCAAGAATGAAAATTTTGCCTAATCGCAACTCTCTCGAGAAATTAGCTACGAAATGACGAGTAGTTAAAATAAAATTTATCCTGCAGAAATTATAATATATAATTTCAAATAATTGAGAATTGTCACGGTGAAGGTAAATGAAGTTTATCCACTTGCAAATTTGTATATATCTTTTTATAACCCACTGGCAAAATTTTAGCTACCTTTTCCGCTTGCAAAACCGCTTATTTTAAATTCGCATTTTTATACATGAAAAAAATAGATTTAAAAATCTTTGATGTGCGGATGTTGATAATTTAGTTTACTACCTACTTTGATCTTTCAGAGTGACTTTAATAATTAACCATATCCGATTGCAAACTGAAGGTTGTTCCTTCGTGTGTGTCTCGCCACGTTTTGTCCCACAAATAGAATCGCAAACAGCTTTGATCTCTTACAAGTAATAGTAAATATTGCGAAGTAAAACAAAATTCATAGTTTTAGAAATAAAAAAATACATTACCATAAACATCGATTTTTATCACATTATGTATGTGGTTATTTATTAATCAGGATTTAGACATTCGCTGTATTTGCTCAAGTTTTTTTTTTTAGAATAAAACATAAACTTTAATCGATCGCATGATAACGATAAATATTTGTTTTAAATTTCTATAAGTAGTTTGTTTGTTTGTTCGTTTATCAACGGGTTAAGACCATAGTACATATATTGTTTAAAAAAAATAAGGACATAACGTACAGATTAAAAAGTAATAAAACCGTATACAATTTAAAATCAAAATACTTAAAACAATATAATAAATAGAAGTATTAGTTTTAAGTATTATGGCCGTTATTATTTTGCCTTGACGTATCTACAATGTTATCGCAATTATAATGTTTCATTCAAAGACAATAAACTATTATTATTATTATTATTATTTACTAGCACGATTTTCGGTGTGTTTAATGCCCCTAAAAATATTTAACGGTTTACCGGGGGCAATTTAATCTCTTCCCTCTGCAAATTTCAAAAAAACAGTATTTGCAATATTTGTTTAGATTGCAAATAGAGTTACGCTTTTAATATTATTTGTTAATGGTTTCATCCTCATTTCATTTATGCTTTATTCAAATAAACACTGATTTTAATTGTTTATTGATTTAAACTAGTTTTCATTTATTTTCATGTTTCGATTGTCCGAACGCTATTTTATTTTGTGTTACTGACGTCGTTATTATTTATAATTATTTATACAATTTATACAATGATTTAATTGTTTGCACGTACCTACATTATTTAAATTTGTTTTACTGACACCATTTTGACGTATGCGTTATTTTATTTTATTTTATTTTTTTTACTTTTTTCACACATTACTTTATGTCATTGCGTTTCTCATGATGACTTAGTCTTAAAGGTTATGGGATCTTTAGTTATATATTTAATTTAGATTTCATTAGAACATTAACCATATTATATATACCGGGTGTGCCACTGAAGCGGCAAAGTAACTTTTTGGCCTTATATATTTAAGATAGAAAAACATGATTTATATAAAAGTTGTGGACAATGATCGTTTTTCAATAGACATGGATTTTTGAAAATTTTCGTTTTAATTTTTTGAGCATTTTAACGAAAACATCGCGGAAGAAAATATAAAACATGCAGGAAAAATTCCATAAAAATTATCCTCAATGGCCGAAATATCACTTATTAAAAATAAATTTGGTTTTTGTAAATACAACCATTTTTAATAGATATGGATTTTTGAAAATTTTCGTTTAAATTTTTTGAGCACATGAACAAAAACATCGCAGAAAAAAATATAAAAAGAGTAGGAAAAATTCCATAAAAAATCATCCTCAATGTCCGAAGTATCGCTTATTCAGAATCAATTTGTTTTTTGTAAATTCAACAATTTTCAATAGAGATATAGATTTTTGAAAATTTTTGTTTTAATTTTTTGAGCACCTAAACAAAAACATTGCAGAAAAAAATATAAAAAACGCAGGAAAAATTCCATAAAAAATCATCCTTAATGTCCGAAGTATTGCTTATTAAAAATAAATTTGGTTTTTGTACATACAACCATTTTCACTAGAGATATGGATTTTTGAAAATTTTTGTTTTAATTTTTTGAGTACCTGAACAAAAACATCGCAGAAAGAAATATAGAAAGAGCAGGAAAAATTCCATAAAAAATCATCCTGAATGATCGAAGTACCGCTTATTCAAAATTAGTTTGGTTTTTGTAAATTCAACCAATTTCATTTTTGAAAATTGTTTTAATTTTTTTAGCACCAGAACAAAAACATCACAGAAAAAAATATAAAAAACGCAGGAAAAATTCCATAAAAATAATCCTCAATGGCCGAAGTATCGCTTATTCAAAATCAATTTGTTTTTTGTAAATTCAACAATTTTCAATAGAGATATGGATTTTTGAAAATTTTTGTTTTAATTTTTTGAGCACCTGAACAAAAACATCGCAGAAAAAAATATAAAAAGAGCAGGAAAAATTCCATAAAAATCATCCTCAATGGCCGAAGTATCCGCTCATTCAAAATCAATTGGGTTTTCGTAAATTTAACAATTTTCAATAGAGATATGGATTTTTGAAAATTTTTGTTTAAATTTTTTGAGCATTTTAACGAAAACATCGCGGAAGAAAATATAAAACATGCAGGAAAAATTCCATAAAAAAATATCCTCAATGGTCAAAGTACCGCTTATTTAAAATCAATTTAGTTTTTGTAAATTCAACAATCTTCAATAGAGATATGGATTTTTGAAAATTTTCGTTTAAATTTTTTGAGCACCTAAACAAAAACATCGCAGAAAAAATATAAAAAGAGCAGGAAAAAATCCATAAAAATCATCCTCAATGGCCGAAGTATCGCTCATTCAAAATCAATTTGGTTTTCGTAAATTTAACAATTTTCAATAGAGATATCGATTTTTGAAAATTTTTGTTTAAATTTTTTGAGCATTTTAACGAAAACATCGCGGAAGAAAATATAAAACATGCAGGAAAAATTCCATAAAAAAATATCCTCAATGGTCAAAGTACCGCTTATTCAAAATCAATTTAGTTTTTGTAAATTCAACAATTTTCAATAGAGATATGGATTTTTGAAAATTTTCGTTTAAATTTTTTGAGCACCTGAACAAAAACATCGCAGAAAAAATATAAAAAGAGCAGGAAAAAATCCATAAAAATCATCCTCAATGGCCGAAGTATCGCTCATTCAAAATCAATTTGGTTTTCGTAAATTTAACAATTTTCAACAGAGATATGGATTTTTGAAAATTTTTGTTTAAATTTTTTGAGCATTTTAACGAAAACATCGCGGAAGAAAATATAAAACATGCAGGAAAAATTCCATTAAAAAATATCCTCAATGGTCAAAGTACCGCTTATTCAAAATCAATTTAGTTTTTGTAAATTCAACAATTTTCAATAGAGATATGGATTTTTGAAAATTTTCGTTTAAATTTTTTGAGCACCTGAACAAAAACATCGCAGAAAAAATATAAAAAGAGCAGGAAAAAATCCATAAAAATCATCCTCAATGGCCGAAGTATCGCTCATTCAAAATCAATTTGGTTTTCGTAAATTTAACAATTTTCAACAGAGATATGGATTTTTGAAAATTTTTGTTTAAATTTTTTGAGCATTTTAACGAAAACATCGCGGAAGAAAACATAAAACATGCAGGAAAAATTCCATAAAAAAATATCCTCAATGGTCAAAGTACCGCTTATTCAAAATCAATTTAGTTTTTGTAAATTCAACAATTTTCAATAGAGATATGGATTTTTGAAAATTTTCGTTTAAATTTTTTGAGCACCTGAACAAAAACATCGCAGAAAAAAATATAAAAAGAGCAGGAAAAAATCCATAAAAATCATCCTCAATGGCCGAAGTATCGCTCATTCAAAATCAATTTGGTTTTCGTAAATTTAACAATTTTCAACAGAGATATGGATTTTTGAAAATTTTTGTTTAAATTTTTTGAGCATTTTAACGAAAACATCGCGGAAGAAAACATAAAACATGCAGGAAAAATTCCATAAAAAAATATCCTCAATGGTCAAAGTACCGCTTATTCAAAATCAATTTAGTTTTTGTAAATTCAACAATTTTCAATAGAGATATGGATTTTTGAAAATTTTCGTTTAAATTTTTTGAGCACCTGAACAAAAACATCGCAGAAAAAAATATAAAAAGAGCAGGAAAAATTCCATAAAAAAATCATCATCAATAGCCGAAGTATCGCTTATTAAAAATAAATTTGGTTTTTGTAAATTTAACAATTTTCAATAGAGATATGGATTTTTGAAAATTTCGTTTAAATTTTTTGAGCACCTGGACAAAACTTCGCAGAAAAAAATATAAAAAGAGCAGGAAAAATTCCATAAAAAATCATCATCAATGGCCGAAGTATTGCTTATTAAAAATAATTTTGGTTTTTGTAAATTTAACAATTTTCAATAGAGATATGGATTTTTGAAAAATTTTGTTTTAATTTTTTGAGCACCTGAACAAAAACATCGCAGAAAAAAATATAAAACATGCAGGCAAAATTCTATAAAAAATTATCCTCAATAGCCGAAGTACCTCTTATTAAAAATTAGTTTGGTTTTTGTAAATTCAACCAATTTTAATAGAGATATGGATTTTTGAAAATGAAAATTGTTTTAATTTTTTGAGTACCTGAACAAAAACATCGCAGAAAAAAATATAAAAAGAGCAGGAAAAATTCCATAAAAAATCATCCTCAATGGCCGGAGTATTGCTTATTAAAAATAAATTTGGTTTTTGTAAATTTAACAATTTTCAATAGAGATATGGATTTTTGAAAATTTTCGTTTAATTTTTTTAAGCACCTGAACAAAAACATCGCAGAAAAAAATATAAAAAAAGGCAGGAAAAATTCCATAAAAATAATCCTCAATGGCCGAAGTATCGCTTATTAAAAATAAATTTGGTTTTCGTAAATACAACCGTTTTCAATAGAAATATGGATTTTTGAAGATTTTTGTTTTAATTTTTTGAGCACCTGAACAAAAACATCGCAGAAAAAAATATAAAAACGCAGGAAAAATTCCATAAAAATAATCCTCAATGGCCAAAGTATCGCTTATTAAAAATACATTTGGTTTTTGTAAATACAATTATTTTCAATAGAGATATGGATTTTTGAAAATTTTCGTTTAAATTTTTTTAGCACCTGAACAAAAACATCGCATAAAAAAATATAAAAAGAGCAGGAAAAATTCCATAAAAAATCATCATCAATGGTCGAAGTATCGCTTATTAAAAATTAATTTGGTTTTTGTAAATTTAACAATTTTCAATAGAGATATGGATTTTTGAAAATTTTCGTTTAAATTTTTTGAGCACTTTAACAAAAACATCGCAGAAGAAAATATAAAACATGCAGGCAAAATTCTATAAAGTATTGTTATCATTATATATATAATTATGCTTTGCGTTATTAATTAGGCTTATAAGAATAATTGTGTAAATGAATTAAAAAACAGTTGTTTGCATTAATAGACTCGGAAACGTGTGATTTGAAATTTTTCATTAGAGTAAATTCAATAAATCGCACACTCGCATAAAATCTGGTTATGAGTGCAATTCTGTCGGAAATAAAGTGAGAGAGAGTAAGCTCTGAATGGCCCATGAAATAACGGCGATACACGTGTGACTGCAATTTTGTATTTATAGTTGGAAGTTTAAAGTTGTGTATTTTTAAAACTTAATTTTTACTACACCCAATGTAGATATTACAAATAAATTGTTAAGACGAAATGCTTTATAGTTCTTCGTTCATTACGAACTGGAAATCCTACCGACTGCGCCAAAATATACGTAACACATATTCTTGGTCTTTTTAGTATTAACTTTGTAACGTTATGGGATGGTAGGACAAAGCTCAACTAATGACTCTGCCACTTAGTACGTTACATTAGAATTAGGGTATGATATAAAATAACTGCTTATCTTTCTTTTGCTGGTTTATTATGACTAAGAAAACACGTACTAATTAAATTAGGTACTTTCAGTCTCTGATATTTTTTTTAATATATATATATTTTTCTCGTTTCCCAAGTTACGGCACCATCTGCCTCGGATTTCTACTGCTTCTATGCTCAAGGCGTCCCCGCAACTTAATCACCGGATAATTTTAATAACCAAATGAACGAATATGGAATGTCTGGTCGCAGTTTTGCAGCTGCATACAAAGATAACAATGCGAGGCGTCAACAGAAGGATGAAAAACAACTTGATTGCAATTTCAGCAAAGTGGTTTGTAAGAAGCTTTTTCTAGTCTTTGTTTGATAAAATTGAATACATGCAATACATAACGGCAATAAAAACTCTTACATGAATATAATACTGTACAGAGGTATTAAAGAAAAATAAATCTTAAGTTTATTCATACAGTGCGATCAATCAAACAATTATTTAGATAAAAAAAATCTTTTGAGATGTTTCTAGAGGTTCAAAAATATTTTTATTCACAAAATGGAATATAAAATATAATCGTAAATTTGTTGGGTGATTAACTTTAATTATATTTTGTTTTGCACATATTATAGTAACAGGATATGTAAAGTTAATAAATAAATAAATAAATAACTATTACGATTGTCAATATAAATATTAATTATTAAGTTGAATCAATAATTTGAGAAATTTAGAGAACGGATTGTAAATGTCAATAGAATATCTTTCGCTCAACATTTCAATCGTTGCTCAAATATATATTTACACGAAAATGCGATGAACTGCAAGCTGCAATAAGGTGTGATTAACTATGTAATAGGAATAGTTTCAGATGGAACGTGGTTCCGGCAATTTTCTACTTGTATATCATTGAATCTAACTTGAAAGTTTTAAGTGGCCATTAGTCTTCGGGGAATATAAATTTATCCGTTTCGTCATTCGCTCGTGAAAAATACTCTTAATGGGATGAAACTTTAATTCCAGCTTAAATATGTTATTAATTAAGTTTTGTGTGCAGCCCTGTATAGTAATTTTAGCCCTCGATAAATTTCACATGTATCTTGATTAGATAAATGTAGGTATGTACAGTAACCAGCCACACATAAATTTTTGAGGGAAGTACTTAAATATTCATTAATTCTGGTTTTGATCTTACGAGAATATTTTTATTATCGCGAATACGGGCGCAATCCATCTTAGGGTAATATTTTTAATGGTCGCGAATACGGCGGCATTCATTAGGCAAGCGTTCTTAATTTAATTTTTTCTATTCATTTTAAATAAAACACTTTTGTTGATATCACACGATTTATTAATAGCGACTATAGTTTCGATCACGTACTAATCGATTAAACTAAAAGTTTAGTTTACTTTGATGATCAGTACGTGATCGAAACTATAGTCGTTATTAATAAATCGTGTGATTAAACAAGAGTTTTATTTATAATTCAAAATGTATCACGAAGTAAACGCCTCCAGTGTCATTCATTATTTTTATTTTATATGTATTGAAAAAATGGATCTTCGCCGCGATTCGCTCTAGTGCGCGATGGTCTTTATGCCCACTCACTTGTCAACTGTTTCATCTAGGCAAAATGACAAACAATTAAGTGTTTCAAAATAGTTTAATATTGTCCAGAATCCTCGGGTGTGAAGTGATTGTGAAAATACACAAACGAAGCTTTTAAAAATAGGTTATTCTAAATTTTACGCATAAAACTGGCGCAGTCTGTAGGATTCAAAATAGTTGAGTATTTTCTAGAGTTCTCGAGCGTGTAGTGATTGTGAAAATACCAAAACAAAGTTAAAAAAAATGGGTAATTGTATTCTAAATTTTACACGTAAAACCGGCGCAGTCGGTAAGATTTAAAATAGTTTAGAATTGTCCAGAGCCCTCGCATGTGCAGTAATTGTGAAAATGCGCATACGAAACTTCTTTAAAAAGGTAGGACGTGTCAAACGATGCAATAGGCTAAATTATCGATGCACGTTGTAAGTCCATGTTCTCATAGGTGAAAAATACTGGTTTCGGTGACTATGAGAGGTCAATGAGAGCCACATTCTGGTTTTTCACGTGATATAGAAAGCCACACCATAGTTACATAATATTCTACACACAAATTAATACGGTAACATTATTCCACTTTGAATAGAATCTCCCTCCAATTTCAACATCCTTAAACGTAACCCTTCGTAACATCAAAATACAAATTCCCAAACTACACACGTTCGAATCATCCGCTCCATCTCGTAAGCATGACCTTTGCTAAACATCTAAATTCGTAACAATTAAATTCGACAAACAGTAACCAGGATAGAAAGCACCTTTCGTCTCATTTCAATTACAAAAGTTAAATACTATTACGATCGTTATAATTTCCTTAATCAAAACTTTTAATAACGATAGAATCGGGAAATACATCTAACAAAAACTTCACGCGCATTATAATAACGAACTCTAAATTATGCACTGGCAGTTCAGAGGATTAAGAACTTTTTCAGAAGCGAAGAATATCGCACTCGGAATGTTATATAATGAAATAATGGTGGGGAAAGGGGGAGAGTCGAAGTGAATTATTGAAGGTAAAATTTATTTCCGTTGCAGAAACCGGACAGAAGTTTTATATTTTATTGGCAAAAGTTTAAATGCGGACGATTACAAACTAGTTCATTATTTCGTTTCTATGGTTACTCGTGCGTTTTTTTTTTCTCTACTTTGTTTTAATAATGGACTTATTGTTACATAGCAACCGAATTATCTGGGGAAATTTTTCATATATTTAAGAGCTCAATTCCGAGAATATTTATAACGAAGTTTGTGGAAAGTAGAAAACAGCAATAAATTTCATAATTTACTCGACGTAGAAACGTGTGTTAAATTTTAAAATGTCATTCCACAAAAACAATTAAATTATTTTTAGCAAAATTTACTTGTCGCTACTGGTTTTGACATCAGTAAAATTGATATTAACGATAATTCATAGGATAATTGTACCGCTCTCGGGTTAATATGCGATACATCTACCCATCATTGGGTGTGAAATGTAAACATAACCTTCAATTTCTTTTTGTATGTATAAATTGGCATCGAGAGCATAGCGTAAATTTTAAATTCCCGGCGCGTCCACCATACATTTTCTATTTTTTAACTTAATTATACATTTCATTAAAAGAGGATAATTAGTTCAGGAATTGTAGTTAATTTGGAATATTGACATCCTCTAAAATCAATTTCTATGTAAATACGAGGCGCCCTAAGGAATTTATTCAAAGACGAGGAGGGACGATCCCCAAAGTTTCACAATTTAATTCTTTAAAAAAAAAAAAATACTTGAAATAAAATCAATTTGAACAGTATTTTTTTCTTAAAATTATGTATTGCTAACGAATCTACGCAACAATACAATTTATAAATAATTCATAAACATGATTAAATCTTTCGATGCAATTCAGACAAGCATCTGTCCAATCAGAATCCTACCTTTGGGTGAATTCAAATCTAATCCACCCACACAGGATATGCATTGCAATTACAGGAAATGATCCGATTTTCTTAAATTATCAGGATGAATAATATTGGATTTAAATTGTGGAGTTTCGCCTGCCCTTAAATTCGTTTGTTCCCTAATGAACTCTCTGATTTATTTCTGGATTTAGCTGATTTGAAGTAATTCAGATAATGTAATAACCGGAAGGATGGAATACCTCTTAAGGGATTAATTAAATTTCTGACGAAAGTAAGAATCGAGAGTGATATATTTATATGAAAAATATGGATCAGATTTCCGCTTTTACTTAATTAATTTAAATTTTATTATGCAATGTTATTTGATAATAATAATAACAATAGTATTTATTCCAAACAGGTTCATAAACCTAATTACATGGAATACAAAAATGTTTACTAAATCGAAACATAGATTCTTAAAAATAATATATATATAAAATTATGAACGAATATTAACTTGATCATGTTCCTCTACATTCATCTAGTTTTTTTTATTTGTAAATAAGTAAAAAACATTGTAAAACATTCGGGATACAGGTAATTTTTTTTTTTATCAAAAAAGCATGCAATAAAAGGGAAACTACTGGCTAAAAAAACTGCATCTTTCTATAAAAAAAATGTTAAAATCATTCAAAGAGAAATTAGCTTTAAAAACTCAAGATTTGCAGAAAAACAATCGATTCTAACAATCATACTAGTCAGAAACAAAACGACAATCATTAAAATTCAAAGTGTGAAAACGAAAAATGCATTCGACGATTTGAAAGATATTGTAAAAAATTTATCAAACGAGGATTTAGCTTCAAATGCTTAAGATCTACAGAAAAACAATCAATGTTTGATTCCCCGTTAAAACAATTGCTTTATCCTAGATGGAAATAAAACTACAATCATCAAAATTCGAAGTGTGGAAAGGAAAAATGCATTCGACGATCTGAAATATTGTACAAAATTAATCAAACGAAGAATTAGTTTCAAATGTTCAAGATCTTCAGAAAACAATCAATGTTCGGTTCTCCTTTAAAACAATTGCCTCATCCTAGGTAATAAGAAAAACTACAACCTCAAAATTCGAAATATAAAAACGAAAAAATGCATTCGACTCTTTGAAAAATTGTAAAAAAATTATCAAACTAGAAATTAGCTCTTCAACGGCGCAAGATCTTCAGAAAACAATCAATGTTCGGTTCTCCTTTAAAACAATTGCCTTATCCTAGGTGTAAGAAAAACTACAACCTCCAAATTCGAAATATAAAAACGAAAAAATGCAATCAACGCTTTGAAAGATTGTAAAAAAATTATCAAACTAGAAATTAGCTCCTCAAAGGCTCAAGATCTTCAGCAAACAATCAATGTTTGATTCTCCTTTAAAACAATTGCCTCATCCTAGGTAATAAGAAAAACTACAACCTCCAAATTCGAAATATAAAAACAAAAAAATGCATTCGACGCTTTAAAAAATTGTAAAAAAATTATCAAACTAGAAATTAGCTCTTCAAAGGCTCAAGATCTTCAGAAAACAATCAATGTTCGGTTCTCCTTTAAAACAATTGCCTTATCCTAGGTGTAAGAAAAACTACAACCTCCAAATTCGAAATATAAAAACGAAAAAATGCATTCGACGCTTTGAAAAATTGTAAAAAATTTATCAAACTAGAAATTAGCTCTTCAAAGGCTCAAGATCTTCAGAAAACAATCAATGTTTGATTCTCCTTTAAAACAATTGCCTCATCCTAGGTATAAGAAAAATTACAACCTCCAAATTCGAAATATAAAAACGAAAAAATGCATTCGACTCTTTGAAAGATTGTAAAAAAATTATCAAACTAGAAATTAGCTCTTCAAATGCTCAAGATCTTCAGAAAACAATCAATGTTTGATTCTCCTTTAAAACAATTGCCTCATCCTAGGTAATAAGAAAAACTACAACCTCCAAATTCGAAATATAAAAACGAAAAAATGCATTCGACGCTTTGAAAAATTGTAAAAAATTTATCAAACTAGAAATTAGCTCTTCAAAGGCTCAAGATCTTCAGAAAACAATCAATGTTCGGTTCTCCTTTAAAACAATTGCCTCATCCTAGGTATAAGAAAAACTACAACCTCCAAATTCGAAATATAAAAACGAAAAAATGCATTCGACGCTTTAAAAAATTGTAAAAAATTTATCAAACTAGAAATTAGCTCTTCAAAGGCTCAAGATCTTCAGAAAACAATCAATGTTTGATTCTCCTTTAAAACAATTGCCTCATCCTAGGTATGAGAAAAACTACAACCTCCAAATTCGAAATATAAAAACGAAAAATGCATTCGACGCTTTAAAAAATTGTAAAAAAATTATCAAACTAGAAATTAGCTCTTCAAAGGCTCAAGATCTTCAGAAAACAATCAATGTTTGATTCTCCTTTAAAACAATTGCCTCATCCTAGGTAATAAGAAAAACTACAACCTCCAAATTCGAAATATAAAAACGAAAAAATGCATTCGACTCTTTGAAAAATTGTAAAAAAATTATCAAACTAGAAATTAGCTCTTCAAAGGCTCAAGATCTTCAGAAAACAATCAATGTTCGGTTCTCCTTTAAAACAATTGCCTCATCCTAGGTATAAGAAAAACTACAACCTCCAAATTCGAAATATAAAAACGAAAAAATGCATTCGACGCTTTAAAAAATTGTAAAAAATTTATCAAACTAGAAATTAGCTCTTCATAGGCTCAAGATCTTCAGAAAACAATCAATGTTCGGTTCTCCTTTAAAATAATTGCCTCATCCTAGGTAATAAGAAAAACAACAACCTCCAAATTCGAAATATAAAAACAAAAAAATGCATTCGACGCTTTGAAAGATTGTAAAAAAATTATCAAACTAGAAATTAGCTCTTCAAAGGCTCAAGATCTTCAGAAAACAATCAATGTTTGATTCTCCTTTAAAACAATTGCCTCATCCTAGGTAATAAGAAAAACTACAACCTCCAAATTCGAAATATAAAAACGAAAAATGCATTCGACTCTTTGAAAAATTGTAAAAAAATTATCAAACTAGAAATTAGCTCTTCAAAGGCTCAAGATCTTCAGAAAACAATCAATGTTCGGTTCTCCTTTAAAATAATTGCCTCATCCTAGGTAATAAGAAAAACTACAACCTCCAAATTCGAAATATAAAAACGATAAAATGCATTCGACTCTTTGAAAAATTGTACAAAAATTATCAAACTAGAAATTAGCTCTTCAAAGGCTCAAGATCTTTAGAAAACAATCGATGTTTGATTCTCCTTTAAAACAATTGCCTCATCCTAGGCATAAGAAAAACTACAACCTAAAAATTCGAAATATAAAAACAAAAAAATGCGTTCGACGCTTTGAAAAATTGTAAAAAAAATATCAAACTAGAAATTAGCTCTTCAAAGGCTTAAGATCTTCAGAAAACAATCAATGTTCGGTTCTCCTTTAAAACAATTGCCTCATCCTAGGTATAAGAAAAACTACAACCTCCAAATTCGAAATATAAAAACGAAAAAATGCATTCGACGCTTTAAAAAATTGTAAAAAATTTATCAAACTAGAAATTAGCTCTTCAAAGGCTCAAGATCTTCAGAAAACAATCAATGTTTGATTCTCCTTTAAAACAATTGCCTCATCCTAGGTATGAGAAAAACTACAACCTCCAAATTCGAAATATAAAAACGAAAAATGCATTCGACGCTTTAAAAAATTGTAAAAAAATTATCAAACTAGAAATTAGCTCTTCAAAGGCTCAAGATCTTCAGAAAACAATCAATGTTTGATTCTCCTTTAAAACAATTGCCTCATCCTAGGTAATAAGAAAAACTACAACCTCCAAATTCGAAATATAAAAACGAAAAAATGCATTCGACGCTTTGAAAGATTGTAAAAAAATTATCAAACTAGAAATTAGCTCTTCAAAGGCTCAAGATCTTCAGAAAACAATCAATGTTCGGTTCTCCTTTAAAATAATTGCCTCATCCTAGGTATAAGAAAAACTACAACCTCCAAATACGAAATATAAAAACAAAAAAATGCATTCGACGCTTTGAAAGATTGTAAAAAAATTATCAAACTAGAAATTAGCTGTTCAAAGGCTCAAGATCTTCAGAAAACAATCAATGTTTGATTCTCCTTTAAAACAATTGCCTCATCCTAGGTAATAAGAAAAACTACAACCTCCAAATTCGAAATATAAAAACGAAGAAATGCAATCGACGCTTTGAAAAATTGTAAAAAATTTATCAAACTAGAAATTAGCTCTTCAAAAGCTCAAGATCTTCAGAAAACAATCAATGTTTGATTGTCTCATCCTGGGCACTAGAAAAACTACAAACTCCAAATTTGAAGTGTAAAAAGGAAAAATGCATTCGACGATTTGAAAAATTGTAAAAAAATTAATTAAACTAGGAATTAGCTTCGAAGGCTCAAGATCTACAGAAAAGCGTTCAATGTTTGATTCTTTGCTAAAAAAAATGCCTCGTCATAGACAGAAACTACAACTATCCAAACTCGAAGTGTGGAAACAAAAATGCATCCGACGATTTGTAAAATTGTAAAAAAATAATAAAAAGAGGCACTGGCTTCAAAGGTTCAATACCTGTATAAAAACAATCAATGTTTAATTCTCCGTTAAAACAATTGCCGCATCCTAGGCAGAAAAAAAACTACAGCCGTCCAAAATCGAAAAAATGTTCAAACGTGTAATTTAAACGCGCAATTCAATATACAACGCACAATTACATAAACAAACCTCATCTTTTATTATCCGAGTGGCGAAATCTGAGGAAAAGGTGCAAAGAATACGATAATAGCGCCTGAATTCACATCTCCCTCCCCGACGTGTCAGCATTTGTGAATTTTATTCGGAGGACTCTTTGCGTATTCGGGTCTCTTTTAATTTCCTTACGCGGAAAGGGATCGACTGAGTGCTCGTTCATTTTATAAGGGAAGTTTTTATTTGTGTTTCTCGACAAAGTTTTGTTCCCGAAGAGTGTTAAGAAAAATTCGAGTGTAATTAGACTCCTAGACGAAATATAGTACTACTGATTGGTAGCGACCGTTACTTTGTAGTATAAAGTTTTTTTTTATGTTTTATGCGACTGTATATTATTGATTTTTAACATCACAATCGACTAAGCATTTTGGATTCTACTTTATTTTGCATTTAACTATTTTTGACCTACGGTGCATGTCCATGTGCAAAATAGTTGCACTTGGGAGAAGTTAGTGAAATAGTAATTACAAATTATCAAAGAATAAACACCCCAGTTCGCTTATTTAAAAAAAATATTATTCTAAAAATAGACAGATTGAAGGAATTAAAATAATAAACCATCACTTGTTGCAGACATATTAAATTAATTTAACAAAAACGAAATTTAGCCCGAATATTTATTTGTAAATCTACAAAATTAAGTCTTCCCAAGATACTTTATATTTTTATGACATTTATTTAAAGAATTCGCAACAAAGGATGAGCAGAAATAATAACGGATAATAATTTTAAAAAAATCCCTTCATCTTTTAGCCTTTAAGTGATTGATAGTCTCCTCTCTGAATTACAGTAGAGCACCCTATAAAAGGTTTTAATTTTTTAAGTGTCGTATCCACGTTGGAAGTACAGTGGAGGAGTGTATAGGAGATTTAATTTTATTTTTTTATGTATCATATCCACGTTGAGGGAATTTCCCAAAATCGTAAACAATTAACTTCTTAAATGGGCACCTGTATACACGCCAAGTCTCTTTTTTTCTAACGCACGTGATTAAAGTTTAATGGAGTTGTGCAGCATCCGGTCGGCGACAGCTCTTAATGATGTGTCCACATGTTTCCGGTTCCGGTTACTGCTGTCCGGAATAATTATTGCGAACATTTCGGAATTCCAGTCCAGAAAGTAATTTTAACTTGTTGTACGTAAATATGCATAAATAATATTAAATTCAATAAAGGTGTTATAATAATAAGTTTCTTTTTAATACACGCACTTCCAGAGTGTATAAGAATACAAGTAATGGAAAAATTGATCACCGCCGCGATTCACTTCTCTTCGCTCTATTACGCGATGACCTTAACTCGCATCTATTTCTATTGTAGAGTTGTTGTAAACTCAGATTAGTCGGTCGAGAAGTGGCGATGAACATTCCTCCGTCTTCAATTATTTCAAATAAACCCCCTTAGTGGGACAAGTTTCGGTATTCGATTTACAATAAGTATGACTATTGACTGGTAGTATGACTATTGACACACGTATGTTCGCACTAGATGCTCGAACTCTTGAGACATTGTCTGGATGATTATTTCAATGTCTACTTTCCTAATCTAAATAAAAACATTTTAAACTATCGGTTTAACTAAAAGTTGAGTAAAATATCTGAAGATGGCTGAAAGACCTCTGGCCAATTGTCTGTTAAGGTCATTTGTAAAACATCTCTATAAAGGCATTCTCTCTCTCTCTATCTCTATCTATCTATAGAGTTTAATTAATTAAAAACGTCTACTTTTTATCGGATTAATTTATAGACACCGTAAACTCCTCAAAATTAATTTCCGGAGCGTCCCACGGGCGCATATCACTTTTCTAAACCGGACTTTTAAGTGGGATCGTATTATATTATAACAGCCTGTTTATACCTCGGTTCTCTGGACGACCTGCCAGGAAAGTTTCGCGTCGCAGTTTCCGCAATGGATTTATAGCCGTTTTGCTTAAATGAGAACTCGAAGCTGTAAATAAAGTCAGCCATAAAAAAAAAAGAAAAAGGAAACGCTTAAATTTTCGGAAGCTCCGGGATTTACGGCCCCGCGGTATTAACCACTTTTCGAATTTATCACGCCCTTTATTCGAGCTTCGAAAATGTCAATTAGAAATGATTACTGTGGAATGTTCGATCCTAAAATTGAATACCTTTGTGTTTGATTGAAAATTTAAATTAACGACCACTTAATTATATTACTTATGCACATGCTTTTATTTTGTATAGATATAAATATATTTGCAGACGCGAACCTCCACTTGCTCATGACTTCTGAGTTACAACAGAGAGCCGGAGATGACCAGCCTCCTTTATATTTTAATGTCGTCTGCATATGACTAAAATTCCATAATATCACCCACCAAAATATCAAGGCCATAGGTTAGGCTCCAATGGTACACCAGACATTGCAGGAAACTATTCCACTCAACGGCTTAATTGTCGATGCGTCAAGTAATTGCTGATATTAGTTTATCATTGATGTTGTAATATATTAGTTTAGGTATAAAGTGCTTGCTGTCAAAGATTTACTATATTTAACTATATGAAATATCTTGCGAAAAATTGCTGACTATTGTAGTAAGATTTTATAACGAGAGAGAAATATTTAAATCACCCAAAATTAATACGTTGTGGTGGCGTACGATTCGAAAAGTAAAGTCAAAATTGCAACGCTGGGTTTGGAAATGTAAACACAAGTTATCAGGATTATTATGGTATTAATAACTAATTTAACTACAACTGTTGTTGATCCGGGTACATTAGGTAAAATAAATTCTTCAGAAGAAAATGCACTTCCAACAGCCAACCACCACTAGTTTAATTAAGTCTCTCACTACGGTAGACATAGTAATAATTTAAATAATTTACTGTTAAACAATTCGGTTTTTTATAGAATTATTTTATCTACTTGAATATTGATAGGTCCGGAAAGCGATTTTTTCATTACGTTGAAAGAGAATAATTTTTACTAAAGAAAAACATGCCCCGATGAGGCGACAATTTTAAATTTTCAGAATCTACACTGTCTTTTTATTTAGTATTAGTATTTATTTCATATTACTTCTCTTTATTTTTAATTTAATGAAAGCATTATATATCATTCTGTAAGTAGCATTTTTTCTAATTTCTTTAAAACGGACGAAGATAGTTTATTTTCAAATCGTTTTAATACAATACCAGCTTTCTAAATTACATTATTGTTGTGTAAAGATTAAATTCATAAATGTAGCCTGAACTATAAGCAGAAGTTATCTGTAACTCCAGTGTGTTGAGGTGTTTCCTTCAGTTTACAGATGGCGCAACAGGTAATTTATACCTAATTTAATACATTTAAAAAAATTCAAAATATGTGCATACAGTGGTGTAGCGTATATGTTGCTAGAATGGCCTCCAACGTCCCCCTCTGGCCGATATAATTTAATTATTTGATTAGAGGTTTTATTGAACATACAACAAACACAAATAACAAATATACTTTTCAATGAAGGTTTGAAGTTCAAGATCATTTTTGTTTACAAAAATTGCTAAGAGCGCTGAAACAAAGTCATTTTGTAAAAACTCTTAATATCGGGTTGTTCTATACACTATTTTTGAATATTCACTTATAAAAACTGTTCATGCTGCATTCACCAACAACATTTGTGGATAATTTCATTACAAATAAAATGCAGTCATTGGAATTTACCTCAAAATCAGGGTTGCCGACTTTCTGTTAAGTTAAAAATCGAAGACTGAACTTGTCACGCACTGTTCTTGAAAATTCGTGGCTGCCTTAAAACTTGCTGTATGTGTAAAAAATTAAAATATTTTGAAACAGCAAACAATCAGCATTGATTACAAGGTATTGTTAAAATTTTAAATTTGGTAATTATATTTTTAGCTATTTTTTTAGTTTCAATAAGTTATTTGTTTATAGTCTTAGTAAGACTTAATTTTGCTTGCAGAGTTACGAACAGGTTGAATATTTATATATTCAGGCTATATTTCGTTTTTTGAATTTATTTTTTTTAATTCAATATACAATTCTTTGCAGCACTGTTTCTGAATGTTCACTGTGTAAAAAAAATGGAACGTGCTGTATTAACTAAAAGTATTGTCATTTATGGATAATTGAATTACAAATTAAATGCAATCATTGGAGCTTATTCCAAAATTAGGGTTGCCGACTTTCAGAAGTTAGAAATCGAACACACGATTTTTGAAAATACGTTGCTGACTTAAAACCTGCTATATTTATAAAAAAATGGACATATTCTAAGAGATCAAACCTTCAACTATGGTAATAAATTATTGCTTGAATTTTAAATTTGGTTTTTACGTTTTTTGCAATTTTTTTAAATTAAATGTACAATTTGTACTTTTAACGCACAGTTTTTAAAAATCCGTTGCCGACTTAAAACGTGCTATATTTGTAAAAAAAATGGCATATTCTAAGAGAGCAAACCTTCAACTATGGTAATAAATTATTGCTTGAATTTTAAATTTGGTTTTTACGTTCTTTGGAATTTTTTTAAATTAAATATACAATTTGTACTTTTAACGCACGATTTTAGAAAATTCGTTGCTGACTTAAAACCTGCTATATTTATAAAAATTGGACATATTCTAAGAGAGCAAACCTTCAACTATGGTAATAAATTATTGCTTGAATTTAAATTTGGTTTTTACGTTTTTTTGCAATTTTTTAAAATCAAATATACAATTTGTACTTTTAACGCACGGTTTTTGAAAATTCGTTGCCGACTTAAAACCTGCTATATTTATAAAAATTTGACATATTGGAACATTTGAGGAGCAAACCTCCAACTACGGTAATAAATTATTGCTTGAATTTTAAATTTGGTTTTTACGTTTTTTTGCAATTTTTTAAAATTAAATATACAATTTGTACTTTTAACGCACGATTTTAGAAAATTCGTTGCTGACTTAAAACCTGCTATATTTATAAAAATTGGACATATTCTAAGAGAGCGAACCTTCAACTATGGTGATAAATTATTGCTTGAATTTTAAATTTGGTTTTTACGTTTTTTTGCAATTTTTTAAAATTAAATATACAATTTGTACTTTTAACGAAGATTTTTGAAAATACGTTGCTGACTTAAAACGTGCTATATTTGTAAAAATTGGATATATTCTAAGAGAGCAAACCTTCAACCATGGTAATAAATTATTGCTTGAATTTTAAATTTGGTTTTTAAATTTTAAATATAGAATTTTTTGCAACACTGTTTATGAATCTTCAACGTGTAAAAACTGTACGTGTACGTGCTGCATTGATTAAAACCATTGCCATTTGTGGATAATTGAATTACAAATTGAATGCAGCCATTGGTATTTACGTAAAAATCAGGGCTGCCAACTTTCTGAATTTAAAAATCCGAGTTTGGACTTTTCACGCGCGGATTTTGAAAATTCAGAGCTTCTGTATTTCCAAAAATCAAACTTATTCCGAAAGTTTGAGTATAGTAATAAATTCTTGTTAAATTTTTAATTTGAATTTTTAACGTTTCATTGAGTTTTTTAAATTAACTCAACAGTTTGTTTTTAAGTGTTCGGTATGGAAAAACTGTTGGTACTAAAATTATCAGTACTATTGGAAATTGTAGGCATTTTAATTACCAATTGAATCCAGTCATGAGAATTTAGATTAAATTAAGGGTTGCCACCTTAAGGAAATTAAAATTCCAGCAGGAATTACAAAATTCGTAGTTTCTTCAAAATTATTATGCAATTATTAAATTAAATGTTCTAACATGTAGAAATACGTCTTGAACCTTTTGAATATTTTTTGGGCTAATTCTGCTGCGCATTCATCTCTCTCGCGGGCTGTTTTATCGGTCTTACTTTTTGATGCTCTACAACATATACCAGGTTCGTCGAAATCAGTGAGGGACGCCCCCGACCGTTCCCTTGTCAGTTAAAAAAATAAATGTTTAAAATTTCCGACTAGTAAAAAATAATATGAAATTTTAAATGATAAATGAAACTAATTACTTTAAATGTTTCACCAAGTTTGTAACGAGAAATCAATAGAAAATAATGTTTCCCTTTTTCTAATCATATTCCGTATTTACGGTTTTTTTAACTGTTTGTAATAACTTCGGATTATATAAAAGAACGCAAGAATTATAAATAACAATAGCTTCTTACTAACCTAAGGAATCACTTCCTAATACTGACAATCGTAATAACCACAAACTAATATCCGTTTTATATAACGATCTAAAAAACTCGAGTGATATCATTTGTTACGTACAAATACTATTGAGCCATCGTTTGTTGGGAAAAACCTCTCAAACAGATTTATTAGATAATTTGCTTACTCTTGGGGAAAATTAAGAAACTCTTTCCATTCCATTAAACGCTTGATCGTACGTCAAATCTCCGGGCATTACCGGAATAAACCAACTATGAAAATAGAAAGTAAAAAAATATATAAAACGGAGAAACCTCTTCCTAATAACGAAAATATTCAAGGCGCGATCGTAACTAGATGAGACACGCATTTATCCGGCTTCCTCGTAAGAAAAATTGCACAAATAATGCACTTTCGAAAATGACAGGAAGTGAGCACAGGTCTATGCACGTACGGTGGGTAATGTTTGCAGATTTCCATACACAAATTGATGAATTGGTGATTTTGTTATGGAACTGGATGCACGAATGGCTGGAATGTCGAACGATTCGATTTGCTTTCGTCGTAAATGCGAGAGAGAAAAAATGGTATTATTACTTTCTGTTCGTGTGGTGTGGTGTTTTATTTCCGGGGGAATTGATTGATAGTGGTTATAATAAGTGTTGCTTAAATTACTAACTTCATATATATTGGTTTTAATGAAAAATGCAACACCAAGATGTTATGGTTAGATTTTAATGAAAATTTCATAGAAGTTGTGTTTGAATGTTTCAAATAAACGATCAAAATTTCAGTTGAAAAACTTTTTTTAATAATGAGTCGGTCCTCCGTTGTTTCTAATGCACTCATTCGCGCGGTTCGGCATGCTTTGAATGAGGTGATCAATATCTTCTTGGGGTAGCTCATCCCAAGCTTCCTGAATCCGCAAACAAAGTTCGTTCAAAGTGTCTGGGGCACGGGGTAAATTTCCTAGTCTGACGCCTATCATATCCCAAACATGTTCGATGGGCGAAAGATCTGGTGAGCGAGAAGGCCATGGAAGCACTACAACGTTAGCTTCCTCTAAATACTCTATTGTTACCCTTGCTGTATTTGGGCGAGCATTATCTTGCTGAAAGATAGGGTTTTGCAACCCTTGTAAGTACGGCAGTGCAACGGGCTCTAGAATAGTCTGTACGTAGCGCCAAGCATTTAGGGTGCCAGGAATAAAAACTAGAGGGGACCTACCACCATACGTGATGGCACCCCAAAGCATCACCCCCTGCGTGAGAACAGTGTGCCGAGGAAGCGCGAAGTCCATATTTCTGCGTTCCCCGCGGAAACGTCCGACACGTCTACGTCCATCGTTGGCCCACAAACAAAATCTGGATTCGTCAGTGAACACAATTTGTTGCCATTCTTGTCTCCAATTCACCCGTTTTCTACACCATTCCAACCTAGAAGCTCTATGACGTGGAGTCAGGGGAAGGTAACAAACTACGCATTCCAAAACTCCGTATTCGATGATATATCGTTGCCATTGAGATTCTAACATTTAATGTATCCCTCCAAGTGTTTCCAATGGCCCGCGTAGTGGATAATCTTTCTCTTATCGCCAAAAGTCTCAACCTGCGTTCTTCGCGGTCTGTCGTTCTTCGCTGTGGTCCAGATCCTCTCCGACGTCCATGAAAACCTTCCTCAGACCATCTTCGCCAGCACCTCATTACTGTGGTTGCGTCACGTTCCATTCTATTGGCAATTTCTCTAAACGAAAGACCACCCTCTCTCATGCCAATAATACGACCTCGCTCGAAATCACTTAGTTGTACAAAATTTCGACGGTTACGAACTCTGAGCATTTTAAATGATGTTCTTCGCACTATTATCACGAGAAAACTAATCCAAATTGTTCCATGTTTATAAAAATACCATTTGATATTGCTATTTTTCGTATATAAAATCATCCTAAAAAGAGGTTTGACGAAGGAGTTTTTTTTTATTGAAGTTACTTTTTATACCGAAAGCCATCAATTGTAGAAAAATTAAATAAATTCTGGCTGTTTTTCTTGGTGTTGCATTTTTCATTCAAACCAGTATACATACTTCCTTAATAAGCTCAATTAAGCTTAACAGAGTATTAGACCAAACACCACGCAATAATCGATTCATCATTCATCGTTCAAAATGGCAAACGTCAACGTCAAAATCAAAATGTTCAACGCCTTACTGTTCCTCTCGACTGGTGCAAGTAAAACTTTCAAGCGGTCCAACAGCGTTCTGGTCGTGGCCGAACACGACAACAAAACGTTAAATCCGATCACCGGGAAGACGATATCGGCCGCGAAGAAAATCGGCGGTGATGTTTTCGTTCTGGTGGCGGGAACATCGATAAAGCCTTCAGTGGAAGCTTTAAGTAAGGCGAGCGGAATTAAGGAAGTGTTCACCGCGGAAAATGAAGCCTTCAATGGATTCCCGGCGGAGGCATTGGCTCCGTTGATCGTGGCAGTGCAGAAAGCGAGTAACGCCACCCATATTTTGGCCGGGGCATCCACGTTTGCCAAGAATTTGATTCCTCGAGTGGCTATGAAATTAGACGTCACGTCTGTAAGCGACATTTCTGCGATCAAAAGTCCCGACACTTTTGTAAGGTCGATTTATGCTGGAGCCGCGTTGCAGACCGTCCAGGTTTTGGATAAAATTAAGGTGTTTACCATCAGGGGGACAAATTTTGACCCGGATCCTTTAACAGGTACCACAAGCTTCATTCATACTGTTAACTGTAACTGTAACTTAAATGCCCAGATATGGTTTGATCATTGGATCTTTGCATGTACGTCATTAGAGAAGACTGAGTTTCTCGCCTTTGACGACGTACGTACACATATGATTACATCTAATTTAACTTATCATAGAGAGAGTAAATGCATGAAAATGTTCATCCATCCATGACGCACACGCAAAGATCCATTGATCAAAGTACCATATGTATAAAAATTATTTAGATAAGGGGTCGCTTTGTATTCCGGAACGTACAGTCAGGGAAAATACAAATGCGAAATTTGCTCAGCGAGTGAATGCTGCCGCATGTCGGTTCTTAGTTCGGTCGAAACCGGTCAGTCCCTGCTTAAAATAGAATTATGAGGTAATAAAATTTACAAGCCTAGTTCCCTTCTCGCCCCTAAGTGATCGAGTGACGGACTCCATATCTGTGATTTTTTTTCATCTTCCAATTTTTGCTGCGTCATCTTCAAAAATTTGAATAACTAAAATTTTTACGTTATATTGATATTTTTTATATATTTATCAATTGAAGAGTAATTTTATTTAAACTTATTGGTAATATTTTGGTATTAATAATTTTATTTCAGTTTCGTGTAAATAATCCCATTTTTGCCAAGATATGACCTTGAAACCCTCGAAAAATAAGATTTTATTTTTTTAACCACTAAAAATTATTATAATAATCTGAAAAATTCACATATATTTTTTACCCAAATAAAAGGTTATTTACGGTATTCATGTTTTTATTAGGTTTAACCATTTTTTTTCGCGCCGAACCGATCAAGTGACGGAAAATTTTATTTAGTCAATGTTTGGTGCGTCATCTTGAAAAATTTGAATAACTAATCTTTTTACGATATTTTGTATATATTTATCAACAATTGAGCAGCAAAATTTTATCAAATTAATAATAGAGTAACAGTATGTTTATATTGAGTTTAGATTTTTTTAAATTTCAAATACCTTATATCTTTACCAGTGACGGCTCGTGGAACATGTTGATGGTAAAGCCACTTATATAATACCTCCCCCCTTTTTTTTTGAAGAAACAAAGAACCATTTATCTTCCTAGACCAATCGAATATTTTGGCCAAAAAATCAAAACTTTGGAACAAAAAAGATCTAAAATATCGGCCAAAAAAATAAAAAATCCCGGTTTAAAAATAAAAATGCAGATCAAAAAATTGAAAATACAAGCAAAAGAAAAATCATTTGCAATTTTCAGCCCCAAATATAACTCTTTTTAGCTTAAAATACGTTCCAACGAGATATTCGAAAATAATAGCAAAAATTAAAATTAAAAGAAAAAATCGCACAATAAAATCAATAATTCAAGTTAAGAAAATCTAAAATATGGGACAAAAAAATAAAAAATTAAGACCTAAAATCTAAAATTCGTACCCAAAAATCAAAGTGGTAGACCAAAAAATCAAGATTTTTAACAAACGAATCGAAAATTTAAGTCGACTAAAATTGAAACTAAAACAATCGAAAATACAAAATATAGGCCAAAAAAGTAGGGCCTAATAAGGTGAAAATTTTGACAAAACATCGAATAGTCGGGCGTATGCAGACAAAAAATCGAAAATTTCTACAAACCAATCGAATATTTTGGTCAAAATAATGAAAAATAAAAAGAATTCTCCATAAAACTTCCAACCACCCCATAATCCTAAATCCTAACACAAAACCATCCATTAATATATAAATAAAATACATAACTAACGCAGTTGGCAGAAAGACCGCTGGTCGATAGCCTTTTAGAATTTATATTGCTGTAAATAAAAATGTAAACATATAATGTAATACTAAATAATAAAGATAATTAGTAGTAAAAAGAATTGGAGCAAAAAAATCGAAAATACAGAAATGTAAAATATGGGCCAAAGAATCAAGAATCCTGATCTAAAAATAAAAAACGTAGACAAAAAATTAAAAACTTAGGTAGAAGCAAAATAATTTGTCAAAAATAAGTTTCTGATCAGAAATTCGAAAATAATAGCCAAAAAATAAAAAAAAAATCACGAAATGAAATCAATAATCCAAGTTAAAAAATCTAAAATATTGAATAAAAAACAGACTTTAAATCTAAAATATTCTATACAAAATTTAGACCAAATATCTAAAATTCTGGCATAAAAATAAAAATTGTGAACCAATTAAAGAAAAATTTTAACAAGGCAAATAAAGAAAATTTTAGGGCAAAAGATAAAAGAAAATAAAAATCTACAATGTTGGCCAAAAAGTCGAAAATTTAGACAAAACATCGAAAACTCGGACCTAAAGATAATAAACGCAGACTAAACGAAAAATCAAAAATGCGGACAAAAAAATCGAAAATTTCGACAATAAAATCGAGAAGTTAGTAAAGAAAAATTTAGGTCAAAAGATTAAAAAACTTATAATACAAATTTGTAATGTAGGCCAGAAAGTCGAAAATTTAGATATTGCATAAAAAATTCGCCCCTAAAGATAACAAATGCAGGCTAAAAAATCGAAAATTTCAACAAATAAAACTCGAAAATACCGGAAAAAAATCTCGCATATAAATCAATAATTCAGGTTAAAGATATTTTAATCAAAATCAAATCGAAAATTTGGAACTAGAATTAAAATTTCGGCCCGAAAAATAAAAAATGGGGACCAAAGAATCAAAAATTTGAACAATTAAATCGAAAATTTAGGCCAAAATAAAGAATATTTAGAATATTAAAAAAAAAAATCAAAAATACAAAGATAAAATATTTTGACCAAAAATATCGAAAATACGGGTCAAAAATTTAAAAATTAAAAATTCGTCTGGAAAAATAAAAAATGCGCACCAAACAGTCGAACATTTTACCAATTAAATTTAGGCCAAAATAAATAATGTTTGGGCCTAATAATCAAAAATTTAGACAAAAAACATCGAATATACAGGTCAACAATCTAAAAAAAATCTATTTGCTGAGTACAATACTTTGTACTGATTCTGGATTCTAATCCAAGAATTTCATGAAAATTCTCCAATTTGAACCACGGTTTTGGATCTTAAACGCATAATTTGTGACCAAAAATTATAAATTTGGATTTTAATTTGATAATTATATGTAAAATCCGAAATTTGAAATATTCAATCTAAGTTTTTGGCCCCTAAACGCAGAATTTGAGACTTAAAATTAAAACAAATTGGGAATAACCTTACTTGTTGCAGAAAGCATTAGATAAATACAATAAAACGAACGTTTTATTGTATTTAAAATTAAAAATTTGGATTCTAATACAAGAATTTCAATAAACATCTTGAATTTGGACCATAGAATTTATGGTTTTTAAACGCAAACTTTGTGTTGAAAAATCCAAAGTTTGTATTTGAATTTGATAATTATATGTAAAATCTCTAATTTGAAACTTTAAATCCAAGTTTCTGGTCCCTAAACGCAGAACTTGAGACCCAAAATCCAATATTTGGATTCAATTGGTCAATTGCATTTAAAATCCGGCATTTGGAACATAAAATCCAAGTTTTTGACCCTTAAACGCAGAATTTGAGTCCTAAAATCAAAAATTTGGATTATAAACTAAGAATGTCATGTAAAATCTCAAATTTGGACCATAGAATTCATGGTTTTGAATCTTTAACCCAAATTTTTTGCAATAAAATCCAAGATTTTGATTTTAATCCGATAATTTTATTAAAGGTTTTATTAAAATACACGGTGTTCCATTAAAAAAAACACAACTTTGATATTTTAGGGCGTTTGGAACACTCTGTATAATATGAAATTAATTTTTAAAAGTAACCATAATAGACCCCTATATATCCGAAAAGTCAAACTTTTTGAAAGTCACGTATTTTGGCCACAATAATCCGAGCCGTGTAGCGTGAATAACACTATATATTTCAATCTATCCTAAATTCATTTCAATTGTTGATAAATTTATAAAAATATAAAATGGCCTTGAAAAATTCAGTTAATTTGGTATTTTGATCAATAATATATGTGATTTTTTCAGATTTTTTTTTTAGTGGTTAAAAAAATTATATTTGAAAAAATCGTATTTTGGGGCTTCCCGGGTCATGTTGGGGTTTTTTTGATATACGGCTTACGACTATTTTGGTTAAGGTCACAACTAATGATATTTTCATATTTATTTAAAAATCCGTGTCGGGTGGCATTTTGACCATCTTATCTTGGGATACCCTTTTATTATCTCATAAATGGATTTTAAGCAGGGACTGACCGGTTTCGACCGAACTAAGCACCGACATGCGGCAGCATTCCCTCGCTGAGCAAATTTCGCATTTGTATTTTCTCTGACTGTACGTTGCAGGTTTGATACGTCGCATCACGTCTTCGCCAACAGTTGTTCATACGACATAAAGTCAATAACGTGCTGAATTAATCTAAGACCGTGATTTTGTTTATCATGGCCATGCCTTATCTAAATCATTTTTATACATATGGTATAACTATAGTAACTTAATGATGTATGTCTATGTACTCTCTTAATATGTGAATATGTCTGTAAATATTCTTTGTACAAAATGTGTATGTAATAGGTCGAGTATGCTTAAAAAAATCATTTGCAGGTGGAACAGTACCAACAAAACCAGCACCAGAAGGCAATTACAAAACGGACCTTAGCACGTTCGTCGGGCAAGAACTTCAAAAACTCGACACGCCCGAGCTGACGACGGCCAAAATCGTCGTGAGCGGAGGCAGAGGTATGGGCTCCAAGGAAAATTTCAAATTGCTTTACGACCTAGGTAAAAAAATGAACGCCGGCGTGGGAGCCTCCAGGGCCGCCGTCGATGCTGGGTTCGTGTCGAACGAACACCAGATCGGCCAAACGGGGAAAATCGTCGCGCCGGAATTGTACATGGCTTTCGGGATTTCGGGTGCCATCCACCACGTGGCAGGAATGAAGGACAGCAAAACGATCGTGGCCGTGAATAAGGATCCGGAAGCTAATATTTTTAAGATTGCTGATTATGGTCTGGTGGCTGATGCAATCAAAGTCATAAACGAGTTATTAAGCAAGTGATTTATAAAGATGAAATATATAGATAATAAAGTAATGCTATTTTATCTACTCCCACTTTGTAATTGATGAATTACCCAACTGTTTTCACCAATCTTAAGCGACCCATTACGCATATATAGAGTTGTTAAATGTTGTACATAAATGTGTAACATGTACTATTACCACTTATGTACCTCGCTATATTATATACTTATTAGCCAATTACAATTAACGTCCACAGAGTCCCCCTGCATTTCGTCTTTCAATATCAAAAGTGACAGTGACATTTAAACGTCAGATAACACTTATTGGTTAATACAATAAACTTCACGCCATGCCTCATTCGTACTTCCATCGCGATGGTATCTTAGTAGATTAACACTTCAGAGTGAGTACAACGATCCGTATCCTTAAATTTGTTCAATCGATGTATTGAACAATATATTATTCGACGGAAAATTGTTCGAACGGTAATTCGTTTGTTTAGTTGGTAGTCGTGCTACATTGCCATTGCCGGCTAATTTAATACAAATTTAAACGTCACCCTGACAAGATTCAGATTTAATATATCTTTAGTTTAAGTAAGCGAATAAAGGTCAAAGGTAGAGTATAGTACATACGCGCTCGTGAATTTACGTTACTCGCCGCTACGTTTTATCAAGTAAAATTTCCATTGAAGTCTTTAAATCGTCTCACCTGAACAAATTTCAAGTCCGCAATTAAAGCTACAATTAAAATATAAAATATGTATATATCATGTGTATAGGTATGTGTATATATTTATGTATGTATGTGTGTATATACTTATGTATATATGTATGTGTGTATATACTTATGTATATATGTATGTGTAAATGTATGTGTTATATCTTTATTAAGAGGTTTGAGTGATAGACCAGCAGCATTAAACACGGGTGCTGAACTCCTTCTTTTTCCTCAAGCTACATTATTGTAATTATGCTGGCACTTGGTAACTATTTTTTATAAGGAAATAAATATTACTACTATTATTATTATTATTATAAGTTCTAAATAAACTTTCAGAAGGCAACTTTTAAGCCGAAAACATAATAAAAATTATGATAATTGCTCAATCTGCTCAAAAAAGGTTATGTAAGATTTTCCTTAAATATTTTATTTTAATAATATTATTCTAATGGATAATTTATGGATTTATTTTTCGTTACATATTTTCAGGAATTTTTGAATTTCTAATGAAGACAAAGAACACTTACCTTTAAGTTCTTGAAGATTTCACCGATTCCAGCATTCTTGAAGATGGGGAACGCTTGTGTGGTGCACCTGCAAAATGCAAAAAAAATAAATAATTTAATAATAATTAAGTTAATAAAATGCTGCAAGAGCTAAAATTTCATAAGAAAATACATATTTAGTTTTCATCCTACGTGAACACTAAAACGGCAACGCTCCAAACTTGATTGCACTTAACGATTCGAAAAATTGTAAAATATATTTTAACCAAAGAATTTCCTTCAAAATCTTGAGTTTTTTAAATAAACAATACATTTATGATTTTCACTTAAACTAATTGGCGTATCCTGGGTGGAAACAAAACAGCAACGCTCCAAACTTGAATTGGTAAAACAAAAAATGCTTTTAACGATTCGAAAAATTGTATAAAAATAATTAACCAGAGAATTTGCTTCAAAAGCTCAAGATCTTTAAAGAAACAATGCATTTATGATTTTCTATTAAAACAATTGTCACATCCTAGGCGGACAGAAAACAGCAACGCTCCAAACTTGAAAATTGTTTTAAACGATTTGAAAAATTGTAAAATATTAATCACCGAAATAATTCGCTTCAAAAGCTCAAGTTCTTTAAAGAAACAACGCATTTATGATGTTCCATTAGAACAATTGTCATAACGTAGGCGAAAACAAAACACCAACGCTCCAAACTTGAAAATTGCATTTAACGATTAAAAAAATTGTAAAATATTAATCAACCAAAGAATTTGCTTCAAAAGTTCAAGTTCTTTAAAGAAATAACACATTTATGATTTCTTGTTAAAACAATTGTCATATCCTAGGCGGAAACAAAACATCAACGCTCTAAACTTAAAAATTGCATTTAACGATTCAAAAAATTGTAAAAAAAAAATTAACCAAAGAATTTGCCTCAAAACCTCAATATCTTTAAAAAAACAACGCATTTATGACTTTCCATTAAAACAATTGTCACATAGTAGGCGGAAACAAAACAGCAACACTCCAAACTTGAAAATTGCATTAAACGATTAAAAAAATTGTAAAAAAAAATTTAACCAAAGAATTTCCTACCTAACCTCAATATCTTTAAAGAAACAACGCATTTATGATTTTTCATTAAAACAATTGTCACATAGTGGGCGAAAACAAAACAGCAACGCTTCAAACTTGAAAATTGCATTAAACGATTACAAAAGTTGTAAAATATTAGTTAACCAAAGAATTTGCCTGAAAAGCTCAAGATCTTTAAAAAGGTATTTTAATTATGATTTTTCAATAAAACAATTGTCACATCCTAGGCAGAAACAAAACAGCAACGCTCCAAACTTAAAAATTGCGTTTAACGATTAAAAAATTGTATAAATATTAATTAACCAAAGAATTTGCCTCAAACGCTCAAGATCTTTAAAGAAACAATGAGTTTATGATTTTGTATTAAAACAATTGTCACATCCTAGGCGGAAACAAAACACCAACACTCCAACACTGTTTTTTAGTTAAGTGTTTTAATTTTAAACTGTAACACTTGTTTTTAAATTGTTTTTGGTTAGGTATTTGTAATTTTAATTTTAAATTGTAACTCTTGATTTTATATTGTTTTTAATTTAAGTATTTTACTTTTAAATTGTACTGTTTTATTTCTTTTTAATTTGTACGTTGTGTCCCTATTTTTTTTTTATAAACAATGTATGTATTTACCATGGTATCAACCCGTTAACAATAAACAAATAAACAAATAAACAAACAAACTTGAAAATTGTATTTAACGATTAAAAAAATTGTAAAATATTAATTGACCAAAAAAATTGCTTTAAAAGCTCAAGATCTTTAAAAAAATAACGTATTTATAATTGTCCACTAAAACAATTGCCATATCCTAGGTGGAAACAAAACATCAACGCTCCAAACTTGAATTTGGAAAACGAAAAATGCATTTAACGATTCGAAAAATTGTAAAAAAATAATTAACCAAAAAAATTGCGTTAAAAGCTCAAGTTCTTTAAAGAAACAAAGCATTTATGATTTTCCTTTAAAACAATTGTCATATCGTAGGCGGAAACAAAACAGCAACGCTCGAAACAAAAAAATTACATTAAACGATTAAAAAAATTGTAAAATATTGATTAACCAAAGAAATTGCTTCCAAAGCTCAAGATCTTTAAGGAAACAATGCATTTATTATTTCTTGTTAAAACAATTGTCATATCCTAGGCAGAAATAAAACAGCAACGCTCCAAACTTGAATTGGAAAAACGAAAAATGAATTTTACGAATCGAAAAATTGTAAAAAAATAATTAACCAAAAAATTTGCCTCAAAAGCTCAAGATCTTTAAGGAAACAATGTATTTATGATTTCTTGTTAAAACAATTGTCATATCCTAGGCAGAAACAAAACAGCAACGCTCCAAACTTGAATTGGTAAAACAAAAAATGCATTTTACGATTCGAAAAATTGTAAAAAAATAATTAACCAAAAAAATTACCTCAAAAGCTCAACATCATTAAAGAAACAATGCATTTATGATTTTCCAATAAAACAATTGTCACATCCTAGGCGGAAACAAAACAGCAACGCTCCAAACTTGAAAATTGCATTTAACGATTCGAAAAATTGTAAAAAAATAATTAACCAAAAAAATTACCTCAAAAGCTCAACATCATTAAAGAAATAATGCATTTATGATTTTCCAATAAAACAATTGTCATATCCTAGGCGGAAACAAAACAGCAACGCTTCAAACTTCAATTGCCAAACGAAAATTGCAACTAGCGATTTGAAAAATTGTAAATAACTAATAAACCGAGAAATCTCTTTCAAAATCTTAAGATTCATAAACAAACGATGCATTTATGATTTTCTATCAAAATGATTAACTTGCTCTAGGTGGAAACAAAACGGCAACGCTTCAAACTTGAACTGCGAAATCGAAAAATGCATTCAACGATTTGAAAAACAGTAAAAAAAAATCAATCAAGGAAATTGCTTTACAAGGTTAACTTTATTAAATGAATAATTTTTGATTTCCTGCGAAAACAATTGCTCTTCAAACTTGAACCAAAAAAGAAAAACGAAAATTGCATTCAACGATTTGAAAAAATGTATTAAAAAAATTAACGAATGAAATTTCTTCAATCAAGAGCTACAAATCCATAAACAAAGAATGCATTTTTGGTTTTTCCGTTAATAAAATGTTATTATTATCATTATTATAGAATCGCGGGAAAAAAAGACTTTATTTTTATGAACATTAAATATTGTTCCCCCATCAGAACACCTACAGACCGGTTTCGACCTTTCAGGTCTCATCAGTGTAGTTAGTTGCTGATGGGGAAACGGAATTTACTACTGGAATATAAGTATTCCAAACACCGTTATTTTATGTTTACAATTTTTAACAAAAACAAAGTTATATGTATTATACCCTGTTGATTGATTGACGAGAGAGTTGATTCATATTTCATTTCTCATCGTCCAGTCTGTCTAGTTTAGTGACCTATTTCGAAAGCGTCAGAGGGGGCGGTCACACCAGCCTGATTACCCAAAGATTGCCTTGACCCCTTCGAAGAATGCGCTGATGTCTGCGGCCCTCAAGACCATAAAATCAAAGTCGTTACTTTAACATAATAACACACCAAACGGTGAGCATTAGGAGATACTCTAATCATACGCGAAGTGCCACTTTGTACCGACGTATCGTCTACGGAAGATTGTCGGTTACTTACCAGTCCGCGATTACACTTAAAAAAATGAGTGGAAAAATAACAACTGTGTTTATTTTGAATTCATTATCTGCAAGCTCTCAATGTCTCTCAATCTTGTGAATAGAGCAATTTATTTATTTATTTATTTATTATTTTTATTTATTTAAATTACATTAATCTCAAGAAAAATTGAGTGAAAACATAAACGCTTGTTAATGTCAAGTTTACGATAAGTTGGCAAGTGAGAGCACTTTCCCTCTCTCTTCCTAAGCACGGAATTCGTTAGGCAAACAATAATATTTTTATGTGAGGTCGACCTTATTCAGCGATTCGTTTCGCCCGTCTTATCTGCCTTTTATTACCAGACGTGCCATTTATCGATGAACTCGACTATACATATATTTCTCTGATCCTCAGCACAGAATGTATTAGGCAAACGATGATATTTATACGTGTGGTCGACCTCATTCGGCGATTCGTTTCGCCCGTCTCGCCTATCTTTTATTACCAGACGTGCCATTTTTCGTTAAACTCAACCATAGGTATATTTCATGAATTGTGACCAACCGTCACATTTCACGCTATCGAGATTACGGAAGAAACGTTCCCAGCAATTGCGGTCTCTTCATTAATCAACGGACACACTTAATAAAGCCAGAAGTAATGCTCATTACATAATCTAGGAGTCTGGTGCTTATTATTTATGCCGATTAACCTGCTTCCAATTAATTGCGTAATCTCTAATAATAATTATTTTGAGACGATCGGTAAATGGCATCTGGCAGATCTATTCATGCGGGTCCCTTTCTTCTTCTTGACTCTTGCGAGAACGAGGTGAATTTAAAATATTCCTGCCCATGCATGATACTTAAGTATTACATATTAGCTTAGCCAATTACTTAAATACTTAACTAGAAAGTTATACAGAGTGGTGATAAAGTTCCGCAAAAAAATTACAGTTGCTGTATTAGATGTTCTTTTTAATCGTTCCGATAGGTCGATTTTTGTTCAATACTGAGCACTTTTGGCGCGTTCAAAAATATTGTGACGTCACTGTTCTATTTGGCAATTCGATTTTTTATGCCTTTGAAAATTTCCATCTAAAAATGACAAGTTCGGTTAAAGTGTGATTATTTTAAATACTAAGTAACGGATGACGTGATGACGTGATTTGACTATAATCGAAAAGAACAATCCATTCTAAGCCAACTTAGAAAATTTTGAGTTTGCAGCCATGTTTTTCTTCTTTTTTAGCAGTTCAAAAAATTTCGATTCAAAATTGCCACACGTTCGAATTAAATATAATTATTTCGAAATGATATCAGATTTTGTTAGAATCGTAAAGGACAATCGATTTTGAATCAATTTACAAAACTTTCAGATTGTTATTTTAATTTTTTTTATACCTTTGAAAATTTCTCCTCAAAGAAATGACACACGTTGGGTTACAGTGTGATTATTTTGAACATTAAGTAATGGCTGAATCGAGATTATATTATAATCGAAAAGAGCAATCAATTCTACGGCAACTTAGAAAATTTTAAGTTTGTAGCGATTGTTTTTCTATTTTTTTTTTAGCAGCTTGAAAGATTTTCGACTCAAAATTGACACATGTTTCGGTTTAATGTAATTATTTCAAAATCTAAGCAAGCGATGATATTAAATTTTGTCAGAATCGTAAAGAACAATCTATTTTAAGTAAATTGGCAAAATTTTAAGGTTGTTGCAATTGTTTTTCTATTTTTTTACACTTTTGAAAGTTTCTGTCTAAAAATGACGCACGTTCAGTTACAGTGTGATTATTTTAAATACCAAGTAATGGATGATTCGTGATTTTCTTATAATCGAAAAGAACAATCGATTCTAAGTCAACTACGAAAAGTTTGAGTTCGCAGCAATTGTTTCTCTATTTTTTTAGCAGCTTGGAAACTTTTCGATTAAAAATTAATACACGTCCCAGTTAAATGCAATTATTTCAAAATCTAAGCAAGCGATGATTACAGATTTTGTTAGAATCGTAAAGAGCCATCGATTTTGAGTAAATCTACAAAAAATTTCATTTATTGTAATTTTTTTTTATACGTTTGAAAATTTCTCTTTAAAAAAATGACATGTTGGGTTACAGTGTAATTATTTCGAATCGAGATTTTGTTATAATCGAAAAGAGCAATCAATTCTAAGGCAACTTAGAAAATTTTAAGTTTGTAGCGATTGTTTTTCTATTTTTTTTTAGCAGCTTGAAAGATTTTCGACTCAAAATTGACACATGTTTCGGTTAAATGTAATTATTTCAAAATCTAAGCAAGCGATGATATCAGATTTTGTCAGAATTGTAAAGAACAATCTATTTTAAGTAAATTGGCAAAATTTTAAGGTTGTTTCAATCGTTTTTCTATTTTTTTTTAAACTTTTGAAAATTTCTGTCTAAAAAATGACGCACGTTCAGTTACAGTGTGATTATTTTAAATACCAAGTAATGGATGATTCGTGATTTTCTTATAATCGAAAAGAACAATCGATTCTAAGTCAACTACGAAAATTTTGAGTTCGCAGCAATTGTTTCTCTATTTTTTAGCAGCTTGGAAAATTTTCGATTAAAAATTAATACACGTCCCAGTTAAATGCAATTATTTCAAAATCTAAGCAAGCGATGATTACAGATTTTGTTAGAATCGTAAAGAGCCATCGATTTTGAGTAAATTTACAAAAAATTTCATTTATTGTAATTTTTTTTTATACGTTTGAAAATTTCTCTTTAAAAAAATGACATGTTGGGTTACAGTGTAATTATTTCGAATCGAGATTTTGTTATAATCGAAAAGAGCAATCAATACTAAGGCAACTTAGAAAATTTTAAGTTTGTAGCGATTGTTTTTCTATTTTTTTTAGCAGCTTGAAAGATTTTCGACTTAAAATTGACACATGTTTCGGTTAAATGTAATTATTTCAAAATCTAGGCAAGCGATGATATCAGATTTTGTCAGAATCGTAAAGAACAATCTATTTTAAGTAAATTGGCAAAATTTTAAGGTTGTTGCAATTGTTTTTCTATTTTTTTTACACTTTTGAAAATTTCTGACTAAAAAATGACGCACGTTCAGTTACAGTGTGATTATTTTAAATATCAAGTAATGGATGATTCGTGATTTTCTTATAATCGAAAAGAACAATCGATTCTAAGTCACCTACGAAAAGTTTGAGTTCGTAGCAATTGTTTCTCTATTTTTTTGGCAGCTTGGAAAATTTTCGATTAAAAATTAATACACGTCCGAGTTAAATGCAATTATTTCAAAATCTAAGCAAGCGATGATTACAGATTTTGTTGGATTCATAAAGAACCATCGATTTTGAGTAAATTTACAAAAATTTTAATTTGTTGCAATTTTTTTTTTCTAAGGCAAGCTGCTATACTCTACTGTAAATTATGATTTTCACAATAGTGAAGGAATTTCTAAATCGTGATACATCATAGTAAACGTACGAATTCAAATTTAATTCCATTTACATACATGATTCACATCGTTTGGGAAAGTTTTTAAGGAAGTGCATGTTTACAGTGTAAATATATTCGAGGAATTTGTCGGGCATTTCGCAATTGCAAATTGAGAGCACATTGTGTGTGATCAATGCATCTTGCGGACGCCAGAAAGAGAGAAAGATTGAAGGTGAACGGGTCTTTCCGTGGTGAAAGCCTTTCGAAAGATATGTACGTCCGTGTATATATCCATGGCGTCATTGGACGAGGTGGGTAATGATATGAGTCAGATGCCGTTACATACCACCACCTTAAATTGAAACTGGATACCCTCGCTTGTTACAGATATGCATTAAATATTTCAAGTCTGGAAAATCGACTTTTTACTTTCTCCTATTGTGATAGTGAAAAATTTTTTCACGGAATTATTAGTATCCCTAATATCTAGGGTCCCTAGATGCCATTTCAACAATTTCTGGGTTTTTTTTATTGTGTCTCTGTGTGGAACTTTTGCTCAAAAAATGCAACTTTTTTAATAATTTCTTTAGATTATTGAAGAAATTAATTTATTGTTCTCTAAAGTACTTATGGATTTGTTGGTGTGGGCAATGTATTTATTAATTTGTTGGATGTAGTTATAAGCCAAGGGAATTAAAAACCAAAAAAAAAAATCTTCCCATTCCTAGGATCACTAGTTAAAAAGTACTTAAAACAATGGCGGTACTTTCCATAAGAAGATAATGATACTTTCGTTTCGTTATTCCCAACAAAAGCCGGCAAGTTCCCACCACATCGCCGTCAAATTGAATTACTATTTACGTGATGTCCCCTTGTATTACACGCAGAACAACTTTCATTACACAATAGTCCAGATGAAGTACTCCAATTAAAACACGATTTTCGGCGATACTTTCCCGGAAGCAATGATGGATTGCAGAACGTCTCCTGGGAAAATATGCAGATGCACGTCGATACGCACTGTTTACACATCGACAAAGATTACAGTTATCTTTACGTAAGACGGAAAAAGAAGAAGAAGAAATATGCAGATATGCGCCGATGTTTACAAATCGGCGAAGATTACAATTATCTTTACGTAAACTGGAAGAAGAAAAATTTACAAATCGGCGAAAATTACAGTTCAGCGAAAATCACAGTTATCTTTAAGTAAAGTGGAAGAAGAACAATTTAAAAATCGGCAAATATTACAGTTATCTTTACGTAAACTGGAAGAAGAAGAAAAATTTACAAATTGGCGAAAATTACAGTTCGGCGAAAATTCCAGTTATCATTACGTAAATTGGAAGAAGAAGAAGAATTTACAAATCGGCGAAGATTACAGTTTTTTTTATTTATTTTTTTTATTTAACATATATGATCTGGATCACATAAGATTACAGTTATCTTTACGTAAACTGGAAGAAAAATGTACAAATCGGCGAAGATTACAGTTCGGCGAAAATTCCAGTTATCTTTAAGTAAACTGGAAGAAGAAGAATTTAGATATCGGCGAAGATTCCAGTTATCTTTACGTAAACTGAAAGAAGAAGAAAAATTTACAAATCGGCGAAAATTACAGTTCGGCAAAAATTCCAGTTATCTTTAAGTAAACTGGAAGAAGAAAAAGAATTTAAAAATCGGCAAAAATTACAGTTATCTTTACATAAACTGAAAGAAGAAGAAGAATTTACAAATCGGCGAAAATTACAGTTTGGCGAAAATTCCAGTTATCTTTACGTAACCTGGAAGAAAGAGAAGAATTTACAAATCGGCGAAGATTACAGTTTTTTTAATTTTTTTTTTATTTAACATATATGATCTGGATCACATAAGATTACAATTATCTTTACGTAAACTGGAAGAAAAATTTACAAATCGGCGAAAATTGCAGTTCGGCAAAAATTCCAGTTACCTTTACGTAAACTGGAAGAAGAAGAAAAATTTACAAATCGGCGATAATTACAGTTCGGCAAAAATTCCAGTTATCTTTACGTAAACTGGAAGAAGAAGAAGAAGAATTTACAAATCGGAAAAGATTACAGTTATCTTTAAGTAAACTGGAAGAAGAAGAAGAATGTACAAATCGGCAACGATTACAGTTATCTTTGCGTAAACTGGAAGAAGAAGAAAAATTTACAAATCGGAAAAGATTACAGTTATCTTTACGTAAACTGGAATAAGAAGAAAAATTTATAAATCGGCGAAAATTACAATTCTGCGAAAATTACAGTTATCTTTACGTAAACTGTAAGAAGAAGAAGAATTTATAAATCAACAAAGATTACAGTTATCTTTACGTAAACTGGAAGAAGAAAAATTTACAAATCGGCGAAAATTACAGTTCGGCGAAAATTACAGTTATCTTTAAGTAAACTGGAAGAAGAAGAATATACAAATCAGCAAAGATTACAGTTATCTTTACGTAAACTGGAAGAAGAAGAAGAATTTACAAATCGGCGAAAATTACAGTTATCTTTGCGTAAACTGAAAGAAGAAGAATTTACAAATCGGCGAAGATTACTGTTTTTTTTATTTATTTGTTTTATTCAACACATATGATCTGGATCACATAAGATTACAGTTATCTTTACGTAAACTGGAAGAAGAAGAAGAATTTACAAATCGGCGAAGATTACAGTTTTTTTTTATTTTTTTTTTATTTTTATTTATTTAACATATATGATCTGGATCACATAAGATTACAGTTATCTTTACGAAAACTGGAAGAAGAAGAAGAATTTACAAATCGGCAAAGATTACAGTTATCTTTACGTAAACTGGAAGAAGAAGAAGAATTTACAAATAGGCGAAGATTACAGTTTTTTTTTATTTTATTTTCTATTTAACATATATGATCTGGATCACATAAGATTACAGTTATTTTTACGTAAACTGGAAGAAAAAGAAGCATTTACAAATCGGCAAAGATTACAGTTATCTTTGCGTTAACTGGAAGAAGAAGAAGAAGAATTTACAAATCGGCGAAGATTACAGTTTTTTTTAATTTTTCTTTTATTTAACATATATGATCTGGATCACATAAGATTACAGTTATCTTTACGTAAACTGGAAGAAAAAGAAGAATTTACAAATTGGCGAAGATTACAGTTTTTTTTATTTTTTTTTAATTTAACGTATATGATCTGGATCACTTAAGATTACAGTTATCTTTACGTAAACTGGAAGAAAAAGAAGCATTTACAAATCGGCAAAGATTACAGTTATCTTTGCGTTAACTGGAAGAAGAAAAAGAAGAATTTACAAATCGGCGAAGATTACAGTTTTTTTTTATTTTTCTTTTATTTAACATATATGATCTGGATCACATAAGATTACAGTTATCTTAACGTAAACTGGAAGAAAAAGAAGAATTTACAAATCGGCGAAGATTACAGTTTTTTTTAATTTTTTTTTTATTTAACATATATGATCTGGATCACTTAAGATTACAGTTATCTTTACGTAAACTGGAAGAAAAAGAAGCATTTACAAATCGGCAAAGATTACAGTTATCTTTGCGTAAACTGGAAGAAGAAGAAGAATTTACAAATCGGTGAAGATTACAGTTTTTTTTAATTTTTTTTTTATTTAACATATATGATCTGGATCACTTAAGATTACAGTTATCTTTACGTAAACTGGAAGAAAAAGAAGCATTTACAAATCGGCAAAGATTACAGTTAACTTTGCGTAAACTGGAAGAAGAAGAAGAAGAATTTACAAATCGGCGGAGATTACAGTTTTTTTTTATTTTTTTTTTATTTAACATATATGATCTGGATCACATAAGATTACAGTTATCTTTACGTAAACTGGAAGAAAAGGAAGAATTTACAAATCGACAAAGATTACAGTTATCTTTACGTAAACTGGAAGAAAAAGAAGAATTTACAAATCGGCGAAGATTACAGTTTTTTTTTTTTTAATTTAACGTATATGATCTGGATCACATAAGATTATAGTTATCTTTACGCAAACTGGAAGAAAAAGAAGAATTTACAAATCGGTAGAGATTACATTTATCTTTACATAAAGTGAAAGAAGAAGAAGAATTTACAAATCGGCGAAGATTACAGTCATCGCAGAACGCAGTTTACGTTAACTAGAAGAAGACGAATAAGAAGAAATGGATGGTGATTCTGAAGAGACGAATTAGTCGCGTCACGGTGGTAATTGCATCCATTATTAGTTTCACGTCCTGTTTCCCGGCGCACATCCCCTTTTTTTAAAGTAAGAAACGCCGACCCGAATGCTCCTCCAAAAATTGACGATGACAGATAATGGCCGGTAATAAGCCGGTTATGTTGGTTAAGTAAAGATAGCGCCGCGCCGTCGAAGGTGTAACGACGGAAAATCGAAGATGGTCTTGAACCTGACCTTGAACTAAATACCGGGATTTATTAAAAAGAAAGCATACACCATTTTTTTTAAGGACCGAACGTAAATTAATCACGTGCGTTATACGATCATTTTAAAGTTAATGATCAATAAACTTGCTCCACCTTGAAGATGATAATTTGTGATACTTAATTGAATACCATTAATTAAAAAAAAATTACAATAACATATTTCTCAACCAAGGAAATTATGTAATCCAACAGCAACGTATTTTTTATAATTTTACACCAATGCAAAAAATGCGTAGTAAATGTATTTTTCTGGATCGATTAGGATAGAAGAAATACCAACCTTTTTTTTTAAACATTAATGTTCTGGTTCACGTTCGTGAACTACTTCGAACAGCCTCAAAAAATTTGGATGAAGATGAATTCGTACATAACTTGGGATTTTGCATAGGAAGCTCTTCAATACCAAACTTAATCAACATGAGTGAGTTATTACACTTTAACTATTTTCGATTTCCCATCACCTGACTACTACTGCATTGATGAGAATTAACAGTCCGAAACCAGTCTGTAGTTTGTCTTTGATGGGAAATTAAATCGAGCGTGCAACAAAAATCGACGACGGAGGTGGCGTTGGAAATCTCTAAGATTACACGCGTGAAATGCTGGTGACGTGTCAGATATTATAATTAGGGGTTATTAACATCTGACATGTCAAGTACTTCTTCTTATTTCAGACACGAGTTTAGATTTTCAGCGCCAATTTCGCCGTCGATTTTTGGTACTTTACGCGTGCGCGTGTGATCTTAGTTCATACATGACTTTAGATTTCCAGCGCCAACAGCTTTACGCGTGCGCGTGTGATCTCCGCTCAGCCATGACTTTAGATTTCCAGCGCCAACTTCGAATTTTATTGTGCGCTTATCAATTTAATACTTAAATCCATCACATCTGATTACTACTGCATTGATAAGATCTAACAGTCCGAAACCGGTCTGTAATTTGTCATCGATGGGAAATAATAATTTGACGGTTAAATACATTTATTTCTAATTTGTAATAAGTGGGTCGTGCCCCAATTAAACATTTGCGCAACGGCTATAATTTACGGATCATCGACTTCGACCTTAAGACCGGAAATACAGGAAAGAGGCGTTCGCGGTTTGCCGAAAACCGTCACCTACATACCGAGGCTGGTTACCATCGAGAATAGAAATTTTTGCGCGTCCATTTTCAGCGGAATCGTGACTCGAGCACACAAAGGCGATTAAATATTTTAATAGGAAAACCATAATCATAATTTAAAATGCCATTCCATTTTCATCATTTGGACGTTCGAAATAAGTATATTAGAAACCTAATTACATTCCCCATTTAAAATATGAAATCGTAAGAAAATAATGACAAAATTATAATTAAAGAATTTTTATATGTATATACAGCGCGTTCATTTTATTATGGAAATTTGGTAAACTTTCCTTTTTCAAGAACACACTGTATATTTATACACTTTTATTTAATTCCAAGATTGATTCTAAGAACTTTTTGTAGGAATATTTTTTTATAGAATTCATCACTTTTAAGTTATTAGTAGTTTTCTCAACTCTCGTATAAATTAAAATGATTATTTTTTTATAAATTGAAGCATAATGATAATAATCTGCAGAGATGGCTCAAATCGCCTCAAAAAATAATTAATGCGACTTAAAATTATGTCTCTCGAAATTAGTAACACACTCTACCGAGTTTTTGTATTTTTGCATTTTTAATTTTGAAAAATCACAACTTTCTTAAAAAGTGCTTCAAATTAGGAAAACAAATAAATTATGTTAAATAAATGATACATCTGTAAATTGTAAAGTTTTCGGAATTTTCTGTGCACCCTGTATATTTTTCCACATTGTTAACCCTTAATCGAGTTTTTGTATTTTTGCATCTTTAATTTTAAAAAATCACAACTTTTTTAAAAAGTGATTTGGTTTAGAAAAACAAATGATTTGTGTTAAATAAATGATAGATTTGTAAATTTTAAAGTTCTTGGAATTTTTCGAATAGCCTGTATATTTTTTCTATATTTTTAAACCTCACCCAAGTTTTTGTTTTCTTGGATCTTTAATTTAAAAAAATCATTACTTTCTTAAAAAGTGCTTCAAATTAGCAAAACAAATAAATTGTGTTAAATAAATGATACATATGTAAATTGTAAAGTTTTCGGAATTTTCTGTGCACCCTCTATAACCTTAATCGAGTTTTTGTATTTTTGCATCTTTAATTTAAAAAAATCACAACTTTCTTAAAAAGTGATTTGGTTAAGAAAAACAAATGAATTTTGTTAAATAAATGATAGATTTGTAAAGTGTAAAGTTCTTGGAATTTTCTGAACACCCTGTATATTTTTTCTATATTTTTAAACCTCGCCCAAGTTTTTGTTTTCTTTGATCTTCAATTTTGAAAAATCATCACTTTCTTAAGAAGTGCTTTAAATTAAGAAAACAAATGAATTGTGTTAAATAAATGATACATCTGTAAATTGTAAAGTTCTCGGAATTTTATGTGCACCCTGTATATTTTTCCACATTGTTAAACCTTAATCGAGTTTCTGTATTTTTGCTTCTTTAATTTTGAAAAATCACAACTTTCTTAAAAAGTCATTTGGTTTAGAAGAACAAATTAATTGTGTTAAATAAATGATAGATTTGTAAATTGTAAAGTTCTTGGAATTTTCTGAACACCCTATATATTTTTTCTGTATTTTTAAACCTCACCCAAGTTTTTGTTTTCTTGGATGTTTAATTTTGAAAAATCATTACTTTCTTAAAAAGTGCTTCAAATTAGGAAAACAAATAAATTGTGTTAAATAAATGATACATATGTAAATTGTAAAGTACTCGGAATTTTATGTGCACCCTGTATAACCTTAATCGAGTTTTTGCATTTTTGTATCTTTAATTTAAAAAAATCACAACTTTCTTAAAAAGTGATTTGGTTAAGAAAAACAAATGAATTTTGTTAAATAAATGATAGATTTGTAAAGTGTAAAGTTCTTGGAATTTTCTGAACACCCTATATATTTTTTCTATATTTTTAAACCTCGCCCAAGTTTTTGTTTTCTTTGATCTTCAATTTTGAAAAATCATCACTTTCTTAAGAAGTGCTTTAAATTAAGAAAACAAATGAATTGTGTTAAATAAATGATACATCTGTAAATTGTAAAGTTCTCGGAATTTTATGTGCACCCTGTATATTTTTTCTGTATTTTTAAACCTCACCCAAGTTTTTGTTTTCTTGGATCTTTAATTTTGAAAAATCATTACTTTCTTAAAAAGTGCTTCAAATTAGGAAAACAAATAAATTGTGTTAAATAAATGATACATATGTAAATTGTAAAGTTTTCGGAATTTTCTGTGCACCCTGTATGACCTTAATCGAGTTTTTGTATTTTTGCATCTTTAATTTAAAAAAATCACAACTTTCTTAAAAACTGATTTGGTTAAGAAAAACAAATGAATTTTGTTAAATAAATGATAGATTTGTAAAGTGTAAAGTTCTTGGAATTTTCTGAACACCCTGTATATTTTTTCCATATTTTTAAACCTCGCCCAAGTTTTTGTTTTCTTTGATCTTCAATTTTGAAAAATCATCACTTTCTTAAGAAGTGCTTTAAATTAAGAAAACAAATGAATTGTGTTAAATAAATGATACATCTGTAAATTGTAAAGTTCTCGGAATTTTATGTGCACCCTGTATATTTTTCCACATTGTTAAACCTTAATCGAGTTTCTGTATTTTTGCTTCTTTAATTTTGAAAAATCACAACTTTCTTAAAAAGTCATTTGGTTTAGAAGAACAAATTAATTGTGTTAAATAAATGATAGATTTGTAAATTGTAAAGTTCTTGGAATTTTCTGAACACCCTATATATTTTTTCTGTATTTTTAAACCTCACCCAAGTTTTTGTTTTCTTGGATCTTTAATTTTGAAAAATCATTACCTTCTTAAAAAGTGCTTCAAATCGAGAAAACAAATGAATTGTGTTAAATAAATGATACATCTGTAACTTGTAAAGTTCTCGAAATTTTATGTGCACCCTGTATATTTTTCCACATTGTTAAACCTTAATCGAGTTTTTGTATTTTTTCATCATTTATTTAAAAAAAATATAAAGAGATTCGAATTAAAAGACAACAATGAATTGTGCTAAATCTATGATACATCTGTAGATCAGCATGTTCTCTGAATTTTCTAAGCATACTGTATATTTTTTCTACGTTTCTTCGATTTTGACTCGTCATGAATATTTCTTAGTACTTTTTAAAACTGAGTTTATTACATTTCAACATACGAATCATTAAAATTAAAAAGCGCGTTCAACAATTCGGCAAATTCAAAACGCGATTTTGTTGCCTTTGCACGTGAAAAATTTGCGATATTGTCAATTTGTGTTTGTCTGGTGTAAGATACAACGTTTTTAATACTTTTTGTATTAATTAAAAATACTAAATACCTCAAGGTTCTCATATTATTTGTGTGCTGTGTTAAAATTATTAATAACTATTTTCGTTCTTTTTTTTATCTTAAGTTAAAATAATAATTTAAATGTTTTAAAATTTTTTTGTTATTCTAACCTAAACCTAAGCTTAGTTTAGGGATTATGGAGTAATTTTAGGGTCTTAAAAATTAAAGGGGGCGAATTAAGAAACGAATTTTATCTATTAATTTGTATATTTTAATCTTGACTTGTCCAATATTGTGTTCACAATGAAAAAGACCAAAAAATTCTTATTCTTAACTTGACAAAGTTGGCTTTTGGGCCCAAAAGTTTGAGAAACACTGATCTAGGGTGTCTAGGGGGAAATACGAATAACAAGTGCAACCAGAATTTATTTGGCTCCAAATGTACGTTCAGAGCGAGTTGCCCCCCAGCCGCGCACCACCCCGCTACAGCCGATATTCTAACGAAATGCCGTGCCAGAAGTAAGTTGGCTCCATTAAAGGCGCGCGGCGTTGCATTGGGGAACAAATGTGTTGCGATTTAAAAATTCGCATTTAAAATGACGAATCAGTGTTTTTAGAATTATTTAAAAATCTTTGCTGAACTTGAAATTAGAGGTAGTGCCATGGCTTCTTGGCTCTACATAACGAGCCGCCGCTGCTCAAAATGATCGTATTCGATTGAAACACTCATATAATTAGTGCTGTTAATTAAAGTAATACACAATTACCAAACTGAGTTCGAATGATAATTAATATTTAATAATCAAATTGCACAAATGGAGGAGTTTCAAGATTTACGGAAACCTTAACCCATATTATACGGCAAACGTGTATAATTGCTTAGGCGTGCGTCTAATATCAAAACACAGTCATCGCAGAAATAATTAATATATACTTACACGGTATCACAACTTGTTTGCGAAAGGTGACTTCCTTTCGGACGTTGCAAATGCGCGCATCCTTCCGTTACAAATAGCCTTTTCGGATTACCATTTTTCATATAAAATGAAAATTATTTAATTCATCAAACTGACGCAGGCGCGAGTGTTGCGAGAATTTTGACACAACATGACATGTCCGTCCATTCATTGGAGATGATTACTTCCTACTGCTAATCAAAGTTTAAACAATTGACTTTTAATTCGTTTATTAGAAAAGGAGAGTTTTTCTAAAAAAAAAATCTAAAATTCAAATCAAAAACGAGGCTATAGTGATAAATCTCGAAACGCGTCTATAGATAGATGAACTAATGACTTGTTTTTAAGTTTTATTTGTTTTAATCAAATTGAAGTAAATATTTTGATTTTGTTTCTAAACAACATAACACTTGGTATAACCACTCTCTATTTCATAAATGTGACTATAGTTTCGACTATACTCTAGTCATTTTCAAACTCACTTAGTTCATTTCAAAATTCGTTTCAAAGAAATATATTTAATGGCCAAAAAACCATACTCAGTTTTTTATATACACAATTTTTTAAACGACGTGCGAATTTTTGAAAATAATAAGACAAAATTCGAGAAGAAGCCAAAAAACCATACTCAGTTTTTTAAATACACAATTTTTTAAACGACGTGCGAATTTTTGAAAATAATAAGACAAAATTCTAGAGAAGTGAGAATTGTAAAGAATAACTTCTAATAAAGTTATCTTGCCAAAATATCACGCTTTTGTTTTTAAATCCATTCATTTTCTAATTTTTGAAAGTTTTTATTTTCGCGTCAGTAGAAACAATTTGTTAAAAAAATAAACCGCGTGGCAGAAAGACCTATGGTCGATAGCCAGTTCAACATAAATGTAATATGTAAAAATGCATGTAAAAAATCATGTCTGTCAATAATGTTTCGTATATATAAACCGCAGTAAATAAATTCTAGAAAAATTGTATTAAATTACTCACTCTGTAAAGTGCCCTTTTTTTTCTTCAAAATTCACCAGTTTTAAAACGAGTTAAGAATTTTTGAAAATTTAATTTTTCCATTTGTTGAACATTAGAGAAAAACATCCAAAAAATATGTACCGCGGAGAATAACTTCTTAAAAAAATTATATTCAATTGTTACAATGTCACTATTCCAAAGATACTTCTGTTTTTAAAGATTCATACATTTTCTAAAGAGATATATACTTTATTCTTTTTTAAATTAACAAAATAATACATAAGGAAGAATGTGCGTCATACGACTGTTTAAAACTTTTGATTGAACATTTGGGAAGTATCAGTGAAAACAATGCGTTAAAAATTTAAACCGCAAAAAATAAATTCCGGAAAACTTGTTATTTTTAAGTTGCACAACGTGTATACTATTATTTTAAATTATGAATTTTCCTGTATAAATTTTTCTGTTGGGAAATGACTTTACTTAATATTATTATTATTATTATTAAATTACTAAAATATCACTCTTTAAAATCCACTCACTTTCTTCTTCTAAAATTTCCCTCTTTTCATTTATTTTTCCATTTGCTGAACATTTGAGAAACAAATCCAAAAAATATATACCGTGGAGAATAAAATATGTTCAATTGCTACAATGTCACTTTTCCAAAGATACTTTTGATTTTTAAAGATTTATACATTTTCGAACGAGATACGAATGTTTGAAACTTTTGATGCAAACAAAAGGTTAAAAGTTGACACAGCAAAAAATAAATTCGAAAAAAATTGTATTAAATGACTAAAATTTCACTCTTTAAAATTCATTTACTTCTTCTAAAATTCCGCACCTTTCAAGCGAGTTATAAATTTTGTCGAACACTCAAGCGCAAAAAAACTAAAAATTAATATGAAACGCGGGAAAAAAATTCCACAAAAATTCAAATCACTCCGACGTAGATATTTCAAAATAATTTTGGTTTTTGAATGTGCAGCAATTTTCTGTCGAGTTATGAATTTTTTTAATTTTTTTTTAATGTCGAACACTTGAGCGCAAAAAAATAAAAATTAATATAAAACGCCAGAAAAAAATTCTACAAAAATTCAAATCACTTCACAAGACGTCAATGTTTCAAAATAATTTTGCTGTGAATTTTTGAATTTTTTTTAATGTCGAACACTCGAGCGCAAGAAATACAAATTAGTATAAAACGCGGGAAAAAAATTCTACAAAAATTCAAATCCACGTCAAAATAATTTTGTTTTTTGAATGTACAGCAATTTTCAGTCGAGTTATGAATTTTTGATTTTTTTTAATGTCGAACACTCGAGCGCAAAAAATTAAAAATTAATATAAAACGCGGAAAAAAAAATTCTACAAAAATTCAAATCACTTCACAAGACGTCAATGTTTCAAAATAATTTTGCTGTGAATTTTTGAATTTTTTTTAATGTCGAACACTCGAGCGCAAAAAAACTAAAAATTCATATAAAACGCGGGAAAAAAATTCTACAAAAATTCAAATCACTCCGACGTCGATATTTCAAAATAATTTTGGTTTTTGAATGTACGGCAATTTTCAATTGAGTTACAAATTTTTGAAAATATACCTTTTTCAATGTCCAACAGTCGAGGGCAAAAAATTAAAAATCAATATAAAACGCGGGAAAAAAATTCTACAAAAATTCAAATCACTTCACAAGACGTCAATGTTTCAAAATAATTTTGGGTTTTGAATGTGCAGCAAATTTCAGTCGAGTTATGAATTTTTGATTTTTTTTTAATGTCGAACAATCGAGCGCAAAATATTAAAAATTAATATGAAACGCGGGAAAAAAATTCTACTCCGACGTCGATATTTCAAAATAACTTTGGTTTTTGAATGTGCAGCAATTTTCAGTCGAGTTATGAATTTTTGAATTTTTTTAATGTCGAACACTCGAGCGCAAAAAATTAAAAATTAATATAAAACGCTAGAAAAAAATTCAACAAAAATTCTAATCACTTCAGATGACGTTGATTTTTCAAAATAATTTTGGTTTTTGAATGTGCAGCAATTTTCAGTCGAGTTATGAATTTTTGAATTTTTTTAATGTCGAACAATCAAACGCAAAAAATTAAAAATTAATATAAAACGCTAGAAAAAAATTCAACAAAAATTCTAATCACTTCAGATGACGTTGATTTTTCAAAATAATTTTGGTTTTTGAATTTGCAGATATTTTCAATTGAGTTACAAATTTTTGAAAATATACCTTTTTCAATGTCCAACAGTCGAGGGCAAAAAATTAAAAATCAATATAAAACGCGGGAAAAAAATTCTACCAAAATTCAAATCACTCCACAAGACGTCAATGTTTCAAAATAATTTTGGTTTTTGAATGTGCAGCAATTTTCAGTCGAGTTATGAATTTTTGAATTTTTTTAATGTCGAACACTCGAGCGCAAAAAATTAAAAATTAATATAAAACGCTAGAAAAAAATTCAACAAAAATTCTAATCACTTCAGATGACGTTGATTTTTCAAAATAATTTTGGTTTTTGAATGTGCAGCAATTTTCAGTCGAGTTATGAATTTTTGAATTTTTTTAAATGTCGAACAATCGAGCGCAAAAAATTAAAAATTAATATAAAACGCTAGAAAAAAATTCAACAAAAATTCTAATCACTTCAGATGACGTTGATTTTTCAAAATAATTTTGGTTTTTGAATTTGCAGATATTTTCAATTGAGTTACAAATTTTTGAAAATATACCTTTTTCAATGTCCAACAGTCGAGGGCAAAAAATTAAAAATCAATATAAAACGCGGGAAAAAAATTCTACCAAAATTCAAATCACTCCACAAGACCTCAAAGTTTCAAAATAATTTTGGTTTTTGAATGTGCAGCAAATTTCAGTCGAGTTATGAATTTTTGATTTTTTTTTAATGTCGAACAATCGAGCGCAAAAAATTAAAAATTAATATGAAACGCGGGAAAAAATTCTACTCCGACGTCGATATTTCAAAATAACTTTGGTTTTTGAATGTGCAGCAATTTTCAGTCGAGTTATGAATTTTTGATTTTTTTTTAATGTCGAACACTCGAGCGCAAAAAATTAAAAATTAATATAAAACGATAGAAAAAAAATCTACAAAAATTCAAATCACTTCACAATACGTCAATATTTCAAAATAATTTTAGTTTTTGAATGTTCAGCAATTTTCAATCGAGTTATGAATTTTTGATTTTCATTTTAATGTCGAACACTCGAGCGCAAAAAATAAAAAATTAATATAAAACGCAAGAAAAAAATCTACAAAAATTCAAATCACTTCACAAGACGTCAATGTTTCAAAATAATTTTGGTTATTGAATGTGCAACAATTTTCAGTCGATTTATGAATTTTTGAATTTTTTTTAATGTCGAACACTCGAGCGCAAAAAATTAAAAATTAATATAAAACGCGGGAAAAAAATTCTACAAAAATTCAAATCACTCCGACGTCGATATTTCTAAATAATTTTAGTTTTTGAATGTGCAACGATTTTCAGTCGAGTTACGAATTTTTGAATTTTTTTAATGTCGAATACTCGAGCGCAAAAAATTAAAAATTAATATAAAACGCTAGAAAAAAATTCAACAAAAATTCTAATCACTTCAGATGACATTGATTTTTCAAAATAATTTTGGTTTTTGAATTTGCAGATATTTTCAATTGAGTTACAAATTTTTGAAAATATACCTTTTTCAATGTCCAACAGTCGAGAGCAAAAAGTTAAAAATTAATTTTAATCGCGGGGATAAAATTCTACAAAAATTCAGTTCACTTCACAAGACGTAGATATTTCAAAATAATTTTGGTTTTTGAATATGCAACCATTTTCAGTCGGGTTACGAATTTTTTTAATTTTATTTTTTTCAATGTCGAAGGCTCGAGGGCAAAAAATTAAAAATCAATATAAAACGCGGGAAAAACATTCTACGAAAATTCAAATCACTTTACAAGATGTCAATGTTCCAAAATAATTTTGGTTTTTGAATGTGCAGCAAATTTCAGTCGAGTTATGAATTTTTGATTTTTTTTTAATGTCGAACAATCGAGCGCAAAAAATTAAAAATTAATATGAAACGCGGGAAAAAAATTCTACTCCGATGTCGATATATCAAAATAACTTTGGTTTTTGAATGTGCGGCAATTTTCAGTCGAGTTATGAATTTTTTATTTTTTTTAAATGACGAACACTCGAGCGCAAAAAAATAAAAATTAATATAAAACGCGGGAAAAAAATTCTACAAAAATTCAAATCACTTCACAAGTCGTCAATGTTTCAAAATAATTTTGGGTTTTGAATGTGCAGCAATTTTCAGTCGAGTTATGAATTTTTGAATTTTTTTCCAATGACGAACACTCGAGCGCAAAAAATTAAAATTAATATGAAACGCGAGAAAAAAATTCAACAAAAATCACTTCAGATGACGTCGATCTTTTAAAATAATTTTGGTTTTTGAATTTGCAGAAATTTTCAACTGAGTTACAAATTTTTAAAAATATCCCTTTTTCAATGTCCAACACGCAAAAAGTTAAAAAATAATTTAAAACGCGAGGATAAAATTCTACAAAAATTCAGTTCACTTCACAAGACGTAGATATTTCAAAATAATTTTGGTTTTTGAATATGCAACCATTTTCAGTCAGGTTACAATTTTTTTTAATTTTCTGTTTTTCAATGTCAAACACTCGAGCGCAAAAAAATAAAAATTAATATGAAACGCAAGGATATAATTCTACAAAAATTCAAATCACTTCACAATACGTTGATCTTTCAAAATAAATTTGGTTTTTGAATATGCAACCATTTTCAGTTGGGTTACGCTTGTTTGAAAACTTCTTTTTTTCAATGTCGAACAGACGAGCGCAAAAAATTAAAAATAATATGAAACTCTGGGATGAGATCCTACAAAAAATCAATTTACTTCACAGGACAACAATTTTTCAAAATAATTTTGGTTTATGAATGTGCAGCAATTTTCAGTAGAGTTATGAATTTTTGAAAATTTCTTTTTTCCAATGACAATCACTCGACCGCAAAAAAATAAAAATTAATATGAAACGCGAGAAAAAAATTCAACAAAAATTCTAATCACTTCGGATGACGTCGATTTTTCAAAATAATTTTGGTTTTTGAATTTGCAGAAATTTTCAATTGAGTTACAAATTTTTGAAAATATTATATTATTATTATTCAATGTCGAACACTCGAGCACAAAAAATTAAAAAGTAATCTGAAACGCAAGAATAAAATCATACAAAAATTCAAATCCCTTCAAAATACGTCGATCTTTCAAAATAATTTTGGATTTTGAATTTGCAGTAATTTTCAGTCGAGTTATGAATTTTTGAAAATTTCTTTTTTTTTCCAATGTCGAACACTCGAGTGCAAAAAATTAAATATCAATATGAAACTCAGTGATAAAATCCTACAAAAATTCAATTCACTTCACAATGCGTCGATATTTCGAAATAATTTTGTTTTTTTTTTGAATATGCAAACATTATCTTTTGTAAACTACAATCGACTTATAAAACCATGTGAGTTACACAAAAATGCGAATTTTATGTTTGTGGTGGAACTATTATAGTTTAATCATTATATACCAAAAAATAAAAAAAAAAATTAAAAAATCTTTTTTTTTTAGAAAAACATGTTCAATGTTCATTTCTTAGTCTTCAATATTTGTTTAAATGATGCACAGACACACGGGCACACAAACACACAGACACACACAGATACACAGGCATATAGGCTCACGGACACACAGACACACAGACGCCCAGACGCACAGTCACACAGACACACAGACACACGGTCACACAGACACACGGTCACACAGACACACAGACACACAGACACACAGACACACAGACACACAGACACACAGACACACAGGCTCACAAAAACATAGGCACACACGCAGACATAATTTTATTTCCAGAAATCTTTGAAGTCGCCTCTAGGGACCTTAAGATTGATATTTCACGATCACAATACTTTCTCGTACGTCGTAACGAGGAAAGTAAAAATTTAAGCGCTGTTTATTATTTGAATAAAGTTTAATGAACATGAATTAATAGAAACAATTAGAACGAAGCGCTTAATTTGTTCTCATACGAAACATTTTCAGATCCAGATTTGAACATCACTTATTCTTCATTTATATCACCACAATCTAGTTCAAATTTTGACATGTGAATAATACATCGAATCCCGTTAATACAAATGTCCAATTGAACCCAAAATTAACTCATTACTGTAGTGCCCGGAGTCTCGGACAATGAAACAATGGCCGATCGATGGAAAAGTCCTGCAAAAAAATTCACTTTGCGAAAAGAAAGTAATTCACTGCTTGTTTCTCTAATTGCCTGTCCCGCAGTTTGAAAGCCGTAAAGTACAACAATTTTCTTCGAATACCTCAAAACGGTGTACAATGGAGAAATGGGGATGATGGAAACGTGAGAAACATAATTGACAATGGTCGATAAATTATATTATCCATATGGCTGAATTACATTTTTCAATCTTCTGGTTTAATGTTTTTTTTTTGACATAGGCCTGAGCCATACCGTCACACACGGCTAGTAAGGTTTAATGTTAAAATGTTAAAAATTAATATCTATTAGAAAGAATCAAAACATTTTGGATACAGCGATAAAAAGTGAATTACAATGTTTGCGATTTCATCTCGTATCTAATTATTATCCTGAAAGTTATGTCTGCATTAATTTTATTAGTTATCCAAATCGCTGAATTCGCAGTTGTGTCAGTACTTGTATTTATTTGCATTTAATTCAACTTATTATCCTAACTCGACAAGTGCACACGAATTGTTATTTAAGCAACAAGGAACGTAAGGACGTATTAACATAAAATGTTAATTGTCATTACGGTCCGTGTTGCTTATTAATTTTTTTCCGCTACCGGAAATATACTTAAAAAAGATCAGAAAATATTCTAAAATACGGCTTGTAACATTTGGGATTAAAATTTTTATAGTCACCTATGCATCCTACAGTAACCCAGCAACCGAAAAAACAATGTCGAATTTTGTTTGTTTGTGTCAATCCAGTGACAGTTTTTGCGGGCATGGGTGCAAACGAAGCTGCGAATATTGCATGTTAGAACCTGTTACCGACAAAATCGAAAAAGGTATGTGCCCTGTTACGACTCTTTTAAGCAGTGGTTATGTAAAAAGGATGCTGATGCTGTAGGTAGAGACGAAAATGTGTTGCTCGCCTATATGTTGGAGCGTTATGTTTCTGTTTATTATTTTCCTAGGTCCGTAAGTAAAAAATTAAGTTCCGTCGTCAAGGACAACAAACACCACGAATGTTATCAGCCACTTACAGTACCTGTAACCATGGATGCAATGCTTAGTTACGTTGTCGGTAGAGGAAAAAATAAATAATTATTATCAATTACTTATCAAAATCACATACTCTTATTGTAAACGGATTGCAAATTAATTTAAATCTTACCGCTTGCGGTTCGCATTGTTTTGTTTTTCCATTACACGATACAATATTATTGTTAGTGGCACGAATAGCGGTTGTTTCAATTATGATCGAAAGAATGCAGGGTGGCCCGATATGATAAATAAGTAACAGTAACACCTCAAGTCTTATTAATATTCATTCGGCCGGACGACTTCATTTTCTTTTCTGTAGATCGAAATTATTGCACGTGCAATATAAGCAGTTTAATAAATTCATCCGGGTCATCGATTAGGCAAATTAGGCGAAGGCGACCATTCCCAGACCGCAGGTGTAATTGTTATTAATTGTTATTATTAATAAATGGAACGGATTGTCGATTGTTGCGGAAGTTATTGCTGTGCGGGTCGATTTCACTTTCCTCGCTGTACAGGGTGTCTCAACGAGATGGTACATTAGAAGTACCATATGTCAGGGGCGGCTCGTGATATAGAGCCAAGGAGCCACGGCACTACTTGTAGTTTCAAGCTCAGCAAGAATCTTTAATAAATTCTTAAAACACTTTTTCGCCAGTTACTTTGGTCTAGGAAGATTATTATTATTATTAGATTTGCAAATCAACGTTTTATCAAACTAAATAGAGTTTTTGAAAATCCACCAATTATTTCGTGAGTATTGAATTTTTGAAAATTTATATTTTCAAATTGGGTAATACACGAGCAAAAAAATAAAAAAAAAATATATAAAACGTGTCGCAGAATTTCTACAAAACTTAAATTAGATTTGCAAATCATCGTTTTATCAAACTAAATAGAGTTTTTGAAAAGCCACCGATTATTTTGCAAGTTGTGAATTTTTGAAAATTTTAGTTTTTCAATTGTGTAATGCTCCAGTGAAAAATTAAAAAAATATATAAAACGTGTCGACTAAATTCTACAAAAATTAAATTAGATTTACAAATCATGATTTTATCAGATGGAATGGAGTTTTTAAAAACCCACCGATTATTTCGCGAGTTGTGAATTTTTGAAAATTTTAGTTCTCAAATTGTGTAATACTCCAGCAAAAAAAATTAAAAAATATATAAAGCGTGTCGACTAAATTCTACAAAAATTAAATTAGATTTACAAATCATGGTTTCATCAAATGGAATGGAGTTTTTGAAAATCCACGGATTATTTCGCGAGTTGTGAATTTTTGAAAATTTTAGTTTTACAATTGTGTAATGCTCGAGTGAAAAATTAAAAAAGTATATAAAACGTGTCGACTAAATTCTACAAAAATTAAATTAGATTTACAAATCATGGTTTTATCAGATGGAATGGAGTTTTTAAAAATCCACGGATTATTTCGCGAGTTGTGAATTTTTGAAAATTTTAGTTTTACAATTGTGTAACGCTCGAGTGAAAAATTAGAAAAATATATAAAACGTGTCGACTAAATTCTACAAAAATTAAATTAGATTTACAAATCATGATTTTATCAGATGGAATAGAGTTTTTGAAAATCCAGCAATTATTTCGCGACTTGTGAATTTTTAAAAATGTTAGTTTTTCAGTTGTGTAATGCTCCAGTGAAAAATTTAAAAAAATATATAAAACGTGTCGACTAAATTCTACAAAAATTAAATTAGATTTACAAATCATGGTTTTATCAGATGGAATGGAGTTTTTAAAAATCCACCGATTATTCCGCGAGTTGTGAATTTTTGAAAATGTTAGTTTTACAATTATGTAATGCTCGAGTGAAAAATTTAAAAAAATATATAAAACGTGTCGACTTATATCTACAAAAATTTAATTAGATTAACAAATCATGGTTTTATCAAATGGAGTGGAGTTTTTGAAAATCCACCGATTATTTTGCGAGTTGTAAATTTTTGAAAATTTTAGTTTTACCATTGTGTAATGCTCGAGTGAAAAATTTAAAAAAAATATAAAACTTGTCGACTAAATTCTAGAAAAATTAAATTAGATTTACAAATCATGGTTTTATCAGATGGAATGGAGTTTTTGAAAAGCCACCGATTATTTCGCGAGTTGTGAATTTTTGAAAATTTTAGTTTTACAATTGTGTAATGCTCGAGTGAAAAATTATAAAAATATATAAAACGTGTCGACTAATATCAAAAAATTAAATTAGATTTACAAATCATGGTTTTATCAAATTAAGCAGAGGCGGCTCGTTATGCAGAGCCAAACCTGAAGTTTCAAGCTTAGCAAGGGAGTATATTTTTTATAAGTGGCTCTACCATCAACATGTTCCACGAGCCGCCACTGCCATATGTATAAAAATTATTTAGATGAGGCATGGCCATGATAAACAAAATCACGGTCTTAGATTAGTTCAGCACGTTGTTGACTTTATGTCAAATTATTACTTCGAACAACTGGCGGCGAAGACGTGATGCGACGTATCAAACCTCAACGTACGTTCCGAAATACAAAGCCACCCTTTATCTAAATAATTTTTATACTTATAGTATATGTATTGTAATGAGATTTTCAGCGTTTATGTAATCGAGGGTGCCCTTTTCAATGAAAATATTTTCAAGATTATTCCTTATTTTAAACGAAATGCTATATTTTTTATTGCAAATTTGGATTACCCATAAAATTCTGTGAAAAAAGTCATTAAGTAACATAACCTCAAAATTTAAGCGTTTTCGAAATATTTGACATTTTAAAAAATTTAGTGCTTTTTCATAATTCACTTTAAAAATACACATATCCGAACAATACAAAACTGAAGGGATGTAATGTTGGCCATAAAAAGCCAATACCCGAAGGTACCCAGTGGTGATCTATTTTTGGAGAAATAAAAGTAAGAGTGTTCAAAATTTCATACCACTGTTTTATTTATACATAGCTATTATTTATTGACTGATTTATTTATCCTATATTTTACTTTTACACCATTTTAACTTATATTTATACAATATTTACTATTTATTAATGTATTTTATGCATAAATGTGATTGTTGTTCTGTCTTTATAGTAATGTATTATATTTAACTGTATTACTATCTCTTAGCGTATCTTATTGACTTGTGTAAAACTATTGTTAAAACATGAATAAATTGAATTTGAATTTGAAATTATACTAGCATTCCCCATGCCTATCTTCTTTCGTTTCCTAGATATTAACATGTTTGTAAAAATACGTCAATTTTCTGTGCTATAGAAAAACAATGGGAATGTAATTTATTAAGTGAGCCTAGAAATAAAATTTAAAAAAAAACAAGTGTTAAGTGTTGTTGATTTAAACAGTTGTTGAATCAGAACGTCAAACGTATTGTTGTTATTTGGTTTAATAATGAAGTGAAGAGATAATTACTCTAACAGCGATGTCTTGAATTTATTTATTTATTCCTAATACTAATAATAATAATAATAATAAACGTTTTTTGTACTTGCTAAATACATAATAAATACAATTTCCATTGACCGGAGTCCTTCAGCCTCCTAATACTATTTTTTTTTAATTAAATGTATTACCACCGGGGGAGATTAGTAAAATTGGAGAACAGCAATTACTTTCGTCAACAGCCTCGCTACTTTTCTAAATTATTTAACGCACATAAAACTCAACTAAACGATCCACATTTTATTACACTTGACTCGGGTGTTGATACCCCCATCAAATATATTTTATAGTACTCTGGCTGAAGATATTCGGGAAACTTTCTACGAGGGCAGGCGCATTCCATAAAAGTTTAACTACCACTAGTTGGTTCATACGCAATGTCCGTGACGTCAAAGTCCAGTAGTAAATCAAGTTAAGTGTGTCCTAGGCAATAACAAAATTCATGTCAACGTGCCGCACCGGATTCTTAAGATATTTAAGACATCCGCGTGCCGACACCACGAAAGTCTTGTGTGTCGACACCTCTTTATTTACACAATTTCAATATACATATTTACCAGTGACGGTTCGCGAGGTTTTTTCTGGTACGGCCGAGGAACAAGAGGTGCAGTTGCAGAGACGGCTAGCTGCGTGATCGCACCTATCTGTATTACCACCTCTTGTTCCTCGGCCGTACCAGAAAAAACCCCGCGAACCGTCACTGATATTTACTTATTTAATACGTAACAACGTTTGTCTACATTACTTTTGTTATGTATGACAAACTTTAGTTGGGCACTACAACACAATTTCGATATATTTAACACGTAATTTCTACCAAAACCATAAACAATCGGTACGCTTCGATATTATAAAATCCACTGACCTTTAGTTGTCCTCTCCATATTTACTACGAGCCTGCGTCTTGTTTCTTTACACTCCACAGCTTTTAACTCGTTAGTTATCACTGTTACCATTACCCCGGCAATTCACTACACTAACTGTTATAAATAAAGCAATAACAATACCGAAATTTATTTGCACAACCCAGCGACAAGAATGAACGTGTACGTGAGTCGTATAAATGGCGACGACTGTCACCTGCGCAAGCGCACTTGGATCAGGCTGCGGCAATAGAATTGTCGTGCAGCGAAAAACTCGAGAACGCGTGCGTCGTTGATACAAACGCGATTTATATTTTAAATCGTTTTAAGTGCAAATACATTTTAGTATTGTTACTGTTTTAAGTGATAAATTAATAACTCTTGCGATGGATTTCACAAACAATTATTTTTCCGCTACCGACAACGTAAATAAGCATTGCATCCATGGTTACAGGCACTGTAAAAGTTTCACGGGATTGACACAAACAAACAAAATTCGACATTGTTTTCTCGGTTGCTGGGTTACCATTGGATGCATAGGTGACTATAAACATTTGTTACAAGCCGTATTTTAGAATATTTTCTGACCTTTTTTAAGTATTATATTTCCGATGGCGCCTTGTTGCTTAAATAACTATTAAGCCAGGTTTTTCGTAAGCTGCTTAAACGTTTCTTCATGCGCCATCGTCAGTCACACAATACATTTTTAAACGTGTAGAGGTGAAGAGTGGTAGAACGATGTTGTAGGAAAATTATTCGATAAGGATGGTTAGAATTATATGTATTATAACAAAAAAATAAGTTCTATTTTAATCTACCAAAATCTATATGGGAAAGTGTAAAATTATAAATTGATTTTGGCATTTTAATACCGAAAATGCCATGGTTTAATGGTATTAGGTAGTTGCAATAAATTCATTATCGTATCAATAATCGATTAATTTATATGTACAGCTTTCGCGAATTAAAAAGAAAGAGTGAATAAAACACCTGCAGAAAATCCTATTTTACCAACTGGATTATTTGACGACACCATAATTTAAGGAGAATTCTTTAGTTTACACGTATCACAATGTCAACAAATCGTATGAATCAAGTAACCATTTTTACTTCCTCCGTTATGAAGTACGTGAAGTATTGTGATCGTGAACATTTTTTCAAAAAAAAATTTTACGGAAATATTCGTTTTGGGATCACTAGATGCGATTTCAACAATTTCTGGAAAAAAAAATGTGTCTGTGTGTGTGTGTGTTCTGTGTGTGTATCATGCTTCTTCACGTCGATAAGAACCGTCATTAATTTTCTCAAATCTTTCTGAGACCCAACATTTTTTTCATGATTTTTTCCTGAGTAATTCTATGGAAAAAATGGCCAAAATCGTGAAATATTGAAATTTTGAAGAAAAAAAATTTCTGGGAAAAATAACTACTCTACACGCTTCTTCGCGTCAATAAGAACTGTCATGAGTTTTTTCAAATCTTTCCGAGACCCAACATTTTTTTCATGATTTTTTCCTGAGTAATTCTATAGAAAAAATGGCCAAAATCGTGAAACATTGAAATTTTGAAGAAAAAAAAATTTCTGCGAAAAATAACTACTCTACACGCTTCTTCACATCGATAAGAACCGTCATGAGTTTTTTCAAATCTTTCCGAGACTCAACATTTTTTCATGATTTTTTTCCTGAGTGGAAAAATGGCCAAAATCGTGAAACATTGAAATTTTGAATAAAAAAAAATTCTGGGAAAAATAACTACTCTACACGCTTCTTCACGTTGATAAGAACCGTCATGAATTTTTTCTAATCTTTCCGAGACTCAACATTTTTTCATGATTTTTTTCCTGAGTGGAAAAATGGCCAAAATCGTAAAACATTGAAATTTTGAAGAAAAAAAAAATTCTGGGAAAAATAACTACTCTACACGTTTCTTCACATCGATAAAAACCGTCATGAGATTTTTCAAATCTTTCCGAGACCCAACTTTTTTTTCATGATTTTTTCTTGAGTATGGAAAAAATGGCCAAAATCGTGAAACATTGAAATTTTGAAGAAAAAAAAAATTCTGAGAAAAATTACTACTCTACACGCTTCTTCACGCCGATAAGAACCGTCATGAATTTTCTCAAATCTTTCTGAGACCCAACATTTTTTTCATGCATTTTTTCCCGAGTGGAAAAAATGTCCAAAATCGTGAAACGTTGAAATTTTGAAGAAAAAAAAAATTCTGAGAAAAATGACTACTCTACACGCTTCTTCACGCCGATAAGAACCGTCATGAATTTTCTCAAATCTTTCTGAGACCCAACATTTTTTTCATGATTTTTTCTATGGAAAAAATGGCCAAAATCGTGAAACATTAAAATTTTGAAGAAAAAAAAAATTCTGAGAAAAATAAATACCCTACACGCTTCTTCGCGCCGATAAGAACCGTCATGAATTTTTTCAAATCTTTCTGAGACCCAACATTTTTTTCATGATTTTTTCTATGGAAAAAATGGCCAAAATCGTGAAACATTAAAATTTTGAAGAAAAAAAAAATTCTGAGAAAAATAAATACCCTACACGCTTCTTCGCGTCGATAAGAACCGTCTTGAATTTCTTCAAATCTTTCCGAGACCCAACTTTTTTTTCATGATTTTTTCTTGAGTATGGAAAAAATGGCCAAAATCGTGAAACATTGAAATTTTGAAGAAAAAAAAAATTCTGAGAAAAATTACTACTCTACACGCTTCTTCACGCCGATAAGAACCGTCATGAATTTTCTCAAATCTTTCTGAGACCCAACATTTTTTTCATGCATTTTTTCCCGAGTGGAAAAAATGTCCAAAATCGTGAAACGTTGAAATTTTGAAGAAAAAAAAAAATCTGAGAAAAATGACTACTCTACACGCTTCTTCGCGTCGATAAGAACCGTCTTGAATTTTTTCAAATCTTTCCGAGACCCAACTTTTTTTTCATGATTTTTTCTTGAGTATGGAAAAAATGGCCAAAATCGTGAAACATTGAAATTTTGAAGAAAAAACAAATTCTGAGAAAAATAACTACTCTAGACGCTTCTTCACGTCGATAAGAACCGTCATGAATTTTTTCAAATCTTTCCGAGACCCAACATTTTTTTCATGATTTTTTTTCAGAGTGGAAAAAATGACCAAAATCGTGAAACATTGAAATTTTGAAGAAAAAAAAAATTCTGGGAAAAATAACTACTCTAGACGCTTCTTCACATCGATAAGAACCGTCATGGGTTTTTTCAAATCTTTCCGAGACCCAACATTTTTTTCATGATTTTTTCCTGAGTAATTCTACGGAAAAAATGGCCAAAATCGTGAAACATTGAAATTTTGAGGAAAAAAAAAATTTCTGGGAAAAATAACTACTCTACACGCTTCTTCACATCGACAAGAACCGTCATGAATTTTTTCAAATCTTTCCGAGACCCAACATTTCTTTCATGATTTTTTCCTGAGTAATTCTACGGAAAAAATGGCCAAAATCGTGAAACATTGAAATATTGAGGAAAAAAAAAATTTCTGGGAAAAATAACTACTCTACACGCTTCTTCGCATCGATAAGAACCGTCATGAATTTTTTCCAATCTTTCCGAGACCCAACATTTTTTTCATGATTCTTTTCCTGAGTAATTTCTATGGAAAAAATGGCCAAAATCGTAAAACATTGAAATTTTGAAGAAAAAAAAATTTCTGGGAAAAATAACTACTCTACACGCTTCTTCACATCGACAAGAACCGTCATGAATTTTTTCAAATCTTTCCGAGACCCAACATTATTTTCATGATTTTTTCCTGAGTAATTCTACAGAAAAAATGGCCAAAATCGTGAAACATTGAAATTTTGAGGAAAAAAAAAATTCTGGGTAAAATAACTACTCTACACGCTTCTTCACATCGATAAGAACCGTCTTCAATTTTTTCAAATCTTTGCGAGACCCTACATTTTTTTCATGATTTTTTCCTGAGTAATTCTATGGAAAAAATGGCCAAAATCGTGAAACATTGAAATTTTGAAGAAGAAATAAATTCTGGGAAAAATAACTACTCTACACGCTTCTTCACATCGATAAGAACCGTCATGAATTTTTTCAAATCTTTCTGAGACCCAACATTTTTTTCATGCATTTTTTTCCAATGGAAAAATGGCCATAATCGTGAAACGTTGAAATTTTGAAAACAGCATCAAAATGAATTGAAAACTATTTTTAGAACTAACAGAACTTTTCATTGGGGTGTCAACTTAACACACTCCACACTACTACTTCCAAGAAATGTTTGGCTTTATGGCTGTAGATGAAGCCGGAGCGGCTTGATAGAACTAGGCTAGAATTTTTGTTTTTTTATTGTTAGGAAAAATATTTATTTATTTATTTTACTTCAACACTCCAATAATAATAATAATCTGCAGGAATCAGCTTCAAAATTACAAAATCCATTTTGAATTTTTCCTGTATTCCACAAGCGAATTGAGTTGTCTAACGAACTTTTCCGAAGAAGATAACGTTTTTCTTTTTAGCGGGTCACGCTAAGTTAACCTAAAATAAACATGCAGTTATTAATTTCTGCAAGTATCATCGGAGCAGAGCACTTTCTCTAAAATGAGACTGCGAGCAAACGAGCTACTCTCACCGTTTAATCTTCAATTTAGCGGACCTCCTCTACATTTTTTTCTTCTTTCCTCGCGCAACACACATATTCATTCATTTTGCATTAGGTTACGACACCCGCGTTTCATAAAACAACACTCCGTTATCGCTCTTGATAATCCGAGGCGTATTTTCAACTTCCATCGTAATTACTTATCTCCACGGTTATTACTGTATTTCCTGCATTTCGCAACAAATAGCGCAACAACAGAGGTCTTCATTTTGTCAAGCATATACGTTACGTTTTGAATGAAATCTATGAATAGTTTTGTACTCTTTTTCTTGTAAATATAAACTGATTCAGGAACGATTAACCCTTTGCAATCGAATGTCGTCTTATTGTCGCCACAATAAGTCACTGTGCTCCCAAATATAAATACGAGTGCAAATCGAGAAAGAAGGCCGAAAAACCTCGTAAAATATTTTTAAGTTGATTCTCATTGATCGCTTGATGAAACATGATTTAGTATTAAAAAAAACAAATTTAAGAAATAAAATAAAATTGTTACTTCAAAAATAATAATTAAAAAAAAAACGTTTTCGTGGATTGATATGAAATGTAAGATTTTTCGGACTGATTTTAGGCCGTTTTGCGGAATAGGCTTTAACACGTTCGCTGCCACCGACGCGCTAGTACGTCCGACTTTATACTTGCGTATGTGCAATCCCAATTGCGTTGGCAGCGAACGTATTAAAAATGCTTATTTACGCCTAGGCTGTAAAAGTAATGAGCCAATCAGGTGAAACTACGTCATGGTATTTCGTCAATCAGATGAGACGCCGCCGGAAATTTTATGACTTGGCTCCAGCCGCGTCCGTAAATCTGTTAAATAAATAACTATTATTTATTCATTTGGTCATATAATATAAAACAATGAAAGACCTCTGGTCATTTATCTGTTGGGGTCATTTGTAAAAGTGTCTCAAATGTATTGTCTCTCTCTCTCTCCAGAAAGACATCAAAATAATCCGTGTGTAAATACCTACGTCAACTGAAAATGTAATTGATTTATAATATTATCCACTTACTACATTATAACAGTAACTCCAAATAACTAACTGTTACTTCTGAGGACGTAATCATGTTATAATAATACCCGAAGAATGTTATCCTCATTTGTAAATATTAATATATCTCTTGTTTGTTTGATGTGAAATCTTCCGTGCAACTGCACATCCCGACAAAAAAAATAAAATAATACAATAAACTTGAATCTTTTCCGGCATCAGCGAGAAGTTCATGGCGTACACTACTTTGAAATTAAAACGCGGGTCAATTTTCTGATCGCGAGACCGAATCGGGAGAGATTATTTCGGTCAAATTATGTTTAAAAAAAAAAAATTGATTCGACGAAGAAGGCGCGGGCGCCGCTGTGCGCGCCCGGAGCCGATCTTCCGGGAACGTCGCCACCGTAGCGAAACCGGTCGCGTGCCGAAGATAATTTTCAAAAATTTCAGCCGGTACGCACTGAAACTTTTTTGGGACGGCCTAGATTGCTTTCGGTGGAGCCGGCGCGGTTTTTGGGAACGGTCGTTATATTAGATTAATTTCGTCTGGTGGATAATGTGGGTAATATTACTTCTTGTTATTAAATTAGCTTTATCATCATACTTAAAAAAAGAAAAAAAGGAATCATTCTGACTAAATTTTACCTGCACGATTTATATTTTTTTAAATTTTTTTCGTTGCTGATTCGACAATTCAAAATTTAGAATTTTAAAAAATTCGCAAATCGCAAGAAAATTGTTGGATTTTTAAAAACCAAAATTATTTTGAAAGAATGATGTTTCCTAAACTAAATAAATGTGTTTGAAAAATTTATATTTATTTAAATTTTTTTCGTTGTAGATTCGACAATTCAAAATTAAGAATTTTAAAAAATTCGCAACTAGCAAGAAAATTGTTGGATTTTTAAAAACCAAAATTATTTTGAAAGAATGATGTTTCCTAAACTAAATAAATGTTTTTGAAAAATTTTACCTGTAAGGTTTATATTTATTTAAATTTTTTTCGTTGTAGATTCGACAATTCAAAATTTAGAGATTTAAAAAATTCACAACCCACAAGAAAATTGTTAGATTTTTAAAAACCAAAATTATTTCGAAAGAATTATGTTTCCTAAACTAAATTAAATTTTTGTAGAATTTTACCTGCACGATGTATGTTTATTTAAATTTTTTTCAAAATTTACAATTTAAAAAAAATCACAACTCGCAAGAAAATTGTTAGATTTTCAAAAACCAAAATTATTCTGAAAGAATGATGTTTCCTAAACTAAACAAATGTTTTTGAAAAACTTTAACCGCAAGGTTTATATTTTTTTCAATTTTTTTCGTTGAAGATGCTTCAATTCAAAATTTAGAATTTTAAAAAATTCGCAACTCGCAAGAAAATTGTTGGATTTTTAAAAACCAAAATTATTTTAAAAGAATGATGTTTCCTAAACTAAATAAATGTTTTTGAAAAATTTTACTTGCAAGGTTTATATTTATTTAAATTTTTTTCGTTGTAGATTCGACAATTCAAAATTTAGAATTTTAAAAAATTCGCACCTCCCAAGAAAATTGTTGGATTTTTAAAAACCAAAATTATTTCGAAAGAACAATGTTTCCTAAACTAAATACATTTTTTGTAGAATTTTACCTTTGCGATTTATATTTATTTCCATTTTTTTCAAAATTTAGAATTTTAAAAAATTCGCAATTCGCGAGAAAATTGTAGGATTTTTAAAAACCAAAATTATTTCTAAAGAATGATGTTTCCTAAACCAAATTAAATTTTTGTAGAATTTTACCTGTATGATTTATATTTATTTCCATTTTTTTCAAAATTTAGAATTTTAAAAAATTCGCAACTCGCAAGAAAATTGTTGGATTTTAAAAAACCAAAATTATTTCGAAAGAACAATGTTTCCTAAACCAAATAAAATATTTATAGAATTTTATCTGCACGATTTATATTCATTTAAATTTTTTTCAAAATTTAGAATTTTAAAAAATTCGCAACTCGCAAGAAAATTGATGGACTTTTAAAAAACAAAATTATTTAGAAATAATGATGTTTCCTAAACTAAACTAAATTTTTATAGTATTTTACCTGCACGATTTATATTAATTTAAATTTTTTTTTAATTTAGAATTTTAAAAAATTCGCAACTCGCAAGAAAATTGTAGGATTTTCAAAAACCAAAATTATTTTGAAAGAACAATGTTTTACAAACTAAATAAAATTTTTGTATAATTTTACCTGCACGATTTATATTTATCTCAATTTTTTTCAAAATTTTGAATTTAAAAAAAATCGCAACTCGCTAGAAAATTGTAGGATTTTTAAAAACCAAAATTATTTCGAAGGAATGATGTTTCCTAAACTAAATAAAAAAATTTTAGAATTTTACCTGCACGATTTATATTTATTTCAATTTTTTCAAAATTTAGAATTTTAAAAAATTCGCAACTCGCAAGAAAATTGTTGGATTTTCAAAAACCAAAATTATTCTGAAATAATGATGTTTCCTAAACTAAATAAATGTTTTTGAAAAACTTTAACCGCAAGGTTTATATTTTCTTCATTTTTTTTTTCGTTGTAGATTCGACAATTCAAAATTTAGAATTTAAAAAATTTCGCAACTCCCAAGAAAATTGTTGGATTTTTAAAAACCAAAATTATTTTGAAAGAATGATGTTTCCTTAACTAAAAATTTTGTGGAATTTTACATACTCAATTTATATTTATTTCATTTTTTTTAGGATTTTTAAAAAATCGCAACTCGCAAGAAAACTGTTGGATTTTTAAAAACCAAAATTATTTTGAAGGAATGATGTTTCCTAAACTAAATTAAATTTTTGTAGAATTTTACCTGCACGATTTATATTTATTTAAATTTTTTTCAAAATTTAAAATTTTAAAAAATTCGCAACTCGCTAGAAAATAATTGGATTTTCAAATACCAAAATTATTTTGAAATAGCAATGTTTCCTAAACTAAATAAAATTTTTGTAGAATTTTACCTGCACAATTTATATTCATTTCAATTGTTTTTTCAAAATTTAGAATTTAAAAAAATTCGCAACTCGCAAGAAAATTGTTGGATTTTCAAAAACCAAAATTATTTCGAAAGAATGATATTTCCTAAACTAAATTAAATTTTTATAGAATTTTACCTGCGCGATTTATATTTATTTCAATTTTGTTCAAAATTTAGAATTTTAAAAAATTCGCAACTCGCAAGAAAATTGTTGAATTTTTAAAAACCAAAATTATTTCGAAAGAACAATGTTTCCTAAACTAAATAAAAATTTTAGAGAATTTTATCTGCACGATTTATATTCATTTAAATTTTTTTCAAAATTTAGAATTTAAAAGAAATCGCAAGTCGTGAGAAAATGGTTGGATTTTTAAAAACCAAAATTATTTTGAAAGAACAATGTTTTCTAAACTAAATAAAATTTTTGTAGAATTTTACCTGCATGATTTATATTCATTTCAATTTTTTTTCAAAATTTAGAAATTCGCAAGAAAATTGTTGGATTTTTAAAAACCAAAATTATTTTGAAAGAACAATGTTTTTTAAACTAAATACAATTTTTGTAGAATTTTACCTGCACGATTTATATTCATTTCAATTTTTTTTCAAAATTTAGAATTTTCAAAAATTAGCAAATCGTAAGAAAATTGTTGGATTTTTAAAAACCAAAATTATTTTGAAAGAAAAATGTTTCCCAAACTAAATAAAATTTTTGTAGAATTTTACCTGCACGATTTATATTTATTTAAATTTTTTTCAAAATTTAGAATTTTAAAAAATTCGCAAAATTATTAGATTTTTAAAAACAATTTTTTTGACGAAAGAATGATGTTTTATAAAGTTAATTATATGTTTCCGAAATTAAATTAAATTTTTATAGAATTTTACCTGCACGATTTATATTTATTTCAATTTTTTTCTAAATTTAGAATTTCAAAAAATTCGTAACTCGCAAGAGAATTGTAGGATTTTTAAAAACCAAAATTATTTTGAAAGAATAATGTTTCCTAAACTGAATTAAATTTTTGTAGAATTTTACCTGCACGATTTATATTAATTTCAATTTTTTTCAAAATTTAGAATTTTGAAAAATTCGCAACTCGCAAGAAAATTGTTGGATTTTCAAAAACCAAAATTATTTTGAAAGAATGGCGTTTCCTAGACGACATAATATTTTTGTAGAATTTTACATGCACTATTTATATTTCAATTTTTCGTTGAAGATTCGACAATTCAAAATTTAGAATTTTAAAAAATTCGCAACTCGGAAGAAAATTGTTGGATTTAAAAAAAAAACACGTGTAGAGAATTTTATCCTGAACATTATGATTGCACTCTGATGAAAAAAAGTGGTATTTCCTTAATGGCAAGCGTTTTTGTTCTTTTCGAACGTTTGGGAAGGTGTGGAGTCTCAGATTTGCAATTTATTTTTGTTCTTGTACCGTTATCTTAAAATTCAGATTTTTACTGGATCATAAAGTACATTCAACGTTGAGGAAAATTTAGGTTTTTCACCTTAATGGAAATTGTTTTTATTCTTTTCGAACGTTTGGAAAGAAGTGGAGCCTCAGAATTACAATTATCTTTGTTCTTATGCTTTTTCAGAGTTGGCGCTAAAAAACAAGTGTTTGTATACACTCCCTTCATCAACCGTATATCCAACATTTGTACCTAAATAATGTTCTTCATGTTCCTCTTGCCAATGGTCCAAAATTGATTGATTATCGTGTCAAACACGTTTTTTTTTTTTCAATACAAAATCTTCCACGGTATAAGTCAAGCGTTTATATCGGATAGTCGCATCTTTATTGATTCATAATGAACGTAAATTGAGGTTGACCAAAATATGTGTAATTATCAGGTGGGCACCCGATAAATCATCACTTCGCCTTCTAGACTACCAATGCGACAACCAGAAAGAAAGAAAAAACACGCCGGAGTGAAATAAGTGTTTCGAAAAAAGTGGTGGTCGGCGAAGAAGAAGAAGAAGAAGAAGGTGGTGGCGTTTAGAGCGAACTCTTCGGATGGCCTGGTTGCGCAGAGGCAGTCACCGCGCGAACGTTAACAGAACCGGTGTGCCGAACGACGCTCTCTAATCGCAAGCGCCGAAGACGCAAAGTTAAACGTAAACAGTTAGTAGTGGTTAAGGTTAACCGTAACCAGTAGTAAATCGAACATAAGAAGTTATGGTGTGGTGTCAGTGTTCGGACAGAGGAAGAAGGCGGCCAGTCTTCAGGCTCATCGCATTCGGACTTATTGCTCTGATCAACGGTAAGCCCATTTGCCAACATCAACATCATTGATGTTGTTTGTTGGTCGGAAAAGAGCGGTATTTATTATATTTATAACGCGAGCGGGCAACGCGCGCGTCTGTTAATAATAACGGAATGGAGTAATTATTTAACGAGTTTGCCCAAACATACGTTCACCTCCTTGCGGAGACCGGCGAACAATTTATTCTTCGCCGCGGTGCAACTGTGACGAAGAAAAATGAAATGAGGTAAACGTCGTAATTTATCCTCACGGCGCGGCGCGGCGTATTTCTCTTGCCAATTAAATTAATAAATGTGTATCGTTGTGATTTACAACATTCACATGAGGTTGATTTAGAATGGTTACTAAGAAATTGTTTGATGGTATCTTCTGTTAAGTGTAGTAAACCATTTGATTGTAGAAAGATAGCAAGCAGCAAGATAGCAAGGTTTTAATAAAATGTTATAAGTAAATTGTCACGAATGATCTTTAAATCTAAAATTTAAATAATCTATGCCCAAAAAAATCATACAATGCATAACAGTCGCAGTTATTTCAATTTCGTGCAAACATGATTGTTACGACCATTCCAAATTCCTAGATACAAGTGATGTACGTGATTCTTATGATTAAAAATAATTTATTTTTAAATGTTACTATTTACCATTAACACTTTCGCGGCCGAGATTATTTTCATTTTTGCATATGTTTGACCATTCAGCCACTAACGATGAATTTCAAAATTTTGTCAATTTTTTTTTTCATGTCGGCTACTGGTGACCGCCCTGGCCGCGAACGTATTAAATACGTGCATTATTTTCGACCACGAAAACTTTGTGTATTTGTGTGAAACTGAGCTTGTTATCGTCGCTGTCATTTCGAAGCAACATTCTTTTTCCCAGGATGAATGTTTTCAAAAAAATTCCACGAGGTTATCTCAAAGTTAATGAGTCAATTCATCGAGCAAAATTTATTGATATGACTATTCCAAATTTCTACATTCAACAGATGAATGAAACAAGTCGATTATGATTAAGATTATTGTGTAAAACTTTTAGTTCTGGCATTAATAAAATTATTATTATTATTATTATTACCATTACTGGCATCTGTCAGATGAATGTTGTCATCATAGATTGTCTGGGTGGATAGGCGTAAGCATTAACAGAACATTGAGTGTATTTTGAATGTTAATTGCAAAAGAATTTGAATTTTATTAGTAGACTATCCGCTAGAAATATTTCTGGCCCACTTTATCTTAGAATGAACAAATAGTTCTTAGGATGAATAGCTTAGCATGACTTAAAACAAACGTTGCTTAACATTTTTTATTGATTTTCTACAAGAAATTTCGAAGAATCCGAAGAAACGAAGAGAACTTCGAATACCGAAGTTTCGAAGTTTTCGATTATTTCAATCTAAAAACGCTGAATAGTTAGGGATTGAAACTTTGTAATTTAAAATTGTTTTCCTCGAAAATCCAAGACGAAACATAAGTTATTTGTTTATTTATTATTAATAATAATATACGGGATAAATGCCAGTTGCTGTAATAATGAATTAACATCAAACTAACGCATTGGCAAGGTAAAAAATAAAAACATATCTTGCAAAATGAATCGTTTCCATTAGCTTTGAAATAATTTGATATAAATTAATTTTTTCACGAAATGATACAACATTACATTTTGAATAAAGTTATACAATAATTTCTTCAACAAAACTGTCGTTCAGTACAAATTTTTATAAAAATATTTCGCAGTGTGAACCAATAATTCCTACATTATAAATTATAAAAAAAACAATCGTACTTTTTGTCAGACACAAACATATTTGCCCCCTCACGCATTGAATCCAATGAAATAAATTTTCTGCCATTAACATTTTTCTTGTTTACTATTTTTTTTATTTATAAAATTTCTTTCAAAAATTGCCTGTTCTGATAAGACTTTCAAACTAAAAAAAAAAAAATCGAAGCTTAAATCTTCGAAACTGCGAATCTTCGAAGATTTTCTGTGAATTCGAAGCTTCGAATGTTCGAAACTTCGAGACTCTGTGAATTCGATTTTTCTGTGAATTCTAAGCTTCGAATCTTCGAAACTGAGAACCTACGAATCTTCGAGACTCTGTAAATTCGAATTTTCTGTGAATTCGAAGTTTCGAATGTTCGAATCTTCGAGACTCTGTGAGTTCGATTTTTCTGTGAATTCGAAGCTTCGAAACTTAGAAACTACGGATCTACGAGACTCTGTATTCGAATTTTCTGTGAATTCGTATCTTCGAATGTTCGAATCTTTGAAACTTAAATCTTTGCGGAGATTTTCAGTAAATCTTCGAATATTCTAAGATTCGAACCTTCAAAATTCAAAATCGAAGAAAATTTCCAGCCCCAATCAAGAGTGGTATACATTATTGAATTTCTCCAATTTCTGATAAAGAGAATTCTTAATCTGTTGCCATAGCTAAATTTTTTATAGGAGTTATAGAAATTTGAAAAAATAAATAAAATTAACATAAAGGAGCTCGAAATTTGAGCACAGAATGGAGAAATGAATTTATTTATCAATCATAAAGGAAGGTGAAAGTTCTTTTATTACTTTAATTGCTAATATAGATTCGAGTGAATTTGTTACTGAAGCCAACATTTTATGGAAATTGGCGAAAAAAGTGAACTCAATAAATCGCTGCGTCCAAATCCCGCACACATATAATTCGCGGCGTGTAGTAATCATTTTTATCCAAAAGTTTCTCTCACGGAATTCATAGATCCTTCATAGGATTTTTAAAATATTTCAAATTGACACCACGTACGTCAAAATTTTATAAACATTATTTCAATATTTAATGCAATTACAGACGATTTTGGATAAAATTTTATATTATACTCATGTGGAATTCCTCATTAGTCTCTTAAGAAAATTACTAAATTTTTTCTTGCGGGTCTAATTACGTACATTCCACATTCGTATAATAAATAACTATTTTTTCAGCCATTAATAGTAATAGAGGTTGCTGATAGAGCATTTTGAATCGATTTCCATGGAAACTTTTTTATAGGACTTAGCGAACTTTAAAAAAAAAATTAACACATCGGTGCGACGATGAAGTCCGTAGATGATTTAATCCATTCAGTCAATTAAGGAAACTGGAAGTTTCTCATTCTATTAATTGGTATTATAGATTGTGGTGAATCGATTATTGCTGCTGACTTATTTATGATATTTCGCGAAATTCGAAAAAATTGTAGAATAGCTGCATCAGAACTTCGAGCGAGGCGTGGAAGAATGAATTATTATTGGTCGTCAAGGATAGTGGAAATTATTTAATTTCTCCAATTTTTAATAAAGAGCATTCTAAATCGATTGCCATAGCAAATATTTTCATTTTTTTTTTCTAAATAAACTTCAGAGGATTTGTTAATTCAATTAATTTAAAAAAAAATTATTAATACTCCTAAATCATAGTAGCAGTGAACATACAAAACCGCAAACAGTTTAACTGAATTTTAAATTAATTATTGTTTTACCCACAACTAATTATTATTAATTTTTTAATTCAGTTTAATTATAATCACGTAGTAACAGTCGCACCATTCCTCTTCAACAAACAGTTTTTTCTCCTTACTAGAGGTACTATGCATTTACTTTCCCTCACTTGCGAGAAAAGTAAATACTTTTCTCCACAAAAATGTCTATTTTTTGACAGTTGAAATGCATTTTCTATACGGTTCTGAATGCGTTTTAAATAGTTCCGAGGAGTCCTATCAGATAACATTATTTATAAATTTATGAAACAATTTATTTCCCCTGGAATGGTCTCCGCAGTAAAAAATTTAAAAAAATCCAAAATTCGCTCACAAAAATCGAGAGAAAATAAAACGAATCGTTTAATTATCCTCACCTTTCGCAGATTAAAAACTGACCGAATTTTAACATGGAGATCGATGTTAGTTGTGGGAAGCTAGAAACACTGCTAATTATTTACAATTGATGTAACCGCGTGGTCAATAACTAGTTGGAATATATAATTACTGTATTCATTAAATTTAAAGGTTGAGTTCCTATTCATTAATGTTTTCTTAAAATATGTACTAAATATATTTTGTTCAAATGCAAAAAAAAAAACAATTTAAAAAAAGTATTTTTTGACTTTCGAGCTGACGGATAAAATCGAAAAATACATACGGAGGAGAAAGTACAATGTAACACAAACAAACAAAAAACAATTTATTCATTATCCTATGTTGTTTCAAAAACGTTTGCTGATAATTTTCAGGCGAATTATTTTTTTTATAACCGAAAAACTTTTAAATATGAAAAGGAAAATATAAATAATTATTATAACAAATCGGAGAAAGTAACATGATGGTCACATCATCATTTTTTTTCTTATTTTGACTAAGAAAATAAAAATATAAATACCAAATAGGAGGAAGTAACATAATGGCCACATCACTATCTTTTTCCTGGCTTTATCAGAAGCTTTACTTCCTTTTCCCCGCACACTTTAGATTCGCCAGTGTGTTTGAAATTGATCAATTTGATCTATTACGAACTTTTGTTTTTTAGACCATTTCTTCGCCTGAAACAATTGTCGCGAACTTAGACAATAACTATTTTAAAGTATTGTCGTGTATTATTTACCAATATCAAAGTATTACGAACTTTACAACCGTTCAATTTAATTCATAAAACATTATTTTGAAATTCCAAATATAGAAAATACTAACATTTTACGGAATTGTTTGTTAGAGGCGTTGGATAGAATTTTATATGGGACACGTGTGTTAATTACATAAATCGCTTGAGGAAAACATTCCACTCGGCTTCGAGAGCTAAGAATGTTCTAGCGTGACTTGAATAAATATAAATATTTATAATATTTATTATGTAGGAAGCTTCTACTTCATACACTTTAGTTTTGATAATGGCAAGCGTTTTTGCCGAAACTGCAGTCAACTAATAAACGAATGTGTTATACAAAATTAAAAAGTGTTTTATTGATCATAAATATCTATAGTGGAATGATTATTATTTGCTAGCAAATAATTTTTGAAATTAAATTCAATACAACGAAATATAGCCTGAATATATAAATATTCAACCTGTTCGTAACTCTGCAAGCAAAAAATTAAGTCTTACTAAGACTATAAACAAATAACTTATTGAAACAACTACTTCCCTGGCTAGTGCCACGCCGGATATTGAATGATTCTATATTGAAATTCTTCGTATTAAACTGGATCAAAAGTGTGAACATGTCTCTGGCAGGGATCGAACCTACAACCTCCAGATCTCCGGTCTTGGCTTCCTGTGGCGGAAATGGCAGTACTCCAGATTTGGAGGTTGCAGGTTCAATCCCTGTCGGAGGCATGTTCACAGTTTTGATCCAGTTCAACACGAACAATTTGCTAGCAAATAATAATCATTTCATAATTAATTATAGCTTCCTAAAAAGGGGAAATCATCTCTTATAAATACCTATGTTGATCTTGTGAAGAGTCCCATAGTAACTAAAGTTAACACGCATTACTTTAAATTTATAAAGATAATACCGTCCCAGGATATCTAAAGTTAGTAGGCATGATTTGAAATTCAGGAAGATAAAACTATTGATGGTCGTACCAAAATACTCACGTAAAAGCATAATTGCACGCTTGCAGAAATCCATTTGACCTCGACCGAGACCCGAAGGACTTCCGTGAGTAAACAAAATATTCGCACCGTAAATTTCAATTGAATGGTTTTCGGCTTTGAGTGGTGCCGGGTACCACCCGAACAGGTATATCGGCAGGTAGTGCGGCTCCGCTTACCGGCACAGCGTGGCCCAGTTACCTGCATTCGCCGGCAATTCATATTGAAGCAACGGCCCATGAGAAAGTCTCACAACACCTCCATTATTAATTATAAATACGGAACAGAATATGCCCAACATTTCATCACCTTGTATAGATCCCCAATTTAAATTACACGAATCACTCATATTCAACGAGATAATTGTAAATAGTTAATAATTGCATGTATACAAAAAAAAAACAGAAATTGTGAGTACTTAAAATGTTTGAAAGATTGAATCACGAAAATGTTTATCAAGTCGTTTTTATATTGCGCAAAATGTTCCTGTTTTCGACGTTAGAATCATCCAAATCAGACAATGCGTTTGCCAGGTGTGTTGTTTCAAAAACCAAAATCATGATTTTGAAATCTTCGAATTTAAAAAAATGCGATTTTTGCGGTTTATATTAATTTCTCGAAAAAAAAAATGGTGATGTGGCCATCATGTTACTTTTTTTATATTTACACTTTCATGGTTTATTTTCTATTTAAATCGTATTTTAAATGTACATCGAGCGTTTTGTAGACCCGGATGAAACTGACGTTTAAAACGTCAAAATTATGAAAGATGGAAAAATTATACTTTAAATTAAAAAACTCAGTTTACTTAAAAACTAAAGAGAATTCGAAAAAAACTATTCTTTATAAGTTGTTCATTTTGGCATTCTCTACAATTATTATTAACATAAATTTGCTGTAACTATTATCATTTCGTAATTATAAACCAAAAATGAAAAAAAAAAATGGTGATGTGGCCATCATGTTACTTTCTCCGACTTGATGGTATCATAGCCATTTATATTTACGTTTTCATTGTTAATTTTCAATTGAAATCATATTTTAAATGTACATCGAGCGTTGCGTAAACTCGGATGAAACTGACGTTTAAAACGTCAAAATTATGAAAGATGGAAAAATTATACTTCAAATTTAAAAACTTAGTTTACTCAAAAACTAAAGGGATGTTGAAAAAAACTTATTCTTTATAAGTTGTTCATTTTAGCATTCTCTACAATTATAATTAACATAAATTTGCTGTAACTATTATCGTTTTATAATTATAAACCAAAAATTAAAAAAATAATAATAAATTTTTTTCTGGAATAAAAATGATTTTATGAAAAATGTTTTCAAGCAAGATATGTTAATTTCTTTGTTGTCTTCAAAGTTTGTTTAAATGTTTTTGTGATATTTTTTATACTTAAGAAAATATTGGCAAAAAACAAAAAACGGTTAAGGTAAACGCCCACTTCCGGTGTACGAAATTTTACCAAAAGCTCTTCAGTTCTTCAGATTATTAAATAAGACGTATGTTAAAAGTTTCCTATTAATTGCTCGATTAGTTTTTGAGATACAGCGCACACAGACAGACACACACACACACACAGACACACACACACACACACACACACACACACACACACACACACACACACACACAGACACAATTTTTTTTTCCAGAAATTGTTGTAACGGCATCTAGGGACCCCAAAACGGATATTTCCGTAAACAAATTTTGAAAAAAAAATCACGATCACAATACTTTCTCGTACTTCGTAACGGAAAAATTCAAAAACGTAGGTTGCAAAATCTAAAATAAAAGGCAAAAATCAAAAACTTTGACCACAAGAAAAAATTCAGCAAAAAAAATAAAAAATTTCCCCGTAAAAATCAATAATTCAGGTTAAAAAATCTAAAATGTAGGACAAAAAATCAAAAAATTTGACCAGAACGTCGGGCCTGAATATCGAAAATGCTGAAATATCGAAAATTTCAACAAACCAATCAAAAATATACGCCAAAATAATGAATTATTCATTTTTTTTCGGGTATTTTCTAGTTTTGTATGTTGAAATTTTCGATTTTGTTTTTCTGCATTTTTTAACTTTAGGACCTAGTTTTCGATGTTTTGTCTAATTTCTAAAATAAAAAAATTCCGACCAAGAAATCCAAAATTTCAACAAACGAATCGAATATTTTGGCCAAAAAATCAAAAATTTGAAACAAATCTAAAATATCGGCAAAAACATCAATAATCCTGGTCTAAAAATAAAAATGCCGACGACCAAATATTTGAAAATACAAGCAAAAGAAAAATAATTTAACATTTTCAGCAGCAAAAATAACTCTTTTTAGCTTAAATTAAGTACCGACGAGAAATTCGAAAGTGATGGCAAAACATTTAAAAAAATGGTGTGTTACTTTCTCCGACTTTATATTTACGTTTTCATGGGTTTATTTTCAATTGAAATCATATTTTAAATGTACATCGAGCGTTGCGTAAACTCGGATGAAACTGACGTTTAAAACGTCAAAATCATGAAAGATGTAAAAATTATTCTTCAAATTCAAAAACTCGGTTTACTCAAGAACTAACGAGATTTCGAAAAAACTTATTCTTTAGAAATTGTTCATTTTGGCATTCTGTACAATTATTATTTACATAATTTTTCTGTAACTATTATCGTTTTATAATTATAAACCAAAAATTAAAAAAATAATAATAAATTTTTTTCTCGAATAAAAATGATTTTATGAAGAATGTTTTCAAGCAAAAGCTGTTCATTTCTTTGTTGTCTTCAAAGTTTGTTTGAATGTTATTGTGATATTTTTCATATTTAAGAAAATATTGGCAAAAAACAAAAAACAGTTAAGGTAAACGCCCACTTCCGGTGTACGAAATTTTACCAAAAGCTTTTCAGTTCTTCAGATTATCAAATAAGATGGATGTTCAAAGTTTCATATCAATTGCTCTATTAGTTTTTGAGATACAGCGCACACAGACAGACACACACACACACACAGACACACACACACACACAGACACACACGCAGACACACACACAGACACACACACACACACAGACAGACACAAAAAAAAAATTTCCAAAAATTGTTGAAATGGCATCTAGGGACCCCAAAACGGATATTTCCGTAAAAAAAATTTTTGAAAAAAAAATCACGATCACAATACTTTCTCGTACTTCGTAACGGAGAAAGTAATAATAATTTTTTTCTCGAATAACAATGATTTTATGAAAAATGTTTTCAAACAAAATAATCTCATTTCTTTATTGTCTTCAATATTTGTTTAAATGTTTTTGTGATATTTTTAATATTTAAGAAAATATTGGCAAAAAAACAAAAAAGAGTGAAGGTAAACGCCCACTTCCGGTGTACGAAATTTTACCAAAAGCTTTTCAGTTCTTCAGATTATCAAATAAGACGTATGTTGAAAGTTTCATATCAATTGCTCTATTAGTTTTTGAGATACAGCGCGCACAGACAGACACACACACAGACACAAAAAAAAAATCCAAAAATTGTTGAAATGGCATCTAGGGACCCCAAAACGGATATTTCCGTAAAAAAAATGTTTGAAAAAAAATCACGATCACAATACTTTCTCGTACTTCGTAACGGAGAAAGTAAAAAATGTAATCAGTTTTAAAATCATACTAAATTCTCCAAATTTTGACGTTTCAATCATCAAAATTAGACAAAGAATTTAATAATAATAATAATAATAATCTTTATTACCCAACAAACAAAAGCCCAATTACAGAGTAATTTCAGTAAGGAAAAAAAACAAAATGATTACAAATTAAATGAAACTAAGTAATTAATCTAGAAATAATGACAGCATTTCTGAATGGTACCAAAAACTGAAAATTAAATCAAAGTATCCAGTAAACAAACTATAGATTTTCATTGCTCGGAAAACTTGTAAAAGATAAGTGAAACATTTTGCGTTAAAATTCCAAAATAAATTTAAAAAAACTCGCAATCTCCGAAGATACGATCTCGAAACATCAAACAACCGACCATCGTCGCATTTCCAATCATAAATTCTAGACCTGCGCAATTAGCCGTGGAGTAGAAAGATTAATAATTGCGTAGGAATTTTCATTAAGATTTCTCCGCGCTCTCGTTACGAGCAGGTGCACACACACATCAGATATCCGCAATGTCCTCTTCTTCTTCCTCCTGCTCCTCAACTCCTCCATAATTATCCGGAGCCTTTTAAAGCATTTCTACTGGAATTAAGGCGTCAACACACCGTGCTAGAAAATGTTAATTCCAGCTCTGCGAAGGGAGAACAAAAGGAAGCGAAACTTCGTATCGTCGATAATTTCGAAATTCGTTAAGATAAAAAAAAAAGTGAAATGATTCGAGTAAATTATAGGTAGCGGTGTTTGGAAAGGAAGTGTTGAATTAGTGCTGCGGCGATTAACAAAACATTGATCTGCGAATTATTTTTGGAATGTGTTTAATTGAAGGAGAGAGATCTTTAAATAAAACAACTTTCGGCATTTTGTATCGCAGGATTAAGCGAGTGTTTTCAATTTTAATTACCATATTACCGGCTTCCATAAATATTTCTGCGTTAAATTTTATTCCGCAGGGCTTTAATTTGAACGATCGTTTCATTCAATATCTTAATTTTCATTAAAAATCCAGTGTTTATTTGTCAATTGCCTTTTGAGGTCATTTATAAAAGTGTCTCAATAAATGCATTGTCTTTCTCTGCAGTGTTTATAGGGTGTAAGCCACTAAATTTTGATGCTGAGTTGGCCATGCCTGAGACAGAAACAAAATGAATTCATTGTTTTTTTTAATCTAATTCAAATGAGCTGATGACGTAATAATATGCGACATCCCTCATTTATCTCACAGCCAACTCTGAAACAAAATTTTGGGGCTCACGCGATATATCTACAATTTGAAATTCGTAACCTACGCCAACATTACCGCTACAAGAAAGCATTTAATCTTAACGCGATACCAACATACACAAGTGCGTACTGCTATTGAAAATTACTCGTAGAGTTCCGCTCTGTATACCAAACTTCCTGCCTGCTCAGGTTCCACCTGCCCAACTAAAAAAATAAAATAAAAAAATCGACAGCTGCTAGAAACATAACCGCCATACCCATTTCCGAAATATTTCTACAGACACTCAAAACGGTACTCTTTTGATATTGGGAGTACTCCTCAAAGAATCCAAATGGTACATTTTGTATGCATGTCAATGTCGGTTCCACCGAGCGGATTCATGTTAATTGCCCCGTCCGGGCTTTCAGATTAGATTGGCCATCATCAAGGACCGCCAGCGCGCGTCTTAATTTATTCCCAGAAGGTGTTCTGGTCCGCGGATGAGCGTACCAGGAATAGATGGATCGATCGAGTTAGTACCGCTCGGTTGGCCGGCTAATGTCTTCTTCGTTGGGCAAGAGAAGCGCTCGAAGGAAGGTCGATTTGTGTAATTTTTTCTTTGCATAAGTAAGGTAAAAAAAGAAGGCGATGGGTAATCGTAATTACGTTATCATTTTAATTATTGCCGGGCTTTTGCAATAGGAGTAAAATTTATTTGCCCCTCAAGGTGAGATTTTCGTTCGTGTTAAGCGGTTTTGCGAAATCGTTTTAATGAATGGTCGATTGTCATTCATCGTAATTAGTTATCAGACTCATTTATTTGTTGGCAAAGTGTCGTTTTACTGGTAGATTGGCAATATGGCCAATATTCAATTAATTAAAAAAATTGTTTTTTTTTCTATTTCATAAATTGATAACAAGATGCATTAAAGATGGTTTCAAACATAGAAATTTATTTTAATAACATGGAAATCGCAACACCAAAAGGAGCGGGATTTTTTTTTGTTTCTATGGGTGTTATAATTTTTTTTATAAAAAAATGGTGATGTGGCCATCATGTTACTTTCTCCGACTTGATGGTACCATATCCATTTATATTTACGGTTTCATGGTTTATTTTCAATTTAAATCCTATTTTAAATGTACATCGAGCGTTTCGTAGACTCGGATGAAACTGACGTTTAAAACGTCAAAATTACGAAAGATGGAAAAATTATAATGCAAATTTAAAAACTAAGTTTACTCAAAAACTAAAAAGATTTTGAAAAAACTTATTCTTTATAAGTTGTTCATTTTGGCATTCTCTACCATTATTATTCACTAAATTTGCTGTAGCTATTATCGTTTCATAATTATAAACCAAAAATTAAAAAAAATAATACATTTTTTTCTCGAATAACAATGATTTTATAAAAAATATTTTCAAGCAAACGATGTTCATTTTTTTGATGTCTTCAATATTTGTATTTATATTTTTGTTATATTTTTCATATTTAAAAAATATTGGAAAAAACAAAAAACAGTTAAGGTAAACATCCACTTCCGGTGTACGAAGTTTTATCAAAAGCTTTTCAGTTCTTCGGATTCTCAAATAAGACTTATGTTCAAAGTTTCATATCAATTGCTTTATTCGTTTTTGAGATACAGCGCGCACAGACACACACAGACACAAAAAAACAATCTAGAAATTATTGAAATGGCATCTAGGGACCCCAAAACGGATATTTCCGCAAAGAACAATTTTGAAATTTTTTTCACGATCACAATACTTTCTCGTACTGCGTAACGGAGAAAGTAAAAAAATTCCAGAAATTGTCGAAATGGCATCTAGGGACCCTCAGAAACGAAAATTGCTTTCCGCGATATCAAAAATTTTGGAAAAATAATCAGTAGTCAGGGAATTTATATCGAAAGATCAGGATGCATAAGAAAACTATTTTTGATTTCCTTTGATTGCCATATCCTAAGTGTAATACTCCAAACTTGACAGGCAAATCGAAAATTGCATTCTACAGTTAGAAAAACTGTACAAAAATAATCAGTCAAGGAATTTGATTTAAAAGTTCTATGGAAAAATAACACATTTCCGATTTCCCATAAAAACAACTGCCATATCCTAAGTGGAAACAAAACAGCGAAGCGCTAAATTTGAACTGTGAAAACTAAATTGCATCTTACGGTTTGAAAATTTCTAGAAAAATTATCAGTCAAACAAATTGCTTCAAAAGCTCAAGATTAATTGAAATACGACACATATATGATTTCCTGTAAAAACAATTGCCATATCCTAAGTAGAAACAAAACTGGAAGGCTGCAAACTTGAACTGTGAAATAAAAATTGCATCTTATAGTGTGAAAATTTCTAGAAAAATTATCAGTCAAAAAATTTGCTTCAAAAGCTCAGAATTCATTGAAATACGACACATATATGATCTACTGTAAAAACAATTGTAGAAATAAGTAGAAACAAACCAGAAAAATTAAAATTTTAATCTACGATTTGAAAAATTGTAGGAAAATAATCAGTCAAGGAATTTGCTTTAATAGTTTAAGATCTATAAAAAAATAATACATATCAGATTTCCCATACAAACAATTGCTCTATCCTAAGTGGAAACAAAACAACGACGCTCCAAACTTAAACAGAGGAATTTAAAAGTGCGTTCGGGGATAAGAAAAATTTAAAAAAAATTCATCTCCACCGGAATTAGCTTCAAAATGTCGAATTACGTCCAAAATGAATCAATTTTTTAAATCCCTTTAAAACCATTCACATATCATAGCAACACTCAAAACATAAACAGAGGAAACTAATACATTGCAGTTTTTCGTATATTTTTTCAATTTTCTTAATCAACGCAATTTAAAGTAAAGTAAAGTAAAGTATTCTTTATTCACTACAGCCACTACATAAAAACATTTACAAATGGGTAAACATTCGAGCGGATGTGAGACGTTAAATCATTAAAATAAATACAGTTATAATAAAGCTTTTAAACATTAGCAGCTCTCTTAAAAATTGGTGCATTTTTGGAACCAAAAATGATAAAGACGAATTTATTGTTTTTAATTTTTGCATTGTTGTGTGTTGGCGTTTTATTTAAATTGTTTCCCTCAATGTTTTCATAATATAAATCAATTCACTTTAAACAATTATTACCCTATTTTTCAAACAACATCATTTCGATTTTATAATGTTTGCACAGTTTTATTCCAGGTTTACGAACAGGTTGAATATTCAGGAAATATTTTCTTTTATTAAATTTATTTATTTCAGGCTTTCATATATTTTTTCGATTTTTTTTTTATCAACTCTCACAATGTTTCTTGAACATTCGTAACTCACTTAACAATTGTTGTATTTGCAAAAACAACAATGGTTAAGAATTCAAACTTCTTAGTTGTTTTATGTTAGCGATCTTTTTTACAACACACATAAAAAATTATTTTTTTTTTACTTTGGCAGGTGCCCTTCAGTCACATCAGTTATTGTATTTGTACTTGGCTAATAATGAGTGATGAAATATCAACAGGGATATATTCATGTAAAAACATTCTTAACATTTATAACTCACCTGAAAATTAATGTATTTAAAAAAATATATATATCCTTCTCAGCTGTTTTTTTTTTCATAATTTGATTTCTCTTATAAAAATGATTTCATCTTTGCAAAATGTAATTTTACTTATTTCGTACGAAGTATGGAAATTTGGATAAACACGAAAAAACAGAAAAAAAAATTCGGAGAAAGTTACATGATGGCCACATCATCATCTTTTATGTAGCCTGTATTATTATAGAGAAATAAAAATGTCTTAATATACGATAGATTTTCTGGTTTTATTTTAGTGACACGCTACTTTGATTTACCAGTTTTGTGACACGCCAATGCATTTGGGCTTTTTTTATTAGTATGAATTATTTCAAACAAAACATTTTGAACAAAATGTTAATTTATTGCCACCGACTTAAAATTTCACCAAACTATTCATCCCAAAATTCGAATGAAACATTAAGTTGACGGAAATTACAAAAAATTTCCGCGTCTTGAAAAAAAAATATAAAAACAGTTGTCATCGACTTGTAATTTTATAAATTTATTAAAAATACATTCGAGATTATACAGTGCGCGCCTAAAGTATGGAATATATTCAGTAAAACCGAAATAAAAATATTTTCGGAGAAAATCCTCGAACAGATCGATTTTCTTTTATAAAAATACACATTTTTGCATGATAGTCGATTTTCAGTGGTCATTTGTTTTTGAGTTATGACGTCCGCCATTTTGTTTTTAAATGGCAACCCCCTATTTTTGTTCTTGATTTTGAGAGATCTTTTCATTGTCGAACTGGTAGTATAAAAATATTGCTATCTTAGATAAGAAATTTTTCGAGTAAATGACAATTGAAGGTGAAAACTTGATATTTAAAGATCTTCATCGAAATAACTAGTATGGTTACATAGCGCAATAACAGATAGAAACAAATACTCCACAAATAATGCACATTAATTATTTAAAATGCTGTTGACTTATTTACAGTAAGTAAGTAAGTTATCGCGTGCAGACGCAACGTTCACGCCATCAATGTCTTCGGTCCGTGTCTGCGGAATCGCCCATCCTTGAGGCGTTATCAAATCCGAGAATAAGAAGGAAAAAAAATGCCGACCGGTGTCCCGTTAAATTAAATCGAATGATTACATCACCAAAATTACATTCCTAATTTGAAAAAAACAACAACGATAATTCATGCGTAATGTAACCCGACTTCTTTGGATGGCTGTACTAAAATTTAGGCCGCGAGTTGGACACTTGATTGATGGGAAGTGATTGGTAATTATGGTATTATTATTATTAATGGGGTATTAATGGAAACTGAAAGGTTTTTGTTATTGTAAATGAAATAAGACGAGATGACGAGAGCTGTTAAAAACAGGGGGACGATATCGCTGGTTGGCTGCTAGGATAGGGCACACCCACCACGATTGGCTGCTAGGATAGTGCCCACCCACCACTCTTTGTTTTAATTTCAACTTCAAGTGGAAAGTTAATCCGTCAAACAATATTTTCTCGTGTTTGTTTATGAAATAATTAACAATATCAAAAAAGACTTGTTTGATATTTTCACGGGCGCCAATATTAAATAAATTATTTGCAAGAACCAATAAGGCTGGTCGCGCACGGGCGATATTTTTAAGGCAATTTTAAATCGCCGAAAATGAATCCCACAAAAGTATATGAGTGCGAGCGCACGGGCGATTGAAAAGTCACGACGATTTATAAATTACCCCCGGACCTATTTTGCAGGCGACGCAATTATCGCCCAACGTTTTCCACAAAATGGGTAAATGTGCGCGCATTAGGCAATTAAAAATCGCAGTGTTCCCATGAATTACTTTTTTTAGACAACACGTATCCACCATGTCTGATGAAAAGACTAAAACTTTTTAGTCGCCCGTGCGCGAAGTAAATTATTGTTTTTTAATTGCTGAATAAAAACTCGCCCGTGCGCGATCGGCCCAAGATTTGCATCGGCGGCTCGGGCCCCCTTGTAAGGCCTACCGCCCGGATGCTGTACACCGCTTGGCCCGTGCCCAAGCATTACGTGGTCACAAACATGGCCGCCTCGCTTGGGTGTTTAGATTCCACCCTGCAGAACGGTGCCCGAATTGGAGGAGTACCATTTCAACACTATCTAACAACGTAAAGTAATGCGACAGTGATAAGAAGCGGGACCCTGCGTAAAAGCTTTGCAAATTTCTTCTTCCGTTTAATTAATAAACAAATGTAAACAACTAACCTTTCCAAATCCATTCGTTTCTCGTATTCAAATTGCACGCAGACGAACCCCTCCGCGATCACACTTTTCTTGTAAACACCTTACCACTACACTCAACTAGTATTTCCACGATAAATCGATTTTAAAAACACCGACAATCATCAAATTAAGACGAGAGACACGAATGACGCCGGCCGATGTGAGCGGCGCGCGTTACTTACGCTGCGATTGGCCCGCGCGCTCTACGTCATATGACGTGATCGCGTGTTAAGGTTGATATACACTAGAGCATTTTCTCGAGCATCTCTATGTAATGTAACGTTCTAACGAATGGTACAATACAGGAAAATGCTCAGTTTCAAAAGCTGTCGTCAAAAGACGTCTGGTGCGTGAGGGTGATACACTAGAACATATCATAGAGCGGCTCGTTGTTCTGTTACTAGTAAATGCTCTAGTCTATACTCACCTTTACGCTGTTGACTTGTAAACACTACGTCACAGGGACTCTTTTTCTCTCCGTGCGGTTTTATCAGTGCGCGCATACTAGTGATTAGTTTTCTTAAATTTCCACCACATTTTTAATTCGTATCAATGTGGAATACACTAAATTATTGGTGATAAACATTCTGCTTTTAGTGAAATAAAAAAAATCACGTAGAAACACGTCGCTACCATCCCATCCATTGCTCTTCCGATGAATTTTGACTTCTAAAAGCAAAACATGGACATGAATAACTGGAAAAGGTTAGTGTATTATAAAAGATATTTCAATTTTTGAAAATAAAGAAAATGTTGTATTTTGATAAAGAAATAGCATTTTTTTTAATTACACTGTTTCGTCCTCGTTTAAAGCTTCAAAATGTATGCTTGCATACATAAACAAATTAATTTTTTGGGGATGGAAAGGACGCTCATAACGTTATTTTGATTATTAAAGTACACGTATCAGTGATAACAATAAGATTTTTTATTTAATTAAGGCTGATTGCAAACTTTTTCAAAAATCGACATTTATATCGCCAGGTGTGAATTTCTGAGAGTGACGGAAGAAATTATTTTTTTGACAGTTCAAGGGGTACCCATACCGATTTGTTGACTTTTGAATATTAAAGTAAACCCATTAGTGATAATACTAAGAATTTTTATTTAGTTATGTCTAATGGTAAACTTTTTCAAAAATCGACATTTATATCGCCAGGTTTGAATTTCTGAGAGTGACGGAAGAAATTATTTTTTTGACAGTTCAAGGGGTACCCATACCGATTTGTTGACTTTTGAATATTAAAGTAAACCCATTAGTGATAATACTAAGAATTTTTATTTAGTTATGTCTAATGGTAAACTTTTTCAAAAATCGACATTTATATCGCCAGGTTTGAATTTCTGAGAGTGACGGAAGAAATTATTTTTTTGACAGTTGAAGGGGTACCCATACCGATTTTTTGACTTTTGAATATTAAAGTAAACCCATTGGTGATAATACTAAGAATTTTTATTTAGTTATGTCTAATGGTAAACTTTTTCAAAAATCGACATTTATATCGCCAGGTGTGAATTTCTGAGAGTGACGGAAGAAATTATTTTTTTGACAGTTGAAGGGGTACCCATACCGATTTTTTGACTTTTGAATATTAAAGTAAACCCATTGGTGATAATACTAAGAATTTTTATTTAGTTATGTCTAACGGCAAACTTTTTCAAAAATCGACATTTATATGGCCAGGTGTGAATTCCTGAGAGTGACTGAAGAAATTATTTTTTTGACAGTTGAAGGGGTACCCATACCGATTTTTTGACTTTTGAATATTAAAGTAAACCCATTGGTGATAATACTAAAAATTTTTATTTAGTTATGTCTAATGGTAAACTTTTTCAAAAATCGACATTTATATCGCCAGGTGTGAATTTCTGAGAGTGACGGAGGAAATTATTTTTTTGACAGTTGAAGGGGTACCCATACCGATTTTTTGACTTTTGAATATTAAAGTAAACCCATTGATGATAATACTAAGAATTTTTATTTAGTTATATCTAATGGCAAACTTTTTCAAAAATCGACATTTATATCGCCAGGTGTGAATTTCTGAGAGTGACGGAGGAAATTATTTTTTTGACAGTTGAAGGGGTACTCATACCGATTTTTTAACTTTTGAATATTAAAGTAAACCCATTGGTGATAATACTAAAAATTTTTATTTAGTTATGTCTAATGGTAAACTTTTTCAAAAATCGACATTTATATCGCCAGGTGTGAATTTCTGAGAGTGACGGAAGAAATTATTTTTTTAACAGTTGAAGGGGTACTCATACTGATTTTTTGACTTTTGAATATTAAAGTAAACCCATTGGTGATAATACTTAGAATTTTTATTTAGTCATGGCTTATTGCAAACTTTGACAAATATTGATATTAACTTCGCCAGGTGTGGATTTCTGAAAGTGACGGGAGAAATAATTTTTTTTGCGGTTGAAGGGGTACCTGTTATGATTTTTTGACTTTTGAATATTAAAGTAAACCCACTGATGATAATAATAAGAATTTTTACTAGTTATATCTGATAGCAAATTTTATCAAAAATCGATATTTAAAGCGCCAAGTGTGGATTTCTGCGAGTGGCTGGAAAAATCATTTTTTTGGCGGTTGAAAGGGTACCTGTAATGATTTTTTGACTTTTGAATACTAAAGTAAACCCACTGATGATAATAATAAGAATTTTTACTAGTTATATCTGATTGCAAACTTTGTCAAAAATCGACATTTAAAGCGCCAGGTTTGGATTTTTGCGAGTGACGGAAGAAATTCATACTTTGAGGGTGGAAGGGGTGCTCTTAACATTTTTTTTATTCTTAGGTATTAAAGTATACTTATTAGTGTTAAATAATAAGAAATTTTATTTTGTCTAATTGTGAACCTTGTCAAAAATTGATATTAATATCGCCAGGTGTGGATTTCTGAGAGTGACGGGAGAAATTATTTTTTGCGGTTGAAGGGGTACTCGTAACGTTTTTTTGACTTTTGAATATTGAAGTGCACCTATCGGTGATAATTATAAGAATTTTTATTTAATTAGGGCGTATTGCAAACTTTCTCAAAAATCGATATTTATAGCCTCAGGTATCGATTTTTGCGAGTGACGGACGCATTTCATTTTTTGGGGATGCAAGGGGTGCCCTTAACATTTGTTTGACTCTCAAGTAATAAAGTCACTTATTAGTGATAATAATAAGAAATTTCAAAAATTCATTCGGTGTTAAGATTCCATAAAAAGTCCCAAAACTTTAATCTCGAAATTTTCGGAAAATTTCATTTGAACAGCAAGGAGATTTGTAAGGAATGCTTACTGATTTTGTTGACTCAAAAACAACATAAAAATCCCAAAACTTTACTTTTGAAACTTTGGGAAAATTTCATTTGAACAGAAAAGAGATTTGTAAGGAATGCAAACTGATTTTTCGACTTGAAAACAACACAAAAACTATTACCATCGACTTGAAACTTTCAAAAATTACTCAAAAACCACTCGGTATTAGGGATTTATAAAAAAATCCCAAAAGTTTACTTTCGAAATTTCATTTGAACAGCAAGGGGATTTGTAAGGAATTCTTACTGATTTTGTTGACTCAGACAACATAAAAATTCTTAAAAATCCCAAAACTTTACTTTTGAAACTTTGAGAAAATTTCATTTGAACAGAAAAGAGTTTTGTAAGGAATGCATACTGATTTTTCGACTTGAAAACAACACAAAAACTATTGCCATCGACTTGAAACTTTCAAAAATTACTCAAAAACCACTCGGTATTAAGGATTCATAAAAAATCCAAAAAAACTTTACTTTCTAAATTTTACGGAAATTTCATTTGAAGGAGATGTGTAAGGAATGCTTACTGATTTTGTTGGCTCGAAAATAACATAAAAATAATTTGGTTATTTTTGGTCTATTTCTTCTACTTTTTCTTCTTCCACAATCTACAATCCTGGATGGATCGTGGCCTGCTCTACCACACTCTTCCATTCCTCTATATCCTTCGCAAGTCTCCTCTATTCCGTCGCGTTCGTTCGTTCCTAGGTCCTCATTACTTCGTCCCTTCAATTCTGTCTCGGTCTTCCTCTCGACTTTGTTTTTGTTCTTTCTTCTCTCTCGCTCTCCCTCCATTCTCATTATATGCCCAAACTATCGCAACCTCTACGCTTTGATGAATCTAACAGCTTCAACTATTTATTCATTTATCTCGTAGTCCATCCAATTTTTTAAAAGAAAATTTAACAAGATGAAAATATTACAATAATCACTTTTGTCGCATTCATTTTGATGATGGGTACATTTTTTAGAATCGTAGGAAATTGTATATTTCATAACAGGAGCCAAAAAGAAATGTTCATGATTCAGTTGTGTTTTGAATTAATCGTAGGAAATACTAGATACTATAAATATTCTGCGCCACCAAAAAAGTTATTTTGAGTTTCAAAAGCCAAAACGCATCTATCCTCTGGTATATTCGTCAGTTGTGAGATTTTATATTTTGATTATGTACAGTGGGATCAGAAGCCTCTTTCTGAAAAATGCGATTTCAGAATACAGATTTATCAAAAATGGTTGAATTTGTTCTTAACTATGGCGTAAGATTCGTTATAAGACGAATTTTAAAATTTTCAAAAACTGTGGGGGGGGGGGTAGGTAATTTCGAAAAATCTGACGCTATTATTAAGTAACTTAAAAACTTGGAACTTTCGTTTGTATCTTTTATTGTTTTGGCGATATTCGCTCAGGGAGATAATAACCGATTTTTTTCAAGAGGGAGTTTCACCCCTTAACGGCCGTTAGGGCACGTGTAAAAAAATACATGTCTCTCATTTTGTCCTGAACTACATATTCAAAGCCTATGTTCCACTTAACTAGTGTTACTTGTAAGGATATTCCTTTGTTAGACTGTAATTTGTCTGCTGGGAATAAATAAATGAGCTAGAGCCCCATCGAGTTAATATTCTTCGTATATTCACATGTAGTTCATCTAAAAAGTCTTCTACCACAGTCCTTAAATGTCTCATCAGTAAAAGTTGCATCGTATATAAAATATTCTACACGATTTTCCATCAAAAAAATGCAAAAGATATTAAAATTTAAATTATTTTGAAAATTCCTAATTCGTATTGTATGTGTTTTTTTTTCACCATATAAACCATAATGTAATCTATGCAATCAAAATAAATTTACAAATTGTGGTACGACACAACTATGAAAAAAAAAATTGTAAGTAAAACCTCTAACATCGGGGTCGAGCTTGACACAGAACCTTCTTATGATTACCAATATTTATTATCTCGAGATCGAGACCAGAGATGGCGAAAATAATGTTTTTCACGAACTACATAGTTCTGTCACGATTTCAATTAGGACAGATCCAACAAGCGAAAGTGCACGTTTAATAACATCAACACTCTTTTCACTACCGATGATTGATGATAACTTTCAACCGTATTCTTGTAATTTTGTGTGTCCACGTATTTTTACTTCAAGCCATTTATGGCGAACGGTATCGATTTTACACCAGCACGCACTTCTTCCGTTCAAATATTGATCATCCAAGTGCCTAAGAATATTCTCATTGTTAATCCAATCAAGCAACATATGCGCCACTGAAAAATCCGCCTGCCTAATAAGAACACCTCGCGCAGATGCGTTTAACGTTTCTTCAGATGGACTAGAGGAAAAAGTGCATACCATATGGCAGGCGCAAACCGACCAAACAAAAGCTTAACAATAAAGACCGATTATTACCCTCGGGCCGAATCGCTTCTGGTTATTTTTCCTTCACACGTAGGTGTCCTTCGATTAGTCATTATCGCTTTCTTCGCCCGTTAACCAAACAAACGCTACTTCTTCTTCTTCATCATCTCCTCTTCATCGACGGTTAACTTTTTCCGTTCGATTCCGTAAAAGTGCTCTCATCAAGCGGTAAACGCCGGCAGTACTTTTAAGGTGAAATGCGCGTTACTGTTACAAGTACGAAGAATTTTCTTAATTGCTGAATTCCGATTTGGGCAATTATCGTCCGTGCGGGAGATTTGGAGTTTCGCCGTCATGTGTTGCTTTACAGTTAGGATACCTTGATGAGAATAATATTAGAGGCTGTAATTATGATTACTAATTTTTCTGAGAGTGGCAAGAATACCTTCGGGATATTTGGTGTTGTGTGAAAAAATAATAAAAAATAACGAATTGGCTGCAAGCTATCAGTTTTTTTTTCTCCATTAGTTTAATGTTGTATTCATAAGTAGCCTGTGTATATGATTAAAATTCCTTCCAGTTTAAAATATATATAAACAGCATTTTGACATTTTTTTACATAGTTTTCACATAAACAAGACTGTCGCATGGGCTAAAAATAAACTGGTAGAAATTGAACCGTACACCATGGATGAATACTACTCACATTTTTGCTAATTGTATGTTTGTGTATATATATATTTTGGTTTGACTATTTTCTTAAATTTATGCTTAATTATTAATGTAATATTTAATGTATATCTGTAAGAAATAAATTTGGTTTATTATTATTATTATTATCGACCTAAGATTTTTCGGCCTGTCTCAGTCAGTCTGCTCGTTTATAACAATAATAATAGGTTTATTTCCCAACAGAACAAAATATTCCAATTACAGAGAAATTTTACAATTTACAATTAACATATAAAAAAGGAAATAACTCTAAACTCTACGTTTGTTAGTGAATGAAATAAATAAATTAATTGATGTAGTTTAAAATAATTTACCATAAAGAGGAAATTTTATTTAAAGCAATTGCACATTTTGGTCTAAAACAATGTCAAAGTATACGATTAAAATTCCTTCCAGTTAAAAATATTTTACCATAAACTAGAAATTTCATTTATTCCTTGTTGACCAAATACTTGGTCTAGAAAAACGTCAACCTTATTCACCCGAACGAGACCAACATTTACATTCGTTCGAATCCGACAATTGTGAATGCAAAGGTGGAGTATATTTGCGTGTCTCATTGTAGGTTACTGGCGCACCAAAACGAAAACGTTCTTGTCGCACGAGAGATGTATGACAAACGTTCCGGTGTGCGGCCGCAACAGTCCTCGTCCGAAATCGTAACAGCGACGAAAGGAACGGGAGCCATCCGTGAAATCGCCTACAGTTATTCAATTATGTGTCGCCGAAAAAATAGCAATAACATCACTTAGCGTCACAAAAGACCGACGAAACGCGCGTTTGGGAGGATCAAACGAAATGGTCCAAATCTTGAGCGCGACGGCGCGCAAATTGCCAATTAGAGTGAGACGATTGTCGTTTTGTTTCAGTGGAGTAAACTTCGGATGTAACGTAGAAAATTGGACGTTATCTAATTGTGTGATATAATTAGCTGTAACAATAAATAATAAATCGGTAGCAAGGGGCTGAAAGACCTCTTGTCAATTGCCTGTTGAGGTCTCAATAAATATATTCTCTTAGTAGCAATATTTTTGAAAATTAAAAATGCTTGAAATAAATTTAATACTCATGACAAACAGGTTGAATATTCATACATTTAAGGAATATTTTGGTTATTAAAATTTATCAGAATTAAAAAAATAGCGCATTTAAAGTGCAAAAGGAGTGGAAGCTTAAATGACTGCAACTACTTATTAAGTTTTGCAGGAGAAGTTTTTGAGTGTTTTTCAGTACAACCGATTTCTTAATACTAAAATAAATGCAAATTTTAAATATTTCTATAGTCAATTCATTCTTCAGATAGAGTTGTAAAAACGCCCACAATCGTCAATGCGTCATTCTTACTGGCCGATTCGAAAAATTGCGGGAAATCCTCACGTCCAAATCACGCAGTACAAATGCAAATGGTCGATTGCCTCATTCTAGTGTGTTCGTGATCTAGTACCTTTCTGCTTGTTTGATTGAAATTCACTTCACCAGACATCGATTTTTTAATGTGCACCAATTTTCAGTCAAGTTATGAATTTAAAAAAAAAATAAATGAACACTCGAGCGCAAAAAAATAGAAATAAATATTAAACGCGGGAAAAAAATTCTACAAAAATTCAAATCACTTCACAAGACGTCGATCTTTCAAAATAATTTTGGGTTTTGAATGTGCAACAATTTTCAGTCAAGTTATGAATTTTTTAAAATTTCACTTTTTCAATGATGACACTCGAGAGCAAAAAATTAAAAATTAATATTAAACGAGGGTAAAAAAATCTACAAAAATTCAAATCACTTCACAAGACGTCAAACTTTGAAAATAATTTTGGTTTTTGAATGTGCAACAATTTTCAGTCAAGTTATGAATTTTTAAAAATTTTACTATTTCAATGACGAACACTTAAGCGCAAAAAATTAAAAATTAATATTAAACGAAGAAAAAAAATCTACAAAAATTAAAATCACTTCACAAGACGTCAAACTTTAAAAATAATTTTGGTTTTTGAATGTGCAAGTTATGAATTTTTAAAAAATGACGAACAATCGAGCGCAAAAAAATTAAACATTAATATTAAACGCGAGAAAAAAATCTACAAAAATTCAAATCACTTCACAAGACGTCAAACTTTTAAAATAAATTTTGGTTTTTGAATGTGCAACAATTTTCAGTCAAGTTATGAATTTTTAAAAATTTCTCTTTTTCAATGACGAACACTTGAGCACAAAAAATTAAAAAGCAATATTAAACGAGGGAAAAAAATCTACAAAAATTCAAATCACTTCACAAGACGTCAAACTTTTGAAATAATTTTAGTTTTTGAATGTGCAACAATTTTCAGTCAAGTTATGAATTTTGAAAAATTTCACTTTTTCAATGACGAACACTCGAGCGCAAAAAAGTAAAAATTAATATTAAACGAGGGAGAAAAAATCTACAAAAATTCAAATCACTTCACAAGACGTCAAACTTTTCAAATAATTTTGGTTTTTGAATGTGCAACAATTTTCAGTCAAGTTATGAATTTTTAAAAATTTCTCTTTTACAATGACGAACACTCAAGCGCAAAAAATTAGAAACTAATATTAATCGCGGGAAAAAAATTCTACAAAAATTCAAATCACTTCACAAGACGTCGATCTTTCAAAATAATTTTGGTTTTTGAATGTGCAACAATTTTCAGTCAAGTTATGAATTTTTTAAAATTTCACTTTTTCTACGACGAACACTCGAGCGCAAAAAATTAAAAATTAATATTAAACGAGGGGAAAAAAATCTACAAAAATTAAAATCACTTCACAAGACGTTGAACTTTAAAAATAATTTTGGTTTTTGAATGTGCAGCAATTTTCAGTCAAGTTTTGAATTTTTGAAAATGTAATTTTTCAATGATTAAAAAATTGAAAATTAATCTGAAACGCGAGAAAAAAATCCCACAAAAATTCAAATCACTTCACAAGACCTCAATCTTTCAAAATTATTTGGGTTTTGAATGTGCAACAATTTTCAGTAAAGTTATTAAATTTTTGAATTTTTTTTGAATGACGAACACTCTATCGCAAAAAATTAAAAATTAGTATTAAACGGGAGAAAAAAAAATCTACAAAAACTCAAATCACTTCACAAGACGTCGTTCTTTCAAAATAATTTTGGTTTTTGAATGCGCAGCAATTTTCAGTCGAATTATGAATTTTTGAAAATGTAATTTTTTCAATGATTAAAAAAATAAAAATTAATATGAAACGCGGGCAAACAATTCCACAAAAATTCAAATCACTTCACAAGACGTCAAACTTTTAAAATAATTTTGGTTTTTGAATGTGCAACAATTTTCAGTCAAGTTATGGATTTTTAAAAATTTCACTTTTTCAATGACGAACACTCGCGCGCAAAAAATTAAAAATCAATATTAAACTAGGGAGAAAAAATCTACAAAAATTCAAATCACTTCACAAGATGTCAAACTTTTAAAATAATTTTGTTTTTTGAATCTGCAACAATTTTCAGTCGAGTTATAAATTTTTAAAAATTTCACTTTTTCAATGACGAACACTCGAGCGCAAAAAATTAAACATTAATATTAAACGAGGGAGAAAAAATCTACAAAAATTCAAATCACTTCACAAGACGTCAAACTTTTAAAATAATTTTGGTTTTTGAATGTGCAACAATTTTCAGTCATGTTATTAATTTTTGAATTTTTTTTTCAATGACGAACACTCGATCGCAAAAAAATAAAAAATAATATTAAACGGGGGAAAAAAATTCTACAAAAATTCAAATCACTTCACAAGACCTCGAACTTTTAAAATAATTTTGGTTTTTGAATGTGCAACAATTTTCAGTCAAGTTATTAATTTTTGATTTTTTTTTTCAATGACGAACACTCGATCGCAAAAAAATAAAAATTAATATTAAACGGGGGAAAAAAATTCTACAAAAATTCAAATCACTTCACAAGACCTCGAACTTTTAAAATAATTTTGGTTTTTGAATGTGCAACAATTTTCAGTCAAGTTATGAATTTTTAAAAATTTCACTTTTTCAATGATGAACACTCGAGCGCAAAAAATTAAAAATTAATATTAAACGCGGGAAAAAAATCTACAAAAATTCAAATCACTTCACAAGACGTCAAACTTTTAAAATAATTTTGGTTTTTGAATGTGCAACAATTTTCAGTCAAGTTATGATTTTTTTTTAAATATCACTTTTTCAATGACGAACACTCGGGCGCAAAAAATTAAAAATTAATATTAAACGCGGGAAAAAAATCCCACAAAATTTTAAATCACTCCACAAGACGTCGATCTTTTAAAATAATTTTGGTTTTTGAATGGGCAGCAATTTTCAGTCGAGTTATGAATTTTTAAAAATTTCACTTTTTTAATGACGAACACTCGAGCGCAAAAAATAAAAAATTAATATTAAACAAGGGAGAAAAAATCTATAAAAATTCAAATCACTTTACAAGACGTCAAACTTTTAAAATAATTTTGGTTTTTGAATGTGCAACAATTTTCAGTCAAGTTATGAATTTTTTAAAAATATCATTTTTTCAATGACGAAAACTCGAGCGCAAAAAATTAAAAATCAATATTAAACGAGGGAAAAAAAAATCTACAAAAATTCTAATCACTTCACAAGATGTCAAACTTTAAAAATAATTCTGGTTTTTTAATGTGCAACAATTTTCAGACAAGTTATGAATTTTTAAAAATTTTACTTTTTCAATGACGAACACTAAGGCGCAAAAAATTAAAAATCAATATTAAACGCGAGAAAAAAATTGTACAAAAATTCAAATCACTTCACAAGACGTTGATCTTTTTAAATAATTTTGGTTTTTGAATGTGCAACAATTTTCAGACAAGTTATGAATTTTTTAAAATTTCACTTTTTCTACGACGAACACTCGAGCGCAAAAAATTAAAAACTAATAGTAAACGAGGGAAAAAAAATCTACAAAAATTCAAATCACTCCACAAGACGTCAAACTTTTAAAATAATTTTGGTTTTTGAATGTGCAGCAATTTTCAGTCGAGTTATGAATTTTTAAAAATTTCACTTTTTCAATGACGACACTCGAGCGCAAAAAATGAAAAATTAATATGAAACGCGGGAAAAACTAAAAAAAAGTTTTATGTTCACTAACAGAAAATACGAAAATTGAGTTTTATAACTCGTTATGTTATTTTTTTCATTTTTTTTTTACACCAGAAGATAAGCTTTGAACTTTTCTACAAGGCAGAAAGGCCCATTGTTGGTAGCCTAGACAGAAACGTACTAACACATTGTATAAACGTCTATAATTTAAAACTGTATGTAATGCTAGGTATGTGTGTTCATTAAAGATAATGTATATATAAAATAAAATGAATAAAACACACGGTGCGTACCAAATTAACAAGACCAAAAACTTTTGTTATGTTACTAGGACCTCTAGATTAGCCTACATTTTTGTGGTTATTCACTAGAAAACAGGTAAACATTAAATAAATTACTACAATTTACAAACATTTTCAAATGGTGCCAATTTACTGGACCGAATTTTTAGCAAGAGAAGAAAATAAGTTTGCAGATTAAACCAGTTTGTCTTTATACTAGTATGATTGACATCAATGATTTAGTTTTAATTTTCTTAATTAAATAATTTTTGAAATTGGATTGAATGAGTTGACAAAAATTGATGTGGAAATTACTTTTATGTTCGACTGTTCATTTATACTTCAATACAAGGTTTTGACGTTAGTGTTTATCGTGATGATCCATTTTCTATGAAAGAAATTTACAATGAATGACATTAGTGTGGCAGCACAGGCACACTATGATTAAAATATATAAATAAAATTTTTATTTTAAAAGTATTCCAAAAATGCTAAAAGCAGTCTAACATAAAGCTTTGTATGTAACTCGTCCACAATAGCACTTCATGGACTCGCCTCCATTATTATATAAAACGTCTCGTCCATAAAGTGCTATGTTATTAACTTGATACATAAATAGCTATTAAAGACCAAATAAAAAAAAATCAATACTCGCGCACAGTTGCAAAACACTAACGGCAGCAATAATAGCCGCTCGTAATTTAGACAACTCGCGTGAAGTGTTGACAAGTCTCGAGGCACAAGACGATGTAAAGCTAATTAACCGAGTTTTCTTCTTGTTTTTCGTGAGGCGTACCGCTAATGACGATGGCCGTTCGAGGAGGTGCTAATTGCGCCGATCCATTATGGTACTGGTACTCGCCGGCCGGCGGAGCAATATGGGCACTGATCGTAACTGTCAAAATTAACAGTGCTCTTCGCGGAGCTCTCGTCTTAAAAGTAAAACGGAAAAAGTAATTTCGCTTCATTAAATGCCTCGTTCTTCGTTTTTCATATGCTTCGGAATTAGTACTGTGTAATGATACTTGCGCAGATGAGGCAGGCGAGAGCGGTTACTTTTAATTGGTAGGTACTTGAGGATGTCGAAAAAGTAAGAGGGAGTCAATTATATCGGAAAGTAAAAATGATCGTATTGATTAAAGAAAACAATGATCACACACTTCTTAAATAGTACCTGAGTAAAACCATTTAATTATAATTACCTTTTCTTCTGTGGAATAACCGGCCGGTTGTAAATCGTAATTCGATAACAAACGTCACTTTTTAGAACAAAATTAAATGTCGGCCATTATGATTTCATGGCAAACCTTTGTTTTTAATTCCGAATAATTGTAAAGTTTTTTGCAATCTAGATAAATACTCTGCAGAAACAACGAAGTGTTTGTGATGATGGTTTGTGGAGGTTGACCAAATGGTTGCAGCACTTAGACCATTCGTTGGTCCTTTGTGCCACCTCCTGAGCCCCACTCCTCAAGCTCAAGTGTTAACATCATTTCATTTCTTATATTAGTTTAATATCTTTCCCTAATTCCCACAAATTAAATTATGAGAATCAGGTAAATCCTGCACGATCCGGTACATCAGAGATAATCTAACCCAATTGCCACTTCCCGACGTTTTTATTCTTAACGGTAAACCCATAAATGAGCTTAAACAACGTGTGTTTCTGTTTGCGTTTCTTAATTGTGTTTAAATACATAAATATGCTAATTAATTAAGGCCCTCGCATTTGCACCTCTCTGTATTTTACTCTCGTCGCATTTGTATGAATTATGCATTTTATATGTTTAACTCTTGTTTCAGGTGTTTTAAGTGAGGGCGACAAAGGATGCCGGTTTCCGGGCGCCCCCGCTCACTCGAACGTGGTCTTTTCGGACGAAACGTTGGGGCCAGGGACGGTCGCGACGTATACGTGTGAACGGGGTTTCGAATTGTTGGGGCCGTCCAGGAGGACGTGTGAAAATGGACAGTGGTTACCGGAAGGCATTCCGTTTTGTGGTGAGTAGTTTTATTGGGTCGTATTTTCAGGATGCATTTTTTAGGTCACTTTCAAGGTCATTGCTTATCAAGTATTTTGTTAAAATGTTAAATAATTTAGCGGGATCCAAGGATATTCGTACTGTTTCTACTCATAATTTAATTATGCTTTAAATCTAAAATAAATAGCCAAAGTATCACGAACGCGTATTAGTGGCCATCAATTTTGCTTACAATGGAAACTGTTTACTTACAATTTATTTATTTTGTCTGCAAGTTTCCCGTTCGTAGTGATCCTTCCGCGCTTGCCAGATGACCGTTGAAAATTTCGCCGGATCGTAAACTGGCAGTGTGAACGAATGTTGAAAAATTCAATCTGGATTTATGGTAATTCAGGCAGGTGGCCAAGAGGTTAGCTTCTGGTTAAAATGAATGAATGGTTCCCAGAAGATTTTAATACATTTTCGTTTTACGGTTAACGTATTCAAATTTCGAAATTATAATTTACGCGACTGTCTTTGATTAATTTCACCAACTGCTGGGATGCAGTTAATAACGGTTTTTATAATAAAAACAACTGTAATATTTAATATTTTCGTGAGGACACATTGAGCACTTATAATGAAAACTTAACATTATTACGTACATTTTAAGATGTCACGCATTCCTCTTATTCTCAACAGGCATTATGCCTAATTACAGTATGACTTAATATATAACTTAGAAATAAGACTAGACAATGAAAAAAAAACAAAACAAAAACGATACCTACAGCAAAGTAATCATTGAAATACATTAAAATATTATCAAAAGATACAATACTTTACGTTGGTTGTGAAGTTACGAAAATTAGAACAAAATATATCTATCCTAATTTTTTAAATAAATATTGATTTTTGAAATGTGATTAACCTTTCTGTTACACCCTGTTCTATTCTATTACGAGTCCGAAAATAAAATAAAAATTCGTGCACGCGTGACAAATCTTTAAGATTCATCTATCAAAATTTCAAGCATTTCGCGAAAGTATTGTAAAATTTCCACAGCAGTTTCTACAGAAAGTGCATTTTTCGTCATCCAAATTTGTTTATTTTTGTTACTGGAAAGTTCGGATAGTTTTTTTTCAGCCAATTGTAAAGACACGTAATTTAAGAATATTCTGTCAAAAATTCAAGCATCTGGCAAAATTAATGTAGAATCCTCAGTGCAATTTCTGCAAATAGTCCATTTTTCAGAATAAAAATAGGGCACAAGTTCGGCAGCCATTTTTAATACTGCAAAGTCCGTTTTTTTTTTGAGAATTGAAGAGACACTTAATTTTAGATTAATCTGTCAAAAATTCAAGCACCTGGCGAAAGAAATGTAGGATCCACGGAAAAATAACAGCAAAAAGTCATTTTTCGCCATCAAAATATGTTTTCCAGCGCAGCCATTTTTGTTACTGGAAAGTTCGGATAATTTTCTTGGGGGAATTCTAAAGACACGTAATTTAAGATTCATCTGTCAAAAATTCAAGCATCTGGCGAAAGAAATGTAGGATCCACGGAAAAATAATTGCAAAAAGTACATTTTTCGTCATCAAAATATATTTTCCAGCGCAGCCATTTTTGTTACTGGAAAGTTCGGATAATTTTCTTCGAACAATTATAAAGACACGTAATTTAAGATTAACCTGTCAAAAAATCAAGCACCTGGCGAAAGAAATGTAGGATCCACTGAGCAGTAAATGCAAAAAGTACATTTTTCGTCATAAAAATATGTTTTCCAGAGCAGCCATTTTTGTTATTGGAAAGTTCGGATAATTTTCTTGAGGGAATTCTAAAGACACGTAATTTAAGATTCATCTGGTAAAAATTCAAGCATCTGGCGAAAGAATTGTAGGATCCACTTAGTAGTAACTGCAAAAAGTACATTTTTCGTCATCAAAATGTGTTTTCCAGCGCAGCCATTTTTGTTACTGGAGACTTCGGATAATTTCCTTCGGGGAATTCTAAAGACACGTAATTTAAGATTAACCTGTCAAAAATTCAAGCATCTGGCGAAAGAATTGTAGGATCCACTGAGTAGTAACTGCAAAAAGTGCATTTTTCGTCATAAAAGTATGTTTTCCAGCGCAGCCATTTTTGTTACTGGAAAGTTCGGATAATTTTCTTGGGGGAATTCTAAAGACACGTAATTTAGGATTCATCTGTCAAAAATTCAAGCATCTGGCGAAAGAATTGTAGGATCCACTGAGCAGTAACTGCACAAAGTAAATTTTTCTTCATAAAAATATGTTTTCCAGCGCAGCTATTTTTGTTACTGGAAAGTTCGGATAATTTTCTTGGGGGAATTCTAAAGACACGTAATTTAAGATTAATCTGTCAAAAATTCAAGCACCTGGCGAAAAAATGTAGGATCCACGGAGAAATAACTGCAAAAAGTACATTTTTCGTCATCAAAATATGTTTTCCAGCGCAGCCATTTTTGTCACTGGAAAGTTCGGATAATTTTCTTCGAACAATTTTAAAGACACGTAATTTAAGATTAATCTGTCAAAAAATCAAGCATCTGCCGAAAGAAATGTAGGATCCACGGATAAATAACTTCAAAAAGTACATTTTTCGTCATCAAAATATGTTTTCCAGCGCAGCCATCTTTGTTATTGGAAAGTTCGGATAATTATCTTGAGGGAATTCTAAAGACACGTAATTTAAGATTAATTTATCAAAAATTCAAGCATCTGGCGAAAGAATTGTAGAATCCACGGAAAAATAACTGCAAAAAGTACATTTTTCGTCATCAAAATATGTTTTCCAGCGCAACCATTTTTTTCACTGGAAAGTTCGGATAATTTTCTTGGGGGAATTCTAAAGACACGTAATTTGAGATTAATCTGTCAAAAATTCAAGCACCTTGCAAAAGAAATGTAGGATCCACGGATAAATAACTGCAAAAAAAACATTTTTCGTCATCAAATTATGTTTTCCAGCGCAGCCATTTTTGTTACTGGAAAGTTCAGATAATTTTCTTGGGGGAATTCTAAAGACACGAAATTTAAGATTAATCTGTCAAAAATTCAAGCACCTGGCGAAAGAAATGTAGAATCCACGGAAAAATAACTGCAAAAAGTACATTTTTCGTCATCAAAATATGTTTTCCAGCGCAGCCATTTTTGTCACTGGAAAGTTCGGATAATTTTCTTGGGGGAATTCTAAAGACACGTAATTTAAGATTAATCTATCAAAAAATCAAGCACCTGGCGAAAGAAATGTAGGATCCACGAAGAAATAACTGCAAAAAGTACATTTTTCGTCATCAAAATATATTTTCCAGCGCAGCCATTTTTGTCACTGGAAAGTTCGGATAATTTTCTTGGGGGAATTCTAAAGACACGTAATTTAAGATTAATCTATCAAAAATTCAAGCATCTGGCTAAAGAAATGTAGGATCCACAGAGAAATAACTGATTTTAACCTTTTAACGAACTTTTTTTCTGGCTTAGTAACTGAGAAATGTTGAACTTGATCATTCCGCAAACAATACGTTTCTTTCTATGAATAATATAAGAACTCAAAATAAGATGAGTATATATTTTGACTATAAAATTCTTGATAAAATAGGCAAAAAAATTGTCGTTAAAGGGAGGAACAAATGGTACATGCTGAGGTCTGGAGAACGCGGAGGCCAAGGCGGGAAATGAGACGAGTGGGGAAGGTACGCCGAAGCAAGTCCGTGGATATTCTTGCAGCAAGGGCTGTTGCGCCGTCTTGCTGGAACCAAATTTTATTGCAGTTGCGTTACCTTCACTGACGCTCCGATTGTCACAAAACTATCGTACGCAAACACACGGCCTCATAACATCCACTGCTCCATTGTTATTGTTACCTCCCATTGCCATTTAATGTTTGGCTGTCTGTCGAGCTCGCTCGTGAGTCTCAAGAGGAACTGGGTCAGCGGCCTAGCCAACTCTAGACTAATTTAATCACCACTACTCTCAAGACTATGATCCCAACCAAACACTTCCTCGTGGTTAACTTGCACAAAACAATAACATTTGAATGAAATCATCTACAGATTACAAAACCGTTAACGTACACAAGAAACAAAGTTTAACACCTAAATCATCATAAATAGTAAATGATTTACAGCTCGCGCTTTGTGCCACGATCGTAAAACGCAGTAATTACTGCTGAGAGAACACCAGTTTTTTGTTGTTGTGAATAAGCACGCTCCTCATTACGTTTTACAACTCGAAGAAAATTCCTGCACCTGATCGAATGATGAATAGTGGATTTTTCTGGGCCGCAGACTTGGCCTACTTTGCGCCAGGTCCGTTAGTCCGGACCTGGACGGGAAACAAAAAAATGTGCCGCGGCGAAATCATGGAATCGCCAATTTATGACGCGCCAAAAGTGGATTTTTTTTTATTGCGTGGGTTTATTCGTATTGTGCCGAATTCGTTAATTGTAGGTGGGTGGGTGTTGGTACCGTTAAATTCCTCACGGTGACATATTTTTCTTTTAATTTATCGACCTGGATGAGGTTATAGAGTGCTATAACCTCATTGCTTACTGACGAAGTGTAATTCCTGTAATAGTGCATGAGTACGAAGAATACACAGATATCGTTTTTGTTTACGGATTTTGTAGTGGTGATGCTCTAGCTCAGAGGTCGCCAAAGTGGTCTATATAGACCCCCAGGGGTCTATTTAACAAAATTAGGGGTCGATCTATCCCAGGGGGTCGATTGGGGGTCGATTCCAATCGATGGGGTGGAAGGAAAAACAAGCGTAAAAATAATTGAAAAAAATAAAAGGAGTTATAAAACAGGATTTTCACTAGTGAACATGAAACCTTTTTTAGTGGAAAGGTTTTATTTAGAGGAAATGTATGAATATATAGTTGGATTCCGCGTTTGAAAAACATTATTAAACTATTTTTGGTCATCATCATTTGTCTTTTTTTAACGAATATCATTATTGCAGGATATACACGCCATAAATATCAATAATTTTTTTACAGTCCTGAAGTAGTCAATACACACGTTTTTTTTTACACCAGTGGATAGGCTTTGAAATTTTGTACATTTACGAAATTACGCTATCAAGATTTGTTCAAAAGTTATAGCCAAAAACAAAAATACGGCTGATTTTCGAGGGGCGAGTTCACACCCTAAACATGTTTTTTAGCCAAAACAAAAAAAATATGTATCGAATATATTAATTAACTGAAAATCACTTTTTTGGGGGTCGATGAAGATTTATAAAAATTATATAGGGGTCGGTAATCAAAAAAGTTTGACGACCCCTGCTCTAGCTGCATGTCGTGAATATTAATTAAGATTTTCTGGAAGAAGGCAACCACAAAAAAAAATGGTGATGTGGCCATCATGTTACTTTCTCCGACTTGATGGTATCATTCATATTTACGCTTTCATGGTTTATTTTCAATTTAAATCATATTTTAAATGTAAATCGAAAGTTTCGTAGACTCGGATGAAACTGACGTTTAAAACGTCAAAATTATGAAATATGGAAAATTATACTTCAAATTCGAAAACTCGAGTTTACTCAAAAACTAAAGAGATTTCGAAGAAAAGTATTGTTTATAAGTTGTTCATTTTGGCCTTCTATACAATTGTTATTAACAAACATTTTCTGTAACTATTATCGTTTAATAATGATAAACTAAAAATATAAAAAACAAAATAAATTCTTTTCTCGAATAAAAATGATTTTATGAAAAATATTTTCTAATAAAAGATGTTCATTTCTGTTTTCTCTTCAATATTTGTTTAAATGTTTTTGTGATATTTTTCATATTTAAGAAAATATTGGCAAAAAACAAAAAAACAGTTAAGGTAAACACCCACTTCCGGTGTTCGAAATTTTACCAAAAGCTTTTCAGTTCTTCGGATTATCAAATAAGACTTATGTTCAAAGTTTCAAATCAATTGCTATATTAGTTTTCGAGATAGCGCGCACAGACACACACACAGACACAAAAAAAAATTCCAGAAATTGTTGAAATGGCACCTAGGAACCCCAAAACGGATATTTCCGTAAAAAAAAAATTTTGAAAAAATTTTCACGATCGCAATACTTCCTCGTACTTCGTAACGGAGAAAGTAAGAACAACATCGAGCAGCTACAAGAGAAAATTGCTGCATTGCACATTCAAAACCCAACAGATTTTGAAGCAGTTTATCATTCTCTTTTAGTGCGTTTTCAAGCCCAAGTTGTAGTGGTGTAGGGCTGACTTTAACCTAATCTAATCTGATGAAGAAATACGAATTAATTATCCATCTGGTGTCCAAATTTTTGGGCTAACATTAAGCAATCTTTAAGTTTTTGTGGCAGTTATTTTTTTTTTAGTGAATCCAGTGATACCTTGCATCATTGTCTTCAATCTTCTATTTGACTAGTTAAAGTGTCTTATCGTCAATCGAAGTACCAATAGTTCGAGGCTAACTGTCAGTGGCTCATAATACGGCTGAGGTAGCAGAGGTGGCAATACAGATAGGTAGTAAATAAATTTGAGACAAACTCACTTATTGCAGATGCATTAAATAATAGTATATTATTAAACGAGTGAGAAAGTTGGCCATTGCCACGAGGGTGAAGTTTGCAATACATTGCGAGTGTTGCAATTCACCCGAGTGGCAATGGCCAACTTGTTCACGAGTTTAATACTATACTTTTTCGCATCATATTAAAAACTATTTTTCAGTTTGTATTAAATTATAACGAATAATTTTTCTATTTGGAAATTGCGGCAGTTCGCTGACAAAAAACGAATCGTAACCATAGTAACAACTAAAGTGTTGGGCAATGAAACCGCTATCATTTGATTGGACGTCACCTGTTGGGCAATGAAACTGCTATCATTTGATTGGACGTCACCTGTTAGGCAATGAAACCGCTATCATTTGATTGGATGTCACCTGTGGAGAAAATGATTCGGCCGAGTAATGGACAACTTTCTCAATCAAAAACGATTTAACAATGTGTATATTATTTCATAAGATGCGAAAAATGTAATTACATTTACAGACAGGTAGGGTCAGTTATGTGACCGCGCCGATCTGTATTACCACCTCTGCTACCTCGGTCGTACCATGAGTCACCTCTCGAGCCGCCACTGCTAACTATAGTCGAATTGAATCCAACAAAGAACAGAGCATTAATCATTTATCTAGTGCCAATAATGTTTGAGCCACAGGTACTTTCTTCTAGTACCATCCCTTGCGTGGCTGTCCTTTATTTTTGATCTTAATATTTAAAGTGACCTGTCAATCTAGGTGGCGCTGGGGTAAGGCCTACTAAAAGCCGCCTAATCTGATCAAATAAAGGAATACAAATTAATTATGTATCTGGTGCCAATAAAGTTTAGGCGGTGAGTATTTATGGCGGTTACTTTCTTCTAGTGAATCTAGTGGTACCGTGCCTCGCAGCGTTGTTCCTATGTTTGATTTAACTTTTTATCGGTTGCGTCTTCGTGATGGTAATGGGCGGAAAAATATTTTTGCCTAGGGCGCGAAAGTACTTACGCTATGGCGTGATTATACACTGGTTTATGCGGAAGAAATATCACATCAACCACAAAATACATTCTATAAAAATTACTAAAATAACAATCTTTAACACATTGGCTGCCAACAAGTTTTTCAAAAACAGTTTTCTTTGTTTTTAAGTTTTATTTTATAAAATGAGAAGGAATATGCTTATTTAATTTAACTCGTGACTGACAGCGCTAAATAGTATGTTTAAAGCAGGTACTAACTGTCAGTCATCGGTGACTGACGCGGCCTTGAATGCTTCCGCGTCAGTCACCGGTGACTGACAAAGCGGTCGACGTTTTAAAATCCATTTTTGTGTTTTAAAATCCACCGATTTTCAAATGAGTTGCGAATTTTTGAAAATTTCATTTTTAGTCCAAGCGAAATTTAATCCTGTTTATGCTGGAGGCTTCTACTTAGTTATACATTTTAAATATTATAATAAAACACTTTTAACTTTGTTTTGTATAACTTATATGTTTATTTTTGTGACTTAAATTTCGGTAATACAATTACCATTTTCAAACAAGAAGTGTAAAAGTCTCAAAAATAAACATATAAGTTAAAAGTGTTTCATTATGAAATTTAATCCACCGATTTTCAAATGAGTTACGAATTTTTGAAAATTTCATTTTTACTCCAAACGAAATTTATTTTATTTTTTCTTGTTTTTATTTTTGGCGTCAACTGCGAGGTCGTCTACCACCGCCGTTTGTGCTAATACGCAATTTATTTATATAAAAGAAATAATCAGCAATCATTTTACGATTTTACTTTATATTTGCAATGCTATGTAACGGATTTAAGTGGTACTACCGCCAATCTAACCATTTAAATCGGCATATTATTTGATAAATCGCAGGTGATTAATGAATTATCGAATAACACGACGACTCGAATGGTTTGATTCACGGTAGTACCAGCCAAATCCGTTACATAGCATTACCAATATAAAATCGTGAAATTATTATTATCACTTCATAATCGCACACATCGGCTTCATAAATCAAAAACACCTGCTACAAGGCAATTAGATGCCGCCATTAACTCGCGTTAACCAAGAGTACTCCTTTGGTGCGTGCTTTAATTAGTGGGACTCATTTGAATAGCAAACTGTTAATTGGATTTTATTGGATGTCGTCGGTTCGAATCGAAAACTTTTATTGCCTGCGATGCGGATGCAAATGCGTGCGCGAAAAACGGGTTTTCCTTTTTCGGGGACGACAGACTACTTATCCAATTCTGGCGAAGAAAATTGTTGCTCGTGTCGTACCTGTAATTAAATTTATAATGGGCTTCGTTTATTGGCGTGATTTTATAGGTTTATTAACAACAAATTTAAATAAATGGTGTAGTTGGACAGGATATATTTGAATAATCCTTAGGCAATCAAGATCGCCTTTTAAGTTACCTTTATCATCTTTTTTTACTGGATTTGAAAGAGTAATTAAATAAACTTGATGATTATAGTTATTTGTTTAACAAGGCAATAAAGTGACAGATTTACGGACGCGGCTGGAGTTTCACCGCCGAGCGAGCTTGCTTTATTGCCGAGTTGAACACATAATTTTGTCGAGCATTGTTCAGGAGAAATTAGTAATAACTTGTAATGCAATAATCTTCACTATATTTAATTCTATCAACATATCGCAGGTAGCTTTGTAAAAATTTCGTAGGTACCCAAGTAAAACAAAAATTGACATTGTGGTGTCCGCATTTTGACGGTGTGTGTGGTGTAATCATTTATAATCATAATGATCATGATTTCGTAAGTGACATGCAATGAATATTTAAATCGGACGGACCGTATAATTATTTCGAGTAAAACTCTTCAATACATTTTTTTACTGATACGGTTGATGGTGGAAGCCATTACTTTGTGATACATTTTGATTCAGGAATTTAGGAACTTTTCAATAAAATGCACTTTCTTGGTATCACACACATTTCTTTACGATTAAAAATACTAAAGTCATTATGTTCATATTATTATTGTTCAATAATTAAATTGAAATAAAACTTACATAATACGTAACCTCCAAATCCTTTTCGATCATTTTTCCGATTGCTGCTCAGGTTCAATTACGTGGGAAAGTTGGGCAAACACACGGTGCTCGGAGAGAAAACTTACGCGGAGTTGTTAATACTTCGCAGAAGCCGTTATTGGGCTTCTTTCGCAGGCAACATCCGAAGGAAAGTCTCTCGTTCTGCTGTGCCAGGAAATAAGTGCGCCGGTCGATGACGTTTAAACGTCAAATGCCGGGCCGCTAGGAGCCGGTCACGGCAAGCAAATTCGTCACCGGTAGGCGACTCGATTTTTGTGCGTGGATAAGTTAGGGACTCGCATGGAGACCGGGGAAATCACACGCGGTGTTATTAAAAGCAGTCCGAAAAATCTTACATTTCATATCAATCCGCGAAAAAAGAATTTAAATATTGGCAGTTCATATATGAACAGTAATGAATTTTTGTCGATCAGTAGAAAAAATTGTTTAATACGGTTGCCTCCTTTCTAGATATATTTGTAAATATTTTTGACTGCAAAATTTAAGCATATCATCCATCTCTTCCAGTAACTCATGGTTCGGCCGAGGCAGCAGAGGTGGTACTACAGATATGTAGGGTCGGTTACAGAGATCTGTATTACCATCTCTGCTACCTGAGTCACCCCGAGAACCGCCACTGTGCTCTTCTAATAATCCTCGATTTTGAAACACCCTGTACATTGATTAAGTAAATCGCCGCACGCATAAATAGCAATTATCTCTCTTGTGGAAAACTAAAAAGAGCAAATATGCGGAAACGCGACCTAAATCACATCACGCCTTTGCATTTTATCAAATTTTCAACTCGTTCCACATTTTCCTCTACGTTTATCACTGATAAACAGAAACATTAACCTTTCCACTCCTAGTCCATGCATGTTCTACTAGACTGGTTTCGGATCATTATATTCGTACCATCACCACAATCATCACAAACAAAACAGATATTGCCTTGAGATCAAAGAAAATCTCCGGGAGAGAACGTTTTCTCAAAAAGGCGAGGTGCAGATTGGGAAATGCGTTTAAAATTTTTAAAGAGTGCACACAATCGGCTTGCGTAAGCCATTGTTGCTCGAAATGCAAATCGGAGTGGTTTTGCGTCCATTGTCTCGAATACAAAAAATGGCACGTGTGCGTGTCGACTGTGAAATAAGCGAATTTCACGTGAATAAGGAACGAGAATCTAATCCGGAATATCAATGAGTTTCCAAAAAAAAAAAAAAAAGAAATCACAGTTAATAGAATCCAATTCTAGGTTACAATTCCCATTTCCTCGTCGGCGAAGGAAGGTTAATGGTTAATGATGAATTCGCGCACAGATTACGAAATGGCACGAGCTCTCTCAACAAACTCGTCCGTGCAGTGGCAGCACTGACCTCGGCGCGGCGCGGCGTTCCTCATGTATCAATTAGCCCGGGGTACGCCCATGGATGGAATCTGCTCGCTTCCTCCTCTCGCGTGGATCGCGGGGACGATTTATAATCCAGATATACTCGATTACTGCTCGCGCATTTTTCAAGCGAAATTGAATAAATCTCGGACCGCATCTGGATAACCTGTTCTTATCTATTTAATTATGTTCCTCGGGCTCGCGGAACATGCTCGGTAATTACAATAATATATCTTTATTTGTCACGTTCGGTTTTCGCTCGAAAGTTGATTGGCCTTTCTAACACTTGTTTATAATTTGCAAATAAGAATTTATAGAGTCCAATATTTTCAGTAGTAATCAGTGACGGTTCGCGGGGTTTTTTCTGGTACGGCCGAGGAACAAGAGGTGGTAATACAGATAGGTGCGGTCTCTGCAACTGACCCTACCTATCTGCATTACCACCTCTTGGTCCTCGGCCGTACCAGAAAAAAACCCGCGAACCGTCACTGGTAGTAATATAACAAGAGGGTGAGAATAAATTGAAAATAATTTGACAGATTTTTCGAAAGCTTGTTGCACGAAGTGCTCGTATTGCCGTATGGCAACAAGATTGAGAGAAATTTGTCAAATTATTTTTTGATTTATCGAACCCTTGAGTTGTATTTGATTTGATTTTTTGATCAATTTCTGCGATCGGAATCGTACCGAATCTATTTATTTTACACGTGTTGTTTGTGTAAGCTACAAACGTCAAAACGATGCGAAGAAAATACTTAGCTTAAATTGTCCTTGAAGCACTAGGGGCGATGTTGTCTATGATTTTGAATCCACTGGTGGCGGCTGAACTAGTATCACTTCTGGAAGTGATTGGGTTGGGGTCAACCGGTGAACAGAATCGTTTTTTTTTGCGCACACACGGCAAACAATATGGCGAGTCGTGAAATCGGCGTTGTTTATTTTTCTCGTTACTCCGCGGGCTTGTTGTTTTTTTCCCGGCGTCTTGATTTTCCGAATTGCAATAGACCCCGGACCGGCTGAACAATAGTTGTCAATCAATTGGTGAACAATTTCTACATGAGATTCTTTCCGGAAAGAATCACAAGTGAACTGTATCTTGATATAAATAATTCAAAACTAATTATTCTCAAGAACCCATTTCAAAATATCCAGTAATGACTATAATAGCGGCCAATCAATGAACGCATATTATTAAGACATTGTGCTGAGCGGCGATTTTAAAATTGAATGAAAGTAAGGCGTCATGGATTAAAATGATGGTAACGATGAAAGGTGCAATTAAGCTTGTGAGAAAAAAAAAACGATGGGCAGGTTTTGGCACGATTTTTCAGTGTAAATTGGAGGCGTTTTCCATGATCCCGGTATCAGGTGCCGCATAATTAACGGTTCCCCGAAAATTGCGTCATGCAGGTAATAATTAACCGTTCTTTCCAGTTTCACCTTTGTCGGAATCGATCGGATCGCGTCAAGAGAATACAATTAGCTCATAATTTCTACATTAAACAGAACAGTTACACCATTTAGGCTTAAATCTCTTAGAAACAATCAATAACTCAAGTTTAATATATTAAATAAACGCAATAAAGGCGGAAAATAGCCTGTTCGTGACTCTGGAAACTTAATATATTAAGATGTAACAATATTTTGGCCAATGAAGTGTATTGCTGGATCATGTGGCGGGTTCCGGCTCCGCTTCGCTGCGCCGTTAAAGGCGGAGTTCCGCGGAACACAGAGATAAGTATTAAAGTGAGCAAATTCAGCATCACCATAACATGTGTTCTCGTGTGATCTAGCGAAGGGGTGTTTTTAGATTTTGATTGAAAGATAAAGCAGAATCGATTTTGAGTAAATTTGGAAAGTTTTAAGTGTGTGGCAGTTGTTTTTATATTTTTTTCCAACCACCGAAAAGTGACCAAATTCAGCATCACCATAAGCTGTGTTCTAGGGTGGTTATCTTGAAATCTAGCGAAGGGGTGTTTTTAGATTTTGATTGAAATACCAAGCAGAATCGATTTTGAGTAAATTTGGAAAGTTTGAAGTGTGTGGCAGTTGTTTTTATATTTTTTTCTAACCATGTTATTATTCTTCGCACATCATGGTATAGTTGGACAGGATATAATTGAATAATCCCTAGGTAATTAAGGATCGTTTTACAACTATGGTTTTAGGCAAAGTAAGGGCCGCTTGAAAATTGAAAATTGAAAAGTTAAAAATCAAAACTGAAAGTGTATTAATATTTTGCGCGAGATCGAGGTTTTTGCAATCTTCCGAAAGTGAAGCTACCGAAAAAAAATTAAGCCATTAACCTGCTTTGAATATCAATGAAGATGTTACGTTTTTCGCGAATGGCCATTTTTATTCAGTTCTCGTGCCAAATTTCGCGAAAGTTGATACGAGGTCAGATTATATTAATAGGAACCATTCTTGGTTTTGACTATAAAAAAGTGCACGTGTTTGATGAAACGAGATCAGGAAGTGGATTGAAAAGGAAATTTGCAATCTGCTACTAAAAAAAAATTGTAAAAAATTCATCTCTACTGGAATTATCTTCAAAATCTCATAAACCAGAATTAATCTATTTTTGACATCCCTTCAAAACAATTCACTTATCAAAGTTGGAAACAAAATACCAACGCTCAAAACTAAAAAGGGAGGAAAAGAAAATTTGCAATCGGTTACTAAAAAAATTCTAAAAAATTAATCTCTGCTGGAATTATCTTCAAAATCTCAAAATCCATCCAGAATTAATCTATTTTTGACATCCCTTCAAAATAATTCACAGTTGGAAACAAAATACCAACGCTCAAAACTAAAAAGGGAGGAAAAGAAAATTTGCAATCGGTTACTAAAAAAATTCTAAAAAATTCATCTCCGCTGGAATTATCTTCAAAATCTCATAATCCATCCAGAATTAATCTATGTTTGACATACCTTTAAAACAATTCACTTATCACAGTTGGAAACAAAACACCAACACTCAAAACTGAAAAGGCAGGAAAAGAAAATTTGCAATCGGTTACTAAAAAAATTCTAAAAAATTCATCTCTGCTGAAATTATCTTCAAAATCTCAAAATCCATCCTGAATTAATCTATGTTTGACATCCCTTCAAAACAATTCACTTATCACAGTTGGAAACGAAATACCAACGCTCAAAACTGAAAAGGGAGGAAAAGAAAATTTACAATCGGTTACTAAAAAAATTCTAAAAAATTCATCTGTGCTGGAATTATCTTCAAAATCCATCCAGAATTAATCTATTTTTGACATCCCTTCAAAACAATTCACTTATCACAGTTGGAAACAAAATACCAACGCTTAAAACTAAAAAGGGAGGAAAAGAAAATTTGCAATCGGTTACTAAAAAAATTCTAAAAAATTTATCTCTGCTGGAATTATCTTCAAAATCTCAAAATCTATCCAGAATTAATCTATTTTTGACATCCCTTCAAAACAATTCACTTATCACAGTTGGAAACAAAATATCAACGCTCAAAACTAAAAAGGGAGGAAAAGAAAATTTGCAATCGGTTACTAAAAAAATTGCAAAAAATTAATCTCTGCTGGAATTATCTTCAAAATCTTAAAATCTATCCAGAATTAATCTATTTTTGACATCCCTTCAAAACAATTCACTCATCACAGTTGGAAACAAAATACCAATGCTCAAAACTAAGAAGGGAGGAAAAGAAAATTTGCAATCGGTTACTAAAAAAATTCTAAAAAATTAATCTCTGCTGGAATTATCTTCAAAATCTCAAAATCCATCCAGAATTAATCTATTTTTGACATCCCTTCAAAACAATTCACTTATCACAGTTGGAAACAAAACACCAACGCTCAAAACTAAAAAAGGAGGAAAAGGAAATTTGCAATCGGTTACTAAAAAAATTCTAAAAAATTAATCTCTGCTGGAATTATCTTCAAAATTTTAAAATCCATCCTGAATTAATCTATTTTTGACATTCCTTTAAAACAATTCACTTATCACAGTTGGAAACCAAATACCAACGCTTAAAACTAAAAAGGGAGGAAAAGAAAATTTGCAATCGGTTACTAAAAAAATTGCAAAAAATTAATCTTTGGTGGAATTATCTTCAAAATCTCAAAATCCATCCAGAATTAATCTATTTTTGACATCCCTTCAAAACAATTCACTTATCACAGTTGGAAACAAAATACCAACGCTTAAAACTAAAAAGGGAGGAAAAGAAAATTTGCAATCGGTTACTAATAAAATTGCAAAAAATTAATCTCTGCTGGAATTAACTTAAAAATGTCAAAATCTATTCAAAAACTATTTTTGACATACTATATCTGAGCTGGAAACAAACCTGAGAGAAAGTTTCATTACTTCCATTACAAGAAATTATATATTCTTTAATCTCAGGAAACTGTTAATATCACGTGGGTAATCTTACCCTTTATATTAACGACGTTTATATGGTGCCAAATGGGCATTTATTATAAGTACACCATCTTAAAACGTAACATTCACTTACGCTAAATTGTAGCCTTTGTTTTTCAACACATCTGACATTAATAAGAAAGTTTTTTCATCGTTTCCCCGGTTTCCACTGCAATAAACTCCACATGTAAATATATACATTAATTCCAATGCAGACGCTAATGAACGGTGTTCTGTTATCCTTTCCTCGTATGCGGGCACGTTTCAGAAAAAACGAAATTGATGAAATTAAAAAGTGGAGCGAAATTCCAGCGGCGGGGCGGCGGCAGGGGGCGTCGACTTTCTCTAATTCCTCTAATTTGCCACGTAATCCGGTAATGAGGATAATCAATTCGCGTCCGCAGACGCGACGAACTATAATCTTCCTCCGGTCGGTCGTCGCAAATCGGTTCCAATTCGACCCGAAGAAGTAAAAGTGGTCTCGTCTTCACGGTTTAATCGAAACGGGATTAGCGCGAATCGTGCCATTACTTTCAATCGCGGTCTTAAATTACTAATGCGTAACCTCCGAAAAAAAAAAATTGAGAATACAATGAAAGCAAAAACATTTAAAATTAAAAACATACTTTGCACACACCTAGAAAAATAATACAGCCATTCTAACCATGCAGAAATACTACCGCTATTAAACCATTGAGTCCCAAGCAGTTGAGATTTTTTCTTGGATCTTTTCGCAATTGATTGAAGACGAGGGCTATTGCGCTTTTTGGCGTTTTTCGAGCATGTGCTTCCAACGACCCCTGGGACACTAAGGGTTAATAATACAAGATAACTGTTTTGAAAACGTTGATAATAGTACAAGCAGAATACAGTATACATTTCATCGTTATTATTAATAGTGAAATATTTATGCAAAAATGAAACAAAAGGTTCTGCAGGGACAACAGAAGAACGATCCGATGGCATACAGGCCAATATGTCTACTTGATGGTGAGGGCGAGGCCTACATCACGGGCGGTATTCCCCAAGGCTCCATTCTGGGGCCACTCGTGTGGAATATCGCCTATGCCGGTGTTTTCCGTTTACCACCGATTGCAATTATCTAATCAAAACTTAGCATCATTATTCACATCGCCTAACATGTACGTCCCGATTCTGGAAAACCGCACGTGCCTAATTAAATCATAACATAGAACATCGTAAATTCATGTCTGGCAGCCGTTAGATGGATTTTTCCAAAATGAACAGGCAATTAAGGCATTTTCCTGAAAACGCTTCCAACATTCCTGACCTGCCCTGAAGTAAATCATAGTAACGACTGTTCTACTTTACCCGAGTATGCATTCTGTTTAATACAGCCGCGCTTTTTCTTCCATTCACTAAGCGGATCTCTTCGAGCCAAATCGATTACGTGTAATGATTTCAATTCGATTTGATTACAGCATAATTACAGGAAGCCGGCGGTTTGTTTAAGAAAGTGTTGAGCGTCCTAATCGTAAATCTGGTGACTAATCTGTGCGGAACATAAGTTTAAAACAAATGACAATGTAGAATCACTGAAATTCAGTGTTTCTATAATGAATTACCACGTAGTAACGGTCGCAACCATCACCATGATTAAAACAATCTGCTTAAAATATTGAGTATTGGATATACAGTTGGCCTAGGTTATTTCCCGTGGTTAAAAAAGGAATCTCGTTACTATGGCAATAAACAATTTTAGGAATGTAAAACAAATTTTACTTCAAAAGTGGGTGGAGTTCCTGCCGGGGCGGCCTGTTGGTGTGGTGGGTAAGAACGCGAGCATCTGCCCGCTGCATCACGAGTCGGGTGGGTTCGATTCTAACATTTTCTAACCGAGTTGTATTCGCCTTACGTTATAATATTAATGTCTTCAATCGTCACTTTGTGTAGACATGCACTGTAAACAACGTCAGAAAAGTCGAAATGACTTAGTACTAATGTATCACAGAGTAATCATTTTGTGTTTTTATTTAAAAAGTTTCTATTGGAATCAATCATTCTTAAATTGTTGTAGGCTTTAGAAATGCATCTACTAATATGTGACTTAACGCGCAAATCTGAATCAATAGTTAAACCCAAATTACGTCAGAGAAAATACAAATGCGAAACTTGCTCAGCGAGGGAATGCTTCCGCATGTCGGTGCTTAGTTCGGTCGAAACCGGTCAGTCCCTGCTTAAAATAGAATTAAGAGGTAATAAAATTTACAAGCCTAGTTCACTTCTCGCCCCAAAGTGATGCACTAACGGACTCCATATCTGTGATTTTTTTCATCTTCCAATTTTTGGTGCATCTTAAAAAATTTGAATTTTTTACATTATATTGATATTTTTTATATATTTATCAATTGAAGAGTCATTTTATTTAAAATTATTGGTAATATTTTGGTATTAATAATTTTATTTCAGTTTCGTTTTTGCCAAGATATGACCCTCGAAAAATAAGATTTTATTTTTTTAACCACTAAAAATTATTATAATAATCTAAAAAATTCACATATATTTTTTACCCAAATAAAAGGTTATTTAGGGTATTCATGTTTTTATTAGGTTTAACCATTTTTTTCGTGACGGAAAATTTTATTTAGTCAATGTTCTTTCAATATTTGTTGCGTCATCTTGAAAAATTTGAATAACTAATCTTTTTACGATATTTTGTATATATTTATCAACAATTGAGCAGCAAAATGTTATCAAATTAATAATAGAGTAACAGTATGTTTATGTTGAGTTTAGATTCTTTTTCTTTAATTTCAAATACCTTATATCTTTACCAGTGGCGGCTCGTGGAACATGTTGATCGTAGAGCAAGTTATATAATACCCCCCCCTCTCCTTTTTTTTGAAGAAACAAAGAACCATTTATCTTCCAAGACCAATCGAATATTTTGGCCAAAAAATCAAAAATTTGGAACAAAACCGCCTAAGATCTAAAATATCGGCCGAAAAAATAAAAAATCCTGGTTTAAAAATAAAAATAATAAATGTTCAAATTTTCAATTTTGAATGCATTTCAAAAATTGAAAATACAAGCAAAAGAAAAATCATTTGCCATTTTCAGCACCAAATATAACTCTTTTTAGCTTAAAATAAGTTCCAACGAGAAATTCGAAAATAGTGGCAAAAATTAAAATTAAAAAAAAAACGCACAATAAACTCAATAATTCAAGTTAAGAAAATCTAAAATATGGGACAAAAAAATAAAAAATTAAGAGCTAAAATCTAAAATTCGTACCCAAAAATCAAAGTGGTAGACCAAAAAATCAAGATTTTTAACAAACGAATCGAAAATTTAAGTCGACTAAAATTGAAACCAAAACAATCGAAAATATAAAATATAGGCCAAAAAAGTAGGGCCTAATAAGGTAAAAATTTAGACAAAATATCGAAAACTCGGGCATATGCAGACAAAAAATCGATAATTTCTACAAACCAATCGAATATTTTGGTCAAAATAATGAAAAATAAAAAGAATTGGAACAAAAGAATCGAAAATACAGAAATGTAAAATATGAGCCAAAGAATCAAGAATCCTGATCTAAAAATAAAAAACGCAGACAAAAAATTAAAAACTTAGGTAAAAGCAAAATAATTTGCCAAAAATAAGTTTCTGATCAGAAATTCGAAAATAATAGCCAAAAAATAAAAAAAAATCACGAAATGAAATCAATAATCCAAGTTAAAAAATATAAAATATTGGATAAAAAATAAACTTTAAATCTAAAATATTCGATACAAAATTAAGACCAAATATCTAAAATTCTGGCATAAAAATAAAAATGGTGGACCAAGGAAAGAAAAATTTTAACAGGCAAATAAAGAAAATTTTAGGGCAAAAGATAAAAGAAAATAAAAATCTACAATGTTGGCCAAAAAGTCAAAAATTTAGACAAAACATCGAAAACTCGGACCTAAAGATAATAAACGCAGACTAAACGAAAAATCAAAAATGCGGACCAAAAAATCGAACATATTTTGACAATAAAATCCAGAAGTTAGTAAAGAAAAATTTAGGTCAAAAGATTAAAAAAATAATAATACAAATTTGTAATGTAGGCCAGAAAGTCGAAAATTTAGACATGGCATAGAAAATTCGGCCCTAAAGATAACAAATGCAGTCTAAAAGATCGAAAATTTCAACAAACAAAACTAGAAAATACCGGAACAAATTTAAAAAATCTCGCATATAAATCAATAATTCAGGTTATAGATATTTTAATCAAAATCAAATCGAAAATTTAGAACTAGAATTAAAATTTCGGCCCGAAAAATAAAAAACGGGGACCGAAGAATCAAAAATTTGAAAAATTAAATCGAAAATTTAGGTCAAAATAAAGAATATTTAGAATATTTAAAAAAAATCAAAATTACAAAGATAAAATATTTTGACCAAAAATATCGAAAATACGGGTCAAAAATTTAAAAATTAAAAATTCGCCTGGAAAAATAAAAAATGCGGACCAAACAGTTGAAAATTTTACCAATTAAATTTAGTCCAAAATAAATAATGTTTGGGCCTAATAATCAAAAATTTAGACAAAAAAATCGAATATACAGGTCAACAATCTAAAAAAAATCTATTTGCTGAGTACAATACTTTGTACTGATTCTGGATTCTAATCCAAGAATTTCATGAAAATTCTCCAATTTGAACCACGGTTTTGGATTTTAAACGCATAATTTGTGACCAAAAATTATAAATTTTGATTTTAATTTGATAACTATATGCAAAATCCGAAATTTGAAATATTCAATCCAAGTTTTTGGCCCCTAAACGCAGAATTTGAGACTTAAAATTAAAAATTTGGATTCTAATACAAGAATTTCAATAAACATCTTGAATTTGAACCTTAGGATCCATAGTTTTTAAACGCAAACTTTGTGTTTGTATTTTAATTTGATAATTATATGTAAAATCTCTAATTTGAAACTTTGAATCCAAGTTTCTGGTCTCTAAACGCAGAACTTGAGACCTAAAATCCAATATTTGGATTCAATTGATCAATTGCATTTAAAATCAGGCATTTGGAATATAAAATCCAAGTTTTTGACCCTTAAACGTAGAATTTGAGTCCTAAAATCAAAAATTTGGATTATAAACTAGGAATGTCATGTAAAATCATAGGTTTTGAACCTTAAACCCAAAATTTTTGCAATAAAATCCAAGATTTTGATTTTAATCCGATAATTTTATTAAAAGTTTAATTGAAATACAGGGTGTTCCATTAAAAAAAACACAACTTTGATATTTTAGGGCGTTTGGAACACCCTGTATAATATGAAATTAATTTTAAAAAGTAACCATAATAGATCCCTATATATCCTAAAAGTCAAACTTTTTGAAAGTCATGTATTTGGGCCACAATATTCCGAGCCGTATAGCGTGAATAACCCTATATATTTCAATCTATCCTAAATTTATTTCAATTGTTGATAAATTTATAAAAATATAAAATGACCTTGAAAAATTCATCTAATTTGGTATTTTGATCAATAATATATGTGATTTTTTCAGATTTTTTTTAGTGGTTAAAAAATTATATTTGAAAAAATCGTATTTTGGGGCTTCCCAGGTCATGTCGGGGTTTTTTTGATATACGGCTTACGACTATTTTGGTTAAGGTCACAACTAATGAATTTTCATATTTATTTAAAAATCCGTGTCGGGTGGCATTTTGACCATCTTATATCGGGATACCCTTTTATTACCTCATAAATGGATTTTAAGCAGGGACTGATTGGTTTCGACCGAATTAAGCACCGACATGCGGCAGCATTCCCTCGCTGAGCGGGTTTCGCATTTGTATTTTCTCTGACTGTACTGAGTTTACAAAGGGTATAGCAATATTTTCTAATTTAATATCGCGTGTCGATCGGCAGTGTCGATGATGTTTTTAGGACCAAATAGTATCGCGTTATCGGTCGTTAACGAACCCAGATTCCAACACGTGTCTACGGAGGGGTGCTTAATTAATTAATGGATTTTTAATTGCGTGAATTCGTTGGGGGAGACTGCATTTTTGCGAACCCGTCTTAATACTTCGTAACGGAGAAACTAAAAAGGAATTATTATTTACAGGCATGTGCAGATAAAACAAAGGTGGTTAATTGTGTTTTACTATAAATCTGCGTTCCGAAAGAACATATTAGGGCGTTCACTGCGCCACCTAGACGCTAAATTTTTTTTTTTTTTTGGGTAAAGTTATAAACAACTTTGACCTTCTTGCTCTCATTAGTTTTACGATTAAGGTTGATTAGAGGAGATTAGAGAATGCACTTCTTAATTATCAATTTATCTTTAAAAGTCGATTTACATGTAAACAATCTATGTATATTTTTTTAAAACACCCATAACTTTGTGCCAAATCGTCGTAGGAACTTCGTTATTTGAGTCCTGTGCAGATAATTGAACACATTTCAATGCCCTTCTGGTGGATAGAGTCGACAGACTTTTTCCAACTCGGACACGTTGCCAAAGTTGGGCGTTTTTTTGCCCAAAAACGTGTTTTTTTTTTGTTCTGGGGTTGAAGAGTTCGAAAAGGGATCATTCCAATTTGAGTTTACTCCCTTAAAGTAGAGCCAAAAGATACATCGCTCACGTTTTAAAGCGGATTATGAAAATATTAAATTATTGCTTATTGCTCGTTCGACTAATTGTTAGACCTGAAGTTTAACACATGCAAAAACTCTTGGGTGTCATTATATAGAACAGTTAACACGAGTAACCATATCACTTACACCTAATTTACTTCTGCAATACCATTTGGTAATTGTCACAAGTTTGAAAGCATAAATCGGACTAATTAAGGAAATTACAAATCTCTGCGCGTTATAGCGAGTCCCGTTAAAAAGACGAAAACAAAACACGAATGAATTCTCGACGTTTTTTTGAAAAGGTGAAATGGCAGCGAATTTGGCGTTACAGGCGTGACGCCGGTAACGGGACGTTCGTTTACCTGCCACCGATCCCCTCAATATCGTGCTTTACGCTTGTTAACACGACACAGATACAAACGTGACATCACCTGAAGATTTAGATATTAGTTATGGTTTTCATAAATATTTTAAAAATTCGTATGCAATCATCCGGTCAGCCAGGAAAGGAATGTGGAAGAGGTTGTGGGAAGAACGTCGCAGTTCCGATGACCCACATAGATTTGTTGTGTTGGTTTTCAATGTTTTGTGGTTTTAAGCTGCTCGAGAACACACAATAATAATAATAATTTATGCTAGGTTTACAAAATAGTAGATTATAAATCAAGGGCGTGATTTAAAAATGCATTCTCTCCATTCTCTATTTTTTCACAAACGAGATAACGTTCGTTCCTAAAACCCAACGTAGAAAAACATTATGTCAGACGTGACAGTTAAAATAAATAATGGAACCTCAAAGGAAGAAGAGTAATAAATGGTACTTCTCTCACGATTTCGAGGGCTGAGAAATCGACTTTCTCTCCCGTTTGTGAAAAAAATAATATTATATGCATTATATAATAAAAATATGTGCAAAAGGTAATTCGATCATTTGAAAACAAAGTTTACAAAACAATTTCGTTACAGCAACTTAACCCAGTTTCCGTGTACGTAAACTTATAATAATTTCTGTCGTAATATCAAATTACGTTTTAAGTCGCGTTAATTTTTTTATAAAAAGTGACTGCTATTAAGTACTTCTTGCCGACCCCAATAGCACAAAGCGTGGCGCTGCAGGTACGGTACTAGGGGTCGCCAGTTCTTTAATATAGTGATTACTAAACTGTACGATAAATTTCGTTAGTAAACTCAAGAGAACGAAACAAGTACTACTCAAGTCCGCGAAGGTCAAGTTGGTGGTGGGATTTTCCAATTACGATGGATGCAAGGGAAATGGACTAAAGAAGAATTGCTGGCCATCGTGTACATACCTCAATTTAAAGATAAATTTCACAATCAAGCAAATTTAAACCGATTTATAAATTTGCGTATATTATAATAATTATTATGTTATAAGAAATCAAAATCATTTAGTAGTTGCAGAAATTGTCTTGAATAAATTACAAACATTTCTCGTTACAATCAATGGGAGATACCAAGATCTCGGTAATTATCCAAATATACCATTGATAATTTAACAAAAATATGATCACAATCAATGGTAGATACCAAGGTACCATTAATAATTTAACGAAAATATTGTTTTATTCAACGAATCTAATCCACGTTTCAGTGCGTTTTTTTCTTCCGTACATTTGATTTGGATTCACATGAATTTCCGAATCCCCGCGAAATTTAAATGTGTTTTTTAAGGGGCTTTCGACCATCCCGACCTCTTTGAGACCATTATACAGTGCGCGCCTAAAGTATGGAATATACTCAGTAAAATCGAAATAAAGTACTTTTGGAAAAAATCGTCGAACAGGTCGATTTTCTTTGATAAAAATACACATTTTTGCATGAAAGTCTTTTTATAATTATGAAACGATAATAATTACAGCAAATTTATGTTAATAATAATTGTAGAGAATGCTAAAATGAACAACTTATAAAGAATATGTTTTTTTCGAAATCGTTTTAGTTTTTAGTAAAGTGAGTTTTTGAATTTGTAGTATAATTTTTCCATCGTTAATAATTTTGACGTTTTAAACGTCAGTTTTATCCGAGTCTACAAAACGACACCGTACACCAACAAAAACACACAATATAGACACTACGCGCGAGAAGAAGCTTCCCATGGCGATTTCTCTTTCCAGCCCGGCCCTGGCCTTCTCTTCCTCACAACAATCGAAAACGAGTTTCCTTTAACAAATCCATTACGGATACGAGCGTTGTCCATCCCAAGAGCGAAGAGGTTGAGGTTCGGAATGCGTGGTCACGCGTGCGAGTATCGAGTAGTAGGTGTGCTGGTGCACCGCCGCCGGTGACCTACTCAAGACGGTGCATGTGACATCAAGACCTACATTCCCAGGACGCAGACGGACTACACGCGGCGATCAGCCTGATTATACAACGGCGCAGGTTGTACGTCATTCACCTTCTTCTTCTTCATCTTCCCTTTTTATCGTGACGGTGACATTAAGAACGTGTCGGTTGTAATGGGATTAGAAAAAACGATTACATTAATACAAGCTTTTTAGACGAATGTTTTTTAACAGCCTGAATAATTTATTAACTACTAATGATCTCGCTTGTTCAATTATGTGACTATACCGTAGATATAATCAAATATCCATTCATGCAAATTTCACCAGAAAATATGATGAGGCAGGAAGACCTCTGGTCGATAGCCATTTGATAAATTAGCAAACTAACATCGCCTGTTATGTACTATTGTTTCTATTAATAAAGATGTATTATACAGGGTGTAGTGGAACAAACCGGAACAAGATTTTCAATTTTAATTTCTTTATACAATATTGGAATATTATCTTCCCTGATCATTTTAGAGAAAACATGTAAATAAATGTTTTGTAGACTAAAAATTCCTGCATGCAGTCATGCTATTATTTATTTTTTAGCATTCATAAAAACCCTAAAAAATGATAAAATAAAAATGATCATTTTCACTAAAATAATGGTTGCCATGAAATTAAACAAAAACGGTGCTCTGTTGATTTGTTGGCTTCTGTCAAATTTACTGAATACTTCATAACTTTTTACAAGTTCTTTCATTAAAAATGTATTCTATTCAAGAAAACGTGCATATTGTGAAGTGGTGCTATGCTGGTAGTTTTCGTAAATTGCGGGATATGTTTGCCGTCAACTATCCCGATCGACCAATTCCCTCCATTGCAACGATCCAAAGGTTGACTCATAAATTTGAAACGACTGGCTCAGATTACGGAATTCTAAGAGGACATCAAATGCAGAGCAGAATAATTTACCAGGCGAGTTTACGGTCTTCTTTATAAAATGTGGACAAGAAATTTTGAAGATTGAATTATTTCAAAAATCTAATGAAGGATCTATGTATTCCGTGAGTCCGAGTTATTCTCTCACTAGGGGGTAATGAACAACTTTACTTGCCTCAAATGACCATAGTAATTTGTTTATTACACACGATTTTGGATAAAAATAATTTAATAAAACCACCTTAGATAAAGATGTAAGCCTTACATCAGAAATGGTATAAAGACAAAATGATTTAGAAAAAACCTTATTTTGGCAGCAATACACTCGGCGTCAAAAAGAAAGCGCCACTCGAAAAATCGCGAAAAAAACTCGATTTTTCAAACCATCGTAACTTGGTTCAATTTGGTCGAGAATCTTTCAGTTTGGGAAAGATTCAAGTTTTATCTTTAAGAATGTGTAGTTGATTTTGACCCCAAGTCCAACCCACCGCCCCGTAACAACGCGATGGAAAAAAAATGTTTTTTTATGTAAAAAATTGTCCAACTTTAACAAGCTGTACCGTGCGCAAAAAAATCGACAAAAAATTTCACCACAATGGCAGAAAAATTTAATCAATTTCCTTCAACTGCCTTAAAAATTCGAGTCGTTTTGATGATTTGGAGCAAAGTTATGAATTTTTGAAAAAAAAAATGACATTTTTTGAAATTTTTTGTCAATCCAAAACACTTTTTGTAGGGGTTTTCAGGGGGTCACGAAAGTCGAAAACTTCTTGGATCGCAAAATTCCATCGAGTTTCGTGCGAAATTCGCCTAGTTATGGCCGAAAAGGCGCAAAATGTAATTTTTTTTTCAAAACTACATAACTTCGTGCCAAATTATCGCATCGACTTGAATTTTGGAGGAAATTGGAGGAAAATGATTGAACTTTATTGCCATGCTAACCGATTGAGTCCACGATTTTTTTTGCACACGGTACAAGAAACCAAATTTGCACATTTAAACTTCAAAAACATTTTTTTCCTTTAGGGGGTGGCAGGGGGTGGAATCGTTTAAGCAACAAAACAGTTCACATGACCTTGAAGAGAAAATTTGAAACTGTTCAGACTGCAAAAATTCATCGATTTTGGTGCAAAATTACTCAAGTTATGGCAAAAAAAGTGAAAAATGTCATTTTTTTTTTCAAAAATTCATAACTTTGCTCCAAATCATCGAAACCACTCGAATTTTTAAGGCATTTGAAGGAGATTGATTAAATTTTTTTGCCATTGTGGTGAAATTTCCCGCCGTTTTTTTTTTGCGCACGGTACAGCTTGTCAAAGTTGGACAATTTTTTACATAAAAAAACATTTTTTCCATCAAAATCAACTACACATTCTTAAAGATAAAACTTGAATCTTTCCCAAACTGAAAGATTCATCGATTTTCGACCAAATTGAACCAAGTTACGACGGTTTGAAAAATCGAGTTTTTCGCGATTTTTCGAGTGGCGCTTTTTTATTTGACGCCGAGTGTACCATCAAGTAGTATTGATTTACTCTCATCAACACCACCTGCATCTCTTTCATTAATTTTCAATGCCTCTCTCGCAACTTTCTTCAAGCAACCATCTCTCACAACACCTTCAACACTTGCATCAAAGAGATTATAATTACCACCACCAATATGTCACTTCCATCTCTCCCGTCACTGTCGCAAACTTTAAGATATCACCTGAAGAACTATTTCAGAAATAAATAAATAGCGAATTTATGGAGGAACCAAGGTTATAGCCTCGTGGGATATTATACCCCCTTAACAACCAAAGAGTTTTTTCTGGCGTTGTAATTGAGCAGTGCCGAACTTATAACTCAAAAATAATACGTTTCTTTCTTTGAATAATATAAGAAGAGCTAATAGAAAATAGAAGAACACTAATTATTTATTTTGACTATAAAATTCATAATAAAATAGGTTACAGTTGCAAAAATATGAAAACCACCATAGAGACTCATGGTCGTTAAAGGGTTAAGGAATGAAAACAAAATTTAAATAAAACTTGATTACAAGAAAAAATGGTGATGGTGGCCATCATGTTACTTTCTCCGCTTGATGGTATCATAGTCATTTATATTTACGCTTTCATGGTTTATTTTCTATTTAAATCATATTTTAAATGTACATATGTAACGTTGTGTAAACTCGGATGAAACTGACGTTTAAAACGTCAAAATAGTGAAAGATGGAAAAATTATACTTCAAATTCAAAAATTCAGTTTACTCAAAAACTAAAGGGATTTCGAAAAAATCTTATTCTTTATAAGTTGTTCATTTTAGCATTCTCTGCAATTATTATTAACATAAATTTGGTGTAACTATTATCGTTTCATAATTATAAATCAAAAATTTAAAAAAATAATAATAATTTTTTTCTCGAATAACAATGATTTTATAAAAAATATTTTCAAGCAAAAGATGTTCATTTCTGTGTTGTCTTCAATGTTTGTTCGAATGTTTTTGTGATATTTTTCATATTTAAGAAAATATTAGGAAAAAACAAAAAACAATTAAGGTAAACACCCACTTCCGGTGTACGAAATTTTACCAAAAACTTTTCAGTTCTTCGGATTATCAAATAAGACGTATGTTCAAAGTTTTATATCAATTGCTCTATTAGTTTTTGAGATGCAGCGCGCACAGACAGACACACACACACACAGACACAATTTTTTTTCCAGAAATTGTTGAAATGGCATCTAGGAACCCCAAAACGGATATTTCCGTAAAACAAATTTTTGAAAAAAATTTCACTATCGCAATACTTTCTCGTACTTCGTAACGGAGAAAATAAAAATGGAGAATCATAGTTATCATTAAAAAAATTAATTTCGTTTCATTTCGTCAATCTATAAGTAGGAGACTTAGTGCTTTAATTACAAGAAAATAAAATACACAGAACACACCTCTAACTGTGTTTGTCCACAGATCATTTATTGTTGTGTATACAGTAAAGTCTCTATTATCTGCGGAATTGGGTGGCGCGGCAACCGCGGATAAGCGAATTCCGCGGAAAATCGCAAAACGGCGCAAATCAACACGAAATTGCTTTTGAACCATTTTTGTTTACAGTAGCGATCCATACATAATTATGTTGTTATGTAGAGGAAGGGTGGGGAGGTTGGAATTGGTCGATTGACCAACTCTATCCAAAAGGTTAACTATTGAAAATAAACACATCGTGTTCGAAATGTACATTTAGTGTTATAAATAAACGAGTGAAGTAAGGAATATAACTGTGTTTAATTATTTAAAAGGTTTTCGTTCTAAATAGAAGAAAAGAAAGGAATTGAAGACCGCGGATAATCCTCCTATTTGCAAACTCTCCCCTTAAATATACGATTAATCTCTTCATCAGCAAGCAACAACAATCAACCATCATTGTCTTCGTCGCGGATCTATCGCGGATATTTTGTGATGTGCGGTATTGTTCCATTTTCATAATTAGCTGTTCTAGATCTGCGATTCTGAAATAATGACGGCAATTAAGATCGGCACAATTAATCCGCGTCTCTCGGCGAAATGAAAGTTTTTCTCTCGTGCCTCAAACGTTAATCGGCGTTTTCTCGCACACGTCGACCGTACGCTAAATGACAGGATGCACGAAATTACGACTAAAAACCTTCCTGTGCATCCGTAACGAGTCTTTCTCGTCTGGAGATGTTGTCGCTGTTGTAATTTGTTTGTTGTTGCTATTATTACAGGGACGTGTGCCATATCCAAGTTGAGAATGGGTATTTTAAGATTGATTGTACTAAGGAATAAAACTATAATTTAATTTGATTAATTTTGTAAAATTGTAGAAATCGACATTTTTGCGCCATCTGGTAGAGTATTTTGCAAGCTATCCGACGGTGGACGTATTTAAAAACCACACACGTACAAAGTTACAGCGCTTTAAATTTTATTTATTTTACTGTTTATTGCAACTTTGTTCACCTCCAATCTTTGCTTTTTTCTTAATACAAGTAAATGGACTAAATGATTAGTCACTTAATATCAGTTATCTATGATTAGTAATACAAATAATTGTGAAAATAGAAGTTTTTTTTTTCGATGTTCTTGAAACATCATTTTTGGACAAATGCTGTTTATGAAATCAACGTCTCAATTAGATTTGTAATTGACTTACTTTTTAACTATGGAATAATGTTGATGGCATGAGGCAGTGAAATTCTGATTAAAGTGCTGCAAAAACTATTGGAATTCGTTTATTAATTTATTAAGACTTAATTTAGACAAATTGATTTCGATAGAAGCACAGATGCTGCACAGGATTGTGAAAATTTGTACTGTTTATGGTCAAAATACGTTATCAAATGTTGGAGCCAAAAGATGGTTTAGTCACTATCGTTCTAAAAATGTCGATGTCTTGCGCTGATCGACCAATCATAAAAAATGTCAGCCCCGAACAATTACTGGAAATTCTGAATAACGCTGTCTTTTTCTTTGATTCGTCAGTGTCATGAATGTATTCAGCCATGAATATATTCAGTTTGAACTTTGAACATTTATTGTAAATAATTTTTCTATTGTTTCATTGTGTTTTTGTTGGTGACTTGTTAATTAACGCTTAGCGATGACCAGTAGACGGAATTTTAAGAAATTCATTGCGAGAGCGAGAAAAGTACATAATTTATCCTTAGCTAATGAACTAATTTATAATAGTCACAACCATAGGTTTACAGCCAACAAAAATGAGTTTATTTGTGAATTGATATTTTGGTGGATGCGCCGGTAACTTAATTTATAATATCGCGAATATTGCGGCATTCGTTCTCTCAGGGTTAATAACCTCAAAACTTTGCCACTAAAAAAAATTTAATTTCTTACAGTTGCTTAAGCAGATGTTAAAGTTTAGTACACTCGTTATATATCATCCTGTATACATCTTCGTATAAAACATGTTGTTTTAAATAATTGTATCTCGTGTTTATTCAATTAAATTACAATTTATCACTGACAGCATGTAAAATATCGTTTTTTTTCGGGTATGCTTAATTGGCATTCCACGAAACTCTTGTCTTTACCAATTAAAGGTATCGCGCATTTAATCTACAAGAGCAATCACACCATCAGGATCAATTTGCTGGCAATCAAATTCCTGCTCACAGGTAATGTAACACACGCAGAAATGATTCAGCAAGTTCAGGAAAGTTTTTACGTTTATCGTAAGCTGTTTTTCGTGACTAATCGAGAGAACCTTTCTTTCTTTCGTTCGTGTGTGTGTGTGAAACCGAGACGTGTCTTATTTGGGTCGACCATTGTCAGACATCATCTTTTCCATGGAGAGTGTTCCATAAACGTGTTCCGCTATTACCTCGAAAATTCTCGTATTTGACGAGGTTAGTTACGTAGGATAAAATTTACCTAGTTTCGGTCGTGTAAACTACAGATGGGTAACTCATGAGTGAGTCGATTGAGTACTTTGCAAAAAAAAAAACTCGAAAATGGAATAAATTGAAAAATCAACTTTTTTAATAACCATCGTAGACCATTAAAGTGTATTTTATATTGTTTTTAATTTAAGTAATTTACTTTTAAATTGTAGCACTTGCTTTTATACGGTTCTATTTGTTCTTAATTGTACGTTGTGTCCTTTTTTTTATAAACAATGTATGTATGTACTTGGTATCAACCTGTTAATAAACAAACAAGCAATAACTGTTTTTTTTTTACAATGAGTACCGTCTACATTATTAATTATTTCCTACAGTTCATAATGACCATAACGCAGTGGCGGCTCGTGGAACATGTTGATAGTAGAGCCACTTATATAATACACCCCCCCCTTTTTTTTTGAAGAAACAAAGAACCATTTATCTTCCTAGACCAATCGAATATTTCGGCCAAAAAATCAAAAAATTGGAACAAAACTGCCTAAGATCTAAAATATCGACCGAAAAAATAAACAATCCTGATTTAAAAATAAAATTGCAGACCAAAAAATTTGAAAATACAAGCAAATGAAAAATCATTTGTCATTTTCAGCCCCAAATATAACTCTTATTAGCTTAAAATAAGTTCCACCGAGAAATTCGAAAATAATAGCAAAAATTAAAATTAAAAAAAAAAATTGCACAATACAATCAATAATTCAAGTTAAGAAAATCTAAAATAAGGCACAAAAAAATAAAAAAATTATACCTAAAATATAAAATTCGTACCCAAAAATCAAAGTGGTAGACCAAAAAATCAAGATTTTTAACAAACGAATCGAAAATTAAAGTCGACTAAAATTGAAACCAAAACAATGAAAATACAAAATATAGTCCAAAAAAGTAGGGCCTAAAAAGGTGAACATTTAAACAAAACATCGAAAACTCGGGCGTATGCAGACAAAAAATCGAAAATTTCTACAAACCAATCGAATATTTTGGTCAAAATAAAGAAAAATAAAAAGAATTGGAACAAAAAAATCGAAAATACAGAAATGTAAATATGGGCCAAAGAATCAAGAATCCTGATCTAAAAATAAAAACGCAGACAAAAAATTAAAAACTTAGGTAGAAGCAAAATAATTTGCCAAAAATAAGTTTCTGATCAGAAATTCGAAAATAATAGCCAAAAAATAAAAAAAACATGAAATGAAATCAATAATCCAAGTTAAAAATTCTAAAATATTGGATAAAAAATAGACTTTAAATCTAAAATATTCAATACAAAATTACCAAATATCTAAAATTCTGGCATAAAAATAAATATGGTGGACCAAGGAAAGAAAAATTTTAGCAGGCAAATAAAGAAAATTTTAGGGCAAACGATAAAAGAAAATAAAAAACTACAATGTTGGCCAAAAAGTCGAAAATTTAGACAAAACATCGAAAACTCGGGCCTAAAGATAACAAACGCAGACTAAACGAAAAATCAAAAATGCGGGCCAAAAAATCGAAAATTTTGACAAAAAAAATTAAAGAAAAATTTAGGTCAAAAGATTAAAAAAATAATAATACAAATTTGTAATGTAGGGCAGAAAGTCGAAAATTTAGACATTGCATAGAAAATTCGGCCCTAAAGGTAATAAAAATTTCAACAAACAAAACTCGAAAATACCGGAAAAAAAATAACAAAATCTCGCATAGAAATCAATCATTCAAGTTAAAAATATTTTAATCAAAATCAAATCAAAAATTTGGAACTAGAATTAAAATTTCGGCCCGAAAAATCAAAAATGCGGACCAAAGTATCAAAAATTAATTAAATCGAAAATTTAGGTCAAAATAAAGAATATTTAGTGCAAAAGATCAAAAATTTAGACAAAAAAAATCTAAAATACAGGTCAAAAATCTAATAAATAAAAATTCGTCGGGAAAAATAAAAAATGCGGATCAAACAGTCGAAAATTTGACCAATTAAATTTAGGCCAAAATAAATAATGTTTGGGTCTAATAATAAAAAATTTAGACAAAAAAAAATCGAATATACAGGTCAAAAATCTAAAAAAAAAATATTTTTTTCTCTTATCTACATCTATTTGCTGAGTACAATACTTTGTACTGATTCTGGATTCTAATCCAAGAGTTTCATGAACATTCTCCAATTTGGACCACGGTTTTGGATCTTAAACGCATAATTTGTGATTTGGATTTTAATTTGATAATTATATGTAAAATCCGGAATTTGAAATATTCAATCCAAGCTTTTGGCCCCTAAACGCAGAATTTGAGACTTAAAATTCAAAATTTCGATTCTAATACAAGAATTTCGCGAAACATCTCGAATTTGGACCATAGAATCCACGGTTTTTAAACGCAAACTTTGTGTTGAAAAATCCAAAGTTTGGATTTTAATTTGATAATTATATGTAAAATCTCTAATTTGAAACTTTAAATCCAAGTTTCTGGCCCCTAAACGCAGAACTTGAGACCCAAAATCCAATATTTGGATTCAATTGATCAATTGCATTTAAAATCTGTTATTTCGAACATAAAATCCAAGTTTTTGATTCTTAAACGCAGAATTTGAGTCCTAAAATTCAATTCAATTCAATTTATTACACGTAAGCCACCATACACAAAAAATACATTAGCTAAACAGATATACATAATTTGTAGTGGATGTGAAATGTCAGTGAAAATAAACAAATAAATAAATAAATCATAAAATTTTGGATTATAATCTAAGAGAATTTCGTGTAAAATCTCAAATTTGGACCATAGAATTCATGGTGCTTTACCTTAAACACAAAATTTTTGCAATAAAATCCAAGATTTGGATTTTAATCCGTGAATTTTATTCAAGGTTTCATTAAAATACAGGGTGTTCCATAAAAAAAACTCAACTTTGATATTTTAGGGCGTTTGGAACACCCTGTATAATATGAAATTGATTTTAAAAAGTAACCATAATGGGCTCCTATATATTCTAAAAGTCAAACTTTTTGAAAGTCACGTATTTTGGCCACAATATTCCGTGCCGTATAGCGTGAATAACCCTATTTCAATCTATCCTAAATTTATTTCAAAAACAAAATTGACCTCACCTCGAAACAAAACGCATGGGAAACAAACAATGCGTTTTCTTTCTCACACCCGCAAAGCCAATTGTATTTTTAAGTATACCAACAAACTTTTAAGACAGGACAATACAACAAATGTATTTAATATTGTTTTATGAACATATGTCCGAAAACTCTTCGTTTTGGAAATACAGGGAGTTGATTTTTATTTTTAAATCGTTATTTTTTATTATTTTAAGTTTCATTGACTTTTTGTATTTTAATGAAATGATTGTTTACAATAATCGTTTAAAATGTAGACCATTGCTATAAAACAAAATTTGTTTGTTTTTGACCATCCCTAAAAGTTCCCCGGTATATTTATGGAATACCCTGTATAGCTGGATTAAAATTTTTCTCTACTCATTAATTTTCGCAGGCATTGTGTAAACATTTGAAATGACGAAAAAGTGTTTTTAGAATTAATAAAAAATTCTTGTCGAGCTTCAAACTACAGGTAGTGCCACGGCTCCTTGGCTCTACATAACGAGCCGCCCCTGCCATAACGACCATAAAAATTAACATAAAGAGCTGACCGAATCCAAAAGGCATTAAAGCCTGATTTAATCAACGCGTTATCAACATTATCTTGAAACCCCGAGGCCACAGCGATTTCCCCTTGTTCATGGATTGGTTCAACGACATCCGTGTGCATAACAGTGCATTCATTAATTGACTTTCTAAAGGATTTTTCTCAAGGGGCATTGGTATCAGAGATAATTATCGTTGTTCTGCTAGGGGACTGGGAAAGTCGAATTTTATTACTTTAACACTTTCTCGATTTCTTATTACAAGCGATTGCGAACTAAACTAAGGGCGATGAACCAATTTTTTTACAGCGGGTGGCACGGGCTTGATTGCGGTGCACAGCAACAACCCTTAAAAATTAGGGGGGATCATATATTCACTCAATTACCTTTTGATTTTATTTAGCTAATATTTGTTGAATTTGGTTCTCGTTTATCATGCGGTGAAACATTTTTAATATTAAGGGTTGTGCCTCATTTTTACAACCCTTAATATTGGTGATGGTTTGTGGAGGGCGACCAAATGTTCGCAGCACTTAGACCACCCTTAATATTAGTTAGCTAAATTATCGAAAATGTGCATATATTAACGTCAGCAATTAAAGTAGAGAACTGCCATGGTCAATTTTTTGGTAATTCTGATAGATGATTTTTAAATTGTTATTAAAATTGAAAACCCTCCCTTTTTGCTAAAGCTCTCGCAGAGTTGAAGATGTATATATTTAGTCTTTGACATAATGAACTGCTAAAATACGCACCAACAAGAAAATTTCAGCTGCTCGCGATTCGAAAACTTAAGATGTACAATTCAGATATTCCGAAAACGCGAAAAAAAAGATCATTTATCGCGACGTCGAAACAAGAAGATTCGTAATCTGGCCGCCGTTTTGGAGTAATTGTTGCAATTAGTCGAACAATGAGCGTAGATGCGCTATCTGAAGAAGACATGGGAACTGTGTAGCGTGGTGACCCAGTTTTTGTTTTTTTTGGGCATCTGCATAATCCGATGACGGGCCGATCGCGCCGTTCCTCGACGGTCTCGTCCCAAGACCAATGTCAAGGATCTTCGGAAGATCGGTTAAGGTCATCACGCAGCACCGACGAACGGGATTCCGAGCGGTGGCATCCGCTCATCGAAGGCCGTCAATTACGATTGGGCCTGGGCACGCTTCTATTATTCTGGTAATGGGAGAACCCAGGAAATAACGTGTAATTTTTGGCTGCGACGTATGTAAATTGGTTGAGCACTTGAATTATATAGTATTTCAATTTTATGAAATTACAGTACACTTTCATTGATTTTCTCCGCTTTTACTTAATTAAATAGAAAATGCGTGTGTGTATTCACTAATCTTAGCATAAGTACCAAGCAATTAAGACACTTTGTTGAACGAGTGGTGTCGGGAAAAATATTTCATTTGATCGATCGATTCTTGTCGCAAACAAATATAACAACTTTCTTCTAGAGTATAATTAAATTTCTTATTACTGTTTGCAGTGACCAGTTTACAGAGCCTCGCATATTTGACTATCCCAATAAATGCTTATTACTATTTCTACTGGCCAGTGGCAACTCGTTTACAGAGCCTTACCTATTTGACTAGACCAGTAAATGTTTAATTCTCATAATTATATTTTCGATCTATTTCTAACACGTTGTATTATTTAACCCTAGACAATTAAAACTTAAATTAGTGTTACTCTGTCAGTAATCATTCGACTTAGACTACGAATTAAAAATAAGTACACTGGAAGAAAAAAAACTGAAACACTTGAAATTCGTGAAATTTTGACCATTTTCAAACAGCCATAACTCGGCGTATTTTCAATCGATTTTGATGAATCTTTAAGGGCGAAAAACTTTGCAGTGTCTTCTTTAAAGTCATGCACGCTAAATTAAGCGTGACACCTTCCGCCCCCCTCTAGCGCCCCTGTGAAAAAAAAAGTTTTTTCTGGAAACCATTTTCAACTTTGACGATGTCTTTGGAGTTGGAAAAATTTTGTCGACTCAATCCACCATAAAGGAATTAAAATTTGATCAATTCTCTTTGCAGGACTCAAAGAACGAAGTTCCTAACATTTTTAACGCCCTTTTTTTATTTTTTCAAGTGCTTGCCACGGATCAATGAGCTGCTCGATATTTAAAAAAATAAATGTCTTAACATTTTCACGATTTTTTGGCAGGTTGCATTTGTTGAAGATACTTCCAGAGGCACTGCATAAATCAAAATAAATTTTTTTAGCGCCTTTTTTATCATTTTGTTTTTCTTAGATGGACAGAAAGTACAAATTGTTGGTGGTAAAAGCAAAATTTAACACTGGCAGATTATGGTACTGCAAGCATTTGCACGTATCACTAAACATTCGACGATTATGGTAAATCTCAAAAACTAACAGGTGTACAGCCGTGCTTGTCACCTTCAGATAATTCATTTTACTAGTTATAAAGGTATTATGAGTTAGGTGCTGTGAGCACAACAGTAACATATCAAATTTGTAAAACTGGTAGGGGTCGGTAGTCTATTAGACGAACGGATTAATAAAAAAAATCTGCAGCATTTTGTGGTAATGTATAATTTTTTAGATCTGAAGCACGGAATTGCAACTGAGAAATTCTTGTTTTCGGTTTTGCTTTTTCGATTGGGTCACATTTTTTCGATCTATCGAATTCTATCTTTACGCCTGGAAAAAACGTTATTATTGGTAATCAAAATCATAAATCCATCTATGCCGTTCGGTACAAACCTTAAAAAGTTTGAGAACACCTTCTCTTAACCAAGCAATTCCCGTTGAGAAACATTTTGCAAAATATCAATAACAACTTTCTAAAGCGATTCCGATTAACGAGACCTTTCACCTCTCATCGAAACCGCACGACACATTCCGAATGACTAAACATCTACGTTTTGTGCCGAATCCGAAGGCGGAACATCGTAACGGTGAACATTTCATTTTCATTATTATTCGTGTGGGCCCCAGGAGACACACACATTTATCATTATTTAATTATTCACACGGGTTGTCTTTTTAATTGGGCCTCAATTTAAATCGCCTCTCTTTCTGCGCCTTGAATGAGAGACCATACCCGTTGTGCATCATTTGAATTGATATCGAAGACTTTGGTTAATCACCATGGCGGAGATGCTTTCGTGAGATTAACCTAAATATTATTCATTGTGGAACGAATTGTTGCAATTGTTGAAGTAAGTTTACGTGCGTGCGCGCGCCGTGTACGAGAAGAAACTTAATGAAATTGTTGCTTGTAGAGGCCGTTTAAATGTCTTGAATGCATTACCTACATAATTCCAACATGAATGGAACAATGCAGTCGCTAATGTAAGATTTAAAAACTGTTCAAATGTGTATAGTATAGTGTTTAATGGAACTCATTAAATAATATACACAATTTAGGATTATAATTTTGATCGTGATACATTTTGAGGTCCCTAAAGTTTCACGGTCACTTTCCCGTACTTCGTAACGGAGAAAGTAAAAAACAATTAGTTATGGTAATTTATTTTGAAGCAAAATCTTGATTTTTGTTTTACTTGCGTTTCATGCATCTCCCATCCATTCAATTCCTCTACAAGAACAAATCACTTATTAGAAGTCTACTTTCCTGGTTCTTCAAATCATACGTTTGTTTTGTATTCTAAATCTAAATTTTTACTCATTGCCGCCAAAAAGAAGTTGATTACATCCATAGCGCCCTTCTTTTCCCTCTTTGCAAAATTTAATTCAATCCTATTTTTTTAAACTACATTATTTTCCAAAAATAAAATACCCAGTGTGGTACTGGATGGTACCACAAAAAGTTTGAGTATGTATCGAAAAATTTAGATGAAAAACTATATTTAAAATTGATTTCATGAATATGAATCTTTGCTTTCGGAATATTTTGAAATCTGCCGTTGAGGTTTTTTTTTCAGAAAAATAATTATGACTGCGTTTTGAAGAAATTTGAAAAGTTCCAGTCGATGGAAATTATTTTTATATTTTTTTTGCCTATGGAACTTTACCGTACGACTTAACTGTAAGAAAAATAGCGCTTGTCAAAAGTGAAATATGATGATGTAAAAATGATTAAATAGTTTATATATTCAATACGACAATAGCATGCAAATATGACGGATTAATCCTAAAACGTGTGTCTTTACAAATCGCCAGTTAAAACTTTTCCAACTCCACCGAACTAAAAATGGCTCAGATTTGATGATCAAAAACTGACTTTTTGTAGAAACGCGATTGTTAATTTTATATCCAATACGGCAAATGAGTGAAAATATGACAGAATAATCCTAAACAAGTGTCGTCCCAAATTACCAATTAAAACTTTGCCGACTTCACCAAAGGAAAAATGGTGTTGGAAAAAACACAAAAACTCATTGCAGAAACATGATTTTAAGTTGCATATCCAACATGACAACTGAATAAAATTAAGACGGACTAATCCTAAAATCTGCGTCTTAATTAATTACTAATTAAATCTTTGCCAAATATACTGAACAAAAAATTTGATGACTTTTTGCAAAAATATGGTTATAGTTTCTATTTCCAAGATGAAAATGTGACAGCCAATAGAATATATTTTTGTATTCAACGTTAAGCTCTGTTCCCGGGAATATTTCGAAATATCGCAGATTTTTACAAAAAAAAAAATTATGACTGCGCTTTGAAGAAATTTGAAGAGTTCCAAAGTAATTACATTTGATTATTACTAATATAATTGTAGACCGGTTTCTGGCTTCTGGTCGTCATCAGTGCAGTGCGTTCGTTGATGGGAAAACGCTTCAGTAGGTGTCTTAAGGCTCCGATATACTTTTTTCCATTTCTAAACCGCATTTTTGAAAAAAAACTTCGAATTTTTTGCACTCAAAAATATTTGTTGAAATTCTAGGAAAAACTAGTTAAACCATCTGTAGATTATTCACTTGTTTTATTACTAGCAATTAATAGAATGTGCTGGTAAAATGTGGAGATACTTTATTTAAGTTTTTTTGCGGAAATGAAGAAATAATCCATTTGAAATTTTTTGCGGAAATTAAGAAAATCTAGGCGGATGCATATTTTTCACTTAAAAAGAAGTTTGAGTTGATATTTTGGAACAAAAGCAGTTGAAACTTTTGAATTATTTTCATGTTTTATTACTAAAAGTCTATAGAAAGTGCTTGTAAAATTTGAAGATAATCCATTTAGGATTTATTTTTTAAATTAAGAAAATCTATGCGGATGCATATTTTTCACTTAAAAAAAACCAGTTACATTTTTGGATTATTTGCATGTTATATTACTAGAAATCTATAGAAAGTGTTTGTAAAATTTAAAGATTAAAATATTATCCATTGAGGATTTTTTGAGAAAATTAAGAAAATCTAGGCGGATGCATATTTTTCACTTAAAAAAAAAGTTTGAGTTGAAATTTTTGAAAAAACAGTTGAAATTACTTTTGGATTATTTGCATGTTTTATTACTAGAAGTCTATAGAAAGTCCTTGTAAAATTTGAAGATTATCCATTGAGGATTTGTTGTAGAAATTAAGAAAATCTGGGCGGATGCATATTTTTCATTTAAAAAAAAGTTTGAGTTGAAATTTTTGAAAAAATAGTTAAAATTCCTTTTGGATTATTTACATGTTTTATTACCAGAAGTCTATAGAAAGTGCTTGTAAAATTTAAAGATTATCCATTTAGGATTTTTTGAAAAAATTAAGAAAATCTAGGCGGATGCATGTTTTTCATTTAAAAAAAAAGTTTGAGTTGAAATTTTGAAAAAACAGTTAAAATTACTTTTGGATTATTTACATGTTTTATTACTAGAAGTCTATAGAAAGTGCTCGAAAAATTTAAAGATTATCCATTGAGGATTTTTTGAGAAAATTAAGAAAATCTAGGCAGATGCATGTTTTTCACTTAAAAAAAAAAGTTTGAGTTGAAATTTTGAAAAAACTAGTTAAAATGATTTTTGGATTATTTGCTTGTTTTATTACTAGAAGTCTATAGAAAGTGCTTGTAAAATTTAAAGATTTTCCATTAAGGATTTTTTGAGGAAATTAAGAAAATCTAGGCGGATGCATGTTTTTCATTAAAAAAAAAAGTTTGAGTTGAAATTTTGAAAAAACTAGTTAAAATGATTTTTGGATTATTTGCTTGTTTTATTACTAGAAGTCTATAGAAAGTGCTTGTAAAATTTAAAGATTTTCCATTAAGGATTTTTTGAGGAAATTAAGAAAATCTAGGCGGATGCATGTTTTTCATTTAAAAAAAAAGTTTGAGTTGAAATTTTGAAAAAACTAGTAAAAATGATTTTTGGATTATTTGCTTGTTTTATTACTAGAAGTCTATAGAAAGTGCTTGTAAAATTTAAAGATTTTCCATTAAGGATTTTTTGAGGAAATTAAGAAAATCTAGGCGGATGCATGTTTTTCACTTAAAAAAAAGTTTGAGTTGAAATTTTGAAAAAACTAGTTAAAATTACTTTTGGATTATTTGTTTGTTTTATTACTAGAAGTCTATAGAAAGTGCTTGTAAAATTTAAAGATTATCCATTGAGGATTTTTTGAGGAAATTAAGAAAATCTAGGCGGGTGCATGTTTTTCACTTAAAAAAAAGTTTGAGTTGAAATTTTGAAAAAACTAGTTAAAATTATTTTTGGATTATTTGCTTGTTTTATTACTAGAAGTCTATAGAAAGTGCTTGTAAAATTTAAAGATTATCCATTGAGGATTTTTTGAGAAAATTAAGAAAATCTAGTCGGATGCATGTTTTTCACTTAAAAAAAAGTTTGAGTTGAAATTTTGAAAAAACTAGTTAAAATTATTTTTGGATTATTTACATGTTTTATTACTAGAAGTCTATAGAAAGTGCTTGTAAAATTTAAAGATTATCCATTGAGGATTTTTTGAGGAAATTAAGAAAATCTAGGCGGATGCATGTTTTTCTCTTAAAAAAAAAAGTTTGAGTTGAAATTTTGAAAAAACTAGTTGAAATTACTTTTGGATTATTTGCTTGTTTTATTACTAGAAGTCTATAGAAAGTGCTTGTAAAATTTAAAGATTATCCATTGAGGATTTTTTGAGAAAATTAAGAAAATCTAGGCGGATGCATGTTTTTCTCTTAAAAAAAAAGTTTGAGTTGAAATTTTGAAAAAACTAGTTAAAATTACTTTTGGATTATTTGCTTGTTTTATTACTAGAAGTCTATAGAAAGTGCTTGTAAAATTTAAAGATTATCCATTCAGGATTTTTTGAGGAAATTAAGAAAATCTAGGCGGGTGCATGTTTTTCACCTAAAAAAAAGTTTGAGTTGAAATTTTGAAAAAAATGATTAAAATTATTTTTGGATTATTTGCTTGTTTTATTACTAGAAGTCTATAGAAAGTGCTTGTAAAATTTAAAGATTATCCATTGAGGATTTTTTGAGGAAATTAAGAAAATCTAGGCGGATGCATGTTTTTCACTTAAAAAAAAGTTTGAGTTGAAATTTTGAAAAAACTAGTTAAAATTATTTTTGGATTATTTACATGTTTTATTACTAGAAGTCTATAGAAAGTGCTTGTAAAATTTAAAGATTATCCATTGAGGATTTTTTGAGAAAATAAAGAAAATCTAGGCGGATGCATGTTTTTCTCTTAAAAAAAAAGTTTGAGTTGAAATTTTGAAAAAACTAGTTGAAATTACTTTTGGATTATTTGCTTGTTTTATTACTAGAAGTCTATAGAAAGTGCTTGTAAAATTTAAAGATTTTCCATTAAGGATTTTTTGAGGAAATTAAGAAAATCTAGGCGGATGCATGTTTTTCATTTAAAAAAAAAGTTTGAGTTGAAATTTTGAAAAAACTAGTAAAAATGATTTTTGGATTATTTGCTTGTTTTATTACTAGAAGTCTATAGAAAGTGCTTGTAAAATTTAAAGATTTTCCATTAAGGATTTTTTGAGGAAATTAAGAAAATCTAGGCGGATGCATGTTTTTCTCTTAAAAAAAAAGTTTGAGTTGAAATTTTGAAAAAACTAGTTGAAATTACTTTTGGATTATTTGCTTGTTTTATTACTAGAAGTCTATAGAAAGTGCTTGTAAAATTTAAAGATTTTCCATTAAGGATTTTTTGAGGAAATTAAGAAAATCTAGGCGGATGCATGTTTTTCACTTAAAAAAAAGTTTGAGTTGAAATTTTGAAAAAACTAGTTAAAATTATTTTTGGATTATTTGCTTGTTTTATTACTAGAAGTCTATAGAAAGTGCTTGTAAAATTTAAAGATTATCCATTGAGGATTTTTTGAGAAAATTAAGAAAATCTAGGCGGATGCATGTTTTTCTCTTAAAAAAAAAGTTTGAGTTGAAATTTTGAAAAAACTAGTTGAAATTACTTTTGGATTATTTGCTTGTTTTATTACTAGAAGTCTATAGAAAGTGCTTGTAAAATTTAAAGATTTTCCATTAAGGATTTTTTGAGGAAATTAAGAAAATCTAGGCGGATGCATGTTTTTCATTAAAAAAAAAAGTTTGAGTTGAAATTTTGAAAAAACTAGTAAAAATGATTTTTGGATTATTTGCTTGTTTTATTACTAGAAGTCTATAGAAAGTGCTTGTAAAATTTAAAGATTTTCCATTAAGGATTTTTTGAGAAAATAAAGAAAATCTAGGCGGATGCATGTTTTTCTCTTAAAAAAAAAGTTTGAGTTGAAATTTTGAAAAAACTAGTTGAAATTACTTTTGGATTATTTGCTTGTTTTATTACTAGAAGTCTATAGAAAGTGCTTGTAAAATTTAAAGATTTTCCATTAAGGATTTTTTGAGGAAATTAAGAAAATCTAGGCGGATGCATGTTTTTCATTTAAAAAAAAAGTTTGAGTTGAAATTTTGAAAAAACTAGTTGAAATTACTTTTGGATTATTTGCTTGTTTTATTACTAGAAGTCTATAGAAAGTGCTTGTAAAATTTAAAGATTTTCCATTAAGGATTTTTTGAGGAAATTAAGAAAATCTAGGCGGATGCATGTTTTTCATTAAAAAAAAAAGTTTGAGTTGAAATTTTGAAAAAACTAGTAAAAATGATTTTTGGATTATTTGCTTGTTTTATTACTAGAAGTCTATAGAAAGTGCTTGTAAAATTTAAAGATTTTCCATTAAGGATTTTTTGAGGAAATTAAGAAAATCTAGGCGGATGCATGTTTTTCATTTAAAAAAAAAGTTTGAGTTGAAATTTTGAAAAAACTAGTTGAAATTACTTTTGGATTATTTGCTTGTTTTATTACTAGAAGTCTATAGAAAGTGCTTGTAAAATTTAAAGATTTTCCATTAAGGATTTTTTGAGGAAATTAAGAAAATCTAGGCGGATGCATGTTTTTCATTTAAAAAAAAGTTTGAGTTGAAATTTTGAAAAAACTAGTTGAAATTACTTTTGGATTATTTGCTTGTTTTATTACTAGAAGTCTATAGAAAGTGCTTGTAAAATTTAAAGATTTTCCATTAAGGATTTTTTGAGGAAATTAAGAAAATCTAGGCGGATGCATGTTTTTCATTAAAAAAAAAAGTTTGAGTTGAAATTTTGAAAAAACTAGTAAAAATGATTTTTGGATTATTTGCTTGTTTTATTACTAGAAGTCTATAGAAAGTGCTTGTAAAATTTAAAGATTTTCCATTAAGGATTTTTTGAGGAAATTAAGAAAATCTAGGCGGATGCATGTTTTTCTCTTAAAAAAAAAGTTTGAGTTGAAATTTTGAAAAAACTAGTTGAAATTACTTTTGGATTATTTGCTTGTTTTATTACTAGAAGTCTATAGAAAGTGCTTGTAAAATTTAAAGATTTTCCATTAAGGATTTTTTGAGGAAATTAAGAAAATCTAGGCGGATGCATGTTTTTCACTTAAAAAAAAGTTTGAGTTGAAATTTTGAAAAAACTAGTTGAAATTACTTTTGGATTATTTGCTTGTTTTATTACTAGAAGTCTATAGAAAGTGCTTGTAAAATTTAAAGATTATCCATTGAGGATTTTTTGAGAAAATTAAGAAAATCTAGTCGGATGCATGTTTTTCACTTAAAAAAAAGTTTGAGTTGAAATTTTGAAAAAACTAGTTAAAATTATTTTTGGATTATTTATATGTTTTATTACTAGAAGTCTATAGAAAGTGCTTGTAAAATTTAAAGATTATCCATTGAGGATTTTTTGAGGAAATTAAGAAAATCTAGGCGGATGCATGTTTTTCTCTTAAAAAAAAAAGTTTGAGTTGAAATTTTGAAAAAACTAGTTGAAATTACTTTTGGATTATTTGCTTGTTTTATTACTAGAAGTCTATAGAAAGTGCTTGTAAAATTTAAAGATTATCCATTGAGGATTTTTTGAGAAAATTAAGAAAATCTAGGCGGATGCATGTTTTTCTCTTAAAAAAAAAGTTTGAGTTGAAATTTTGAAAAAACTAGTTGAAATTACTTTTGGATTATTTGCTTGTTTTATTACTAGAAGTCTATAGAAAGTGCTTGTAAAATTTAAAGATTTTCCATTAAGGATTTTTTGAGGAAATTAAGAAAATCTAGGCGGATGCATGTTTTTCATTAAAAAAAAAAGTTTGAGTTGAAATTTTGAAAAAACTAGTAAAAATGATTTTTGGATTATTTGCTTGTTTTATTACTAGAAGTCTATAGAAAGTGCTTGTAAAATTTAAAGATTTTCCATTAAGGATTTTTTGAGAAAATAAAGAAAATCTAGGCGGATGCATGTTTTTCTCTTAAAAAAAAAAGTTTGAGTTGAAATTTTGAAAAAACTAGTTGAAATTACTTTTGGATTATTTGCTTGTTTTATTACTAGAAGTCTATAGAAAGTGCTTGTAAAATTTAAAGATTTTCCATTAAGGATTTTTTGAGGAAATTAAGAAAATCTAGGCGGATGCATGTTTTTCATTTAAAAAAAAAGTTTGAGTTGAAATTTTGAAAAAACTAGTTGAAATTACTTTTGGATTATTTGCTTGTTTTATTACTAGAAGTCTATAGAAAGTGCTTGTAAAATTTAAAGATTTTCCATTAAGGATTTTTTGAGGAAATTAAGAAAATCTAGGCGGATGCATGTTTTTCATTAAAAAAAAAAGTTTGAGTTGAAATTTTGAAAAAACTAGTAAAAATGATTTTTGGATTATTTGCTTGTTTTATTACTAGAAGTCTATAGAAAGTGCTTGTAAAATTTAAAGATTTTCCATTAAGGATTTTTTGAGGAAATTAAGAAAATCTAGGCGGATGCATGTTTTTCATTTAAAAAAAAAGTTTGAGTTGAAATTTTGAAAAAACTAGTTGAAATTACTTTTGGATTATTTGCTTGTTTTATTACTAGAAGTCTATAGAAAGTGCTTGTAAAATTTAAAGATTTTCCATTAAGGATTTTTTGAGGAAATTAAGAAAATCTAGGCGGATGCATGTTTTTCATTTAAAAAAAAAGTTTGAGTTGAAATTTTGAAAAAACTAGTTGAAATTACTTTTGGATTATTTGCTTGTTTTATTACTAGAAGTCTATAGAAAGTGCTTGTAAAATTTAAAGATTTTCCATTAAGGATTTTTTGAGGAAATTAAGAAAATCTAGGCGGATGCATGTTTTTCATTAAAAAAAAAAGTTTGAGTTGAAATTTTGAAAAAACTAGTAAAAATGATTTTTGGATTATTTGCTTGTTTTATTACTAGAAGTCTATAGAAAGTGCTTGTAAAATTTAAAGATTTTCCATTAAGGATTTTTTGAGGAAATTAAGAAAATCTAGGCGGATGCATGTTTTTCTCTTAAAAAAAAAGTTTGAGTTGAAATTTTGAAAAAACTAGTTGAAATTACTTTTGGATTATTTGCTTGTTTTATTACTAGAAGTCTATAGAAAGTGCTTGTAAAATTTAAAGATTTTCCATTAAGGATTTTTTGAGGAAATTAAGAAAATCTAGGCGGATGCATGTTTTTCACTTAAAAAAAAGTTTGAGTTGAAATTTTGAAAAAACTAGTTAAAATTATTTTTGGATTATTTGCTTGTTTTATTACTAGAAGTCTATAGAAAGTGCTTGTAAAATTTAAAGATTATCCATTGAGGATTTTTTGAGAAAATTAAGAAAATCTAGTCGGATGCATGTTTTTCACTTAAAAAAAAGTTTGAGTTGAAATTTTGAAAAAACTAGTTAAAATTATTTTTGGATTATTTATATGTTTTATTACTAGAAGTCTATAGAAAGTGCTTGTAAAATTTAAAGATTATCCATTGAGGATTTTTTGAGGAAATTAAGAAAATCTAGGCGGATGCATGTTTTTCTCTTAAAAAAAAAAGTTTGAGTTGAAATTTTGAAAAAACTAGTTGAAATTACTTTTGGATTATTTGCTTGTTTTATTACTAGAAGTCTATAGAAAGTGCTTGTAAAATTTAAAGATTATCCATTGAGGATTTTTTGAGAAAATTAAGAAAATCTAGGCGGATGCATGTTTTTCTCTTAAAAAAAAAGTTTGAGTTGAAATTTTGAAAAAACTAGTTGAAATTACTTTTGGATTATTTGCTTGTTTTATTACTAGAAGTCTATAGAAAGTGCTTGTAAAATTTAAAGATTATCCATTGAGGATTTTTTGAGGAAATTAAGAAAATCTAGGCGGATGCATGTTTTTCTCTTAAAAAAAAAGTTTGAGTTGAAATTTTGAAAAAACTAGTTGAAATTACTTTTGGATTATTTGCTTGTTTTATTACTAGAAGTCTATAGAAAGTGCTTGTAAAATTTAAAGATTTTCCATTAAGGATTTTTTGAGGAAATTAAGAAAATCTAGGCGGATGCATGTTTTTCACTTAAAAAAAAGTTTGAGTTGAAATTTTGAAAAAACTAGTTAAAATTATTTTTGGATTATTTGCTTGTTTTATTACTAGAAGTCTATAGAAAGTGCTTGTAAAATTTAAAGATTATCCATTGAGGATTTTTTGAGAAAATTAAGAAAATCTAGTCGGATGCATGTTTTTCACTTAAAAAAAAGTTTGAGTTGAAATTTTGAAAAAACTAGTTAAAATTATTTTTGGATTATTTATATGTTTTATTACTAGAAGTCTATAGAAAGTGCTTGTAAAATTTAAAGATTATCCATTGAGGATTTTTTGAGAAAATTAAGAAAATCTAGGCGGATGCATGTTTTTCTCTTAAAAAAAAAGTTTGAGTTGAAATTTTGAAAAAACTAGTTAAAATTACTTTTGGATTATTTGCTTGTTTTATTACTAGAAGTCTATAGAAAGTGCTTGTAAAATTTAAAGATTATCCATTGAGGATTTTTTGAGGAAATTAAGAAAATCTAGGCGGGTGCATGTTTTTCACCTAAAAAAAAGTTTGAGTTGAAATTTTGAAAAAAATGATTAAAATTATTTTTGGATTATTTGCTTGTTTTATTACTAGAAGTCTATAGAAAGTGCTTGTAAAATTTAAAGATTATCCATTGAGGATTTTTTGAGGAAATTAAGAAAATCTAGGCGGATGCATGTTTTTCACTTAAAAAAAAGTTTGAGTTGAAATTTTGAAAAAACTAGTTAAAATTATTTTTGGATTATTTACATGTTTTATTACTAGAAGTCTATAGAAAGTGCTTGTAAAATTTAAAGATTATCCATTGAGGATTTTTTGAGAAAATAAAGAAAATCTAGGCGGATGCATGTTTTTCTCTTAAAAAAAAAGTTTGAGTTGAAATTTTGAAAAAACTAGTTGAAATTACTTTTGGATTATTTGCTTGTTTTATTACTAGAAGTCTATAGAAAGTGCTTGTAAAATTTAAAGATTTTCCATTAAGGATTTTTTGAGGAAATTAAGAAAATCTAGGCGGATGCATGTTTTTCATTAAAAAAAAAAGTTTGAGTTGAAATTTTGAAAAAACTAGTTAAAATTACTTTTGGATTATTTGCATGTTTCATTACTAGAAGTCTATAGAAAGTGCTTGTAAAATTTAAAGATTATCCATTGAGGATTTTTTGAGGAAATTAAGAAAATCTAGGCGGATGCATGTTTTTCGCTTTAAAAAAATGTTTGAGTTGAAAGTTTTGAAAAAACTATTTAAAATTACTTTTGGATTATTTACATGTTTTATTACTAGAAGTCTATAGAAAGTGCTTTTTAAGATTATCCATTGAGGATTTTTTGAGAAAATTAAGAAAATCTAGGCGGATGCATGTTTTTCACTCAAAAAAAATGAGTTTTTGAAAAACCAGTTAAATTTTTAGATTATTTGCTTGTTTTATTACTAGAATGTGCTTGTAAAATTTGAAGATGATAATCCATTTAGGATTTTGGAGGCAATTGTTGTTATTTATTTTTTTTCAAACCATACAAATTTTGGCCCACGTTTTTTCTGTTTTTAAATTGAAAAAACAAATCACTTCTTACAAGAAAGTAATTCTTCAAATTATACGTTTGTTCTGTATTCTAAATAATACTTATATTATAATAGTATTCAAAATATATAACGAAGTAGAAGCCTGTAGCATAAACAATATTAATACTTATATTATTGTTTTCGTGTTTTTTAATTGAAAAATTCTCTTACGTTTTCAGTTCTAAATGTCGCTGCTGGAAAGGCCCCCATGCAAATCAGCACCGAAACCGGCGGTATACCCCAGAAGGCGATAGACGGAAGCACCAGCGCTTTCTTCAACGGCGAAACCTGCACCCTCACGAAAGCCGAACGCACCCCGTGGTGGTACGTCAATCTTCTGGAGCCCTACATGGTGCAGTTGGTACGTCTGGATTTCGGCAAGCCCTGTTGTGGTGAGTAAAACATGAATTTAAAATATTGGGTACTTGAAAGTTCACTTTTATAAAATCAACAATAAAAGTCTATAATTACAATGAATTTATTTAATGCTTTCTGCAACAAGTAAGGTTGTTTCTAATTTGTTTAAAAGTCTATAATATATTCTTTCTGCTTTGGATTAATAATCGGCTTATTGTTAGATCAAAAACAGTAAAACGATGAGATTTTTTTATTTAAATAGAGTTGAGAGTTTGATCCATGTTGAAGGAAAGTGTTGGATATATGTACGTCCAGTATATGATTATATATATATAACTACTTCAGAAAAAAAAATATAATCATATACTGAACGTACATATATCCAACACTTTCCTTTTATTATAAAGTTTTTGCAATATATGTTTTATTCACGGAAAACGTGCAGCTTCTGTCGGTGTGTATTTTTAATCGGCGTCGATCGATGCTTTATACGAGAAACAATAAGTTTCTTTAAAAATTTAAGCAAGTACGTAGCATACTATAAGCTTAAATTGGCCGTTACTTAATTGGAAATAATTTATTTATCGCACCCTTAGCAAATTCAAAGTAATATTCGAGGTTTATTATGCTTTAAAATAAACTAATGTGGTTTGTGAGTTACGTGAAGACTTAATTACTAATAAAACACGGTTATATTCCATTCTTCACAATTTATTTTTATCGCTAGATGTACATATCTAGTACTAAGTACCCATTATCAATGCCTACTCAGTACCCAAAATGTACATCTAGCCATAAAAATAAATTATGAAGAAAGGAATATAACTGCGTTTTATTAGTGGTTAATAAAATAAATTATTAACATCGCCGTAGAAATACTTTTTTCGCATCTTATTACATAATATAAACGTTGTTAAATCGTTTTTGATTGAGAAAGTTGTCCATTATTCGGCCGAATCATTTTCTCCACAGGTGACGGCCAATCAAATAGTAGCGGTTTCATTGCCCAACAGGTGACGACCAATCAAATGATGGCGCTTTCATTGCCCAACAGTTTATTTGTTACTATGGTTACGATTCGTTTTTTGTCCGCGAACTGCCGCAAGTTCCAAATAGAAAAATTATTCGTTATAATTTAATACAAACAGAAAAATAATTATTAATATGATGCGAAAAAGTATAGTATTAAACTCAGTAGACTCGGGTGAATTGCAACTTCACCCTCGTGTCAATGGCCAACTTTCTCACTCGTTTAATAATATACTAATGTCTAATATTAAATTTGTTAGAAACAAAAAAATGTTTTTTCAGTGCTGCCACACGTTGCAAATAAAACCCACTACGCTTAAGATGTAGAAGAATATAAATTTATCAGGAAATACTGAAATGCTTATTGAGCATTAATCCCATACCTGTTCATAATCGCCTAATAAATTCATTAAAAAGAAAACATCTACTTCCTCCTGCAAAAGCACTTCCCCTCAATTACAATAATTAGGAATTAAATTTCTCCATTTAACGCTCTGGTAATGGGATCTCTAGGCTGGACGTCTCGTGCCGGAGAAAGTGCCTGGAATCAAATAAATAAAAAAATGGTAATAAACTGCTCATTACACTTTTGCAGACTACCGTTTTATTTTTTTGCTATTCGATCCCAGGCGAAAGTTCAGACGCATTAAAATGAAATTAGAAGCAAGAGTTCTCGCATTACCGATGTGTCACAAACCGGACGATTTTTTAATGCCGCTGATGTTGAGGTCACTTTCCATGTTCGATCGATATTATTAACATAATCCGTTTTGGTTTTCTCCTTTGCGCACACTTTCGTTTATAACGCGTGCGAAAAGATATTTTATTTCGTATTGCGTGCTTTGTTCGGATTATCTTGCTTTCGTATCAAAAGTCTGATCTAATTAAAAAATTTAATATCTTGTGCTTCTTGCAATATAACGAGCGTACATCAAGAATCGACGACGAAATTGGCGCTGGAAATCTAAAGGGATGTATGCGCATGCGTGAAGTACTGGTTGTCATGTCGACATGACAGATGTTAATAACCTCTAATTATAATCTGGCGTGTCATCGTTTAACCGCAACCTGAATTTCACGCGTGTGATCTTAGTGCAGACATTACTCGAGATTTCCAACGCCAACTTCGTCGTCGATTTTTGTTGTACGTTTGATAGATAAGTATCCACGATATACCACTTTGTTTGTACTTTTTTGAAACTTGATATTCCGCTAAATATTACATTAGTTTGATGCATAATTTTCAAAAACAAATTGTACTCACAACATATTGAAATGATCATCCTGAAGCTAAATCAAAATTAACTTCAATAATTGCTGCCCATTTGCTTGCCAGATGATCGAATTCTAGGGCAAAACATAATACCTCCAAATCGTCATAGAGTTTGCCCACTTTAAACGTTCACACTCAAATGTCTATCCTTCAACTTTTCCTAGTCGTCATAGAAATGTTTACAAATTTGTTTATCTCAGTTTCTTCAACGTAAAAAAAAACTTTTTTATAGTCGTCATGGAAATTTCAACAAATTTGTCTATCTCAGATTATTAAAGCTTATATTTGAAACAATATTTTTTTCATTTTAGGTGCAAACAAACCAGCCACGATCATCGTAAGAGTGGGCAATAACCGTCCAGACTTAGGCACCAATCCGATCTGCAACAGATTCACCGGATTCTTAGAAGAAGGCCAACCTCTCTTCCTCCCCTGCAACCCGCCGATGCCGGGCGCTTTCGTCAGCGTCCATCTGGAATCCCCGGCCACCAGCCAACTCTCCATCTGCGAAGCGTTCGTTTACACCGATCAAGCTTTGCCCATCGAAAGATGCCCGCAGTTCAGAGACCAACCTCCCGGCAGCACGGCCACCTACAACGGAAAATGCTACATCTTCTACAACAGGCAGCCGCTGAAGTTCAGAGACGCTCTGGCGTTTTGCAGGAGCAGAGGAGGCACCCTGGTGGACGAGAGCAATCCGGCCCTGCAAGGGTTCATCAGTTGGGAGTTGTGGAGGAGGCACAGGAGCGACGCCAGTGGACAGTATTGGATGGGATCGATCAGGGATAAGCAGAACGGAGGTTGGAACTGGTTGAAAGGAGAAGAGGTGACCGTGTCCTTCTGGAATATACCCGTGGGAAATGGAGATTGTGCTAGATACGATGGTACTAAAGGATGGTTGTGGTCTGATACGGATTGTGCGATGCATCTCAACTATATCTGTCAACATCGTAAGTATTATTAAATACTTAGCTCGAATTCTCCTTGAAGCACTGCGGGGATGATCTTGAATCCATTGGTGGATCGCTTAGTAGAAGAATCTTGAAGTGAATGGGGCCAACGGGTGAATCGTTTTATTTTTGCACGCACACACGACGGGAGAACATGGCGAAGTGGTGAAAACGGTGTTGTTTATTTTTGCCGTTGCTTCTCGCGTTCGTTGTTTTTTTCTCGGCGTCTCGATTTTCCGAATTGCAATAAACTGGCTGAATAATGGGCGCGTTCGTCAGACTAAACAGTTGGGTGTTTTCTGATGAACGCACTGTTGATCGTGAACAAGTTCGTCCAGCGATCTCCATTTTACCAATCGTACAAATTATACTGATTGGTGGAATCAAGTGTTGAAGTTGCCGCCGAAATGGAGGTTACGAAAGTAGCGTTCATCAAATACCAACATTTAGCGTAAATCGAAATAAACATGTTCACAGTTGAAAATGCTGACGAAGCGCCCATTGGTCAAACATTTTCAGATGAGATTCTTTTCCGACAGTGATTCTCGGTAGAATAATGCTGTGATTGACTGAAACGTACACACATGACCGAATTTGAGAGTTTCTGTAGGCTTATAGAATCGTCAGAAAATTTGATAAATATGTATTAAACAATTATTAAACCCCCGAGTGGCCATGGAATCAAACAAAAAATTATTGAACCTGACGTTTATAAAATCGAAATAAATTCTAATAAGAGATCTACCTGCCCTTTTTGTATTGTAGAACCTGATATTTGCAAATTGATAATAATTTCTAACAAAAGACCTACCTGCTCTATTCTGTATTGTAGGGATTCTTTCCGCCACGAAAACATTGCACGATTACTTTCACATCACGTAAACAAGAATTTATTTGTTATTTGACAGTCAATATTTAAAACGTCATTCAACCATGCGAAGTTAAAATCGACCTTCATGTTTCATTTCACAGCCATCCAGGACTTCAATAATTGTTGGACGCGCGTTATTATATCGGGTAGCCGAAAAATACCAATTTTCGACATCTTGCAGTTATTCCGCAAAAACCCTCTTCAAGACATTTTTAAAGGCCATGAATTTGTGCATCTTTTAACGTTTTAATTGTCAAAGTTCGTCAACGCATTTCGGAGTTATCCACTTGCAAAAATCAACGTCGCCTCTGGATTCTCGCGCCGGTGATCAAAATTGAGAAAACACCAATTTTTGACATTTTGCAGCTATTGTGCAAAAATCCACCTCAAGACTTTTTTAAAGGAAATGAACTAGTGCATCTTTTAACGTTTGAATTGTCAAAGTTCGTCAACGCGTTTCAGAGTTATCCACTTGCAAAAATCAACGTCGCCTCTAGATTCTCGCGCCGGTGATCAAAATTGAGAAAACACCAATTTTTGACATTTTGCAGCTATTGTGCAAAAATCCACCTCAAGACTTTTTTAAAGGAAATGAACTAGTGCATCTTTTAACGTTTGAATTGTCAAAGTTCGTCAACGCGTTTCAGAGTTATCCACTTGCAAAAATCAACGTCGCCTCTAGATTCTCGCGCCGGTGATCAAAATTGAGAAAACACCAATTTTTGACATCTTGCAGCTATTTTGCAAAAACCTACCTTAAGACTTTTTTAAAGGCCATGAATTTGTGCATCTTTTAACGTTTGAATTGTCAAAGTTCGTCAACGCATTTCAGAGTTATCCACTTGCAAAAATCAACGTCGCCTCTAGATTCTCGCGCCGGTGATCAAAATTGAGAAAACACCAATTTTTGACATTTTGCAGCTATTGTGCAAAAATCCACCTCAAGACTTTTTTAAAGGAAATGAACTAGTGCATCTTTTAACGTTTGAATTGTCAAAGTTCGTCAACGCGTTTCAGAGTTATCCACTTGCAAAAATCAACGTCGCCTCTAGATTCTCGCGCCGGTGATCAAAATTGAGAAAACACCAATTTTTGACATCTTGCAGCTATTTTGCAAAAACCTACCTTAAGACTTTTTTAAAGGCCATGAATTTGTGCATCTTTTAACGTTTGAATTGTCAAAGTTCGTCAACGCATTTCAGAGTTATCCACTTGCAAAAATCAACGTCGCCTCTAGATTCTCGCGCCGGTGATCAAAATTGAGAAAACACCAATTTTTGACATTTTGCAGCTATTGTGCAAAAATCCACCTCAAGACTTTTTTAAAGGAAATGAACTAGTGCATCTTTTAACGTTTGAATTGTCAAAGTTCGTCAACGCGTTTCAGAGTTATCCACTTGCAAAAATCAACGTCGCCTCTAGATTCTCGCGCCGGTGATCAAAATTGAGAAAACACCAATTTTTGACATTTTGCAGCTATTGTGCAAAAATCCACCTCAAGACTTTTTTAAAGGAAATGAACTAGTGCATCTTTTAACGTTTGAATTGTCAAAGTTCGTCAACGCGTTACAGAGTTATCCACTTGCAAAAATCAACGTCGCCTCTAGATTCTCGCGCCGGTGATCAAAATTGAGAAAACACCAATTTTTGACATCTTGCAGCTATTTTGCAAAAACCTACCTTAAGACTTTTTTAAAGGCCATGAATTTGTGCATCTTTTAACGTTTTAATTGTCAAAGTTCGTCAACGCATTTTGGAGTTATCCACTTGCAAAAATCAACGACGCCTCTAGATTCCCGCGCCGGTGATCAAAATCAAGAAAAGACCAATTTTTGACATCTTGCAGCTATTTTGCAAAAACCTACCTTAAGACTTTTTTAAAGGCCATGAATTTGTGCATCTTTTAACGTTTGAATTGTCAAAGTTCGTCAACGCGTTTTGGAGTTATCCACTTGCAAAAATCAACGTCGCCTCTGGATTCTCGCGGCGGTGATCAAAATTGAGAAAAGACCAATTTTTGACATCTTGCAAAAACCTACCTTAAGACATTTTTTAAGGCCATGAATTTGTGCATCTTTCAACGTTTTAATTGTCAAAGTTCGTCAACGCATTTCGGAGTTATCCACTTGCAAAAATCAACGTTGCCTCTAGATTCTCGCGCCGGTGATCAAAATTGAGAAAACACAAATTTTTGACACCTTGCAGCTATTTTGCAAAAACGTACCTTAAGACTTTTTTAAAGGATATGAATTTGTGCATCTTTTAACGTTTGAATTGTCAAAGTTCGTCAACGCGTTTTGGAGTTATCCACTTGCAAAAATCAACGTTGCCTCTGGATTTCCACGCCGGTGACCAAAATCGAAAAAATACCAATTTTTGTTATCTTGCAGCTATTTTGCAAAAACCTACGACTAGACATTTTTAAAGGCCCTGAATTTGTGCATTTTTTGACGTTTGAATTGTCAAAAAATGAATTTCACGATTTAAAAAATTCTTAAAAAAATTATCACACCAGGAATTAGCTTCAAAATCTCCAAATGTACTCAGAATTAATGTATTTTTGCTATAATAAAAAATAACCGTCGCACCCCAACTGGAAACAAAATGACAAGAGTACAAACAAAAATTTTAGTAAAAAAAAAAATGCATCTCACGATTTAAAAAATTCTTAAAAAAATTATCACGCTAGGAATTAGCTTCAAAATCTCCAAATATACTCGGAATTAAAGTATTTTTGCTATAATAAAAAATAACCATCGCACCCCAACTGGAAACAAAATGACAAGACTCCAAACAAGAATTTCAGTAAAAAAAAATTGCATCTCACGATTTAAAAAATTCTTCAAAAATGTATCACGCTAGGAATTAGCTTCAAAATCTCCAAATATACTCGGAATTAATGTATTTTTGCTGTAATAAAAAATAACCGTCGCACCCCAACTGGAAACAAAATGACAAGACTCCAAACAAGAATTTTAGTAAAAAAAAATTGCATCTCTCGATTTAAAAAATTCTTTAAAAATTTATCACGCTAGGAATTAGCTTCAAAATCTCCAAATGTACTCATACTTAATGTATTTTTGCTGTAATACAAAATAACCATCGCACCCCAACTGGAAACAAAATGACAAGACTCCAAACAAGAATTTTAGTTAAAAAAATTGCATCTCTCGATTTAAAAAATTCTTCAAAAATTTATCACGCTAGGAATTAGCTTCAAAATCTCCAAATGTACTCATACTTAATGTATTTTTGCTGTAATACAAAATAACCATCGCACCCCAACTGGAAACAAAATGACAAGACTCCAAACAAGAATTTCAGTAAAAAAAATTGCATCTCACGATTTAAAAAATTCTTCAAAAATGTATCACGCTAGGAATTAGCTTCAAAATCTCCAAATATACTCGGAATTAATGTATTTTTGCTGTAATAAAAAATAACCGTCGCACCCCAACTGGAAACAAAATGACAAGACTCCAAACAAGAATTTCAGCAAAAAAAATTGCATCTCACGATTTAAAAAATTCTTCAAAAATGTATCACGCTAGGAATTAGCTTCAAAATCTCCAAATATACTCGGAATTAATGTATTTTTGCTGTAATAAAAAATAACCGTCGCACCCCAACTGGAAACAAAATGACAAGACTCCAAACAAGAATTTCAGTAAAAAAAATTGCATCTCACGATTTAAAAAATTCTTCAAAAATGTATCACGCTAGGAATTAGCTTCAAAATCTCCAAATATACTCGGAATTAATGTATTTTTGCTGTAATAAAAAATAACCGTCGCACCCCAACTGGAAACAAAATGACAAGACTCCAAACAAGAATTTCAGCAAAAAAAATTGCATCTCACGATTTAAAAAATTCTTCAAAAATGTATCACGCTAGGAATTAGCTTCAAAATCTCCAAATATACTCGGAATTAATGTATTTTTGCTATAATAAAAAATAACCGCCGCACTCCAACTGGAAACAAAATGACAAGACTCCAAACAAGAATTTCAGTAAAAAAAAATTGCATCTCACGATTTAAAAAATTCTTAAAAAATTTATCACGCTAGGAGTTAGCTTCAAAATCTCCAAATGTACTCAGAATTAATGTATTTTTGCTATAATAAAAAATAACCATTGCACCCCAACTGGAAACAAAATGACAAGACTCCAAACAAGAATTTTAGTAAAAAAAAATTGCATCTCACGATTTAAAAAATTCTTAAAAAATTTATCACACCAGGAATTAGCTTCAAAATCTCCAAATGTACTCAGAATTAATGTATTTTTGCTATAATAAAAAATAACCGTCGCACCCCAACTGGAAACAAAATGACAAGACTTCAAACAAGAATTTTAGTAAAAAAAGTTGCATCTCTCGATTTAAAAAATTCTTAAAAAATTTATCACGCTAGGAATTGGCTTCAAAATCTCCAAATGTACTCAGAATTAATGTATTTTTGCTACAATAAAAAATAACCATTGCACCCCAACTGGAAACAAAATGACAAGACTCCAAACAAGAATTTTAGTAAAAAAAAATTGCATCTCACGATTTAAAAAATTCTTAAAAAATTTATCACACCAGGAATTAGCTTCAAAATCTCCAAATGTACTCAGAATTAATGTATTTTTGCTATAATAAAAAATAACCGTCGCACCCCAACTGGAAACAAAATGACAAGACTTCAAACAAGAATTTTAGTAAAAAAAGTTGCATCTCTCGATTTAAAAAATTCTTAAAAAATTTATCACGCTAGGAATTGGCTTCAAAATCTCCAAATGTACTCAGAATTAATGTATTTTTGCTACAATAAAAAATAACCGTCGCACCCCAACTGGAGACAAAATGACAAGACTCCAAACAAGAATTTCAGTAAAAAAAATTGCATCTCACGAATTAAAAAATTCTTAAAAAATTTATCACGCTAGGAATTAGCTTCAAAATCTCCAAATATACTCGTAACTAATGTATTTTTGCTATAATAAAAAATAACCATCGCACCCCAACTGGAAACAAAATGGCAAGACTCCAAACAAGAATTTTAGTAAAAAAAATTGCATCTCACGATTTAAAAAATTCTTAAAAAATTTATCACGCTAGAAATTATCTTCAAAATCTCCAAATATACTCGTAATTAATGTATTTTTGCCATAATCAAAAAACAACCGTCGCAACCCAGCTGGAAAAAAAATGGCAACACTTCAAACAAGAATTGCAGTAGAAAAAATTGCATCTCTCGATTTAAAGAATTCTTAAAAAACTTATCATGCTAGGAATCAATTTCAAAATCTCGAAATATACTCAGAAGTAATGTATTTTTGCTATAATCAAAAAACAACCGTCGCATCCCAACTGGAAACAAAATGGCAAGACTCCAAACAAGAATTGCAGCAGAAAAAATGCATTTCACGATTTAAAAAATTCTTTAAAAATTTATCACGCTGGGAATTAGTTTCAAAATCTCCAAATATACTCAAAATTCATGTATTTTTGATATAATAAAAAATAACCATCGCACCCCAGCTGGAAACAGAATGGCACTACAAGAATTGAAATTTAAAAAAATAGTGTATAGTAATGCCAACAAGAGCTGGGCACGACTCATCTTGTTTGAGAAATCCTCTTTAATTGCATCTCTTTCCTTTCAGAGCCTAAAGCTTGCGGTAGACCCGAACAGCCGCCAAATTCCACGATGGTGGCCCAGAATTTTAACGTCGGAGCCAATATAGAGTACTCGTGCGATGAAGGACATCTCTTGGTAGGACCCACGACTAGGACATGTTTGGATACGGGATTCTATAATGAATTCCCTCCAGTTTGCAAGAGTAAGTTTTACTGATCGATAAATACTTTATTTTTAATGATGATCATGAAGTTGTTGGATTATAAATATACTGATGAAGTATGATACTTCAAAAAATATTCATCCTTCATATATCTTTCAAAGTCATTGCGTAATTATGGAACAAATGTTTTTAACCTCAGACTACATGCCAATTACTTCTGCGTTTCGGTATTAGTAGAAAATAAAGTGACTTTTGGATTTTATATAAAATTCAATCGATTCAGTAGGTTTTGAGAGCTTAGTAGTAAAATGGCTTGTAATGCAATCAAAGAGTGCACTGATGACGACCAGTAGCTAGATGACGGCAGTAGTAGGGTAACAATAATTTATGGTAGCCAAAAGTTGCTCCTTTTAGTTTAAATCGGCGATTTATTTTTTAAATGTTTGCATCTGCTTTGTTGGTCAACCTGAACTAAATTCGTTTAAATGATGTTAATAAACAGTGACGGTTCGCGGGTTTTTTTCTGGTACGGCCGAGGAACAAGAGGTGGTAATACAGATAGGTGGGGTCACGCAGCTAACCGTCTTAGCAACTGACCCTACCTCCTCTTCTTCCTCGGCCGTACCAGAAAAAAACCCGCGAACCGTCACTGTTAATAAAAAATCCATGATAGCGATGCATGACCAAAGTATAAAACTGCTAATTTTCTAAAGGAAATAACTTCCCAGCGTGTTGAACTATGCAGAAAAATCAAACGTCGACGGGTTTAAAAAAAAATGAGTAGAAAAACTGTATCATCATTACAGCTTCGAACATATTCAATATATCAAACGATTTTTGTTTTTGAACACGTATAGAAAACGTTGATGAATTTTTATCAATCTCCAAATTGAGCAGAATTTAAAGATCCTCAAAAAAATATTGGAGAAGTTCTGTGAAGCTTACCAGAAAATAGTACTGATTGGCCCTTTCAGTGTTGTAAATTTTGATTGATAAATCTTCTCATAGAATCAAGCAATTGTAATGACTCAAGCTCTAAAATGTATAAAAATGCAAAGAATGTTTTCATTTCCAGAAATTGGTGAACTTGATAAATTCGTGATAATTTTGACGTTTTAAACGTCAGTATCGCAACGTGAGTTTGATTTTTGAAAACGGATAAATAATTATACTCGTTGGCCAATTTCTATAACTCAAACGTCAGACCGTGGCCAAACTTATGGTATATATGGTAAAAGTATAAAGACATTTTTGTTAAATCAATGTAAAGTGAACATTCTGTGATTTTGCGAAAACTTCGTGACAAACATGTTCATCAAATTTACATCAGTAATGCTTGCTAATAACGCCAGAATCGTTAAATATGAATCCATGTTGTACTTATAAATCAGAAGAAGTTGTCACGTAATATGTTTCTTCTAAAATATAGATTTATGTCCATATGTTACAGGAATACAGTGCGGCTACCCTGCAGATATAGCGAACGGCGAATACCTTCTGGTAAATGACAGTGTAGGATATTTGAGCAGGGTGGTTTATACTTGCGATGAAGGCTACGAAATGGTCGGAAGGGCGCAGCTGGCGTGTGATATCGACGAGAGATGGAATGGTCCACCACCTAGGTGTGAAGGTAAGTATATTTTATAAACTTGTACCAATATTGCAAAATTCAAATTATTTGTATTAGGGGATTGTATTCTTGACCAAAAGCTCAGAATTTTATGTTACTTTATCCGAGTTATTTATATAAATTCAATAAAACGAAATGGTGCCTGAATATATGAATATTCAACCTGATCGTAACTCGAGTTATTTATATTTAAACTTTAATGGTTTATTTTAAATGTACATCGAGCGTTTTGCAGGATCGGATGAAACTGACGTTTAAAACGTCAAAATTACGAAAGATGAAAATGACAAATTTGACTTATTTTTTGTAAGGCACTCTCTACTGGCTTTTAAAGGAGAGTTTATTATCAATGGTTAGCCCAAGATATTTAAATTCTTGCACGTATTCTAGGTGACATTATTATTTTTTTGCATAATCAGTTCCAACCACCATAACCTTGGTTTTATCAAATGATTCACCATTGACCATTCCTCAAACCGTGCTACTAATGCATTCATTCTAGTGATGGCTTCAAAAGTGATATCAATATGACAAGTACCTACTTGACATAACACAGAATATTGCCAATTCTTCATAACGAGTATACTCTTCACATAGTCAACTGGTTAAAGCATGATTTCTTTACTCAAATTTAAGTCGTGTTTTAATCTAAAAAATAACTTACACCGGCGTTTAGAATCAATCTTTGCTATGCAAATGCAATATTGGTCATTTCACCTTACAAATTACTGCCAACAATTTAAACATGGACTTTGTCCTCGGGTAATTCTGCAAAACTTATCCCAGTTCTCTATTTCAATTAGGTAAGTTTACAGCAATTAAAAAAAATGGTGCTTTCTGTTTCTGGCCCGTTTGTGAGAACTTTAAAGTTCTGTAATTCAAAAACAAACGAGTTGACATATCTTAGTAAACCATATTTCAAGAAAATCTGAGGTTGTGATACGGTTGTTTTCCGTATTGAATTGACATGACTCATGATTAAATTATTGGCAGGAATTTGTAGCTGCATGTACCATCACCAAAATCACCAACAACTCTAACTCAAATTCTCGTTGCTACAGCTATTACATGTTCGACACCAACTGAACTTCCTAACGGCAGCTTCACGTCCAGCAACACCGAGCACGTCTTCGGTACCATCGTGGAGTACAACTGCAACGATGGCCACAAACTGATTGGAGCCAAGTCGATCACCTGCTTGGCCACGGGACAGTACGACGCGGTCCCTCCGATATGCGAACAGGAAGAAATTCCCACCACCACGCCAATCACCACGCCATTGATCATCAGGACGACACGACCTCCGACTTCGAGATTCCGGACGCGACCCACCCGCCCGATTCCCACGACAATCCGGGCCGAAACCGACATAGTGAAGTTGGAGAAGAGCACCTCCAGCTTCCGCCCGACGCCCGTGACGACGGAAAGAACGACGACGACGACGAAGATTCCGAGTATCATAGTTGCTGCACATCCTCAGGACAACGAGATTGCTGGGAGTTCGAATGTTCAGCATGGCGAGTCTCCGAATGTTAATGTTCCCCTGTCCATCGACGGGGGCGAGAGGAGGGAGCCGTTCGGGGCCAAGTTGAATATGGGCGCCATTATAGCTCTGGGCGCTTTCGGAGGATTCGTTTTCCTGGCCGCGATCATCACCACCATAGTTATCTTAGTGAGAAGGTAAGTCTATTCCATATCCGGAAAGATGATCTCATCGGTTTGTGTTACTGTGTGGGTTTTAATTTTCTGATTAACGATGAGTAATTTTAGCCAGTGGTGTATTGGTAAAATAAGAAGTAAGGGAACGCATGGTGAGAGCAATAAAATAGTCTGCGACTTTCCACAAGCAGCTTGCTGAAAGTTTTTCGGAGATCATCTTATTTTAAGCAAACTATTGTTTTCCTTGTAAGCTTTTTTATTCTTACTATACAAAATATTAACAAACACAAACGCGTTCCCCCACGTTCCCCCTCCAATACACCACTGATTTTAGCAACAACAAATGTGTCCTTCGCAAACATTTTCTGTTTTCGATTTTTTGTGAAAACTTTCCAAAGTGCAATTCTTACGAGTAATTCTACGTATAACTTGTACTTGTCCACAAGAGCGTAGTTTGTAATTATTGTGTCGTCCCCGTTTTTTTAGACACTTGCAAAAACATAGTAGGCACTAGTCGGGGACAGACTAAGAAATTATAAGGTAACGTCAACTGTAAAATAAGCATTTCATTTAGTATAACCATGGAGGGAACATTGACATTTCAATATGCCGTCTCCGAATTAAAAACAAAGGTTTGCCATGAAATCATAATGGCGGATATTTCATTTTGTTCGAAAAAGTGACAGTTGCCGTCGCATTTGTTGATTAACAACCGGCCGTGTATTCTACACAAGATAAAGTATTTATAAGTAAATAGTTTTACTCAGAAGCTATTTTAGAAGTGTACGTGATTTGTTCAGTGTTGAAATTACGGAGAAGGCAAAATTACTATTCAACGAGTATAAAAATAATGTAAGTAGATTAATATTACAAAACAATTAAAGGAGCCAATTGTAACACATTTTAAATTTAGAGTAAAGTAGTAATGATTCATTGAATAGTACTTTTGCTGGTTATCGCCTTTTACGGAAATTATTTCTTGCGTAGAAAGTGTAAATCGTAACGACACAGCAAACGTCACTTTTTAGAACAAAATGATTTCATCCGCCATTATGATTTCATGGCAAACCTCTGTTTTTAATTCAAAATGGTTGTAAAGTTTTTTGCAAATATCTCGGTAAATACTCTGCAGAAACTATTGAATAGGGTACCAAATCATTCAGCGTAAAAAGCTTTAAAAATAATGGAAGATGACCGATACTGGTAAATAATTAGGGAAGCCAATATTCATACATTTCAAATTTTACGTGTAAATACCTACGGCTCGCTTTGCAATTCAACACCCTGTGAGACACTGAAGAGACTGAAAGCACCTTGCAGACTCATCCATCTAATATTCCATGTATGTGACGCAGTGGCGGTTTTTACCCCCCCCCCCCTAAGAATTTTTCGCTTATCAATTTTTATTGTTAAAAATTACCGGTATTCCATATTCCAAACAAATAATATAATATATTTTACATTATTTAACTTGGATTATTGATTTTATTTCGTGATTTTTTAATTTTTTGCTATTATTTTCGAATTTCTGGTCAGAAACTTATTTTTGGTGGCAAATTATTTTGCTTCTACCTTTCGATGTTTTGGTCTGCTTTTTTATTTTTAGATCAGGATTCTTGATTCCTTAGCCCATATTTGAGATTTCTGCATTTCCGATTTTTTTGTTCCAACTTTTTTTTATTTTTATTTATTTTGACCAAAATATTCGATTGGTTTGTAGAAATTTTCGATTTTTTTTGTCTGCAATTTTTATCTTTACACTCGTTTTCGAGCTATATTGTAGATTTTTTTAATTTTTTGGTCTAAATATTCTTTATTTTGACGAAAAAAATCGATTGGTTTGTAGCAATTTTTTGTCTGCATTTTTTATCTTTACGCCCGAATTTTTGTTGTTTAGTCTTAATTTTCACCTTTTTAGGTTTTTACTTTTTTGTTTCAATTTTTGGTGTTTTGGCCGAATTTTTCTTTATTTCGACTTAAATTTTCGATTCGTTTGTTAAAAATTTCGATTTTTTGGTCTACAGCTTTGATTTTTGGGTACAAAGTTTAGATTTTTGGTCCTAATTTTTTATTTTTTGTTCCGTATTTTTTTGATTTGATTTTTATAAATACAAACATCTTTATTCACAGAAATAACATCTAAATACATTATGTTAAAAACTTGAAATCCGCTTTCCGTTGGCTGTGAAAGGGCTATCGATTTTTATTTTTGCTATTATTTTCAAATTTCTCTTTGGAACTTATTTTAAGCTAAAAAGAGTTATTTTATTATTTTTCTTTTGCTTGTATTTTCAATTTTTTGGTGTGCATTTTTATTTTTAAACCAGGTTTTTTTTATTTTTTGGCCGATAATTTAGATCTTCGGCTGTTTTGTTCCAAATTTTTGATTTTTTGGCCAAAATATTCGATTTGTCTAGCAAGATAAATGTTTCTTTGTTTCTTCAAAAAAGGAGGGAGGTATTGTATAAGTGGCTCTACCATCAACATGTTCCACGAGCCGCCACTGATTTCATTTAGTAAAAAAGTGCCTTGTCTCAACTTTTAAAGCTAATTAAAGCGAAAATTAAAGAAAAATATTTTCCTATTAAAAAAAATGGAAAATGATTTTGAATAATAGATTGATTTTTGAGATTAATTTAAACCCTTTTCTTAGAATATTCTGCATTTTTTATTATTAAGTTTTTTTTTTAAGTTGTTTTTTGGCTAAATTTTTGATCAATATTATTTATTTTTACCTAAATTTTCGATTTTTTATTTCTCCTGACGAATTTTTGGTTTTTTAATTTTTGACCTGTATTTTCGATATTTTTGGTCAAAATATTTTAACTTTTCATCCTAAATATCCCTTATTTAGACCTTTTGCGATTTAATTTTTTAAATTTTCGACTTTTTGGCCCGAATTTTTAGATTTTTGACCTGTATTTTCGATTCTTTTTGGTCTAAATTTTTGATCTGTTGACCTAAATATTCTTTATTGTGACGATTTAATTGTTAAAATTTTTGATTTTCTTGTCCGCATTTTTTATTTTTCGGGCCGAATTTTTAATTCTAGTTCCAAAATTTTGAGTTGATTTTGGTTAAAATATCTATAACCTGAATGATTGATTTATATGCGAGATTTCTTTTTATTTTTTTCGGTATTTTCGAGTTTTGTTTGTTGAAATTTTCGATTTTTTAGTCTGCATTTATTATCTTCAGGCCCGAGTTTTCGATATACTGTCTAAATTTCTGGCCAACATTACAAATATATATATTTTTTTTAATCTTTTGACCTAAATTTTTCTTCATTTTGACCTAACTTTTCGATTTTATTGTTAAATTTTTTTTTTTAATTTTTGGTATATTTTGCAGTGGCGGTTTCAAAGGGGGGATAATCGGGTAATTACCCCCCCTAAGAATTTTTCGCTTATCAATTTTTATTGTTAAAAATTACCGGTATTCCATATTCCAAACAAATAATATAACCGGTAAATTTTTTCAACGCTTTAAAACGTTGGAAAAGGATAGGGAGATTTCACGGAACAGGTGTGGTGATGAGAGCGGAAGCACCAGTTTATTTATCTTTTTTTTTAATTACCCCCCCCCCCCCTATACTAGTTGGCTGGAAACGCCCTTGATGTGACGTTGGCAATATTTATAGCAATAACTCGGCGCCTCCACCATAATTTTCCTTGGTATCGCCTGCAAGTTCAAATAACCTATGCTTTTAATTAATTAAATACAATAGGATATAACCTGAAGACATAAAATTATATGTTTATCTTAATTGGACAATTAAATAACAAAATTCTCGTGTCACAAAATGGTCATTGCTGAGCAGTTACAGGTAAATGTCAAAGATTTTCTCGGCAGGAGTTGATAGCCATGGTTGATATTGTTCAACGTTAGTTATTCACTTAGGATATGTACATTTTGCCGTTTTGGCCCTTCGAAAAATGCTGAACTTGTGCTTGAAAATGGTTATTGCTGGGTAGTTGGAGGTGGAAATCCCAGATGTTTTCGGTAGCAGTTGATAGCCATCGTTGCTATTGTTACGTCAAAATAAAAATTATTCGCTTGGGATTTGTACCTTTTGCCGTTTCGGCCCTAAATTTAGATATTTTCGAAAATGCCGAACTCGTGCTTAAAAATGGGGGAAATTACAGGTGGAAATCCCATATTTTCTCGACAGTAATTTATAGGTGATACCAAGGAAAATAATTTATTTTCATATATAGTGGAGGCGCGAGTTATTGCTAGAAATATTGCCAAATTCACATACATTAATATTCCGTATCATAATTCAAAACCCACACAGTAACGATTATGATTGAAGAACAACGATTTTAAATTTTGTATAAACTCAAACACCCTTTCGTCCTTTCATTTTCTTCATTTTCTCCTTTTCTCTTTTTGTTGCGGTCGCAGTGCGGGCTCGTCAGCTCGGTCCGCGCACCGTCTGCCGCCCGCCAGCGCGATGCCCTCGCGATGGTACACCCTGCTGGCCCTGCCATTCCCCGACCAGCAGATCGGACGCAGGGAATTCTCCCGAAACTACAGAACACACCGCGCCGGATACTTCTCCAACCCCATCTAGCGGTGATAGTGTTGGGGATTAGTCCGCGTCCAGGTACGCAAATACCGTACGAATCGGTGACGGCGCGCCGGGTGACTCGTGGTACGGCCGAGGCAGCAGAGATGGTAACGCCGCCACCTATCTGTATTGCCACCTCTGCCGTATCAAGCAGTAGCAGAGATGGTAATACAGATCTCTGCAAACGACTCTACCTACCTATAGTACCACCTCTGCTACGGCCACTCATGATACCGCAGAGGTGGCAATACAGATAGGTACTACAGGTAGGTAGGGATCTGTATTACCACCTCTGCTACCTCAGCCGCACCATGAGTCACCCCGCGAGCCGCCGCCGGTACAAATCCAACAAACGATCGAACTGTCGCTCGCTCGCACCGCACCGCATGCATCGCTGATGCACCCTTGAAATCACCCTTTACTATCATTCTCCATCCTTCTCACGCTTACTTAACTCATAGCACATATAGACACTTGCTAGAAAATAGCTACATTTTTTTTTTTAGCATGAGCAATAGGTACATTTTTTTTAGCATGACATAATCGCCTTTTCCAGAAACCAAAGTGCCAAACATTACCGACACCGCGCCTCCCCCGATTGCAACACGGTGGCATCGTTCGACTCCTCCAGTTCGGAATCCAGAAACGGGCTGAACCGTTACTACCGCCAGGCGTGGGAGAACCTCCACGAGTCCGCCGGCGGCAAGCCGGGGGCGCTGAAGCCCGCCGACTCCCCGCTGAGGCGCAAGGAAACCATGGACGAGCAGCCGTACAGGAACCCCGAGAGGCACAGGGACGGTTCCGAACTGGTCGTGTCCGAGGTGGCGGCTTTCGGGAACAAGGCATCGGAGAAGAAGAGACACCATCACCACCACCACCACCACGACGGCAGGCCCCACAACAAGGAGGGAAGGGAGTGGCGCGATCCTCGCCCGCCCCGGGACCACAAGCGATACTGACGACCTCTCACGATAATCACAGTACAATTGGATGACTAGGAAATTATTTAATTACCCCTAAATTATACACACCTACTATTAATGAACCCCTAGAAGAAAAAAAAACGCGAAAATTTACTATGTAAATACTTGACTAACCCCCCCAAAAAAAAAGCGATGAATTCCTCGGCCTTGCTTTACGAATTATCCCCAGAACTGTGAGCTCCAGAACGCTCACCTTCCGCTGAAATAAAGAAAGGCTAATGTAATTCACAAACGAACTGACTAAATTTTACCAAAAAAAAAAAACAACATCTAGTCTTCCAAGCAAAAATACGATAAATTGATTGACATTAACCCATTACATCCCATAATATACAATTATTTCAAATTCTCAAATATCTGTTAAAAATTATTTGGAAAAACTGAATGGAGTCTCTGCTAAATATCGTTCTATCATTAATAAAGAAGAGTTTGTTCACAGATTCGTTATCAAAAGAAAATAACATTGGCACTAGGTGTAACTAAAGCCCATGATGTTTGTTGTACTCGCTTGACTTAATGACTTAATGATGATAAATTAAATTTAAGTTAGAAACGCCAAAGTGGCGGAATCTGTTGCCTAAATGTTGTACTAAACCCAATCTGAGTTTGTGGCTCAGACAATATAATTCACTACAACATTTGAAACCTTGATCCCGTGTTTACGAGTCCAGCAGAATCCCTGTGACAAATTTTATCTTCGAGTGTTCAATTTGAATATGGCAAAAGTGCCCGAAAATCTGTGAATTCGTAATCCTTACTTGCAATCATATGTATGCAAATACTGTGTGTACACATATTACTCAAAAATCCATGCAATGAATATGTGACCGATTTAAATAATTCTCTCACAGTGGATTTCACAAACATTTATTTCATTCAGGTTTTTCGTAAGCTGGTATTATATTTTCAGCTGTGTAAACGTTCTTCTTCATGCTTATTGTCCGTCACTGACGGTCGTCAAAAAAAAAATTTAATCTTCAAAATGGAGCCTCGGAAGAGGATTTAAGGTAAAAGTACATAAAAATAGAACATTGTGACAAAGTAAATACCGTGAGATCAAAAAGTCGAAAATAATTTGCAACCCTTAAAACAAAAGGCAGCTGTCTCTAAAAATGGGAATTTTGTCATGGAAAACCTTGAAATTTAAATAATACAGCTAGATAATTAATCTTATATGTATTATTAATAGTAGTGATCAGTTCTGAAAATAACTGCTAGTATAATGTAATCGCAATGCCTTAAATTGTGCATTCTGTTTACCATTTGAAAGATCGTTTACACAGCCGAAAATATAATACCAGGGTTATGTCAATTTACACCGGCAAAATTAAAAGAACGCAGATAAATTCGTTTTTGTGGCAATTTCAGGGGCATCTCGTGCAACCAAGTTAAACTAACTAGTTTCAGTTCCATTTGCAAAGCTATGTGCAGTTGTGAAGCCTCTTAAAAAAATAAAACAAAAAGTAGCGTTTTGTTATAGAGGAATTATACACTTTGATTAATTAAAACACTTGGTTTTGTTTCACTGATCTCCAGGAGAGAAAAATAAAATCAGTGAAACAAAACCAAGTGTTTTAATTAATCAAATATATAATTATGTTTCACCACGGGTTAAGTGAGAAATTAATTAATCGGAATTATACACTTTGACTTTGTTTTAAACATGTAAAAAATAAGAAAAATTGACGAAAGTAAATAAAAATAACAAATTCCAACGATAACTTATTAAAAAATGCAAACTTTTGTCTAGAGAAAATACGAGTTTTAAATGTAAAGCAACACTTAACACAATACAGTACTTAAAGAGATGTCAACATGTAATTGTATTGCAATTTTTTGAAAATAAAGACTTAAATAAAAAAAATAATTACAAGTCGCAAGTTTTGACAAATGTTTCAAAAAATGACATATGGTAGTAGGAAATGCAACGCCAACTAGACCTAGCCAGTAAAAAAAAAGAAAGTTAATGAATAAAATTAAAAAATGTATCTGTTCCTTTAATTTTGCCGATGTGTGTATTTATTATCACTTTTATGAAATCCACTATCACGGAACAAAATACTGTGCGTACTTGTAGTACTTCCAGTGGTTCCAAAATATTCCAAAATCCTCTGCGTGGTTATTAATGAATAATCATTACATGTAATTCATATTTTAAAGAAACGATGTTCGCACTCTACCTCTCGTATTTTTGTTCGGAAGACTACGCAAATATAAAACTTCTTTTACCAACGAATAATATTCTACCCCGCTCTACCGGTATACGTCTAAAAAAAAAAACTGTAGCTGTTAAGCGTATTTATTGAGGGGAAGGCGGCAAAACTTGATAGTGCCATTGATACGTAGGCATTCCGGCGGATGGAAGGGATCCTGAACAACGAAGGACATCGAGTGGAGCACTTCCCGATCACAAGTTATATATGTTATTTTTAAGATATTTTATTGTTAGGCTAAGTTATTTAAGAGAGATTGTGAGATAAACTAATGTAATATAGATATTGACAAAAAATATATTTATGTTATCAATATGCACTGCGTTTCTTCTTTTTATATCCTACAGATGTCGCTGGTGGAAACGGCAGAGAGAGTTTGGTAAGAAAATAAGACGCAATTGCGGCGTTGATTTCGTATGGACAGCATAGGTATGTCCAAAATTGTAGAAATCAACATTTTTGCAGCATCTGGTAGAGTATTTTGCAAGCGATCCGATGGTGGACGTAATTAATTTAAAAAACACACATTTACAAAGTTACAACGCTTCAAATTCTATTTTATTGTTTATTGCAACATTGTTCTTGTTTCTGTTAAAAAGAACATATGTCCAACTGTTTTTCTTTGTTTTTTCTTAACCCATTATTACCCATTGTACTCAAGCGAGTACAATAAACATCATGGGCTTTACTGGCACTTAGTGGCAATGTTATTTAATTTAGAGAATGCAACTGTATCACAAACTCTTCCGTATTAATGGTGGAACAGATATTTAGGAGTAATTCTATTCTGCTTTACCAAATTGACATTTAAAGATATTTATGAATTTTTAATTCTTTTGAAAACAATTGTATATCATGGGCTGTAATGGGTTAATACAAGTAAATGATTAGTCATTTAACCCACACTTGCCCGAGATTTAAATTAAAGGAAAGTAAATGATATGTTTCTCTAAACCAAGTGATTACGATTAAAAAAAGCAGAGAGGTTATTTTTCGCTTCCTGTCAAATGTCGATGAATAATCATTGAACGTACTTATTGGAATAAAAAAAAAGATAGATGGCGCTGACGATATTCTAGGTATAATTTTAAGATGAACTTTAAAATAGTCGTCCTGCATATAGAACTGTGGGCACATCTGGGTTAATAATATCAGTTTTCAATGATCAGTAATAAAAATAATTGTGAAAATAAAAGTCTTTTTTTTTGATGTTCTCAAAACGTCATTTTTGGACAAATGCTGTATATGAAATCAACGTCTCAATTGTTGCTGATGGAAACTGCAACTGAGATTGGTAAGAAAATAAGACCCATATTCCATGCTTTTTGAACGCAATCAATTAAACTACTTAATAATTAATAATCGTTTGTGGTAGGGATAAATAAAACACCATTTTCTATTGTTGTTGTATGTCGTACTAAGGTTTATATAAAATGAAATGTGTTTATACAGGTACTTCCTTAGTATTCTATTATTTACTTCACCACCGGTTTCAGCTATGCGCCATCTTCAGGTGAAGGTAAGTTTCTGTTGATAATATTATCGGCGAGCCTTTTTGTTGCTTCTTTGGTGATGTGTAGGTGATTTTTGATTTTTGCAAAGTTTGGTGCGAATTTTTTTTCTTGCATGTGTGTGGCTTTGGGTTTTATTCCGTTTGTATACCAGTTTCTTGTATTCTCGGCAATATTTGACAAGTTTGGCGTGAGAAGTGCCACATTTCATTTTATATAAACCTTAGTACAACATACAACAATGAAGATAGCAAGTACAACAAATATTGTGGAATACAAGACATTGGTATACAAACGGAATAACACCCAAAGCCACATAGATTTCCTACACACATGCAAGGAAGAAAAACTTTGCAAAATCAGAAAAGACGTACACATCACCAAAGAAGAAACGAAACGGCTCGCCAATAATATTATCAACAGAAACATACTTTCACCTGCAGATGGCGCATAGCTGAAACCGGTAGTGAGGTAAATAATAGAGTACTAAGGAAGTACCTGTATAAACACATTTCATTTTACCTTTTTCTATATACCACTGTATAAAAGAATTTGGTTTTAAAGCGCATTGACAGCCATTGTATAAAACAAAGAAAATTGTTTGATTTATTCCTGAAATAAAGTAGTAATGATCGCCACCATTCTGTTTCTTAATTTATGATAACTTAAAACTAATTTTTAAGTTTACGAGGCACGCAAAAAACGAAATTCAAAATTTAGGCTCTGAATATTACCAAAATATCTTAACACGCATCTTGTGTGCCCTTTACTTGAAAGGCAAATCTTCTTTACGGTAACCTTAGAAAAACACGCCAAAAAACAACGTGGTTGATGTTGGTACGCTTAAAAAACATATTTAATCAATAGACATTTTTTTGTATACAATTTAGTTCACTTAACCCTTTCAGTCCTGGTGGTGGCAATTGCCAACATTTACATGTCTCTACTTACTATGACAATCCATATGTTTGCTGTTTATCACTAGATGTCACTTCAACAAAGCCTCACTAATTAATTCCTATACTATTAATCAAATGAGTTCAAATTTGGTATTTATGGTCTTAAGAAGCTCCCCATCATTAACAAAAAACATTTTTTTTCAAATTTTAAAATCCAGGGCTGCAAGGGTTAATACTTGTTTATTATTTTCAGGGCGTATTTGTTGTCCAATTGTTTTTAATGTATACACTTGAGTATATATTTATTTATTGTATTATACGAATCTATTATTATCATATTATTTATGTAAAAAGGAGTTTGCCGTTAACACACTTTAACTGAGCAAAATCGCATTTATTAAAATTACAAAATCACCAGATATGTATCTACACTTTTCACTTAAGAATACGCGCTCTAAATCAAGGAAATATTGTGTTCGTTAAAAGAAACCAAGATCTTACTGCCATCTACAGACGAATCCACGAATCGATGTGTTCTGCAATTTCTTCCCTTGCAGCCTTCAACTGTGGCAAATCATCTTCTCTTGCCGGATACATATTCGCACAGTGGGCCGTTCCTAAACAATAAATAACACGCTCTTAAAATGAAATAATTTTGCAATCTAAACTAAAAGTTTCTTCAAACGAATAATATTAACACTTGAATGCATTTGAAGGGGCAAGTGGAATAAGGGGCTATGTAACATTTTTGAAAATATGTCGATCAAGATGTTATGTGCTTGTGCAATAAGTCCTCTACTTCATTTCATTCAGTTCCCCAGCGGTTGACCACGGTCAAGGTTCGGTCTCCTTCCGCTCTACTCTGAGGTGAGTTTTTAGTTGGTATACTCCCGCCCTTCAGGGGGAAGACTCCAACACTGTCCCACTATAGGGGCGTCTATAAAAGACCTTCTCTCCTCTTTCCAAAAAAAAAAAAAAGTCCTCTACTTGTTACGGCTTGTATTCATATTTCAACAAATACACAACTGTAGAAGGAGCTGCGTCAATTATTTTTAAACACTCAAACGGAAGAAGGAGCCAAGTGCACATAGCACCTTTATCCATCCACGTCTTGTATATTATGTTTTCGTTTGGGTGTCTTGAATGTCACATGATACCCAAACACATCATGCACGATGTTATTACATTCAGAAGCTATTCATGACACAGAAGAGGTTAGTCAGGACCATCTGTAATGTAAAACCTAATTTCAGCTGCCGTATGCTATTAAAAAAACTGAAGATTTTTTTTTTTTTATGGATATTTGCTATATTGCCGATCTACCAGTCACCTTTGTTAGCATAAGAATTACAGGAGCTTACAGGGTTACTGAAGATAATGCCACTTGCGAGCCTGTATACCGTGTGTTCGATAAAAAAAATGCCCAACGCCATAACTCCATTATTTATTGACCGATTTGAATGAACTAAAAAAGAAAGTCAATGGCCTTTTAAATACAATAAAATGACGGCAATTATATGTTTTTTTCAAAATCAACTTTTTGCCAAATGATAGTCGACTTTAAATTTTTAAATGGCTGCATATACCTTTCTAATTTTATAATATTAGACATTGTTTTCCTGAATCCAATTATGCCCGTTATGTTGGTTTTAAGTTAATATTTATGCCAGAAAAAGATAATAATAAATCTTGTTTGCATGATTTTTTTGGTTATAAATGTAGTGTGCCTTGAAAAAAATTCGAATCGACAAATGTCATTTATTGTACAAGTAATGTCAAGGATTTGTTATTAGTGAGTTTCAGACATAATCATGAACAATAGCGAATGTTATTTTCTATGTAATAGAAATCGAAGAGCTGCAGCACAGATTTATCATTTACGGTTTCCAGAGCGACAAATAACAGAACCTAAATTTAGGTTAGAAGAAAATTTGAAACAACTTTAAAAAGCTGAAGAGAGTGGATCGACAATTTCATCGACTTGCAGTAATTACTCAGAATCCAACTCAGAAATAATAAAAATAAGTTGAACAATGTACCATTTAATAAAAGCCCTTGCCATGAGTTTGACAAATGTCATGTCATAGTGAAAATAATTTTGCTAGTCGGATATCAATTCACGTGATAAGTAAGTGCGGCCAACCCCAATCAGTTTATTTCTTCTCCTTTGTAAACCCTCTTCTTTTATATTGAAGTAAAATTTTATTTATTTCATTGTTAAGAAATATGTATCGTATGTTCATTAAAAAAAAACCTCTAGTGTGCCATGATTTTTTAATTTAAAAAATTTAAGTTGGCTCACATGTTAGGAATTGACATACAAAACGTCAGATCGTTCTAAAAGTTTATTATTCCATGACCACAATGATTTACAGCAACCAGCAGAAACGTTTCTATACCTCATTTAATAACCAGGCGGACTAATGGCGAAAGTCACATTTACACTATAAAAGGTTACCAAAAAAACGTTTTGGCGGTAAAAATGAAATTATTTCGAATTCGGTTATCCATACAATTATATCAGCGCATAAATTAATTCTTAGCAAACTTTCTTGTTTATTTAGTCAATGATTTAGTATATAATTTTAAAATATTCATTAAAGTAAGTATGAGACCCTCTTAAGAATTTAGGGGCACACTGAAAAACTCAAGTTGTACTTATGTATGTCACGGGGGAGTCGCAGCGTGGGGTGTGAAAACCTCATAACATAACCTCAATATGTGTTACTAACTTAAATTTTTAAAATTAAAAAGTCATGGCATACTTGAGGTTTTTTTTAATGAACATACTTTATGATACTGTGGGTAACAAAATTCAATAATAAAAATTTAAAAATATTTATTTATTACAAATAAGTATTACAATTTAAAGCATAAAAACCATTCGAGTCAGATTTAAGTGAATTACATCCACACAATTATTTAAAAAAAAACTATATACGTGGTAAGTAAAACACGTGTGTTTGAGAATTTTCACAAATTTTTAATGTTGAACACTGCGACATATGTTTCGCTACACAGTGGCTTCATCAGGCAGATGATTAATTGCGACATATGTTTCGACATTAAAAATTTGTGAAAATTCTCAAACACACGTGTTTTACTTACCACATACATTACGGAATTTCACCAAGTAACAGCCTCATCAATCCAATATTTAAAACTATATACACTTATCACACACACACACGCACGCACGCACGCAATCTATTTCCGATAAAACTTATTATTAACCGCCGGCTGGGTCTCGGCCTTCTTCAGCAGGACCGAATACGACGTCTCCATCTTCTTCAGCATGGACAGGTTCTTCGAAGCCGGACTCTTCCTGTAGGTGCGGTGCTGCTCGTAGTGAAAATTGATCGGAATCTCCAGCTTCCTCGCCGACGTGTTGGTGTACCCCACCAGGATCGGCTTGTCCTGGCTGGCTGCGTTCTCGCTCTTCGACTTCCTCCTCGTCGATTTCTTCTTCGGCACGAAGAGAAGGGACTCGTCGATTGATTCGCGGACGTAGGGTATCAAAACCGGTTGTTTCGATCCTTCCGCTGACATTAGATTTAGTTCTGTAGTCGGGTTATTCAATACTTCTGTAGTCGAGTTTATCAATACTTCTGTAGTCGAGTTATTTAATCCTTCTGTAGTTGAGTTATTTAATACTTGTGTAGTCGAGTTATTCAATACTTCCGTAGTCGAGTTATCATTTAATACTTCTGTAGTCATGTTCTCATGTTTGGTTGAATGAATATTTGCAGTTAGAATGTCTTCAGGCGTAGAAATGAATGCAACTTTCTTCGATAATTTCTGCTTCTTCTTGGATCCCCCTCCTCTCACAGGAACTGCAACTTTTTCTGCAGCCACTGCCTGTTCGGAATGAGAAACATCGCCCCCATCAGCGCCTGCTGCGGGACCAGGAGTGGCTCGAGTTTCCGAGCCAGGTTCATCACCTTCGTCTCCGCTGCACTCTTCAAGCGTTGCGAGAAACTCACGAAAAAGCCGTTTGCACTTGTGCTTATTGCAGAGGCGCGTCCTCAGCTTCTTGCCGTTGTTGTAGAGGTCGAGCCTCACGTCGTCCACCTCGTAGGAGAAGTCCGGTTCCGTTTGTGTGGTCTTATCGACGTATATGAAAGTAGGAGAGTTCGTGCCGCTACGATTGGGACTGCTCCAGGTGGGCGAAACCGATTTAATGCCGCTGTCGGTGCTCTTCACATCTTCGTCTACGATTTTGTTCTTGTGCAGCTCGAGGACGGCTTCGTATTTTTCAATCAGCTCGCGCAGCAACGTTGCCTTTGGTTTAGGCGTTGATCCGCCGTAGAAGGAGCCGCATTCCGAATCGGTTGCCAATTCCTCGAGGATGTTGTCGTCATCTTCGATTTCATCAAATAGGCTGGTTTGATCACGGGGATTCATGCATCCATCACACAACGACTTGTTCCTCGCTTCTTCAATCTCATCGATGCTGTCGTTCGCTTTCTGGGAAACCATCAGATCCTCCAGGTCGTTGTTCCTTTGAGTTAACTTCCCGAGTTGTTCTTCCAAGTCTCGAATCTTCATCTGATCCTCGGATAGCCGGGTGTGGCAGTCGTCGAGTTGTTCGATCAAGGTGGAAATTTGCGCTTTTAATTCATCACGCTCCGCCCTAATCGAGTGGTCGAATACCGGACAGCTAATCTTAATTTCGACCGGACTGACCGGGATCTTCACGCTGCGCAGTTCGCGTTCAAAAAACTCTGCACGCTCCTTGCACACCTCCAGCTGCACGTTCAGGAAGTTGATCGTGTCCTGCAGATCGACGCACTTCATTTCCAAACTCTTGATGCTCTGCTTCAGGCCGCGGGCGCGCTCCTGCTCGTTCACGTTCTGCACGACTAGGCGGTGGTTGGCCCTCTCCAGCTCCTCGATGTTCACCTCGAGCTGCTCGTAGATCTTGATCCTCGAATCGTTGACCTCGTGCAGGGCCTTCGTCTGCCTGGTGAGGTTCCATATCTCCTGCTCCTGGTCGTTCACCTTGTCCTTGTACTCGCGCAGCGAGTGCTCGAGCTGCTCGTTCTTCTCCAGCAGGATCTTCCCGATGCTCGCGGCCAGCTCGAGGTTGGCGGCGCTGTCCTCGGGATTGCCGTCCAGCATGGCCACGTCGATTTGCAATTCCTTCAGGGAATAAGAATCCATTGTGAATTTTGTCGGTTGACTAAGTGTTATGGGCAGATGAGGGTGCTTATAAGAGGGTAGGTGCACCCCCTCCCCCCCTCCAACAGGTGGCGTGTTTTCTACCTGCACCCTCTGAGGGAGTGGAACAGGTGGGGTGTGCTTGTGATTTTAAAACTGATTTAAAATTTCTTTGGTGGCTGTTTTTGCATTGGGTTGATGATTTTGAAAATTAATCATTGAGTAATGAATATTTAATTAGAGAAAAATATTGTCCAAGTTGGGCGGTAAGACCTTAGACCTAAGATCAATAGCCCTTATCAAGAAAGCAAAACAAATAAAATAAAAATTGTAACTGTAAGAATAAAGAAATTTATGTGCAATTACTTCAAGTAAATCAAATTTCAATTTATTGCATTTATATCTAAATGGGATTTCCCGTTAATAAATTATCATAATTATTATTATTAAGTATAATGATATTTGACTTTATTATATGTGTATTTAGATAGCATATTGCTAAATAAAGATGATTATTATTATTATTATTATTAAGTCTGAGCAGATTAGATAATTTTGTAAGAATCATTAATTAGATTTACATTTCACTATTAACCTTTTTTTTTAATTAAAAACAATTGTTTATTCTTGTAGATTTAACTAAACTGACGAAGATGATAAAAACTAACGATAAATATGTTTAAATCAATCAATTGGACGTGGACAAAAATTTTAATTGTCGAAATTGATTTGAAACTGATTGTTTCTTATGAAAACTCATCAAAAGCACAAATGATTAATTTAGTAAGATAATTAGAATATTTGTGTATATATAAATTTATTCCAGGAACATTATTAATCCATCAAATTTAATATTTTCAATTTTGAGTGCCGAAATGAATTCATTACACTTTTTCTATATGCACCTTATTTTATTCAATAATTAGTTTCTAAATTAATAATAACAAAATAAATAATAGTCATTTCACTGTACTTTTCTAAATGCACCTTATTTTATTAAATAATTATTAGTTTCTAAATTATTAACGACAAAACAATTAGATGCTCATCATCTTGTTCTCATTACACTTTTCTAAATGCACCTAATTTTATTTAATAATAATTTGTTTCTAAATTAATAATGACAAAATAATTATTAGTTTTTTAATTAATAACGACAAATAAATTAATACTCTCCGTTAAATTCTCATCACCTTATTCTTTTCAGTTTAACGAAACTCCAGGAAATCGATTTCGTTTCAAATAATTGGTAATAAATCTGAAATCAATCAGTGTGTAAATGAACGATTTATGAAAAAAAAAAACAATTTATTGCAACTTACCGTTTTTTCACTGGTCAAAATTCCACCTGCACTCTTTCCAAGTCGGACGATGAATGGCACAATGCACGAAAAATTTAAAAAGTTTCACACTTACTCGAGCATGTGGGCAAATATTATGATACCTCATTGACTTTATTAAAATTCCAGAAATTAGTGCCTAATTAGAGAATTGAGCTGCCACACAATTTGGAAGCGTGTGATGGTTTTGATTGAACGCCAACTTTCTTATGTTAGTTATACATTTTATTAATATGTATCGGATCGATAAAGAAAATCTTGTCGGGCAAAATTGAATACTAATCGCTGTGGTGTTGTGTAAATTTTTGAATGTGCGGTGTTGGATGATTGGAATGCAAATTAATTGTTAAATAATACGAATTAAGTATTTGATGTGAAATTATAATGGAATGTGAAATTAACTTTAATGATGCAAAATATTGAATTATATTATTTAAAAATTACATTTATTTAATAAATCTACAATAAGTGGCGTTGTCTCAAGTTGATTTATAAAAAAAATGTAACCAAATAAACCCTTAATAATGGTAAAGGTCTTGACATTTATTAGAGAATAAAGTGATCAAATGGATACTCAAAAACTGTCTTTTAGTTTTTTTAGTAGTCGACATATTTTACAATCTTTTGTTTTGACTAATATACCAATCGAAAAAATCAATTTTCTTAAAAATCGTCGTAGACCCTTATGTAATACCTTTTTCTTCATCAGAAGCACGAGCTAAATCGATTAGTATTAAAAAAATTCATCCAGAAAAAATTGCAAAAAAGTGGGCAAGTCACCATGGAAAATTTTGAAAAAAGTCGACTTTTTCAGACTTTGAACGGCCGTAGCGGCTAAACGAAGAATCTAAATCGAACGCGGTTTTCAAATCCGTGCTCCTTGGGTGGGAATTAGTCGGATTCAATTAAAATTAGCGGTTTTTAATTTCTGACGAAAACTTGTAAAACTATAGAAGAACTTCCTACTTTTGCCCAAAAATTGGCTGTGAAATAATTTTAGTTCAAGTTCAATTTATTGGTGCTATTAGATATACATATGTATAGTTACATACATACGAAAACATACATAGAAAGGTTCACATGCACACACGAGATAAAAATCCGAAACACAAGTGGATAAACAAATTAAGTTATACTGTGCAAGAAAACCCTTTTATTATCGAGACCCAGTGGCGGCTCGTGGAACATATTGATAGTAGAACCACTTATACAATATCCCCCCTCCTGTTTTGAAGAAACAAAGAACCACTTATCTTCCCAAAATCAATCAAATATTTTGGCCAAAAAATCAAAAATTTGGAACAAAACAGCCGCAGATCTAAAATATCGGCGAAAAAATCAAAAATCCTGGCTTAAAAAGAAAAATGCAAGCGAAAGAAAAATATTTTGCTATTATCAGCCCCTAAATAACACTTTTTAGCTTAAAATAAGTTCCAACGAGAAATTCGAAAATAATAGCAAAAATAAAAATTAAAAAATCTAACTCAGAAAAATGAAATCGGCGAGTCACACATCTGATCCTCCCCTTGTAAGACAAAACAAATTGAATTTATAATATCATAAAATTAACTACTTCTCTGGCTATTAATAGAGAAGAAATTAGCAGGCTTTAATTTATTGCTGCCCTCTGGAAATATATTTAAACCCGTCATCTCATTAAAAACCAATTTAGTTATTCTTTCTTCTCTTTGAATGGATAATTGCCTGAAGCAAATTCAATGAACACTCAATTACCAGATCTGTGGGGTAGGAAATAATAAATGGATTAGGATAAGCTAATCCCTTACAAGTTCATACCTGTTGGGGTTAATTAGGGAATTTATTATTATCTGGAAATGTATTATAAATTCTGATGATGAAATACGATACCTTTCGTCTTCTGCAATTTAACACATACATATCAAAGCAATAGGCGGAAAGACCTTTGGTCGATAGCCATTTAACAGGCTAACAATAGCATTAATTGAAAAATAGTTAATACAGATATGATATACAGGATATTTTTTTTATCGTGGGCCATAGGATTTTACATGCTAAAAATTATACCTTGTGTTAATGTATATTCTATCACAAAATTTTGAAGGAAATTTGAATTAGTAATAAATCAATTATTTTTCTACATGATACGCTTCATTAGAATAATTTAAACATGTTTTATTCCGGTAAAAAATGAAATTATTTAATATAAATAACTGAGCAAAAATAATCAAAGTCCCTTGAATTTACGATATGTCAAATTGATTAGTGAGGCAAGTAATCAAACGGATTTTATTCTTAAAAATGTCCATTTATACTATTGAAGAAGGGATGGAACTTGTAACGGCATTTATAAGAGGTTTGTCCAGCAGGCAAATAGTTGTATTTTTCCCTTTCTCTTTTTAGGAAATTTTTATTTTAGGGAAATAGTTGACAACTTTTCTGCAGCGTATCCCGATCGTTCGGTTCCGAGCAAAAGCACTTTTTTAAAACATGTTTAAATGATTCTAATTAAGCGCATCATGTAGAAAAATAATTGATTTATATTATGAACTAAAATTTGCTTCAAAATTATATGATAAAATATATATTTACACAAGGTATAATTTTTAGCATGTAAAATCCTATGGCCCACGATAAAAAAAAACATACTGTATACAAACTTTGTCCTGTCCTACAGTTTTTTTTTTCTATCTCTTATAGCAGTGGTTCCCAAACTTTTTTGTCCTATCGCCCCCTTTCCAGAAAAAATATTACTTAGCGCCCCCTGGAATTTTTATTTTTTTATTTTAAAAGCAATTAATAGGATCACCAAGATTAACTATTTGCAATTGGTTTATTGTTAATAAATTGGTTACTGAACCCACGTTTCACTAAATCTTCTCTTCTTTCTTTTACATTATCACTGCCCCCTTACAGTTATTCATCGCCCCCAAATGCACCTGTGGCCATCAGCGCCCCCTTAAATCACTGTAGCACCCACTAGGGGGCGGTGGCGCCCACTTTGGGAATCACTGTCTTATAGCAATCGATTATAATCGATTTAAAAAAATTGGCACTTTTTACATTTTTCAAAATATCCAGTTACCAAAGTGTCATTTTATTCGGCTCATAAAACTGCACTTCTTTGTCCATTCTATCTCTTATAGTTTTCGAGGTGCCTACTAAACATCGAAAAAAACTCACCCTGTATATACAGTCTGTTTGATTTATTGTGACACAGCACATATGTCTGTTATTAGTACAGATAGAAAAAAAAGTTAAAGACAATAGTTTTAGTATTTTTCATGATCTATTCAGTAGCATTGTCAGAAAAACAATTGAAAATCAAATAAACACGTGAAAGCTTTTAGCTTCATATTCTTTAATGGAACACCCTGTATATTTTGTTTATTTCAAATAGGCATTAATATTAGCCTTATAATGATACCACATAAGTACCCCTTTATTATAGAAATAACACGACAATTGCCAATAAATGAAATTTATCAGTTGACATGAATAACTATTTAAAGTGTCTGTTCAAAGTGACGTCCGTTGTTTGCAATACATTCTTCACATGTCTTCATCCTCACATCCGTGGTGTTATTTGGCCACATGCCATACGAATACGATTTTTCAGATCGTCTAGATTTTCTGGACGAGTAACATAAACTTTTTGCTTTAAAAATCCCCAAATAAAAAAATCTAAAATAGACAGATCTGCCGATCTTGCTGGCCAGTTTATGGGGCCACCATTTGCAATCAATTTCAAACCAAACTTTCTTTCCAAAATATCTTTGATATTTCTTGCGTTATGGGGAGGAGCTCCATCTTGTTGGAACCACATATCTCGACGTATTTCTAGGGGGATATCATCTAAATAATCTTCAAATTCTATCGTAAGAAAGTTGGCATATCGCTCCGCATTCAACGTTCCTTGATAAAAAAATGGTCCTATTATGGTATCACCTAACACACCAAGCCACACATTAACTGCAAATCTTTCTTGGAATCTGCATTCTCGAATTTGACGTGGATTCTCAGTATCCCAGTAATGGTCGTTTTTTCGGTTGGAGATTCCGTTGTTGTTGAAATTTGATTCATCACTCCAAAGAATTAAATTTAATAAATGTTGATTATTGCTAAGCTAATTACAGAATACTATCCTCCTGTCAGAATCACCATCTCTTAAACCTTGTACTAACTTAATTTTATATGGTCTCATTTTATGTTTTCTCAGAATAGAAAATATTTTATGCATACTTATTCCTAAGTCAGCCACTGCTTCGCGTATTGAATTACGTGGATGTGCTCTAAAATAGGCCAATATCAATACTTCATTATTATCTTCTCTTTCTTGTCTTCTCCTTCGTAATTTATTATTAAAACACCCATTTCTCCGTAAATTTTGTTCAAGTCTTGCAAAAGTGCGATAATGTGGTTGTCTTCTTTCTCGATACATGTTTCCATAAGTGATACTAGCTTCTCTAGAATTATCGTTGCATCTAACGAAGACCTTTAGCATATCCATTTTTTCATCATTAGAATAGTAATTATCACCCATCTCTAAAGATTTGAATCAACAACACGCAAGACGGGAAGTTACTACACCACTTTGACATTAAAGCGTTAACAAATTGTTTTATGTCAATTGTTATTTATGTCAACTGATAAATTTCATTTATTTGCAATTGTCGCGTTATTTGTATAATGAAGGGGTACTTATGTGGTATCATTATAAAGCTAAGGTTATTATCTATTTGAAATAAACAAAATATACAGGGTGTTCCATTAAATAAAATGAAGCTAATAGCTTTCACGTGTTTATTTGATTTTCAATTGTTTTTATGACAATGCTACTGAATAGATCATGAAAAATACTAAAACTATTGTCTTTAACTTTTTTATCTATCTGTACTAATAACGGACGTATGTGCTGTGTCACAATAAATCAAACAGACTGTATATATATATATATATACTAAAGCAAATAAAGTATGTTCATTAAAAAAAAACCTCAAGAGTGCCATGATTTTTTATTTTAAAAATCTAAGTTGGTAACACATATTGAGGTTATGTTACTTGCGGCATGTTCCTACCGATAAATTAATTTGCTGTGATACACGACGCAGAGAAGACGTAGGTTCACCTTCCAAAATTCCTTGGGCTGTGTTAATAACATCCTGGGTATTTTTGACTGGTCTACCACTTCCTGGTTTACGGACACATCGTGATAAGGTATTTTTAAATTCATCATAAATAATGGGAACATTAGGAAATTCTTCCTGAAACTCTGCCATAGGTGCGTCGAATGAATACACCCAATATTCGTCCACTTTAGTCCCATTTCGGAAATAACTTTCAACTAGAAACGTTTTTGTTGGTTGCTGTAAACTATCGTGAGCACGGAATAATTGTGACTTTTACAATGATCTGACGTTTTGTATGACAATTCCTAACAAGTGTGCCAACTTAAATTTTTTAACGTAAAAAATCATGGCACACTTTAGGTTTTTTTTTAATGAACATACGATGTATCTCACTCACCTTCAATGTAAATAGCAGGAGCATTTTGATTGGTGGTTCTCGTGATTCCCAGAGCGTGCCACGGATCGATGGAGCCGTGCACGAAGACCACATTACTCACGTCGATGTCCAAAGCGCCATAGAGGATGTTCGTCCGTTTCACGGCGTTTTCCAAAAAATGGGCGTCGTACTTGGGGCCGAAAATGTCCGTGCACTGCTGGATGAAGAACTCGACGGGGAACGCGTTTCCGAAAATTTGAGGCCTGTAGCTGGACGACTGGAAGAAACCGAACTCCGTGCAGACTTGATACATCCATTGTCGGCCTGAAAAAGAATACACAATGATGTATAATTTATATAACTGCGAGCACTGTATCTCAAACAGATTGTTCAAACAAAACTTTTGTTTGATAAACATGTTTCATAAACTCCTTGATTAAAAAAAAAAAGCCAAATGTCTGTCTGTCTTTGGACAGGGTGTTGAATTGCAAAGCGGGCCATAGGGATTTGCATGGAAAATTTGAAATGTATTAATATTGGCTCCCCTAATTATTTGACGGTATCGGTCTTTTTACATTATTTTTAAAGCTTTTTAAGCTGAACGATTTGGTACCTTACTCAATAGTTTCTGCAGCGTATTTACCGAGATATTTGTAAAAAACTTTGCGACTATTTTGAATTAAAAACAAAGGTTTGCCATGAAATCATAATGGCGGACATTTCATTTTGTTCTAAAAAGTGACGTTTGCTGTCGCATTGATTGCGTGAATGATAATAGTTACAATAAATTTACAATTTACGCCAAAATGAACAATCTAAAGAAAATAAAACGATAAAAACGGGAAATCCCTTCCTTTTTTATACTATCAAATCTAAGGGTGATATCAACATGTTTTATAATATTCAATAAACGACAGTGTCGATTATTAAAATTCCGAAATGTGACGAACCACGTTTATCAAAAGTTTCTGTGTTATAAGTTGTAAATAATAAATCTCGTCGGCCCCTCCCTGAATAAATTTCTACGGACCTTCACGAAAACCCACACTTTTATAACCGTAATTATGAAATAATTCTATAGAAGGTGAATTCCGGAAATATGATTTTAAGTATGAACTACAAATATTATGAATAAGTTCAATACAATGCAGGATTATGCAGCTGGAACAATTTCTCTGTAAAATTTTGCATGTCCATTGTTAGATTCATTGGGTTAAGTACAGCTTTAGGTAATCCCAATGCATTTCCAGGTAACTGCACTATTTTAAAATGCAGTTTTCAGTTAATCTGCAGTGGACACCTTAATCCTAATCCCTGCTATTCAGAACAGAGATTATGTTTTCATCTTTCTGGATGGAATTCTTGGTAGTCATTAGAATGAAAATGTATTTTTATTGCATTGCAAGCAGCAGTTCGAAATATAATGCATGTTTATTGATACCCGGGGCTTCATTACTGTCTTTAAATAAATCTATTGCTTGCATACATTACACTAACACAACTCTAAAAACAGTTTATTTTATCCTATACTGTTATCATGCCAATAACTCCTTAGCAACGAGTAACGTTAAGGTACATTTAACAACACTAGTGTTGTTAAGAAATTCTTAACGACACTAGTGTTGTTATATGTATCTTAACGCAACTCGTTGCTATGGAGGTATTGGTAAAGAAACATGACTTCGCTTTTTGACGGTTTTCATTAAACATTTTTCAAATTAAGAAAAAATAGAAATAGGATAAAATAAATCGTGTTACGACACACGTTATTTGCTTTTACATTACTCGAGAATTTAAAAGCACTCGCTCCTACATCGCTCGTGTTTTCAAACTTTTCTCTCGTAATGTAAAAACCCTCATAACGTTACTTGTATCGTAAATTACTATTTTAATAATAATAATAAACTTTATTTAGCACTGCTGCTATAAAATACAATTGTTATAATATTTTGATAAAAATTATGCATAAAAATATAACATGGTATTATGTATTGGTTAGGTAAGTTCTTGAAACAACTACTGTGAGATCAAAAAGTCGAAAATGGTTGGCAGCGCATTTTCTGAAAATTCGTAGGATTCTTCCGATCCCCTATCCTAGAGAAACCAATGGTCCGATTCGGGATTTTTATACTTCACTGGAAAGATCCATTCAAGACCCATCAAAAAATGTACTTACGCAAGAACTAATGTCAATTTGAAGCCCGTGACGCGTCAGCAAAGAAGACTCGAAAATGGAAAAAATCGAAAAAATAAACTTTTAATAATCATCGCAGACCGTTATGTAATACCTTTTTCTTCATCAGAAGAACGAGCAAAATCGATTGGCGTTAAAAAATTTAATCCAGGAAAAAATGTAAAAAAATTGGCAAGTCACTATGAACTTTATGGAAAATTTCAAAAAAAAAAGTCGATTTTTTCAGTCTTTGAACGGCCTTAGCGGCTAAACGAAGAACCCAAATCTAACGTGGATTTCAAATCTGTGCTTCTTGGGTGCAAGTTAGTCGGATTCTATTCAAATTGGCGATTTTTAATTTTTGACGAAAACGTTAAAATCGATAGAAGGGTCGTAGAGTAGTTATTAAAAAAATATTCTTTGGTCATTTGATGATTTTCGCCATTTTTTCCATTGTATTACTCAGGAAAAAATGCATGCAAAAAATGTTGGGTCTCTCTCTCATGTACCTAAACATAAAAATGGTGGTGTGGCCATCATGTTACTTTCTCCGACTTGATGGTATCATAGCCATTTATATTTACGTTTTCATGGTTTATTTTCAATTGAAATCATATTTTAAATGTACATCAAGCGTTGTGTAGACTCGGATGAAACTGACGTTTAAAACGTCAAAATTATGAAAGATGGAAAAATTATACTTCAAATTCAAAAACTCAGTTTACTCAAAAACTAAAGGGATTTCGAAAAAAACTTATTCTTTATAAGTTGTTCATTTTAGCATTCTCTACAATTATTATTAACATAAATTTGCTGTAACTATTATCGTTTTATAATTATAAACCAAAAATGAAAAAATAATAATTAATTTTTTTCTCGAATAAAAATGATTTTATGAAAAATGTGTTCAAGCAAAAGATGTTCATTTCTTTGTTGTCTTCAATGTTTGTTTAAATGTTTTTGTGCTATTTTTCATATTTAAGAAAATATTGGCTAAAAACAAAAAACAGTTAAGGTAAACGCCCACTTCCGGTGTACGAAATTTTACCAAAAGCTTTTCAGTTCTTCAGATTATTAAATAAGTCGTATGTTTAAAGTTTTATATCAATTGCTTTATTAGTTTTTGAGATACAGCGCGCACAGACAGACACACAAACAGACACACACACAGCACACAGACACACACACAGCACACACACACAGCCAGATACAAAAAAAAATCCAGAAATTGTTGAAATGAAACCAAAACGGATATTTCCGTAAAAAAAATTTTTGAAAAAAAATCACGATCACAATACTTTCTCGTACTTCGTAACGGAGGAAGTAAAAAAAAATTCTTCATTTGATGATTTTCGCCATTTTCTTCAACAAAAAATGTTGGGTCTCAGAAAAATTTAAACTCTACCGAAACATAATTCCTCATATTAATTATACAGGGTGTCCCCGAATGGTCTGTACAACGCTCTACCACATATTCTCTGAAACAAAATAAGACGATTTAACTAAACTTATCTCTATCCAAAAGTGGTTCCTAAGCCATCTACGAGGTCTCAAAGATATTATTTTTTATCATTATTTTTCAAATATTTTTATTTTGGAATTAGGTAAGAAAACCTAATTTGGCACATTTAATTACATTGATACCATGCACTTTTTGCGATATGTTTCTTTATCCTACGTTTAAAGTAAGTGGTCAAACTAGGACCATCGACTTCTTAAGATACCTAAATATTTTTATTCAACAGGTCAAATCATAAGGAATACTTTTTTTCTGCAAGATCATTCAATTTTACGTATTTTTTGTCTCTAATAAAATTTTGCTATTTTCCCCACAAAAAAATATTTTTATTTGTCAAAACAACAAAGAAATAAAATTCTAAAAAAAAACTGATTCTTTATTTACAAATATATAAATTGAGACACCTGTGAAATTCAGTTATCGGTGATTTTGTGACAACGTCAGTCATGTACTCAATTAATGAATTAACTGATATTGTTTTAGTTTTTGGGTTTTGTGAAGGTAATGGCCGCAAATGTGAAAGAGTGTACAGTGAAAGATTTCCAAATCGCCGAATACCAAACCATCAAACATTTGCTTCTGTAGAAAGGCGACTTCGAGAAACTGGCCGCTTAGAATACTCTGCGAGGGATTGTGGTAGAAGACGCACTGTACGAACTGTGGATGTTGAAGAAGAGATTTTAGAACGGATAGATGAAGATCCATCTAAAAGTACCCGGCGTTTAGGTGCTGAACTAGGCGTATTTAAAAATGTTGTGCATAAGGTGTTTAAAGAGCAACTGCTATACCCATATCACATTCAAAAAGTTCAAGAGCTAATGCCTCAGGATCACGATAAGCGACTTCAGTTTTGCCAATTTATTGTTAATAACCAAATTGACAATTTGAATTTCGCTAAGACAATTTTGTTTACAGACAATAATTATAATAATTTGGTCGAAAAAGTTCAAAGCAAATTTTTAATGATTGCATCATTTAAAATGGGAATTACTAGGGTAAATTATAGTCACTCGCGCATGTTATTCAGTCTTAACCTAAAAACGTTACGATATAGAAGAGCCATGTTTGACGTTTGTTACGGATTTAAGCTGATCAATGGTTTTGTGAATTGTAACAATCTGCTAAGCATATTAGATTTTAATTTTTCTGTGTCAATGACTATTCGTAACAGGCCATTGTTCCGCTTAAATTTCCATCGAACAAATTATGGTGCGCATAATCCAGCAACGCGAATCATGAAATATTGTAATATGCTCTTATCTATTCTTCTATCATCGATTAATAAATGGTTTTATTGATAGTGGTATATTGCTAGAGGAATTAAACTTTCGAACTTTAAGAAATTATTCCATTAGATCGAAGGATATTTTTTATACTCGTGTTTTTAGATCAAATTTCTGCGCAAATAATCCTGTAAATCGTTTTATTGTGTCGGCGAACGAGTTTAATACTTTGCCCTGGTTCGATTTATTTAATTCATCTCTGTCACATTTTAAACTTATGGTTAAAAATAATATGTTTATTAATAATTGATATTGTTCATGTTATATTTTAAGTTGTAATAGGTTACATTTTATTATATGCGCCTCTAAAAATGCATTTTATTGTATTTTATGCATTGTTTCAAATGGAGTTTCCGTAAATAAAGTTATTATTATTACTATTATTATAATTATTCCAATTTCTTTATAACTCATATTCACTCTTCAAACGCCATTTATCATACATTGATTTATCAATTCTGTGTTGATTTATATGTAATTAGATGTCATCATTAGAATTAGATTTAGTTTATTACTATACTTGTGTCATACTATCAACTGTATTTTGTTTGACTCTCGTTATTGTTTATATATTTAAAATGGGGAATTCCGTTAAATAAATAAATAAATAAATAAAAAGTATAATTTCAATATAAAACCATAAACAACTCACCGCCTTCAGCAGTTTCAGAATTCCAACTGACGTTCCCCATGTTCTTAATCATTTTATCGTACTTGTAATCCAAACACGTCTGATTCGTATTTTTCAAAATCAACTTATTAACCGCGGCCAATCTGGCCACCGGAAGTCCGATCGTTTCGTTCACCATTATATCGCACAGCGTATCGAGGGTGATGTTATTCGGCTTGTCGCTCATCCTGTTATCCCTGTTGTACTGCACGATTCCGGCAAAATTTCCCGACAGGGTTTCGTACAAATTGGAAACATCGTTCTTGTTTGCAATAGATTTCTCTATGGGGTCGCAGAGCGAGAACATTTCGTTTATGTTCCTCTGGGAGACCATGTGACGAAGGAGCACGTCTATCTGAGCGGTTCCTTTCTTTATGGAGGCGAGGCATTCGTCGCTGTGCGTGCGGAGGGCATCGTCGACGACTTGAAAGTATTCTAGAAAGAAAAAAACGAAAATGTTCACATATAATGAAGTTGTAATTAATTACTTGAGCTTCTGCAGCGAAGTCTTACTTAATATAGTAAGAACCACAAATATCAATCAAAACAACTACTCCCCGTGCTAATGCACCCCCGGGTATTGATATTTGCTGTTACATGTCTGAAATCGCATTCAGCACAATGTAACATTTTGGGACTGTAATTACCATTCGTCGCTCCGTCGAATTATTTAAAAAGAACTTCCAGCAATCTGCAGACACGTGTTTCGGGGTTTCACCCCTCATCAGTGCAGCTATGCTGGGTTAAATGTACGAACCTTCATGCTCGAAGGCCCGAATGCGAATGATTTATTTTAAACGAAATTAAACCATCGCAGGTGTTCTAATGTTCACGTTTTGTTTGCGTTTTTAAATTTAGTTCAGGTATGTTTAGTTTAGTTATGGTGTGTACGTATATTACATATAGGGTATTGTATAGCAAATGTAGTTAAAATAAAGTTTATTATTATTATTTATAACCAGACCCTAGTAACACAAATGTGTCGGAAATATTTTCAAAATATTGATTTTACATTTTCATGTTTCGGGAATATTAAAAAGCCAAAGTAAGTATTAGCAGTAGTATTTATATAATAAGTTTATGGAAATATTTGTTGCAAATTAATTAATTTACAGAAACAAATAAAAAAAAATGGTGATGTGGCCATCATGTTACTTTCTCCGACTTTATATTTACGTTTTCATGGGTTTATTTTCAATTGAAATCATATTTTAAATGTACATCGAGCGTTGTGTAAACTCGGATGAAACTGACGTTTAAAACGTCAAAATCATGAAAGTTGGAAAAATTATACTTCAAATTCAAAAACTAGATTTACTCGAAAACTAACGAGATTTCGAAAAAAACTTATTCTTTAGAAGTTGTTCATTTTGGCATTCTTTACAATTATTATTCACATAAAATTGCTGTAACTATTATCGTTTCATAATTATAAACCACAAATTAAAAAAAATAAATAAATTTGTTTCTCGAACTGCAATGATTTTATGAAAAATATTTTCAAGCAAAAGCTATTCATTTCTTTGTTGTCTTCGATGTTTGTTTAAATGTTTTTGTGATATTTTTTATATTTAAGAAAATATTGGCAAAAAACAAAAAACAGTTAAGGTAAACACCCACTTCCGGTGTACGAAATTTTACCAAAAGCTTTTCAGTTCTTCGGATTATCAAATAAGACGGATGTTACTGACGTTTAAAACGTCAAAATTATGAAAGTTGGAAAAATTATACTTCAAATCCAAAAACTCGGTTTACTCAAAAACTAACGAGATTTCGAAAAAAACTTATTCTTTAGAAGTTGTTCATTTTGGCATTCTCTACAATTATTATTAACATAAATTTGCTGTAACTATTATCGTTTTATAATTATAAACCAAAAATTAAAAAAATAATAATAAATGTTTTTCTCGAATAAAAATAATTTTATGAAAAATGTTTTCAAGCAAAAGATGTTCATTTCTTTGTTGTCTTCAAAGTTTGTTTAAATGTTTTTGTGATATTTTTCATATTTAAGAAAATATTGGCAAAAAACAAAAAACAGTTAAGGTAAACGCCCACTTCCGGTGTACGAAATTTTACCAAAAGCTTTTCAGTTCTTCAGATTATCAAATAAGACGGATGTTCAAAGTTTCATATCAATTGCTCTATTGGTTTTTGAGATACAGCGCACACAGACAGACACACACACACACACAGCACACACACACACACACACAATTTTTTTTTCCAGAAATTGTTGAAATGGCATCTAGGGACCCCAAAACGGATATTTCCGCAAAAAAAAATTTTGAAAAAAAAATCACGATCACAATACTTTCTCGTACTTCGTAATGGAGAAAGTAAAAAATGGTAATGTGGCCATCATGTTACTTTCTCCGACTTGATGGTAGTCATTTATATTTACGCTTTCATGGTTTATTTTCAATTGAAATCATATTTTAAATGTACTGCAAGCATTTTGTAGACTCGGATGAAACTGACGTTTAAAACGTCAAAATTATAAAAGAGAAAAATTATACTTCAAATTCCAAAACTCAGTTTACTCAAAAACTAAAGGGATTTCGAAAAAAACTTATTCTTTATAAGTTGCTCATTTTGGCATTCTCTACAATTATTATTAACATAAATTTGCTGTAACTATTATCGTTTTATAATTATAAACCAAAAACTTAAAAAATAATTATAAATTTTTTTCTCGAATAAAAATGATTTTATGAAAAATGTTTTCAAGCAAAAGATGTTCATTTCTTTGTTGTCTTCAAAGTTTGTTTAAATGTTTTTGTGATATTTTTCATATTCAAGAAAATATTGGCAAAAAACAAAAAACAGTTAAGGTAAACGCCCACTTCCGGTGTACGAAATTTTACCAAAAGCTTTTCAGTTCTTCGGATTATCAAATAAGACGGATGTTCAAAGTTTCATATCAATTGCTTTATTAGTTTTTGAGATACAGCCTGTGTGCGACACAGACACAATTTTTTTTTTCCAGAAATTGTTGAAATGGCATCTAGGGACCTCAAAACGGATATATCCGTAAAAAAAATTTTTGAATATTATTATTTTTCACAATACTTTCTCGTACTTCGTAATGGAGAAAGTAAAAATAACGTTGCTACGTTTTCGTTTTTGTTCTACACCTGTGCAATTCTCGTTGGTGTTCAACTGGTTAGATTGTAGGATAGTGCCCACCCACCACCCTTTATATAAACCTTAACTTAACCTGCAAAACCATGTTCATGTAATCAAATTTCTTTGTAAATTCATTGGTGATGTTGGAAGTTTATCAACAGCCGAAACGGGGTTTTTAATTGAAGTAAAAGTTAATCCAGAGGGTGGTGGGTGGCCTCCTATCCTACAATCCAATCAGTTAAACATAGCACAGTGTTCTATCTATCAAAACTCGATACGGCTGTCTAAGTCTCAGACTGGCGTTAGGTACTATGCTATCAAGTTTTATAATGCATTGCCCCAAGAAATTAAAATTCTCAATTATGCAAAATTTAAGAAGAAAATAAAAAACATATTAACTCAAAATGCGTTTTATAGTTGGGATGAGTTTTTGAATTTTAATTATGATGAAGTGAATAATTATGGTTAAAAATGTTTTCAGTACTCGTGTTATGTATATTTATTTATAAAATTATTCTTATGGTGTTATTCTGAACAAAAATGTTAGCGTTAACAGCGGTGTTATTTGCTAACATCGACAGATGTTATGAATATGCTATTCTGTACACTGCCTGTCAACTAACATCGATGTAAATTAACATTTTCGATGTTAAACAACACTTGTCAAAACGGTAGACATTACGAGATTGTTAATGGTGATATTTTGAGGTTATTTCATGGTTTGTGTTTTTCGTCAACAAAAAACTTAAATGGATAGTAGTATTCCAATATTTATGTGCATGCTTTATGAAATATCCTCAAACACGTATTATTAATCATCTATTATAATATACATGAAGTTGGTTGCTCTGTAGACGTTGCACTGTTGCCAATTTGTGTACATCGGGCTGTTCAGAATACAGTTTTTAACAGCGCTGTTCAATTTCACATAACATTGCAATGTTAATAACATCGATGTTAATAACAGTTGTTCAAAATAACACCATTAGTCTTTAATCATTATATTTTTATAACTTTGATGCACTTACATGTATTTTCTGTATCTTTTATAGTATTAACTTATATATAATATCATCTTTTGACAAATGTAAAGCTTTATGCTGTTAACATGAATGAATTAAATAAATAAAAATGAAATAATTTACAGATACAAATTAATAATAACATTTTTTTCAAATATTCCAAAAATATGTAAAAATCTGTCCTTGTCAATGTCACAAAATATTTAAGAGATATTTTGTGCTACTAGGGATGACGAATGTATCTGTATTAAATGCAGCAACCGGCATAATAAATCAATTGTATTGTATCGTATTGTATTGTTTAATATGAAAAATTACATACCAAAAAAGTCGGTTTTTGCTAACAGCGGACCACTCGCAGACATTGCTCCGTGGACCAGATGCGGGTATTTATACCGAAGCCACGCGGCCAAAGATCCTGGATAAGATCCTCCGAAAGCTATCCATTTGACATCCGATGACATATTGTAAGCTTCGTTCATGGACGAGATGAACGTGGCCAAGTCGGCTAATCCCTGTTGGCTCGTCAGGTATTGCAGGTTTTTCGTGCTTAAATCCCTGCAAAAAATACAAACGACTTTCGATAAAACTGAATATAATCAAGAAGATTAAATGATTTCACCATTTACAAGATTGTAAACACAATTCAATCGATATTATTTGTAAACAATTAACGGAGGAAATTCTCCTCTGTATTTAATATCATCAAGAGTGTGAACATGCATCCGACAGTTATACGTAGAATTTCCTCCATTAACTGTTTACAAATAATATTCATTTTGGGCGGCCCGTTGGTGTAGTGGGTAGAGGCGAGCGCTTGTGCCGGCTGCACCGCGGCCCTGTGGATTCGATTCCCATCCCGGGCGGAAGATTTTTCGGGGATCGCTTTTTTTATCATTAAGTATTTTTTGTTGAAGCAATTTCTTGAAAAAGTGCATTTTCGGGCATCAATATTTTGACGTCGAAGGCGGCTATTTTTCTTACTGCAGAGTTGGAATAATTTTCTTAGGTCAAATGTGAAGATCCTTTGTTTAAGATTAATCCGTGACAATTTTAAACGTGTGCCAAAGAAAATGTGGAATTTACAAAGCGATTTCTGGAAAAAGTGCATTTTTTGCCATTGAAATTTTGACGTTTAAGGCTGCCATTTTTATTACTGCAGAGTTCGGATAATTTCCTTCAGACAAATATGAACATCCTTTGTACAAGATTAATCCGTGAAAATTTTAATCGTGTGCCAAAGAAAATGTGGAATTTACAAAGCGATTTCTGGAAAAAGTGCAATTTTTGCCATTGAAATTTTGACGTTTAAGGCTGCCATTTTTATTACTGCAGAGTTCGGATAATTTCCTTCAGACAAATATGAACATCCTTTGTACAAGATTAATCCGTGAAAATTTTAAACGTGTGCCAAAGAAATTGTGGAATTTACAAAGCGATTTCTGGAAAAAGTGCATTTTTGCCATTGAAATTTTGACGTTTAAGGCTGCCATTTTTATTACTGCAGAGTTCGGATAATTTCCTTCAGACAAATATGAACATCCTTTGTACAAGATTAATCCGTGAAAATTTTAAACGTGTGCCAAAGAAATTGTGGAATTTACAAAGCGATTTCTGAAAAAGTGCATTTTTTGCCATTGAAATTTTGACGTTTAAGGCTGTCATTTTTATTACTGCAGAGTTCGGATAATTTCCTTCAGACAAATATGAACATCCTTTGTACAAGATTAATCCGTGAAAATTTTAAACGTGCGCCAAAGAAATTGTGGAATTTACAAAGCGATTTCTGGAAAAAGTGCATTTTTGCCATTGAAATTTTGACGTTTAAGGCTGCCATTTTTATTACTGCAGAGTTCGGATAATTTCCTTCAGACAAATATGAACATCCTTTGTACAAGATTAATCCGTGTAAATTTTAAACGTGTGCCAAAAAAATTGTGGAATTTACAAAGCGATTTCTGAAAAAGTGCATTTTTTGTCATTGAAATTTTGACGTTTAAGGCTGCCATTTTTATTACTGCAGAGTTCGGATCATTTCCTTCAGACAAATATGAACATCCTCTGTACAAGATTAATCCGTGAAAATTTTAAACGTGTGCCAGAGAAAATGTGGAATTTACAAAGCGTTTTCAGGAAAAAGTGCAATTTTTGCCATTGAAATTTTGACGTTTAAGGCTGTCATTTTTATTATTGCAGAGTTCGGATAATTTCCTTTAGATAAATATGAACATCCTTTGCACAAGATTAATCCGCGAAAATTTCGGTATTCGCTCGGATCCGTGGTTGTTGTATATGTCTTACATTACTCATTTGTTCATTTATGCCATTATTCATACAAAATATATAATACAAAATTACAGCCGTGTGTGACTGAATGACTCGGCTTAAGTCAAAAAAATTAAAATTAAATGCATAAATAATTTCATCTGGAGCAATTCAAAACAGCCGCAACAAAAGGGTTTATTTTTAACATCCCAAACAAAACGTCTTAATTTCAAATTCCAATGTCTAAAAGATTCATTCCTCCTGTGAGGATATTATTCGCATAAAATGAAAACACGACAATATGGGTTATCTTCAGTAAACGGAGAATTGCCGTTTGTTTTCAAATCATAAATCAACGATGATGTTTATTATCGAAACTGGGGCCGAAATAACCGAGCAATCATTTCTTCAGTAAATAAATGTTTCCTCGTTGTTTGAACAATTAAAATAAACACCATTGATAAGTTACAATATATGGTAAATATTTACAGGTAACTTTGGAATATTTTTATTAGATATGGGTACAACTCTGCGTGTTATGTTTCATTGAACATTTGGCAGGATTTTCTTCCGCCTTACAATTTTTTTATCACAAGTCCGAAGCCCATACATTTAAAACACTATTAAAACTCATATTATAAGTATTATTCAATTAAACTCACTCTGTGGGATGACTTTTTCCATAGTAGCGATGCTCCAGTTGGAAACAGAGGGCTTTGAACCTCCTAGCGTAATCAATCCACGTTCCATTTGTCATCCATTTTATGGTCGCTTCACCCTCTCCGCCTATCATCAAAAATACCGGACCCTTTTGATGCCCTTCATAGAACCGATCGTTCACGTAGTATCTCTGGAAATACAAGAACTCCATTTATAATATACCTTTCAGACTGTATTTTCAATTTCATAACAAATGGTTAAAAAAAATTATATAAATCCAACCAAAATTTAAAAAAAGTTTATATTAGGTATGATTTTGTAGTTTTTGGAACTATTTGTTATATATGGGTCTTGTATGATTAAATTATATACCGGAATCAAATTGACTACTAAATAAATTGTTACTAGACGCAGCACTGATTATAAACTAAAATTTCAATTAATTTAATTCAAGACAACAATTAGTTATACTTGTAAAGGTTAAAATAGGCACTTCCTTAATTTTAATAAATATAATAAAAAATAAAAACACTTTTACTTTGTTGGTATAACACAAATTTTTATTGTTTAATTGTTAACAATAAAAATTTGTAAGTAAAAGTGTTATTACTATATTTACAACATGTATAACGAAGTAGAAGCCTCCACCGTAAACAAAACTTCCTTAATTTGTTTGTCATATATATTGCTACCGGTTTCTGTCGTAAACCATCTTCATGCAAAACTAAAAAATATATATTCCGGATAGGTTTCAAAGTAATTAAATAACAACAAATTAAACAACATGAATTAGGTACACGTATAAATAATTACCTGTTTCCAAGTCCTCGCATCTCCCGGACTGAAGTGGTCCAAACTCTGCTCGAACCACTCGGTTCTAATGTGCGGATCACTCCGGGCGTATTGGCCAGGGAACCCCAAATTGCCCCCGACTCTCCTTCCATTGTGGAAAAACCTCCAGGAAACGATTTCCCGGCACGAACAAACGAAGACCAGGAAGAAAACAAACGATTTCATGGCTAACTGCTACTCTCTCTCGACGTCAGCGAAAGAATGCCCCGATTTCCAGCAGTTATCGGTATTTAAAGATAACCTCTTATCACCCTCAGATGAAAATCGACTTCTTTTGTGCTGATAATTGAATAAACCGCGTATTGCCAGTTGCCAATACTACTTCAGTTATACGCTAATGAAAATACGGAATTTACGAATCAAATTTTGCTACGATAATGTTTTTACTAAATAGTAATTTATTAAATGTATATAATAAACGCAGGGCAGAAAGACCCATGGTCGATAGCCCAGACAGAGACGTACTAGCACATTGTATAATAGCTCATAATGTAAACCTGTATGAAAGATATAGTGTGTGCGTTGCAGTGACGGTTCGCGGGGTTTTTTCTGGTACGGCCGACGAACAAGAGGTGGTAATACAGTTAGGCAGGGTCAGTTGCAGAGACGGCTGGCTGCGTGACAGCACCTATCTGTATTACTACCACTTTTATTTCAAAAGATTAAAGGATTATATGTTTGGCGGTCATTTAACGCTTACATTATCAAATGCATCCATTAGAATTGCTATTTAGAAGCTTTTAAACATTTTTCGTTCGGACTTCCGCGCCTTGTCGCCATCTATTGGACGGTGGCTGAACTGCTAAGTGATGTTTTTGAACAGCGCCAAAATGCTCGAACTTTATACTTATTGTCAAAGTGTTAATATTTAGCAATGGGCTATGCATGAAACGGTAGACGATTTAATCCTAAATCGAATGGTGTATAAAATAGCTGAGGAAATTTAGCGGTTTTCCTGTAATTTGCGAATGAAAATTAAGCACGACTCACTTACCGACATTTACAGTTCACTGTAACATACAAATTCAATTAAGGAGAATTTGCAATATTCTTCAATCAAATACGGGTTACAATACTTATTCCTGATTAATCATTCAACTATTTATATTGTTAATGCATTACAATAAGAGAAATATACGAGAAATCATAATATAAGTTGAGGGCTCTACCTGTTATCGTGGGGATAAACTACTTTATAATTTGTGGATGTAATAACTGTTGTAATAATTAAAGAATATTTAAAAACTTAAAAAGAATGTTGTCTCATGATTAAATAAATTCACTTGTGGATATTTACGTACTTAAATTGCAAAAACAATATTTTATAATATACACGCCTAATCCTACGCAACCCGATATACGCATAACTCGACTTAATTTATTATTAAAAACTTCTAATTTTATACGTAACAGGGACAAAACCATAAGTGTAATAATCCTGAGTAAAGCTTCAAAAATAGTGGGAATATTTAAGTATTTAAATTGCGGAAACAATGGCATTATAAAAACGCCTACTTGTAGGCAACCTAATATACTATAACTAATATTATTTTTTATTAAAAACTTCTAATTTTAAATATAATAGGGACACAATAAGTGTAATCCTTAGCAACGCTTTAAAAATATTACACTTATGATTTTGTCCCCGTAACAATTAAAATTTGAAGTTTTAAACAATAAATCATTATTAGTTATACGTGTATTGGGTTGCCTGTAAGCAGGCGTTTATATAATATAATTATTTCTGCAATTTAAATACTTTAATATTCACATTATTTCTTAAGCTTTACGGAGGATTACACTTATGGTTTTGTCCCTGTCACGTTTAAAATTGGAAGTTTTTAGTAATAAATTAATATTATGTATGCGTGTATTGCATTGTCTGTAAGTAGGCGTTTATGTAATATAATTATTTCTGCAATTTAAATACTTAAATATTCGCACTATTTTTGAAGCTTTACTGAGGATTACACTTATAGTTTGTCACTGTCACCTTTAAAATTGGAAGTTTTTTATAGTATTTATGCGTTTATCGGGTTGCCTGTGATTGGGCGGATATATTATAATGTATTGTTTCTGCAATTTAAATACAAAAATATCTACAAGTGAATTTATTTTATTATAAGATAACAGTCTTCTTAAGTTTTTAAATATTCTATTATTATTAAAACAATTATTAAATCCACAAATGAAAACGTAGTTTATCCCCACGATAACAGAGGGTACCCTCTATGAAGATTATGATTCCTCATATATTTCTCTTATTGTAATGCATTAATAATATAAGAAGTTAATTGAATAATCAGTAATAAGTATTGGGACCCGTATTTCATTGAAGAATATGGCAAATTGTTGTGCATTTAGGTTTTAAGTTACAGTGAACTGTAAATGTCGGTAAGTGTGTCGTGCTTAATTTTCATTCGCAAATTACTAGAAAACCGCTAAATTTCCTCAGCTATTTTATACACCATTCGATTTGGAATTAAATAGTCTACCGTTTCGTGTACAGCGCATTGCTGAATATTAACACTTTGATAATAAGGATAAAGTTCGAGCATTTTGGCGCTGTCCGCAATATACACTTGGCAGTTCAGCTATTGTCCGGTAGATGATGCAAAGGCGGAAAAATACGAACATAATATTTTTAAAAGCTTCTAAATTACAATTTTGGTTAAATATTTATATATTCAGGCTATTTCTGTCTTTATTACATTTATTTAATGCAGCTGTAACAAGTGAGGTTGTCTCAAATTTATTTGTATTGATCAATGACTGCGTTGACTCAATTATGCTTATAGTTTTTAATATTAAATTCTGTACCTGAAAAGCAGAAGGATGTATGTCCATTTGTAGCAAAAATAAGGTAAAGATGTATGTCTACATAAAAGGGTACAATCTTTAAGTTGCATAGTGAATTGTGTCCAGAAAAAATATTTATATTTCGTACAAATCAGTTTTTATCGTAAGCAGCGCTACACTCTATCAGCTTTTTGCGTTTCCTTAACATTTTAGTTTTGGGACATACACCCTACTGCTTCTCTGGTACAGAATTAATAATCAAAGAGGAAATAAACATCGATTTAAGCCGATTAAGTGGTAAAGGTTAAAACAAAATTCCCCCAAATAATTGACATTGGCGGAAACAGCCGCCGCCATCTTTCTTTCAGTCGTTGACATTAGGGAAGAGAAACACGCGGATTGCCGTGTGTGTTTAATATATCAATAACGTGAGTACAGTTATTAAATTATTAATTCAGGTGATTCTTTAACTCTGCTTAATATTGTCTAGTCATATTAATCTGCTTTTACTCGGATTAGCTAGTGTTTGGCTTAACAAGGTCACGGCACGTGCGGCGTGGTTTTGTTTCTTTTTCCACATTTACGTATATTCATTTTGTTGTTAACATTGCTTGATTTCCTTATTTTTTAATTGCAAAAATGTACTATTGATCTGACCACACTCTTCGAAAATAGTAGTGTTTGGTGCGTGTACCGACAGTAGTGATTGAATTGTTTGCCTCAACCTGCCGTATGTATTTGTGTGATGGTGCTTTATAACTGAACATGCACATATAATATTCTTTCGTTTAGCAATGTAAATATGCTTCTGCTTCGCTCTTAATCCTTTCACTGCGGCGTTAGGAAAACACCCGCGTGCCTGAGGTAAGGCGTTAGATTGGACTGGAATGTTAACAGCAACGGCATCTAGTGAAAACGTATAGTTACCTTTTCACAAAAAATTTGCAGTAAATTTGTTTTATTTAGAGTAAATTTGAATAGCCTTTTTTGTTAAAATATTAGCTATGATGGTTGCTTGTTTTTTTGCCGTAATTGGAACCATTTTTACAATTTATCACCTCTGGATTCTGTAGAATTTTCCATCAATGTGTAATGTGACTTAAAAAGTCCAAAGGATTCATTATTTTGAATGTCTTCTAGTTTGATGTCGATGCGCCTTAAACTCAAAATTCATTTATTCTTTTAGTTGGACAAATTTCCTTATAGATGGCGCAGAGCTGATTTTTTTTTAATATATTGTTTTGCACATATTATATTAATGGCATATGTAAAGTTAATAAAGCAGTAAAGGATGTGGATGATTAATAAAAGTTACCGCAGAGGGTAGAACCTTGGCTCAGTATTTTATTAGAACTTGTGTTTAAATTTCTTTGCTCACAATAACAAAGCTTAATGATAGAATTGTTAAACACTAACGGCAAACTTTTTTTTCATCTTTTCAGGATGGCCCCCAGATACGAGATCGCCGTGGGCCTGAACAAGGGCCACAAGACCACCAAGATCCCGTCGGGAAAGACAAAGGCAGACAAGGTGAGGCCCGCCAGGTTGAAGGGGATCCAAACCAAGCACACCAAGTTCGTGCGCGACCTGATCCGCGAGGTGTGCGGACACGCCCCGTACGAGAAGCGCGGCATGGAATTGCTGAAGGTGTCCAAGGACAAGAGGGCGCTCAAGTTCCTGAAGCGCCGCCTGGGCACGCACATCCGCGCCAAGAGGAAGCGCGAGGAGCTGTCCAACATCCTGACCCAGATGCGCAAGGCCCAGGCCCACGCCAAATAAATGTACTTTATTTTTAATGACTTTAATAAACGTTTAATAAATACATTGAAATTGATTCGTGAATTTAGAAAACTAAATTTGTAACACTGTTTTTTTAGCTTCGTACAAAATTTCTGACCCTTTAAGGCTCAAAGTTGTTTAACAGAAAAATTCAAATTTTAAAAAGGATTTATTCTTTTTTATCAAAGGAAGCAGAAAACTCAATTTTTTTGGGAAGAATTTTTGGAAAAAAATACTTATAAGTCCCATCAGGAAATAAATATCAAACAGTAGCAGTGAAATTGTTTTTTTTTTTTTGACTTGGGCATATGCCATTCAGTCACATCGAATATGTAATTTTGTATTTTTAATTTTTGGGATGAATAAATTAATAATGTCAGACGTATACACAACAACCATGGACCCGACCAAATACTTCTAGATCCCTGAAAAATCTTTCGGTTGGGCTGGGATTTGAACCCACACGGCAAGCGGTGCAACCGGCACAAGCGCTCGCCCGTACTCACTACACCAATGGACCGCTCTGCGAAATGATGTCAAAATTACTAAATAATGGAAAAATATAACGCATGACTTTAAGTAACGTTGGACACTAAAGGGTTTTAATAAGCAACATCAGATTGTGACACTGCGTTACCACTGCAGGGTTAATTATAGGATAATATAGTTGAAATGAGTGGGAGGAAGAAAAAAAGAGTGAATGAACGGATGGACGAGAGAAGACGGAGTCGGGGTAAAGATACTGGTAAGATAGGTGGGAGAAACGGATAACAATGTAAAGGAGAAAGAAATGTGTAAAGGATATACCAATAAAGGTCTTTTTTAGTAAAAAAAATTAAATAATTGCAATTTCTTGTGTATTATTACTGATCTTAAGTTACTTGAAATTTACCAAAATTAACAACTTTTAAATAACCCGTTACATCCCATGACAATTTTTTTTAAAACTAAATTTGGTGAAATAGAATACAATGCGTTCTATCAATACAAAGAGTTTGTCACTGATTCATTTTATAAAGTAAATAACAGTGCCACTAGGTGTCGCTAAAGCCCACGATGTTTCTTGTACTCGCTCGAGTACAATGGGAAGTAAGACACCCATTCGTGATGGGTAAAAATATGCTCCTCACAACGACCCAACTTAAATTTTCGGGCCTCTTCACAAATATGATTTATTAAACTAATTTTTTTAGTCCCTAACATTTCCTGAGATCTTTAGCTCCGGTAGCTGGTTCCACGTGTATTATAATTTGCATGCGCTCCTAAAAACTCAACAAAAAGTGTAATAAATTAATGAAATGCGTAAACAAAAATAAATTTAATAATAAAAAAAAGAAATGGGAAATTTATGTGTATTAAATAGTTAAACACATTTAATAAAAATCACTTCCAAACGAATATTTTAACAATAATAATTATTATCAGCCTATAACAATCATCATTCCATAACTTATCATTTTTAAAAACCATCACAAGTCACCGATATAATTAACAAAGATCTTCCTTCAATTGTATCGCGCGTTTACGGCCGACTGCTGCATTTTTTCCGATAAATTACTTGCGTCTCATATATATATAAACCTACAAATATATATTATAAGGGAATAAAAATATATCTTCCGGGTTGATTGCGGCCACTTAAAAAATTCCCAAAGAAACAATCAAACACAGCAGTGTGCGTAAGACCAATCTCGTACAAAATAGTTTTCGAGTTTTTTTTTTTGTTTTTGTTTTAGAAAATTTTTGCCAAAATGAAAAATCAGTCGTTTTTACTGGTCTGAGCGTTGTTGCCCGACGACGATAACGACGCCTCCTGGCACAGCTCGCTCTCGATCGTGCTGCTCGATCTTATTAGTTTTGGTTCCTTTTCGTCCGCGATGATCTAAAACACAAATTATTTACACGTCCAATTAAAATGTTTAATTACACTAGCCAACAAAATTGGCCTTTTTCTCTGTCCTTGGACTAGACCGGAATTTTTCGATTGCTTGGGTGTAACAAAGTACCGAAATCGCAATGAAACCCCCGAGACTTTGGTTTTGAGGTTAGGATTCGCAAAAAACCTCTTTTTTTACTTTTTTCACTATAACTTTGGAATAACGCAAGATAATTTGAATCTGAAAATACTGTTTGAAAGCTTATAAACAGGGCTACATTTGGTATATAAATGACCTTGGTAGCTTAATCAAAACCCTAATAAAAAAAAATCCGTAAAAAAACGCGTATTTTGAAACATTTTTGCGATTTCAATCGATTATAAAAAAAAAACGACGATAGATATCTCAGATCCGTTTCCCTGACCTGAAAGCTTATTAAATGGGCTACAATTTCTGTATGCCACACCTCTGTGACTTAATGAGAAGTCTTCTAAATGGGTTTTGTTTGAAAAAATCGCGAAATTTGCAATTTTTTCGCCCTTTTTCCTCTTCAAATATAAAATTCCACAACGCATTTAAAATCTGTCGTATGCATTTGAATGCCTATTAAAAAGGCTATAATTTCTACATGGCACACCTCTGTTACGTGATCAGTAGTTTTGTAAACATTAATTTGTGTTTGAAAAATATCACGAAAACTGCATTTTTTCGAATTTATTTTTCATTATTCATCAATATTTTTGAAAAACATTTACATAGCATTTTGAAATCAGTCTAAAAAATATTAAAGAATTTGTAGTTTTCGTCATAAACTGTTTATTCTCATGTTTTTATTGTCCTGAAGGGAAGATTCACATTCGCGCTGTTTTGTAAATTTCGCGATTTTTTCAAACAAAACTCATTATTTCGAAGACTTCTCATTAAGTCACAGAGGTGTGCCATACAGAAATTGTAGCCCATTTAATAAGCTTTCAGGTCAGGGAAACTGATCTGAGATATCTAGCGTCGTTTTTTTTTTATAATCGATTGAAATCGCAAAAATGTTTCAAAATACGCGATTTTTGCGGTTTTTTTACGGATTTTTTTTTATTATTAGGGTTTTGATTACGCTACCAAGGCCATTTATATACCAAATGTAGCCCTGTCTATAAGCTTTCAAGCAGTATTTTCAGATTCAAATTAACTTGCATTGTTCCAAAGTTATAGTGAAAAAAGTAAAAAAAGAGATTTTTTGCGAATCCTAACCTCAAAACCAAAGTCTCGGGGGTTTCATCGCGATTTCGGTACTTTGTTACACCCAAGCAATCAAAAAATTCCGGTCTAGTCCCAAGGACAAAATGGCTGTTGGCTAGTGTTATTATAACATTACCTGTAAGGATGAGGAGGTTGAATTAAAACACTTTTTTTACTGGTTCTGACATTATCGAGCATTATACAGTCGGTAATAGAGTGATATACTCTACCTACTCATAGATTAGACTTTTTTGACATCTTGAGTGACAGAAATCCCACTAGGTTGCCGAACAACTCTCACCATAAAAAGTAGTACTTACGAAACTTAATTTATTACGGAAATCGCACTCAAGAATCTTACCGCGTAGGTGTGTAGTTGGTTCGTCGTATCATTTAGAACGTTCTCCATGGCGGAAATCAAGAAAAATAACAAACTCTCAATAATGTGTCTATTGATGATGTCCCGTATAAATATATTGGAAGTAAACCGGTACCGACCTAACTTGCTGCAAAATTACATTTTTCTCATAGCCGTGTTGGTACTTTCAATTTTCACTAAAGATGTCAAAAAACCTAATCTATGAGAGCAAAGTGTTTTAATTCAAACTCCTTATAACAGGGTAACGGCTTCGACAATCAATCGTATTACCTGTAAGGTTTTCATGTCCTTAATGTCCGCGTGCATAAAAGCAACACTGCCTTCCGACGAAGCTAGAGAAGCCGAGAGCGGGGAAGAATGCGGGCTCAATCCTGGCGCCGTGCTCGTCCGGTCGGTCATGGTTACGTTCACCTCGTGACAGCTGCTGGTGTCCGGCGAGTGGATGGCGCGCCTGCCGGACATCTCGATTTGCTGGTAGAGCTCGAGGATCTTCTCCTCCAGCGATCTGTTTATCGAAAGCTGCGTCTGGTATTTACTTTCCATAGCCTGTAAAAAATTCCCTCAATTTAGGACGCTAATAAATCGCATTTCGTCGGCCTACAATTCTACAGTTTTGAAGTTTAATCTCTTCAGGTACAGAAACACATTTGTGCACGTTGTAAAAAATGACGAACATATTTCAAAAAAATTAGATTTAGCTCAATACTGCCATCTCATGTCAAGCTCTGAAAGCTGCTACAGTTGCACATTTCCATGCAGATACCTCCCGTCCGGTCCTACTGGCGAGATATCAATTGTTGCTTAAAGGATTTGAAACTTCAAAATTAATTTGTCCCTGAAGAGGTCAACATTAGGGATATTTTGTAAGCCGGTATTATATTTTTAGCTGTGTAGATGTTCTTTATGCATCATTGTCTGTCACCGTCAGTCACCGAATATATTAAATCATTATTGTTTAAATTAGAAATGGGGCCACGGAAAATGATACATTGAAATAGAAAATAATTGGTCAATAAACATTGTAAAAGAGTAAATATCAATGGAAATATGTGTAATCGCAGAACCTAACCTCAAATTATGTATTCCGTTTGGAAGATCGTTTACACGGCTGAAAATATAATGTCAATTAAAGCCGGTGTTATATTTATTACCACCTTTGTGAAATCCATCGTATGTCTATGAGAAATTGTGTGAGCACGGGAAGTAAATAGAATTGTCATAATATTGCATAAGCTTAAAACTATAAGGTACAAATAAATAATCAATCGTTTACCTTTAATTTCTCATAGCATTCCTCTTTTACTTCGTTCAAAACCTTCTTTTGTATGGAATTAGATTCATCGTACTGCAACAGGCTATGCTCTAGTTCCGATATCCTCGTTCGACAAGCTTCTAATGCCGTTGTTTTTGATTCCAACTGTTGTTGAAGTGCTAAAATAAAAAAAATAATTACGTACGAAACTTTAGACGACTTTTCCCTGACAATAATAAATAAATCACTTAACACTGTTACATCAAAACTACAAAACACATAAAACAATTTCCAATAAAATTTAGATTTCGGCATTCCGGATTTACAGAAAAAAAATCTGGCAGCGAACGTGTTAAATGCTGAAATTAAAAAATCTTTGTAAATTTTTTTTTTTAAATTATGTACAAAATCCAAACTTTAGATGACTTTTTCCTGAAAATAATAAATAAATCACTTGAATGCTAAAATTAAAACATCTCTGAAAAATAATTTTTTTAAATTATGTACAAAATCCCAACTTTAGATGACTTTTCTCTGAAAATAATACGAATCTCTTAGATGGAAAGAGAATAGTTTATTAGTGCATCATTAGTGCAGATTCAATTATTAAATTCCCTTCACATGATGCAAGCTTGTCAACAAACTAATGACAGCATTAATCTTGTTTGTCATCAAAAGGACCAAAATAAGGCCAGTCCGTCTTGAACCTTACAATTGACAGTATTGAGTTTGCAAATATGAAGTCCGATATTATTAAAAAGACCAACTTTTATTAGTGACTTGACCTGGCCGAACCAGCGCTAATGCTAGCATTTTAGGTGCTCAGTTACTACGCCAAAAAAAAACTATTTAGTCGTCAAAGAATTAACAATCATTAATGGAAAATAAAATTAAAAACGCACACTTTCATTTTTTACTGGCAAAAGTTTAACCCCTTAACGCACACTTTTTTAGCGTTACCGTTTAGCGCGCTCGAATTAACTCGAGTGGGTACGTTAAGGGGTTAATTCTGATTTTACTTACATTTTATTTCGTATTGGTACACATCCGTTAAGCGTAACACCTCGTGATCGGACCTTCGTTGTAGGCTCAAATCGGCCAGCCTTTCTTTGTACTTGAGGATGATCTCTCCCGCGAGCAAGAGCTCCCTATTGACTTGCACGAGTTCGGCGCGACCTTTCTCACCGGCCATCACTTGTTCCTTGGCGATCTAAAAATTTAATAGTACGACATTAAAGAGGAATACTGGTCGACAATCAATGGAAAAATTGAATTAGGTACTGTAATTGTTTTATAAATTCGAAAATTGTAATGTTTTTCTCCATTTGTGATAATTACCAGAGTTGGCGGAGATTTTCTTTAATTGTTTGATTTTTGATGGACGTGATGTGGGGATTTTAGAACAACTGTGTTGACGATTTAATTTTTTATAATAGAAATCCACTGATTATTTACTTAAGGGGAGAAATCCTTTGGAATAAAAAAAAATGGTGATGTGGCCATCATGTTACTTTCTCCGACTTGATGGTATCATAGCCATTTATATTTACGTTCTCATGGTTTATTGAAATCATATTTTAAATGTACATCGAGCGTTGCGTAAACTCGGATGAAACTGACGTCAAAATTATGAAAGATGGGAAAATTATACTTCAAATTCAAAAACTCGGTTTACTCAAAAACTAATGGGATTTCGAAAAAAACTTATTCTTTATAAGTTGTTCGTTTTAGCATTCTCTACAATTATTATTAACATAAATTTGCTGTAACTATTATCGTTTTATAATTATAAATCAAAAATAAAAAAAAAATTATAAATTTTTTTCTCGAATAAAAATGATTTTATGAAAAATGTTTTCAAGCAAAAGATGTTCATTTCTTTGTTGTCTTCAATGTTTGTTTAAATGTTTTTGTGATATTTTTCATATTTAAGAAAATTTTGGCAAAAAACAAAAAACAGTTCGGTGTACGAAATTTTACCAAAAGCTTTTCAGTTCTTCATATTATCAAATAAGACGTATGTTCAAAGTTTCATTTCAATTGTTCTATTAGTTTTTGAGATACAGCGCACACAGACACACACAAAAAAAAATTTCCAGAAATTGTTGAAATGGCATCTAGGGACCCCAAAACGGATATTTCGTAAAAAAAAAATCACGATCACAATACTTTCTCGTACTTCGTAAACTGAGAAAGTAAAAATAACGTTGCTACATTTTCGTTTTTGTTCTACACCTGTGCTCATTTTCGGGCGTCCAAAAGGTTTTCTTCCCTCAATTCCTTCATTCATAAATAACCTATTTATTTCACGTTCAATTATTTTCCACGTACTTTGAGTTTCTATAATGATGTCAGTCAGAAAAATATGTAATTTGTTTCCCGTTTTGTAATCTGAGCGAGACTCGCGTCGTGGAAAACACAAAGTTTGAAATTATAATTTTGATGTTATTCAAATCATTCACTCACCGCAACTTCAGCGTTCGCGTCTAGTAACATCGCTTCCGCAGTCTGCCACTTATTATCTAGTTCTATAACTTTGGTTTTTTCTAGGCTCAAGGCGTTCTGCAGATCCTCGTGTTTTTCCTTCAATACCCTACACTTTTCTTCTAACTCTTTACACTGGAATCAAACAATTTATATTATTATACAGCTAAACGTAACACAACACTGCAATAGTCCCTGAATACTCTCTCTGTGAATTTCACAAACATTTAGGTTTTTCGTAAGCCGATATTATATTTTCAGCTGTGTAAACGTTCTTTATGCTTCACTGTCAGTCATCGAACACTTAAAAAAAAAAAAGAGAGAAAGACCTTTATTGGCATATCAAACAATAATTATACTTCCATCAACCAAAAATTTTTTTTAATTTTTTTAAACCATTATCGTTTATTGCACAGTACTTTTTAAGATATTAAATGATTTAATTGATTGTCCGGACATTTTATCCCAATTAAAATTTCAAGTTCCTAATCGCCTTAGGCAAGAACGTTTCTGTCATTTACCTATTCCTAAAACAAATTTATTAATCAAGTCTTCTCTTTTTTCAATGTGTTCTATTTATAATAAATTAGTTGAATTGGATTTTTTCATTGATATATTTAATTTTAAGTGCGCGAAACTATGTTTTAATGTTGTATTAAATATGTTATTCATCTAGGTTTACTTATAAGTATGCATTCTTATTGTGGTTGTTTCATTTTTTTTAACCCTTTCGGCCCTGGTGGTGGCAATTGCCACCGCAACATTTACATGTCTCTACTTACTATGACAATCCATATTTTTGCTGTTTATCACTAGATGTCACTCAAAAAAGCCTCACTAATTAATTCTTATACTAATTATTCAAATCAGTTCAAATTTAGTATTTATGGTCTTAGAAGCTCCCCACCAATAATAATTAACAAAAAATTTTTTTTTTCAAATTTAAAAATCCAGGTTAAACATTTAGATTTTTACAATCTGTTATTAGAAGTTTATTACGTTGGTTGTATTTATAAATAAATAAATTAGAAATGGAGCCTCGGAAGATGATTGATAAGAAATTTGTTAACCTTCCAAGCCAGATGCCAACTCTGTGAGACCCGGTGCGCAAATAAACGTTTGTCAATTTTCGGCAAATTGTTTTTTCGAATTGTTCAGCCGAGCACCTTAATAATGTGTTCTTTAGTTCACGTTTAGAAAACGAAGAGTGTGTTTGATCTTTTAGATATTTGAAATTAAAAAATAAAATTTAGCAAATTTTATTAGTAGGAAGTCTCCGAGAACCAGCACCCGCTTCGGTGTCAAGATTTAGGACGCCCGGCCTGGAAGGTTAATAAACACCGTGAAAGAGTAAACGTCAATTAAAACATGTGTAACGTAATTGCAGAACCTAACCTCAAATTATGCATTCTGTTTACCATTTGAAAGATCGTTCACACAGCCAAAAATATAATAGCAGTGTTATGTCAATTCAAACCAGAGTTATATTTTCTGAAATTTACTGTCTTATGATAAGGCGTGCAATAATGTGATTACTTACCTTCGTTTCCCAATAATTAGCTGTATCCAACGCAGCCTTCTCCCTGACGTGCTTGTCTTTTCTATATATATTTATTTCTATTTTTAGTTCGTCGATGTTGTTCTCTTGAAGTTTCACTTGATCAGTCTGAAAATGAATGGAACAATAATAACTCATTGTTGTATGTCCTGCTAAGGTTTATATAAAATAAAATGTCTTTAACACGTTGAGTGCCACAATGTATTTAAAAAAAAAAACTCAGGAGGCCGTTATTTTTTTATCGCAATAATTGATGAATAGATTCCAGGAGACGAAAGTGGCATCACACGGCAAATTTGCTCCGTGGAACGTGTGAAACCACGTATGTCTCAAAAGTGCGTGAGACCGTGTTAGCACCGTGCGGCACTCAACGTGTTAACGAGGTACTTTCTTAGTATTTTATTATTTACTTCGGTACCGGTTTCAGCTAGGCGCGATCTTCAGGTGAAATTGTAATATACAATCTATTTCATATTTATGTGTTAAATATAAACACTAGACATATAATTAACGCATAAATATAAAATAGATTGTATATTACAGTTTCACCTGAAAATGGCACATAGCTAAAACCGGTAGTGAAGTAAATAATGAAATACTAATGAAGTACCTGTATAAACACATTTCATTTTTTATTAAAAAAAATCTCTAGAGTGCCATGATTTTTTATTTTTTAAAATTTGGTTTGGCACACGTGTTAGGAATTGACATATAAAGCACGTCAGATCTTTCTAAAACTCACAATTATTCCGTGGTCAGTAACTAGCAAAAAAACGTTTTTAGTTGAAAGTTATTTCCGAAATTGGGCTGAAGTGGACGAAAATTGGGAGTATTCATTCGACACACCTTTAGTAGAGTTTCAGGAAGAATTTAGAAATACCTTATCACGATCTGTTATATTATTTCATGAAACGGGTAGTATTCTCAGTAAACCACTAAGATGCTATTAACACAGCCCAAGAAATTTTGAATGATGACTACGACTTCTCGTCTGTCACAGCAAATTAATTCATCAGCAGGAACATGCCACAAGTAACATAACCTCAATATGTGTTACCAACTTAAATTTTTAAAAATAAAAAATCATGGCACACTTGAGGTTTTTTTTTAAATGAACAAACGTTAACTCCTTGATGTAAAAACAAAAAATATTACCAAAGCTGAATTGTGTTCTTGCAGAACCTTATTTCTAGTGACATCGGTGAAGAGAGTCCTGTTTCGGATTGCGTGTGTTTCTCTTCGATGCCTTTCGAACAACAGTTGTTGATGTAATAGCTGCAGTTGATCCTTCATATACTTGATGCCGGACTTCTCGTTCACCTGACAAGCCACGTGAATATACCTGAAAATAGTAATAATGCAGTGAATCCTTTTTTTATTAGTATTTAGCTAGATTTTTATACACATGTTTCGGCGAGCGCTCGTGCCGGCTACACCGCGGCCGTGTGGGTTCGATTCCCATCCCGGGCGAAAGATTTTTCGGTTTCGAGAAGTATTCATTCGGGTCCGTGGTTGTTGTATACGTCTTTCATTGTTCATTTATTCATTTAATCATTGAATTTATAAGTTATACATATATATCTGTGATGATGGCTAATGGTCATAGAACCAAGGCCAGGCGTAAAGTCGAAAAAAAAATACACATGTTTCATAGGTATTGGAAAATTGCCAAATCAAAACAATTACTTTCCGATCAAAGAAATGAAGTACTGCAGTTTTTGTTTCAGAGAATGAAAAACGGAAAGAAATTAAGTTAAAGTTTCTCGATGTATGTTTTCAGAATTTGTCAAAAAAACTATACCACCAACTAAATCAAATGCAGCCATGGGCGCAAGAAGTCCAGAAATTTAAGCGAAATACTATGTTAAATTTTGGCACTTTTCGGATAATTTGAAAGCGGCACATTTTGTTTCAAAGAATCAAAAATGGGAAGAGGTTGAGTTAAAGTTTCTCGATGCATGTTTTTAGAATTTAGCAAAAAACTATATCACCAAATAAATAAAATGTAACCAAGGCTGCAAGAAATTTAAAGAAAATTCATTGTTAAATTTTGACGCTTTTCGGTTAATTTGAGAACAGCATAGTGGTTGAAAAAATATTCCACATTGCCAAAAACATCCAAAGATGCTGTTAATTTATGGAATTATTGGTGTTATTCTGAGCAGAAATGTGGGCGTGAAAAATGTTATTTGGTAACATCGATATAGTTCATCCATTGAGAGCTGACGGTGACTCATGCATTTTTGACTAAGAATTGCTTTGCATTTTATATCTATCTTTTTCTATCATGTACGAAACAGTATGAAATAAAAGACGAAACGTGTGTAAACGTAGGTCTAAGCTCACGCATGACTCCTGCATCGCATTGGCACGCTTCATATAAACACACAAAACATGCGAGCGCTACGTCAAATAACATAACGGTAAAAAGTTTGCGCGAGAATTTTTAAATATCTCGCCAATGAAAATCAGCGCGGCACCAAATTTTCTTACGGACATACGTTTACTTAAATCTTGATTCATGCGATTTTAAGCGATGAGTCACAGGCAGCTCTCAGCGGCACGACTATAGGTGTTATGAATTTACAATTCTGTACACAATGTCTGTCGACTAACATCGATGTATATTAACATTTTCGATGTTAAGCAACACTCGTCAAAACGAGATTGTCAATGGTGATATTTTTTGAGGTTATTTCGTGGTTTATGTTTTTCAATAACAAAAAAATTAAATTAATTATTAATTAATTATTCCAATATTCTTATACATGCTCTATGAAACACTAGTTTTTTTTTTAAATCCTCAAAAACTTATTATTAATCATCAATCAATAATATACATGAAGTTGGTCGCGCTGCAGATGTTGCACTGTTGCCAATTTGTGTACATGGGGTTGTTCAGAATACAGTTTTTAACAGCGCTGTTCTATTTTACATAACATTGCAATCTCAATAACATCGTTGTAAATAACAGCATTATATGTCATGTAAAAAAAAACAAATACGAAAAAATTTTACTTTACCTATCTAAAATCTCAAGAAATGAAGCTGGAGAAGCGGAAATTTAGAGTACAAATAACCCGTTGGTAATGCACCAATCTCATTAATTTGTAATAAACAAATGCTGTTTTTTTGATTAAAAAAAGGAAGGTTGATGGGATTTCGGGTTAAGGAGAGTGAATAATATTAGGGAAATTGGCGTAAGCTACTTGGCTATTCTGCCACAACCGATTCTTTGTAATAAATTCATATATTGATATGAAAGGACAACCACTAGACAACCATGGACCCGTACGGCCATTTTTCATTCAGAAAAAGTGACTGCCCGGATGGGATTCGAACCCACGACCACGAGGCCCAGAAGCAGGAGCGCTACCCACTAGGCCACCGCGGCCCCCCAAACAAATGCTGTTAATTTATGAAATTGCGCAGTGTACAAAAAAAAAATACGAAAAAACTCTACTCTACCTATCTAAAATATCATTAAACGAAGCCGGGGTGCACTTCTCCTGGAACAGGTTGTAGGGCGCCGGACTGGGCGCGGGGCTCGGCTTGACGTCCGAGTTCTCCAGGGACGGGAAGATGCTGAGGAACAGGTGCTCGTACGGCATCGGCCAGAAATTTTCGGTCTGCGTCTCGGCGGCGCAGTACTCTTTCCTCAGATCGAGGCCGTCGTAGCCGTTCATGTGCCTCTCCTGGACCTCCTGGTTCTCCTCGTCGTTCTCCTCCAGGGTTTTGTTATTGATGCTGTCTTTCGAAGCGATTATCACCTCCTTCTTCATCTCGGGGCACGAGTTCGCCCGTCGCACCGTCATATTAGTTGAAACCGTAGCTGTAACGAGTACATACAAATTAATTTGTCGGTCGGAGTGGGTCAGTGGTGGTTCGTAAATTTTCATATTGTCAAATGTCAATAAATAATCACTGAACGTACTTATTGGAATAAAAAAATGATAGATGGCGCTGACGATATTCTAGATGTAATTTTAAGGTTATTTTTTGCTTCCCGTCAAATGTGAATGAATAATCACTGAAATTGGAATAAAAAATGATAGATGGCGCCGACGATACTCTAGACTTTAAAAGGGTCGTCCTACATATAGAACAAGGTGAACAGGTATTGTCCAATAGGTGACTAAAATACTTTGTCATTGAAGACCTTCCGTAGAAGGAGAATTTGATTGAACTGGTACTTTAAAATGGCAAATTTGAATTCCAGTAAATAGCAAATATATTTCTTCGCCGCTTTTTCTCTCCATGTATTGAGAGTAGTTCCTTAACACGTTCGCTGCTGACTCGGTCCATATGACCGAGACACTTTTTTGCAAATTCCTGCTCTATGAATATGAATTTTGAAAAATAGCTCACACGCGCCCTTACTACACATATAAATATACCTTAGCGCACAATCGCTTGGAGGGTAATTTTTTTGACCAATGTGAAAAATCAGTTGGCCCGAACGTAATAAATCTGGAATTGCTCCGGCAGCGAACGTGTTAAAGACTTATTTTTGCAAATTCGGTGTTTTAACGATCAATGTATTACAAGAGCGAAAAGATTGCGCAACTCGATCACTTACAGTTTCTAGGACTGCTGCCTGTGGATATGTCGAATTGTTCCCCGTCCGGGCCGCACTGGCTGTGGTACCTCAGCCGTTTGAACTTCTCGCGAAAGTCAGACATTTGCTTAGAGTTCGGCATGTGCAGACCGCCGGAGGTGCAGGGCGACCCGTGCTCGCAATCCTCCATTTCCTCCTCGTTGGTCCTGCAACCGTCAATGTCATGAAGCACGCTGTCACACTGTCTCAACCCGGGATGCTTGTGGATGTCCCCTCCTAGCCTGACGATAGCCAGGACCTCCTCATCCTCCTGGCTTACCGGGGAGTCCAACCTGTGGAGGGGCAGGGGGCTGCTCGGCATGCTGTCGTCCATCGAGCTGGTGTTGGGAATTATCCGCAGCGGGCTGGTCGGCGGTAAATTGGGAAGCCTCTTGGCGTCGCCGTCGCCGATCTAGAAACATTACGGGGCGGGGGTGAGAATTCGTGCCCGGCGAGAGAGAGAGAGAGAGAGAGTTACGTTCGAAAGCCCCAAAAACAAGCGCTTACTTGTGATCTGTCTTGTATGAGCTTTTGCAGCTTTTGATTGGCGTACGAGTTCCTCTTATGCAACCCGAAAGCGGATGTGTGTTGTGTGTCTGATGAGAAATTGAATGACGAGGCGTCTTTGCGCATGGGCGACGATGGCTGAGAGTGTGTTGGTGTCGTGTTGGCCGAGCCCACCGACCAGCTCCGAGCGCTGAACGTGTTCAACGCTCTGGCCACCGTCGTGTGCTGCGGGTACTGTCTGTTAGAGAGCAACCGTACATCCTGTAAAGCCCACAACAGAAGCAGAGGTGATGATAATGGAATGATAAAATATGTACAGTAAATCATTTTATAAGGAGTCAATAGGGATAAAACAACGTAATAGTAAATGGAGGAATGATAAGTTTTCTTTACACTATATAATATGTACATACGCTATTAGACATTTACCGTAACCCTTTAATAGTGCTATTTACACTCTGTTCCATTTTTATTTTTAACTAAGTTGGCTCTGTTAGGGTGACAGTTTTGTTGGCCACTGTAAAGAGTCACTAGACTCGAAAAAAATGGGTTATATTTGAAAAAAGTGAGGTTATATTTTATGCAAATTAGAAACAACATTACTTGTTGCAGAAAGCATTAGATAAATACAATAATTTGCTTGCAGATTAACGAACAGGCTGAATATTCATATATTCAGGCTACATTTCCTTTTATTGTATTTATATTTTATGCGTTTGTCAGAATTTTCAACTGTCAACATTTTTATTTCGATTTACGCTGAATGTTGGTATTTGATGAACGCTGCTTTTGTAACCTCCATTTCGGCGGCAACTTCAACACTTGTTTCCAACACCAATCAGTCTAATTTGTACGACTGGTAAAATGGCGACCGCTGGGAGTTTACTGCCAACTGTTGGTGAATTTTCCGATGAACGCACTGTCAATCGTGGACAAGTTCGTCCAGCGGTCGCCATTTTCCCAAGCGTACAAATTAGAACGATTGGTGTTGGAATTAAGCGTTGGAGTTGTCAAAGTCATGGAGATTGCCAAGTCTTATGAATATAAAACTACAATTTATCATAATAAAACACTTTTAACTTTGTTTTGTATAACTTATACATTATAACAAAGTTAAAAGTGTTTTATTATAATATTTAAAATGTATAACGAAGTACAAGCCTCTAGCATAAACAATACAATTTATCACTTAACTGAAAGTGAAAAAATGCGCGAATTCCTGATAATTAACCACTTCGCCCATGCTGCTTTGATTTAATCCCAGGTTTGATGAAAAATTACTTCTTTGTTGTTGTTAACTTTTTCTACGAAATATGATTTTACTGTCACAAACTTTCCCATTTATGCAAAAAAATATGAAAAAAATATTCCATAGATGGCGCGTAATTTTTTTGAACAATGTTTTTGTTTTCATTTTTTGCTTGTTGCCGCATGTGGCGAACCTGGGCGTGAAGAGGTTAAGAAAGTAAACGCTTTCGTGTAAATAGTTTAATTTAAAATATATTAAAAGTAAACAAACAAAGCACTGCAATAAAAATGGCCGAAGTAGCGTTCATCAAATAGCAACATTCAGTGTAACTGAAAATTAACATGTTGACAGTTGAAAATTCTGACGAACGCGTCCATTAGCACACTTGAATGATTGAAGCAATAATTTAATTAATTTAATATATGAATTAGGCAACGTTGTCAGAAATCTGACATTTAATAATGTTTTCACTGTCAGGTAATTTTTGTCGGTAATCATGTGTTTAAATCTTTATAAAATGAAACCACAGCCTTCTTAGTTAAAAATAAAAATGGAACAAAGTGTATATTAGAATATACAGTTTAATAAAATAACCAAAATCATACACAATGTACACCAAGCTCCAAATGTATATCAAAAGGATTTTGTTATCACCAAACCTTAGGATAAGAAATTCGCAGTTTCAAATGCTCAATTTAAAAATGGCTGAAAAACTTACATTCAATATGCTTTCCAAAAGGCTTTTTATATAATATGAGTTACTACAAGGAAAATGTTTATTTCACGATATTACTTTACGCAAAAGAGATGAAACATCTATAAATTTTATCTTTAAGAAAAAGCTTGTAAAATTTCACGTAATTTGATACCCAACATGCCATATTTAACTTTAAAAATAAACGAGTTAATGAGAAAACAAAATTTTCACGGGCAACTAGATCGAGTTTTCAAAATAATGAAACAAAATTTTCATGGGCGACTCGATCGAGTTTTCAAAATAATATAAAACCGTAACCAGTTGAGGTAAATGCATGCGGTTTTCACTAAACTATTTAAAATATATCTTCCTACTGATTAAATAAATTATTGTAAAACATTAATTAAGTCATATCTGTTTAGTTTTTGTTTTTTAATGTAACGCCAATAAAATTTCAAGTAATTTGATACCCAACATGACATATTTATCTTTAACGAGAAATGAAGAAAACAAAATTTTCATGGGTGACTAGATCGAGTTTTCAAAATGATATAAAATCGTAACCGGTTGAGGTAAATACATGCAGTTTTCGCTAAAATATTTAAAATATTTTTTTCCTGCTAAAATTCTACACTAATTAATAACAACTAAATATAATTTATTTTTTTTTATATCGGTAGGTTTGCCGAGTTGCATGTCCAATGACGGGAAATTTTGAGAAGAATTCAGTGTCGTTTGTAAAAGTGTCAAAAAACGGTGTTGCAGATTTTGTTTTGTTTTGACGGATATTGGCGTGGCTGCCAAATTTTGAATTATTTTTGAAATTTTTATTTCGCTTATTATTTCTTTAAATACAATACATTTCATTTTATTGTATTTATCTAATGCTTTCTGCAACAAGTGAGGTTAATCCCAATTTGTTTATTATTTCTTTGTAAATTGAAGAATTTTATTAATTTTTAATCGCGTATACTTCATTTGTTATCTAAAAAAGTTGGGTGTCTAATAAAAGGAAATTTTATGTAAAATCCAGTGATTCACTGTTGAAGTTTAAATTGAAACGAAGGGTGGTGGGTGGGCCCTATCCTACAATCCAATCAGTTGAACATCAGCAACTGATTTTACAAAGAAACCATGTAAAAAAAATCAACAAATTGGGAATAACCTTACTTGTTGCAGAAAGAATTAAACATTTCGTTTTATTGTATTTGTAAAAAAATCATTGACAATTTGAATAATTTTTCAGTTATTTATTTACTCATGTGAAACTTTTGTTTTTGGTTTTACTAGTTGGATGGTAGGATAGGGCCCACCCACCGCCCTTTGTTTCATTTGAAACTCAAAGTATAAACACTGTTTTCTGGTGATTTGCATTAATTTCTTTAATAAATGACAAAAAAAAGAAACATTAAACTAAAACAGTGTTTGCTGTTTAAGTTTAAATTGAAGCGAAGGGTGGTGGGTGGGTCCTATCCTACAATCCAATTAGTTGAACATCAGCAACTGATTTTACAAAGAAACCAATTTAAAAAAAAAATCATTGACAATTGTTTAACTTTTTCATTGATTTCTCGAGATTTTCGCAAAAATCAGGTTTCTTGCGGTTACAGCGCCATCTATCACGAATCGAAAAAATGTTTCGGATAAACAAATCAACAGCGCACTGTTTTTGTTTAATTTCATGACAACCATTATTTTCGTGAAAATTATCATTTTTTTGGGGTTTTTATGAACGCTAAAAAATAAATAATAGGACAGCAAATTTTATTACAGTTATTCTTGTATTTATCATCCCTGTAATTGTCCCGAGGGTCTGTTGGATTATTGATTGTTAAATAAATAAACTAGTTAATACTAATATTACAAATTTCTATAGATTCTCCCACCATTTAACCAGCGTTAATTTAAAATCCCAAGTAAATATATTTTAATACGGAAGAAAGCTTCAAGCCGAACGGCACGGATGACACCGCCTTACCTTGATAGGCGTGGTTTCGGGCGTGGCTTCGATAGCTGCCTCCGGCGGCGAGGTCCCCTCCTGCGACTGCATCACCACATTGGAAACCAAGCTTTGCCCAGCTCCCTGTGTACACAAGCCATGCCAAGTTCTGTGTTAGTATTTAAAACAATCGACCCACTATACGAGGGAGGAACAAGCGACATTATTACGTATCGTGAAAACAAGCCGACGACGAGCCTGATACCTGTTAATGGATATTAATGCCGGGAGACTTGAGCTTTGAGATTGAATTACCTGGTGCGACAGCGGTATCACCGTCGGCACGGTCGCCTCCGTTATCGGCGGGGTCTGGCTGTGCATTATCATCTGCAGTGGGTTGAAGAAGTCGTTCTCGTACATGAGGCCCGGCGCCGGGGTCACCTTCAAGAACTGGTACGGAGACTCTGAAAGGTCGACAAATAAATTCGAGACAATGCATTAACCCATTGCTACATAGTGTGCCGTATAAAATGTTATTTTGGATTTTATTATTTTATGTCTAGCAATCCTTTGTGGCACATTCAATATTTCGTATACTAAAAATGATGTGAATAAAGTTCTGCTTTTGTAATGAATTTATAAATTAATGTAATTCAAAAATATAAAGAAAAATGGAATTCAATAAAAAACAAACTCAGGCATTAATGGGTTAAAGTTGTATTTAACAACAACAAAAAAATCATTTTTTTAACTTGATTCCCATTGATCACTTGATGAAACATGATTTAATATTTAAAAAACGATTAAATTTAAGAAAAATCACTTGGTATATTTCACTTATCAAATTATATAGCTATTATTAACTAGGGAAATATGAATAGTATATTTCCCGAGGTTGGCTAGTTACGAGGGATGTATAGACAACCAAGGGAAATGTATTCATATTTCCCGTGTTGCAATCAACAGTTTTTTTCTGATTGAAAGAATATTGTTCTGTAAATGGGAAAATATTGGATTGTAAATTTTTGAATTTATCGGATTGGTAACGTTGCTAAGGGCCTTGTTTGTAAATATCATAGTTGACTGGTTTGATTTGTTTTGTTGTTTCATAAATTGGTGAAATGTCAAACTATGTGTTTACGCAAGCGACGAAAGACCGTGAATGTTTGGTTCCGGTAAAATCCAAAGCTGTAAAATCCATAAAGGATACCTTCCTAAGAAATCGGAGGTGTTGTCCCGAGAGCAATTAAAACAATTCTTGCGAGAAGCTCCTAATGACAATTGTTTGATGTCTATATTTCCCTAGGGAAATATGAGCACTTCATATTTCCCTAGGGAAATATAAGTGTGTTATGACATATCGTAACTAAGGCAATATCACTCAATATTGTTTCAATCAGAAAAAAAATCATTTTTTTAACTTGATTCCCATTGATCACTTGATGAAACATGATTTAATATTTAAAAAACGATTAAATTTAAGAAAAATCACATGGTATATGTCACTTGTCAAATTATAAATACTTTAATTGTTAAAATTTAACCATGGTTTATTATTTTTATTGTCACAAGAAACGGGACCATGGTTTATTATTTTTATTGTCAATTTTACATTAAAAACATCGACAGCTGCACTTTAATCCCAACGATATGTGTTGCCTATAAACACCAACCGGTTGAATCACATTGAAATGACTAAATAAAGGAAAAATTTACCGACTTTAAAGTACCGTCGGGCATTAAAGGGTTAAATATTTGATGTACACTACATGGGGGTGGGAGAGGCGGCGGTTTGAAATACCTAGGGTCGTAGAGCTCGTCGTTCCGGACCTCGATCTGTAGGAGCTCGGGGCGAAGCACGTGTCGTGCGAGAAGCGATCTTTGAGATCTAACGAGTAACGTTCGCACTCCATGACTACATCGTGTGCTTCCATTTTTTTCCATCTGCAATAACGTTAATTTCAATTAAAAACTATAATACGTGCAAAGTATACCGTGAGATCAAAGGGTCTAAAAACAGTTAGCAGCCCTTAAAACATAAGGCAACTGACAGAAGTTCAGTGGAGTGACTGAGAATGGGAATTTTGGCACGGAAAATCCTGAAATTTAAATTATGAATCCTAAATGGGTAATCTTCCAGTGACTGATACTAAACAATACGCATGCACGAAAATGATGCGGACGATATGGTATGTTGTCACGTGTCCCTATTTTAATCGGGGTATTTTCAGTCAATTTAATTTAAAATAATTTGTTGCTTATACTTAGGTTAGGCTTAAGCTATAGTGAGACAAGAAATCCGGCAATGTCGCAAATATTGGTCTGAAGTTGTTGCGTTTACTTCAGTCCTTTCATTAGTATCAATCACTGGACGGTTACCCCTAAATGTATTATTAATAGTGACGATCAGTTTTTAAAATACCTCGTAATGTTTAAAATAGGCAAAAATACACAGTACTATTTTTAAAACAAGTAACCTCAAAATGCCAAAATTAACAAAATGTACGCATCACTGCATCGGAGAATTCCAAACAACTTGAATTTTCATAGGGATTTTCAGAAAATGTGCTGCCAACCATTTTCAACTTTCTGATCTCACCGCACTGCCGGTTATACAGGGTGTTACAAATTTGATGCATTAGCATTGCTATCTCGGTGACTATAAGAGATGGAAAGCTGGTTAAATTAAGGAAAAGTTGCGTATTTGAATGCTGGATAATTTGTTAAAAAGAAATTTAAAATATTCCCACCACTTCCGGAGATATTAAAAAAAAAACGAAAAAGTAAATTTTGGTTTTTACTTTTTTACGTGAAAAACCAAACTTTCTAAGCCACTTTCGTATGCTCTTCCAGAAAATAAATTTATCTTTTAAACACGACGTTTCGTTATTTAGCTACACATCAATTTTATTTTATTTAAATACAGAACTGGAGTAGCTTTTCACCTTCCAAAACCAATGATGTGTCACACTTGTCACAAAATTGTTTGCTGTAGGGGTTATTTGAAGTTTTTAAAAATTTTTAGAAAAACAGGCTTAACCCAGATATGCCTGCAATCTCTAGATGTAGGACGACTATTTTAAAGTTCTTCTTAAAATTTTACCTAGAATATCGTCAGCGCCATCTATCATTTTTTTATTAAAATAAGTACGTTCATCAACATTTGACAGGAAGCGAAAAATAACCTCTCCGTGTTCTTAAATCTTAATTACTTTCCTTTAATTTAAATCTTGGGCAAACGTGGGTCAAGTCGCTTAAATACAGACCAGAATTTCTTATTTAATTTTTGAGTGGCTTTTCACTCCCCCGAAACTAATTACGTGTCACAAATGTCAAAAGTCGCTTAACCCCTTCACGCCCAGGTTCGCCACATGTGGCAACAAGCGAAAAATTAAAACAAAAACATTGTACAAAAAAAATTGTTTGCTGTAGGAGTTATTTGAAGTTTAAAAAAAAAAGTGGCAAACATAATAATCGCTCACCAACATGATTAGCTACTTTAAAATACACAGGACAAACAAGTATATAATTTTAATCTTAATTAGCGCTGATAAAACTCATTTGCCGGTCTCGATGACTCATGACTTTTGTAACGATGTTGATTTACGGCTTATTGTTATGTTCATTATGAAAATGTGACTTCATTGCTAAAATCAGCAATCAGCTTACTTGTTTTTTTTTTGCTTCGGCGTTAAGTACTACCGGTTATGTATTCTAACGCTTATAATAAATAAATGAAAATGAATGCACGGTGCTAAACTTATTTGTTGATTTTAATATTTCTTGAATTGAGGCGCTGATTTCATAAATAGCATACGTCCAAAATTGTAGAAATCAACAGTTTCGTGGAATCTGGTAGAGTGGATCAGATGGTGGATGTAGTTCATTTTAAAACCACACACGTACACAGTTACAACGCTTTAAATTCTAAGGTGCGAGCCACAGAAATTTGTTTCCGAGTTGGCCATGCCTGAGAGAGAGAGAGAAACATAACAGTCATGTCAGGGATTAATTCATTTTTTTAAATCTCATGACGTAATAATATGCGACATACCTAATTTATCTCACAGCCAACTCTGAAACAAAATTTTGTGGCTCACACGATATTTATTTTATTGTTTATTGCAACATTGTTCACGTCCAGTTGCTTTTCTTTGTTTTTTCTGAATACAAGTAAATAATTAGTCACTTAATACTATCAGTTATCTATGATAAGTAATAAAAATAATTGTGAAAATAGATGTTACCAGTTTCTCAGTAGTTTATTGTACTCGAGATACATCGATATACAACAGGTCATCGACCGAGGTCTTTCAGCCACCAGTTTTTCAATTTTCTCTAAACATAATTTTTGGACAAATGCTGTGTATGAAATCAAAGCCTCAATTGTATAGTTTTTTTTATGATCCCTTTCACCACTTTAAACTTTTCTCGATTCATTACATTAGTGGTCTCCAATCTTTTTTTATCGCAAGCATTCTGTATTCTTCTATAATGACAAGTAATTGTCAAAACACGTGTCATATACGCAACAAGAATTTTAAGGGGTAACACCACCATAAGATTTTGGAAAACTCGTTTTTTTTCTGTTGCTTAAACAATATTTCAGGGTCTTATAAACAATATCCAGTTGGTCCTATAGTGAGAAAATTCCTTAGGGTTCCTCAGGAGTGCACCAAAGTGCGCGAATGCTGAAAGGATTTACGCGATGTACGCATTTTTTTCGAAACCACTTTTTTCAAACTCAAATGACAGATTATTTGAACTGATTTCAAATTTTGACAGTAGCTTCACAATAACATTCTTTATGGAAGTACGTAGCAGTTTTTTTTGTTATTTAACGCATACTTTTTTTTTTATAAACAATTGACCGCTTATTGTTTGGCCAAAAATCGATACATTTTTCAAATGTGCACCATTTCTACAAAATTTGATTTAGAAAAAACTTCCATAGCTAATGGTAACTGAATTACAAAAAAAAATGTATTACACTTTATGAGAAATCCGTCCTTCCGTTTAGAAGTTTAACAAAAAAAACGGCGATTTTAAAGATTGGCTCTGTCGCCGCCATTTTGCATTAAAATGATAATACAAATGTTTCGTTTCATATCTCAATAGGTGTTAAATAAACCCACTAAAAATAAATCATATTCCTTTTTCCATACTCCCAAAATAAATCGTCAAAGTTAGGCTTGTTTTTCGGCCGTTAGAGTGGTGTTACCCCTTAAGAAAACTATTTTTTGCGGGACTAATTATGCACATTCCGCACTTGTATAATAAATAACTATTAAAACAATTAACCTCAAAAACTACAAAATGTCAAAATAAATACTGGAGAATTCTAGACAGTCAACATAATATCACTTGAATTATTATCCCTATTTTCAGAAACAGTGCTGCCAACTATTTTCGACTTTTTGATCCCAAGATACATATTAATAATAATAATCGTCTTTATTGTCCATAACAACACAAAACAAAGGGCGAAGTGAAACACAAGTTTTGAAGCTTAAATTTTCGAAGGACCATGAGGTCGACGGTCAGTTCGATTAAATACAATGATTACTTAACTATTCAACTCCGTAATAAAAATAGTTTAACGTACCTTTCAGTCGTTGTTTCAAAGTCTTTTGAGTTTGTTACCAATAACGGATGCATTTGTACTGTTTGTAACATTGGCTGCAATCAATAAAAAAAAAAATGATCGGTAACCGTGTAAACGGGCGAGGGGTTAAAATTACCGACCCTTATCGTGTGCTTGAAGATGGGCGACACATCCTTGTTCCTGTAGTGCTCACGAAGAAATGTGAGAAAGTTGCACGGGTACATCCCGTAAAGCCGTTGAAATAGTGCGTAGAGGCCGACCTGCATATGGACCATTTGTTCCTCCACCAATTTTCCGGGATTGTTGCAATTCCACGCGGCCAAACGACTATAATAAATAAACGCACATGCCGAATAATTATACATTTTACTTGAACAGATGAAAAAATATTTTTGGCTGCGGCAGCATTCTGAACTTGTGAGCTTTCTAACGTGAGGCAAAGAGAGAGAGGTGAACGCGTCTTGATGACTGTTATTGAATTATGTTTTAACCATTAAAACAGTGAATTTTTCAATTGCATTCAATTATAGATTACCACACTTCACAATTTGAACACTTTTTCTTGAATAGAATACATTTTTAATAAAAAATCTTATGAAATATTCAATAAGTTTGACAGAAGCCAACAAATCAACAGCGCACCGTTTTTGTTTAATTTCATGGCAACTATTATTTTCGTGAACATTTTTATTTTATCATTTTTTTAGGATTTTTATGAATGCTAAAAAATAAATAATAGCATGACTGCATGCAGGAATTTTTACTCTCCAAAACATTTATTTACATGTTTCCTCTAAAATGATCATGGAAGATAATATTCCAATATAAAGAAATTAACATTGAAAATCCTATGTTCCGTTTTGTTCCACTACACCCGGTATACCAAAAGTGCTAAATAAACATATTATTATTATATATTTATCACTGAAATACTCTTGGACCTTCTCCCATAGCCTCACCTCTGATTTTTTAAGAACTGCCCCCGGCTACAAAGAGAGTCGTAATAACAATTCACTATTTATTTTTTGTTGCATTTTTTAGGAAGAAATTTTTGTACGCACCTGAAAATCTCGAAGACCTCTTGCAAGAAAGGTTTCATGAAAGCCGGTATGCATGGCAAGAGAACGATAAGCACTAGCAAAGCACTCAGCAAGGGTAGAATGTCGCTCTCGTTCTGAAAATAAAAAACGCCGTTCATTTCGGTCCGTCGTATTTTCAATTTTAGTAAAGACACAATTAGAAACACTGAATAAAACACTTACTATCAGTGTTTCTATAATGAATTACCACGCAGTAGTAACGGTCGCAACCATCACCATGAATAAAGACACAATTCTTACCTTTAACAGTTTCAGTATGTCCTTGAAGAGGGTGTGCTGCGTGATCTTGTAAAGCCATGTCGGGTGTTTCCTGACCACGTGACCGAGCAGGGTCAGCGCTTGTACTTTAGTGTCGTTCTTCGATCCCCGCATCGAATCAAGCAACCTAAATAAATACACAAAATAAATCTTAATTTTAAGATGATAATTTTTTACACGTTTTATTGATTTCTATCTGCATACTTGGTAAAATATCTCAAGTATTTTAAGTTTAACATTTCATTGATAATTTTTTTTTTTTACTTAAGCTTTCGTCATTCAGTCACGACCTATTCCTTAAAACTAATTGAAAACGTTACACTTGATAATGATTGTGATGAATTTCCATTTTCCTTTCAATGAATGCACTGCACCGAAGTGACTAAAGTAGGCCGAAAACGATCCATATACTCTGTTCACATTTTATTCTCGCCGCAGTAAGCTTTGTTAGGGTGATATTTTTGTTGGTAGTAAAAAAGTTACCAACAATTTGGTTACGTCATTGCATTTTTTTGGTTATGTGTAGTGGAATGTTGCATTTTGTAATATCCCTCATTCACATGACAACGTTTTATTGAAATTATAGGTTAACAACATACTAATCATTACTATCAAAAGTGCAAAATGCCAATATAAGGACAAAAGAACACCCTGACTATGGGGAAAATAAAATGTGAACAGAATATAATTATGAACAGTGATTTTGTATAAGTAGATACCAATATAGACGTACGTGTCCTAATACCCCTGCCACACACTCGTCGAGTGGCATGGGAAGTAGCGAGGAAACGAAGCAGAGACGTAGTGTGGCAACATTACTCGTCATGCCGCACATCATGCTCCTTGTCATTCCCACTGCTCCGTTTTGTCGGTTTTTTGGGCGCGAGTCAAAGGACTGGCAATATGAACGTGTACGGCCTAATGCGGAGCGCTGCGATTAATTGCGCGAGTAGAGCAGTGGGTAGGCAGAGAGGGCAACATCGCGGCAACACGAGGAGCAGAGCGATGAGTAGCGCGAGGAGCATTGTGTGGCTGAAGCAAACATGTACAACGTGCTGTTTTTTACCCTCGTCATTCTATTGTACATTAGTTCCTAGTACGATATCTCTCTCGCGATCACAAAGCGAAAGAGCAAGCCTATGATAGGGGTACCCACACGTAACCTTACATAACCTGGATCAGCTGTCATATAGTTATAAAATCACTGGTTGTCAATGACAGGGAGATAATAATTCAAAAACAAAATTAATGTTTCAGTGAAATCTACAATGACAGAACGCTGGATGTATTGATTTGGTTTTATTTAAATATATGCTGAGTCCAAATTTCTTTTTTTTTTCTCATGGTCTCGAACTTTAGGTGCATACACCCGAATCTATAATTGTTGAATTCCAACGAGATGAAAAAACATCTTGCCCCAATTAGATTTATACATTTTCCGTTACTATTATATGTGAATACTTACTTATCAAAGAGATGAGTGTGGTGCGGCTCGCGGATGTTGATGAGGATTTCCATGGAAGGTACCGAGTTCGTAGATAGGTAGAAGTCATAGAGGCCATTTAAGAGCCAAGGCTCTTTAACTAAAAAAGGCAAATATATATTAGTAACATAGGTATTTTGTTTATTTAACGCCATCCTTAGATTTCTTTATCATTGTGATGAAATTTCCACAATTTGAAATATTGGTGAAGCTAGTCACAATTCCGACTGCAATGACTTCATCTCATTAATAATAATTAGTTCTACGGTGAGATCAGAAAGTCGAAAATTGTTGGCAGCACATTTTCTGAAAATCTCCAAAATTGCAGAAATCGACATTTTTGCGCCATCTTGTAGAGTATTTTGCAAGCTATCCGACAATGGATGAAGTTCATTTAAGAACCGCACATGTACAAAGTTACGCTTTAAATTTTATTTATTTTATTGCTTATTGCAACATTGTTCTTGCTTCTGTTAAAAACAACATATGTCCAACTGTTTTTCTTTGTTTTTTGTTAATACAAGTTAATTGACTAAATGATTAGTCAGTTACTATCAGTTATCTATGATGAGTAATAAAAATAATTGTGAAAATATCGTATGTTCATTAAAAAAAAACCTTAAGCCATGATTTTTTATTTTTTTAAATTAAAGTTGGCACACCTGTAAGGAATTGCCATACAAAATGTCAGATCGTTCTAAAATTCACAATTATTCCGTGGTCACAATGGTTTACAGCAACCAGCAAAAACGTTTCTAGTTGAAAGTTATTTCCGAAATGGGACTAAAGTGGATGGAAAGTGGGTGTATTCATTCGACGCACCTTTAGCAGAGTTTCAGGAAGAATTTCCTGAAGTGCCCATTATTTATGATGAATTTAAAAATACCTTATCGTGATCTGTTATGTCTCCGTAAACCAGAAAGTGGTGGACCAGTCAAACGTTCTTAGAATGCTATTAACACAGCCCAAGGAATTTTGGAAGGTGAATCTATGTCTTCTCTGCGTTGTTTATCACAGCAAATTATTTTATCGGTAGGAACATGCCGCAAGTGACATAACCTCAATATGTGTCACCAACTTAAATTTTTAAAAATAAAAAATCATGGCATACTTGAGGTTTTTTTTTTAATGAACATACTTTAGAAGTTGTAATGGTTATCAAGATAAACAGTTTGATTCGATTTTCTCAAAAATTCATTTTTGGACAAATGCTGTTTATGAAATCAACATTTTGACATTTGTGATTTTTTATGGTTACTTGTTTTAAAAACAGTTTTGTGTGTTTTTATCTGCCGATTTTGCCTATTTTAAACATTAGCAGTTAATTTTATAACCGATCATCACAATTAATAATACATTTAGGATTCATGATCTATACTCGGTTTTCTTTTATTGACCAATAAGATCTGGTGATTTTTTTCATAATGTTGGATATTTGGTTGGATACTCTGGTTGTAATTATTTTGCCTTCAAAATAAATTTGAGGTTATCCACATGGTTGCCATGTGCTTAATTGCCTCATCATAAAAATTAATTAAGTATTGGATATTACTTTCAGCATTTTATTACCACTTTTCCATCAAATAATTAATCAATTGCAACATGGCATTCATATATCAATGGGCGCGTTCGTCAGAATTTTCAACTGTCAACATGTTTATTTTGATTTACGCTGAATGTTGGTATTTGATGAACGCTGATTTGTAACCTCCATTTCAGCGGTAACTTCAACACTTGTTTCCAACACCAATCAGTCTAATTTGTACGATTGGTAAAATGGCGACCGATAGAGGAACTTGTTCATGATCAACAGTGCGTTCATCAGAAAATACACGGTTGGCAGTAAACACCCAACTGTTTAGTCTGAGGAACGCGCCCAATGTCATTACATTATAAACAGTAGGGACACCCAAATAATAAAAAAAAGCTAAGAAAAATAAATCCCAAATCTGGTTGGGCAATGAAAAAAAACGAGTATAGCTGTTTTATTTAAATTTCAGTATTTTCCACACCAAAATTCCAATTCTTAGCAACGCCACTGAACTTCAGTAAGTTAGGTTATGTTTTAAGCGGTGCTAACTATTTTCGACTTTTTGATATCACTGTATGTGTTTTGTTAATGATTTTGTTTACTTAATGTCATCCTTAGATTTGCGCGCCACAAAAAGGTTAATGCCCATTTGCACCGCACTCGGTTAAAATCTATGATTACTAAATCAATGGTTAAGTTAATCATGCCGCTCAGTTTGCACCGCCCATCGGTTAGTATCTGATGATTAAATGGTTGTGAGCAAAAATACGGTTGGCAATTTGTGGGATTATTTTATTTTCTGGGGTGGGTGCCACTGAAATTGACGCCTTTGCGCATGCTTCAAATGCCAAATGAACAGCTGTTTACAGTTTCCTATTATTTAGAAAATCTATTTTATGTTCAAATGTTCAATTACTTGCAACAAATTGAATGTGAATTGTTTGCTTAATCCATACCTTCTCCTAAAACACGCTTTATCTAATTAATCAAAATTTTTTTATTCGCATATTCACTTGGATTGGCATACAGACATTTAAATCTAGCGCTTGAATAAATAAAATCAATTGTATTTAATCTCCGTAATGATTTTATATCACCTAACGTCTTCTTCAATGTAATAAACCTTCATGTTCCTTTATTTTTAACACGAACGCACGTTTATTTCCTTAACCAGCTTCCTAACCGCCCAAACTCGGCTGGTTAAAAATCGGGACTTTAACCGGACTTTAATCAATGATTAAATGGCGGTGCAAAGGGATTAACTTATAATCAATGATTAAAGAGTTAACCGGGTGCGGTGCAAACGGGCATAAGGGAAATATTTCTGCCTAGTTCATGTTATCTCATTAAAAATAATTACTTCTACATTATTAACCACCCATTCTGTTTTGATTGAGCCATAGCATAATCCCATAATTTACTGAAAAAAATACTTTTTTATTGCTGTTACCTTTTTCTACAAGATATTATTCCACTGCCACAAACTTACTCATTTATGCAAAAATTGTGAAAAAAACATACCATAGATGGCGCTAAAGCCGAATTTCTTTTTCGTAAAATATATATTTTTTTGTTTGTCGCCACATGTGGCGATCTGGGCGTGAAGAGGTTAAAGTAAACAAGAACGTTAATAAAATAGCTACCGTTACCTAGATTAAACTGCTCGTGAAATTTCTGCTTGGCCTCCTCGACCTGCCGTGGAACGGTGGATTCCAAGTGTTGAAACCATTCTGCCATTTTATTGTGACCATTTGATTAATTACGGTGTGATGTGTTGGTTTTTTTTTTTCTTCGGCGATCCTTAAATGTTCTCGAATACAAAATGCGGAAGGACAAGGCTTTTGCTCATTGTTACACCCAGTTATGTAACCTGAAAATGAAAAAAAAAAAAAATGGCGAATTCCAAATAAACTTCACGAGGGAATCTTATAAGAATGGACGCATGAAAAATGTTACACAAAACAAGCCGTCGTATAAATATAAAAAGGCTGATAACAGGACGATGATAAAGAGAATAACGAACGGGCAGATATTGATGAATGAATAACAATTCAAGGGTTCGTGTATCGATAACAAAAATTGCGACTTGATATTGAAAATAAATTCTGCAAGCAATAAATCTAGTGGGTATTTTCCGCAAATTATTAAAGAACCGAAACCGAGAAGTGGATGTCAATTGTTGGCTGTATCTTCTGACGGTGTCAATTCAAATCACTCAATATGTCATATACTTGTTTGTCATTGATCACTTGGTGAAACATTATGTTAATATAGGTTTGTAAATTAAAATTCACTTGGTTTGTTTCACGATTAAATTGTTTTATTATCAAATCACTCGATGTGAGTTTTTACGTAGAGCGTTGTTGCCTTCGTCAAATATTCTATTCATGTTGTATTTTTGATCAAGGGCTTTTCCAATGTTTCAAAACGTTGGAAAAATTTACCGGTTGTATTATTTGTTCGGAATATGGAATATCGGTAATTTTTTACAATAAAAATTGTTAAGCGAAAAATTTTTAGGGGGGGGTAATTACCCGATTACCGCCACTGTTTTTGATAGTAATGATTGAAGTGTTTTGTTAACCTTTAATTTCAATGAAACTCTGTCAAACAATATTTTTACATGTGTATGAAGGATAGTAGTATAACAGTTTATTGTACTCGAGATACATCGATATACAATATGAAGGATATTATAAATTGTAACATTGCACTACACATAACCTAGAAAATGGAATGACATAACCAAATTATTAGTGACGTTTTTACTACCAACCTAACAAAGCCTACTGCGGCGAAAAAATAAAATGTGAACAGAGTATAACTGTTGCATAAACAATTCAGTTTTAAAAAGTAACCCATCAAAAATGAAATCTGAGGGGAAAATATTTTATGTTATCGTTTTGGTTTTTTAACCTATTACTTCCGATTGCACTGAAGCGAGTACAACAAATATCATGGGCTTTAGTGATACCTAGCGGCAATATTAATAATAATAATAATAATACATTTATTACGATAAATCACCATTTTACAATTAAATATACAACATAAAATTTGTGTGTATTTACATAAATGAGAACTAAAATTACGATTTAAACTGTAAATTATTTACTTTAGATAACGTGTCTGTGATACAAACTCTTCTTTATTAATGATAGAATAGATATTTAGCAGTGATTCTATTCAGTTTTTCCAAATGGATTTTTAACAGATATCTGAGAATTTGAAATTCTTTGTAAAAAAAATATATATCATGGGGTGTAATGGGTTAATAATATTAACCCATTACACCCCATTATATATTAACTTAATATTAATTAAATTGAACAAGCAGAACGATGTCCACAGAGAAATTTTTGAAAATTGTGTAGTTGATCTGTTTAACATGTTCGCTGCCACCGCAATTGGGATTGCATTTACGCAATAAGTATAAAGTCGGATATAGCGCATCGGTGGCAGTGAACGTGTTAATTCCGGCTTGATAAATGTGTGGTATACAGGGACAATGCGCACTATCATTCAGTGCAATTAGAAAAAGCATACAATGACAAAATTTAAAAACGCTATCTCTGGAATGGTTTCTTTGCTGTTGTTTGTACTGAATATTATGCACTAATTGTAAATCGTTATATTGTAAATAAACTACTTTTTAGATGGAATATATTTTTTCAGAATTGTTTGAAAACAAACGGGTAATATACCGTGATATCAGAAAGTCAAAAATAGTTGGCAGCACATTTTCTGAAAATCCCTATAATCATTCAGTAATATTATATTGGCTGCCTTGAATTCTCCAGTGCAGTGCACACGCGTTTTGACATCAAAATAGTTAGCAGCACGTTTTCTGAAAATAGGGATAATAATTCAATGTTGGCTGTCTGGAATTCTCCTTTTTTGAGGTTACTTGTCTTAAAAATAGACAAAATCGGCAACAACTGTTTTTAAAACAAGTAACCTCAAAAAAGGAGAATTCCAGACAGCCAACATTGAATTATTATCCCTATTTTCAGAAAACGTGCTGCTAACTATTTTGATCTCATGGTACATGCTTACAAGCATGAATTCAAGAAGCAATCGACCGGAGACCTTTCAGCCACAATTCTGCTAGATTTTTAACAAAGTAATCCAAAAAATGCACGATGACGAAAGTGATTACAAAGTTCAAAAGCGAGAAATTATAAAGGTTCTAAGTGACGTTGATGGTGAAAACTAAACCGAACGTAAGTTATCTATTGCGTAATTAAATATTTAATCGTGATATTGGACGGGAAAGAAGTTGTTGAAGGAGATGATTTATAGTCTTCAGCCAAGACATTTCTGTAGTCTTACATAGACTCAATCACAGATTTATGAAACCACTTCATGAACTTTTCAATATTGAATCAAAATGTATCACGAAGTAATGGCCACCATCAACCATGTCGTTTAATTTTAATTTTTTATTGTGCTAAAGGCGGTATGAAGACACTTTTTTTATAGGAAGGATGATGGAAGAGAACGCAGGTTAGGGAAAGATATTCAGTGAAATTGGTGTAACCAATAAAGGTAGAAACGCCAAAGTGGCGGAATCTATTGCCTGAATGCTGTACTGTACTTTAACCCCGACAAGATATGGACATTGTAATCTCCGTTTCCCCATCACCAACTAACTACACTGATGAGACCTAAAAGGTCGAAACCAGTCTGTAGGTGTTCTGATGGGGAAACAATATTTAATGGTGTAATAAACTCGCTACAACTGATTTTAGATTAATTTGTAATGAATAGGACAAGCACTACATAAATGGACCCAACGGTGAATTATCATTAATAAAAGCACCCGCACCGTAAGCATGTGCCAAATCACTCCATCACGGAATGCCCCAGAATTCTTGGTTTATATACATATACATACATTTTTATTCTGACTAATTTTAACATATAATAATTTAAATGAAGAATTTCAAAAATTATTTGCCAGCAAATAATAATCATTCCATTACGTGCTCTCAAATATTAATACGAGTGCAAAGAGTTAACTACAGAATTTAAATTGCACAAGAAATTAACTCATTCCTTGTTCAATAAATTGTGTAGTGTAAAACGGCTTTAAGTAGCAATTTTTGTATAATTCTTCTTTTGTAATGAACTACCCGAAATTTTATGAATTCAACACTTTCACGGCCAGGGCGGCCACCAGTAGCCGATGAGTAATATTCTTGCTAGGCTACAGTGGGCATCCGTGACAAAAAAATTGACAAATTTTTGAAAATACGCTCGTCGACCGTGAAAGTGTTACAGTTATTCATTCAAACGATCGAGATTAACACGTTCAATGCCGCTGACGCTTATAAGCGTCGGATAATGTATAAGCCAAAGTGTACCTAAACGTGTTAACAGTTCTCAGACCGATGAATCCCGAAACTAATCTCCACTCCCCGTCTGCATTTCAGCGCAGTTTCGGATGATCACTGCCTTTCGGGCAACGAGCACACCGTCAGGACTGATCCCGCACCCGCCGTTCGGTTAATTGAGAATCCGATAAGCGTTCGACCACTCTTTTTTTACGAGGGACGAGTTACGCTGGGGAGCCGCAGGAGCGTCCGGATTTCGGCCTTCCGCACCGAAAACTGAACGCACCGCGGCCCTCCCCGGCGGATTTGAGGTTAGCGCGGGTCAAGTTACTCACCTATGAGCAGATCAACCTTCTAAACTACCTCAATATATTGAGTTGGAGGAATAAAACTAACATTTAGTCTGTCAAACTGAAAAACACGAGTCTGACAGTTCCCAGCGGTCCCCAACTTCCAACACAGATGATGCAACAGCTGTTTGACAGGGTTGCCACGTTGCGGGGAGAAAATTGTGATTTTACGGGATGTAAAATTATAAAAGTGCTGTTTAGAATACTAGTTGAAGTCGCCACGGATATATAAATAAACATAGGATATTATAATATTAATTAATTGACTGAAATTCTTCTTTTTTATTTTAAAATTTGAAAGTTTATTTTACAGGTTTGCCACGTTGCGGAGATTAAATGATCATTTTATGGGATGTAAAATTATAAACGCATAGCTTAGAATATGAGTTGAAACCGCCGCAGATGTATAAATCAACATAGGTGATTATAATATTAATTAATTCACAAAAATTCTTTTTTTATTTTATTTTAAAATTTGAATGTTAATTTTCAACGTTGTAGAGATGATCAATTTCATTTTATGGGGGTACAATTATAAAAGAAATGTTTAGAATATAAATTAAAGTTGCCACAAATGTATAAACAAACATAGCATAAAATAATATTAATTAATTCACGAAAATTCAATTTTTTTAAATTTTAAAATGTCATTTTTTATAAAAATCCAAATGCAAATTGAGTTTATTGTTACTTTTAAATATTCTGGTTAACATAGTAATGAAAATACAGTAGTATTTATGATTGAAAAATGGCCACAAATGTATAAACAAACATAACATATAATAATATTAATTAATTGACGAAAATTCATTTTTTTTAAACTTTAAAATGTCAATTTTTGTAAAAATCCAAATGCAAATTGGGTTTATTGTTACTTTTAAATATTTTGGTTAACATTGTAATAAAAATACAATAGTATTTATGATTGAAAAATGCAGAAATTAAGCTCTGCAGCGTTGTCAACTTTAAATTATAAACATCTCTCTTGTGGAGAGAAAATGATCTTTTTATGAGGGTACAATTATAAAAGTAATATTTAGAATATAAGTTGAAGTCGCCACAAATGTATAAATAAACATAGCGTATAATAACATTAGATATTTCACGAAAATTAATTTATTTTTATTTTCAAATTTTAATGTCTATTTTTATAAAAAAATCCAAACGCAAATTGAGTTTATTTTAAAATGTTTATGTTACTTCTAAATATTTCCCTTAACGCGGATAATCTAATGATTTTTTACATAATAATGAAAACGTTTTTAATTGAATAATGCAGACATTAAGCTCTGAAGCGTTGCCAAGTTTAAATGATAAACATCTTAAAGAGGAAGTAGCTTAATTCCAGTTTAGGTACCTCCACGGAAAACGCGCAGCCGCGAAAGTCATGATTCCAGTGGCTTCGAAATGTTTTTTCTCGTATTATTATTAGCTAACTATAACCGCTTCATCTGTCGGACAACTGGTGAACTATTAAGCGGCATCTGGCACAAAGACACTCGAACTTGATAGCTATAATCAAAATGTAAAAAGCCAGTAATGAGCTGAATTTTGTGATTCCATTGACTCCCGACCAGCTTTGAAATGTTTCCTCTCTCGTATTATTAATAGAGCACTTTAACCGCGCCATCTGTCAGACAAGTCGTAAACTATTAAGTGGTGATTGCAAGCGGAGCCAAGAACCTCGAACTTTATACCTATAATCAGAATGTATAAATCCACTAATGTGCTGAATTTCGTGATTCCAATGGCTCTCGACCAGCTTCGGACGTTTTCTTTGAAATGTTTTCTCTCTCGTATTATTAATAGAGCCCTTTAGCCACGCCATCTGTAAGACAAATGATGAACTATTAAGTGGTGATTGCAGTCACGCCAAGACCCTTAAGATGGCGGTTGAATTGCTGACGTTTGAGTGGAAACATAGCGGTTTTAATTCCGCTATTACTTCTTTATCGGTGAATGAAATATATATTTCTAAGATTAGGTTTTCTGTAAGAGAGTGCATATTTGTAATGAAGTATAGTTTTAATGAAAATTCATAGTTGTATAAACACTACTACTGAAGTTGTCAAATTTAACCATTTCTTTATGGCGAATATCGTAAAAATTCCTGCATTTAATTGGTTTCTCGTATTATTATTGATTCAAATGAAACGCTGCTAAATACAAAAAATTAAGCAAGAAGGACATAATTGCGGAAATAAAATGTGTGTGTTTTTTGTGCGACATCTGTAGAGTAATGGGGTACATCAGTTATCGTAGTTCAGCTATTTGCCGTAATTCAAACAGCGTAATTTTTAATCATTTTTCCGAGTGATTGGGCGCGTTCGTCAAACAATTGGCACACCAGTTTTAATAACAGAGATATATTGAAATAGAATAGAGGTCCTGATTAAGTTTGCGGAGTGCAATACATTTTTCTGAGAATATAGTCTAAATAGACTCCCTACGACATCTGTCGGGCTTTACAAAATATGCCAGTAGTAATTTTTGCATATGTACGCATTAATTTGAATTACTCATTTCAACGACCACCTTAAACTTTACATTTATAATCAAAATATAAAAATCCTGAATTTCGTGATTCCAGTGGCTCTCGACCAGCTTTAAAAAGTTTTCTTTCTCGTATTATCAATAGCGCGCTGTAACCGCGCCATCTGTCAGACAAGTGATGAACTATTAAGTGGTGATTGCAAGTGGCGCCAAAACACTCGAACTTTATACTTACAATCAAGATATAAAAACTCAGCAATGTACATTAAATCATCAAATATTTTATTCTGAATCGAATTTTGTGTAAAATGTATAAGGAAACTTTGCGGTTTTTTAGTGATTTGCAAATGAAAATTTAGCACGATCAGCTGCCGGTAATTTAGTTTACTGTAAAGATTGCAAATTAAATTTAGAACATTTCGCAATGTTTTTTTAAGCTTTACGAAGGATCGCACGTGTAGTTGCATCGCTGTTGCGTTTATAATTGGAAGTTTTTAATAGTAGTATATCGGGTTGCCTTTGTTTAGGGTTGTTTGAGCAATTAAAATATTTAAATATCTTCATATAGTCGGGCCGCTGAGAGCTGCCTCTGACTCATCGCTTAAAATCGCATGAATCGAGATTTAAGTAAACGTGTGTCCGTAAGAAAATTTGGTGCCGCGCTGATTTTCATTGGCGGGATATTTAAAAATTCTCGCGCAAACTTTTTACGGTTATGTTATTTGACGTGGCGCTCGCGTGTTTTATGTGTTTATATGAAGCGTGTCAAGAGTCATGCGTGTGCTTCTACCTACGTTTACGCTGTCCTATTCTTTAACACGCAGACACACGTTTCGTCTTTTATTTCATACTGTTTCGTACATGATAGAAAAAGATAGATATAAAAAACAAAGCAATTCTTGGTACGAAAATGCATGAGTCACCGTCAGCTCTCAACGGATGAACTTTATCAATTTATTGTAAGATAGTATTGTTCTTAAGTTTTTAAATATCCTTTATTTATTAAAACAAATAATTTACTATTTCATCTACACGATAATAGAGGACACGCCTATGTGGTGGTTTGGATTTTCCCTTTGACTATATATTAGTATATAGTCAAAGGATTTTCCACATTGTAAAGAATTGACAAGATAAAAAGTGAATAATTAATAAGTTATATTAATAATAGTAGTTAATATTAGACTTATATTTATTAATAATAGTAGTTAATATTAGACTCATATTTATTAATAATAGTAGTTAATATTAGACTCATATTTATTAAAAAAATATTGCAAAATGCTGTTTAATTTTTAAGCTTTATAGTGAACTGAATTACCGACATTTGCTCCAGCATAATTTGCATTTGCAAATTTCTTGAAAACCGCTAAATTTGCTTAGCTATTTTATGCATCATTCAATTCAAAATTAAATACTCTATCGTTTTATATACAACTCACTACTAGATGTTTACACTTTAATTTTAAGTATAAAGTTGGAGCATTTTGGCGCTGCCCGCAATCATCACTTATCAGTTCAGCCATCGTCCGTTAGATGACGCGGAGGCACGGAAATACGAACGTAATATGTTTGGATTGTTAGAATTAGTAATTTTGAGGGATACATTTGATAATTGGAAAGTTAGATCACCGCAGAACCTATAATCCATTAATATTTTTAAGTAAACGTGGTGAAAAAATCGCGGAATTAAATAAATAAATATTGCCGCCGCCATTTTTAATGGTTGAATTTATTTGAATGATTCAAACGGTAATTTATTGAGGAACACACACAACCGTATAGTTTAGTTCAGTGTTTCTCAACCTTCTTGGACCAAACGTCCACTTTGTTAGGCCCTCTTGTTAATTCGCCCCCTTTAATTTTTAACAGCTTAAATATTTTACACACCCTATATGGGTAAAGGAGTTTATTGATAATATATATATATATATATATATATATATATATATATATATATATATATATATATATATATATATATATATATATATATAAATATTTTAAAGAAACGAAGTAAAACAACATTTATATTATATATACATATATCGGCGATAGATGCCGCCCTAAATGTTTTTCTATCCTAACGGTTACTTGAATCATGAATATCCGATTTTGTACCTTAGAAATGCACTTTTTTTTCAAACACCCATAACTTGGAGCCACATCGTCGTAGGAACTTCGTACTTTGAGTCATGCATAGGGAATTGGTCCAATTTTAATGCCTTTATGGTGAATCGTGTCGACAAATTTTTTCCAACTCCGTACACATCGTCAAAGTTGGTTTCCTGAACAAACATTTTTTTACAGGGGTGCTAGAGGGGGGCGGAAGGGGTTACGCTTAAGTTCGCATGCATGACTTTAAAGAAGACACTTCAAAGTTTTTCGCCCTCACAGATTCATCAAAATCGATTGAAAATACGCCGAGTTTTGGCGATTTGAAAATGGTCGAAATTTCACGAATTTCAAGTGTTTCATTTTTTTTCCACCAGTGTATTAAACACTTTCACCAGTGACGGTTCGTGGGGTTTTTTTCTGGTACGGCCGAGGAACAAGAGGTAGTAATACAGATAGGTAGGGTCAGTTGCAGAGACGGCTGGCTGCGTGATCGCAAGAAAAAACCACGCGAACCGTCACTGACTTTCATGCAAATTCAACGTAACTTGGCAAATATGCCAGTTTTTTTTGATGTTAGCAAGGTTTAATAACATTTGATTCTAATTTCGAGAGACCAAATATTTAGGCGATATGAGCCTTCCCTGCAGGCTGGTGTTCAAAATGTATTCGCCCCCACAAAATGACCAAAGACTTCCCAATGACTTACTTTATGAAAGTAGTTGGAGACTTTAAGTTGTCAACTTTTTGTTCACTTATATTCTCAGTCTTCGATTGTAACCTTTTTATAAAAGCGATTTTAATTATAATCCGTAAATGCAAACCTTAACCGCTTTTCCTATTTCACCCTTCTAGTATCACGAGAAAACGATCAAGTAGCTTTAAAATTTTGAGTTGTTTCCAAACGTCAAAAACGTCAACCCAAAACTTTATATTATACACTTCTATTTAAGGGTGCACGAGTGCATAAAAAAAAAACCACGGACAGTCGAAGTATTTTAGATGGACAAGAACTGATATCCGGTATGAAGGTAACTCCGCCATCGGCGCGGACTGCATTGTAACTTACGCGTTTCGACTTGCAGCACAGAAACCGCTGCCTCAAACATTCCTCCAGCGCCGTAGCTCTGTCGACGTCTAAAAGTTACGGCGACTGCAAATCGGCCCGAAGCAAGAACGCCGACCTCCTGGAGAGGAGCGCGGTGCTCATCCAAACCTACAACAGTCTGTTCAAGAAGAACGTGTACCACTTCGGCGACGCGGACTCCTACTTCAAGAAGACGCTGAGGAACTACTCGGATTTCGAACTGCCGACGCCGCGGAGGAAACCGTCGTCGGCGAAAGTGGGTGAGTTGGCGTGCGTCATTAATTTCGGCTGACGTTTTCGAATCGAACGTAGGCGAGACGCAGACCAAAATCCCAGTTAGGCCAAGGAGACTATTCCAAAGCTAAATTTCCCTCTGGCGGTAGTGACGTTTCCGTAAAGTTTATTCACGAACCGGACCAAGAAGCGGAGGACGAGGACATCTTCTATTCGCCGAACAGCCAGAACGAGCGCGCGATGGAGGGGGAAGAGGACGGAGACGGAGCCCGCGAGGGCGACGTTCTCGAAGAAACCGAACAGCTGGTGAAGGACACTACGCAGGAAATGAATAAGATTGAAGAGGACATGGTAAGAATGTTAGTTAAGAAACGATGTATTCTAATGCGATCTAAAGACGGAAGGGTGTCCTTGTACTAAAGGGTAGGTCCATTGGGATCCTACTTGCTTGATGGATAGGAAATGTTGTACTGGAATGTGAATGTTCTATCATGTTCATTATGTTTCCGTTTGTGTTTTTTACTATATAAATATGGACTGTCAACGCCAATTTCATGTGTGTCTCAAGGTGACGGTGGCGCGGCAAGACTGGAAGTGCTTGAAGTAGTGATTTTTTTGGTACGGCTGAGGTAGAAGAGGTAATAATGCATATCTCTGCTAGTGACCCTATTGCCTGTATTGCCATCTCTGCAGTGTCGGTTCGCGGGTTTTTTCTGGTACGGCCGAGGAACAAGAGGTGGTAATACAGATAAGTGCGGTCTCTGCAACTGACCCTACCTATCTGTATTACCACCTCTTGTTCCTCGGCCGTACCAGAAAAAACCCCGCGAACCGTCACTGCATCTCTGCTACCTCAGCCATACCAAAAATACCCGCAAACCGTCACTGGCTTGAGTATGGGGTGAATTGCACTTTACGGTCAAACTCCCGATTTCGGAATTTTTTTGTTTAAGGGCTCGATACGTGTTAATATTAAGGTACTTAACAAAAAATTTTGTGCGGAAACGTGTTTCAAGCCGAAAAATCTAAATTGGTAGCCATTTTGTGTCTGACGTATGACTCTATGAACTCGCGACTTCTGTGTTTGAATCGCTTTAATATTGCGATGCCGTCAAATTGATTAACCCCATGGCAATATACTGCTTTATTGAATGTTTAATTCGACCAATTACGTTCACATTTTATTCTCGCCGCAGTTGGGGCGTTTTTTGTCCTTATATTGGCATGTTGTATTTTTGATAGGAATGATTGAAGTTTGTCGTTAACCTATAATTTCAATAAAACGTTGTCAAACAATATGTTTACAAATGAATGAGGACTATTATAAAATGCAATGTTGCACTACACATAACCAAAAAAAAAGCAATGACATTACCAAAGTGTTGGTAACTTTATTATTACCAACAAAAATGCCACCCTAACAAGGCCAACTGCCGCGGGGATAAAATGTAAATAGAGTACTTCTTGTTTGAAAATGGTAATTGTATTACCGAAAGTTTTCGTAGTTTTGATAACTGAAAAAGATTACAAAACTGTTTTAATAAAAATTGAAGATGTTTAACTAAAATATAAATATTTGTAAAATTTCAACTCAATGTTTAATTTATCTGCAACAAGTTAATGGCTTTTTCCCATTTTGATTATAACTATTTATAGTAAATGACATTAAAAAAAATGTAAAACCAATTTATTGCCTGCAATTACGAAATGATAGTTATATAATACGATAATATATGATTAAATACGATAAATAATGATTAAAGAATAAGATTTTGCAGCTGCAGCATCTTTTATGATTTTAGGAAATGAAAATGTATGATCGGATACGGTACAATTGTCAATTTGGTTTCAATAATAAACTCTGTTTTGTAGAAATTGAATTAAAAAAACATGAAAATTACATACATTTTCTTGTTTTCATACCCCTCTGAATTCTAGAATCCATTAGCTCTGGAACGCAATGTCTATCCCAAAAATATATTAATTTTTCCAATATTATCTCACAAAATATTTCGTCTGCTAATCTTTATAATTTCCAAATCTATGTCAGTATAGATCATCAAATAACAAGTAGTTTTTTTGGCAAATCATTAGTTGCCCTTGAATTTGGTACATATATGCATGATTACTTCTGAAATAAATATTTCCTATATCGTCAATGGCTAAACCGAATGTTTTTTTTTTCAGTAAGAGCTTCCTTAATTTTTCTGTTTCTAATAGAAAATAAACACTTCACTTCAACAATGGTATTGCTATCAATTACTCCATCTGGACTTGCACCTAAAAATCATGGGTAGTTTTAATAAACAGTCCACATTCTTTTACCTTGAAATTCATTTTTACTTTCTCCGTTACGAAGTACGAGAAAGTATTGTAATCATGATTTTTTTTTCAAAATTTTTTTTTACGGAAATATCCGTTTTGGGGTCCCTAGATGCCATTTCAACAATTTCTGGAAAAAATTTTTTTGTGTCTGTGTGTGTGTCTGTGTGTGTGTGTGTCTGTCTGTCTGTGTGCGCTGTATCTCAAAAACTAATAAAGCAATTGATATGAAACTTTGAACATACGTCTTATTTGATAATCCGAAGAACTGAAAAGCTTTTGGTAAAATTTCGTTTACCGGAAGTGGGCGTTTACCTTAACTGTTTTTTGTTTTTTGACAATATTTTCTTAAATATGAAAAATATCACAAAAATATTTAAACAAACATTGAAGACAATAAACAAATGCACATCTTTTGCTTGAAAATATTTTTCATAAAATCATTGCTATTCGAGAAAAAAATTTATGAATAATTTTTTAATTTTTGGTTTATAATTATGAAACGATAATAGTTACAGCAAATTTATGTTAATAATAATTGCAGAGAATGCCAAAATGAATGACTTCTAAAGAATAAGTTTTTTTCGAAATCTCGTTAGTTTTCGAGTAAACCGAGTTTTTGAATTTGAAGTGTAATTTTCCCATCTTTCATAATTTTGACGTTTTAAACGTCAGTTTCATCCGAGTTTACAAAACGTTTGATGTACATTTAAAATATGATTTGAATTGAAAATAAACCATGAAAACGTAAATATAAAGTCGGAGAAAGTAACATGATGGCCACATCACCATTTTTTAAGTAAATGTAGGTATGAAAAATATCTGTTAACAATGAATTACAGTTTTACGAAGGAATTTATATTTGAATTACTTGCATATAAATGTGTTATTCCCCAAAAAAGTTATTACCCGAAAATAAAATTGACACCCGAGGCTTTAATAGGAAACTCGAGTATGATATAGTTGTTCCAACAAGCGTCGTATATATAAAAAAAAATGGTGATGTGGCCATCATGTTACTTTCTCCGACTTGATGCTATCATAGCCATTTATATTTACGTTTTCATTGTTTATTTTCAATTGAAATCATATTTTAAATGTACATCGAGCATTTCGTAAACTCGGATGAAACTGACGTTTAAAACGTCAAAATTATGAAAGATGTAAAAAATACCCTACAAATTATACTTCAAATTCAAAAACTCGGTTTACTCAAAAACTAACGAGATTTCGAAGAAAACTTATTCTTTATAAGTTGTTCATTTTGGCATTCTCTACAATTATTATTCATATAAATTTGCTGTAACTATTATCGTTTTATAATTATAAACCAAAAATTAAAAAAATAATAATAATGTTTTTTCTCGAATAAAAATGATTTTATGAAAAATATTTTCAAGCAAAAGATGTGCATTTCTTTGTTGTCTTCAAAGTTTGTTTAAATGTTTTTGTGATATTTTTCATATTTAAGAAAATATTGGCAAAAAACAAAAAACAGTTAAGGTAAACGCCCACTTCCGGTGTACGAAATTTTACCAAAAGCTTTTCAGTTCTTCAGATTATCAAATAAGATGGATGTATAAACTTTCATATCAATTTCTCTATTAGTTTTTGAGATACAGCGCACACAGACAGACACACACACACACACACACACACACACACAGACACAAAAATGTTTTTTCCAGAAATTGTTGAAATGGCATCTAGGGACCCCAAAACGGATATTTCCGTAAAAAAATTTTTTGAAAAAAAAATCACGATCACAATACTTTCTCGTACTTCGTAACGGAGAAAGTAAAAAGTGATTTTGTGAAATATAGTGTCCAATTTAAGTTTTTTTTTATTTATCCTGAAAATGTAATTTAGTAAATACAATGAAACAATTTAATAATGCTGACTTATGCCCGTTTGCTCCGCATTCGGTTATGATGATATTTTTAAATAACTTTATTGAATACATTTTTTGATTAATTTTTTTTTCCTGAAACCACAATTAATTTACGTCATTCAAAAATATACATAAGTTTGCCGTCTTAAAATAATCTCCGCTGATCACTCGAGTACAAACTTCGAAGGAATACTCTAACAATGTACCTACAGCTACCTCTAAGGATACCCGTACGGATTCAGACTTCTTTAAGTACTCAGTAACGAATACAAAGTAACAAGTAATGTACCTAAAATTAACGATTATTTATAAGTACCGAAAAGTAACTGAAATCTGCATCACACATTTCTACTCCATTCTATCCGCGGCAATTAAAATCTAATCTAAAAAAATAATCAACGATTACCAATTATTTACAATTACAATAATTGTAATTGTCTGCAATTACAACTAATAATTGTAATTGTCTGCAATTACTAACTATAATTGAAAATTCAAGCAATGACAATTACTTATTGATTGTAATTGCAGAAAAATTACAATTACTCTTCAATGTAATTGTAATTAAATTCAATTACAATCTGCCCAACACTGAAATAGAGTATATTTATCGAAAGTTATACAGCAACTAATAAGTGATTTTTAGGGCTCACCCAAAGATGATTCAGCGATTCTCAAAGAAGTAGAAGAATGCGAGGCACAATGTATGGAAATATATAAAATTTTGAGCGAGCTTAAGAAGAGGGTAGGGGAGTTACTCAGCGTAAGTTTTAGTTGTTATAAAAATATGACTTCATACCAGCGGCAGCTCATGGATTTCCGCAGAGGAGGCTAAGACAGAGATACTGCTCGTGCAGTACGGAAGAAGCTGTTTTGGTTAAATTTTCCTTCGTAGCCTCCTCGCTAAACATCCACGAGCCGCCGCCGCTTCTTACTAAAGTATGTTCATTAAAAAAAAAACCTAGAGTGTGCCATGATTTTTTATTTTAAAAAATCTAAGTTGGTAACACATATTGAGGTTATGTTACTTGCGGCATGTTCCTACCGATAAATTAATTTGCTGTGATAAACGACGCTGAGAAGTCGTAGGTTCATTTTCCAAAATTCCTTGGGCTGTGTTAATAGTATCCTAAGTACGTTTGATTGGTCTACCACTTCCTGGTTTACGGAGAATACTACCCGTTTCACGAAATAATACAACAGATCCTGATGAGGTATTTTTAAATTCATCATAAATAATGAGAACGTTGGAAAATTCTTCCTGAAACTCTGCCATAGGTGCGTCCCAATTTCCGTCCACTTTAGTCCCATTTCGGAAATAACTTTCAACTAGAAACGTTTTTGCAGGTTGCTGTAAACCATTGTGACCACTGAATAATTGTGACTTTTTGAACGATCTGACGTTTTGCATGACAATTCCTAACATGTGTGCCAACTTAAATTTTTTAACGTAAGAAATCATGGCACACTTGAGGTTTTTTTTTAATGAACATACGATACTTCTCTCTTTTAGAAAACTGAAAGAACACCAACGGAGGATCAAGAATTGGAAGCCAAACAGAAGCTACTCAACGAGAAGATGGCCCTCTTGGAGCAGAAGACCAGAAGGATCGAACTGCTGGTCGGCAAGGCCAAGGAGAAGCCGGATTTCGACAAACCCTACGACGAGGACGCCCTCCCCAAAGTGGTGGTTTGCGGACTGGCCGAGAACAACATGCCCAAGTTCATCATCTGCGACGATAAGAAGAGGAGGAGTATGGGAAGGAAACCGCCCTGTTCGCCGATGGGCGGGATGTCTCCGAGTTGTCCGGCGAACCGGCCGCCGTGTCCGAGCCCGCCGGTCTGCCCGGTGCGGCCGCCGCCGTGCTTCAGCCCGCCGCCCTGCCTGCCGCCCTGCCCGCCGCCGTGTCCGCCGCCCAGGCAGAGATGCGTCGACCAGCAGATGCCGCAGTACATTCCGCAAATCGCGAAGAAGCTGAGCGACAGCTACGACATGCAGGAGCGCCTGGCGCAGGAGAACGCCGATTTGGAGGGAAAAAGGTGAGAGATCGGGGTGGGCTCGTGTCAAAAATTCGCTGTCGTCACGTCATCGCACCTCGCAGGTACAAACTTCAAGAAGATCTTTTCTGCAAAGACCAGACCGTCGAGAACCTTCAACGACAACTGTCGAGTCTGCAGGCGGAGCTGCGCATGGTCGTTAAGGAGAACGGTCTGCTAAATTCTAAGTTACAAGAAACACAGGTGAGCCATTTAAGTTATCCTTTTGTCAGTGACGGTTCGCGGGGAACAAGAGGTGGGAATATAGATAGGTAGGGTCAGTTGCAGAGACCGCACCTATCTGTATTACCACCCCTTGTTCCTCGGCCGTACCAGAAAAAAACCCCGCGAACCGTCACTGCCTTTTGTATATTCATCACTTTGTAAAGATTGTCTTAATAATCCATCCAGAAATAATTACGTCCGATGGTGTGGATGTATAGTCGGGCCGCTGAGAGCTGCCTGTGACTCATCGTTTAAAATCGCATGAATCAAGATTTAAGTAAACGTATGTCCATAAGAAAATTTGGTGCCGCGCTGATTTTCATTGGCGGGATATTTAAAAATTCTCGCGCGCCACCTTATATATTTTCAGACCGGTTTATCATTTGGCGATTTGCGTTCAAAATAATTAAACACGTTAATGAACATATGTTGAGACTGACATTTTACCGATTTATATAAAGCGTGCCGATGCGATGCAAGTCATGCGTGACTTTAGACATACGTTACCGCTACCCTATTCTTTAACACGCAGACACACGTTTCGTCTTTTATTTCATACTGTTTCGTACATGATAGAAAAAGATAGATATAAAATGCGAAGCAATTCTTAGTACGAAAATGCATGAGTCACCGTCAGCTCTCAACGGATGAACTTACTTCGAGTAGATTAAAAATACAATTTGATTCTTACAAAGACAATACAATATTCTTATAGTGTGCTCCACCTGCAACCTGCCCACCATCACCACCATTCTCACCTAGAAACTGCACCTGCTGTCCTCCCTCCAAATCTTCGGGCGATAAAGTAAGTCAATTTGGAAAAAGTATACCTGAATTCCTTTCGGTAGTTATTTTCCGCAAAGTTTGAATTGGCATTTTGGTTGGCCAAAATTCAAGATCTCGAATAACGAGCGTACGACGAAATTGGCGCTGGAAATCGAAAGTCACGTCTGAGCTAAGATCGCACGCGCACGCGTAAAGTACTAACATGTCTGAGGTTAATAACCCCTAATTATAATATCTGACATGTCACCCGGGATTTCAGGCGTGTGATCTTATTGTTAGTGCAGACATGGACTCGAGATTTCCAACACCAACTTCGTCCACGATTTTTACCAACTATGGATGTCAAAAATCATCTGCAGTTTCAAACAGTGTTTAAAATAGAGATTTATCCATAACCTAACTTATTCTTATGTTTATTATTTTTATTTGCCCATTAGGCCATATAATTAGATGAGTTGGGTAGGTTAATAGTATATTGTACAACGAGCATATAATGATGGCTATTAATCACGAGAGCGATGTTTGCTCCACATTAATAGCCATTATATGCGAGTTGTACACTATACTTTGTTCACGAAAATTAAAATTAAAATTAAAATTAAAATTAAAATTAAAATTAAAATTAAAATTAAAATTAAAATTAAAATTAAAATTAAAATTAAAATTAAAATTAAAATTAAAATTAAAATTAAAATTAAAATTAAAATTAAAATTAAAATTAAAATTAAAATTAAAATTAAAATTAAAAAAATTAAAATTAAAATTAAAATTAAAATTAAAATTAAAATTAAAATTAAAATTAAAATTAAAATTAAAATTAAAATTAAAATTAAAATTAAAATTTAAAAAATTAAAATTAAAAAAATTAAAATTAAAAAAATTAAAATTAAAATTAAAATTAAAATTAAAATTAAAATTAAAATTAAAAAGAAAATTAAAATTAAAATTAAAATTAAAATTAAAAAGAAAACAAAAACAAAATTAAAATCGAAATTAAAGTTCTAATTACAATAAAATTACAATTGAAAAAAAAAAATTAAAATCAGTAACAAACAGGGTAAACAAAATATTATCATAAATCGCGTTCTGTGAATCAAATCGCGAATTAGCGTGTTTAATAACCACATTAAACACGAAATACGTGTGCGTGTTCAATAAGCGTATTAAACACGCAAATGCGTGTTTAAGAAATTGAGTGTTAAATGTACCCCATTAATGCTGCTCAGAGAATTAAATAATGCGCACATTATAACATTTTCGTGAACGAAAGCTTTTAAGCCCGTTTTAGACGACGTTATTTTCTTGTACAAGAAAATTGTAACCGAATATGTGACCAAAAAATATTAGCTAGTGCGAAATACATATTTTTCATCATATAAAATGGTACAAGAAAATAGTCCGGGATCATGCGCAGAATTGAAAAATTTTAAGTTGATATAAAACATTTCGGTTTTAAACGTTGGAACTTATTGTGGTATTCCACATGTTTTACAACATACAGCAATGGGTTCTCTTGATATCCCTCACTAATGCTCGCGTTTTCATCTATTGTCCTAGTAGTCTTCGTGGAAACGGCATAAACTCAACTCACGTGCTGCAATTTTAGGTTATGTCGCAGATAAGCGATATAAATTCATTACATTTAAAATGCGCATGCTCGCATACTAGATCTAGGATGGAAATAGAGCATGTCCTATTTTCATCCCAATTTATTGTACAAGATTTGTTTCCTGTATTACACGATACGAGAAAAAGGTATACCATTTTCTGATACAAGAAAAAGGTATACCATTTTCTGATACAAGAAAATAACGTCGTCTAAAACGGGCTTTAAGCATTTTACATTCGCATTTCCACGCCTCGTCGCCATCTATTCGACGATGGCTGAACTACTAAGTGATGTTTTTGAACAGCGCCAAAATGCTCGAACTTTATCCTTATAATCAAAGCGTTAATATTCAGCAATGCGCTGTACACGAAACGATAGACGATTTAATTCCGAATCGAATGGTGTATAAAATAGCTGAGGCAATTTAGCGGTTTTCTTGTAATTTGCGAATGAAAATTAAGCACGACACACTTACCGACATTTACAGTTCACTGTAACTTAAAAATTAAATGCACAACAATTTGCTATATTCTTCAACGAAATACGGGTCCCAATACTTATGACTGATTATTCAATTAACTTTTTATGTTATTAATGCATTACAGTAAGAGAAATATATGAGGAATCCTAATCTTCAAAGAGGGTACCCTCTGTTATCGTGGGGATAAACTACGTTTTCATTTGTGGATTTAATAATTGTTTTAATAATGAAAGAATATTTAAAAACTTAAGAAGACTGTTATCTTATAATAAAATAAATTTACTTGTAGATATTTTCGTATTTAAATTGCAAAAACAATACATTATAATATATCCGCCTAATCACAGGCAACCTGATAAACGCATAACTACTATAAAAAAACTTCCAATTTTAAAGCTGACAGTGACAAAACCATAAAGTAATCCTCAGTAAAGCTTCAAAAATAGTGCGAATATTTAAGTATTTAAATTGCAGAAATTATTATAAAACATAAACGCCTACTTACAGACAAAGCAATACACGCTTATATAATATTAATTTATTACTAAAAACTTCTAATATTAAACGTGACGGGGACAAAACCATAAGAGTAATCCTCCGTTAAGCTTAAGAAATAATGTGAATATTATAGTATTTAAATTGCAGAAATAATTATATTATATAAACGCCTGCTAACAGGCAACCCAATACACGTATAATTAATAATGATTTATTATTTAAAACTTGAAATTTTAATCGTAACGGGGACAAAACCATAAGTGTAATATTTTTAAAGCGTTGCTAAGGATTACACTTATGCTTGTGTCCCTATTATATTTAAAATTAGAAGTTTTGAATAAAAAATAATATTAGTTATAGTATATTGGGTTGCCTACAAGTAGGTGTTTATATAATACCATTGTTTCCGCAATTTAAATACTTAAATATTCCCACTATTTTTGAAGCTTTACTCAGGATTACACTTATGGTTTGGCCCTGTTACGTATAAAATTAGAAGTTTTTAATAATAAATTAATTCGAGTTATGCGTATATCGGGTTGCTTGCGATTAGGCGTGTATATTATAAAATATTGTTTCTGCAATTTAAGTACGTAAATATCCACAAGTGAATTTATTTAATCATAAGACAACATTCTTTTTAAGTTTTTAAATATTCTTTAATTATTACAACAATTATTACATCCACAAATTATTAAGTAGTTCATCCCCACGATAACAGGTAGAGCCCTCTACTTAGATTATGATTTCTCGTGCATTTCTTTAATTGTAATGCATTAACAATATAAATAGTTGAATGATTAACCAGGAATAAGTATTGTTACCCGTATTTGATTGGAGAATATAGCAAATTCTTCTTTATTGAATTTTTATGTTACAGTGAGCTGTAAATGTCGGTAAGTGTGTCGTCCCTAATTTTCATTCGCAAATTACAGAAAAACCGCTAAATTTCCTCAGCTATTTTATACACCATTCGATTAGGAATTAAATAGTCTATCGTTTCGTGTACAGCGCATTGCTGAATATTAACACTTTGATTATAAGGATAAAGTTCGAGCATTTTGGCGCTGTTCAAAAACATCACTTAGCAGTTCAGCCACCGTCCAATAGATGGCGACGAGGCGCGGAAATCCGAACGAAAAATGTTTAAAAGCTTCTAAATAGCAATTCTAAGGGACGATTTTGATAATGTAAGCATTAAATGACCGCCAAACATAATCCTTTAATCTTTTGGAATAAAAGTGCTGTAAAAATCTTGCAATAATAAATATTGCCGCAGCATTTTTTTAATGGTTAAATTGATTTTAATGATTCAAATTGTAATTTACAGCGGCGTTAATGGTTTGATAATAAACAATAATAGTATATTGTACAACGAGCATATAATGATTTGCTCAAACGATTTGTTCCACTCGCCTACGGCTCGTTCCGCAAACCTCGTTCTCGTGATTAATAGCCATTATATGCGAGTTGTACACTATACTTTGTTCACGAAAATTAAAATTAAAATCAAAATCCAACGCAGAATCAAAATAAAAATAAAAATCAAAAATAAAGTTGTAATTACAATTACAATTGAAAAAAATTTAAAATCAAAGTTAAATTCAATATTAAATAGGGTAAACAAACTATTATCATAAATCGCGTTCTGTGAATCAAAGCGCGAATTAGCGTGTTTAATGACCATATTAAACACGCAAATGCGTGTGCGTGTTTAATAAGCATATTAAAAACGCAATGCATGTTGATAACACAATAAATTTGACAGTTTTGCATCGTCAGCGTTATTATGATTCCAGTTAACGATACTTTTCTTCTCCTACAATTTGAGTTTTACAAAGACTACAATAATAGAATGTGATTATAGTGTCCTGTAGCCTGCCCAGGATCACCCCCATACACACCTCACACCTGCTCTTGCTGTTCTCCCTGTAGACCTTCGGGCGATAAAGTAAGTCGATCAAAAACGATCGTACCTAAGAATCTTGTATGCATTTCTTTTAGAAGATGCAGCCGTGCGGAAGAGGCAAAGGTGTATGCCCGGCAGTGGAGGCCGCCGAAAAGAAGAAACTGGTACGTTTTAAAAATTACGTCGAATTCTCAAAACGATAGAAAATTTTCAGGAGAAACAATTGACCGACATGGAGGCGGAAGTGCGCGCAATACAGAACGAACTTACCACGGTGAGACAAGAGAGGATACACTTGGAACAGCACAGGAGGATGTTATCGCCAATACCGGCGCCACCACCTCCCCCTCCCACTGTATAAAAATAGTGTATTTATTATGAGTATGAATTAATGTGATGTGTTTTAGTGCCCTGCCGCCTGTCTACCGTGTCCAAGGGTATTTATTTTTTTTTTAAATTTTTTTTAGTAAAATGTACATCATCATTCGTATTGCAGGTCGATAACACTCAACTGAAAGAGTTAAGGGAACAGTACAACTGCCTACAAGATGACTACAAATCGAAAATGTGTGAAGTATCCGGGCTGAGGGCCGACGTGGACAAGCTGAAGAGTACGTGCCAAGAAGCTTTGGACGCCAAAAAAGTTTGCGAAGACAAGGTCAAGGAGCTGGAGTGTGTACTGAGGACCTCCCAACTATCGGCAAACAAGGTCCTATTTATATAGACGCCGTATTCGTGTTGAACTTTTTTTTTTAATTTCAGGCCCAAGTCACCAAGGAGCAAATCACGGAGCTGGAGCAGCAAATGGTCGTGGCGAAGCAGCGTTTCCGAGAAGCGCAGGATGAACTGGAAGAGGTGCGCGTGTGCGCCGAGGAGTTGCAGTGTCAAGTGAACGAATATAGGAATAAGGTAAGTAGCTTTCACATGCAACTATATTTCAGTTTTTAGTAATAAATCATGAGTGTTTCCTATTTTAGTATTTGGAAGCGCAGCAAACCGTGGAGGAACAAAGGAGGCAGGTCGATATGATGGAACTAGAGAATAATAGGATAGGAGAACAAGTGAATTTAGAGATACAGCGGGTGAAGAATCAGTTCCAGGAGAAACTTCAGGAGTTAACGCCGCTGCCCGATATCCTGAAAGCGACGCAGGTTAAGCTGCAGGAAGCGCAACAGATGCACATGATCGCCGAACGGAACAACGAGGCCCTTTTAAGAGAGATCCAGGCGATGCGTGATAAGGTGAGTACTAACTTGTTTATTTTCATTTAGGCTGAATGTTGGTATAGTGTGATCAAGGAATCTTTGCGTGTGCGTCATTACAGAAAACTAAGTTTCCTCGCCTTGAACACATTGTTGACTTCGACAACCCCAACGCTTAATTCCAACACTAATCGGTCTAATTTCTACGCTTGAGAAAATGGCGACAGCTGGAAGAACTTGTTCACGATCATCAGAAAATTGGCAGTAAACTTCCAATTATTTTGTTTGATGAACGCGCCCATTCCAATTGCCGCTTTGGTTATAATTTAAATTTCTAGGCCGCTCTGATTGCCGACGAGATGGAACGCACCAGGTGCGATTCGCTGAACGGAGAATCAGAGAAACAGACGATGCAAGAGAAGACCGAAGAATTGGAGAAGCGCGTGAAAGAGCTCCAGGACGAAGTGGACTGCGTGACGGGCAAGATGAGCGAGCTCCAGGAGACCGCCGACGAGGCCGAGAAGAGCGCCAGCGAGAAGCTGCACGAGATCGCCCAGCTTACGTCGGAGGTCGAAAACGTCCGGGAGGAGTCCGCCCGCGTCGTGGCCCGCACCAAGGACCGCTGCGAGTGCGTGAGAAGGTCGATGCAGAATCAAATCACGGACCTGGAGAAGCAACTGGCCCAGAGCAGAGCCCAGGCCAAGTCGGCCCAGAAGGACAGGGACGACATTCGCCAGAAGATGCAGTCCCAGATCAATAACCTTAACGATAACTTCGAGGACGCGCAGATGCGGATCAAGTCTCTTCAGGGTCACGTCAACTTTTTGAAGAACTCCGCCGGCGTGTATCCGTCCATGGAAGCGACTACGGCTAATATGTGTAAAAACTAAATGATGGTTGTACCTGTTATCATCTATAAATAAAATGCCCTACTTCATCATCTGGAAGTTTTCATCAGTGATGACTCATGAGCAGTGACGGTTCGCAGGGTTTTTTTTTCTGGTACGGCCGAGGAACAAGAGGTGGCAATATAGATAGGTAGGGTCAGTTGCAGAGACGGCTGGCTGCGTGACCGCACCCGCACCTATCTGTATTACCACCTCTTGTTCCTCGGCCGTACCAGAAAAAAACCCGCGAACCGTCACTTCTAATGAGGTAGCAGAGGTGGCAATACACCTACGTGTATTACCACCTCTGCTACCTCGGCCGTATTATGAGTCATCCCGCGGTGCCGTCACTGGTTTTCATGACGTTGTACCTGTTATCATCTAAAAATAAAATCTGGAAATATTCATCAGTGACGGTTTGAAGGGTGGGTAGCAGAGGTGGTAATACAGGTAGGTAGGGTCTGCATTACCACCTCTGCTACCTCGGCCGTACCGTGTCGTCAATGGTTTTCATGCCTAAAATCTGAAAGGCTGGCGGTAATAAAAATAACTTTATTTATTAAATATGTAAAAATTTATAAATATACACAATTTTTTCGTAAAGAAGAAACATTATATACACTCTGCTGCGATCACAATTTTTAACAGGTCAGCGACGTCTTTAGCCACTGGAACAAACAATCATTTAATTTCAAATTATTCGACTGATGTTTTAAACAGTATTACCTCTGATAAGTTTAATTTTATACTTCCATTCTGAAGAGGGTCTTTTGTATCAAAAATACCTGAATACATAAAAATAAAAAAAATAAAAACTCGAATTAAGCATATCAGATCGAAAAGTAAAAAACATGTAAATTTCACATCTCTACAAATAGTGGAAACATCTCTGAATCTCCATTGTGAAAATTGGCTAAATTTTTTTCGACATTATTTATTTTTCATAGTCTTCAATTTATTGGTGAGTAAAGACTGGTTTTGAACTAACGAGTGTACAACAAAAGTTGACGACGAAGTTGGCGCTGGAAATCAAAAATCATGTTTGAACTAAGATCACACGCGCACGCGCAAAGTACTACATGTCAGATGTTAATAATAACCTCTAATTATAATATCTGACATGTCACCCAGCATTTCCCGCGTGTGATCTTATTGTTAGTGCAGACATGACTCGAGATTTCCAACGCCAACTGTGTCGTCGATTTCTGTTGTACGCTATATATTAGCCCTAGAGACGTTTATCTACCAATTATTAATGGTTATTACGGGATTGAATCGCCTCCGTCACTTCCAGGTTGCATACAATGAAACCAGGTAATTAATTAAAATCAAAACAAGAAAAACGGGAAAAATTGACGGAGGCGTTTCCATCCCGTAACAGAGTTAGGCGAGGTGACTCATCGTGCGGCCGAGGTAGCAAAGGTGGTAATACAGTTCTCTGCAACCAACCCTACCTATCTGTATTGCCACCTCTGCTACCTCGGCCGTACCATAAGTCACAGCAAAGGTGTCAATATAGATATCTCCATTGCCACCTCTGCTACCTTGGCCGTACCATAAGTCCCGGCAGAGGTGTCAATACAGATATCTGTATTGCCACCTCTGCTACCTCGGCCGTACCGTGAGTCACAGCAGAGGTGTCAATACAGATAGGTAAGGTCGGTTGCAGAGATCTGTATTACCACCTCTGCTACCTCTACAGATATCTGTATTGCCACCTCTGCTACCTCGGCCGTACCATAAGTCACAGCAGAGGTGTCAATACAGATATCTGTATTGCCACCTCTGCTACCTCGGCCGTACACATAAGTCACAGCAGAGGTGTCAAAACAGATATCTGTATTGCCACCTCTGTTACCTCGGCCGTACTATAAGTCACAGCAAAGGTGTCAATATAGATATATGTATTGCCACCTCTGCTACCTTGGCCATACCATAAGTCACGGCAGAGGTGTCAATATAGAGATCTGTATTGCCACCTCTGCCGTACCGTGAGTCACAGCAAAGGTGTCAATACAGATAGGTGTGGTATGTTGCAGAGATCTGTATTACTACCTCTGCTGCCTCTACAGATATCTGTATTGCCACCTCTGCTACCTTGGCCGTACCATAAGTCACAGCAGAGGTGTCAATAAAGATAACTGTATTGCCACCTCTGCTACCTCGGCCGTACCATAAGTCACGGCAGAGGTGTCAATACAGATATCTGTATTGCCACCTCTGCTACCTCGGCAGAACCGTGAGTCACAGCAAACGCGTCAATACAGATAGGTGTGGTCGGTTGCAGAGATCTGTATTACCACTTCTGTTATCTCGCGAGCCGCTACCGGTTATTACAAACGAACGCTTTAATAATTTGTTGATGACTTACTAAATGCAACTGTAAGGTGTAATATGGCCGACACGAAATCTCCGAAACGCAGAGTTCCGTCTTTTCGCATGTATCTCAGGATCAAGATGGCGAGGACTTCGCTGCTCAGCTGGAAGCCGACCTCCATGAGCGCGTCTCTGAGTCGCTCCGCCTTCAGGATTCCGGTTTTCTCCTTCGTGTGATTCTTGAAGGCCGTCTGCCAGTACTTCAGGCTACACATCAAGTCTTTAAAGTCGCTGAATTTCAATCTTCCGGTTCCAGAAGACTAGAAAATATATAACTTCTTCATGTTTGAACATTAGCCCATTATTTTTGGGACGCGGATTTAACATTTCCTTACAAAATTTTCATCATTGGGTATTTCATTTCTGTTAAGTGTGATCTTAGTACTTTGTGAAAACACCTATAGATGCCGCGTTTGGTCCTCGATCATTCGCTCGTATACACAGTCTTGAAAGTAAGAAATTGTAGAAACTATCAAGTGTGAATGAGTCTAATTCGACGTTGTTCTGTGTACAAAAAGTAAGGACTTTGAATTTTATGCCCTATTTTTGGGACATTGGCGTAATGTAATATAATTTCTTAGCAAAGTTGCACATTTCAGAAATGAGTGGAAAAATTCATAACAGTAACAAAATTACGTTTTGTAGAAAAGTTACTTGTTTTTTAAAGACGTTTTAAGCGGTACCACTTTCGACCTGCCATTTAAAAATCTGGAGTTCTAGTCAAACTATCAGAGATGCCGTTTTTAGGAATAACAATATCATCATTTGATTCTTCAATATGGCTTTTGTGGTATTTTTGTCCCAACTCTCTATTACTAGCCGTTTTCTAACAAAAACAGTGTGACTAGTCGTTTTCTAAAAAAAAAAAGCCTGAAAAGTCCCTGTGGTCTGGGACACCCTGTATAATAAATTATTGCAAATAAACCGGTTGTGGCAGAATGCCCAATTTCGAAAACCTTTCAATCGCTCTCCTTTAAAAATAAAAGAAAATCTTTTAGTAATTGCTGTAGCATTTCCACATGACCTTGATGCTTGAAATCTGAACAAATTTCGTTGACGAAAAATGAACTTTTCTCTAGATAATGCTCTAGGAATTTCACATTTCTATCGGCAGAAGGTTGAAATTCTGACAGATCAATCTTGAAGAATTTGACTTTATAACAGCCCAAAGACACGATTCTGAACAAAACTCAAAATCCTCTTCCACTAAATTTTGAAATAATCATCCGAGAATCGAACAGACCGCTATTCTCAAACGTTGTCAAACAATTTGATTAATTTGAGTGGGGTATAAATAACTCGATGATGTTTTCTAGTGTGGACGAGGAAATGTGTTCCATCTAAAATTTCCCAAGCCCGCTCACCTTAGCGCTGGTATAAGGAAATAATATTTACTCAGACAAAGTTTCTTTGTTTCGCCAGTTAATAATCAGTTCGCAACGAAATGATTACTAGTGACATACGGATCTCACTAATGACTACAGTTATCTACTCACATCTAAAGTAAGCACAACCTGCCTGCAGACCTCGATGGACGCGCAACTCTTAATGTAGTCGTTCGGCAGACAGGCGTCCAACAGCTCCTGCAGCTCAAAAGCGTTGACCGTCCTGTGTTCGTCCGCCAGCTGCAGAAAAACCGATTCGTACTGGCTAAAGCTCTTCCCGTCCAGCAGCGGCGGGGCTTTAACGATGGCCGATTTGAAGAGGTAAGGTACTGTGTCTAAGAGTTTGAGCTTCAGCGGTTTGCTGGAGTAGACCCGCAACGTGAACCCGCACTCCTGCCCGGGCTCGAAGGTCGTCGGCAGTATCAGGTAACCGCCCTGCTCCAGCTGGCACCTGTGACTAACCTGCCTGCTGTTCGTGTACTGCGAGTTGACTAATGACTTGTTCTTCTTGAAGAACGCGCGACCTATCGTTTCCGTCGTGCTTTTCGGAAGCGAGTACGCGGTGAAACCGATGACCTTGGGTTCCATTATGCTGTGCTGATTGAGGGACACCACGACCTCCTCCATTTCGCTCAGGAGGAGGTGCAGCTGCGGGTTTATGTGAAACGTGTCGGGGTTGTTTCTGCAACCCCCGGCCGAGACGCCCTTCTGCCAGTTTCCCTGATACAGCCGCATCTGCCACGTGTTTTTGTTGTGCAGACTGGGCTCGTCCCGGCTCGTGTCGCTGTCCAGGTGCACTATTTCTAAGTTCGTGAAGGTCTTTATGAAATCGTTATACGAAATCCAGAATTCCCCATCCTGCGACTTCATCTTTAACCGTTCCATCTCTTGAGGTGAGACTTCCGTCCATTCGGATGACTCGTGCGACCAGGAACCTACGTACTCGGAGGACGGGCCTAAAGGATTTCGAAGCTTCACCAATTGCGTGGCTTCGCCGCTAAATTTTTCCACCTGAAATACACATTTTGATTTCGCGTGAAGATAATTTTGGACAAGAACGAACCCTTTCCACTGCGTACAATCGGTAATTCGTACCGATTTGAATACCGTTCGCCAGTTTTTCAACCTGCGATTTGGCCTGGTAGTTTGGTGGTTGTACTGTTGCCGTGATTATCGAGGTCATGTCCAGGAGTTTGTGGAGGAGTCTGGCGCACGCCGTCGCGTCCTGTCTGATTGGTATGCTTTCGGTGATGCCCCCCGTCAAATCGGCGAGACCGTCTAGAAGGCTTCCGTACTTCAAGGCCTCGTAAGATCCGTGTAATCTGAAAAAATAAAAGGCATGTTGGGAATATTTGTCGCATTTATTTATATATAGTGCACCATCCCACACCTATAAAAAAAATTGGTAAGTGAAGCAATTAAACTAATTGCGTTCGAAATCGGATCCAGCAATTTCCGATTTAATTGAGAACCTTTTGAGCCGCTGAATAAACAGCGCCGACATTTCACGAGATATACGTTCCATTTGCATAAATTACACACTCTTTACTTAATAATACGGATTTAAACTGGAGAAACCAGACCGAAGCTGACCATTTAACTTTCAAACGAATGTCGCGCAAAGTAAACAACGGGTTTCTAAAGTTTCTTCGCGATGCACAGACACACACACACACACAACGAAATCGAGAATCTGCTCCTTGGACAGCGAATAATAATAATAATCTTGGGCGAAGATAATGATACGCCCGATTGCGTAATGTATCGCATGATCCTCGAATTGGAATGAAGGAGAAAGTTAAAGATTTGGGCAGACTCGTAATCATCGCTTCTCGATGTTGAGGTGTTGTTATTTTAAAATGTATTTGTTGGGTAAGTTTCAGATGCGTGTTGGGTACCTTTAAGTTTTTTTGTTTAAATCGCTTTTGAGTAAATCGAGTTTTTGATTTTGAAGTATAAATTTTCCATCTTTCATAATTTTGACGTTTTAAACGTCAGTTTCATCCGCTCGATGTACATTTAAAATATGATTTAAATTGAAAATAAACTGTGATAAATGATACCATCAAGTCGGAGAAAGTAGCATGATGGCCACATCACCATTTTTTTTTATTTTTACATTCTGACCAAACAATGCCACTGCTTACGAAATAAGGCTGAATATTATGAGTTTATATACATTTATTTTGAGTATGCCGTCCTCTGTTGGAAAATTTATGAAACATTTTAGAGGCCCAAAAAATGAATTTTCAGTACAGATAGGCGGAGAAAGAATTTAAAGAATCAAAACGAATGTTACGTTTTTTATATTTATATTTACATTCTGTGCAAATCTCCTATGAACAGTTAAGGACACACCAGATCTCAAAATGTTGCTGCAGCCTGGAGGCCAAAACGATTTTTTTAACAGATTTCGCACTGATCTATCCGAAGAGAGATCAATAATTTCATCCAGGCGAGAAAAACAAAACGGTATTTGAAAGAATTGACACGACCGCATCTTTTTTCCCGAAAAATTAACTCTTCGATTACTACAAAAACCACTACTACACAAAGGACCAACGAATGGTCTAAGTGCTGCGACCATTTGGTCGCCCTCCACAAATCATCACTACAAAAACCAGGAAAACTGTACAAAATCATTCAGTTTTAGAAAGACCGAAGACAGCAACTAAATATTTTACAGGATGTTACTAACAAGTCTCAAACATTCATCAGGTCAATCCAATTTGCTGCCAATCATAATATCTTAGAAGACTCAGTTTGAAAAAAAAATATGCCCGTCTGTCTATATTCGACAACAGGAAGAACTTTTGGTAAAATTTCGTACATCCATTAGCCTATAACTGATGAAAAAATATGCCTGTCTGTGTCTGTCTGTATTTGAAAATCCGAAGAACTGAAAAGTTTTTGGTAAAATTTCGTACATCGGATCTTAGCCTATTCACAAGGTCTGGAGGAAAATATTTATTTTTTATATCATATTTTACACAGACGGTTGACAATACGAAGGATTTTACACGCGGTTGGTGATGATGCGATGCTCAGTGGGCATGACTCTGCCAGCTCCACATCGCTTCACAAACTGCGATTTATAAAATCAGAGAACAATGGAAAGAAAATGGTGTAGTCTAAATAGACTCTCAAATGGCAATTTGAGAAAAATAGATTATAACGCGATTGGTACGGGTGAATGAATGCCTTATAATAAAATATCCGGATAGTACTCCATACATGAGGCAATCTATTATTCCATTACAAGCTAATTAATTATAAAGTATGTTCATTAAAAAAAAACCTCAAGTGTGCCATGATTTTTTAATTTTAAAAATTTAAGTTGGTAACACATATTGAGGTTATGTTACTTGCGGCATCTTCCTACCGATACATTAATTTGCTGTGATAAATGACGCAGAGAAGACGTAGATTAACCTTCCAAAATTCCTTGGGCTGTGTTAATAGCATCCAGAGTACGTTTGACTGGTCTACCACTTCCTGGTTTACGGAGACATAACACATCATGATAAGGTATTTTTAAATTCATCATAAATAATGGGCATGTTAGGAAATTCTTCCTGAAACTCTGCTAAAGGTGCGTCGAATGAATATACCCAATTTGCATCCACTTTAGTCCCATTTCGAAAATAATTTTCAATTAAAAACGTTTTTTGCTGGTTGCTGTAGACCAGGTATGTCAAACACGCGGCCCGCTTACAAGTTGTCTGTGGCCCGGCAAAGTTGGTATCAAATATTTAAAAAAAAAAATTATATACAAGGTAAAAATTAGTTATTTATGCAACAAGTGAGTAAAGTAATACTTTTTTTCACGAGTAGGAAAGATTGCTGCACGAGCCGCGGGCGAGTGCGGCAATTTCCTACAAGTGAAAAAAAGTTGCTTTACTCTCGAGTTTCATACAAATTTTTTTCTACGTCCGTAACTTTAAATAAATTCGGTAAAACCTTAATCAATTTTTATAAGTAATAATACTTTTATATGATAAACATAATAATAATCATTAAGTTTACTTGATCGGAAACGAATGTTTGACATTTATCGGCAGAACTCGCGGCGTGTTGCGAAGTGTTCATGACACACTTTGTGCAAACGATTTTTTAATAGCGTTAAAAAATGAACCGCTACGGCACTTTTTTTCACGCAAAAGGGTGAAAAAATGAACCGTTATGGCACTTTTTTTCACGCTTCCGGAAGGCTTCAGAAAACACATATTTTATGAACGCAAATTAATGAAAAAAACTGTACATTTTTTAACGGACGTAGAAAAAATTATTTTTTGTATGGTTTCAATTGTAGTTTTTTTGGTAATGCGGCCCGCGGCTTGTGTGTAATACTTGATGTGGCTCTTGGTGGTTAACGAGTTTGACATGCCTGCTCTAAAGACTTCAAAACGGATATTTCCGTAAAAAAAAATTGAAAAAATTTTCACAATCACAATAGAGACACACACACAATTTTTTCTCCCAGAAATATTTAAAATGGACTTTAGGGACCGCAAAACGGATATTTCCGTTGAAAAATTTTTGAAAAAATTTTCACGGTCACAATACAAAAACACCCATAATTCTTTTTCCAGAAATATCTGAAATGGAATAGAGACCTCAAAACGTATATTTCCCTTAAGAAAAATTGAAGAATTTTTCACAATTACAATACAGACACACATAATTTTTCTTTTCAAGAAATATTTGAAATGGACTCTAGGGACATCAAAACGGATACTTCCGTTAAAAAAAAATTTCGTCAAAATTTTCACGGTTAGAATACAGACATGCATAATTTTTTTTCTAGAAATATTTGGAATGGACTATTCTAGTGACCTCAAAACGGATATTTCCGTTTAAAAATTTTTTGGAAAAACTTTCACGCTCACATTATGTACACACACAGACACATACACACCACATTTTTTTTCCAGAAATATTTGAAATGTACTATAGGGACCTCAAAACAGATATTCCCGTTAAAAAAAAATTTGCAAAAATTTCACGGTCACAGTGCAGACACACAATTTTTTTTTCCAGAAATATTTAAAATGTACGCCAGAGACCTCAAAACAGATATTTCCGTTAAACAAAAATTGAAAGAATTTTCACAATAACAATACAGACACACACACAATTTTTCTTTCCCAGAAATATTTGAAATGGACTCTAGAGACTTCAAAACAGATATTTCCGTAAAAAAAAATTTGAAAAAATTTTCACAGTCACAATAGAGACACTCACACACACAATTTTTTTTCCAGAAATATTTGAAATGGACTCTAGAGAACTCAAAACGAATATTTCCGTTAAAAAAATGTTTGGAAAAAATATTTCCGTAAAAAAAAATTTGAAAAAATTTTCACAGTCACAATAGAGACACTCACACACACAATTTTTTTTCCAGAAATATTTGAAATGGACTCTAGAGAACTCAAAACGAATATTTCCGTTAAAAAAATGTTTGGAAAAAATTTCACGGTAACAATACAGACACACATACAATTTTTCTTTTGCAGAAACATTTGAAATGGACTCTAGAGACCCGAAAACGGATATTTCCGTTAAAAAATTTTTGAAAAAATTTTTACGATCACAATACAGAAAAATGGACTCAAGAGGCTAGGGCTAGGGGTTAAAAAAAATTTAAAGAAATTTTCATGATCATAATACAGACACACACACAATTTTTCTTTTCCAGAAATATTTGAAATGGACTCTAGAAACCTCAAAAAGCACATTTCCGTGAAAAAAAATTTGAAAATATTTTTGCGATCACAATACAGAAAAATGGACTCAAGAGGCTAGGGCTAGGGGTTAAAAAAAATTTAAAGAAATTTTCATGATCATAATACAGACACACACACAATTTGTCTTTTCCCGAAATATTTGAAATGGACTCTAGAGACCTCAAAACGGATATTTCCGTGAAAAAAATTTTGAAAAAATTTTTGCGATCACAATACAGATCCACACACACACAATTTTTCTTTTCCAGAAATATTTGAAATGAACTATAGAGACCTCAAAACGAATATTTCCGCAAAAAAAATTTGCAAACATTTTCACAATCACATTAGAGACACAGAGAAACACACAAACAGATACATTTTTTTTTTCCCAGAAATATTTGAAATAGACTCTGGGGACCTCAAAACGGATATTTCCGTAAAAAAAAATTCACGGTCACAATACAGACACACATATTTTTTTTTTCCAGAAATATTTGAAATGGACTCTAGGACATCAAAACAGATATTTCCGTTAAAAAAAAAAAATCTGAAAATTTTTTCACAGTCACAATACAAGGCACACACACAATTTTTTTCCAGAAATATTTGAAATGGACTCTATGGACCTGAAAACGGATATTTCTGTTAAAAACAAATTTGACAAAATTTTCACGGTCACAATACAGACACATATATTTTTTCTACGACCGATATAAAAAGCAGGCGTTTGCGCTTGCGTTTGTCAACGCAAAGTAGACGTTTCCCGAGGAGCGAGCGACAAAGTACTTTGCCGCGCGTTGCCTATAGCAACGCGCGGCAAAGTATTCACAACAACTATCTAAACGTCACTTTTCACAATTTTTATTGACCCGTTACCATGGATACGACATTCCATGGCTGACCACGGTATAACAGACTGAAAATAAGCACACGCCACAGTCATGTATTATATATTTAATTATATTTATGTTTCTTTTTCAAAGCGGTCGTAGGAAAGATTTTATGTATAGTGCGAGCGCAAAGCTCATTGCCGCTTTCGAGAGGTTTCCGAAACTTCCTCTCTCAAGCGACAATGTATCACTTTGCGCTGTTACTATACAAATAACTATTTCCAGTAATATTTGAAATGGACTCTTAGAGACCTCAAAACGGATATTTCCGTTAAAAAAAATTTCCCGATCACAGACATACAGACATACAAAATTTTTCTTTTACAGAAATATTTGAAATGGACTCTGGAGCAGGCATGTCAAACACGCGGCCCGGCAAGGTTGGTATCAAATATTAAAAAAGAAAAATTATAAACAAATAATTATTTTTTGTTTGGTTTCAATTGTAGTTTTTTTTTTGTAATGCGGCCCGCGGCTTGTATGTAATACTTGAATGGTAAATGAGTTTGACATGCCTGATGTAGTCAATTGTGACTTCCAGAAAGGTCTGACGTTTATATCTCAATTCCTAACAAGTGTGCCAACTTAACTTTTTAAAACGAAAAAGTCATGGCACACTTGTAGCTCTTTCGTTTGTACACTTGCTCAGGGCAATCTCCTTTTATACTCCAGAAGTAGTCCGCCATTATATTCCTGTCCCAACGCCCTTGATAGAACTCTTCCAGGATCATCAGGTCTTGGTGGAAACGTTCACCTTGTTCGTCACTTACAGCCCCAATGTTTCCTGGGAATTTATCAAGGCTACTGTTGAAGAAAATAGACCTCGATACTCATGTTGCGCCCCAGTTGTTGAAAGACAAACCATACATTCTGCACTGAGTCATGACTCAAAAAGACCTTCATATTTTCAACCGAGTCACTTGACTACCCCACTCACTTCTTCGACTCCGTAAGTTGGGATGTATTTTTTAAACTCCCTGTGTTTGTCAGTTTCGTCCATTTCATCCGCGTTTTGAATAATTTGGCTCATCCTTATATATCTTCTTTTTTGTTTGACAGTTTCGTTCTTCTTTCTTCTGCCCGAATAAGCCATTGTTGCTTCATCTAGCGTTTTCGTGTCTTTTTGTTCGCTGCGTAGTAGCTGTTGTGTTCTTTTCTTCGGCTCCTCTTCACGTTTTTGTTCACTTGCCTGAATTGTTTTTCCAGGCGGTCCTTACCTTCTGCGTTGTGTTTGCTATGTCATCTAGATTTTGTGATTTTTCGTTTTGCGTCCTACTGTTTCCATAGATGTTTCTTTCATTATTTGCATAAATATCATCCATAGCTGATCTGCACTATCTTTTCCGTCTTGTCCATAAAATAAAGAAATTGCAACCTTAAAAAATGTCATTAACTCTCACACTAAATTAGCCCATTATTGTGATAATTAAAATTTCTTTCTCGTTATTTGTTTACAATTTTTTTTTTCGAATAACGATCAACTTTCGGTTTCTCGTGAACGTGCACACCGATTATCTTTTTTTCCAAGAGCAATTAACGAATTTCGCGTTTCCAGCGTTTGAAATGTGCTCTCACCCATTCAAACTAATTGGACGCGTATCGATGGCCGCTCTCGATTTTCTCCGATTTTAAGAAAAATGGGAAATTGATATTCTCGCCTCGGCCGCGCACGGAGAGAAATAATTTCTAATGGTGCCTTAATTGCTGTCTTCTTACACCGGGTTACGTTACCTCGGGCTGCAAACAGATCTATCGCACTTTGTTGTTTAGTTGCAGTAGAAAGTGCGATGCCGTGCACGGTTTCGAACCACCAAAACTGGGGCAATTGTGCGCTATTATAAATTTACAATTATACGAGTGTAATGTAAGGTGTATGCCTACCTATTTGATGTTTTCTTTAATACTATAAACTTGGGTGTTGATTGTGCATGATTTATAAATGAAACGAGGTTTGCGATTTTCTGCATATTTGGTTATAAACTTGGGTGTTAATTGTTAAGCTGTGGGATGGATGTTGGAATACCGATCGGCGCATAAATAGAACTGAAGGCTGCAATTGGGAAACGTGGCCTTGTTGGTGGGATTGGACCAGCGCCGGAGATTTTGCAACCTCTTGTATTTGCTTCTGTGTTTTTATCTCGGCAACAATTTCCTCGATATATACGTTACTGAAATTCTGAAGAATCCTGCTACGAGCTGCTACCCTTAGCAAATAAAGCGCGAGAAAACGAATCATAAGCCTTGGTTGATTGTTGATTTAAATTTGGACTGATAATTTGTCGGGTGCTGCAATACGGGAGAAGATACTTCAGAGGATTTGTGATGTCGATGAAAGTTTCTCTTGTTCGTGTATTAACAGAATGAAAATTTGATGTGCAGATGTAGAGGAAACAAAGGATGAAAGGAGCTAAAGAAATGACAATAATCGGAAACATCATAAATTGTTTCCCCATCAGTTCATCTCCGGACCGGTTTTGACCTCTTAGGTCTCATCAGCGCAGAATCTGATGGACGAACGGAAATTAATATTGGTATATAAATATTCCAAACACCGTTAAAGGTAGAACGGAATCTATTGCCTAATTGTTGTACTAATGCCACTCGGATTGTGATTAATACAACAACTAGTTTTTCCGAGCTAAAGTAAAAGTAGGTAAAATGGTTTTTATTTAAAAAAAAAAAAATTATTTTCAATTTTTATTAATTTTAAATTTTAAATTTTTAATTGGGGCCGCGGTGGCCTAGTGGGTAGCGCTCCTGCTTCTGGGCCTCATGGTCGTGGCTTCGAATCCCATCCGGACGGTCACTTTTTCTGAATGAAAAATGGCCGTACGGGTCCATGGTTGTCTAGTGGTTGTCCTTTCATATCAATATATGAATTTATTACAAAAAAATCGGTTGTGGCAGAACAGCCAAGTAGCTTAAGCCAATTTCCCTAAAATCATTCACTCTCCTTAACCCGAAATCCCATCAACCATCCTTCCTTTAAAAAAAAAAATTTTTTTTTTTTAATTGGTGACGAACGAACAGAGATAAAATAATTGTCACTTTTTAACCCTTCCGGTAGAGGAAATCTTTGGTGAAAATTTCAGCCGAATCCATGTCATGCGATTTTTACTCATGAAAAATGAAAAATTGGTGACACACAAAAAAATTCATAACTCGCAAACGATTAGAAAAATCAAAAAAAAATAATTCAAAGAATAAATGTTATAGAGCTGTCTTCAATTAAGGGGTTTCGAATTATACAGGGTGTGCAGTGAAAAAGCCAGTTATATCCTCTGGCATCCCTGAAAGTTTCAGCTTTTCGAATTGAAAAGAAAAAAAAATACGTCCTTAAAAGAAGAAACGAACGAACTCGGGGGTGCAAATGAAGTATAAGGGTTGTTTAAAATTTTTTGAAAAAATTCCCAATGCAAGCCGGTTATATCGTCTGGCATCCCTGAAAGATTCAGCTTTTCGAATTGAAAAGAAAAAAAAAATACGTCCTTAAAAGAAGAAACGAACGAACTCGGGGGTGCAAATGAAGTATAAGGGTAGTTTCAAAATTTTTGAAAAAATTCCCAATGCAAGCCGGTTATATCGTCTGGCATCCCTGAAAGTTTCAGCTTTTCGAATTGAAAAGAAAAAAAAATACGTCCTTAAAAGAAGAAACGAACAAACTCGGGGGTGCAAATGAAGTATAAGGGTAGTTTCAAAATTTTTGAAAAAATTCCCAATGCAAGCCGGTTATATCGTCTGGCATCCCTAAAAGTTTCAGCTTTTCAATTCGCAAAGAAAAAAATAAATCACTAAAAGAAGAAAAACGAAAAGCTGGGTGACGCGCTCCGGAAGGGTAGGGGGTATTTTAAAAATTTTGAAAAAAATACAGATGAAGGCTAATCTTACCCCAAACCTCCCCTAAAAGTTTCAACTCTTTGATATAAATAGAAAAAAATACGTCCTCGAAAGAAATAAAAAGGAAAGAAAAAAATGTGAGGGGTGGGCCAAATAACGCGCTCTGGAGGGGCGGGGGGTGATCGGAAGGTTCTGAAAAAATTATGGATCATGGCTCGTCTCACGCCCCGCCTACCCTGAAAGTTTCATCTCTTCGATTTCCATAGAAAAAAATACGTCCCCGAAAGTACGCCCGAAAGTAAAAAAGGGGGCGTGGCCCGACTGGGGCAAAAATTCAAAAATCGGGCACCGAGCGTCGCTTTGAAATCGTTTTCAATTTCTAAAAAAATACGGCCGCCACCCTCCCGCTCGGTCGCCGACCGACTTCTTGATGTTTTTTTTCGATTTTCAAAAATTCGCCCCGGGGGTTGTGCTGGTTCTAGGGGGTGGGAGTGGTCGGGCTCGACTCGATCGATAATTTTACACAAACTTTACCACAAACAAAAATTTCGAGCGTACCTTAAACCGCGCCCTCTGGGGGTGGGGGTTAATGTCCAAAATCTAATAGTTTTTTACCTCTTGGCGCCCTCTATACGTCTGCAAAATTTCAACTCTCTACGACTTTTACTTTTATCACTATTCAAGTTTTTAAAACTAAATTAGTAGATATACTAGTTTTTCAAAGTTTAAACTAAAATTGTGTTTTTTTTTAAATTTTGAAAAAATTCCCAATGCAAGCCGGTTATATCCTCCGGCATCCCTGAAAGTTTCAACTCTCTGATATAAACAGAAAAAAATAAATCACTAAAAGAAGAAAAACGAAAAACTGGGTGAGTAGGGGGTATTTTAAAAAATACAGATGAAGGCTCATCTTACCCCGAACCTCCCCTAAAAGTTTCAACTCTTCGATTTCCATAGAAAAAAATACGTCCGCGAAAGAAATAAAAAGGAAAGAAAAAAATGTGAGGGGTGGGCCAAATAACGCGCTCTGGAGGGGCGGGGGGTGATCGGAAGGTTCTGAAAAAATTATGGATCATGGCTCGTCTCACGCCCCGCCTACCCTGAAAGTTTCATCTCTTCGATTTCCATAGAAAAAAATACGTCCCCGAAAGTACGCCCGAAAGTAAAAAAGGGGGCGTGGCCCGACTGGGCCAAAAATTCAAAAATCGTGCACCGAGCGTCGCTTTGAAATCGTTTTCAATTTCTAAAAAATACGGCCGCCACCCTCACCCGACTTCTTGATGTTTTTTTTCGATTTTCAAAAATTCGCCCCGGGGGTTGTGCTGGTGGAAGTGGTCGGGCTCAACTCGATAGATAATTTTACACAAACTTTACCACAACCAAAAATTTTGTTTTTAAAAATTTTGAGAAAAATACAGATGAAGGCTCGTCTTATCCCCCCCCCCCCCTGAAAGTTTCAACTCTCTGATATAAATTGAAAAAATAGAGAAGAAGGCTTGTCTTACCCCGAACCCCCCCTAAAAGTTTCAACTCTCCGATATGAATAGAAAAATATACGTCCTGGAAATAAATATAAAGGAAAGAGAAAAATGTTCGGGCTGGGCCGAATAGAGCGCTCTGGAGGGGCGGGGGGTGGTCGGAAGGTTCTGAAAAAATTGGGGATCACGGGCCGTCTCACCCCCCGCCTACCCTGCAAGTTTCGTCTCTTCGATTTTCATAGAAAAAAATACGTCCCCGAAAGTACGCCGGAAAATAGAAAAGGGGGCGTGGCCTGATTGGGGGAAAAATTCAAAAATCGGGCACCGAGAGTCTCTTTGAAATGGATTTAAATTTGTAAAAAACATGGCCGCCACCCTCCCCGTCCGCCGCCAACCGACTTCTCCTCCGGCGCGTTTTGATGTTTTTTTTTCGATTTTCAAAAATCAAAAGGGATTTGCTGGTTTTAGAGGGCGGGATCGACTCGATCGACAATTTTACACAATGTGAGAAAAAAAAAAATTCGAGCGTACTTTAAAACGCATTCCCAGGGGGTGTGGCCTACCCCTCGGGGGCGGGGCTTAATATCCAAAATTAGTTTTCCTCATTTAGAGCCCTCTATACGGTGACAAAATTTCAAGTCCGTACGACTTGTACTTTTCTCGCAACCGGTTACCCTTCAAAAGTCAATTACTATATACAACAATTAGGATAGATGCCGCCACTTTGGACAATGGGCGCGTTCGTCAGAATTTTCAACTGTCAACATGTTTATTTTCATTCATGTTGTAGTGTATTAAGGTGTGGTATTTGTATATATGAGATATTAGTACTTCCTTAATTTTTCTTTATTTATGTCGCGACCGGTTTCGGTTTGTTAGACCTTCATCAGGCGAAATTGTCTTTAGGGGTTGTGTGACACATATAATATGCACAACCCCTAAAGACAATTTCGCCTGATGAAGGTATAACAAACCGAAACCGGTCGCGACATAAATAAAGAAAAATTAAGGAAGTACTAATATCTCATATATACAAATGTTTATTTTCATTTAAGCTGAATGTTGATATTTGATGAACGCTACTTTTGTAACCTCCATTTCGGCGGCAACTTCAACACCAATCAGTCTAATTTGTACGATTGGTAAAATGGCGACCGCTGGACGAACTTGTTCACGACTAACAGTGCGTTCATCAGAAAATACCCCAACGGTTGGCACTAAACACCCAACTGTTTAGCCTGACGAACGCGCCCATTGATTGGAATGAAGAAGAAATTAAGAGAGTTTAAATATTGAGGGTTTGCATTTGCACAAAACGGGAAATGAGAAGAGCAAAAGAAATATGTGGCAAAAAATGCTGTAGCAAATTTATGGAGAACGCAACTAACTTTGTATTTTTTTTTAATATCGACGGCATCTTGCAGAACTACTGTGGCTAATTGTGCTAACACAATAAACGTAATTTTCAGTAACCCGAATCTACTGCAGATAACTACGAAGAACAAGATAGTGGTGATACGTAAGAATGGGAGGTATGTACCCACACCATAAGTAACCAAGTACCCCCATCCCGTTCTCCTCCCTATAATCGTACTAAGGGTTAATGTCATTACAGTAGTTCATGAGGCAACTCCTCGAAGCGAGCAAATTTGCAGCTCAATTTGAGTCACGAAGTTTTTGAAATTCCCTTTTTCGCTCATCACAGAATGTTCACTTTGCACAAGTGACTTCCGAAATCGACTCTTTTCTCATAGGCAAAAAAAAATCATTTTACCCATCTCTTGACAGTAACGGCTTTTTATACTGCATGATTTGGTACCTTACTCAAGTATTTACCGAGATATTCACAAAAAAACTTTCGAATTAAAAACAATGGTTTGCCATGAAATCATAATGGCGGATATTTCATTTTGTTCTAAAATGTGACGTTTGCTGTCGCATTACGATTTACAACCGGCCGTGCATTCTACACCAGAAAAAGTATTTATGATTAAATGGTATTACTCGGGTACTATTTAAGAAGTGAACGTGACATGTGTGATAAGTGTTAAATTTCCGGAGAATGCAAAGCCCAACAAAAAATAGCATTCAACGAGTATCAAAAATCATGTAAGTAGACCGATAATTAAGGGAGCCCAATTGTAACACATTTCAAATTTAGGAAGCAAAGTAGTAATTATTCATTGCTGGATATTGCCTTCTCTGGAAATTCACATAAAGTTCTTAAATAGTACCTGCGTGGAAGCATTTAATAGTAATAAATCGTAATGCGGCAGCAAACGTCACTTTTTAGAACAAAATGAAATATCCGCTATTATGATTTCATGGCAAGCCTTCGTTTTTAATTCGAAATGATTGTAAAGTTTTTTGTAAATATCTCGGCAAATACTCTGCAGACACTATTTAGCGCGCCAGTATTAATGCGGAGGGTCCTGGGTTCAAATCCCGGCGAGGGCATGGGTGTTTGCGGATGTCTATTTTTATTTAATATGAATAATATATTATAAATAATCGGTTGTGGCTGAATGACCTACGCTGTCTAAGCCAATGTCCCCATATCATCCATAATTCCCCAACCCAAATTTCCGTCAATCATCTTTCCTTTAAAAATAAAATTTAAAAAAAGGAACTATTGAGTAAGGTACCAAATAATTTTAAAAATAATGCCCGAAGACCGATACTGTCAAATAATTAGGGAAGCCAATATTAACACATTTGAAATTTTACATGTAAATCCCTTTTTGCAATTCAACACCCTGTATATTTAGACGCCGAATAATAAAACTTTCTTGCTTAACGTTTTTTTTTTAAATTAAACACCCAAGGTTATTTAAGCCAAAAGTGGTTTAAACTCCGTTGCGAAACGTATTCATCTAGCCCAGCTTCCTGTCAGGTGTCAATAAACTCTTTTCACTCTGCAAACCGAAAAAAATGTCGGTCATCAAATCCCGCATGGATTACTATAATGACTCTTGTGCAGTCATTATCATTAAACGGTTTGACGTTGCGTACCCGGGCAGTATCACTTGCGGATCACTTCCTGATGACGAATCTCTCTCTCAAAGAGACGTCGATTGTGCGGTCAATTGTGCGTGAATACGTTAGCTCTAATGAATCGACACTTTAATCGATTAGATGTGGATGGTTCGTTAATGGAAATTGAAAAATTGACGTTGAGATTTTTTCGCAATCGATAAGACAAGCGCTATGGCGCTGAGCATGTACCTTTAACGACCCCTGGGACGCAAAGGGTTAAGTGCGAAAATCGATGCATTTTTGATGGTCAGCATAGGCATAATTCTGAAGTTAATATCAAATATTAAGAAATGATATTTTGCACATTTATAAACTATTCGTCTATAGAATTTGATTTTTTTTAAATCATCAGACAAACTGTATAATTTATCCTGAAAATTATCAATATTGGATGGATACCTGGAGCTCTTCTCTACAAAGAATTAAAAATGTAATGCTACAGAAACATAGTTTATACCTTTGAAAACAATATGTACGTAATAAAATTGTCATTAGTTATCAAATAAAGTCTCAAAACCGTAAGAGCTGCACCTGTGCAAACACGAATTTGCTTAATTTTCGCCATTGTAATGAACGCCACCTGCATGAAACATATTGTACCAACCCTGGAGATGTGCACAAACCAATTTACGTACTCGATAAAATTTTGAGATTATCACTATTTTGGTCTAACTCTGGCGCGAGGCACTTACCCTCTTAAAGGGCTTAATCAAAGGCTTTTTCATTTTGTGAAAATACAAATAGTATTACCGATCAAACCTTAACGTCACGCTGCGGGTAAGTGCACCAATCAAAATTTGGATGGAATATTTTGGCATGACCTGTAGTCTTCTGGGTAGACATTTTCTTAAATAAAAATTGCTTCATTATTTCAGGCTAATTTCTTTTTTAATTAATTTATTTCATGCATCTGCAACAAGTGAGTATTTCCAATTTAAATATGTGTACAAGTTAATTTTTCAATTCAGTTTACAATTTCTGACTTAATTAATGATGGCAAATTACAAAACTAACAAATTTCTCCGAGTTGCATCATTTTAACTAATAAACTACCGTTATAACATCAATTAGATAACACCGCAATTTCAGCTATATTGCGGCATTCGTTTCGAATGATGTAACCTTAAATTTCCAATCCAATCTGTTTTGGATGTTTGTGCGAAATTATTACTCCCATTTTGGTTCAGTCTAATGTAAGTAAAGATGTACACTATTTGTTCATAAAAATTATTTGTGAGACTTACAGAAACTGAGACAAGCAAAATTTCTTTTTACGTGGATCGTTCTCACATCGTCTGGAAATGCCGAAAAATGATTAAATTTAATTTAATTTTGTTCATGAAAATGATTTGTGAGACTTACAGAAACCGAGTTCCACGAGGTAGTAGACAAACGATTAATAGCACGAAAATTAGATCTGGTGGATTTAAATGGTTCGAAATGATGACTCTTTCTAAAGATTTTTCTATGAATCTTTGAATCTTCGAAAAATTCGAAAACTTCGATATTCAAAATTAACTTCGATTCTTCGGACTCTACGAAGCTTCGAATGATTAGGATCCCTAGTGGAGAGACTTCAATTGAAAGAAAAGTCTATAGCTCTAATCGCAAGTTCACCAGTTGCAAAAAAAAAAAAAAATTATCAAATTCGTTTTTTAAGCTAACCTAAAAATAATTTTCATATAGAACGTTACGCAATTTTCAGTTGGAAAATTCGAAATAAGCACTTGTTATTCAACATCCGCAGGTTTCCCACAGGGCTTTTCAATTAGTGACATTAATTGGTACCACCGATGTTACGGCACACAAAGAGCACAATAAACATTGCGAAACCGCACATTTCTCTCTGTCTCTGTGTGTTCTCATAATTAAAATTAAATCGAGCGGCAGTAGTTGCTCTTAATGGGAGGATTGCGATATCGGAATACGCCGGCAGGAATTTCTTTTGTAGGAAAAACCGATTCTACAAAACGAGACTGTCGCAATTACGTAAACCGTAAACTTTCATCGCGTGCACGAAACACAACACAACCGCTCCGAGAATATCGTTAGATAAATTGTGTACATCTAGTAAACCATTTATAATACAATTTATTCGCTTAGTGCAATATATAATTTATTATTAACAGTGCAGACCGGAGAGATATCTATCGATGGCGAAGTAATGAATGCAATTCAAACTAAAAGAGTGAGAGAGATTATTGCGGTCGTTCAGGCATAAAATTATCATAGATTTTAAATAATGAATGGATAAATGTAAACATTGAAACTATTTAAAATACAAAAAATGTTCTGCAATTTATGTAGAGCCATTCTGGCAGTGACGGTTCGCGGGGTTTTTTCAGGTACGGCCGAGGGACAAGAGGTGGTAATACAGATAGGTGCGGTCTCTGCAACTGACCCTACCTATCTGTATTGCCATCTCTTGTTACCTCGGCCGCACCAGAAAAAAACCCGCGAACCGTCACTGCATTCTGCTGTCACATTGTGCAGTGAATAAGGGAGGGAACGCCGGAAAATCATAATTATTCAGTGGACAGAATGTAAATATAGACGCAGAATCGGTCGCGAAGTGATGATCCATCTTCAATTCGGTGATGCGGCCACGCGTAGATTTGTTATCGCGTTCTCTCACTCTGCGCAAACTTTACCCCCAGGTGTCACGACATTTTCGGATGGCTCTAGCAACATATGTCTATTCACAGCGGCACTAATGTGTAAAAAACTTTGCGATTACTGTAGATACGAGTACAATCAATATACCGGGAGTTGACTTAGCGGACGCAACATAGGAAATCGCATGTTAATTTTGAAGTGTTCAAATATTGGCTCCCCTATTTATTTTAGAGACAAAATGCATTAAACTTTTTTGTAGAGGGAAACATTCTGATTTTACTAATGTTCACGCTTGCCACTTTAATTTTCTCTACGTTGAAATAATTAAGAAAGAGTAATGTGATTTTATAAAAATAATGACATGCCATGGAATTGAAACAACAATTGCGGATATCAAAATGGCGCAACATATCGTTGTCATTTGAGTAAAGTAAACATTGTCGAAATGATTTACACAACACAAGAAAAAATCATCCTAATTAACCCATTACTTCCCATTGTAGTCAAGCAAGTACAGCAAACATCATGGGCTTTAGTGACATCTAGTGCCAATGTGATTTACTTTAGATGACGTATCTGTGATACAAAGTCTTCTTTATTAATGATTGAACAATATTTAGCGGTGATTCTATTCAATTTTTCCAAATTGATTTTTTAGATATCTGAGAATTTGAAATTTTTTTGAAAAAAAATGAATATCATGGGATGTAATGGGTTAAGTGGTATTATGCAGACCACAGTTAGGATCTTTGCAATATTCTTTCTATCCTGTTTCCAGACAGATCGATACCTGATGAAACCACTAGTCAACGATGGGTAAGTAAGTTTGAAGATACGGGAACAGTTTTGAATAACTGCAAGTGTGAAGGTAAGAACATACAAGAACGAGATCCAGCAAGACATAATCAAAAGTAGTTAGATATTTGGTGCCCGTCGAAGAAAATGCGGATATGAGTACGAGAAAAATAGGAGCCCTGTTGAATATAAATCATACAAATGCTTTTAAGGTTTTAAAGAAACACAAATTTATTTCTTTTAAGTATGAGTACCATCAGTGGCGGCTGGTGGAAAATTTTGATGGTAGAGCCACTTAGCATACACACTATATCGCACCGCCTCCTTTTTGAGGAAAGAAAAATCGACCATTAAAAACGTTTACTTGTTGAAGCACTAAAAGAATTAAATAAAGACGAAAAATAGCCCGCATTTAATCTGTAACATCGTTATTCGTCCACGAAATTAATTAAACGACGAATTATATTTTGTAACATTACCTCCTTTTTAAGTGCCAAACAAGACATTTTCAAGTGCCAAAATTGACAATGACATTTTCCAACTGCCAAAAATTATCATTTTCGAATGGTTCAAAATATTACCATTGTCAACTGCGAAAAACGACAATTTTCAGGTGTCAAAAATGAAAAATTTTAATTGCCAAATTTCGCAATTTTCAACTATTAGAAAGAATCTAAAATGAACATTTTTAAGTGCTAAAAAAACAACTGTAAACTGACTATTTTCAAGTGCCAAAAAAGACATTTTCAAGTACCAAAATTGACAATTTTCAAATGCAAAAAATGACATTTTCTAACTGCCAAAAACGATAATTTCAACTGTCAAAAATGATCATTTTCGAGTATCATAAAAGACATTTTGCAAGTTTAAAAAATGACCATTCTTAACTGCCAAAAACGACAATTTTCAAGCCCCAAAAATGGTATTTTCCAAGTGTCGAAAACGATAGTTGTCAACTGTCAAAAATTCTCATTTTTGAGTGCTATAAATGACAATTTTCGAGGTTCAAAAATGACTATTTTTCAGCTGTTAAAAAAGACAATTTTCAAGTGTCAAAAATGACAATTTTCATCCGTGCAAAGTGCTAAAAAAGTCATTTTCAAAAGACCAAACTTGACAATCATTAAGTGCCAAAAAAGATACTACTATTTTAAAGTGACAAAATTGAAGACATTTTCCAACTGCCAAAAATTATTAAATATTACCATTGTCTGCTAAACACGACAATTTTCAGGTGCCAAAAATGAAAATTTTTAAATACCAAATGTCACAATTTTTAACTGTTAAAAAGGGCAATTGCCAACAGTCTAAAATGAACGTTTTTAGGTGTCAAAAAGGCAATTTTTAACTGTACAAACCGACCATTTTCAAGTGCCAAAAAATACATTTTTAAGTACCAAAATTGACAATTTTCAAGTGCAATGACATTTTCCAACTGTCAAAAACCATCATTTCAACTTTCAAAAATTATCATTTTCGAGTGCCATAAATTTTTAAGTTTCAAAAACGACCATTTTTAACTGTGCAAAATAACCATTTTCACGTGCAAAAAAAGTAAAAATTCACAATTTTCAAGGGCCAAAAATTACATTTTCCAAGCGGCAAGAACGATGGTTTTAAACTGTCAAAAATTATCATTTACGAGTGTCATAAATGACAATTTTCAAGGTTCAAAAATGGCCATTTTCAACTGTCATAAAAGACAACTTTCAAGTGTCAAGAATGACAATTTTCAACTGTACAAAGTGCCAAAAAAGACATTTTCAAGTTCCAAACTTGACAATCATCAAGTGCCAAACTTGACAATCATCAAATGTCAAACTTGAGAATCATCAAGTGCCAAAATTGACAATCTTAAAGTGCCCAAAAATGACATTTTACAACTGTCAAAATTTATCATTTTCAAATGCCATAAATGGTTAAAAAATTACCATTGTCAACTGCCAAAAACGAAAATTTTCAAGTGCCAAACATGAAAAATTTAATTGCCAAATGTCGCAATTTTCAACTGTTAAAAAGGCAATTACCAAAAGTGTAAAATGGACATTTTTAAGTGTCAAAAAGGCAATTTTCAATCGTGCAAACTGACAATTTTCAAGAGCCGCAAAAGACATTTTCAAGTACCAAAATTGACAATTTTAAGTGCAAAAAATAACATTTTCCAACTGTCAAAAACGATCATTTCAACTGTCAAAAATTATCATTTTCGAGTGCCGTAAATTAAAATTTTCAAGTTTGAAAAATGACCGTTCTCAACTGTCAAAAACGACAATTTTCAAGTGCCGAAAATAACAATTTTTAACTGCCAAAAAATGGCAATTTTCAGCTGCCAACAAATACAATTACCATCTGTCGAAAATGCCCATTTTCAAGTGTGAAAAAAAAACAGTTTTCAAATGTCAAAAATTACCATTTACAAACATTTTCATGTGCAGAAAAATATATTTTCCAAGTGTCAAAAACGAGTTTTTAACTATCAAAAATGATGTAATGTAATGTAGTTTATTCGTGTTCATACTTGTAATAAGTTTACACTCGTCAGTTACAGATGAATCTACATATAGTAATATATTATAAAATTGACAGTTAAAATACTCGTAAAAACTTAACTAAGAGATAAAACTAATAAATAAATTTAAAAATCTGCTGCAAAAATAAGACAAAAACAATGATCATTTACGAGTGCCATAAATGACAATTCTCAATGTTCATTCAATAACCATTTTCAGCTGTTAAAAAAGACAACTTTCAAGTGTCAAAAATGGCAATTTTCAACTATGCAAAGTGCCGAAAAAGACATTTTCAAGTGCAAAACAGCAAAAAAGCGTATTCGGTAATGAACTAATTTCATTCATCGTGGATGGCGCGCAAATACGACTGACAAGTGCACGTCGTCGTCGTGCGCATGAGCGGAGCCAGAAATTATTTGGTTCCTAATGCAGAGTTCCAGAACGGAAAAATTTCTTGCTGACCTCGAAATTAGAGGTAGTGCCATGGTTCCTTGGCTCTACATAACGAGTTAAGAGAGGGTAGTGTAAATCATTTCGAAAACATTTACTTTAACGAAATGACAGCGATATATTGCGCCGTTTTGCTATCGGTAGTTGTTGTTTCAATTCCATGGCATGTCATTATTTTTATAAAATCACATTACTTTTTCTTAATTATTTCAACTTAGAGAAACGTAAAGTGTTAAATGTGAACATTAATAAAATCCGAATTTTCCCTTCTACAAAAAAGTTCAATACATTTTGTCTCCACTTAAAAATTAACATGCGATTTCCAATGTTGCATCCGCCAAGTCAACACTCTGTATAGCAACAGTGGAATTTTGAAAATTGCTTATCAATATATCGTCTTGCCTAAATTACTAATTATTAATATTTGTTTACTTACTTGGCGTAGGCCTTTTCTAGTAATCCAGGCCAAAACAAGTCCGAATGCTGTGATTGCAGAAACGCCAGCCTGCCGTGCACCGTCGGCAGCCTATCGTCGACGAGAACTTCCGTCCACTCTCCGCACCACCACAGCCTAAACCTGAAGACACCCGCATACTGTTCGCCAGTGAAAGACTGATCGGCCGGCACCACCCTGTAGAAGAGGCCCTTGTTCAGGTAGAGGACGCCCAGGCAGGAGACCAGCCATCTGTCGCCTGAAATGGAAAAGCTGGTTTTAGTCCATCAATGGTGAAAACGGTGGCTTACTGTTGTGTTGGATGGTTCGGGTGGAGTTGCCCTTGGGAAATTCTAGAAAGAAAAGAAAGGAATCAGTAGAAATAGTATGGTTTTTGTTCGGTGAGTGATGTAGCTGTCAGGATGGTACATATTAGGATTTTAGAATACAAGCGGAAGTCTTGGTGAAAATTGAACATGAACATCTCAGGATATTATTGGGATTTTAGAATACAAGGGTGGTTACGCGAAAATCTCTCTTGGTGAAACATGAACATCTACCAAAAGGTTAAAATCAAGTAACTGAAGGCGTTGTGAAATTATCTTCTCTCTTGGTGAAAATTGAACATGAACATCTACCATGAGTTTAAAATCAAATAACTGAAGGCGTTTTGAAATTCTCTTTGGTGAATCTGCCATGAGGTTAAAATGAAGCAACAGAAGGCATCGTAAGATTATCTGATTGGTGGAGGAGAAATAAATCTCGACGCACTTTATAAATTATACGTCTTCGTTTTCGAATCGACATTGTATCTATCAAGGTAGGAATTCCCCCGAGGTGTTGAGGACGTGCACAACCTTACGTTGCTCGTGGCTCGTCTCACGTATCAATAAATAATTCAAAAACCAGCATGGGGCCCGCGTAACTCACAGGTGCGACCCAGTTTTGAACAAGTTTTGCCATTGGAAATGATGCCCCGGTGTATCGTTTAACATGCTGCTATTGTTGCTAAGTTGGTGATTATATGAATTATGTCAGAAGTTTTATTAAATATCAACTTAAAATTTTCAAATGGCAGCATATAATGTTTTAATTTTTTTACATTCGACAATTTTTTTCTGAATCCAATAATGCCCAATATGTTTCGTTCAAGATTTTGGTCGAAAAAAATTAAAATAAATCTTCCATATAAAATTATATTTTTCAAAAATTATAATTAGCGTGCCTTGGAAAGAAAGTGACAAATGTCATTTGTTGTAAGGTTATGACAAACATGAATAATGACACAATAAATAAGTACCTATTTGTGGCTAACTTTTTTTATGGGAGATGCCGCAAATTGTATATTTTGAGATTTATCCAACGGCGATAATTTTTTTCTATGATGGAAGTTCGGTGTTGAATGCTAACTAAGAAAAACGTAAGTAGCTTTCACAGCTGAAAACAATTGGTGAAGATTCACACCGTATCCCATTCACGGCGCCATTTTCCAACCAATTTACATGAAACTTGAACCATTCATTAAAGTTCACATAATTACATATGGTGGCGCACACTGCACAAAGATACTTAAATTATTACACACCGCACAATAAAACACTGATAAAAACGCCCCGTGGGCGAATCCCACGCGCACGTGTCTCTCTCCGACAATGTGAGTTTTCCTTTAGGACCTGGACTGGTTCCTGATAATGCGCAAACCTGACGAAACTCGCGTGATCTACGGCTTCGCCTCGAAACTAATTTATGGCGTGAACTTTCGGTCGTCGGCCGTTGCGTAAGATCTTTTAAAGAAGTGCGCAATTAAGAGAAGATCAATGTCAATCCGTGTCCGAAGAGAGAGAGACAATGGCTGCACTTTCTCCAAGTCAAGATCACACAGGAGACGGGAGCGCTCCAATAATTATAATTAATCGCGCACGCGAGAGTTTCTAATGCAGATTCTCTCGCGGAGTTTCATTTTTACGAGCGCTGGTAGAATAGAAATTGTGGAGAGAACTATTAATGGTGTGTTGTTAATGTAAAAGTTATCTTTGCTTAAGATATAAGAGAAATACGAATGAATCCATGAGTACGTATGATTTACACAATCAAAAGTGTAAGTCTAGGAATCAGTGACAGCTCGCGGGGTGACTCATGGTACGGCCGAGGCAGCAGAGGTGGTAATACAGATAGGTGCGGCCGTCTCCGCCACCTCTGCTAACTCGGCCGTACCATGAGTCACCCCTCGAGCCGTCACTGCTATGAAGCAGCACTACGCAAGAAAATAAAACATGTGTCGTCTACAAAAATCTGATAATAAATCGAGAAGAACACGTCACGGAGAAAACGGCGACTGGTGATCCAAGTTGAATGATGGAGCAGAAGCTGAAACTTCTGGTATTTTATCTCCCAATGAGTGGGGTATCGACAGCCAAGGTCTTTTTTTCGAGTCACGAGAGTTATTGAAATTTTTCGCAAATTTGCGTCCCGTTTGCATAAATTTATTTCAAAATTTAGGAAAAGGGTATTTATGGTTTTTAAATAATCATAATTTTGGGTGTATTTTGAGCAACTTTGGCAAGTTTTAAGTCGATAGCAATTGCCTTTTTAATTTTTTCGAGTCGCGAAAGTTGTTGATATTTTTCGCAAATTTACGCTTCGTTTGCATAAATTTATTTCAAAATTTAGAAAAACGGTGTTTATGGTTTTTAAATAATCATAATTTAGGGTGTATTTTGAGCAACTTTGGCAAGTTTTAAGTCGATGGCAATTGTCTTTATATTTTTGTCAAGTCACGAAAGTTGTTGATATTTTTCGCAAATTTACGCTTCGTTTGCATAAATTAATTTCAAAATTTAGGAAAAGGGTGTTTATGGTTTTTAAATAATCATAATTTAGGGTGTATTTTGAGTAACTTTGGCAAGTTTTAAGTCGATAGCAATTGTCTTTATATTTTTTTCGAGTCACAAAAGTTGTTGATATTTTTCGCAAATTTGCGCCCCGTTCGCATAAATTTATTTCAAAATTTAGGAAAAGGGTGTTTATGGTTTTTAAATAATCATAATTTAGGGTGTATTTTGAGCAACTTTGGCAAGTTTTAAGTCGATAGCAATTGCCTTTATATTTTTTTCAAGTCACGAAAGTTGTTGATATTTTTCGCAAATTTACGTCCCGTTTGCATAAATTTATTTCAAAATTTAGGAAAAGGGTGTTTATGGTTTTTAAATAATCATAATTTAGGGTGCATTTTGAGTAACTTTGGCATGTTTTAAGTCGATAGCAATTGCCTTTATATTTTTTTCAAGTCACGGAAGTTGTTGATATTTTTCACAAATTTACGCTCCGTTTGCATAAATTAATTTCAAAATTTAGGAAAAGGGTGTTTATGGTTTTTAAATAATCATAATTTAGGGTGCATTTTGAGTAACTTTGGCAAGTTTTAAGTCGATGGCAATTGTCTTTATATTTTTTTCAAGTCGCGAAAGTTGTTGATATTTTTCGCAAATTACGCCCCGTTTGCATAAATTTATTTCAAAATTTAGGAAAAGGGTGTTTATGGTTTTTAAATAATCATAATTTAGGGTGTATTTTGAGCAACTTTGGCAAGTTTTAAGTCGATGGCAATTGTCTTTATATTTTTTTCAAGTCGCGAAAGTTGTTGATATTTTTCGCAAATTTACGCCCCGTTTGCATAAATTTATTTCAAAATTTAGGAAAAGGGTGTTTGTGGTTTTTAAATAATCATAATTTAGGGTGTATTTTGAGCAACTTTGACAAGTTTTAAGTCGATAGCAATTGTCTTTATATTTTTTTCGAGTCACAAAAGTTGTTGATATTTTTCGCAAATTTACGCCCCGCTTGCATAAATTTATTTCAAAATTTAGGGAAAGGGCGTTTATGATTTTTAAATAATCATAATTTTGGGTGTATTTTGAGCAACTTTGGTAAGTTTTAGGTCGATAGCAATTGTCTTTATATTTTTTTCGAGTCGCGAAAGTTGTTGATATTTTTCGCAAATTTACGCTCCGTTTGCATAAATTTATTTCAAAATTTAGGAAAAGGGTGTTTATGCTTTTTAAATAATCATAATTTAGGGTGTATTTTGAGCAACTTTGGCAAGTTTTAAGTCGATAGCAATTGTCTTTATATTTTTTTCGAGTCACAAAAGTTGTTGATATTTTTCGCAAATTTACGCCCCGCTTGCATAAATTTATTTCAAAATTTAGGGAAAGGGCGTTTATGATTTTTAAATAATCATAATTTTGGGTGTATTTTGAGCAACTTTGGCAAATTTTAAGTCGATAGCAATTGCCTTTATATTTTTTTCAAGTCACGGAAGTTATTGATATTTTTCGCAAATTTAGGCCCCGTTTGCATAAATTTATTTCAAAATTTAGGAAAAGGGTGTTTATGTTTTTTAAATAATCATAATTTTGGGTGTATTTTGAGCAACTTTGGCAAGTTTTAAGTCGATAGCAATTGCCTTTATATTTTTTTCAAGTCGCGAAAGTTATTGATATTTTTCGCAAATTTAGGCCCCGTTTGCATAAATTTATTTCAAAATTTAGGAAAAGGGTGTTTATGGTTTTTAAATAATCATAATTTAGGGTGTATTTTGAGCAACTTTGGCAAGTTTTAAGTCGATAGCAATTGCCTTTATATTTTTTTCAAGTCACGAAAGTTGTTGATATTTTTCGCAAATTTACGTCCCGTTTGCATAAATTTATTTCAAAATTTAGGAAAAGGGTGTTTATGGTTTTTAAATAATCATAATTTAGGGTGTATTTTGAGCAACTTTGGCAAGTTTTAAGTCGATTGCAATTGTCTTTATATTTTTTTCAAGTCGCGAAAGTTGTTGATATTTTTCGCAAATTTACGCCCCGCTTGCATAAATTTATTTCAAAATTTAGGAAAAGGGTGTTTATGGTTTTTAAATAATCATAATTTAGGGTGTATTTTGAGCAACTTTGGCAAGTTTTAAGTCGATAGCAATTGCCTTTATATTTTTTTCAAGTCACGGAAGTTATTGATATTTTTCGCAAATTTAGGCCCCGTTTGCATAAATTTATTTCAAAATTTAGGAAAAGGGTGTTTATGGTTTTTAAATAATCATAATTTTGGGTGTATTTTGAGCAACTTTGGCAAATTTTAAGTCGATAGCAATTGCCTTTATATTTTTTTCAAGTCACGGAAGTTATTGATATTTTTCGCAAATTTAGGCCCCGTTTGCATAAATTTATTTCAAAATTTAGGAAAAGGGTGTTTATGGTTTTTAAATAATCATAATTTAGGGTGTATTTTGAGCAACTTTGGCAAGTTTTAAGTCGATTGCAATTGTCTTTATATTTTTTTCAAGTCGCGAAAGTTGTTGATATTTTTCGCAAATTTACGCCCCGCTTGCATAAATTTATTTCAAAATTTAGGAAAAGGGTGTTTATGGTTTTTAAATAATCATAATTTAGGGTGTATTTTGAGCAACTTTGGCAAGTTTTAAGTCGATTGCAATTGTCTTTATATTTTTTTCAAGTCGCGAAAGTTGTTGATATTTTTCGCAAATTTACGCCCCGCTTGCATAAATTTATTTCAAAATTTAGGGAAAGGGCGTTTATGATTTTTAAATAATCATAATTTAGGGTGTATTTTGAGCAACTTTGGCAAGTTTTAAGTCGATTGCAATTGTCTTTATATTTTTTTCAAGTCGCGAAAGTTGTTGATATTTTTCGCAAATTTACGCCCCGCTTGCATAAATTTATTTCAAAATTTAGGAAAAGGGTGTTTATGGTTTTTAAATAATCATAATTTAGGGTGTATTTTGAGCAACTTTGGCAAGTTTTAAGTCGATTGCAATTGTCTTTATATTTTTTTCAAGTCGCGAAAGTTGTTGATATTTTTCGCAAATTTACGCCCCGTTTGCATAAATTTATTTCAAAATTTAGGCAAAGGGTGTTTATGGTTTTTAAATAATCATAATTTAGGGTGTATTTTGAGCAACTTTGGCAAGTTTTAAGTCGATTGCAATTGTCTTTATATTTTTTTCAAGTCGCGAAAGTTGTTGATATTTTTCGCAAATTTACGCCCCGCTTGCATAAATTTATTTCAAAATTTAGGGAAAGGGCGTTTATGATTTTTAAATAATCATAATTTTGGGTGTATTTTGAGCAACTTTGGCAAATTTTAAGTCGATAGCAATTGCCTTTATATTTTTTTCAAGTCACGGAAGTTATTGATATTTTTCGCAAATTTAGGCCCCGTTTGCATAAATTTATTTCAAAATTTAGGAAAAGGGTGTTTATGGTTTTTAAATAATCATAATTTAGGGTGTATTTTGAGCAACTTTGGCAAGTTTTAAGTCGATTGCAATTGTCTTTATATTTTTTTCAAGTCGCGAAAGTTGTTGATATTTTTCGCAAATTTACGCCCCGCTTGCATAAATTTATTTCAAAATTTAGGAAAAGGGTGTTTATGGTTTTTAAATAATCATAATTTAGGGTGTATTTTGAGCAACTTTGGCAAGTTTTAAGTCGATTGCAATTGTCTTTATATTTTTTTCAAGTCGCGAAAGTTGTTGATATTTTTCGCAAATTTACGCCCCGCTTGCATAAATTTATTTCAAAATTTAGGAAAAGGGTGTTTATGGTTTTTAAATAATCATAATTTAGGGTGTATTTTGAGCAACTTTGGCAAGTTTTAAGTCGATAGCAATTGTCTTTATATTTTTTTCAAGTCACGAAAGTTATTGATATTTTTCGCAAATTTACGCTCCGTTTGCATAAATTTATTTCAAAATTTAGGCAAAGGGTGTTTATGGTTTTTAAATAATCATAATTTAGGGTGTATTTTGAGCAACTTTGGCAAGTTTTAAGTCGATTGCAATTGTCTTTATATTTTTTTCAAGTCGCGAAAGTTGTTGATATTTTTCGCAAATTTACGCTCCGTTTGCATAAATTTATTTCAAAATTTAGGAAAAGGGTGTTTATGGTTTTTAAATAATCATAATTTAGGGTGTATTTTGAGCAACTTTGGCAAGTTTTAAGTCGATTGCAATTGTCTTTATATTTTTTTCAAGTCGCGAAAGTTATTGATATTTTTCGCAAATTTAGGCCCCGTTTGCATAAATTTATTTCAAAATTTAGGAAAAGAGTGTTTATGGTTTTTAAATAATCATAATTTAGGGTGTATTTTGAGCAACTTTGGCAAGTTTTAAGTCGATAGCAATTGTCTTTATATTTTTTTCAAGTCACGAAAGTTATTGATATTTTTCGCAAATTTACGCTCCGTTTGCATAAATTTATTTCAAAATTTAGGCAAAGGGTGTTTATGGTTTTTAAATAATCATAATTTAGGGTGTATTTTGAGCAACTTTGGCAAGTTTTAAGTCGATAGCAATTGTCTTTATATTTTTTTCGAGTCACGAGAGTTGTTGATATTTTTCGCAAATTTACGCCCCGTTTGCATAAATTTATTTCAAAATTTAGGAAAAGGGTGTTTATGTTTTTTAAATAATCATAATTTAGGGTGTATTTTGAGCAACTTTGGCAAGTTTTAAGTCGATAGCAATTGCCTTTATATTTTTTTCGAGTCACGGAAGTTGTTGATATTTTTCGCAAATTTACGCTCCGTTTGCATAAATTTATTTCAAAATTTAGGCAAAGGGTGTTTATGGTTTTTAAATAATCATAATTTAGGGTGTATTTTGAGCAACTTTGGCAAGTTTTAAGTCGATAGCAATTGTCTTTATATTTTTTTCGAGTCACGGAAGTTGTTGATATTTTTCGCAAATTTACGCCCCGTTTGCATAAATTTATTTCAAAATTTAGGCAAAGGGTGTTTATGGTTTTTAAATAATCATAATTTAGGGTGTATTTTGAGCAACTTTGGCAAGTTTTAGGTCGATAGCAATTGTCTTTATATTTTTTTCGAGTCACGGAAGTTGTTGATATTTTTCGCAAATTTACGCCCCGTTTGCATAAATTTATTTCAAAATTTAGGCAAAGGGTGTTTATGGTTTTTAAATAATCATAATTTAGGGTGTATTTTGAGCAACTTTGGCAAGTTTTAAGTCGATAGCAATTGTCTTTATATTTTTTTCGAGTCACAAAAGTTGTTGATATTTTTCGCAAATTTACGCCCCGCTTGCATAAATTTATTTCAAAATTTAGGGAAAGGGCGTTTATGATTTTTAAATAATCATAATTTTGGGTGTATTTTGAGCAACTTTGGTAAGTTTTAGGTCGATAGCAATTGTCTTTATATTTTTTTCGAGTCGCGAAAGTTGTTGATATTTTTCGCAAATTTACGCTCCGTTTGCATAAATTTATTTCAAAATTTAGGAAAAGGGTGTTTATGCTTTTTAAATAATCATAATTTAGGGTGTATTTTGAGCAACTTTGGCAAGTTTTAAGTCGATAGCAATTGTCTTTATATTTTTTTCGAGTCACAAAAGTTGTTGATATTTTTCGCAAATTTACGCCCCGCTTGCATAAATTTATTTCAAAATTTAGGAAAAGGGTGTTTATGTTTTTTAAATAATCATAATTTTGGGTGTATTTTGAGCAACTTTGGCAAGTTTTAAGTCGATAGCAATTGCCTTTATATTTTTTTCAAGTCACGGAAGTTATTGATATTTTTCGCAAATTTAGGCCCCGTTTGCATAAATTTATTTCAAAATTTAGGAAAAGGGTGTTTATGTTTTTTAAATAATCATAATTTTGGGTGTATTTTGAGCAACTTTGGCAAGTTTTAAGTCGATAGCAATTGCCTTTATATTTTTTTCGAGTCACAAAAGTTGTTGATATTTTTCGCAAATTTACGCCCCGCTTGCATAAATTTATTTCAAAATTTAGGAAAAGGGCGTTTATGATTTTTAAATAATCATAATTTTGGGTGTATTTTGAGCAACTTTGGCAAATTTTAAGTCGATAGCAATTGCCTTTATATTTTTTTCAAGTCACGGAAGTTATTGATATTTTTCGCAAATTTAGGCCCCGTTTGCATAAATTTATTTCAAAATTTAGGAAAAGGGCGTTTATGATTTTTAAATAATCATAATTTTGGGTGTATTTTGAGCAACTTTGGCAAATTTTAAGTCGATAGCAATTGCCTTTATATTTTTTTCAAGTCACGGAAGTTATTGATATTTTTCGCAAATTTAGGCCCCGTTTGCATAAATTTATTTCAAAATTTAGGAAAAGGGTGTTTATGTTTTTTAAATAATCATAATTTTGGGTGTATTTTGAGCAACTTTGGCAAGTTTTAAGTCGATAGCAATTGCCTTTATATTTTTTTCAAGTCGCGAAAGTTATTGATATTTTTCGCAAATTTAGGCCCCGTTTGCATAAATTTATTTCAAAATTTAGGAAAAGGGTGTTTATGGTTTTTAAATAATCATAATTTAGGGTGTATTTTGAGCAACTTTGGCAAGTTTTAAGTCGATAGCAATTGCCTTTATATTTTTTTCAAGTCACGAAAGTTGTTGATATTTTTCGCAAATTTACGTCCCGTTTGCATAAATTTATTTCAAAATTTAGGAAAAGGGTGTTTATGGTTTTTAAATAATCATAATTTAGGGTGTATTTTGAGCAACTTTGGCAAGTTTTAAGTCGATTGCAATTGTCTTTATATTTTTTTCAAGTCGCGAAAGTTGTTGATATTTTTCGCAAATTTACGCCCCGCTTGCATAAATTTATTTCAAAATTTAGGGAAAGGGCGTTTATGATTTTTAAATAATCATAATTTTGGGTGTATTTTGAGCAACTTTGGCAAATTTTAAGTCGATAGCAATTGCCTTTATATTTTTTTCAAGTCACGGAAGTTATTGATATTTTTCGCAAATTTAGGCCCCGTTTGCATAAATTTATTTCAAAATTTAGGAAAAGGGTGTTTATGGTTTTTAAATAATCATAATTTAGGGTGTATTTTGAGCAACTTTGGCAAGTTTTAAGTCGATAGCAATTGCCTTTATATTTTTTTCAAGTCACGAAAGTTATTGATATTTTTCGCAAATTTAGGCCCCGTTTGCATAAATTTATTTCAAAATTTAGGAAAAGGGTGTTTATGGTTTTTAAATAATCATAATTTAGGGTGTATTTTGAGCAACTTTGGCAAGTTTTAAGTCGATAGCAATTGCCTTTATATTTTTTTCAAGTCGCGAAAGTTATTGATATTTTTCGCAAATTTAGGCCCCGTTTGCATAAATTTATTTCAAAATTTAGGAAAAGGGTGTTTATGGTTTTTAAATAATCATAATTTAGGGTGTATTTTGAGCAACTTTGGCAAGTTTTAAGTCGATAGCAATTGCCTTTATATTTTTTTCAAGTCACGAAAGTTGTTGATATTTTTCGCAAATTTACGTCCCGTTTGCATAAATTTATTTCAAAATTTAGGAAAAGGGTGTTTATGGTTTTTAAATAATCATAATTTAGGGTGTATTTTGAGCAACTTTGGCAAGTTTTAAGTCGATTGCAATTGTCTTTATATTTTTTTCAAGTCGCGAAAGTTGTTGATATTTTTCGCAAATTTACGCCCCGCTTGCATAAATTTATTTCAAAATTTAGGAAAAGGGTGTTTATGGTTTTTAAATAATCATAATTTAGGGTGTATTTTGAGCAACTTTGGCAAGTTTTAAGTCGATTGCAATTGTCTTTATATTTTTTTCAAGTCGCGAAAGTTGTTGATATTTTTCGCAAATTTACGCCCCGCTTGCATAAATTTATTTCAAAATTTAGGGAAAGGGCGTTTATGATTTTTAAATAATCATAATTTAGGGTGTATTTTGAGCAACTTTGGCAAGTTTTAAGTCGATTGCAATTGTCTTTATATTTTTTTCAAGTCGCGAAAGTTGTTGATATTTTTCGCAAATTTACGCCCCGCTTGCATAAATTTATTTCAAAATTTAGGAAAAGGGTGTTTATGGTTTTTAAATAATCATAATTTAGGGTGTATTTTGAGCAACTTTGGCAAGTTTTAAGTCGATTGCAATTGTCTTTATATTTTTTTCAAGTCGCGAAAGTTGTTGATATTTTTCGCAAATTTACGCCCCGTTTGCATAAATTTATTTCAAAATTTAGGCAAAGGGTGTTTATGGTTTTTAAATAATCATAATTTAGGGTGTATTTTGAGCAACTTTGGCAAGTTTTAAGTCGATTGCAATTGTCTTTATATTTTTTTCAAGTCGCGAAAGTTGTTGATATTTTTCGCAAATTTACGCCCCGCTTGCATAAATTTATTTCAAAATTTAGGGAAAGGGCGTTTATGATTTTTAAATAATCATAATTTTGGGTGTATTTTGAGCAACTTTGGCAAATTTTAAGTCGATAGCAATTGCCTTTATATTTTTTTCAAGTCACGGAAGTTATTGATATTTTTCGCAAATTTACGCCCCGTTTGCATAAATTTATTTCAAAATTTAGGAAAAGGGTGTTTATGGTTTTTAAATAATCATAATTTAGGGTGTATTTTGAGCAACTTTGGCAAGTTTTAAGTCGATTGCAATTGTCTTTATATTTTTTTCAAGTCGCGAAAGTTGTTGATATTTTTCGCAAATTTACGCCCCGCTTGCATAAATTTATTTCAAAATTTAGGAAAAGGGTGTTTATGGTTTTTAAATAATCATAATTTAGGGTGTATTTTGAGCAACTTTGGCAAGTTTTAAGTCGATTGCAATTGTCTTTATATTTTTTTCAAGTCGCGAAAGTTGTTGATATTTTTCGCAAATTTACGCCCCGCTTGCATAAATTTATTTCAAAATTTAGGAAAAGGGTGTTTATGGTTTTTAAATAATCATAATTTAGGGTGTATTTTGAGCAACTTTGGCAAGTTTTAAGTCGATAGCAATTGTCTTTATATTTTTTTCAAGTCACGAAAGTTATTGATATTTTTCGCAAATTTACGCTCCGTTTGCATAAATTTATTTCAAAATTTAGGCAAAGGGTGTTTATGGTTTTTAAATAATCATAATTTAGGGTGTATTTTGAGCAACTTTGGCAAGTTTTAAGTCGATTGCAATTGTCTTTATATTTTTTTCAAGTCGCGAAAGTTGTTGATATTTTTCGCAAATTTACGCTCCGTTTGCATAAATTTATTTCAAAATTTAGGAAAAGGGTGTTTATGGTTTTTAAATAATCATAATTTAGGGTGTATTTTGAGCAACTTTGGCAAGTTTTAAGTCGATTGCAATTGTCTTTATATTTTTTTCAAGTCGCGAAAGTTATTGATATTTTTCGCAAATTTAGGCCCCGTTTGCATAAATTTATTTCAAAATTTAGGAAAAGAGTGTTTATGGTTTTTAAATAATCATAATTTAGGGTGTATTTTGAGCAACTTTGGCAAGTTTTAAGTCGATAGCAATTGTCTTTATATTTTTTTCAAGTCACGAAAGTTATTGATATTTTTCGCAAATTTACGCTCCGTTTGCATAAATTTATTTCAAAATTTAGGCAAAGGGTGTTTATGGTTTTTAAATAATCATAATTTAGGGTGTATTTTGAGCAACTTTGGCAAGTTTTAAGTCGATAGCAATTGTCTTTATATTTTTTTCGAGTCACGAGAGTTGTTGATATTTTTCGCAAATTTACGCCCCGTTTGCATAAATTTATTTCAAAATTTAGGAAAAGGGTGTTTATGTTTTTTAAATAATCATAATTTAGGGTGTATTTTGAGCAACTTTGGCAAGTTTTAAGTCGATAGCAATTGCCTTTATATTTTTTTCGAGTCACGGAAGTTGTTGATATTTTTCGCAAATTTACGCTCCGTTTGCATAAATTTATTTCAAAATTTAGGCAAAGGGTGTTTATGGTTTTTAAATAATCATAATTTAGGGTGTATTTTGAGCAACTTTGGCAAGTTTTAAGTCGATAGCAATTGTCTTTATATTTTTTTCGAGTCACGGAAGTTGTTGATATTTTTCGCAAATTTACGCCCCGTTTGCATAAATTTATTTCAAAATTTAGGCAAAGGGTGTTTATGGTTTTTAAATAATCATAATTTAGGGTGTATTTTGAGCAACTTTGGCAAGTTTTAGGTCGATAGCAATTGTCTTTATATTTTTTTCGAGTCACGGAAGTTGTTGATATTTTTCGCAAATTTACGCCCCGTTTGCATAAATTTATTTCAAAATTTAGGCAAAGGGTGTTTATGGTTTTTAAATAATCATAATTTAGGGTGTATTTTGAGCAACTTTGGCAAGTTTTAAGTCGATAGCAATTGTCTTTATATTTTTTTCGAGTCACGAGAGTTGTTGATATTTTTCGCAAATTTACGCCCCGTTTGCATAAATTTATTTCAAAATTTAGGAAAAGGGTGTTTATGTTTTTTAAATAATCATAATTTAGGGTGTATTTTGAGCAACTTTGGCAAGTTTTAAGTCGATAGCAATTGCCTTTATATTTTTTTCGAGTCACGGAAGTTGTTGATATTTTTCGCAAATTTACGCTCCGTTTGCATAAATTTATTTCAAAATTTAGGCAAAGGGTGTTTATGGTTTTTAAATAATCATAATTTAGGGTGTATTTTGAGCAACTTTGGCAAGTTTTAAGTCGATAGCAATTGTCTTTATATTTTTTTCGAGTCACGGAAGTTGTTGATATTTTTCGCAAATTTACGCCCCGTTTGCATAAATTTATTTCAAAATTTAGGCAAAGGGTGTTTATGGTTTTTAAATAATCATAATTTAGGGTGTATTTTGAGCAACTTTGGCAAGTTTTAGGTCGATAGCAATTGTCTTTATATTTTTTTCGAGTCACGGAAGTTGTTGATATTTTTCGCAAATTTACGCCCCGTTTGCATAAATTTATTTCAAAATTTAGGCAAAGGGTGTTTATGGTTTTTAAATAATCATAATTTAGGGAGTATTTTGAGCAACTTTGGCAAGTTTTAAGTCGATAGCAATTGTCTTTATATTTTTTTCGAGTCACGAGAGTTGTTGATATTTTTCGCAAATTTACGCCCCGTTTGCATAAATTTATTTCAAAATTTAGTGAAAGGGTGTTTATGGTTTTTAAATAATCATAATTTAGGGTGTATTTTGAGCAACTTTGGCAAGTTTTAAGTCGATAGCAATTGCCTTTATATTTTTTTCGAGTCACGGAAGTTGTTGATATTTTTCGCAAATTTACGCCCCGTTTGCATAAATTTATTTCAAAATTTAGGCAAAGGGTGTTTATGGTTTTTAAATAATCATAATTTAGGGAGTATTTTGAGCAACTTTGGCAAGTTTTAAGTCGATAGCAATTGTCTTTATATTTTTTTCGAGTCACGAGAGTTGTTGATATTTTTCGCAAATTTACGCCCCGTTTGCATAAATTTATTTCAAAATTTAGTGAAAGGGTGTTTATGGTTTTTAAATAATCATAATTTAGGGTGTATTTTGAGCAACTTTGGCAAGTTTTAAGTCGATAGCAATTGTCTTTATATTTTTTTCGAGTCACGAAAGTTGTTGATTTTTTCGCAAATTTACGCCCCGTTTGCATAAATTTATTTCAAAATTTAGGCAAAGGGTGTTTATGGTTTTTAAATAATCATAATTTAGGGTGTATTTTGAGCAACTTTGGCAAGTTTTAAGTCGATAGCAATTGTCTTTATATTTTTTTCGAGTCACGAAAGTTGTTGATATTTTTCGCAAATTTACGCTCCGTTTGCATAAATTTATTTCAAAATTTAGGAAAAGGGTGTTTATGTTTTTTAAATAATCATAATTTAGGGTGTATTTTGAGCAACTTTGGCAAGTTTTAAGTCGATTGCAATTGTCTTTATATTTTTTTCGAGTCACGAAAGTTGTTGATTTTTTCGCAAATTTACGCCCCGTTTGCATAAATTTATTTCAAAATTTAGGCAAAGGGTGTTTATGATTTTTAAATAATCATAATTTAGCGTGTATTTTGAGTAACTTTGGCAAGTTTTAAGTCGATAGCAATTGTCTTTATATTTTTTTCGAGTCACGAAAGTTGTTGATTTTTTCGCAAATTTACGCCCCGTTTGCATAAATTTATTTCAAAATTTAGGGAAAGGGAGTTTATGATTTTTAAATAATCATAATTTAGCGTGTATTTTGAGTAACTTTGGCAAGTTTTAAGTCGATAGCAATTGTCTTTATATTTTTTTCAAGTCACGAAAGTTATTGACATTTTTCGCAAATTTACGCTCCCTTTGCATAAATTTATTTCAAAATTTAGGAAAAGGGTGTTTATGGTTTTTAAATAATCATAATTTAGGGTGTATTTTGAGCAACTTTGGCAAGTTTTAAGTCGATAGCAATTGTCTTTATATTTTTTTCGAGTCACGAAAGTTGTTGATATTTTTCGCAAATTTACGCCCCGTTTGCATAAATTTATTTCAAAATTTAGGAAAAGGGTGTTTATGGTTTTTAAATAATCATAATTTAGGGTGTATTTTGAGCAACTTTGGCAAGTTTTACGTCGATAGCAATTGTCTTTATATTTTTTTCAAGTCACGAAAGTTATTGATATTTTTCGCAAATTTACGCTCCGTTTGCATAAATTTATTTCAAAATTTAGGGAAAGAGTGTTTTTGGTTTTTAAATAATCATAATTTAGGGTGTATTTTGAGCAACTTTGGCAAGTTTTAAGTCGATAGCAATTGTCTTTATATTTTTTTCGAGTCACGAAAGTTGTTGATATTTTTCGCAAATTTACGCCCCGTTTGCATAAATTTATTTCAAAATTTAGGAAAAGGGTGTTTATGGTTTTTAAATAATCATAATTTAGGGTGTATTTTGAGCAACTTTGGCAAGTTTTAAGTCGATTGCAATTGTCTTTATATTTTTTTCGAGTCACAAAATTTGTTGATATTCCCTCCCTTGAAATTTAAGATGTTCACTGCGCTAAGTGACACGAGATTTTAGGATGGCTATAGCATAATAATTAAAATAATCCGTTAGTGAGTGAGTAGCCATTAAAAAATCGTGATCTTCTTTGTAGTGCATTTGTTTACGACACAATTACTAATGGATGAAGACCAGTGCACCTGCTGGAAATTGAGTAAACATTTTCTTACCCATTTTGCCCGCTGTGATGTCAAATTGGGCGGGACCATCTTGCACAAATCCCGGTCTGTTGCACAAATCCTGCAAAACAATGGAGACGAAATTAGCGTAAAATGGCACACAATTAGGGACAATTTCGTTGAATGGGGCGATCAAAACCGCATTAGAGCCGATTTTCCTCTCGCAGACCGCTTTTTCGTTTAAACAATAATTGCGCAAAAGAATAACAAATGGAACGTGCTGTAATAATGCCGGCGCGTCGAAATCGAAAGGGACATTAAAAAAAAATACCACCTAACTGTGCTTTCCGTGCAACTTTATAATATATTTAAGTCGGTCGTCGATAAATTAAATTTGCACGCTCTGACTGTCTCATGGCATTTCTTGGTATTACAGTTTCGGTGTGTTTGTTGTAATAATGAACGTATTGCTTTATGGTATAATTTGCAATTTAAAACATCCTTCGGAAAAGAAAATACGTATTTATTATAAAGCATCAGGTATTGTAGAGCCTCCCCAAAATGTCGTTACACCTGAGGGAAAAATGTGAGAAAACGCGATAATAATTATGACTAGGTTTGTAGAGCCAGTACAAAATGTCGTGACACCTGGGTGAAAAATTTGAGAGAACGTGATAACAATTATGGCTAGGGTTGTAAAGCCATCCCAAAATATCGTGACACCTGGAGGAAACATTTGAGAGAACGCGATAACAATTATGGCTAGGGTTGTAAAGCCATCCCAAAATATCGTGACACCTGGAGGAAACATTTGAGAGAACGCGATAACAATTATGGCTAGGGTTGCAGAGCCATCCCAAAATATCGTGACACCCGAGGGTACAGTTTGCGCATCACCGAATTAACCCATTGAATGCTGATGACGTCTATAGGCGTCATGTAGATTCTATGATAAGTTGATCTGATGGCATCATGCGTCATTGACATATACACGAATTACATTTTCATTTTTCAAATGCTTTTGACTTCAAAAGTAAATTACAGTATGACCACAGACTATGTGGAAAACAAATTTCAGCTTCTAGAGTACTGCTTTCAAAACCTGTAAGCAGTAAAAGTTAAAAACGAATCAACACTTCGTGACCGATTCCGTGTCTATATTTATTATTATGTTCGATAATTATGAACTTCCAAAGTCCTCTCTCTTGTTTATTGCGCAATGTGACACCAGATTTTGGTAAGGCTCTATTACTTTCTTCATCAAGAACATGATAAAAACAAAATAAGACAAGACACAATTTCAAAAACCATTAGTACCACTAGATTACCATGAGACATGATTAATGGGGAGCGGATTATATAATGAATTCCCCCCGTGGATGCAGGAACTAATTTATTCAAACATTCCTCAGAGTGCAAGCCCCACGCGAAGCTGCTGCCTCGGGCCGCTTTGATTTTTGCAAATGGGCGTTGAGGTAGCGACGAAACGAATCGCAAATCACCATCGACCACTTGTAAATCTTCACGTAGTTAAGGAAAAGAACGTTTAAATAATTATACAGAGTGCGAATTCCACCGATAAATTAATTGGGAAGGTTTCCTAGTTTTTTTTTTTTATTAGATTTGTCTAAACTAAAGCTCTTTTGAAGATAAATTCCTTTGTATTCTTAAAACCTCAGTTACTTATTGGAATGTATGTACTCTTTGTTATTCTGGATCTGTGTTCAGCCACTGTTTGTTACGTGTGTTGTGTGTAGAAAATGGAATGAAGTACTGAAAAATTTCAGTGCGTTGCATATAAATGTATTGCGGTTGCGGCGATTGCATTTGGACAGTTGTCATCGCCAATCACTGACCGCTTCCATGTTGGTACGTGTCCGGACTTTGAGAGTGGACATTGTTAGTGAGCAACGATGGATCATGCACTTTTACTGGAAGATAATGCACTAAACAAAAAATAACAAAATTATTTTTTTTTAAGACTTTGAACGGCCGTAGCGCCTGAACGAAAACTCTAAATTGAACGCGGTTTTCAAATCTGTGCTCCTCGTATGCAAATTAGTCGGATCTAATTAAAATTGGCGATTTAAAATTTTTGACGAAAACCTGAAAAACTACCCAAGGGTCCCCCTTCTTACTTTGGCTTTGAAATGACATCCCGAAGAAACCGCAGGTTCGATTCTGGATTTCTATACATCATTGGAAAGATCTCATTAAGCCGCTTCAGAAAATGTACTTTCGCAAGAACAAATGTCAATTTGAAGCCCGCGACGCGTCAGCAAAGAAAAGTCTAAAATGGAAAAAATCGAAAAAATTTACTTTTTTAATAATCATCGTAGACCTTTATATAATATTTTTTTTATCAGAAGAACGAGCCAAATCGATTGGCGTTAAGAAATTTCATCTGGGAAAAAATGCAAAAATTTTTTTCAGACTTTGAACTAGAGAAGGGCAAAATGACTTTTTTCTGTGATCTGCTTTACTCAGTGGCGGCTCGTGGAATATGTTGATGGTAGAGCCACTTCTTCAATACACCCCCCTCCCGCCTCACTTTTTGAAAAAACAAAGAACGATTTATCTTCTCAGACCAAAGTAAGAATTAATTTAAAAAATTTGCTGAGCTTGAAAGTATGTACATGGCTCCTTGGCTCTATATAACGAGCCGCCCCTGACTGCGATTACTTTCTATTTGAAACACATTGTATAAACTAATCAATAATAAAGCTTCTGCATTGCTTACAATTGACTTCCATCAATTTGTTTTTTTTTTTTAGAGAATAATTCTTAAATGGATGACTAGATTTCGAAAAAAAATCTGGTTTGGTTACAGATACAGAAATTAAATTCACCCTTCAGATTTTTCCAATTGTTTGTTTTTTCGGATAACCCTTGAACCAGCGGCGGCTCGTGGATCTTCGGCGAGGAGGCAACGGAAGAAAATTTGACCAAAATAGCAGTGGAATATTTGCTTCCTCTATAAGAGTGAGTAGTGCAGCACGAACCTCCTCTACGAAGATCCACGAGCCGCCGCTGCCTTGAACGAATGATGAAGTCTAGTATTGTACTTAGCAAATAAGTTTAGATCAGATAAAAAAAAACTAGATTATACATTTCATTGTTTGATGCAAAAAAAATTCCTGCAAATATTTGAAAATTAAATAATAACTATATTTTCCAAATAAATATCGAAGTAAATTAATTTTATCTAAAAATAAACCCCATTTTAAATTAAAACCCACCACGAATATAAAAAATATAAAATTAAATAAATAAACTGAAATTAATACAAAACTCTTGAAAATACAGGTCAAAAAATTCAAAAATGTAGGTGGACAAAAATCAAAAACAAAAAAAATCCGCAAAAAATCAAAAATTTCCGGGTGAAAATAAATAATTCAGGTTAAAAAATCTAAAGTGTAGGACAAAAAATCAAAAATTTTAACCAAAACGTCGGTCCTGAAAATCGAACATGCGGAAATATCGAAAATTTTAACAAACCAATAAAAAATGTAGGCCGAAATAAAGAATTATTGATTTATATGCGAGATTTTTTTCCGGTATTTTCTTTTGTTTGTTGAAATTTTCGATATTTTGGTCTGCATTTTTTATGTTTATTTTTATTTTGTCTAAATTTAGGACAAAAGGTCAAAAACTCAAGTCTAAAAATTAAAAATGCAGACCGAGAAATCCAAAATCGAATATTTTGGCCAAAAAATAAAGAAATTGGAACAAATCTAAAATATCGGCAAAAAATAAAAAAATAACCTGATCTAAAAATAAAAAAATTAAAAACAAGCAAAAGAAAAATAATTTGCCACTTTCAACCCCAAAATAAGTTCCGACGAGAAATTCGAAAATAATAACAAATTTGTTTTATTTATTTATTTATTTATTAACTTTACATATCCTGTTACTATTATATGTGCAAAACAATATATAATTAAAGTTAATCACCCAACAAATTTAGGATACAATAAAATCAATAATCCAGGTTAAGAAAATCTAAAATATGGGACAAAAAATAAAAATTAAGACCAAAAATCTATAATTCGTACCTAAAAATCAAAGTGGTGGACCAAAAAATATTTTTTCTTAACAAACAAATCGAAAGTTGAAATAAGAATAATAAATAAACGTTTATTAACCGGTAACCCCTTTTTTTACAACAAATACATTAATTACAAAAATGAAATTTAAATTATAATAATTGATTAATTAATAATAACTTAAAATATAATGTAAATGTGTAGAAACATATAAATTAAATAAATTAAAAATAATTTAGTAGAGAAAACCAGAACAATGAAATGAAATAAAGAAAATTTCGGCCAAAAGACCAAAAATTGAAACCAAAATAATAGAAAATACAAAATATAGGCCAAAAAGTAAAAATCTACAATAGGGCCTAAATAGGTGAAAATTTAACAAAACATCGAAAATGGGCGTAAGGATAAAAATTGCAAACAAAAAAATCGAAAATTCCCACAAACCAATCGAATATTTTGTCCAAAATAAAGAAAAATCAAAAAATGGAACAAAAAAATCGAAAATATAGAAATCTAAAATATGAGACAGAGAATCAAGAATCGCAGACAAAAAAAAGCAAAATTATTGGCCACTTTCGACCGCCAAAAATAAGTTCGAAAATAATAGCTAAAAAAATTTAAAAAAATCACGAAACGAAATTAATCATCCAAGTTCAAAATCTAAAATTTAGGATAAAGAAATAGACCAAAAATCTAAAATTCTGACAAATAAAAAACAATAATTTTAGAGCAAAAGATAAAAAATATAAATCTTCAATGTTGTTCAAAAAGTTGAAAATTTGGACAAAACATCGAAAACTCGGGCCTAAGCATAATAAATGCAGACTAAATAATCGAAAATTTCAACAAACAAAACTCGAATATACCGGAAAAAAATCTCGCATATAAATCAATAATTCAGGTTATAGATATTTTAACCAAAATCAATTCAAAAATTTGAAACTAGAATTAAAATTAGGCCCGCAAAATCAAAAATGCGGACCAAAACATAATTTTTTTAATAATTAATTCGAAAATTTAAGTCAAAATAAATAATAGTTGGGGCAAAAGATAAAAAAATTGAAAATACAGGTCAAAAATCTACGAATTATAGATACGGCGGGAAAATTCGAAAATGCGATCCAAATCGTCGAAAATTTTAACAGTTAAACCGAAAATTTAGGTCAAAATAAAGGATATTTAGGCCAAATGATCAAAAATTTAGACCCAAAAAATCGAAAATACATGCTTAATAATAAAAAATGCACTACTGAAAAATCACTATTGCTTAAAATAACTTTCCAATTTTTTTAAATTGCAAAACATTTTTGAGCTTGAAACTACAGGTAGTGCCATGGCACCGTGGCTCTATATAACGAGCCGCCCCTGGCTTTAGTAGATCTGATTAAGTTGAAAGAGTCGACTCAGTGAGCCAGTTTTAAAGCGTTACATGACTTATATTAAATGTATATATTACAGGTGAAAATATTATTACATAAATTGAGTTAAATGAAGAATAATACACCTCTGTTGCGTTTGTTGTGGTACAGTGCACGATGCCTTCGTGACAGAATTTCAGCATTTTACAAACAGAAAAACTTACGCACATACTAGATTTTATTTTGTGGCGTGTTGCTGTTTCTAACACCATTGTGGTTGAAGCCCAAAGCAATTTAGAAACCGCTAAAAATAATCTACGATAGCCACAAAACCGTGAATTGTGTGTACAATAATTAACTTCTTCTTTTTTTTATTCAGTGAAGTTGATCATACGTATTCAATAAAAGCCATGATAATGAAATTATTTTTGTAGCAATATCTCTAAATTGTGATTAATTGTTTAAGTCCAAATTTTGACACGAATTTGCAGGCGATGGCTATAAAATACGATTGTCTGCGATACTTGTTTCTCGATGTATTCCATTGCTTGACAAATCTTAATAAAAAAATTTGCATAAAAAGATGAAAATTGCGCTCAACGATTAGAAAAATAGTGCAAAGTTCATCGCTTGAGGAAATAGCTTCAAAATCGTTAAATCCATGTTTATATATAAAAATTACATCGCAGAGGTCTTGCATAATAGTCTAGAAGTCCATTTCGTTTACATGAATTTTTGCAAGGTCTTCGATCGAGTAAATTATAAAAGACTCTTACTTTATGGTATATCTGGTATGCTTTATGTTGAATCATACCTCCCAGACAGAACACAGGTTGTAAAATTTCATGGCTTTACTTCGTTAGCTATAACAGTGCTCTGGGGTTCTACAAGGGTCTCATCTGGGACCCATCTTATTTTCACTTTTTGTTAATGATATCGGGGATGCTTCTTGCAGCCCCTATTTTCGGCTCTTTGCTGATGACCTCGAAACAAAATCTTTTGTAATAACAGTGGTGTAAGCGATTGTCTGGTGTTACAAAATGATACATCATTACTTCAGGCTTGGTGTGGATACAGTGGAATGAGCATTGGCCCTCGGTAATTATTTATTTATCTCCCAACAGAATAAGGTCCAGTTACAAGGAAATATTTAACTTACATATATCTAAGAATAAAACAATTCTGACTAAACTAATTTATACTTGTATTATATTTGCGTAGTCAACCAAGTCTTACAACCAAAATATAAAATTCCCTGCAATGTTAACGAAGTTTAATACTAGTAAATGCGATTAGTGTCACTGCAATTTGATAATTAATCGTTACGAAATAATTGCAGACTTTCATCACGATTTTTTCCCAGAGTTGAAATTTATTTCATTAAATGATAATCACGGGTGCAATTTCATGACGCATTTAAAACCTAGTTATATCGCGCATTTTGCTCTAAAGTTATCAGAGAATGAGGATCTTTAATCTACGCTTTCGCGCGAAACGATTTTATAAAAGAGATTCGCGGTAAACAGAAAATGGTGATGTGGCCATCATGTTACTCTCTCCGTTCTGATGGTGTAATAGGTATTTATATTCATACTTTCATGGGCTTAAATAATATTGTAAACCTTGCACTCGTATGTCGTCTTATAGTCGCCACAAGACGTTTCACCATTGAGCTCTCAAATATAAATACGAGTGCAAAGGGTTAAATGTTAAAAATAATGACCAAAAATAACAAAAAATTCACTGTATGAAAAATATCAAAATTGTTAAGCGCAAAAAAATGTACACTTTTAAGATGAAAAAAAATAAATAGTTAATATGACTGAAATTACGAGACAATTTCATTTCATGCTGTAGCAATTCATGATGTACAATCCCCATAAAGTCTCCTATTTATGATGGGCAATTATCACCCGGCATTCCTTTTTCTTTTTCCATCTGCACACCGAGAGCATGCGTTTTCCGCCCGTTTATTGCCCGCGGGTATTTATGGCCCTCGATAAAACCCATAGAAAATACGAGCGAGACGTAACACTAATAAGGCCGTTGCGGTTCTTTGGCTGGATGTTGGCCATCGTGGGCCGACCATCCACTGTCCAGCGTGTAGGACGTTCACTTTCGACGGCGCAACAAAAATGACTACATTTTACAGAAGGCACCGTACGAAACCTGATCAAGATCCTATCGCAAATACTGCGAGGAAAGAGATGAAGAGATGCTCGGTGGTGAGATGGAGAGAGAGACAGAGAGAGAGAGAGTGGTGACCACGCGCTGCAATTGGAAACCTAGCTGTTGTTGGAAACCATAAATGTCAACGGTGTCTGATTGAGTGCGCACTGAGATTGTCATTCGGTTTAAAATGAAGTGAGTTTTTTTTTAGTGGTGAACGAAGGTTATTAATCGTAATAATAAATTAGGTTTGTTTTAAAAATATTATTCAAGAGACTTATTTTGGTAAATTGTTGAATTGCGTAGGGATTTACATGTAAAATTTGAAATGTGCTAATATTGGCTCCCCTAATTATTTGACAGTATCGGTCTTCTTACATTATTTTTAAAGATTTTTAAGGTGAATGATTTGGTACCTTACACAATAGTTTCTGCAGAGAATTTACCGAGATATTTGTAAAAAACTGTACTATTATTTTGAATTAAAAAAAAAGGTTTGCCATGAAATCATAATGGCGGATATTTAATTTTGTTCTAAAAAGTGACGTTTGCTGTCGCATTACGATTTACAATCGGCCGTGTATTCTACATAAGAAAAACTATTTATGATTAAAACGTTTTACTTAGGTACTATTTAAGAACTGTATATGAATTTCCGGAGAATATCCGGCAAAAGTACAATTTAAAATGTGTTACAATTGGCTGACTGAATTATTTTATAATATCGGTCTACTTACATTATTTTTAATACACATTGAATAGTACTGGGTATTGCCTTCTTCGGAAATTCAACACTAAACAAATCACGTACACTTCTTAAACAATACCTGAGTAAAACCATTTACTTATAAATACTTTTTCTTATGTAGAATACACGGCCGGTTGTAAATCGTAATGCGACAGCAAACGTCACTTTTTAGAACAAAATTAAATGTCCGCCATTATGATTTCATGGCAAACCTTTGTTTTTAATTCAAAATAATAGTAAAGTTTTTTTTACAAATATCTCGGCAAATGCATTAAAATTTGGTCAATTCCTTAAAAGAACGAAGTTCCTACGACGATTTGGCATTTGGGATTATGAGTGTTTCTACGTGAGACAGGAAGTTTACATTAGATTAAAATTCCTGTCGCCAACTTCAAGTGGGTGTTGCGCCTCACCAGACCAGTCGGTTTCCTTCTGAAGACGTTTACGAAGTCCGCCGGCAATGATTACTCTCCGCCTTACGAGGCGTAAATACGAGTTCTCCGCGCGGAATAAGACCAACGCAAATTCTAAGCCGATTGAAAAAGAAACAGGAAAAAGAAACCGCACCGCACAAAGACCGCGGCGGCAGCCTCGCAAGAAGCGCGACCGCAATGAAAATGAAGAAGCCGAGCATAATCAAGAACTGGAAAGTAAGCGTGGATAATCGATTGCGGTTTGTTGTTCAAATTGGAGGATGGTGTACAGTGTGTTTAAGTTCATTGTAATGGGAGTACTCGTCTTTCGATAATAGTTATTTATATAACAAAGTGCTAACATTTTACGTTTTTTCTCGCGAATGTTATATAATCTATATAAATAGTAACAAGTGAGGCTGAAAGACCTCTAGTCAATTGCCTGTTGAGGTAATTTGTAAAAGAATAAATGTGTTCTCTCTCTCTTCTCTCTTCTCTTTTCTCTCTCTCTCTCTCTCTGTTCTCTTTTCTCTCTCTCTCTTCTCTCTCTCTCTCTCTCTCTTTTCTCTCTCTTCTCTTTTCTATCTCTTCTCTTTTCTCTCTCTTCTCTTTTCTCGTCTCTGTCTCTCTTCTCTCTCTTCTCTTTTCTCTCTCTTCTCTCGTCTCTGTCTCTCTTCTCTTTTTTTTTGAGACCATCCTGAACACTATTTGTATACAATTTTTTTGTGGGACTTCCAAGAACCGAGATACGCAAAATTTCTTTTTTTCGTAAATAGTGCTTAAATCGACTGGAAACGCCCAAAAAACGATTGAATTCAATTTTTCTTCAAAATTTTTTTTTAAAATAAATTATTTATTGAAACACTACACTGGCTGACGCCAATTTTAATGAAGAATGCATTTATACATTTCCGCCTTTGTAAGACAAAAAATATCGTATGTTTTTATTGCAATAAAACAATGAATACGGGAATTTTACTTTCATACACGGAGGCGTTTACTACGTATATTTTTATCCTTATTTTAGGATGCTCTTCAATTATACAGGGTTTAATATGCTTACCGACTAAAAATTGGCAATATATTTCCCGGCGCATTCGCCAGAATTCAGGTGCGATTTTTAAATTTTATTTATATATGTCTAGTAGTAGGTTTTCGCACAATAGATGTGATATTTTCTCTATTTTGATCATTAGCGTGAGAATCTAGAGGCAAAGTGTTTTTAGATGGATTTTGCGATTTTGAAGATAATTCCTCAAAAGATGAATTTTGCACAATTTTTCTAATCGTTGAACGCAATTTTCATCTTTTCTGAGTCAAGTTTTAAGCATTGTGGTTTTGTTTTCAGCAGGGATATTTCAATTGTTTTTACGGGATTTCGAAAACACATTGGTTTTGGATGGATTTAGCGATTTTGAAGCTAATTCCTCAAGCGATGAATTTTGCACAATTTTTCTAATCATTGAGTGCAATCTTTATTTTTTCCGAGTGAAGTTTTAAGCGTTATGATTTTGTTTTCAGCTGGGATATTTCAATTGTTTTTATGGTACTTCAAAAATACATTGTTTTTGATGGATTTAGCGATTTTGAAGCTAATTCCTCAAGCGATGAATATTGCACAATTTTTCTAATCGTTGAATGCAATTTTCATCTTTTTCGAGTCAGTCAAGTTTTAAGCGTTGTGGTTTTGTTTTCAGCAACTTAATGTATTTTAATGTTTTTAGATTAATTTAGCGATTTTGAAACTAATTCCTTGATTTTTGCGTTGACGAACTTTGACAATTCAAACGTTAAAAAAACGCACAAATTCATTGCCTTTAAAAAGAGTATTGATAAAAACTACTGGATAACAGTCTTTGTAGTTGAAGTGGAATTGAATTCGAGGTTGGTGGGTGGGTCTTATCCTAATTTCCATTCAGCTGAACCCAACATAGGGTTGCTACAAAATATACATTTGGCAGAAAGGGAGCAAAATCCGATTTTGTCTCTCGATGTAAATGAACATTTAGCAAAAGCTGTCTTGTATTGTAGGTTAGAGCCCATCTACCAGTTAGCGTCCAATCCCGTCCTTTAAATTAGAACCCACCCTCCACCCTTAAATGCTTTAAGTAAACAAAATGAACTGGTCGCCCCTCATGTAATACCTTTTTCTTCACCAGAAGAACGAGATAAAACGATTGGCGTAAAAAAAATTCATCCAGAAAAAATAGCAAAAAAGTTAGCAAGTCACCATAAACTTTATGGAAAATTTAAAAAAAGTCGATTTTTTAAGACTTTGAACGGCCGTAGCGGCTAAACGAAGAATCCAATTTGAACGCGGATTTCAAATCTGTGATCCTTGTGTGTCAATTAGTCGGATTTAATTAAAATTGGCGATTCAAAATTTTTGACGAAAAACTGAAAAATCATCCAAGGGTCCCCCCTTCTTACTTTTTCCCAAAAATTGACTTTGAAATGATTTCCTGAAGAAACCACTGATTCGATTCGGGCTTTCTATACGTCATCCGAAAGATCTCATTAAGACGCATCAGAAAATGTAAAATCGCAAGAACAAACGTCAATTTGAAGCGCGTGACACGTCAGCAAAGAAAACTCGAAAATGGAAAAAAACGAAAAAATCAACTTTCTTAATAATCATCGTAGACCCTCATGTAATACCTTTTTCTTTACCAGAAGAACGAGGTAAAACGATTGGCGTAAAAAAAATCATCCAGAAAAAATGGCAAAAAAGTTAGCAAGTCAGCATGAACTTTATCGAAAATATTGAAAAAAGTCGATTTTTTAAGACTTTGAACGGCCGTAGCGGCTAAACGAAGAATCCAATTTAAACGCGGATTTTAAATCTGTGTTCCTTGTGTGTCAATTAGTTAAAATTGGCGTTTTTCTTAAAGAAATCAACTCAAAGCGGGCATAATAAAAGATTAATTTTATTTTTGCAAAGCCTTCCCGCAAGTGTATTTAACAATTACAAACTGTCAAAAAACCGTGACCGGTATTGCTTATATATTTTTTTACTTGGAACAGAAATCCGTGGCTGGCTCATCAGTTAAAAAAATCCATTCGGGTTAGTATCTCTTTGAAAATGAGTTTATTAAAGCATTCTAAATAACCCTGTATTTTGGCATATTAAAATAGCACCACAATTCTCCACGCACACCAAAAAAAAGCCTCATAGGGACCGCTATGATTGTAAAATATAAAAATAGTACCGCGATTGTCCAGGGACACCAAAGAAAATGCCTGATCAGGATCAGTGCACTCTTAACATCCTGAAATTGATTATTGTTAGAACCGAAAATTATTTAGTAATTCCAGCATCTACGCACAATGCCATAATTATTGCCTCAATTGAAACGATAGTGACGAAATCGCAACCGGTCAGTACCCTACGCAAATTCACACTTATAATTCTGCACATGTTACATTTTTTCAACTTTTCATTCTAATCATAATACGCGATAACATCGAAAGCTAAATACATAAATTAATGCAAGAGACAGTGGCCGATCGAACTTTAATTAAATATATTTATAGAGCGAGACACTGACCGATCGAATTTTAATGATCTCACCTACGCACAAAAGAACGATCCAGCATATACGGTAACGGAGAGCTCGAGAATAGAGTGAGAAATGGCTCAATTATTAAAAAAAAAAAAAACTCGTTCCAAATCGTGGTCCAAAAAATTGCTCTCTCAGGTTCGTTCAACTCTCACCACTGACCTTCCACATGCGGAAAACGTATGAAATGGCTGAAAAGGGCGCTGCACACAATTTCTACAGGTGGAAGTTTATTTATTGTTATGGGCGTCGAGATTTTGGGCGCGGCCGCGGTTTATGTAACGAGTATACAGACGAGGACGTTGGTGTCTCGAGCGTGGGTTTTGAGTCGTTGTGCCAATTTTTGAGCCCATATAATAATAATAATAATAATCATTTTATTTATTCAATTTAGTAACCGTTTCACTGCTAACAGTTTTATGAAGCAGTACTCTAGATGAAATATTTTTTCCTAGTTAGTGTGTAGTCATACTGTAACTTACTTCTGAAGTCAAAAGAATTTGAAAAATGAAAATGCAATTCGTGTATATGTTGATGAAGCCTAAAGCCATCAGGTCCACTTATCACAGAATATACATGACGACTTTAGACGTCATCAGCACTCAATGGGGTAAACATACAACAATAATAATTAAAAACGAATACGTCAAAACAATGTGGCCTTTGAGGAGAATACCGGGCTGAAAAAAATTGTAATTTTTTGAGAAATTTGGAGACTTGGAGAAAGTGAAAATGCAGTATGAGTTTCTAAAAATTTAATATTGAGAAGTTATTTGTACGGATAATCACCTTTTATATAAATTTGGAGACTTGGAGGAATGCAATATGAGTTTATAAAAATTTAAATCACACATGAAAATTTTTAAAGCTCCGCCCGCGATAACATTGTTACGCCACTGCTTTTTATCGTACAGCTGATTACAAAATGTTTTCGCAGCTTATACAACTTGATTATTAGAAAATGATAAATCAGCACTACAACGTTTTCACTGGTGAGAGATAAATCTCGAAACACGTATGTAGATAGGATGTAGACTTCAGTTTTCAATTTCATTGCTTTAATCTAAATTTTAGTGTCCAAATTATTTCTATTAATTTAGGGTCTATGTGCAGTAATAAGTACGGTACATCAAATCTTGTAGAATTTCCATAGCTTTTCAACACGCAAATTATTTCTTGTAGAATTCAATATTTGTCATGACATTAGTGCTTTGTTTGTAACGAGCGTACAACAAAAATCGGCGTCGAAGTTGGCGCTGGAAATCTAAAGTCGGGTCTGAACTAAGATCACACGCGCACGCGTAATGCAGGGGCGGCTCGTTATATAGAGCCAAGGAGCCATGGCACTACCTCTAATTTCAAGCTCAGCAAGAATTTTCAATTGATTTTTAAAATTCTTTTTGTTTGATGGTAAGGTTACGTGGACGAAGAATGGCGTTACAGATTCAGTGCATGTCTGGGACAAAATGTAAATGTAAACGCACGATAAATCGAAAGTACGCATAAATCATATTTTCAGCTTGATCGGCTGTTGAAATTATGAACCTTTACTTTACAACTCAAAATAATCTTGGACTATGAAGATTAATCGTTCTTTCTTTCTTCATATTGCAAAAGTGCCATAAACATGTTCCACGAGCCGCTACTGAGAGTCATACCAACCAAGTGAATTGTTTTATTTGAATTATTCACCCTGTATAGCACTATGAATAAAAGAGAACCGAAGCCAATGTGTATTATTTTTTATGATGTGGGAAATTTTTTAGTGCATAAAGTTGTCGAAACTGCCGGCACAAAAGGTGACCCCAACAAAGTTAATGGTTTTATATGAATTCTTTTTCAAATTAGTTTCACTTTTTTGGACGATTAAAGCGAAAATTAAAAAAAAAATCCTATTAAAAAAACATTGTAAAATTATTTTGAACAATAGAGTATTTTTTGAGACTAATTTAAACCATTTTCTTACTAGAATATGCAGCATCTTTTATTATTAAAACTGTATTTTCGATTTTTTTTTTGTCTTTTTCTTTTTCTTCTTTTTGATAATTTCATTATTTTGTACTAAATTTTCGATTTCATTGTTAAAATTTTCGACTATTTAGTCTGCATTTTTTATATCTCCCGACGAATTTTTACTTTTTAAATTTTTGACCTGTATTTTCGATATTTTTGGTCAAAATATTTTAATTTTTAGCCTAAATATCCTTTATTTTGACCTTTTGCGATTTAATTGTTTAAATTTTCGATTTTTCGGCCCGTATTTTTGATTTTCCCGCCGAATTTTTAATTTTTAGATTTTTGAATCGTATTTTATATTCTGTAAGTAGACTGTATTTTATAGACCTGTAAGTTATGTCTATTAATTTTATTAGTGAATTCGCAGTTGTGTCGGTACCTGTGACTATCTGCATTTAATTTAACTTATTAGCCTAACTCGACAAGTGTACACGAATGTAATGACACGAAAAATAAATTATTATTATTATTCCTTTGGCACTAAATTTTCGAAATATTCTTTATTTTGACATACATTTTCGATTTAATTGTTAAAATTTTCGTTTTTTCGTTTCTTTTTTTGATCATTTGCTCTAAATATTCTTTATTTTGACCTAAATTTTCGATGTAATTATTAAAAATTTTGATTTTTCAGGGCGAATATTTAATTCTAGTTCCAAATTTTTGATATGATTTTGGTTAAAATATCTATAACCCGAATGATTTATTTATATGCGAGATTTTTTTTTAAGGTATTTTCGAGTTTTGTTTGTTAAAATTTTCAATTTTTTAGTCTGCATTTATTATCTTTAGGTCCGAGTTTACGATGTTCGACTTTCCGGCCAACATTACAGATTTTTATTATTTTTTTAAATCTTTTGACCTAAATTTTTCTTTATTTTGACCTAACTTTTCGATTTTATTGTTAAAATTTTCGATTTTTTGGCCCCAATTTTTGATTTTTCGTTTAGTCTGCATTTATTATCTTTAGGGCCGAGTTTACGATGTACTATCTAAATTTTCGACTTTTTGCCCAACATTGTGGATTTCGCCCTAAATTTTTTAAAAAAAATTTTATTTGTCTGTTAAAATTTCTCTTTCCTTGGTCCACTATTTTTATTTTTAGGCCAGAATTTTAGATTTTTGGTCTCAATTTTTTATCGTATATTTTAGATTTTTGGTCTATTTTTTATCCTACATTTCAGATTTTTTAACTTGGATTATTGATTTAATTTAGTGAAGTTTATTTTTGGCCGCCAAAAGCGGCAAATTATTTTGCTTCTACTTAAGTTTTCGATTTTTTGTCTGCGTTTTTTATTTTTAGATCAGGATTCTTGATTCTTTGGACCATATTTTCGATTTTTTTGTTCCATTTTTTTTTTATACCAAAATATCGATTGGTTTGTCGAAATTTTCGATTTTTTTTTGTCTGCAATTTTTAACTTTACGCTCGATTTCGATGTTTTGTCTAAATTTTCACCGCTTAAGGCCTTATTGTAGATTCTTACTTTTGTGGCCTATATTTTGTATTTTCGATTATTTTGGTTTCGATTTTTGGTCTTTTGGTCGAAATTTTCTTTATTTCGACTTAAATTTTCGATTTGTTTGTTAAAAATTTTAATTTTTTGGTCTACCACTGAACGATTTTTCGTTTAAATTTTTTATTTTTGTCCCATATTTTAGATTTTCTTAACTTGAATTATTAATTTTATTGTGCGAATTTTTTAAAATTTTTATATTTGCTATTATTTACGAATTTCTCGTTGGAACTTATTTTAAGCTGAAAAGAGTTGATAATGGCAAATTATTTTTCTTTTGCTTGTATTTTCTGCATTTTTATTTTTAAACCAGGATTTTTATTTTAGATCTTCGGCTGTTCCAAAATGTTTATTTTTTGGCCAAAATCTTCGATTGGAAGATAAATGGTTTTTTGTGCCTTCAAAAAAGGGGGGGGGGGATATTGTTTAAGTGGCTCTACCATCAACATGTTCCACGAGCCGCCACTGGCGTAAAGTACTGACATGTTTGATGTTAACACACTTTGAGCGGGAGCGTCTATTTGTAGACACTTTGCGAATTGCGTGCTATAGGCGGGCCGTCTATTTTTAGACGCAAACATGCATATTGGGTTGCATACAGTTCATCATACACGGCGGCGCGCGCAAAATTTTCGCTTGCGTTGCAAATCCAACCCGCTACACAGGCAAGTCACCTTGGCCTTAGCGCCCGCTCAAAAAATGTTAATAACCCTTAATTATAATATCTGACATGTCACCGTTTAACCTCAACCAGCATTTCACGCATGTGATCTTAAGCCGCGTCCTCACTGAGTCAACATTGTCGATCGACACTGTCGACCAACAAATCTTCAAGACTTCACCAGTCCACACCAAGTAGACAGAAAGTTTGTCGATCAGTCGAAACAAAAATGTTTGATGAAGAAGACGTGATTATTGCTTGTGCCGCATTTGTTATTATAGCGTACTCGCATTGATTACTAATCTGTTTGCCGATGTCGAACGCCGAATAGCACGTCCACACTCTGGATTCGACTCGACTACCCTTTGATTTTACCGACAGTTTATGGAAAACCAATCGACAGGTCGATCGACATATTTTGTCGATCGACGAAGTCGATTGACGCGTACACACTAAGTCGACAGTGTCGATAGAAAGAGTCGATCGACAATGTCGACTCAGTGAGGACGCGGCTTTAGAGATTTCCAACGCTAACTTCGTCGATTTTTTTTGTACACTCGATATTTTATAGTTTTTATAAGATAAAAAAAAAGTATTATATTTTGCATTTTTGTATCTATTAGTTCATCCTCATTATTCCACACAGTGATTCAATTGCAGAATGCACTTTTCCTCTCTGTCACGTGTTCGTGTGCTTTGTTCTCCGGAACAAATACGAGAGCTTGTAATCTGGTCGTCGTGTTTACAGTTTAAAGATCTCGTTGGGAGGTTTATTTATTGTTGTTGCCTTTTTGGTCATCCGCGGAATGCGGATTGTTGCGCGGGTATCGACGGCCGAGAGGTGGAAGCGTGCTCCTTCCTCACTTATCTGATCCGAGGCTAATCGCTCACGATTCCTCTGCCTTTAACGTTTTCATTTGCCTCCAGGCGACTCTTCGTGCCCCGTCGGGCGCCGTCATGCATATTCATCCGGTGGGATGGAACCTCTCCACGCCATTTTGCAGGCATTACCGTTGCGGGAGGGTGTTTAATTAACGATCTCTTTGCATATCTTCTCGCCTCGTCCCAAACGTGTGGCCAGCTGTCGGTAGTGATTATACAGATGAATCGAAGATATTTTAGCTTGTTGGTACAATGAGGCAACGGATCGTACGGAGTATCTACGAGGTTTTTCAAAAGTTCTATTTTATCATACATTCAGATTCTGTATTTACGAAGGATTCGTCTATGAGGAGCTACCTCATCAAGAGACAACAAGACGTAAAGGACATTCCTGATTCTGTACAATTAGTATCTAGAATAATATTATTTTTTTCAAAAACCATTATCAGTTTGTTTATCTAAGGATAGGTATTATATGACAAAATGTCTATGGAATTTACTTGTATTACAAACTTTTTCATTGCAGTGTGACTTTTTTAGGTATATTAGAATTAACCTTATAATTTCAATTTTCTAGTAAACATTATTTTGTGACATTTCTTGTTTTATTCCTGTACCGTTCAAGTGAATTAGTTACTCGCAAATTTCGAAATGTAGACTCTATTTGTAAAAACCAAATTGTTGGATCGAATTTAGAAAAAGGGGGCAAACGAAAACCAAATGTGGTGCCAACGGTAGTTTCTGCTTGTTTTTCTATGTAGAATTAGGAGATTGAAAAAGTAAAGAAAACGAGCAGAATCGTTTTGGGGAAAGCAGAGGTAGTAATACCTGGAACACGGAGGTGGCTGGTTGCTTTCGTGCGGGAGAGGTGTCGGAGCGGTTGTTGCTGGGGCTTGTGGAGTTTGTTGGTGGCTCGGGGGGCACTCTGGATGTGGAACAGGCTGGCGGGCAGGACGTCGGGATTGTACCGTTCGGGGTCGCCAATTGTAGGGGTCACACACGTCGGGCAGGATTACGTTCGGCGGCGGCTGTGTCGGGGTCGTGTTTTCGTCGGGGTCACCAATGTTGTTTATATTGCGATCTGGATTTATTTAGATATGTACAAATCACAATTTGATAATAATAATTTTGGTTGCGTCGTGCAGTGCGAGGGCAATATGGCGAATCTCGCTCGTGCTCTTTGTTGATTCCCTTTTCTCTCGTCGCCTAGCAACCTCTCCCGCGTCACAGCCATGCCACTTGATTCCATGCTTCAGGCGACGCACAGTGGTTCAGAATTCGGAAAAGCTGGCCAAAAGTCGAAAAATAAAAGTCAATATTTTGAGTTTAGTACAATATAGTCGTGCTCAGAAGGCTCCACTGGATGCCACAATGGAAACATATTATTGTATCTACCGCAAAATGCCTCGTAATCCGCGTTCAAACTTGTTACTTTGTTAGACACATGGGAGACGTTCGGAAGAGGTGAAATTTGGCGTCGGTTTTTCAATATAAATACTAATCTTTATGTGCTGGGATTTTTTTCCTTGTTATTATGGATCTTCTCGAAGGTAAATTAATGGTTCTTACATTTAATATGCATACAAAATTTTTGTTAGCAATTATAGCAATTTGCGTTAAAAATAGGTGGATAGATTTTAAACATTTGTGGAAATATTTTTTTGCCTGTGTATGCCTGTATTCCTATAGCAATATAAATAGTATCCTTTAACGTGATAAACAACAATTAGCTGCATTCACTTGCATTCCTCAGTGTAGGATGATTTTTATTGCTGATGTGCAATATCGTTGAAAAATTCGACTTTATATTTTATTGAATATCTTGTATTTATGATGTGCATATGTATACAGGGTGTAGATGAACAAAACGGAACATAGGATTTCCAATGTTAATTTGTTATTATCGGAATATTATCTTCCCTGATCATTTTAGAAGAAAGATATCCTAGTCAAATTAATAAAAAAAGAACATATAAGCAATTTGAAAGAAGTTTGTACGGAGAAAGTAAAACATAAAATGACAGACAGATAGACACTCATACAGACTTTTTTTAACAAAAATTGTCGGAATCGACGAAATGGTTATTTCCGCAAAAAAAATGTTTGGAAATTCTTTTCAATCACCATACTTTCTCGTAGTTTGCACGAAGAAAGTAAGAAATTAATATGACAGACAGGCGGAAATAAAGGCAGACACACAGACACACATTTTTTGCAAACATTGTCGGAATCGACGGAAATGGAATTTGCCACAAAAAAAAAATGTTTGGATTTTTCTACGATCACAATATTTTCCCTTAGTTTGTAAGGAGAAAGTAAAAATAAATATGACAGGCAGACACACAGACATATTTTTTTCACAAAAATTGTCGGAATCAACGAAATAGATATTTCCGCAAAAAAAATATTTAGAAATTATTTACGATCACAATACTTTCCTGTGTTTGTACGGAGAAAGTAGAAAATAAATATGACAGACAGACACACATAAAGGCAGACACACATATTTTCTACAAAAATTGTCTGAATCGACGAAATAGATATTTCCGCAAAAAAAATATTTAGAAATTATTTACGATCACAATACTTTCCTGTGTTTGTACGGAGAAAGTAGAAAATAAATATGACAGACAGACACACAGACATATTTTTTTCACAAAAATTGTCTGAATCGACGAAATAGATATTTCCGCAAAAAAAATATTTGGAAATTTATTACGATCACAATATTTTCCCTTAGTTTATAAGAAGAAAATAAAAAATAAATATGACAGACAGACAGACACAAAGGCGGACACACAGACACTTTCGTTTTTACAAAAATTGTCAGAATCAACGAAACGGCGGTTCCGCAAAAAAATTGGAAATTTTTTACAAACACTATATTTTCCCGTAATTTGTACGGAGAAACTAGAAACTAAATATGACAGACCGACAGAGACAAAGGCAGACACATATACCTTTTACAAAAATTGTTAGAATCGAAAAAAAAATATTTCCGCAAAAAAATATTAGGAATTGTTTTACAATCACACACTTTCCCGTAGTTTGTACGGAGAAAGTAAAAATCAATGTGACAGGCAGACACAAAGGCAGACACACAGACACATTTTTTTCACAAAAATTGTCGGAATCAACGAAATAGATATTTCCGCAAAAAAAATATTTGGAAATTTATTACGATCACAATATTTTCCCTTAGTTTGTAAGAAGAAAATAAAAAATAAATATGACAGACAGACAGACACAAAGGCGGACATACAGACACTTTCGTTTTTACAAAAATTGTCAGAATCAACGAAACGGCTGTTCTGCAAAAAAGTTGAAATTTTTTTACAAACACTATATTTTCCCATAATTTGTACGGAGAAACTAGAAACTAAATATGACAGACCGACAGAGACAAAGGCAGACACATATACCTTTTACAAAAATTGTTAGAATCGAAAAAAAAATATTTCCGCAAAAAAATATTAGGAATTTTTTTACAATCACACACTTTCCCGTAGTTTGTACGGAGAAAGTAAAAATCAATGTGACAGGCAGACACAAAGGCAGACACACAGACACATTTTTTTCACAAAAATTGTCGGAATCAACGAAATAGATATTTCCGCAAAAAAAATATTTGGAAATTTGTTACGATCACAATATTTTCCCTTGGTTTGTAGGAAGAAAATAAAAAATAAATATGACAGACATATAGACAGACACAAAGGCGAACACACAGACACTTTCGTTTTTACAAAAATTGTCAGAATCAAACACTATATTTTCCCATAATTTGTACGGAGAAACTAGAAACTAAATATGACAGACCGACAGACACAAAGGCATACACATATATCTTTTACAAAAACTGTTACAATCGAAAAAAAAAATATTTCCGCAAAAAACATATTAGGATTTTTTTTTACAATGACAACACTTTTCCGTAGTTTGTACGGAGAAAGTAAAAATAAATATGACAGACAGACACACATTTTTTTTAACAAAAATTATCGAAATCAACGAAATGGATATTTCCGCAAAAAAGAATGTTTGGAATTTTTTTTACAATCAGAACACTTTCCCGTAGTTTTACGGAGAAAGTAATATGACAGATTGATAGACACAAAAGCAGATATACATTTTTTTAAATAAGAACGGAAGTTTTTCACTAATTTTCAAAATAATCATTAAATTGTTCTTAAAGTTGCGAATCTTTAGTGTGGCCAAATAAATGTAAAAACAATTGTGACCAACTTAAAATTTTTAAAATGTGCTCAAAATTGATTCTGCTTTATGATTTAAGAAAAATCTAACTAACTTTTGAAATAATCATGTGATTAACCGAGTAAATTGTTATACTGAAGTTGCGAAGTGTAGCCAAATAAATGTGAAAACAAATGATACAAACTTGAAATTTTCAAAATTTACTAAAAATTGATTCTTTTTTATGGTTAAAAAATAATATCATCTTTACTAAATTTCAAAATAATCACCCGAGAACCCGAGTTAATTGAAATAATGAGATTGCGCATTACTTCAGTGCTGCCAAAAAAATATTAAAACAATTGTTACCAACTTAAAATTTTCAAAATTTACTCAAAATTTATTTGGTAAAAAAAAGATCTTCTACACACCCTGACTAACATAATCACCAGAGAGCTGGGATCATTGTTATTCTAAAATATTGGGTTTCTCCAGTGCGGACAATAATAATTTTATCGCTTATGTCCGCCATATTGGATCAGCCATTTTTAATTTTTCAATTTTGACATCAAATTCATAATCTGCGATTAGTACCTATTTATGTCAAAATTTATCAAGATTTAGACTTTTGGCCAGCTTTTTCGAATTCTGAACCACTGTGCGACGCCACACTTCTAATCAATTTTGTAGTAGGACATTGCCATGAGATCAAAAAGTATAAAATAGAGATGCGCATAACAGTTCAATTTTCGGTCTGCCCGAAGTAAACCGGCTCCTTCAGACTGAGAGAGAGAGAAACATAGCAGTCATGTCTGAGATTAATTCATTTTTTTAATTGAACTAATCTAGTCTGATGACGTAATAATATGCGACATACCTCATTTATCAGAGCGCCAACTCTGTGTGGTAACTCGGAGTGGTTTTAATTTACGTTTGGGAAGGTTCGAATAACTCGCTAGGAAGTCTGAACTATGACTGACTTTATTTTCACCTTCAGTCCCGTACCTCACATTTTACAATGTTGCCAAAAGTACATAAATTAGTATAATATAAAATAACCAATATACAACACTCTGAAACAAAATTTTGTGGCTCACACGATATATACAAGAGAAATAACCATAACATTACATTAAATATGGGTGTTAGTCTGTCCGATCTATCGACCTGAGGTCTTTATGCCCTTGTAGTTTCTAATTCCCCGTTTTTTCAAAATTTGATTTTTGTATGCATCCATTCGTATTCATTATCAGACGCGAACAATATTTTATTAGTAACAACTCAATGCGTGTAAAATCTTAGTGGATACATACCTTCGGTCTTTTCCACTGGAACTGAAAGGGAGGCGTCTGGTGATAAAATACGGACGTCTGCGCCGCAGGAAAGTCCGGATCCTCCCAGAGCTCCCCGCGCTTAAGACATGCCCTCCGTATCCGTTCGTAATCGCTCATCACCTGCAAATCCAAAACAGAGAACACGATCAGTGCCGATCATTAAGCATCATCGTCAGTGCCACATTTTGTGCACCTAACGCGGATCCTTGCAAGGCCAAAACAGAGAACACCATCAGCACGGATCATCAATCACCCTCTACCATCATCATCAGTGCCACATTTTGTGCGTACGCAACGTTATCCTTGCAAGGCCAAAATAGAGGACACCATCAGCACAGATCATCAATCACCCCACCGTCATCATCAATACCATATTTTGTGTGTATGCATTGTTATCGCGCACCTAACGCGGATCCTTGCGGCAGCCCGAGAGATGGAGTGGTCAGTGCTGACCCGAACGAGCAATGACCCGTTAAAGTTAGTTCCCTTACGAAATCGACTTTCTCCGGTACTTGTTGCGTGCTCGTAAAGAGGACGCCGAATTAATTTAATTAACGCGCATTCATCGCCATTTCAAATATTGTGGTACAGTTACGAGATGATTAACGTTTTAATGCCGTTTCAATTGTGATTTGAGCGCTAATTGCTTTCCTATAAAATGTGGAATTGCGATTAGTTTGTGGGAATTGTGTCACGTATTAATGTTCGTTTTTATTATTATCATTGTTTGACATACAGTAAAAATAATCGGAAATAGTAGTAACTATATTTTTTATTCTGTAACATATAATGTTATTATATAATTTAAGCTGCAACAAGTTATAGGCGAGAATTGTTTCTTTTTGTAATAAATTGTATATTTAATTTAGTACAGAAATTTAGTGCTATCATAATTAGGGATTTTAATATAAACATAATCAAATACTTGTTTCACTTTTAAGCATCATCATTCACCTCATTATCGAATTTTATTCGCATCCTAGCATCCCCTACATTCATTATAAGCTAACACCAATCTTCTTAGCACGCAGAATCAATGATAAATTAATCAAACTAATCCCTGACGTTTGCTCTTCTGATCACTTACACGACACCGAATCGGTCGTTTTACCGATTCGGTTATTTTGCCGTCTTCTATAGTAGCGCATATATTTTAACGTGCGTGTTTACACGATACTGCCATCGGCCGTATACAACTGTACAAACTGATCATTTTCAAGTGCCAAAAAAGACATTTTCAAGTACCAAAATTAACAATTTCTCACAAAAAATCTGTCAAAAACGATAATTTCAACTGTCAAAAATTATTATTTTCGAGTGCTATAAATGACAATTTTCAAGTTTCAAAAATTACCATTCTTAACTGCCAAAAACGACAATTTTCAAGTGCCAAAAATGGCAAATTTTAACTGCCAAAAGTGGTAATTTTCAACTGCCTAAAAATGCAATTACCATCTGTCAAAAATGGCCATTTATAAGTGTCAAAAAACAGTTTTCAAATGTCAAAAATTATCATTTTCAACTGTGCAAAATAACCATTTTGATGTGCAAAGGTAATAATGATATTTTCCTAGTATCAAAAACGATAGTTTTCAACTGTCAAAAATTATCATTTTCGAGTGCCATAAATGACAATTTTCAAGGTTCAGAAATTACCATTTTCAACTGTAATAAAAGACAACTTTCAAGTGTCAAAAATGACAATTTTCAACTGTGCAATGTGCTGAAAAAAAGACATTTTCAAGTGCCAAACAAGACATTTTCAAGTGCCAAGCAAGACAATGACATTTTTCAACTGCCAAAAATTATCAAAAGACATTTTCAAGTACCAAAATTAACAATTTAGCATTATCAAATGCAAAAAATCTGTCAAAAACGATCATTTCAACTGTCAAAAAATATTATTTTCAAGTGCTATAAATGACAATTTTCAAGTTTCAAAAATTACCATTCTCAACTGCCAAAAACGACAATTTTCAAGTGCCAAAAATGAAAATTTTTAATTGCCAAATGTCGCAATTTTCAACTGTTAAAAAGGCAACAACCAACAGTCTAAAATAAACATTTCTAAGTGTCAAAAAAGATAACTGTACAAACTGACCAGATTTAAGTGCCAAAAAAGACATTTTCAAGTACCATAATTGACAATTTTCAAATGCAAAAAATGACATTTTCCAACTGTCAAAAACGATCATTTTAGCCGTCAAAAATTGCTTTTAAAATGAGTCAGGAAACTTGCACAGGAGACAATTAACTCTTCGACTCATTTCCAAGAGTCCATGCTTTGAGTCGACTCACCATCTCTACCATCACTAGTTTGTACGAACTTGTATCTCTGCACGATTGGCAGAGCATGTTGAATAAGATTAACTATCGGTTCCTGTGTGGAGTAATATTTTCAGTGCTAGTCAATTTTATACGCTAAAATTACTTAACCAACTAAACTCTTCTCATAAATATATCAAAATCAGAGATGGCTCTTGTAAAACGCAAATTATTAAAAAATAAATATGTCTGTGTCATCAATTGCTTCCACATGTTCGTGTTCCTTTGTTTGGAAAGTTCGAAGAGAGTCTTTTAGGTTATATTAAAGTTGGTGCGGAGGGTGGTGGGTGGGTTTTATCGGGCCAAAACAACCAGTTGAACAAAGTTTCCGATTTTTAGAAATGAATTCATTTAATTAACAAAGAGAAAAGATATTTCTATGTTTCATCATTGTTTTCACATGTGGAACCCTTGTTGGTGTTTCTCTGTATGGTGAGCGGGATAGTGCCCGCCCACCACCCTCCGTATCAACTTCAGTTCAAACTAAAAACTCTGTTTCTGATTATTGTTAAATATAGATCATCACCGACGAATTGACAGAGAAATTGTATTGAATCCAAAAGAGTTTTGTAGGTTATGTTAAAGTTGGTGCGGAGTGTGGCGGGCGGACCTTATCCTACAATACAATTAGTTGAACATAACTTTAGATTTTTGCAAATAAATTATTTTCATTAACAAAAATTTGTATGTTTCATCGTTCGTGTTCCTCTGTTTGAAGGGTAGTGCCCACCCACCACCCTCCGTATCAATTTCAACTGAAACTGTAAACGTGATTCCTTGGTGATTGTTAAACGTCTATCGTCACTGAAGTGACAAAGAAATTTTAGGAACTTTTTAATAAAAAAGCACACACGTTTCTTATTTTACGACTATAGTTTCGACCCTCGCAGGGTCAAACAGGCACTGTCTGTCCTGAATCTAAAATGTATCACAAAGTAATAGCTTCCACCATCAAAGAAATTTAAATTAATCGAATAGAGTTTTGTGGATCATTCATAAAACAAATCTCCTAAAAAAAATACCACGCATCTCAATGGGCGCGTTCGTCAGAATTTTCAACTGTCAACATGTTTATTTTGACTTACGCTGAATGTTGGTATTTGATGAACGCTACTTTTGTAACCTCCATTTCGGCGGCAACTTCAACACTTGATTCCAACAGCAATCAGTCTAATTTGTACGATTGGTAAAATGGCGACCTCTGGATGAACTTGTTCACGATCAACAGTGCGTTCATCAGAAAATTCCTTAACGGTTGGCAGTAAACACCTAACTGTTTAGTCTGACGAACGCGACCATTACTGATTACCAATTAGGCTTCAACTGTCAAACAACTCATCTCGAAAGCAACATAACTTTAGGATATCGAGAAGGCTTTTGACTCAGTGTGGCATCGAGGTTTGTTATACATTTATTATAAATGCCACCTACAGATCCCTGAAAGTTCTAGTACGCCAATCATATTCCAGAACAAGGTGTTCCTCAAGGCTCTCCCCTTTCACCCTCCTGTTAACCTATACTGCACCGATCTAATAGATCCCAGAAACTTTGAGTACTTTATTTATATTCATATTCCTTCATTCCATAGCAAGGTGTTCCTCAAGCCTCTACCCCCTTTCCTTTCCTGTATAACCTATACTCCACCGATATATACGATAGTAATCCCACTGTATTTAATCCTTCAGCTTACATTCTACGATTCGCCGATGATAACGCCCTTATTGACCACGCTCCGGCATTGGAGAAAGCAATGGAAACGCTACAATAACTGAGAGACACTGCAACATCGGTGACGTATTAAAATCAACCCAAACAAATCCCAACTCCTAATTCCTTTTCATAAACCCAAATCTGGTTATCTCCTGCAATATCCATTAATTATGCACAAATTACTCCATCCCTAAGCTGAAAATATCTATTGAGTGGTAGACCATCAGTGTCGTTTTAAATACAAAAGCTGAACTCCGCCTTTATCTTCAGAGTACATTATTGTATTATTTTGTAATAATTTTAATGAGGAAATAAAGAACGTGGTATTAAGATTCTCGAAATCGTTTAACCTCGGAATTCAATAACTTCTGAAATGATAAATTAAACACATTCCAACTGTAAAAATACTCCTTCTGTTAACATAATTACGCATTACCACTGTTCCATCTCCACTTGAAATTCCAACGTGTTGTTAATTTCGATGATGGGACTCACCTTAAGATCGAACACCATAACACCATAGAAATCGGCGTGAGCGGCCAAGCGAACAGTCTGCAGTCTATCACCTGCGCTTGACCTGTGCCATATACCTACTAAATACCATGAAGTAAACCATGAGGTCAAAGGTTGCCGCCAATACCAATGAGAATTGTACAAGTACGTACGTCGGTATTTATTGATGGGATGATTTCGATTAAGGATGTGAAATGTGAATCAAGCCGAACAATTATGATTTCGAATCCGCATTGTTCGCAATTTTATTGATTGCTTTATTGCTGGATCGAAGAAAGATTTTATGTGGGTTTATTGAGGTTGGTATGAAATCCGAAATTTCGTAATGCATTTTCAAACAGGTTATGAATAAAAGATATTATATATTACAAACGTAGCCTAAATTTCTGACTGACATTTCCCTTTTATAAGGGCCGTCTATAAGTCTAGGCGGCCTGGGATAAAAAATGGAAGCCTCACAGTTCAAAGTTCTGTTTTGAACTAAAAAATATATGCGATCAACGTTCTTAGCAAGTCTCGCCAGTATAGTACAATCGCGCAGAGGTGACAGTGACTCATCGCTCCATGTTGCCTGATTTAAGTTTCTAGTAAACGTATGTCCATAAAATAATTCGATTCAGTCGAGGCGGGAAATTTAAAAATTCTCGAGCGTGCATTTTTCGGGAATCGATAAAGACAACTGGAAATTTGTCATTAAATTTAACCTTTTTATTAATGAAATGGATACATTCAATTCTGCTCTTCTAAATCGAAATCGGAGACGGTCAAAACCAGTGAATTTTGAGGTTAGAATAGATAGAATGAGAAAAGACATACGTTGCCTTGAATTTACATATCGACATAGGTTTCGTATTTCATCTCGTTTTTCTTAAGCATGCGAACGAGTATAGATATTTATCCAGACGTGATTATTAGATCGAAAAAGCATGAGTCACTGTCACCTCTGCGCGATTGTACTATAAGAGCGTAATTTTAATTTTTTTAACCTGTTTCAAACTTTAATAATAAACTTGATAATGACGAAACACGAGTCGTGAATATTTGTTTAGATTTATATAACGTTAATAAATGTTTCACAATAATTAGTAGTGGTTAAAACATTTTTTCAATTGTTATGTATTAACAATAATGACTTCCGATCAAATCTGCGCCATTATCCAAAGTCGACGCAATCGAATTAATAAAAGGCCTGAACTGTGCACACCTGAGCCTCGAATGGAGTCCAGTTGCATTTTATCGAGGGTAACCGGTCCGAAGATGGCAACCAGGCAACTAGCGCAGAAAAGGAAAGAGAGAGTCGTGTCTTCAGCTTTTCACCATCATCTTTTTATGCCTTTCGTACCTCCGTTATGGCTCCAATTATTTTTAAGCTATGCGTGGCAGAGCTTAAAACAAATGGATGTATTTGTCTGTTAAAATGGAGATTACATTTAATCAATTTTAAACTTTTACGCATTTTAGAATTTATTATTTTTGCATAAAAATACAATAAAATCATGTCCAACTCAAACGGGTAATAATGACAATACTTGTAAATCCCTTGACAATAATATGTGACATCTACCGTCACTTTTTAGAACAAAATGAAATATCGGCCATTATGATTTCATGGCAAACCTTTGTTTTTAATTCAAAATAATAGTAAAGTTTTTTGCAGATATCTCGGTAAATACTTTGCGGAAACCATTGAGTAATGGTTCAAATGATTCAGCTTGAAAATCTTTAAAAATAATGTAGGATGACCGATGATGTCAAATTAGGGGAGCCAATATTAACACATTTCAAATTTTACTTGTAAATCGAAATTCAACATCCTGTACAGAATAAACAGTGTATGTGCTTGATAAAATATTTTCTAGTTTTCTTACAATAATATTGTAGTCCTCTCTCTCGTTCTTAAGAATACAGTCTATTTTGCGATATTTTTGGAAAAACTATAATTGATTTAAAAAAAATATGTTTGTCTTAAACATATGCAGGGAGCCCGGATTTCGTAGGGATAACATGGGCAACTTCTGCATTTGAAGAGATAGAGAGAGATGGTCAAATTAGCAAAAAGGTGCGGGTTCGAGGGCTTATTGAGAATCCACCCCCAAATCCCACTTGCCATGGCCTCCACAATAAAAATTAAAAGAAAATCTGAAATTGAAGAAATTGGGAGATTTCGTTTTAACTTTTATTTTGAACAAGTGAGCCGTGACAAGTGGGATTTGGGGGTGGATTCTCAACTAGCCCTCGAACCCGCACCTTTTTGCTAATTTGACCATCTCTCTATCTCTTCAAATGCAGAAGTTGCCCATGTTGTCCCTACGAAATCCGGGCACCCTGTATATCTTTTTTTTGCATTTTAATATATTCGTGCACTACAATAAGATTTGTTCTGTAGACATTCATCTGTTGGGCAATTATTATTATTATGAATCAAGTGATCTTGTGTGAACGTATAGATCTCATGTTTTGTTTTAATATCGCGTTATTTAATTACGTTCACGTTTTCATTGTCGGCCGACACCATTACATTTCGTGTATTAAACGTTATTCGTGTCAATTGCGTGAGTCGAATAATGGCTCGAACGTGTTTTACTCGAATCTTTCCGATTGCGATGACCCCGTGTTCCCAATTAACAGTCAAGTCGGTGCGAGTGCGTAATTGGCAATTTTTCTCACACTCGCAAAAATCGGGCAACCTCCAATTACTCTAATTAATATGATTGATGGGTTGATTGAGAATGTCAATACACATTTTTCTTCGCAGCAATAGTGATTAGATTGATTGGGTACAACTTCTTTCGCATCTTATTAAATAATATAAACGTTGTTAAATCGTTTTTGATTGAGAAAGTTGTCCATTATTCGGCCGAATCATTTTCTCCACAGGTGACGTCCAATCAAATGATAACAATTTCATTGCCCAACAGGTGATGTCCAATCAAATGATAGCGGTTTCATTACCCAACAGTTTAGTTGTTACTATGGTTACGATTCATTTTTTGTCAACGAACTGCCGCAATTTCCAAATAGAAAAATTATTCGTTATAATTTAATATAAACAGAAAAATCTTTAGGTAATTATTTAATATGATGCGAAAAAGTTTAGTATCAACTCGTGAACAAGTTGGCCATTGCCACTCTGGTGAATTCACCAGAGTGGCAATGGCCAACATTCTCACTCGTTTAATAATATACTATTAACAGCCAATATGGATATTTTTAAAGATAAATTAACAATCTACAGGAAACCATTAATAAAACTCTCGATGAACAATGGAGCACTTTTATCATGTTGTGTAATATACTCATTGTACCTAAGTACATTTACGTTTGAAATATTGTATTATCTGTCATTTATTCCCATTATTCTGTGTATTCCTCTGTCTACAGAAATACATGTATTATTATTATTTGTGTGCCGTATTTATTACTTCTAGGGAAGTTGTATATTTACAATTTTAACCCGCAGAGTTGTGGCCTCTTGATGTCATTTCTATACAAGAGAGAGCAAGCAGTCACTTTCAACGATGTAACATCACAACTTCTTGAGGAGAAATGTGGGGTGCCGCAGGGATCAACTCTAGCCCCCTCCTATTCCTCTTTATTTGTAAAAACCGTCGACTATTGGGCGGCCCTTGGTGTAGTGGGTACAGGCGAGCGCTTGTGCTGGTTGCACCGCGTGCCGTGTGGGTTCGAATCCCAGCCCGGACGAAAGATTTTTCGGGGATCGAGAAGTATTCGCTCGGCTCCATGGTTGTTGTGTATACGTCTGATATTATTCATTTGTTCATTTACTCATCCCAAATTAAATACATAAAAATAATAATAACCTGGTCGTGACTGAATGGCTCATGCCCAAGTCAAAAAAAAACCGTCGGCTGTTACCTTCCACGTTAAATTATTAATTAAATGAGCGTTAATTAAAAATTTGTTAATTTTGATGCCCCATTCAAGACAACACCCGGTTCGCTCCGCCACTGCCCAATAACCAGTATAATTATAGAACCATACTGTATGTAAGGTGTGAGCCACAGAATTTTGTTTCAGAGTTGGCCATGCCTGAGAGAGAGAAACATAGCAGTCATGTCTGAGATTAATTCATTTTCTTAAATCTAATTCAATAGTCTCATGACGTAATAATATGCGACACACATCATTTAACTCACAGCCAACTTTGAAACAAAATGTTGTGGCTCACGCGATACAAGACAACACATTCGATTATTGTACTTTTTCAAAACCGAAGTAATAAATTACTTGCTATAAATCACATATTTAACGTCGAATTTATGATCGGATAATGAATATTCATACCTCATCACTTTCTAAACATCAAATAAAAAAAATATCATTAATGGCTTTTCATTGATACTACAAGTCAAAAAGGGAAAGTGTTAATCAATCATTTATATTATTTAAATCGAGTGCAATTGTCGTAAATGGTTAATTAGAAATTTAATTACACACCCTGTTGTGAATGCGTTCAAATGTTTACTATACAGGGTGTTTCAGAGCTCTGAGAACGGTCAATCCTGTGCTTATTTTTCAAAATTTCGAAAAATGTTTTATACAAAAGTTGTGTATAATAGTAAGCTGCACGCCCTAAAAATATTTAAATTTATACAGGGTGTCTCATAACAAATTTACAGACCAAACTTATGTTTTTTTTTTTTAATGGAACACCCTGTATTTTTTGTCATTTTTTAATTATATGGAGCAAATAAAGGTTATTTACTTCAATACTCCCTATACCTATTGTTTGCCGTTTTCGAAATATTTGAAGATTTGTTTAAATGCATGGTCTGGGTGAAATTTTATTTTTGCCCCAGTGATTGACGTTGAACGATTAAAATCATTTTAATTATTTGCTTGAAGGTTCGAACCATAGAGCCAACCATGATTTCATACAAAAAATTATACAGGGTGATAAAAAAATGCGGTAGAAAAACCGAACTTTAAACAAATCTTCAAATATTTCGAAAACGGCAAACAATACGTATAGGGAGTATTGAAGTAACTCACCTTTATTTGCTCCATATAATTCAAAAATGACAAAAAATACATAAAAAAACATAAGTTTGGTCTGTAACTTTGTTATGAGACACCCTGTATAAATTTAAATATTTTTAGGGCGTGCAGCTCACTATTATACACAACTTTTGTAGTAAACATTTTTCGAAATTTTAAAAAATAAGCACAGGATTGACCGTTCCCAGAGCTCTGAAACACCCTGTATATTCGTAAATCAAAATTGAAACAAAATGAAAATACGAATTACGATTTTTAAATTTAGTTTTAAAATTACACTAAAGTCGCCATATTTTGACGTTGGAGTAATCAAAATCAGACAACGCGTTTAGCAGTTGCACAATTTCAAAAATAAAAATTGCAATTTTAAATCATTTCATTCTGACAACGTGCAATTTTGGCGTTTTACGTTTATTTCACGAAAACATTTCTTAACTCGTTTTTAAATTGCACTAAACTCGCCATATTTTGATGTTAGAATCATCAAAATCGGAACACGTTATCAAGTTGTGCAATTTCAAAAATCAAAATTGCGATTTTAAATCTTTGAACGAAATGCATTTTCAATTTCACGCAGGGGCGGATCCTGGGCGTTTCTAAAGGGAACTCGAAACAACAATTCACAACTATTTAATGAAATTACAAATTAAATTCTCTAGTTTCGCCTTATCGTGGCGTTTTCAAGAGAATTTTAATTAAATTTATTTTAAAATTCCAAAAGGCTGAAAAATACACAGTTTAGGGCAGAAAGACCGATGGTCGATAGACAGACTAACACCCTTCAGTTATTTATGTATGATTATTTGTTTGAATAAAGATCTTGATGTATGTACACAGTTTATAAATTAATATTTTTAGAAAAACGTCATTTTCTCGGTGGAATTTTACACGGCTGGTAATGGGAAATTTATTGCCGGATTCATAAAACGGTTAAACATTGACAATGGCTTTTAACGATATAAAACCATTGTTAAAAGCGGGCTACAGAGTTAATTGCTGCGTATGTTAATGACAATGTAGTGTTATTTTATACAGTTATCATTGTAATTTAAATATGTGTCACTACTATCCTACATGAAATGTACGTTATATGAACACAATGCATTACTTCAAATAAAAATTATTTCAAATCTGGAAATTAATATTTAGAATTCATACAATTAGCATTATTGAAGATTAAAATTGCAGGTGGCTCATTCCACGTGAAAACACCCAATGGCTGTTGCCCTCATGTCACAGATGTTTGTATTTTTTTCTTGTCAGCAAGTATATTATGAAAAACTATTAATTTTTCTTTTTCAGAATTTTTGGATTAGAACTGAGGTCAGGGGGTCGTATTGAAATTTGACTCAATCTAACAACATGGCCCCAACGGACAAGATGGCTTCTAAGTTTTCATTAACTGTAACTTTGTTATTTATGAATAAAAAAAATGTTTTGTTGCACATTTGTATAGGTTATGTAAATTTCCAGCATTTTACAAATTCTGTTTTGTAGTTCATACTTTTGTCTTTCAAATGCCACCAAAATGAACAAAATTGCTTCATAAATAACAAAGTTATAGTTATTTCAAACTTAAACGTCTCCTTATTAATTAAATTGCATCAAATTTCAAAATGACACAGTGACCCCAGTTTTGACATAGAAATTCTGAAAAAAAAATTCATTATGTACTTGCTGACAATTTTTTTTTACGAAAATCTGTGACATGAGGGCAAGCCGCTTTTTAATTTTAAGTGATTTGAAATTAAATGAGCCAGGCGCAGAATTTACAAATTAATCACATCATAAACTAAACATTTAAAAAAAAATTTAAATACAATTCAACCTTTGGGAAGTATAATTCCTGTAAGTTTCTAAAAAATCTGAGATGGCCAAGTTGGACCCACTGCTAGGTTAATTACATACGGTATAAAACAATTTCAAAAATAGCAATTTTTGGTTAATTTGGCACAAAATGCCTCAATTAACTACATTTAAAGTTATATGTCTATACTGCTTTGAAATGATGAACAATCATCGCCACACGTAGTAGAAAGCGATTTTCTTAGAAAATTAAAAAAATTGTGTTGAAGGTAATGCATCAACACTTGACAATAAAACATTATTATGTCCGTGTAGATTCCTTTTTTGCAACTAGTGTCATTTCTGGTTGTTTATCGTGCATAATTTATATCTTCCTATTTCGCGATCATAACTGTAAGTACGTCCGAATTAGCATTCGAAATGCTCTTCCTACATGTGCGATTTTTCAAAAGGATATCCGCCCAGTTTTCAGCGTTAGAAAAAGTGCGCGTTTATGGGACGTTAAAGAACTTGGCTTCCTTATGGGTGCGTCAACCTCTTAGACATTAAAATCTGCGCACGTTTTCCATCATCCGTTTTCTGAATTCATAAAAAACGATTTTGCAAAAACGCGATACAATTGATTCATGTCATAAATCTGCGATAAAAATGTTTGATGTGGATAAACGTATTTTAAATCAATCAATTTTTTTGTAGTGGTACTTCGGAAAACTCAATCGAAATGCCAATTTTCATCCAGAATGCATCTACCTGATGCTAGTTTCATAATAAAAACAATATGTCGCTTCAATTGTTTTTGGCATATAGGTGAATATCTCATGAACGGTCGGAGATATTTGAAAAATTCTTTTGGATTCAAATTCTAGAAACTGTCAAAATGCTGATTTCGCAATAAAAACAGCATATTGCTTCAATTGTTTTTTGCATATAGGTGAATATCTCGTGAATAGTCAGAGATAATTGAGAAATTCTTTCAGTTTCAGATTCTACGATCTATCAAGATGCTGATTTCACAATAAAAACAATATGTAGCTTCAATTGTTTTTTGCATATAGGTGAATATCTCGTGAATGGACTTGAAAAATTCTTTTGAATTTAGATTTTCCAATCCATCAAGTTGTTGACTTCGCAATAAAAACAGCATGTTGCTTCAATTGTTTTTTGCATATAGGTGCATATCTCGCGAACGAACAAAGATAAGTGAAACATTATTTTAGTTCCGTATTCTACGACCTGTCAAAATGCCAATTTCATAATAAAAACAGTATGTTGCTTCAATTGTTTTTCGCATATAGGTGAACAACTCGTGAACGTTCAGAGAAAATTGAAACATTCTTTTAGTTTCAGATCCTACAAACTGTCAAGATGCTGAATTCACAATAAAACAGTATGTTGCTACAATTGTTTTTCGCATATAGGTGAATATCTCGTGAACGGTCAGCGAAAATTGAAACATTCTTTTAGTTTCAGATTCTACAAACTGTCAAGATGCTGATTTTATAATAAAAACAGTATGCTGCTTCAATTATTATTTACATATAGGTGAATATCTCACAATAAAAACAGTATATTGCTTCAATTGTTTTTTTTGCATATAGGTGAATATCTCGTAGTCATGGATCATTAAAAAATTCTTTCAGTTTCAGATTCTACCAACTGTCAAGATGCTAATTTCGTAATAAAAACAATATGCTGCTTCAATTGTTTTTTGCATATAGGTAAATATTTCGTGAAAGGTTAGAGATTTAAAAAAAAAAATTTAGTTTCAGATTCTACGATCTGCTATAATGCCGATTTCACAATAAAAACAGTATGTTGCTTCAATTGTTTTTTCCATGTAGGTGAATATCCAGTGAATGGTCAGAGATAATTGAAAAATTCTTTCAGTTTCAGATTCTACGATCTACCAAGATGCTGATTTTACAATAAAAACAATATGTAGTTTCAATTGTTTTTTTGCATATAGGTAAATATCTCGTGAATAGTCAAAAATAATTGAAAAATTATTTTACTTTCAAATTCTACGATCTGTCACAATGCTGATTTCACAATAAAAACATTATGTTACTTCAATTGTTTTTTGCATATAGGTGAATATCGCGTGAAAAGTTAAAGATAATTGAAAAATTCTTTCAGTTTCAGATTCTACCAACTGTCAAAATGCTAATTTCGCAATAAAAACAAAATGTTACTTCAATTGTTTTTTGCATATAGGTAAATATTTCGTGAACGGTCAGAGATATTTAAAAAAATATTTCAGTTTTAAATTCTACCAACTGTCAAGATGCCAATTTCGCAATAAAAACAATATGTTGCTTCAATTGTTTTTTGCATATAGGTAAATATTTCGTGAACAGTCAGAGATATTTAAAAAAATCTTTTAGTTCCGTATTCTATGACCTGTCAAGATGCTGATTTCACAATAAAAACAGTATGTTTCTTCAATTGTTTTTTTGCATATAGGTGAATATCTCGTAGAGTCGTAGATAATTGAAAAATTCTTTCAGTTTCAGATTCTACCAACTGTCAAGATACCAATTTCGTAATAAAAACAATATGTTGCTTCAATTGTTTTTTGCATATAGGTAAATATTTCGTGAACGGTCAGAGATATTTAAAAAATTCTTTTATCTTCAGATTCTACGATCTGCCACAATGCTGATTTCACAATAAAAACAGTATGTTGCTTCAATTGTTTTTTGCATATAGGTGAATATATCGTGAAGAGTCGTAGATAATTGAAAAATTCTTACAGTTTGAGATTCTACCAACTGTCAAGATGCTAATTTCGCAATAAAAACAATATGCTGCTTCAATTGTTTTTTGCATATAGGTAAATATTTCGTGAACGGTCAGAGATATTAAAAAAATTCTTTTAGTTTTAGATTCTAGGTTTTGCCACGATGCCGATTTCACAATAAAAACAGTATGTTGCTTCAATTGTTTTTTGCATATAGGTGAATATCTCGTGAAGAGTCATAGATAATTGAAAAATTCTTTCAGTTTCAGATTCTACTAACTGTCAAGATGCAAATTTTCCAATAAAAACAATATGTTGCTTCAATTGTTTTTTGCGTATAGGTGAATATTTCGTGAACGGTCAGAGAAATTAAAAAAAATCTTTTAGTTTCAGATTCTACGATCTGCCACGATGCTGATTTCACAATAAAAACAGTATCTTGCTTCAATTGTTTTTTGCATATAAGTGAATATCTCGTGAAGAGTCATAGATAATTGAAAAATTCTTTCAGTTTCAGATTCTACCAACTGTCAAGATGCTAATTTCGCAATAAAAATAATATGTTACTTCAATTGTTTTTCGCATATAGGTAAATATTTCGTGAACTGTCAGTGATATTTAAAAAATTCTTTTAGTTTCAGATTTTATGATCTGCCACGATGTTGATTTCACAATAAAAACAGTATGTTGCTTCAATTGTTTTTTGCATATAGGTGAATATCTCGTAAATAGTCACAGATAAATGAAAAATTCTTTCAGTTTCAGATTCTACCAATTGTCAAGATACTAATTTCGCAATAAAAACAATATGTTGCTTCAATTGTTTTTTGCATATAGGTAAATATTTTGCGAACGGTTGGAGATATTAAAAAAAATCTTTCAGTTTCAGATTCTACGATCTGCCACAATGCTGATTTCACAATAAAAACAGTATGTTGCTTTAATTGTTTTTTGCATATAGCTGAATATCTCGTAAACAGTCACAGCTAAATGAAAAATTCTTTCAGTTTCAGATTCTACCAACTGTCAAAATGCTAATTTCGCAATAAAAACAATATGTTGCTTCGATTGTTTTTCGCATATAGGTAAATATTTCGTGAACGGTCAGAGATATTTAAAAAAAATCGTTAAGTTTCAGATTATACGATCTGCCACGATGCTGATTTCACAATAAAAACAGTATGTAGTTTCAATTGTTTTTTGCATATAGGTGAATATCTCATAAACAGTCACAGATAAATGAAAACATCTTTTAGTTTAAGATTCTACGATCAGCCAAGATGCGGATTTCGCAATAAAAACAGTATGTTACTTCAATTGTTTTTAGCATATAGGTGAATATCTCGTGAAGAGTCATAGATAATTAAACAATTCTTTCAGTTTCAGATTCTACCCACTGTCAAGATGCTAGTTTCGCAATAAAAACAATATGTTGCTTCAATTGGTTTTTGCATATAGATGAATATTTCGTGAACGGTCAGAGATATTTCAAAATGTCTTTTAGTTTCAGATTCTACGATCTGCCACGATGCTGATTTCACAATAAAAACAGTATGTTGTTTCAATTGTTTTTTGCATATAGGTGAATATATCGTGAAGAGTCGTAGATAATTGAAAAATTCTTTCAGTTTCAGATTCTACCAACTGTCAAGATACTAATTTCGTAATAAAAACAATATGTTGCTTCAATTGTTTTTTGCATATAGGTAAATATTTCGTGAACGGTCAGAGATATTTAAAAAATTCTTTTATCTTCAGATTCTACGATATGCCACAATGCCGATTTCACAATAAAAACAGTATGTTGCTTCAATTGTTTTTTGCATATAGGTGAATATCTCGTGAAGAGTCATAGATAATTGAAAAATTCTTTCAGTTTCAGATTCTACTAACTGTCAAGATGCAAATTTTCCAATAAAAACAATATGTTGCTTCAATTGTTTTTTGCGTATAGGTGAATATTTCGTGAACGGTCAGAGAAATTAAAAAAATTCTTTTAGTTTCAGATTCTACGATCTGCCACGATGCTGATTTCACAATAAAAACAGTATCTTGCTTCAATTGTTTTTTGCATATAAGTGAATATCTCGTGAAGAGTCATAGATAATTGAAAAATTCTTTCAGTTTCAGATTCTACCAACTGTCAAGATGCTAATTTCGCAATAAAAATAATATGTTACTTCAATTGTTTTTCGCATATAGGTAAATATTTCGTGAACTGTCAGTGATATTTAAAAAATTCTTTTAGTTTCAGATTTTATGATCTGCCACGATGTTGATTTCACAATAAAAACAGTATGTTGCTTCAATTGTTTTTTGCATATAGGTGAATATCTCGTAAATAGTCACAGATAAATGAAAAATTCTTTCAGTTTCAGATTCTACCAATTGTCAAGATACTAATTTCGCAATAAAAACAATATGTTGCTTCAATTGTTTTTTGCATATAGGTAAATATTTTGCGAACGGTTGGAGATATTAAAAAAAATCTTTCAGTTTCAGATTCTACGATCTGCCACAATGCTGATTTCACAATAAAAACAGTATGTTGCTTCAATTGTTTTTTGCATATAGCTGAATATCTCGTAAACAGTCACAGATAAATGAAAAATTCTTTCAGTTTCAGATTCTACCAACTGTCAAAATGCTAATTTCGCAATAAAAACAATATGTTGCTTCGATTGTTTTTCGCATATAGGTAAATATTTCGTGAACGGTCAGAGATATTTAAAAAAAATCGTTAAGTTTCAGATTATACGATCTGCCACGATGCTGATTTCACAATAAAAACAGTATGTAGTTTCAATTGTTTTTTGCATATAGGTGAATATCTCATAAACAGTCACAGATAAATGAAAACATCTTTTAGTTTAAGATTCTACGATCAGCCAAGATGCGGATTTCGCAATAAAAACAGTATGTTACTTCAATTGTTTTTAGCATATAGGTGAATATCTCGTGAAGAGTCATAGATAATTAAACAATTCTTTCAGTTTCAGATTCTACCCACTGTCAAGATGCTAGTTTCGCAATAAAAACAATATGTTGCTTCAATTGGTTTTTGCATATAGATGAATATTTCGTGAACGGTCAGAGATATTTCAAAATGTCTTTTAGTTTCAGATTCTACGATCTGCCACGATGCTGATTTCACAATAAAAACAGTATGTTGTTTCAATTGTTTTTTGCATATAGGTGAATATCTCGTAAACAGTCATAGATAAATGAAAAATTCTTTCAGTTTCAAATTCTACCAACTGTCAAAATGCTAATTTCGTAATAAAAACAATATGTTGTTACAATTGTTTTTCGCATATAGGTAAATATTTCGTGAACGGTCAGAGATATTGAAAAAAAATCTTTTAGTTTCAGATTCTACGATCTGCCACGATGCTGATTTCACAACAAAAACAGTATGTAGCTTCAATTGTTTTTTGCATATAGGTGAATATCTCGTGAAGAGTCATAGGTAATCGAAAAATTCTTTCAGTTTCAGATTCTACCAACTGTCAAGATATCAATTTCGCAGTAAAATCAATATTTTGCTTCAATTGTTTTTTGGCATATAGGTAAATATTTCGTGAACGGTCAGAGATATTTAAAAAATTCTTTCAGTTTCAGATTATACGATCTGCCACGATGCTGATTTTACAATAAAAACAGTATATTGCTTCAATTGTTTTTTGCATATAGGTGAATATAGCGTGAAGAGTTATAGATAATTGAAAAATTCTTTCATTTTCAGATTTTATGATCTATCAAGATTCCGATTTTACAATAAAAACAGTGTGTAGCTTCAATTGTTTTTTGCATATAGGTGAATATCTCGTGAACGGTTTGAGATAATTGAAAAATTCGTTTGGATTCAAATTCTACGATCTATCTTAATGCTGCTTTCGCAACAATTGCTTCAATTGTTTTTTTGCATATAGATGAATATCTCGTGAACGGTCAGAGATAATTGAAACTTTTTTTCGGATTCGGATTCTACGATCCATCAGATGATTTAGAAGCTCCTTCCGGTAAGTTTCAAAACAGATACTTGTTTTCTAGAATGGCAAATGATTCTTTTTCAGTGGAAAATTCGCTTGATGCTTCTCAAACGACGGAGAATACATTGTCGATGCTAACGGCTTATCCGTTTCAACTTTTAATCGGGATAAAAAGTCCAAAGCAAGTGTCAAAGAAGATTAATAATAATAATAACAATAATAATAACAATAATTAAAATCACTGCAGAAAAATCAATATTCAATAGTTTTCGTTGGCTAGAATTTAGATAAGAATGAATTAGACCAATCAACGTTTCCTTAAGAATATTATGCAATTTTGTAAAGCCTTAATGTATATAAAATTTTTTACCAAGATGCCACCAGATGTACACCCAACTCTACAAAAAAGGAGGCATTACGGAAGTAATTACGCGGAATCTTCGCACGGAGTCATTGGCGTATGCAATTAAGATTGTGTACGCGTGTACGGCCACCAGAATACCATGTAATTTCCCTAATGAACCGTCTCTTCGAAAAGGCACACGTGTGCACATAACTGCGGGGGTGTTGCTATCAAGATCACCTCGCCGAGGAAGAATGCAAACACGCTCGCGATCTAGATAACAAAAAAAAAACTTAATCCTAGTGGATTCACTGCGATCACAGGAACGTTCTCATTGTGCCTGTAATGAATTATCTTCAGAGGTAATCTTCTAATTCCTGTTGTGTGAGAAAGTAATGCACTCAGCACCGTTCGTACCCGGAATTAAACATTCTTATTTTTTTTTTCTATTGTTAAAATGAGCACTTGGAGAATCAAATTCAACAAAATTTTCTGATGCGATTAATCCTGGAATTCAAACATTCTTATGACTTTTCTAGGATTGTTAAAATGAAGCAAATCAAATGCTTATACTTATGCAAAGCAGCAAATTTTCAGTGCATTGAAACATTCTTATAATTTTTTAGGAATGTTAAAATGAAGCAAATTCAACAAATTCTTATTCTTATGCAAAGCAGCGATTAATTAAAACGAAATCTGGAGCATTTCTCCATCGCGTGACGAGCGCACGCCGAAGACACGATTTTTGCGTTTCTCGCGCCCATTATGTCGTGGCACGTAAACTTATTTCGTGGATTCAATGGCCGAATCGATTCTTCGGTCGGAAAGTGTTGTTGCTGTGATGTAATAATAATCAGAGCGAAAGAAACGGTCGCAATCAACGTGCGGTGGTCGCAATCATTTTTACTGTTAGTTCCCCAGAGCTGCGGAGTGCCGCCAACCGCCAGTACTGCCAACGGCACACCGTTAGCTTACCATTTTCGGAGAGAATTGAGGAAACGCATATTTTATTATAGGAAGTGTTATGGTGCAACATTGTGGCAATTGGATAGAAAATTGGAAGCAAATTTAGATCAAACACTTGCGAGCAGGGGCGGCTCGTCATATAGAGCCACGGAACCATGACACTACCTCTAGTTTCCATCTTAGCAAGAATTTTTAATTAATTTTTAAAACATTTTTTTGCCAGTTATTTTGATCTAGGAAGATATATTGTTCTTTCTTTCTTCAAAAAAGGAGGGAGGTAGGGTATATTGTATAAGTGGCTATACTATCAACATGCTCCACGAGCCGCCACTGGTTATAACTGTTCGTAATTAAACATGCATTTTTAATTGCGTTCAAAATTGAGCATTTTCAAAAATAAATAAAAAATATTAAAAATTATTTAAAAATTCTGAAATAATTCTACACAACTCCCAAATTATTATATTTTAAGGATATAATCAACTTCTTAAATTCCAACAATGTTTTAACGTGTTGTAACTGTTTGTTGTTAAACAAGCATTTTTTAATTGCGTTCAAAATTGAGCATTTTCAAAAATAAATAAAAAATATTAAAAATTATTTAAAAATTCTGAAATAATTCCACACAACTCCCAAATTATTATATTTTAAGGATATAATCAACTTCTTAAATTCCAACAATGTTTTGACGAGTTATAACTGTTTGTTGTTAAACAAGTATTTTTTAATTTAGCATTTTCAAAAATAAATAAAAAATATTAAAAATGATTTAAAAATTCTGAAATAATTCCACACAACTCCCAAATGATTATATTTTAAGGATATAATCAACTTCTTAAATTCCAACAATGTTTTAACGAGTTATAACTGTTTGTTGTTAAACAAGTATTTTTTAATTGAGCGTTTTCAAAAATAAATAAAAAATATTAAAAGTTATTTAAAAATTCTGAAATAATTCTACACAACTCCCAAATTATTATATTTTAAGAATATAATCAACTTCTTAAATTCCAACAATGTTTTAACGAGTTATAACTGTTTGTTGTTAAACAAGTATTTTTTAATTGAGCGTTTTCAAAAATAAATAAAAAATATTAAAAGTTATTTAAAAATTCTGAAATAATTCCACACAACTCCCAAATTATTATATTTTAAGAATATAATCAACTTCTTAAATTCCAACAATGTTTTAACGAGTTATAACTGTTTGTTGTTAAACAAGCATTTTTTAATTGAGCATTTTCAAAAATAAATAAAACATATAAAAAATTATTTAAAAATTCTGAAATAATTCTACACAACTTCCAAATGATTATATTTTAAGGATATAATCAAATTCTTAAATTCCAACAATGTTTTAACGAGTTATAACTGTTTGTTGTTAAACAAGCATTTTTTAATTGAGCATTTTCAAAAATAAATAAAACATATAAAAAATTATTTAAAAATTCTGAAATAATTCTACACAACTTCCAAATGATTATATTTTAAGGATATAATCAAATTCTTAAATTCCAACAATGTTTTAACGAGTTATAACTGTTTGTTGTTAAACAAGCATTTTTTAATTGAGCATTTTCAAAAATAAATAAAAAATATTAAAAATTATTTAAAAATTCTGAAATAATTCTACACAACTTCCAAATGATTATATTTTAAGGATATAATCAAATTCTTAAATTCCAACAATGTTTTAACGAGTTATAACTGTTTGTTGTTAAACAAGCATTTTTTAATTGAGCATTTTCAAAAATAAATAAAAAATATTAAAAATGATTTAAAAATTCTGAAATAATTCTACACAACTCCCAAATTATTATATTTTAAGAATATAATCAACTTCTTAAATTCCAACAATGTTTTAACGAGTTATAACTGTTTGTTGTTAAACAAGCATTTTTTAATTGCGTTCAAAATTGAGCATTTTTAAAAATAAATAAAAAATATTAAAAATTATTTAAAAATTCTGAAATAATTCCACACAACTCCCAAATTATTATATTTTAAGAATCAACTTCTTAAATTCCAACAATGTTTTAACGAGTTATAACTGTTTGTTGTTAAACAAGTATTTTTTAATTGAGCATTTTCAAAAATAAATAAAAAATATTAAAAATTATTTAAAAATTCTGAAATAATTCTACACAACTCCCAAATTATTATATTTTAAGAATATAAGCAACTTCTTCAATTCCAACAATGTTTTAACGAGTTATAACTGTTTGTTGTTAATCAAGCATTTTTTAATTCAGCATTTTCAAAAATAAATAAAAAATATTAAAAATGATTTAAAAATTCTAAAATAATTCTACACAACTCCCAAATTATTATATTTTAAGAATATAATCAACTTCTTAAATTCCAACAATGTTTTAACGAGTTATAACTGTTTGTTGTTAAACAAGTATTTTTTAATTGAGCGTTTTCAAAAATAAATAAAAAATATTAAAAGTTATTTAAAAATTCTGAAATAATTCTACACAACTCCCAAATTATTATATTTTAAGAATATAATCAACTTCTTAAATTCCAACAATGTTTTAACGAGTTATAACTGTTTGTTGTTAAACAAGTATTTTTTAATTGAGCGTTTTCAAAAATAAATAAAAAATATTAAAAGTTATTTAAAAATTCTGAAATAATTCCACACAACTCCCAAATTATTATATTTTAAGAATATAATCAACTTCTTAAATTCCAACAATGTTTTAACGAGTTATAACTGTTTGTTGTTAAACAAGCATTTTTTAATTGAGCATTTTCAAAAATAAATAAAACATATAAAAAATTATTTAAAAATTCTGAAATAATTCTACACAACTTCCAAATGATTATATTTTAAGGATATAATCAAATTCTTAAATTCCAACAATGTTTTAACGAGTTATAACTGTTTGTTGTTAAACAAGCATTTTTTAATTGAGCATTTTCAAAAATAAATAAAACATATAAAAAATTATTTAAAAATTCTGAAATAATTCTACACAACTTCCAAATGATTATATTTTAAGGATATAATCAAATTCTTAAATTCCAACAATGTTTTAACGAGTTATAACTGTTTGTTGTTAAACAAGCATTTTTTAATTGCGTTCAAAATTGAGCATTTTCAAAAATAAATAAAAAATATTAAAAATTAATTTAAAATTCTGAAATAATTCTACACAATTCCCAAATTATTATATTTTAAGAATATATTCAACTTCTTAAATTCCAACAATGTTTTAACGAGTTATAACTGTCTGTTGTTAAACAAGCATTTTTTAATTGTGTTCAAAATTGTGCATTTTCAAAAATAAATAAAAAATATTAAAAATTAGTTAAAAATTCTGAAATAATTCTACACAACTCCCAAATTATTATATTTTAAGAATATAATCAACTTCTTAAATTCCAACAATGTTTTGACGAGTTATAACTGTTTGTTGTTAAACAAGTATTTTTTATGAATAAATGAGCGGTACTTCCTGATATAATTTAATTTTTATTTTGTCTGTACTAGTTTCGGTTAAAATATTACCATCATCAGCAGATAACTAAAAGAAAATTTGTTATTACAATAAATTATTAATTCTAACAAGTTTTGATTTTTAAAATATCTAGGCTAGTTAATATCAATTTACAAACTTATTATTCAAAGCGCGTGTAATGTTTAATGTATATAGGCCCCTAGCTATTTAATACATGGAAATCCTAAAATTATTAGGGCAATACTGAGTTAAAGGTATTTTAGTGAACATTGTGTGTGTTAGTTAAATTACTTACATGTCAATAAGAAAATTTTTTGGCGTGTAGTCGGATAACGCATGTTAATTTCGAGGTTATTCTGAAATTGTTAAGGAATTTGTTAAATTGTATGCTTCTACAACCAAAATATATATGTGTGTGTATGTTATGAGTAGTTGTGTATATATTACCTTGGGTTTAATATTGATTGTTGTATTCAAGTTAAATATGAAGGCTAGTTCTTGACTCATGGGAACTTATATGTAAAATATGGAAAATTATTGTGACAAGTTTGGCGCGAATGTGTATAATGAGGTTATGTATGCGATGTGTATGTAGTGCAAGTTAAGTTGTATACAGTTATTAGTTATTATTCAAAATGTATCTGTATTGGTGCGAAAATGGTAATTGTAATTTGCTGTCTGTTATTATTGGTAAGTGGATAACTTGTTATATTTTAGTATGGATGTGTAAGGTATTTATAAAGTGGTTTGTTGAATTGTTGTGTTTGGTCATTGAGTAATTGTAATTGAGTATTGTTGTGAATAAATTTGTCTATTTCATATGTTTCTAGTAATCTGAGTAGTTTTCCTTTATTTAGATTGTGCAGTAGTTTAATGTTGTTGTTGTCGTTACATGTGTGGTTATGAATGAATAAGTGACGTCCGAAATTGGAATGTAATCTTTGTGTTTTGTGTTCTTTAATCCTAGTTCTTAGAGCTACCGCTCATTTATTCATACACACAACCTGATAAAAATGGATCGTTTACTCCAAGACATAACCAACGCAAGTACGGCGACATTGATCCACAACTATAGAAAATTTTTTAACAAACAGACTAAAACTCAACAACATATCTACTTCATTAGAACTTGCTTAGCTGAAAAACTCATACCAACATTTGCCAAGTTTAAACTACCACATAACATCAATAGAGACTCACAACTTCAAATAAGGATTAAATATATGCGTAATGAATTACATAGACACTACTCAATCTTAAACTATACAAACCAAATACTCAAATTTACCTACGACACAATCACAACCAAAATACACTACATTGAAATAAATGAACTTTTGCACGACATTCACATGACACAAGAAAATTTACACAAGACCTTAAAATATAATAAAGACCGCAAACTACAAAAACTCAGGAAGGATAAAATAAACTACAACAACCTCAACAAGAAAAAATATTCTACACACTTATTCCACCCTCGAGTCACCAATCTAACCAACATTACATTCACCAAGGAAGAAGAACAATTATTACAACAAGGACACAAATATAGCCCGGATACAAAACAAAACGACTTACCCATCCTTGCAATCGAATTAGAAACTGCCATACAAGGACACCCACAAGAATCCGATATACGAAGTGAATGCATCGAACTCATAAAAAAAGAAGAAAAAAGAAACAAACAAGTAAGCCGTAAACAAATGATGTTACAACAAAAAAACAAAAGAATCATTAAGAATATTCAGACTAAAATTAAGAACAATAACCTCATATGTATTACCGCAGATAAAAATGCTGGTTTTGTAATTATGAACAAAGACGAATACATTAATAAAACAGAAGATTTTCTAAATGAAAATCATTATATCTTATTAAAAAACAACCCCTTAAATAAATTCATAAATAAAACCAAGTCTTTACTCAAAATCACCAAACCAACATTAAATAAATTTACTAACAAATACCAATTAATACCTATGAACCCTTCTGCACCTAAATTGTATGCACAACCAAAATTACATAAAAATCCAATTAAAATGAGACCCATTGTTACATTTTACAACACACCCGTACAATTTATAGCTCAAATCATAGTACAAATTTTCAATAAACACCTAGAATTTAAACCTAGCCATACTATAAATAACAGAGAAGCATTAATTTCACATATAAACAATACTCAATTACCCCAAACATACACCCTTATCTCCTTCGATGTCGTCAACCTATTTACTAATATACCCATAATTGACACACTAGAAATAATTACAAACATACTGGACCAAAACATGCCTGACGAACAAGATAAAACTAATATTTTAGACCTTATTAAATTAGTAACCGAACAGAATTTTTGCATTTTTAACAATAAATTTTACCAAATGTCAGATGGATTACCTATGGGTTCTGCACTAAGCTGTCTTTTAGCCGACATATTTATCAATAATCTAGAACACACCATACTAAAACACCAACTATCAAAAAATATTACACTCTGGAAAAGATATGTGGATGACGTTTTCTGCATTTGGGAAGGCAATAAACTCGAAGACATAAATAAATTTCATAATTACATAAATAGTTTACACCCCAAAATCAAATTCACTATTGAAATTGAAAAAGATAATAAAATAAGTTTCCTTGACCTTAACATCATTAAAAATCAAAACATAATAGAATACTCCATTTTTCGTAAACCTACACAAACAGACACCATCATCCCAAATAATTCTACCCACCATTATTCACATAAATATGCTGCTTTTCACTCATATATTAATAGAGCAATAAATATCCCATTAAATGAAACACACTTTACTGACGAAATTAATATAATTACACAAATAGCTTGCAATAATAATTACAACCCTGACATCATAAACAAAATTATACATAAAACAAAACATAAACAAAATCTTCAGAACATACATCCTACAGAACAAAAAGAAAACGTAGAAATAAAACCCCAATACAGAACTATAACTCAATATGCCAATATTTCACATAAAATTAAAAAAATATTTTCCAAATATCAAATTACCCCAATATTCAAAAACAATACAAATCTTAAATATATACTCAGTAAACCCAAAGATAAAACACACATATTAGACAAAAGTGGAGTTTATTCATTAAGCTGTGACCAATGCAACGCAACTTATATTGGCGAGACTGGCCGTGCTCTAAGAACTAGGATTAAAGAACACAAAACACAAAGATTACATTCCAATTTCGGACGTCACTTATTCATTCATAACCACACATGTAACGACAACAACAACATTAAACTACTGCACAATCTAAATAAAGGAAAACTACTCAGATTACTAGAAACATATGAAATAGACAAATTTATTCACAACAATACTCAATTACAATTACTCAATGACCAAACACAACAATTCAACAAACCACTTTATAAATACCTTACACATCCATACTAAAATATAACAAGTTATCCACTTACCAATAATAACAGACAGCAAATTACAATTACCATTTTCGCACCAATACAGATACATTTTGAATAATAACTAATAACTGTATACAACTTAACTTGCACTACATACACATCGCATACATAACCTCATTATACACATTCGCGCCAAACTTGTCACAATAATTTTCCATATTTTACATATAAGTTCCCATGAGTCAAGAACTAGCCTTCATATTTAACTTGAATACAACAATCAATATTAAACCCAAGGTAATATATACACAACTACTCATAACATACACACACATATATATTTTGGTTGTAGAAGCATACAATTTAACAAATTCCTTAACAATTTCAGAATAACCTCGAAATTAACATGCGTTATCCGACTACACGCCAAAAAATTTTCTTATTGACATGTAAGTAATTTAACTAACACACACAATGTTCACTAAAATACCTTTAACTCAGTATTGCCCTAATAATTTTAGGATTTCCATGTATTAAATAGCTAGGGGCCTATATACATTAAACATTACACGCGCTTTGAATAATAAGTTTGTAAATTGATATTAACTAGCCTAGATATTTTAAAAATCAAAACTTGTTAGAATTAATAATTTATTGTAATAACAAATTTTCTTTTAGTTATCTGCTGATGATGGTAATATTTTAACCGAAACTAGTACAGACAAAATAAAAATTAAATTATATCAGGAAGTACCGCTCATTTATTCATACACACAACCTGATAAAAATGGATCGTTTACTCCAAGACATAACCAACGCAAGTACGGCGACATTGATCCACAACTATAGAAAATTTTTTAACAAACAGACTAAAACTCAACAACATATCTACTTCATTAGAACTTGCTTAGCTGAAAAACTCATACCAACATTTGCCAAGTTTAAACTACCACATAACATCAATAGAGACTCACAACTTCAAATAAGGATTAAATATATGCGTAATGAATTACATAGACACTACTCAATCTTAAACTATACAAACCAAATACTCAAATTTACCTACGACACAATCACAACCAAAATACACTACATTGAAATAAATGAACTTTTGCACGACATTCACATGACACAAGAAAATTTACACAAGACCTTAAAATATAATAAAGACCGCAAACTACAAAAACTCAGGAAGGATAAAATAAACTACAACAACCTCAACAAGAAAAAATATTCTACACACTTATTCCACCCTCGAGTCACCAATCTAACCAACATTACATTCACCAAGGAAGAAGAACAATTATTACAACAAGGACACAAATATAGCCCGGATACAAAACAAAACGACTTACCCATCCTTGCAATCGAATTAGAAACTGCCATACAAGGACACCCACAAGAATCCGATATACGAAGTGAATGCATCGAACTCATAAAAAAAGAAGAAAAAAGAAACAAACAAGTAAGCCGTAAACAAATGATGTTACAACAAAAAAACAAAAGAATCATTAAGAATATTCAGACTAAAATTAAGAACAATAACCTCATATGTATTACCGCAGATAAAAATGCTGGTTTTGTAATTATGAACAAAGACGAATACATTAATAAAACAGAAGATTTTCTAAATGAAAATCATTATATCTTATTAAAAAACAACCCCTTAAATAAATTCATAAATAAAACCAAGTCTTTACTCAAAATCACCAAACCAACATTAAATAAATTTACTAACAAATACCAATTAATACCTATGAACCCTTCTGCACCTAAATTGTATGCACAACCAAAATTACATAAAAATCCAATTAAAATGAGACCCATTGTTACATTTTACAACACACCCGTACAATTTATAGCTCAAATCATAGTACAAATTTTCAATAAACACCTAGAATTTAAACCTAGCCATACTATAAATAACAGAGAAGCATTAATTTCACATATAAACAATACTCAATTACCCCAAACATACACCCTTATCTCCTTCGATGTCGTCAACCTATTTACTAATATACCCATAATTGACACACTAGAAATAATTACAAACATACTGGACCAAAACATGCCTGACGAACAAGATAAAACTAATATTTTAGACCTTATTAAATTAGTAACCGAACAGAATTTTTGCATTTTTAACAATAAATTTTACCAAATGTCAGATGGATTACCTATGGGTTCTGCACTAAGCTGTCTTTTAGCCGACATATTTATCAATAATCTAGAACACACCATACTAAAACACCAACTATCAAAAAATATTACACTCTGGAAAAGATATGTGGATGACGTTTTCTGCATTTGGGAAGGCAATAAACTCGAAGACATAAATAAATTTCATAATTACATAAATAGTTTACACCCCAAAATCAAATTCACTATTGAAATTGAAAAAGATAATAAAATAAGTTTCCTTGACCTTAACATCATTAAAAATCAAAACATAATAGAATACTCCATTTTTCGTAAACCTACACAAACAGACACCATCATCCCAAATAATTCTACCCACCATTATTCACATAAATATGCTGCTTTTCACTCATATATTAATAGAGCAATAAATATCCCATTAAATGAAACACACTTTACTGACGAAATTAATATAATTACACAAATAGCTTGCAATAATAATTACAACCCTGACATCATAAACAAAATTATACATAAAACAAAACATAAACAAAATCTTCAGAACATACATCCTACAGAACAAAAAGAAAACGTAGAAATAAAACCCCAATACAGAACTATAACTCAATATGCCAATATTTCACATAAAATTAAAAAAATATTTTCCAAATATCAAATTACCCCAATATTCAAAAACAATACAAATCTTAAATATATACTCAGTAAACCCAAAGATAAAACACACATATTAGACAAAAGTGGAGTTTATTCATTAAGCTGTGACCAATGCAACGCAACTTATATTGGCGAGACTGGCCGTGCTCTAAGAACTAGGATTAAAGAACACAAAACACAAAGATTACATTCCAATTTCGGACGTCACTTATTCATTCATAACCACACATGTAACGACAACAACAACATTAAACTACTGCACAATCTAAATAAAGGAAAACTACTCAGATTACTAGAAACATATGAAATAGACAAATTTATTCACAACAATACTCAATTACAATTACTCAATGACCAAACACAACAATTCAACAAACCACTTTATAAATACCTTACACATCCATACTAAAATATAACAAGTTATCCACTTACCAATAATAACAGACAGCAAATTACAATTACCATTTTCGCACCAATACAGATACATTTTGAATAATAACTAATAACTGTATACAACTTAACTTGCACTACATACACATCGCATACATAACCTCATTATACACATTCGCGCCAAACTTGTCACAATAATTTTCCATATTTTACATATAAGTTCCCATGAGTCAAGAACTAGCCTTCATATTTAACTTGAATACAACAATCAATATTAAACCCAAGGTAATATATACACAACTACTCATAACATACACACACATATATATTTTGGTTGTAGAAGCATACAATTTAACAAATTCCTTAACAATTTCAGAATAACCTCGAAATTAACATGCGTTATCCGACTACACGCCAAAAAATTTTCTTATTGACATGTAAGTAATTTAACTAACACACACAATGTTCACTAAAATACCTTTAACTCAGTATTGCCCTAATAATTTTAGGATTTCCATGTATTAAATAGCTAGGGGCCTATATACATTAAACATTACACGCGCTTTGAATAATAAGTTTGTAAATTGATATTAACTAGCCTAGATATTTTAAAAATCAAAACTTGTTAGAATTAATAATTTATTGTAATAACAAATTTTCTTTTAGTTATCTGCTGATGATGGTAATATTTTAACCGAAACTAGTACAGACAAAATAAAAATTAAATTATATCAGGAAGTACCGCTCATTTATTCATACACACAACCTGATAAAAATGGATCGTTTACTCCAAGACATAACCAACGCAAGTACGGCGACATTGATCCACAACTATAGAAAATTTTTTAACAAACAGACTAAAACTCAACAACATATCTACTTCATTAGAACTTGCTTAGCTGAAAAACTCATACCAACATTTGCCAAGTTTAAACTACCACATAACATCAATAGAGACTCACAACTTCAAATAAGGATTAAATATATGCGTAATGAATTACATAGACACTACTCAATCTTAAACTATACAAACCAAATACTCAAATTTACCTACGACACAATCACAACCAAAATACACTACATTGAAATAAATGAACTTTTGCACGACATTCACATGACACAAGAAAATTTACACAAGACCTTAAAATATAATAAAGACCGCAAACTACAAAAACTCAGGAAGGATAAAATAAACTACAACAACCTCAACAAGAAAAAATATTCTACACACTTATTCCACCCTCGAGTCACCAATCTAACCAACATTACATTCACCAAGGAAGAAGAACAATTATTACAACAAGGACACAAATATAGCCCGGATACAAAACAAAACGACTTACCCATCCTTGCAATCGAATTAGAAACTGCCATACAAGGACACCCACAAGAATCCGATATACGAAGTGAATGCATCGAACTCATAAAAAAAAGAAGAAAAAAGAAACAAACAAGTAAGCCGTAAACAAATGATGTTACAACAAAAAAACAAAAGAATCATTAAGAATATTCAGACTAAAATTAAGAACAATAACCTCATATGTATTACCGCAGATAAAAATGCTGGTTTTGTAATTATGAACAAAGACGAATACATTAATAAAACAGAAGATTTTCTAAATGAAAATCATTATATCTTATTAAAAAACAACCCCTTAAATAAATTCATAAATAAAACCAAGTCTTTACTCAAAATCACCAAACCAACATTAAATAAATTTACTAACAAATACCAATTAATACCTATGAACCCTTCTGCACCTAAATTGTATGCACAACCAAAATTACATAAAAATCCAATTAAAATGAGACCCATTGTTACATTTTACAACACACCCGTACAATTTATAGCTCAAATCATAGTACAAATTTTCAATAAACACCTAGAATTTAAACCTAGCCATACTATAAATAACAGAGAAGCATTAATTTCACATATAAACAATACTCAATTACCCCAAACATACACCCTTATCTCCTTCGATGTCGTCAACCTATTTACTAATATACCCATAATTGACACACTAGAAATAATTACAAACATACTGGACCAAAACATGCCTGACGAACAAGATAAAACTAATATTTTAGACCTTATTAAATTAGTAACCGAACAGAATTTTTGCATTTTTAACAATAAATTTTACCAAATGTCAGATGGATTACCTATGGGTTCTGCACTAAGCTGTCTTTTAGCCGACATATTTATCAATAATCTAGAACACACCATACTAAAACACCAACTATCAAAAAATATTACACTCTGGAAAAGATATGTGGATGACGTTTTCTGCATTTGGGAAGGCAATAAACTCGAAGACATAAATAAATTTCATAATTACATAAATAGTTTACACCCCAAAATCAAATTCACTATTGAAATTGAAAAAGATAATAAAATAAGTTTCCTTGACCTTAACATCATTAAAAATCAAAACATAATAGAATACTCCATTTTTCGTAAACCTACACAAACAGACACCATCATCCCAAATAATTCTACCCACCATTATTCACATAAATATGCTGCTTTTCACTCATATATTAATAGAGCAATAAATATCCCATTAAATGAAACACACTTTACTGACGAAATTAATATAATTACACAAATAGCTTGCAATAATAATTACAACCCTGACATCATAAACAAAATTATACATAAAACAAAACATAAACAAAATCTTCAGAACATACATCCTACAGAACAAAAAGAAAACGTAGAAATAAAACCCCAATACAGAACTATAACTCAATATGCCAATATTTCACATAAAATTAAAAAAATATTTTCCAAATATCAAATTACCCCAATATTCAAAAACAATACAAATCTTAAATATATACTCAGTAAACCCAAAGATAAAACACACATATTAGACAAAAGTGGAGTTTATTCATTAAGCTGTGACCAATGCAACGCAACTTATATTGGCGAGACTGGCCGTGCTCTAAGAACTAGGATTAAAGAACACAAAACACAAAGATTACATTCCAATTTCGGACGTCACTTATTCATTCATAACCACACATGTAACGACAACAACAACATTAAACTACTGCACAATCTAAATAAAGGAAAACTACTCAGATTACTAGAAACATATGAAATAGACAAATTTATTCACAACAATACTCAATTACAATTACTCAATGACCAAACACAACAATTCAACAAACCACTTTATAAATACCTTACACATCCATACTAAAATATAACAAGTTATCCACTTACCAATAATAACAGACAGCAAATTACAATTACCATTTTCGCACCAATACAGATACATTTTGAATAATAACTAATAACTGTATACAACTTAACTTGCACTACATACACATCGCATACATAACCTCATTATACACATTCGCGCCAAACTTGTCACAATAATTTTCCATATTTTACATATAAGTTCCCATGAGTCAAGAACTAGCCTTCATATTTAACTTGAATACAACAATCAATATTAAACCCAAGGTAATATATACACAACTACTCATAACATACACACACATATATATTTTGGTTGTAGAAGCATACAATTTAACAAATTCCTTAACAATTTCAGAATAACCTCGAAATTAACATGCGTTATCCGACTACACGCCAAAAAATTTTCTTATTGACATGTAAGTAATTTAACTAACACACACAATGTTCACTAAAATACCTTTAACTCAGTATTGCCCTAATAATTTTAGGATTTCCATGTATTAAATAGCTAGGGGCCTATATACATTAAACATTACACGCGCTTTGAATAATAAGTTTGTAAATTGATATTAACTAGCCTAGATATTTTAAAAATCAAAACTTGTTAGAATTAATAATTTATTGTAATAACAAATTTTCTTTTAGTTATCTGCTGATGATGGTAATATTTTAACCGAAACTAGTACAGACAAAATAAAAATTAAATTATATCAGGAAGTACCGCTCATTTATTCATACACACAACCTGATAAAAATGGATCGTTTACTCCAAGACATAACCAACGCAAGTACGGCGACATTGATCCACAACTATAGAAAATTTTTTAACAAACAGACTAAAACTCAACAACATATCTACTTCATTAGAACTTGCTTAGCTGAAAAACTCATACCAACATTTGCCAAGTTTAAACTACCACATAACATCAATAGAGACTCACAACTTCAAAATAAGGATTAAATATATGCGTAATGAATTACATAGACACTACTCAATCTTAAACTATACAAACCAAATACTCAAATTTACCTACGACACAATCACAACCAAAATACACTACATTGAAATAAATGAACTTTTGCACGACATTCACATGACACAAGAAAATTTACACAAGACCTTAAAATATAATAAAGACCGCAAACTACAAAAACTCAGGAAGGATAAAATAAACTACAACAACCTCAACAAGAAAAAATATTCTACACACTTATTCCACCCTCGAGTCACCAATCTAACCAACATTACATTCACCAAGGAAGAAGAACAATTATTACAACAAGGACACAAATATAGCCCGGATACAAAACAAAACGACTTACCCATCCTTGCAATCGAATTAGAAACTGCCATACAAGGACACCCACAAGAATCCGATATACGAAGTGAATGCATCGAACTCATAAAAAAAGAAGAAAAAAGAAACAAACAAGTAAGCCGTAAACAAATGATGTTACAACAAAAAAACAAAAGAATCATTAAGAATATTCAGACTAAAATTAAGAACAATAACCTCATATGTATTACCGCAGATAAAAATGCTGGTTTTGTAATTATGAACAAAGACGAATACATTAATAAAACAGAAGATTTTCTAAATGAAAATCATTATATCTTATTAAAAAACAACCCCTTAAATAAATTCATAAATAAAACCAAGTCTTTACTCAAAATCACCAAACCAACATTAAATAAATTTACTAACAAATACCAATTAATACCTATGAACCCTTCTGCACCTAAATTGTATGCACAACCAAAATTACATAAAAATCCAATTAAAATGAGACCCATTGTTACATTTTACAACACACCCGTACAATTTATAGCTCAAATCATAGTACAAATTTTCAATAAACACCTAGAATTTAAACCTAGCCATACTATAAATAACAGAGAAGCATTAATTTCACATATAAACAATACTCAATTACCCCAAACATACACCCTTATCTCCTTCGATGTCGTCAACCTATTTACTAATATACCCATAATTGACACACTAGAAATAATTACAAACATACTGGACCAAAACATGCCTGACGAACAAGATAAAACTAATATTTTAGACCTTATTAAATTAGTAACCGAACAGAATTTTTGCATTTTTAACAATAAATTTTACCAAATGTCAGATGGATTACCTATGGGTTCTGCACTAAGCTGTCTTTTAGCCGACATATTTATCAATAATCTAGAACACACCATACTAAAACACCAACTATCAAAAAATATTACACTCTGGAAAAGATATGTGGATGACGTTTTCTGCATTTGGGAAGGCAATAAACTCGAAGACATAAATAAATTTCATAATTACATAAATAGTTTACACCCCAAAATCAAATTCACTATTGAAATTGAAAAAGATAATAAAATAAGTTTCCTTGACCTTAACATCATTAAAAATCAAAACATAATAGAATACTCCATTTTTCGTAAACCTACACAAACAGACACCATCATCCCAAATAATTCTACCCACCATTATTCACATAAATATGCTGCTTTTCACTCATATATTAATAGAGCAATAAATATCCCATTAAATGAAACACACTTTACTGACGAAATTAATATAATTACACAAATAGCTTGCAATAATAATTACAACCCTGACATCATAAACAAAATTATACATAAAACAAAACATAAACAAAATCTTCAGAACATACATCCTACAGAACAAAAAGAAAACGTAGAAATAAAACCCCAATACAGAACTATAACTCAATATGCCAATATTTCACATAAAATTAAAAAAATATTTTCCAAATATCAAATTACCCCAATATTCAAAAACAATACAAATCTTAAATATATACTCAGTAAACCCAAAGATAAAACACACATATTAGACAAAAGTGGAGTTTATTCATTAAGCTGTGACCAATGCAACGCAACTTATATTGGCGAGACTGGCCGTGCTCTAAGAACTAGGATTAAAGAACACAAAACACAAAGATTACATTCCAATTTCGGACGTCACTTATTCATTCATAACCACACATGTAACGACAACAACAACATTAAACTACTGCACAATCTAAATAAAGGAAAACTACTCAGATTACTAGAAACATATGAAATAGACAAATTTATTCACAACAATACTCAATTACAATTACTCAATGACCAAACACAACAATTCAACAAACCACTTTATAAATACCTTACACATCCATACTAAAATATAACAAGTTATCCACTTACCAATAATAACAGACAGCAAATTACAATTACCATTTTCGCACCAATACAGATACATTTTGAATAATAACTAATAACTGTATACAACTTAACTTGCACTACATACACATCGCATACATAACCTCATTATACACATTCGCGCCAAACTTGTCACAATAATTTTCCATATTTTACATATAAGTTCCCATGAGTCAAGAACTAGCCTTCATATTTAACTTGAATACAACAATCAATATTAAACCCAAGGTAATATATACACAACTACTCATAACATACACACACATATATATTTTGGTTGTAGAAGCATACAATTTAACAAATTCCTTAACAATTTCAGAATAACCTCGAAATTAACATGCGTTATCCGACTACACGCCAAAAAATTTTCTTATTGACATGTAAGTAATTTAACTAACACACACAATGTTCACTAAAATACCTTTAACTCAGTATTGCCCTAATAATTTTAGGATTTCCATGTATTAAATAGCTAGGGGCCTATATACATTAAACATTACACGCGCTTTGAATAATAAGTTTGTAAATTGATATTAACTAGCCTAGATATTTTAAAAATCAAAACTTGTTAGAATTAATAATTTATTGTAATAACAAATTTTCTTTTAGTTATCTGCTGATGATGGTAATATTTTAACCGAAACTAGTACAGACAAAATAAAAATTAAATTATATCAGGAAGTACCGCTCATTTATTCATACACACAACCTGATAAAAATGGATCGTTTACTCCAAGACAAGTATTTTTTAATTGAGCATTTTCAAAAATAAATAAAAAATATTAAAAATGATTTAAAAATTCTGAAATAATTCCACACAACTCCCAAATTATTATATTTTAAGAATCAACTTCTTAAATTCCAACAATGTTTTAACGAGTTATAACTGTTTGTTGTTAAACAAGTATTTTTTAATTGAGCATTTTCAAAAATAAATAAAAAATATTAAAAATTATTTAAAAATTCTGAAATAATTCTACACAACTCCCAAATTATTATATTTTAAGAATATAATCAACTTCTTAAATTCCAACAATGTTTTAACGAGTTATAACTGTTTGTTGTTAAACAAGCATTTTTTAATTGCGTTCAAAATTGTGCATTTTCAAAAATAAATAAAAAATATTAAAAATTGTTTAAAAATCCCGAAATAATTCTATACAATTCCTTAATTATTATATTTTAAGAATATAATCAACTTTTTAAATTCCAACAATATTTTAACGAGTTATAACTGTTTGTTGTTAAACAGGAAATGCATATTGGCAGTACTTTGCATTGGTGGAAAATTGGACGCAAATTTCGAAAAATCAAACTCTTGCGAGTATTATCATATAATTACGCTATAATTGAGATACGAGTAAAAAAAAGATGTGAGAAAATTCACTTTCCATTCCATCCAGAGCGCTTTGGAATGAGGAAATTGGCGATCGCCAGGAGTCAAACTGACGCCGCGGCCGTTAGGATTCACTTATTGTAACGGTTGTGCGAACGAAATACCTTTAATATTGGAGAGTTTTGATTGAAAAGTTAATGGTGTTTCGTTAGAGGCGGATGGTGCGTCGTTAAACTTGCATCTTTCGCACGTTTTAGAGTAATTGGCTGGAGAGTTGAAAGCAGGAAGTGTGGATTTAACTATTTGCATGCCGAGTCTTTCGATGATCGTCTACATAAAATGGAAGTGCATCTTCCACCCAGCGATATGTTATTAATTGCAAATTTAAAAGCGCTACATTACAAAAGAAATTGTTTGCAAATTCATGTTTCTTGATAATCAAAAGCGTAGCCACCATCCTGGAGAAGTTTTGAATGATTATTCCTCATTAAAATGCCAGTTTTAACAGAACAGAAATCCGACTCTGACTATCTGGCAAATACACTGATTAATCAGCAAAAGAAATTACAATATCCAAAATTCCTTCTATCATATTAGTTTAGGAAAGTCTTCCACTTCATTATTCTTAATTGTTTATTGGTGTTTGTAGCAGTAATCAATTTGAATTTGAATCTCATCCTTCGGTCTTATTTTTCATTAATCTTCAATGAATTACATTAATCGTAAACAATAAACGACATTCAACTTGCACAATCAAAACCATCATCATATCGGTGATAAAACAGCAGAAAGTGCAAATGGGAGAACTGCACGGATGGCCTCAGTCAGCGACAATGATTGCCAACATTAATAAGCGCTTATCGAAGTGAATTTCTTCTAGTTGGAGGTTTTTAGCATTGAGATAGCCATCGACGTTAACGCAAGATTTCCTTCGCATTATTTTAATAGAGTCGCATTCCTCTCTCTGCCTCCTCTTTTCGTTCGTTTTCCCTCTCCGCCGCGTAATAAACTCGTTATTAAAAAGCGATCGGTCGCAATTATTATTGCGATTGTGCAACGAGAAGCAAAAAAGGGCGCCTTGATAGGATAACGAGTTTTATTTCTATACCCGCAACTGTGTTGGAATTGAACATAAATTACTACTAGTTTCTTAGGTACTTGAGGCGAGTTGATGCCAGCGATTTATACAAATGTACCAAATTGAAATTGAGAAGCTTTCTCCCTTTCCTGAAAGAAGGCAGCAGGATATTAAAGTATTTAAAATATTGGATAGAAATGTGCAATATGTATGGAAGCTTCATTCAAAACCTTAGAGACAGAGAAATGAAGAGTTAGCATTGGCTTGAAAAAAAAAATTGAAAAACAATCGCTACGAATTTGAAACTTTCAAAATTTACTCAAAATAAATTCCGCTTTACGAATACACAAAAATTTGCAATCATCCCTTCACAATATTCCAAAATAATCACCCTTAAACACATTGCGCTTAAATTCTCCGGCTGCACATTTCAGAAATCAACAGAAAAAAAAATTGAAAAACAATCGCCACGAATTCAAAACTTTCAAAATTTACTCAGAATAAATTCCGGTTTACGAAAATACAAAAATTTCCAAACATCCCTTCACAATATTCCAAAATAATCACCCTTAAACACATCGCGTTTAAATTCTCTTGCTGCGCATTTTAGAAATCAACAAAAAAAAATTGAAAAACAATCGCCACGGATTTAAAACTTTCAAAATTTACTCAAAATAAATTCCGCTTTACGAAAATACAAAAAATAGCAAACATCCCTTCACAATATTCCGAAATAATCACCCTTAAACACATTGCGTTTAAATTCTCCGGCTGCACATTTTAGAAATCGACAAAAAAAAAATTGAAAAACAATCGCCACGAATTTAAAACTTTTAAAATTTACTCAAAATAAATTCCGCTTTACGAATACACAAAAATTTGCAAACATCCCTTCACAATATTCCAAAATAATCACCCTTAAACACATTGCGTTTAAATTCTCTGGCTGCACATTTTATGAATCGAAAAAAAAAAATTGAAAAACAACCGCCACGAATTTGAAATTTTTAAAATTTACTCAAAATAAATTCCGCTTTACGAATACACAAAAATTTGAAAACATCCCTTCACAATATTCCAAAATAATCACGCTTAAACACATTGCGTTTAAATTCTCTGGCTGCACATTTTAGAAATCGACAGAAAAAATTGAAAAACAATCGCCACGAATTTGAAACTTTCAAAATTTACTCAAAATAAATTCCGCTTTACGAATACACAAAAATTAGCAATTATCCCTTCACAATATCATAATCACCCTTAAACACATTGCGTTTAAATTCTCTGGCTGCACATTTTAGAAATCGACAGAAAAAATTGAAAAACAATCGCCACGAATTTGAAACTTTCAAAATTTACTCAAAATAAATTCCGCTTTACGAATACACAAAAATTTGCAAACATCCCTTCACAAAATTCCAAAATAATCACCCTTAAACACATTGCGTTTAAATTCTCTGGCTGCACATTTTAGAAATCGACAGAAAAAATTGAAAAACAATCACCACGAATTTGAAACTTTCAAAATTTACTCAAAATAAATTCCGCTTTACGAATACACAAAAATTTGCAATTATCCCTTCACAATATCATAATCACCCTTAAACACATTGCGTTTAAATTCTCTGGCTGCACATTTTAGAAATCGACAGAAAAAATTGAAAAACAATCGCCACGAATTTGAAACTTTCAAAATTTACTCAAAATAAATTCCGCTTTACGAATACACAAAAATTTGCAAACATCCCTTCACAAAATTCCAAAATAATCACCCTTAAACACATTGCGTTTAAATTCTCTGGCTGCACATTTTAGAAATCGACAGAAAAAATTGAAAAACAATCGCCACGAATTTGAAACTTTCAAAATTTACTCAAAATAAATTCCGCTTTACGAATACACAAAAATTTGCAAACATCCCTTCACAATATTCCAAAATAATCACCCTTAAACACATTGCGTTTAAATTCTCTGGCTGCACATTTTAGAAATCGACAGAAAAAATTGAAAAACAATCGCCACGAATTTGAAACTTTCAAAATTTACTCAAAATAAATTCCGCTTTACGAATACACAAAAATTAGCAAACATCCCTCCACAATATTCCAAAATAATCACCCTTAAACACATTGAGTTTAAATTCTCTGGCTGCACATTTTAGAAATCGACAGAAAAAATTGAAAAACAATCGCCACGAATTTGAAACTTTCAAAATTTACTCAAAACAAATTCCGCTTTACGAATACACAAAAATTTGCAATCATCCCTTCACAATATCATAATCACCCTTAAACACATTGCGTTTAAATTCTCTGGCTGCACATTTTAGAAATCGACAGAAAAAATTGAAAAACAATCGCCACGAATTTAAAACTTTCAAAATTTACTCAAAATAAATTCCGCTTTACAAAAATACAAAAATTTGCAAACATCCCTTCACAATATTCCGAAATAATCACCCTTAAACACATTGCGTTTAAATTCTCTGGCTGCACATTTTAGAAATCGACAAAAAAAATTGAAAAACAAACGCCACGAATTTAAAACTTTCAAAATTTACTCAAAATAAATTCCGCTTTACGAAAATGCAAAAATTTCCAAACATCCCTTTTCGCAATATTCCAAAATAATCACCCTTAAACACATTGCGTTTAAATTCTCTGGATGCGCATTTTAGAAATCAACAAAAAAAAATTGAAAAACAAACGCCACGAATTTAAAACTTCCAAAATTTACTCAAAATAAATTCCGCTTTACGAAAATGCAAAAATTTCCAAACATCCCTTCGCAATATTCCAAAATAATCACCCTTAAACACGTTGCGTTTGAACTATCTGGCTGTACATTTTAGAAAACAAGAAACCTAACCTAGAAAAAAACGCTGTCAACCGTGACAGTTAAAATAAATAACGGAACCTCGTAGGGAGAAAAATTATTACTTCTCTCCCTAGGGAGGGAAGTGGTCATTTCTCTCCCTCGGGCGAGAAATGTTATTTCTCTCGTGATTTCGACAGCTGAGACTCGACTCGACTCGACTTTGATTAAAGGAAGTCAGAATACGATTTCGACAGAATTTATAGGATTTTCGTGGAAGGTTTGATTGTATATTACAGATACACATAATCCTTCAAATAAAAGTGAAGTTAAAAAATTGTGCTCAAGCATGAATAATGTCACAATTTATAAGTTTTTCATGGAATAGTTGATCGAATATTACAGAAACAAATATTCCTTTAAATAAAAGTGAAGTTGAATTAAATTTAAAAAAAAATGTACTCGACCGTGAAGAGTACGACTGACTCACTTTCGTTTTCAATTAAGCAATAATCACTAAAAACAGTGCGTCGCAACAAAAAGCCAAAATATACACGTTTCTAATTTATTAAAATCGAATTGGGTAAAGTTTTTCAACGTGCGCCACTTTCCAACGGTTTTATGTAATCACATGGTAACACTGATAATTATTTGTGTAATTCGGATTATATTTCACCGTCGAGAACAATTAGGGACCTGTTTAGACCTACATTAGTCTCATATCAGCACAGCACGGTCGTCGTTGATGGAGATACGGAATTCGACTATGCCGCTATAAACCAATCAAGTGAACGTTAGGATAGAAAAACAATTAGGGCGACATCTATCGCAGATACGTATAAATAATTTTAACGTTGTAACATGTTCGCCGATAGATGTCGCCCTAATCTTTTTTTTTATCCTACGGTGTCTTAATTGGTTTATAAAGGCAATCAGAACTCGTTATTTGATATTGATTTTAATATATTTATATTATATTTTATATACGTATAGCGTCGAATGTCATTTGTTTTGTCTTTTTGTATGTTTAAGATCAAGCACCAACTTTTATAAATAATAAAATTTTCTGAGAAATTAATAATAAAAAAGTTTCCCATATGCTGCATCTTCAAAACGAATGCAGCTTTTTTAGAAGAAATTTCAAGCACTGAAAATAAAATGGCCGGCCAAATTTTGAAAATCAGCTGTGAGCATTTACCCTATGGTTTTTAATTATAAAAAATAATATAGACAATATTCGAGATGATACAAAACAGCACTATTTATAATTAATTGTTTTAACATGTACATATTAATTATTAATTTAATAATAATAATAACAAGTCTTTATTTCTCTCTTAAATTATAATAAAAAATACAATTAGAAAGAAAGTTGGCTGATTGTAAACTTTGTCAAAAATAGAGATTTATATTGTGAGGTATGTATTTCCGCGATTGGCTGCAGAAATTATTTTTTTCGGGGTTGAAAGGGTGCCCGTAATTTTTTTTTTGGCTTTAGATTATTAAAGTACTCGTATTAGAGATAAGAATAAGAATTTTTATTTATTTATTGCTAATTGCAAACTTTGTTAAAAATCGAGATTTATATCGCGAGGTTTGGATTTCTGCGACTAGCTGAAGAAATGATTTTTTTTCTGGGTTGAAGGGGTGCCCGTAACATTTTTTGACTCTTGGCTATTAAAGTACTTGTATTAGGGATAATAATAAGAATTTTTAATTGGTTTTGACTAATTACAAACTTTGACAAAAATCGAGATTTATATCTCGAGGTATGGATTTCTGCGTCTGGCTGAAGAAATAATTTTTTTTTTCTGGATTAAAAGGGTGCTCGTAAGATTTTTTGACTCTTGATTTTTAAAGTACTTGTATTAGAGATAAGAATAAGAATTTTTATTTAGTTTTGGCTGATTGCAAACTTTGTCAAAAATCGAGATTTAAATCTCGAGGTATGGATTTCTGCGTCTGGCTGAAGAAATAATTTTTTTTCTGGATTGAAGGAGTGTCCGTAAGATTCTTTGACTCTTGATTTTTAAAGTACTTGTATTAGAGATAAGAATAAGAATTTTTAATTAGTTTTGGCCGACTTGAAACTTTGACAAAAATCGAGATTTATATCTCGAGGTATGGATTTCTGCGTCTGGCTGAAGAAATGATTTTTTTTCTGGATTGAAGGGGTGCTCGTAAGATTCTTTGACTCTTGATTTTTAAAGTACTTGTATTAGAGATAAGAATAAGAATTTTTATTTAGTTTTGGCTGATTGCAAACTTTGTCAAAAATCGAGATTTATATCTCGAGGTATGGATTTCTGCGTCTGGCTGAAGAAAGAATTTTTTTTTTCTGGATTAAAAGGGTGCTCGTAAGATTTTTTGACTCTTGATTTTTAAAGTACTTGTATTAGAGATAAGAATAAGAATTTTTATTTAGTTTTGGCTGATTGCAAACTTTGTCAAAAATCGAGATTTAAATCTCGAGGTATGGATTTCTGCGTCTGGCTGAAGAAATGATTTTTTTTCTGGATTGAAGGAGTGTCCGTAAGATTCTTTGACTCTTGATTTTTAAAGTACTTGTATTAGAGATAAGAATAAGAATTTTTAATTAGTTTTGGCCGACTTGAAACTTTGACAAAAATCGAGATTTATATCTCGAGGTATGGATTTCTGCGTCTGGCTGAAGAAATGATTTTTTTTCTGGATTGAAGGGGTGCTCGTAAGATTCTTTGACTCTTGATTTTTAAAGTACTTGTATTAGAGATAAGAATAAGAATTTTTATTTAGTTTTGGCTGATTGCAAACTTTGTCAAAAATCGAGATTTATATCTCGAGGTATGGATTTCTCCGTCTGGCTGAAGAAATGATTTTTTTTCTGGATTGAAGGGGTGCTCGTAAGATTTTTTGACTCTTGACTATTAAAGTACTTGTATTAGAGATAAGAATAAGAATTTTTATTTAATTCTGGCCGACTGCAAACTTTGTTAAAAATCGAGATTTATATGTCGAGCTAAAGATTTTTGCAACTGGCTGAAGAAATTATTTTTTTCTGTGCTAAAGGGGTGCCCGTAACGTCTTTTTGACTCTTGATTATTAAAGTACTTGTATTCGAGATAAGAATACGAATTTTTATTTAGTTTTGGCTGATTGCAAACTTTGTCAAAAATCGAGATTAATATCGCGAGGTTTGGATTTCTGCGATTCGCCGAGATTTTTTTTTCTGGTTTTTGGGTGCCCGCTACGTTTTTTTTTTTTACTTTTGATTATTTATTAGTGATGTTTGCAGATTTTTATATAAATATGAAGATTCATCTGTTTTGAGCAAAATTTAAAAAGTCGAAAAAGGTAAAAACCTCAAAATTGATTCGTCTGCGCTTAAGGGTGAATATTTTAAGACTGAGGGCAGGGGTGTAGGTATATTTTTTATGAAATTATGAAACGCAATCTACTTTGATTGTAAGTGCAAAAGGTTAAAGAAAGTTGCAACGGTTTTTGTATTTTTTTGTTTTGTTGTTTTTTTTTTTGTAATTTCAAGTGTAATTATTTAGAAATCTAGGGTAGAAATAATTGCATTTTTTGCAGAAATATGAAGTGCAATCTGGTTTGAATGATTCTGAAATGCGTAGAGTCTATTTTCGTTCGTTTTTCTATTTTTTTTTGCGATTTTGAATATGTCTAACCTCAAAATGTAAATAGTAAATAAGTAAGTTTATTAATGTCAATACCGAAAGGTTTACATAGGTCATAAAAACAAATTGTAATAAATTGGAGACAATATTTGACAAATTATTCTAAATATGAAGATAATAAAAATGTTAAAATTAAGCTGCAAAATAAAATATACAATTACTTCAAATATAAAAATACAATTAAGCGATATAATAGGTGATCAAGCGTGTTTATTTTAAAATCTAGGTTGGGAATTTTGGTGAACTTTTTTGAAGCATTAAGCGCAATCTATTTTTAGTAAATTTTAAAAGTTTGGAGTTTATTGCGATTGTTCTTTTTAATTTTTTGGCGGTTTTGAAAAATGTTCCACCGCGTTATTTGAACCTGACGATGTTCAAGTGTAATTATTTACAAATCTAGGGTGGAAATCATTGCATTTTTTTATAGAAATATGAAGTGCAATTTATATTGAGTGATTTTGGAAAGCTTAGAGTTTGTTTCTCTATTTTTTTTTGCGATTTTGAATATGTCTAACCTCAAATTGTAACCGGAGGGTGATCAAGTGTGTTTATTTTAAAATCTAGGCTAGGGATTTTGGTGGACTTTTTTGAGTCATTAAGCACAATCTATTATTAGTATATTTTAAAAGTTTAGAGTTTATTGCGATTGTTTTTCTATTTTTTTGGCGACTTTGAAAAGTGTTCTACCGCAGTATTTAAATGTAGTGTTCAAGGGCGATTATTTTAAAACTTTGGGTAAATAATAATAATAAGGCGCAGACTATTTGAAGTAAGTTTGGAAAGTATCTAGCATATTTCAATAGTTTTTTTTTAATTTAATTTCGACAACTTGAAATTGAATTTTTAGAAAACAGTGATGTGAATGAATTTGAAAGTCTTAAGTTTGTTGCAGTCGTAGTCATATTTTTTGGCGACTTGGAAAATATCCAAACTCAAGCATGATTATTTCAAAATCCAGAGATAAAATATTCGGATAAGTGTTTTGGAAACCAAATTGTTTAAATAAAATCTGTAAAAAATGGAAAATTACGTTTTTGTAATTAAATCTTCTGTGGGGCAAAAAGAAGATTCATTAACATTTTATTGAGGTTGGTCATAATTCTGGTGATGGTGGACGCGCCGAAAATTCGTGGCTAATTTCTCGTCGTAATATTTTACCGACGATAAATTAGCCACGAATTTTCGGTGTGAGACACAGAATTTTGTTTTTGAGTTGGCCATGCCCGAGAGAGAGAAACATAGCAGTCATGTCTGAGATTAATTCAATTAAACTAATCTAGTCTTCTATGACGTAATAATATGCGACATACCTCATTTATCTCACAGCCAACTCTAAAACAAAATTTTGTGGCTCACACGATATTTACCTAATGGTATGCCTGGTCTTCTACACTCGGGTACATGTTAAAAAAAAATGGGAAGCTCTGGTGTAGATGTAAAATTTTAAATCAAATTTAATAACAGTAAATGATACAGTTAAAAAGATACACCAATGAAATGTACATTTTTAATACATGTGATAAAAAATGATTAATGTAAATATTTTGCATGCAATAAAAATACTCGTCGCAGTTACAACATTATTAATATTCATTATAATTGGCTTTTGATTACAAATAGCGTATCAGTAACACATACATACATACAGTTACAGATTAAATCAAACGTAATATCAATAATTACGGACGGAATACATCAAATTGCAACTGTAAATAATTCGTTATATAAGCGGATGTATGGCATACAAACCGTTTCAAATGGGAATAAGTAGAACTACGTGTAGCGTGTAAAATGATGAAATCCTCAAACTGCAAGGACACGCCGAACCGTTTTAATTAGAAGCGAAAGAAAAAAATAATGAAATCATCGCGAATTGCCTTTTGTTATGGTCGGCCGACATTGAGTTATGTTTTTGCGTGTCGAGAAATTGGTCAATGGCTTAAAATTTTATGATGAAAATTATAACACGAAATATTAATTATAATAGGGCTGAAAGACCGTCGGTCGATAGCCAACGAAGAAGAAGAAGAGAAGAAGAAGAGAGAAGAGTAGTAAATTTTAATAACAGTATACTTCATTCAAAAAAGATGTTGAATTGCAAAGCGGGCCATAGTGATTTGCATGTAAAATTTAAAATGCGGTAACATTGGCTCCCCTAATTATTTCTCTTCTAACATTATTTTTAAAACTTTTTTTTGACACCTTACTCGATGGTTTCTGCAGAGTATTTACCGAGATATTTGCAAAAAACTTCACAACTATTTCGAATTTAAAACAAAGGTTTGCCATGAAATCATAATGACGGATATTTAATTTTGTTCTAAAAAGTGACGTTTGCTGTGTCGTTACGATTTACACTTTCTACACAAGAAAGAATCCGGAGTAGGCAATAACTAGCAAAAGTACTATTCAATGAATAATTACTACTTTACTCTAAATTTGAAATGTGTTGCAATTGGCTCCTTTAATTATTTTATAATATCGATCTACTTACATTATTTTTATACTCATTGAATAGAATTTTTTCTGGGTATTGCCTTTTCCGTAATTTCAACACTGAACGAATCACGTACACGTCTAAAATAGTACCCGAGTGAAACCATTTACTTATAAATACTTTGTCTTGTGTAGAATACACGGCCGGTTGTAAATCCATAATGTGACATCTACCGTCACTTTTTAGAACAAAATGAAATATCCGCCATTATGATTTCATGGCAAACCTTTGTTTTTAATTCAAAGTTTTTTGCAAATATCTCGGTAAATACTTAAACCACATGAATTGTAGGTTTCTGTAAATATGATTGGTAACTTTTAATACATTGAAGGAATATTATGCCGGTCCGGCGTTAGCGCGCCAGTATTAATGCGGAGGGTCCCGGGTTTGAATCCCGGCGAAGGTCTTTGTGGATGTCTATTTCATTTAATATGAATAATATATATAATCGATGTGACTGAAGGGCACCTGCCAAAGTCAAAAAAAAGGAATATTATTATTGTTTATTATTTGCCAAACTTGCTATTCTAGCAAATAATAAAGCACAACAAGTTTTTAGGGACGAAATTATTAGGAAAGATTGGTATTGGAAATTGAATGTAAAGGAAACAAAAGTAATAGCCATGATTATTCTTTGGATGGTGTAATCTGGAAAAATTATTTATTTTCAATTCTCTTCCATAACTGACAATGAGCTAATCCCGATTTAGTTTAATTTGTCTGAATACAACATTATTTAGAAACGGGACAAATATTGATGTGGATCCTAAAGAGGAATAACCACATTAAAAAGGAAAGACGGAAAGAGAATGATCGATGGTTTGAAGCAAAGCCATGATGGAGTGCGAACATCGGCAAATTTTAATATTCCAGGAATAGAAAGTTGTGAATTTATCTCCACCAGAGATCATTATTGATCGCTTCCTCAATACAAAAGGAACACGTCATTTTCTCATCTTAATTGAATTCCTTATTATAATACCGCGAGCACACATTTCCGCACCGACGGAGACGTTGTTGACTGTGCGAATTGCGAGATCCATTACTCAATTGTTATTGTGCGGTGGGTAATAATGGTAACAAATAACTGAATTATAATAATAACGCGGCGGCGTTCGCGTGGCCTCCAAATGGATTGTTTCGTTAACTTTTACTGCGCCTCTGAATACAAACACCAGCTCCAACTGTAATTCTTGATTTCCATAAATTCTACACCTCGTAATGAAACTGGACGCAGTTTACGTATTTTCTGGGTCTCAGTGTGGATACCAGTTCTTCTTTTCTTTCTAAAAATGTGGCAAGTTGATGTGCAGAAGAAAGAAACGCACCTGGAATGAATGAATTTTGGACGCACCGACAAACAAGGTCAAAACGGAATAAATAGTGTAAGACGTAGTAAGCTGGAGTGAAGATTTCTACCACGAGTCAAACCATGGAAAGGTTGGCGTTGACAGCGACTGTTTTTGAGCGTATAGACTTCTTTAAAACCAATAGAGGCATCTCAGATAAAAATGCGATACAGGAGAAGAGGATGATGTTAGAAGGTGCTTCAACAACAGGGAACAAGCAAAGAAACTTATCCGGGACGCACCAAGTAGACCAGCCTACAATTTTTTTATGGAAATATTTTCGTTCCAAAGAAGCCACTTGCAACTTCATCGCGGCGAAAAGTCCAGTTGACAAAACATCTACCAGATGATACGCAGCTAGTCATGATCTACAGTCTCCTAAAATACTAACTTGGAGTTATACATCAAAAATTGCGTTTAGAAAAAATATACAAAAACAATTGTTAGAAACTTAAAATTTTGCAAATTTGCTCAAAATTGCTTCTGCTTTAAGATATAGTTAAAATCTACAAAACATTTTTCACTAGATTTTAAAATAATCGCGAGATGAAAATTTCGTTACTTTCAATTTCAAGTTTATAGTGTCGCCATTTTGTTTCCAATTTGGGGATGTCAATTGTTTTGTAGTATGTTAAAAATATATTATCTCCAAGTCGATTTGAAAGTTTTGAAGGCAATTCCGTGAGTGATATTTTTTTTAGAATTTTCGTAATCGCGAGATGCAAATTTCTTTATTTTCAAAATCAAGTTTAGTGCGTCGCCATTTTGTTTCCAATTTGGGGAAGTCAATTGTTTTGCAGTATGTTAAAAATATATTATCTCCAAGTCGATTTGAAAGTTTTCAAGGTAATTCCGTGAGTGATTATTTTTTTAGAATTTTAGTAATCGCTAGATGCAAATTTCTTTATTTTCAAAATCAAGTTTATAGTGTCCCCATTTTGTTTCCAGTTTGTGGATGTCAATTGTTTTGTAGTATGTTAAAAATATATTATCTCCAAGTCGATTTGAAAGTTTTGAAGGCAATTCCGTGAGTGATTATTTTTTAGAATTTTAGTAATCGTTGCATGCAAATTTGTAATAACTTGAAAAAAACATAAAAACAATTGCTATCGACTCAAATATCATTTGGGATTAAATTCTGCAGATTTCTCTTTGCTAAATTTTAAAATAATCCCATGGAAAAAGAGAAAAAGTTTTATATTTTTTTTTTATAAATTCGGTGACTCGAAAAAAATATATAAACAAATGCTATCGACTTGAAACTTTGGAAATTTAATCAAAATACAGTTGGGAGTGGATTCTGTGAAATTTTGCAGATTTCTCTTTGCTAAATTTTATAATAATCCCATGCAAAAAGAGAAAAAGTTTTCTTATTTTTTTTTAATTTGGTGTCTCGAAAAAAATATAAAAACAAATGCTATCGACTTGAAACTTTGGAAATTTAATCAAAATACAGTTGGGAGTGGATTCTGTGAAATTTTGCAGATTTCTCTTTGCTAAATTTTATAATAATCCCATGCAAAAAGAGAAAAAGTTTTTTTATTTTTTTTTTAATTTGGTGTCTCGAAAAAAATATAAAAACAAATGCTATCGACTTGAAACTTTGGAAATTTAATCAAAATACAGTTGGGAGTGGATTCTGTGAAATTTTGCAGATTTCTCTTTGCTAAATTTTATAATAATCCCATGCAAAAAGAGAAAAAGTTTTTTTATTTTTTTTTAATTTGGTGTCTCGAAAAAAATATAAAAACAAATGCTATCGACTTGAAACTTTGGAAATTTAATCAAAATACAGTTGGGAGTGGATTCTGTGAAATTTTGCAGATTTCTCTTTGCTAAATTTTATAATAATCCCATGCAAAAAGAGAAAAAGTTTTTTTATTTTTTTTTAATTTGGTGTCTCGAAAAAAATATAAAAACAAATGCTATCGACTTGAAACTTTGGAAATTTAATCAAAATACAGTTGGGAGTGGATTCTGTGAAATTTTGCAGATTTCTCTTTGCTAAATTTTATAATAATCCCATGCAAAAAGAGAAAAAGTTTTTTTATTTTTTTTTAATTTGGTATCTCGAAAAAAATATAAAAACAAATGCTATCGACTTGAAACTTTGGAAATTTAATCAAAATACAGTTGGGAGTGGATTCTGTGAAATTTTGCAGATTTCTCTTTGCTAAATTTGAAAATAATCCCATGCAAAAAGAGAAAAAGTTTTTTAATTTTTTTTTTAATTTGGTGTCTCGAAAAAAATATAAAAACAAATGCTATCGACTTGAAACTTTGGAAATTTAATCAAAATACAGTTGGGAGTGGATTCTGTGAAATTTTGCAGATTTCTCTTTGCTAAATTTGAAAATAATCCCATGCAAAAAGTGGAAAAGTTTTATTTTTTTTATATAAATTCGGTGACTCGAAAAAAATATAAAAACAAATGCTGTCGACTCAAATATCATTTGGGATTAAATTCTGCAGATTTCTCTTTGCTAAATTTTATAATAATCCCATGCAAAAAGAGAAAAAGTTTTTTAATTTTTTTTTTAATTTGGTGACTCGAAAAAAATATAAAAACAAATGCTATCGACTTGAAACTTTGGAAATTTAATCAAAATACAGTTGGGAGTGGATTCTGTGAAATTTTGCAGATTTCTCTTTGCTAAATTTTATAATAATCCCATGCAAAAAGAGAAAAAGTTTTTTAATTTTTTTTTTAATTTGGTGTCTCGAAAAAAATATAAAAACAAATGCTATCGACTTGAAACTTTGGAAATTTAATCAAAATACAGTTGGGAGTGGATTCTGTGAAATTTTGCAAATTTCTCTTTGCTAAATTTTAAAATAATCCCATGCAAAAAGAGAAAAAATTTTATATTTTTTTTATAAATTTGGTGACTCGAAAAAAAAAAAACAAGTGCTATCGACTTGAAATTTTGGAAATTTAATCAAAATACAGTTGGGAGTGGATTCTGTGAAATTTTGCAAATTTCTCTTTGCTAAATTTTAAAATAATCAAATGCAAAAAGAGAAAACGTTTTGTATTTTTTTTTATAAATTTGGTGACTCGAAAAAAAAAAAAAACAAGTGCTATCGACTTGAAATTTTGGAAATTTAATCAAAATACAGTTGGGAGTGGATTCTGTGAAATTTTGCAAATTTCTCTTTGCTAAATTTTAAAATAATCAAATGCAAAAAGAGAAAAAGTTTTATATTTTTTTTTTATAAATTTGGTGACTCGAAAAAAAATATAAAAACAAGTGCTATCGACTTGAAATTTTGGAAATTTAATCAAAATACAGTTGGGAGTGGATTCTGTGAAATTTTGCAAATTTCTCTTTGCTAAATTTTAAAATAATCAAATGCAAAAAGAGAAAAAGTTTTATATTTTTTTTTTATAAATTTGGTGACTCGAAAAAAAATATAAAAACAAATGCTATCGACTTGAAACTTTGGAAATTTAATGAAAATACAGTTGGGAGTGGATTCTGTGAAATTTTGCAGATTTCTCTTTGCTAAATTTTATAATAATCCCATGCAAAAAGAGAAAAAGTTTTTTTATTTTTTTTTAATTTGGTGTCTCGAAAAAAATATAAAAACAAATGCTATCGACTTGAAACTTTGGAAATTTAATCAAAATACAGTTGGGAGTGGATTCTGTGAAATTTTGCAGATTTCTCTTTGCTAAATTTTATAATAATCCCATGCAAAAAGAGAAAAAGTTTTTTTATTTTTTTTTAATTTGGTGTCTCGAAAAAAATATAAAAACAAATGCTATCGACTTGAAACTTTGGAAATTTAATCAAAATACAGTTGGGAGTGGATTCTGTGAAATTTTGCAGATTTCTCTTTGCTAAATTTTATAATAATCCCATGCAAAAAGAGAAAAAGTTTTTTATTTTTTTTTTAATTTGGTGTCTCGAAAAAAATATAAAAACAAATGCTATCGACTTGAAACTTTGGAAATTTAATCAAAATACAGTTGGGAGTGGATTCTGTGAAATTTTGCAGATTTCTCTTTGCTAAATTTTATAATAATCCCATGCAAAAAGAGAAAAAGTTTTTTTATTTTTTTTTTAATTTGGTGTCTCGAAAAAAATATAAAAACAAATGCTATCGACTTGAAACTTTGGAAATTTAATCAAAATACAGTTGGGAGTGGATTCTGTGAAATTTTGCAAATTTCTCTTTGCTAAATTTTAAAATAATCAAATGCAAAAAGAGAAAAAGTTTTATATTTTTTTTTATAAATTTGGTGACTCGAAAAAAAATATAAAAACAAGTGCTATCGACTTGAAATTTTGGAAATTTAATCAAAATACAGTTGGGAGTGGATTCTGTGTAATTTTGCAGATTTCTCTTTGCTAAATTTTAAAATAATCCCACGCAAGAAGAGGAAACGTTTTAAAAAAAATGTAAAAACTTCGATGACTTGAAAAATATACAGAAACAATTGCTATCAACTTGACACTTTTGGAATTTACTCAAAATAGATTCGGGATTACATTCCAAAAACTGCCGCAGACTTCTGTTTACTAAATTTTAAAATAATCCTACAAAAAAAAAGAAAAGGTTTTTAAAAAATGTAAAAAACTTTGGTGACTTGAAAAACAACAGAAAAACAATTGCTATCGACTTGATACTTTAGAAATTTACTCAAATACCATTGGGATAAGATTCCGTGAAATGTTGCAGATTTCTCTTTGCTAAATTTTAAAATAATCCCACGCAAGAAAAGGAAACGTTTTCAAAAAAATGTAAAAACTTCGATGACTTGAAAAATATATATAGAAAGAATTGCTATCAACTTGACACTTTTGGAATTTACTCAAAATAGATTCGGGATTACATTCCAAAAACTTCTACAGACTTCTGTTTACTAAATTTAAAAAAATCCTACAAAAAAGAAGAAAAGGTTTTTAAAAAAATGTAAAAAACTTTGGTGACTTGAAAAACAATTGCTATCGACTCGATACTTTGCAAATTTACACGAAATTACTTCTGCTTTAAAAATTAGTTAAAATCTGCAAATATTTTTCAGTAAATTTCAAAACAATCGCAAGAGAACTTACGTTGTTATAAATTAAAAATTGCGAATTTTTCGATCGTTAAAAAAATATACAAAAACAATTGCTAAAAACTTGAAACTTTGCAAATTTACTCAAAATTGCTTCTGCTTTAAAAATTAGTTAAAATCTGCAAATATTTTTCACTAAATTTCAAAATAATCGCAAGAGAACTAAATTTATTAAAAATCAAAAATTGCGAATTTCTCGAGCGTTAAGAAATATACAAAAACAATTGCTGGAAATTCTTTAACCCACACTCACTGGTTTCATCATTTGTAAATATTTGAAAAAAATATTTTCACGATAAGAAATTGATAACCCTCCACTCATCCATAAACTTATTTTTAATTAAAAATCAAACCGTTATTAAACGGCTGTAAAAAAATCGAAGATAATAACAGTACAATTTATAATTTATGATTGCGACCAGTTTTATGAGTTTCGCGTCTAACAGGAGATTGTTGGATGTTGGATATTTATTATGGCGTCAGGTGTTTACTTTCTAATTCCGAAAGACTTCAATTCATCCTTTGGGACCAGTTTTTTTTTTCTCGGTGTGCATCGTGACAAAATCATACAAGAGAATGTCAATACATGGAATTCTCAAAATAGCAAAACCATTTTGTGTGTTTACACGCCATGTCGTAACACCGTTCATTCATGAACTTGAGAGGCTTTTCTTGGAATTCTAAACCGCGTTTGCACGAGTGTGCAAGAAATATGCGACGCTAATAGTAATTGTTGTCAGTCGGTAGAATAATTGCATATTAATATTAGAAATTGTGTTATTGTGTAATTGTCTAGAGTTATTTTTTTCAATCTAATTTTTTTCGATTTTTTGCTGTTGAAAATTGATATTTTTCGATTTGATGAAGATTACAAGAAAAACTAGGTAATTAACTTGTTATAATTTTCCCGGTATATAAAACCCAATTATTTTTGAGTAGTTTTAAAAAAGGTTTGAAGTCGGCATCTGTTTCTAAGTTTTACAAAACAATGATTTTTTGATTTTTGGCAACTTACATTTAATGATGATTATTTGGAAAAATAGGTAATTGGCTTACTTGGATTTTTTTGGAATATCAAAACTCAATCACTCATTAATCATTTTGTAAAAGATTGAAGTCTGCACTTGTTACGAATTTTATTCAACTTTTGCGTTTGAAAAATGGATTCTCTTGTGTCGATAATTATTGGAAAAACTAAAAATTTGTTAAAAATATTCTGGCATGTAAATACTCAACCATTTTTAGAACAATTTAAAAAAGTTATAATTTTGCATTAGTTTCGGATTCAAAAAAACATTTTTTTTTTAATTTTGGCTGCCGAAAATAAATATTCTCAGATTTTATGATGATTATTGCAAAAACTAGGTAATGTGCTTACTTAAATTTTTTTGGAATATCGAAACTCAATCTTTCATTAATCATCCCATAGAAGTTTGAAGACCGCACTTGTTTCGAATTTTGGAAATTTAAAGTTTTTTTTAACTTCAGCGTTCCAAAAATTAATTTTCTTGTGTTTGATGACAATTATTGGGAAAACTAGATAATAAATTTGTTAAAAAATTTCTGGTACATAAAAACTCAATCATTTTTGAAGAATTTTTAAAATTTAGAAGTGTGCATTTGTTTCGGATTTAAAAAAAAAACATTTTTTTTTAAATTTTGGCTGCCGAAAATCTGACATTCTCGGATTTGATGATGATTATTGTGAAAACTAGGTAATGTGCTTACTTGGATTTTTTTGGAATATCGAAACTTAGTCTTTCATGAATCATCCCATAAAAGTTTGAAGACCGCACTTTTTTCGAATTTTGGAAATTTAAAGTTTTTTCAATTTTTGCGTTCCAAAAATTGATTTTCATGTGTTTGATGATAATTATTGGAAAAACGAGAGTGAATTATACAAAATCGCACATCATATTTTGCGAAAATTTAGTTTTCTTCAATTTTATTCTTCAAATTTATTTTTATGAAGAGACCCGATAAATATGAGAATTTCCTGGACGCCCCAAACTATTTCTTTCTCTATCTACTTCTGTCGCTTCAGACAAATTTAAACTAAACCGACAAAAATATATGAATTTTCTACATGTTTCCTATTTTTTTTCCTTTTCCAACGTCCATTTATAAGAAGTTTGAAAATCAAAATTTTTAAAAATCCTTTAAAAAATAAATGGATTTTCGCCAACGTTATTTCAGAGGAGTGGTATCTTCTTAATTAGGTATAATTTTTGGGAAATGTTTTCTACACATTTCCTACGTCTCGAAAATCAAATATTTGAAACATCTGCAACTCGCTTGAAAATTGGTGAATTTTCAAACACCAAAGGTATTTTAGAAGAGCGAGATTTTTTAAATGAGAATAATTTTTGGAAAAAGACATTTTTGCCAATTTTTTGGCCGAATGTCGCAAATCAAAAGTTTCAAAAATCTGTAACTCTCTTGAAAAGAGACGGTTTTTCAAAAATTCATAACTCGTTTAAAAAATAAATGGATTTTCAAAAACCAACGTTATTTTAGAGGAACGATATTTTCTTAATTAGGTATAATTTTTGGGAAATTTTTTCTACACATTTCGTACGTCTCGAAAATCAAAAATTTGAAACATCTGCAACTCCATTGAAAATTGGTGAATTTTTAAACACCAAAGGTATTTTAGAAGACCGAGATTTTTTAAATAAGAATCATTTTTGTAAAAAAAAACATTTTTACACGTTTCCAATTTTTTTGGCCTAACGTGGAAAATCAAGTTTCAAAAATCTGTAACTCTCTTGAAAAAAAATTCAAAAATTCATAACTCGTTTAAAAAATAAATGGATTTTCAAAAACTAACGTTATTTTAGATTTTCTTAATTAGGTATAATTTTTGTGAAATTTTTTCTACACATTTCCTACGTCTCGAAAATCAAAAATTTGAAACATCTGCAACTCGCTTGAAAATTGGTGAATTTTCAAACACCAAAGGTATTTCAGAAGAGCGAGATTTTTTAAATAAGAATAATTTTTGAGAAAAAAAACATTTTTACACATTTCCAATTTTTAGGACGAATGTCGAAAATCAAAAGTTTCAAAAATCTGCAACTCTCTTGAAAAGAGACGGTTTTTCAAAACTCCAACTTATTTTAGAAGGTTGAAGTTTGGTTTATTGGACCTAATTTTTCCCACATGTTTCCTGTATTTTAATTTTTCTTTATTTTGTCGAAGTATTAGTTGTTCAAAAATCAAAAATTTCAAAAATTTGTAACTCGTTTAAAAATAAATGGATTTTCAAAAAAAATATTTGTTTTGAAAGAGTGATGTTTTCTTAATTATGTTTAATTTATGTAAAATTTCTTCTACACGTTTCATATTTTTTTTTTCAATGTCCAAGTATTAGTTGTTCGAAAATGAAAAATTTAAAAAATTTGCAACTCTCTTGAAAAGAGGTGAATTTTCAAAATCTCAATTTATTTTAGAAGAATATAGTTTTGCTAATAGGACTTATTTTTCGAAAAAAAATTTCAGCACGTTTCCCAATTTTTTTTTAATATTATTTTCTTATGTGGTAAATGAAATGGTAAAAAAAAATTTACCACATATATTATGAAATTTCACCAAGTAACAGCCTCATCAATCCAAAATTATTTTTTCCAACGTCCAAGTATCATTTGTTCAAAAATTAAAAATTAAAAAAAAAATGTGATTCGTTTAAAAATACGTGGATAAAACGGAACTTTTTTGAGAAGAGTGATTAGGTTTAATTTTTGTGAAATTGTTTCTACACGTTTCCTATTTTTCCTCTTTCAATCTCCAAATATTAGACAACTCGAAAATCAAATATTTGAAACATCTGCAACTCACTTGAAAATTGGGGAATTTTCAGAAACCAAAGTTATTTTAATTAAGATTAATGTTTAAAAAAAACATTTTTTACACGTTTCCAATTTTTTAACGTATAAAAAATCAAAATCTTCAAAAATCTGTAAATATTTTGAGAAGTGGATTTTCAAAACGCCAACTAATTTTAGAAGAATATACTTTTTTTAATTAGTTTTCTATTCTTTATTTTTTTTTACAACGTCCAAGTACTAGTTGTTCGAAAATCAAAAATTTCAAAAATTTGTAACTCGTTTAAAAATGAATGGATTTTCAAAAACCAAAGTTATTTTAGAAGAGTGATGTTTTCGTAATTAGGTTTAATTTTTGTAAAATTTCTTCTACACGTTTCCTATTTTTTTCTTTTCCAACGTCCAAGTATGAGTTGTTGCAAAATCAAAAATTTAAAAAATTTGTAACTCGTTTAAAAATGAATGGATTTTCAAAAACCAAAGTTATTTTAGAAGAGTGATGTTTTCGTAATTGGGTTTAATTTTTGTAAAATTTCTTCTACACGTTTCCTATTTTTTTAATTTTTTTTTCTTTTCCAACGTCCAGTATGAGTTGTTGCAAAATCAAAACTTTAAAAAATTTGTAACTCGTTTAAAAATGAATGGATTTTCAAAAACCAAAGTTATTTTAGAAGAGTGATGTTTTCGTAATTGGGTTTAATTTTTGTAAAATTTCTTGTACACGTTTCCTATTTTTTAATTTTTTTTTTCTTTTCCAACGTCCAAGTATCAGTTGTTGCAAAATCAAAAATTTAAAAAATTTATAACTCGTTTAAAAATAAATGAATTTTCAAAAACTAAAGTTATTTTAGAAGAGTCAATTAGGTTTAATATTTGCAATTTTTTTTCTATACGTTTCCTATTTTTTTTATTTTCCTACGTCCAAGTATTAGTTGTTCGAAAATCAAAAATTTCAAAAATTTCCAACTCATTTATCGCAGGACGAATTGGCAAAGATTTTGATAACATTTGGCCGGTGTTTCTTTGAATGACTAGATGTTGGTTCATGCCCGAAATCGAAAATTGCACATGTTGCAATGTGCCGTGTAACAATATTTATATGTTAAAATATGCATTAAAAGACGAAAAGACAAAATATGAAAAAATATGCATTTTGCAAAAAATCCTCTCTCTACATATTACAAAGCATATGGACAGAATTCGGTCTGTAAATATTTATTGTTGACATTGACTTCTGCACTCTATCTGTACTAATGGCCAATTGCTGTGACGCGTGTCTTGCATTAGAAATAATTCAAAAATTCCGCTCCATGGCCCACGTAATAAAATTACATCAAAATCTAAAAACAATGCAAATTTATCCATAAAAACTGGTTTCGAACATTTCGCCTCTTATGTAAATAATTTCTTGGTTAGCACTACACTTCTTGATCTCGTATTAAATCCACTCCGAATTTAAATGATTACAATTAATTTCGGCATTTAATCCATTTCTGGTATTGACCAAAAACACGTACCAAAAGATTCGTGGACCATTCCGAATAACCTTGATACGTTGCCAGCATACCTCGAGGACGACCGGGAAAAAAGCAATATAACAAATTTCGCATTAAATCTTACCAATTATAAATAATGAATTGAAAGCCAAACGATTTAAATTTATTACGAGATCACCAAAGTTATCCTCCGAAGAACGCAATAAACATGCAGGCGGCGAATACCTGAATCGTGTCAACTCTCTAAAATCGATGTTGAGCAATGAACACGGAAAACTTACCACGACTTTTTTCACGGCGAAACAGTAACACCACTTTAATCCAATGAAAACGATGTGCAACCTCTAACTGGTGAGCAATGAAAAGAAACGATCACTGGGGTTCAGTTCCCGGGGCGGCCAGGTACGGATCGCGAGGCGCCCATCTTAATTTTCCGCACCTTTTCCGCGAAGCAAGCGTTTTCTTCTCCTGTCGAGAGAAGAAGAGATTTTCCTCCGCGCGTGGATTTTCCGGTGCGCACGTGAAGCACTTCTTCGGGTGACTGGCGAGCGCGCCCGGTCCGGGGTCCGCACCGGCTGCACGCTCCGCCTCTGACCTCGATCATTCTTGCCGGTAGCGATTCAGATATGTGTACGCGCCGGCGAAATTACTTTTTACCCTACATATTTTATATTACGCTGGACTTTCTTTTTTGTTGTCACCAGTTGGTGTGTGCCAGGGACTTCGTATTTGTAGAAAATCAGGAAGTAATCAAAAAAATTGCAAAAAAGGCATGTCACTTTGGAAATTTTAGAAAAACAGCCGTAGCGGCTAAACGAAGTCTCTTAAATTAAAATTGGAGACGCGTGTTTTGATCAAAAAACTACCCGAGAGCCCCTCCTTCCTGCTTTTCTAAAAAAAAAATGGATTTTAAATTATTTATTGAAGAAACCACTGGTTCGATTCGAAGTTTCTATCCGTCACTGGAAAGATCCCTTCAAGACCCTTTGGAAAACTTACCTGCCCAACCACAAATGTAATTTTTAAGCCCGTGACGCGTCAACAAAGAAAACTCGAAAATGAAAAAAAAAAATCAACTTTCTTAATAATCATCGTAGACCTTTATGTAATACCTATTTTTTCATCAGAAGAACGAGCTACATCGATTGGCGTTAAAATATTTCATCCAGCAAAAATTGCAAAAAAGTTAGCAAGTCACCATGAGCATGTTAGAAAATTTTGAAAAAAGTCGATTTTTTCAGACTTTGAACAGCCGTAGCGGCAAAACGAAGAATCCAAATCGAACGCGGATTTCAAATCTGTGCTTCTTGGATGCCAATTAGTCGGTTTCATATAAAATTAGCGATTTTTAATTTTTGACGAAAACTTGAAAAATCATCCAAGGGTCCCCCCTTCCTACTTTTTTCCAAAAATTGGCTTTTAAATGATTTACTGAAGAAACCACTGGTCCGATTCGAGGTTTCTATACATCACAGTAAAGATCCCTTCAAGACCCTTTAAAAAACGTACCTGCTCAACCACAAATATAATTTTTAAGCCAGTGACGCGTCAGCAAAGAAAACTCGAAAATGGAAAAAATCGAAAAAATCAACTTTTTTAATAATCAGCGCAGACCTTCACGTAATACCTATTTTTTCATCAGAAGAACGAGAGAAATCGATTGGCGATAAAATATTTCATCCAGCAAATATTGCAAAAAAGTTGGCAAGTCACCTAGAAAATTTTGAAAAAAGTCGAATTTTTCAGACTTTGAACAGCCGTAGCGGCAAAACGAAGAATCCAAATCGAACGCGGATTTCAAATCTATGCTCCTTCTGTACCAATTAGTTGGATTCATATAAAATTCGCGATTTTTAATTTTTGACGAAAACTTGAAAAATCATCCAAGGGTCCCCCCTTCCTACTTTTTTGCAAAAATTGGCTTTGAAATGATTTCCTGAAGAAACCACTGGTTCGATTCGGGGTTTCTATACGTCACTCGAAAGATCCCTTCAAGACCCTTTGAAAAATGTACCTGCCCAACCGCAAACGTCATTTTTAAGCCCGTGACGCGTCAGCAAAGAAAACTCGAAAATGGAAAAAATCGAAAAAATCAACTTTCTTAATAATCATCGTAGACCTTCATGTAATACCTTTTTCTTCATCAGAAGAACGAAAGAAATCAATTGGCATTACAATATTTCATCCAGCAAAAACTGCAAAAAAGTTGGCAAGTCACCTAGAAAATTTTTAAAAAAGGCGAATTTTTCAGACTTTGAACGGTCATAGCGGCAAAATGAAGAATCCAAATCGAACGCGGATTTCAAATCTGTGCACCTTGGGTGCCAATTAGTTGGATTCATATAAAATTGGCGATTTTTAATTTTTGACGAAAACTTGAAAAATCATCCAAGGGTCCCCCCTTACTACTTTTTTGCAAAAATTGCCTTTGAAATGATTTCCTGAAGAAACCACTGGTCCGATTCGGGGTTTCTATACGTCATTGGAAAGATCCCTTCAAGGCCCTTGAGAAAATGTACCTGCCCAACCACAAATGTAATTTTTAAGCCCGTGACGCGTTAGCAAAGAAAACTCGAAAATGGAAAAAATCGAAAAAATCAACTTTTTTAATAATCATCGTAGACCTTCATGTAATACCTTTTTTTTTATCAGAAGAACCAGAGAAATTGATTGGCATTAAAATATTTCATCCAGCAAATATTGCAAAAAAGTTGGCAAGTCACCTAGAAAATTGTGAAAAAAGTCGAATTTTTCAGACTTTGAACGGCCGTAGCGGCAAAACGAAGAATCCAAATCGAACGCGGATTTCAAATCTATGCTCCTTCTGTACCAATTAGTTGGATTCATATAAAATTCGCGATTTTTAATTTTTGACGAAAACTTGAAAAATCATCCAAGGGTCCCCCCTTACTACTTTTTTGCAAAAATTGGCTTTTAAATTATTTATTGAAAAAACCACTGGTTCGATTCGGGGTTTCTATACGTCACTGGAAAGATCCCTTCAAGACCCTTTAGAAAATGTACCTGCCCAACCACAAATGTAATTTTTAAGCCCGTGACGCGTTAGCAAAGAAAACTCGAAAATGGAAAAAATCGAAAAAATCAACTTTTTTAATAATCATCGTAGACCTTCATGTAATACCTTTTTTTTCGTCAGAAGAACGAGAGAAATTGATTGGCGTCAAAATATTTCATCCAGCAAAAACTGCAAAAAAGTTGGCAAGTCACCTAGAAAATTTTGAAAAAAGTCGATTTTTTCAGACTTTGAACAGCCGTAGCGGCAAAACGAAGAATCCAAATCGAACGCGGATTTAAAATCTGTGCTCCTTGTGTACCAATTAGTCGGATTCATATAAAATTGGCGATTTTTAATTTTTGACGAAAACTTGAAAAATCATCCAAGGGTCCCCCCTTACTACTTTTTTGCAAAAATTGGCTTTTAAATTATTTATTGAAAAAACCACTGGTTCGATTCGGGGTTTCTATACGTCACTGGAAAGATCCCTTCAAGACCTTTCAGAAAATGTACTTGCCCGACCGCAAATGTCATTTTTAAGCCCGTGACGCGTCAGCAAAGAAAACTCGAAAATGGAAAAAATCGAAAAAATAAACTTTCTTAATAATCATCGTAGAGCTTCATGTAATACCTTTTTTTTCATCAGCATAACGAGAGAAATCGATTGACGTTAAAATATTTCATCAGGATTTCTTTTTTTTTTCTAATGTCACTCGAGCGCAAAAAAATTAAAACTAATATGAAACGCGAGGAAAAAATTCTACAAAAATTCAAATCACTTCTAAGGACGTTGATCTTTCAAAATAATTTTGGTGTTTGAACGTGCAGTAATTTTCAGTCGAGATATGAATTTTTGAAAATTTCTTTTTTTCCAATATCGAACACTCGGGCGCAAAAAATTAAAAATTGGTATGAAACGCTGGTATAAAATTCTACAAAAATTCAATTAACATCAGAAGACGTCGATCTTTTAAAATAATTTTGGTGTTTGAACGTGCAGTAATTTTCAGTAGAGATATGAATTTTTGAAAATTGCTTTTTTTCCAATGTCGAACACTCGAGCGCAAAAAAATAAAAATTAATATAAAATGCGAGAAAAAAATTCCACAAAAATTCAAATCACTTCACAAGATGTCGATCTTTCAAAATAATTTTGATTTTTGAATGTGTAGCAATTTTTAGTCGAGATATGAATTTTTGAAAATTGCTTTCTTCCAGTGTCGAACACTCGAGTGCAAAAAAATAAAAATTAATATAAAATGCGAGAAAAAAATTGTACAAAAATTCAAATCACTTCACAAGACTTCGATCTTTCAAAATAATTTTGTTTTTTAAATGTGCAGTAATTTTCAATCGAGATATGAATTTTTGAAAATTGCTTTTTCTCTAATGTCGAACACTCGAGCGCAAAAAATTAAAAATTAAAATGAAACGCGAGAAAAACATTCTACAAAAATTCAAATCCCTTCATCAAAACACGTCGATCTTTCTGCAAAATATTAATCTTAAGTCTGCCAAAGTGTGATGGTAGAAAAACAAAGAGATTGTATGAATAGAGACAGCATGAATTTGATACCAACGTTCGATAGGCGGGGGGCTTTGTTTTACTCTCCACACCTGATTTCTGTCATTCCGAACGTAAACAAATATTCGTTATTTTTATTCGGCTAGTTTACTTCGTTTCTTAAGTTAGTCTTTAACGTCTTTAATGCTAATATTAAGTGTAATTGTTATAAAAATAACGAATGTTTGTTCACGTTCGGAATGACAGCGATCAGGTGTGGAGAGTACAACAAAGCCCCCCGCCTATAGAACGTTGGCATCAAAACAAACCTATCCCCACCATTGTAAATTCAATGTATTACAATGTATTGTACTTGTCTATATTATACTTATACGTTAGTCCATGGAATAACAGGAAGCGACAAGGCATGTTGATACATTGGAAACGATAAGCGCCATCTGTGAATAGCGGTGTGAACTAACACCAACACTGATGCTTGTGTATATATTCTTTCGTACTACAAATAAGTTAAATATTGGTAATCAAAAACGCTTGGTTTTACTTGTTTCACAATTTATATTAATTAAACATTATACTTCCACAAGTTTTGTGCATTCTCCTTTCGAGTGTTCGTGTGAACAAAATTACTTGGGCAAGTTGTATAATTTTTATTCTACTTAATATAAATAGTAAAACATAGTGATTTTATTTACCAATATTCACCTTGTTAATAACGTTTCATCGGGTGATGTACACATATATTTTGTACATATTGTGCTATGAGGGTGACACAGGAAATGATTGTTTTATTCGTCCTGGATTTCCGCACTGTTTGACATTCTACGTTTCAAGTAACACGGGGAAACACGGTATGTAGATAAATTTTACCGGAAAAGCGCCGTCTAGTGTTAGCAACAAACATAATTTACAGAAATCCATCGAATTTTTATGGTGGCGCCATCCAATATTTGCGGCGTAAAGCTCGATTTCTTATGCCCTGTTTCCTATATCTCTTGTCATACCCCTGAGCTGAGTAGAAAAAGCATTTAATTATATAAATGGTATCCACCAACCTCTATTTGTCCTCTGCATCTTTAATGCGCATTTATTTCTCGTCTTCCAACACCGTACTGCTCCTAATTTGCACATTTTCCCCGACTACACCACCATATTAGTTCCCCGCACTAATGGTTACACATTTATCACAAATAAATAAATAAATAAATAAATAATTCACTAACGAAACTAAAGTTTGTTTGCACTGTGCACGATTTGAACTGGAAGATGCAAATTACGGCGTGCTCTCTTCGTAAAATGGCGTTCTACTGCGGCCTGCAGACATGCGCTGTTGCAATATTGTGAAATACATCTCGCGCGGCTATGAGTCATCAACAAACGAAGCACGGAGGCTTGCGCGATTGTTACGAAGCGCGAACAAGTCGATTCAAATTTTAACTTGATAAGCACTGATAACAGGTGAAGAAAGAATGCGGTCTCGCGATATCTCCGCCGGACACGAATTGCCCCCGAGGCAAAAGTCAGATGATAAGGCTGTGTTTGCACCTGACGAAATTTTCCAGTTCCGTGCGCGAGTTCGGTGTTGAAAGAGTTAAATTATGCGGTGGAGTGTTGTTTTTGGATTATCATTTTTGGGTCAAATTTTTGAAGGATGGATGAGGGGCAGTTGTCGCCTAATAGACATTATTTGATGAAGGTAAGTGCACAGAGCTGAGTAATAGGAAATGAATTAATAATTAATTTCCAATTAACAATTAATAATCGAACAATAGTCAGTTTACGCAAAAACCAAAGAGATATCGAAAAAAATGTGGCCATCATGTTACTTTCTCCGATTTGATGGTAATATTTATATGTACGCTTTTATGGTTTATTTTCAATTTAAATCATATTTTAAATGTACATCGAGCGTTTTGTAGACTCGGATGAAACTGACGTTTAAAACGTCAAAATTATGAAAGACGGCAAAATTATACTTCAAATTTAAAAACTCAGTTTACTCAAAAACCAAAGGGATTTTGGAAAAAACTTATTCTTTATAAGTTGTTCATTGTCGCATTCTCTATAATTATTATTAAAATAAATTTGCTGTAACTATTATCGTTTCATAAACCAAAAATTAAGAAAAATAACAATGATTTTATGAAAAATATTTTTAAGCGAAAGATGTTCATTTTTTTGTTGTATTCAATATTTGTTTAAATGTTTTTGTGATATTTTTCATATTTGAAAAAATATTGGGAAAAAACAAAAGACTGTTTAGGTAAACGCCCACTTCCGGTGTACGAAATTTTACCAAAAGGCTTTACAGTTCTTCGGATTATCAAATAAGACGTATGTTCAAGGTTTCATATCTATTGCTCTACTAGTTTTTGAGATACAGCGGGCACAGACAGACAGGCAGACAGACAGACAGACAGACAGACACACACACACACACACACACACACACACACACACACACACACACACACACACACACACACACACACACACACACACACACACAGGCACATTTTTTTTTCCAGAAATTGTTGAAATGGTATCTAGGGACGGATATTTCCGTAAAAAAAAATTGAAAAAATTTTTGCGATCACAATACTTTCTCGAACTTCGTAACGGAGAAAGTAAAAATGGTGATGTGGCCATCATGTTACTTTCTCCGGTTTTATAATATACTAGTTATTTATATTTATACTATACTCTAACTATAGGCAAGGGAAATTTTCAAAATTTATCAGAATTATAAATTATGATCAATTTTGAGTACATTTCCAAAATTACCCTGTTGCGGTAATGATTTTATATTTTTTTGGCCCATGGAAAAAATAACTACAGATCATAATACGCTTGGGTTTCGCGTGATTATCCCCATCTCTAGTGATGGAAAATTTTAAAATTTGGCCTGAATTATAAAGTACCAGTGACGGTTCGCGGGTTTTTTTTTCTGGTATGGCCGAGGAACAAGAAGTTGTAATACAGATAGGTAGGGTCAGTTGCAGAGACGGCTGGCTGAGTGACCGCACCTATCTGTATTACCACCTCTTGTTCCTCGGCCGTACCAGAAAAAAACCCCCGAACCGTTACTGTAAAGTACAATCAATTTTGAGTGTATTTCGAAAGTTGCTTAGTTGTAGTAATTGTTTTTATATTTCTTTCAGGCCAATGGTAAAATTATACCACGCTAGGGTTTCGGCCTCCTCCTTATTATTATTAACCTTTCATGAAAAATTCAAGTAGCTTGAGTAACACTCGGACGCCATCTGTAAATGGAGAACCGAACCATGCGGAGGTCCACGTGTGCCATCTCAAGGCCATGAGAACAATCAACCCGCGTACGTTTTCCAATGTATGATAATCGGCTTATTTTGCGATTTTATGAATTACAAAACACTCGGTTGTGGTAAACGTGCATCGGGAACATTTCGGGATGTTCGCGAGAAGTTTTTCGAAGGCGGTCAGGCCGTTTTCGGAAGTGCCCACGTTAAAATCTTACCCGCTGATTGGGCACTCGTATTTGTTTTTCCCTGGCGGTGAGTACAGTAATTAATAATTCAAATTTTAAAACTGCAGAATTTGACGGGTAATTGAAAGAAAAGTAAAATTAAAATTTGTTGATCGTAAATAAACTTTTAGACATAATTATAGATTCCATGTTCAATGTGAATTGAACATTGCCCAAGATCTAAATAAAATAATAGTTATTTATTACACGAATCTGGAATATACTTAATTAGTCCCACAAGAAAAAGTTTATTTTCTTAAGGGACCAACGAGTAATTCCACATGAATATAATATAAAATTTTATCCAAAATCGTCTGTAATTGCATTAAATATTGAAATCATGTTTATAAAATTTTCACAAGAAATTTTGACGTACGTGGTGTCAATTTAGTTTAGTTATGTATGTTATTGCATTTATATTGTGTATATCCCATGAACCATTTGACCTGTGTTAACTTTGTACTTGCACCAATAAACTATAAAAAAAAAATTGAATTATTTCAAAAATCTTTTGAAGGACCCACTCATCCCACGAGTCCAAGTTTTTCTCTCACTAGTGGGTAATGAATAATGAACAACATTACTTCCCTCAAATGACTGCAGTAATTCGCTTATTACACACAATTTCGGATAAAAGTGAATTATTTGTTCGTCTACTGTCTAAATCAAATTACCTAAAAAAAAAACACAGAAAGATTGTTTCGTTCTTCTGTCAAATGTCAATGAATAAACAGTAATACTGATGGTATTCCAGACATAATTTTAGGAGAGACCTCAAAATCGTCGTCTTACATGTAGTACTGTAGACAAATCTGGGTTAAATAATACTGCGACAGATTCATCCTAAAATAAATGTTTTTACCAATTACAAGTTAAAATTGTTTCGTGGCAGGACGTACAAAGGGCCCATGGAGGCCTGCGTGCAGCAAACTTCTCCCATCGGAATAATCCAGATCCAGAAATTGTTTCAACTTCACTGAAATATAAGAAAAAAAAAACTTTTATGCAGAAACATGATTATAGGTTCCATACTTGAAACTGTGACAGATTAATCCCAAAATATGTGTCTGTGTAAATTACAAATTAAAACTTTTACAACTTTACTGAAAGAAAAAAGGCGTTGATGGAAACCGAAATGTTGTGATCAAAAAGTGTTTTTTATGCAGAAACGGGTGTCTTCGGTGTTTCGAGAGTGCCAAACGAAAACAGGAAGTAGATAATGTTATTCTGAACAGAAAAGTTCAAATGAACATATGTCCGATTACTTACCATTATTGAGATAAATAATCTTAAAAAATTTTGGATCATAAAAAATATTAAAATTATTATATATTAGCCCGAGATGGACCAGGTGCCCAGGATTCTCGAGGTGAAGACGGAGGGAAATAATCTAGGATTTACCTTTTATTTTTGTGTATATGTATATATATTTAAGTGTATATGTACCCTATGTAAATCTTAGCTGAATAAATTTAATAATAATAAAAATTTTCAGTATAAATTTATTAGATTGCCATGAATTTAAACAAAAATATTTGAGCAGGTTAATGTTTATTTGACAGTTGTTTATACAAAAATAACAGAGCAACATGTCAGTTGCTATCAGTTACACCAAATAAAATTACTGCCATTAGTATTTTCTGAGCATGTTTAATAATACAAATGTAATAATCAATAATCAATTTAATTTTATTTGGTCATGAACAATAGTAATTTAAAGAGGAAAAAAAACAGCATTAAAGTAAATGTTCAATTGCACTGGTCATAACTAAAATTTGATGAACAAATCCTTGTGGTTGCGGAACAAATTTCGTGCCCCCACCTCCATTCACCCACGCAAGCTATAATAATAATAATATAATAATAATAATCTTTATTTAGCAATATACTATCTAAATACACATATAAACTAAAAAATATGTACAATATATAAAATATAAAAAACAATTTTTGTAATGATAATATAATAATCTTGATTCAATCCGATTGATTGTTTCAGGAAAATACAAAGCGGACAAATTAACCGAAGCAATATCTGACATAAGCAAGAAGTTAGGTCCGATCTTCAAGCTGCAATTAGGAGGAACGAGCATGCTGATAACGCTGGACGCCGATCACACTCAAATACTTTATAGAAACGAAGGGAAACTGCCGATCAGGCCAAGTTTTCCGGCATTGTTTCACTACAGAGAGAAGAATTTTGGGAGTGTGGGTGTCGTCCCGGGAAATGGCGAAGAATGGTACAAATTTCGAACCGGGGTCACTCCTCTATTGAAGACTTCTATTGTCAATGCTTATGAGCAAAGACATTCCGAAATTGCGGACAGATTTGTTGGGTATGTTAAAAGGACGAGAAGAGAGGATTTTGTTTTGGAGGATGTTTTCCAGCACTTGTTGCTGTTCACAATAGAAGGTAAGATTTATTTATACAATCGTTTCGAGTGTGTCAAAGAATGATAATGTTGTTCCGAACAGGAAAGTTCAAATAAACAAATGTCAGATTTCTTACCGTTATCGAGATAAATAACTTCGACATTGTTCGATCGTAAAAAAAATTATTAGATTTATTAGATTGCCATGAATTTAAACAAAAATATTTGAGTTGTTTATTTGACAAAGCAACCTGTCAGTTGCACCAAGTGAAATTACTGTCATTTCACCATTTTCCGAATAGTGACAAACAAAATTTTTAATAACATGAATGCAATAGTCAATTCAATTTTATTAGGTCGTGAACAAAAGTAATTCAAATGAGCTCCGTTCTACCGCCCCATACCATTGCAGTACCACCTCTGTAAGTGTTTACCTCCTGGACGTGTCTCAAACGTTCCTCATTTCCGGATCGCCTCCACACTCTTATCCGACGAGAATCTGGATGAAATCCAAATCTAGACTCATCAGTAAACAACACGTTCATCCCAATTGTGAAAATCTCGACACCAGTCTAATCTTGCTCCGCGATTGCCTCTAGACCAGTGATTCCCAAAGTGGGCGCCACCGCCCCCTAGTGGGTGCTGCAGCGTTTCAGGGGGGCGCTGATGGCCACAGGTGCATTTGGGGGCGATGAATAACTGTAAGGGGGCAGTGCTAATATAAAAGAAGGAAGAGAAGATTTAGTGGAACGTGGGTTCAGTGCGGTAACCAATTTATTAACAAAAAAAAAGAAACCAATTGCAATAGTCAATCTTGGTGATCCCATTAATTGTTTTTAAATTTAAAAAAAAAAAATTCCAGGGGGCGCCAAGTAATATTTTTTCTGGAAAGGGGGCGGTAGGATAAAAAAGTTTGGGAACCACTGCTCTAGACAGAGATGGATTTCTGAGAGGCTGTCTAGAATGAAGATTGGCTTCATGAAGACGATTTCTTACAGTATCTCTGCCAACGATCACGATATCTGCCCTCTATGACTCGGTAACCAATTCAGGTGCCGTGATAGTAGGATGTCTTCTAGCTGATAAAACCAGATATCTGTCCTCAGCTGGTGTTGTAGAACGTCCACGTCCTGGATGTTGTTCGGCCGGACTTCCTGTGTCCCTAAAACGCCGCCATAACTGACTGATGACACTACCCGCTCAGCCACTTTGATTTGTTTTATGCCAGCTCGAAGAAGGCCTACCTTATCGCTTCTAAACTCAAATGTTGTCGGTCCATTCCGAAACACAGTAATTTCGACATAGTGAGTAATCAAAGCACCGTAGAACGACCAAAATCGAAGAATTGATTTTTCACAATATCTTGTTTAGCGAGTTTCCTCTGTTTGTTTTGTTTGTTTGTTTTTGTTTCTTTTTAAAAAAATAGTCTGCCTTGAGTATCCTAACTGACAATTGTGTTAAATGTACAATATAAACAATATACAGTTCATTTTAATGGTTTTATAAAAATATCCCTAGACTTTTCCGATGTGTGTATGTTTCGTTGCACAAAAAGTGAATTTCTTTCTATTGCAGCAATCTCCGTAATTTCTCCGGGAGAACGTTTCGATTGTCTTTCCGGCGACAATTCAAATGAAAAGGCACAGGAAGTCATCGCAGCAAGTATCGATTTCATGGACGGACTTTACTCGACCTTAATTGGGCCTCCCGTTTGGAAAATATTCAAAAACTCGGCTTACAAGAAATTGGAATCTTCGCACAATATCATCCACAAGTAAATATTCATCAGCATTTAATTTAAGAGCGATGGTAACTGTTCTCGATAGAATTCTACAATTTAAGCAAACTGAATTGAAAAATTCACTGTTTAAATTGTCATCACGTAACAGTCGCAACAATTCTCTACGCAATTTGAAGATTCATACTTATTTTAAGAGTTACAAGTAAAATTGCATAAATTCAATAAAACGAAATGTAGAATTTATTTAATGCTTTCTGCAACAAGTAAGGTTGTTTCTAATTTATTTAAAATTGCATTTTTTTTTTACGAAACATGTTTTGAAGATAAGTATCAAAAACATACATTTGGTGTAATTCAATAAACAGCTTCAATTGTAAGATTTAATTTAGTCGATTTTACTGGTTGAACGTTCATATTTTCATTTGAAGCAAAACACTCTTTACTTTGTTTATATAACACTTTGATTTATTCGTTTGACTGCAGTTTCGGCAACTCATCTTGTCATTATCGAAACTAAAGTCTTGTCAGACGAACTGCAGTCAAATGAATAAATCAAAGTGTTATACAAACAAAGTAAAAAGCGTTTTATTCCATATAAAAGCATGTATGAAGAAGCAGAAGCTTCCTACATAACAAATATTCATATTTTCATTGTGTTTCGTTTTTATTAACCCTTTCGGCCCTGGTGGTGGCAATTGCCACCGCAACATTTACATGTGTCTACTTACTATGACAATCCATATTTTTGCTGTTTATCACTAAATGTCACTTCAACTAAGCCTCACTAATTAATTCCTATACTAATTAATCAAATGAGTTAAAATTTGGTATTTATGGTCTTAAGAAGCTCCCCATCAATAATAATTAACAAAAACATTTTTTTTTCAAATTTAAAAATCCAGGGCTGAAAGGGTTAAGTTTATCTGTTATGTTTACTGTAATTCATTAATTAATAACTAAGTATTTGTAATGTATTAGTAATCTGACATACATGTAGTAGGGGAAATCCTGTATAAAGTAAGGTGTGAGCCACAGAATTTTGTTTCCGAGTTGGCCATGCCTGAGAGAGAGAAACATAGCAGTCGTGTCTGAGATTAATTCATTTGTTTTAAATCCAATTCAATCTCAGTGTCATGACATAATAATATGCGACATACCTCATTTATTTCACAGCCAACTCTGAAACAAACTTTCGTAGCTCACAGGATATATTTAACTGATATTAAAGACAGGTCTTACAACTTACATACTTCAGGGAAGGAAATAATACATATAAGACAAAATTCGTAGTAATATATGAAACACCCATACATTTTGTTATACTGGGTGTTTGAGATACACATGTACGATGTAAAAACAACTTACTTACAAAGCCAGACAAAAATAAACTTACAAAGTATTAAGAATATCTCGCCGTTATGTTAAGTTCGTAACTAGTCCTTCCACCGACATCCGAATACCGTTTACCTCAATATTAAACAATCATCCTTTTTTTAGGATAATTTCAAAGAGTCTGCAAGACCACAAACGAACATTCGCAAACAACCCCGGCTTGTTGGCGCAAGAACAACCGTTCCTCTACAATCTGTTCAAAAATGAGAGACTGAACTGGGAGGACGCGGTCATGCTGGGAATGGAGACATTTTTAGGCGGAATTGATGCCACGGCAACCGCAGCGGCTTTCACTTTATTCTATCTCGCCAAAGATGAAGATCTTCAAAGATCCGTCCGAACAGGCAACGGTGATGCGTTGATTAAAGCGTGTCTTAAGGAAACTTTACGGTTACGATCGACGGCCGGTGCCAACAGCAGATTTTTAATACACGACGTGGAAATCGGCGGATACTTAATCCCCAAAGGAGTGAGTAGTTATATAATTTGAACTGAGATCGTAAGATTTTGGATAATTGGATGTTAACCCTTAATAGTCACACCTCCAAAAAAATGACGTAATAGTCATTTGAGGTGTGGTACACCCCACGCCTTTGAACTTCGGTCAATTAATGTTAAATTGACAAAAAACAAAAAATAACAATCTGGGATACATTTTGAACCTCTAGTTACAAGAATATGAGAATAGCTTTCGAAACCTGCAACTTTACATGTGAAAAAAAATGTTGCAAAAAAAATTCCGCAAAATATGAGTTCTTTTGCAAAAAATACGGTAGTAATTTCAATTTTCAGCTAAAAAAAAAAATATTTTGAACCTGAAAACCTAAAATAGTATCATTCCAAGTGGAATTAATAAATTTTGCGACCTTTCCTAAAAGTATATTTATTTTCATGATCGAAGGTGGGATTTTTTACGAAAAAATTTTATTAGTATTTTTCTGACATAAAGTCAATTTAATGTTAAATATGAATATGAAAATATTTTTAAAACTATTATTATGAAGAAAAAAGGCTATTATAATGCAAAAGCCAATTATTCGATCCCAAAATAGCATTCGACGCAAATATAAATATGTGCGATGTATGTCGCACATCGACCTCTCGCAACTGCGACAAAGCATGTGCGACTTTTTGTCGCTTCTTCTGGAACAAATATCGCAGCGCTTTTGTTTCGGCAATCTCGGAATAATCCACAGAGAAGAAAATGCTCAGAATTTTTTTTCTGGCTCAATGATCACACGGGGTGTCGTACACCCCACAATTTTTCACGAATTGACTCGAACAGGTACCACATTAACACGGATGCGTGAGCTGAAATAATACCTATCGGGGTCCACAGTAGAAGGTTCAAACTATCTGTAGATGGAGTAACATGTCCCGTTTACTTTCAATTTCAGGGCCTTATTCAACGTCGAAAAAAGGCTGGGGTGTATCACACCCCAGGTTAACTAACAACAGATAATATGATTAATAAATTTGTGATTTAAGCATCGTGGATAAAGACTATAAAGTAAATTATCAATTGCAGAAACTTTTTACTTTGTTTTGTATAACTTATATATTTATTTTTGTGACTTAAGTTTCGGTTATACAAAGTTAAAAGTGTTTTATTATAATATTTAAACTGTATAACGAAGCAGAAGCCTCCAGCATAAACAATTGCAGAAACTACAAGTGTAGCAAGCACTCGAGGCATGTTGCGCCGTGACAATCTTAAATTCAATTGGCTCCGGAGATTCGTTATCGCGTTCTCTCCGAATACTTTCTCACTCTGCGCAAATTTTACCCTCACGCGCCTTGAGTGTTCAGTATAGTTATACTTTCCTAATATTAAATTTCACAATAGATAAGTCACATATTACAAATACTATTGGATATCAAAGTAACACAGGTTTTCCATAATATAAAATATCTAATCAAGTCACCGCTTAACTAACATGTATAACTTCCTGTGAACTACATTTACCGGTAACTGCGACAACAAAAAAAAATAAATAAACTTAAAAAAAATGGAACATGCACAAGTAAAATAAAAAATAAACTAAATTTACCGGTAACTGCGACAACAAAAAAAAAAAAATTAAAAAAAATGCACAAGTAAAATAAAAAATATAACTAAATTTACCGGTAACTGCGACAACAAAAAAAAAAAATTAAAAAAAAATGCACAAGTAAAATAAAAAATAACTAAATTTACTGGTAACTGCGACAACAAAAAAATAAATAAATTAAAAAAAAATGAAACATGCACAAGTAACACATATTTTACGATGAGTAAAGAATAATCATAATTTGTAACTTACAGTTTTCATATAATTCTGGTGATGGTCCAAAGATGTAATTGACCTTTACTGCGCTATTTAATTTACTCAAATCATTTTCCGCGCAGACCTTAGTTTCAGCCTTCAATTCAATAACCTCCCATGATGAGAGGTATTTTAAAGACGCATACAAGTACGATCCGTACAGGTGGATGAGAAACCGGGAGCAGAACTTGCACGTTTTTGCTTCGTTGCCGTTCGGACACGGACCTAGGATGTGCCCTGGAAGAAAAGTCGCCGAGAAGGAAATTATTGTATTGATTAAACGAGTGAGTATATTTCAATAATCCTGAATAATTATATACGAAGGCTGAAAGACCCAAATTGGCTTTAGTAACGTATTCTCAAGTAGAATCCAATTATCTTTCAGATTATAATAATTATTCCTGATATGATAATCGCCGAATATAAGAAAACTATTGAGATTAGGAACAGGGAACCCTTATACAATCTGAAAGATAATTGGATTCTACTTAATACGTTACTAAATACAGGGTGTGCCATTTGAAAAAACGAAGTTATTCAACTTTATAAGTTGGGTTTTTCTACCGCATTTTTTTCATCACCCTGTATAATTTTTTGCATGAAATCACGGTTGGCTCTATAGTTCGAACCTTCAACCAAATAATAGAAATGATTTTAATCGTTCAACGTCAATCACCGGGGCAAAAATAAAATTTCACCCAGACCTTGCATTTCGACAAATCTTCAAATATTTCAAAAACGGCAGACAATAGGTATAGGGAGTATTGAAGTAACTCACCTTTATTTGCTCCATATAATTCAAAAATGACAAAAAATACAGGGTGTTCCATTTAAAAAAAACATAAGTTTGGTCTGTAACTTTGTTATGAGACACCCTGTATAAATTTAAATATTTTTTAGGCGTGCAGCTCATTATTCTGCACAACTTCTATACAAAACATTTTTCAAAATTTTGACAAATAAGCACGTGATTGACCGTTCCCAGAGCTCTGAAACTTGTATATGTAACAAAGTTATTATTTTTATTTTTTTTATTTTAAGAAACTGGTCCATTCCGCCAGAAGTAGAGTATAACATGACAACATTTAAAAATGATAGATAAAGTTGGCGTATTATTTATTATTATAAATTATTTTTCAGATTTTAAAAGAATACAATTTGAGACGGGAAGACGGAGCGGAGGAAATCGGCATGGTGTACAGGATGAATCGCATCCCCGAGTCACCGATAAACATAAAATTTATTAATACAAATTGCTAAATATTTTATTTCATTGTACAACAATACATATGTCTGAAAAGTTTCCATTTACAATCGTTTTTTTTTTTCAATATATTTACAAGAATTCCTTAATTTTGATATTTGTTACGGTTCCACCTAATTTTCCCCCTCACTTTGTACAACACGACGAGATTAAAGCTTATATGACCATAGATAGCGCCATATGATGCGATACATTTCCTTGATATCCACCCTCCTCTCTCTTGCTATTGTCGATGTTTACTATTTACAAAAAAAATTTTTTTTAAGAAGGCAAACCGCCGAATTTATATCAGTATATATATATATATAATTTTTTTTTAATATTTAACAACAAATAAAATTAGTGTCGTCTCCTGACAAAATGAAGTTTTGTATACAATCAATAGCGGTATACAGAATATAAAATATTATATAAATTATATTATTCACATTTCTCTTTCTCTTTATATCTATCTATTTGATATCCTTTTATAATGTATATATAAAAAATGATTTGTTATCGACGAATTGATAATGGCTATCAATTGATCGTATCACCTACTATTTATATAAAGTAATCGTTTATAATTTTTTTGCACTTAATTGTTCAACGGAATGTCGAGATTCTACGAAAGACCTATGTTCTCACAGATTGTTACAAATTGTTTCGGGGGCGTTAAGGTAATTGACTGTTGGTCGATTTATATTCAGATAAAAATATAAAGTTATAGGTTATGTACGGCTTTATATTGTCAACTGTTAGACGATAAATCTTATGTTTAACATAGTTGAATAACTATTAATGACAGAAAGAAAACGTCAATTTTTTGTGGAGATTTTCAATTATTGTTAAATGTTAGACGATAAATCTTATGTTTAATATAGTTGAATAATTGTTAATGACAGAAAAAAAACGTCAATTTTTTGTGGAGATTTTCAGTTTTTAAACAAAAATAATAGGCGCGTTCATCAGATAAAACAGTTGGGAGTTTTCTAATGAACACACTGCTGAACGTAAACAAGTTCTCCCAAGTTTACCCAAGCGTATATTGTTAACTGTTAGACGATAAATCTTATGTTTAATATAGTCGAATAATTATTAATGACAGAAAGAAAATGTCAATTTTTTGTGGAGATTTTCAACTATTGTTAACTGTTAGACGATAAATCTTATATTTAATATAGTCAAATAATTATTAATGATAATTTTTTGTGGAGATATTCAGTTTTTAAACACAAATAATGGTCACGTTCATCAGACAAAACAGCTGGGAGTTTTCTGATGAACGCACTGTTGATCGTGAACAAGTTCTCCCAAGTTTACCCAAGCGTACAAATTAGGAAATTAGACCGATTGGTGTTGAAATTAAGCGTTGTAGTTGTCGAAGTCATGGATATTGCCAGTCTTATGATAAAAATATCATGTAATTAAAATTGAGAAAATGCACAAATTGCTGATGAATAAGAAAATCAATGTCTGTGTGTAAATAGCTTAATTTAAATCATATTAAAAGTACAGAAACAAAGCACTGCAATCAGATTGGCCAAAGTAGCGTTCATCAAGTACCAACAATTGGCATAAATGAAAATAAACATAAATTTAATAAAACGAAATGTAGCCTGAATATATGAATATTCAACCTGTTCGTAACTCTGCAAAGCAAAATTAAGTCTTACTAAGGCTATAAACAAATAACTTATTAAAACAACTACAACAATTTCTTTTGTATCATTCAATATCCGGCGTGGCACTAGCCAGGGAAGTAGTTGTTTCAATAAGTTATTTGTTTATAGTCTTAGTAATTTATTTGAAAATAAACATGTTGACAGTGGAAAATTCTGACAAACGCGCCCATTGTGAGTAGTACATGTACAATATTAAAAAAATGAGGCATTGAATTCACAAACAGCATTTGTTCAAAAATGATGTTTTGAGGAAATCAAAAAATTGTTTTATCTTGGCAACTGTTACTTCTATTTTCACAATTATTTTTATTACTTACATAGATAACTGATAGTATAAGTGACTAATCATTTAGTCCATTTACTGGTATTAAGAAAAAAAAACAAAGAAAAGCTGAAAAATGTTGCAATAAACAATCAAATAAATAGAATTTAAAGCGTTGTAACTTTGTACGTGTGTGGTTTTTAAGTGAACTACGTCTACCATCGGATAGCTTGCAAAATACTCCACCTGATGCCGCAAAAATGTCAATTTCTACAATTTTGGACATGCTGTTTATGAAATCAACGTCTCGATTGTTTAAACCATGAATCAATTATTTAGGTACAGTTTGGCAGCGATGGACCAAAAACTGTGAAAAAAGATAGAAAAAATGAAATTTTTTCGAGATTTTAGCAATTTTGAGGCAAAAGATGCAATTTTTTCTGGTTAGTTTGTTTTACACTTTTTTCTCCAAGTCTATAGCTACAATTGTGCCGCAGACTGGAAAACAAAATTCAAATTGGTGTCCGAGATATAGCCATGAGAAAAATTGTTCTTCGGAAAATTAAAGTTTTTGCCAAAATATACGATAGCCACCCCCTGGGTGCGCGCCTGGCTCACATGTTATATTAACATGACTTTATTGCTTCAAAATTCTTTTGGATTTGTTCAATTTAAATATTTTTTTGATATGAAAATCAACACAAAAATGTATTTTCTTTCTATTTAGTCAAGTCAACTGCCTTAAAAAAAATATTTGGGTGACGACTAAAGTTACAAATTAAACTGACATAACAACAATAACCTTAACAAAGGTTATCTGATTCTTAAAAACAACAAAAGATGAATTGGTTGGGTTATAAAGTTCCTTTTGTGGAATTATCAAAGTGAAAATTAAATTCTTTACTGTTGTAAATTAAACGCAACAATCATTTGTTGGCACTAATGCTTTAACTTATTTAAAAAAATGAATTAAACGACATTGTAAATGTAATTAAGTGAATTTATATGCTTACAATTAGAATCTTATACATACAGGATACATAAGATTGATTAAAATGTGGATTTGAATGCAGCGACGGTTCGTGGGGTGACTCATGGTACGGCCGAGATAGCAGAGGTGGTAATACAGAAAGGTACCACCTCTGCTACCTCGGCCGTACCATAAATCACACTGCGAGCCGTCAATGTTTGTGAATGCATGTTAACCCTGCAGTGGTCGCGTGGACTACATATGTAGTCCACTGATACAAAATCAGTTTTATTCCGTAAACGGTAAGCGTTAGTTTTTTGTGGCGCTAGGTACTTTCAAATGACTAATCGCGGGACGTAAGTTTTGCTGATTTTATATAGTTAAGCATACTGTACTGATTATAATTCCATAAGTAAAATAAAGAAGTTACATAAAAAAACAAAAGTTATTTCAATTTGAAAATGGACTACGTATGTAGTCCGCGCGACCACTGCAGGGTTAACACGTTCGCTGCCGCCGCAATTGGGATTGCATTTACGCAAGTGTGAAGTCAGTCGGCGGCAGCGAACGTGTTAACCATTTCGCTGCAGCGTATGATTTTCAAAAGCTTAACCCGCATTTGCCCGAGATTTAAACTGAGGGAAAGTAAATGATATGTTTCTCTGAATCAAGTGATTAAGATTTAGGTTATTTTTTGCTTCCTGTCAAATGTCAATGAATAATCACTGAACGTACTTATTGGAATAGAAAAATGATAGATGGCGCCGACAATATTCTAGATATAATTTTATGAGGAACTTTAAAATAGTCGTCCTACATGTAGAACTATGGGCATATCTGGGTTAAGTATCCTACAGAATTCGAACTTGTGTGTAGATGCATACGGCAAGGTTTTAACACAAATGTTGATGCATGTTGGTTTAGGGTTAGATAGATTAGCTCCTCTTCTCCTTAACCTCGTGGCGACAATCAAAAAAGAAATGAAATAAAATGAGAAATACGATACTTTTTGTCTTCTACAATTTAAGAGTCTCTAAGAGACTACAATGAACAAATCATTTATCGAAACAAATAATTGCGGTCTCTTAGAGAAAAATTACCGTATTTCTCATTTTATTTTCATTTTCTACGAGTCGGGGAATTTTTCTTTAACCCGCCATTGGTGACGCAAATTTAATGGTGACGCCGGTCTCACGCACCGGGGTTTTCAACTGAAGATTTTTCGAAACGTGTTACTAATAGTTTATGTTCTTTTTTAAATGTATGCTCTTTGACAATAAAACAAAGATATTTAATCAATTTAAGCTCTGCAATGCGGCAGCTACTCGAAATTGCAACAAAAAACAATAATGGAGAATAAAGTTAAGTAGGGTCACCATTGGCGGGTTCAAAAAAAAAGAAAAAAAGATTTTACAAAAACAAATAAATTACCCTTTCAGCGCCATCTATGGAATATTTTTTCATATTTTGTTGCATAAATGAGCAAGTTTGTGACAGTGGAATAATATTTCGTAAAAAAACGAAAGGACAACGAAAAAGTAATTTTTCAATAAACCTGCGATTATACTATAACCCGATCAAAGCGGAATGGGTGGTTAAGCACAAATAAGTAGTTAAACTCAAAATGAAATAAAATAGGCTCAAGAGGTAAACCTGGTATTATACAATCCGATCGCTAAGTGGATAAGTACAAATGAACAAATAAGTGGTTCAGCTTGAAATTAAATAAATTATAAGTAGTTAAGCTCAAAATGAAATAAAATGGGCTTAAGAGGTAAACCTGGTATTATACAATCCAATCGCTAAGTGGATAAGCACAAATGAACAAAAAAAGTGGTTCAGCTTAAAATGAAATAAAATAAGAGGCAACAAATGAGGAAGGGAAATAATTGCTAGCAAAATGCCAACATAAATTAATAGAACATGTGAAATACATATTTTAAATTAACCAAAAATCATTTGAAATGGAAAAACAAAATGGAGGCCAGTTATTAACAATACGTGCGGGTAGTAGTACTAATAAATGTTTGAAGCGAGATGTGTTCTCATCTCTTTACCTTTCAAAATAGTAGTGCAAATCATTTGTATATTCTATCAATTGCGTATGTCATAGGCTGCATAATATATCATACAGTGTGTATCAGCCAAATGGAATAAATTCGATAATTAATAAATGGGGGCGTGTTCGACAAAACGCTCGGATACGTCGATTAGTATTTTTAGTACCGCATTTTTTTTCAGCAACAACTTTTTATACAGGGCGTGTCTTGTAGCAGAGGCCAATACCAACTTTCTTATTTTAAATGCAACACCCTATATAGTATTCAATTTTTGGATTGTTCAGAAAATACTATGTACCATGTACATACCTATCTTCAACTGTTTTTTTACTTATTAGTTTTTGAATGTATTGTAGCGAATTTCTGTAATCAAATAATATTCTTTCTTACTTTCTCCGTTACGAAGTACGTAAAGTAAAGTATTGTGACCGTGAAACATTTTTAAATTTTTTTTTACGGAAATATCCATTTTAGGGTCCCTAGATGCCATTCCAACAACTTCTGGAAAACAAATATGTCTGTGTGTGTGCGTGTGTGTGTGTTTGTTTCCTAAACAGTTGAAGATAGGTATAGGACATGGTACATGAAATATGTCTAGAATTTTCTGAACAATCCAAAAATTAAATAATATACAGGGTGTTGCATTTAAAATAAGAAAGTTGGTATTGGCCTTTGTTACATGACACAACCTGTATAAAAAGTTTTTTTTTGGAAAAAATGCGCCACTAAAAATACTAATTGACATATCCGAAATTTTTTTCGAACATGCCCCCATTTATTTATTATCGAATTTATTCCATTTGGCTGATACACACTGTATAAAAGGAAAGTTATACAATCAGCATGCTCAGAGATGTATTTGCAAACTGTAATAGGTTAAGAAATTAATTATAGTTAAACAGTTAAATTGCAAAATTTAGCTTAAAGCCAACATCTTTAACAAGATTTACTTTTAGTAATTGATTCGATCTTAAAGCCTCCCAGGATTTAACAATGCTTTCGTCTTAAATTTTTCTTTGAATAATATTAAGCTTTGGTTAGCCAATTAATATATTTTACAAACCAGAAATCAGAAACATTGTATTTTTTTAATAATTATTAAGTAAAATTATTTTGCATAAAGTAAGCCCTGATATTAGGCACGTTTCCATTTTTACAAGATTCTAATTGTAAGCAATATCATTAAATGAAATTTTATGATGAAAAAAGTTCTAATTGTAAGCAAAATCATTAAATGAAATTTAATGATGAAAAAAATTCCAATTGTAAGCAAAATCATTAAATGAAATTTTATGATGAAAAAGTACGTGTCATCCGAAAATTAATGGCAATTTGTAACATTCTGTAAAGCTGTAACGAAATAAACTAACAATCAATTAAACAGTTATATAAAATTTTATGCAGTGTGTGAAAACATGCCTAAAAATTAATGAGACGAAATTTGGCGTTGTACGTACCAAAAATATTAAGGTGCCCATATTTTTCCGACACACTGCACCGATAAAATGCAACAATTAATAAAAGTTCTTAACTTAAACCATTAAAACACTGTTATACTAACACATTGTACACATATTAAAAACTATATACACGTTAAATAAGTCTTTGGTAGAAATAAAGAAGTAATTGTGTCTAGTGTTATCCTAATTAAAGCCACGAGGGCCTGGTCATGGAGTCGTACGGTTGCCTCATGCTTAACGCGGGGTGGTAGCCCGGAGGGTAGGCGCCCGGGGGGCCCAGGAGGCCCTGGTGCAGGACGCCCGCCTGTATGTATTGCTGGTAGAGTGGCGAACTAGCGTCCATTAGGGAACCCTGGTGCGGGGGCATGAACGGCCCGGCCAGGGGGTAACTGGGCGGCCGGGCTTGGGGCGCGCCGATGAACGGGTAGCTCGGCGCCTGGGGGTTCCCCGACTGGTGCGCCGCCCGCGCCGGTTTCTCCCCGCTCTCGGGCGTCGACCGGTGGTGCGCGGCCGCCGCCGCCGCCATATAGTAATTGGGCGCCGAGCAGAAATTCGGATATGCATCTTTATCACCGTACAAACCTGTACCTAAACCTATACCTGTCGCCGTCGGCCCGAAGTTAAACGCACTTCCGGGTACAACACTGGCCGTCTTTAATGAAATTGCACTTGGTTCCATTGACGAAGTCGAGTTCTTTAAGCCACTGTAGGATTGGAACCCCTGCGCTGCCGGGCTGTTTCCTGCTGTCGGCTCTATAGCACTTGTTGGTGGTGTTGCTGAAAAAAATGGATTTAAAAAATAAACTGAACACTTTTTACAAAAAAAAAATTATTGTTCGATTGTTATCATTACAAACAATTTTATTAAGTTACAACCAGAAACACCGATTTAAAAAATAATACATATTTGTTATGTAGGAAGCTTTTACTTCGTTGTACATGCTTTTATATGGATAAAACACTTTTTACTTTGTATAACACTTTGATAAAAGTGTTGTACAGTCAGAGAAAATACAAATGAGAAACCCGCTCGGCGAGGGAATGCTGCTTCGGTCGAAACCAGTCAGTCCCTGCTTAAAATACATTTATGAGGTAATAAAAGGGTATCCCGATATAAGATGGTCAAAATGCCACCCGACACGGATTTTTAAATAAATATGAAAATTCATTAGTTGTGACCTTAACCAAAATAGTCGTAAGCCGTATATCAAAAAAACCCCGACATGACCCGGGAAGCCCCAAAATAAGATTTTTTCAAATATAATTTTTTTAACCACTAAAAAAAATCTGAAAAAATCACATATATTATTGATCAAAATACCAAATTAGATGAATTTTTCAAGGTCATTTTATATTTTTATAAATTTATCAACAATTGAAATAAATTTAGGATAGATTGAAATATATAGGGTTATTCACGCTATACGGCACGGAATATTGTGGCCCAAATACATGACTTTCAAAAAGTTTGACTTTTAGGATATACAGTCTGTTTGATTTATTGTAACACAGCACATATGTCCGTTATTAGTGCAGATAGAAAAAAAAGTTAAATACAACAGTTTTAGTATTTTTTATGATCTATTCAATCGTAATATCAGAAAAACAGTTGAAAATCAAATAAACACGTGAAAGCTATTAGTTTCATTTTCTTTAATGGAACACCCTGTATATTTTGTTTATTTCAAATAGGCATTAATATTAGCCTTATAATGATACCTCATAAGTACCCCTTTATTATAGAAATAACACGACAATTGCCAATAAATGAAATTTATCAGTTGACATGAATAACTATTTAAAGTGTCTGTTCAAAGTGACGTCCGTTGTTTGCAATACATTCTTCACATCTCTTCATTAAATTTCGTCGTGCTTTTTGCAACATCCGTGGTGTTATTTGGCCACATGCCATACGAATACGATTTTTCAGATCGTCTAGATTTTCTGGACGAGTAACATAAACTTTTTGCTTTAAAAATCCCCAAATAAAAAAATCTAAAATAGACAGATCTGGCGATCTTGCTGGCCAGTTTATGGGGCCACCATTTGCAATCAATTTCAAACCAAACTTTCTTTCCAAAATATCTTTGACATTTCTTGCGTTATGGGGAGGAGCTCCATCTTGTTGGAACCACATATCTCGACGTATTTCTAGGAGGATATCATCTAAATAATCTTCAAATTCTATCGTAAGAAAGTTGGCATATCGCTCTGCATTCAACGTTCCTTGATAAAAAAATGGTCCTATTATGGTATCACCTAACACACCAAGCCACACATTAACTGCAAATCTTTATTGGAATCTGCATTCTCGAATTTGACATGGATTCTCAGTATCCCAGTAATGGTCGTTTTTTCGGTTGGAGATTCCGTTGTTGTTGAAATTTGATTCATCACTCCAAAGAATTAAATTTAATAAATGTTGATTGTTGCTAAGCCAATTACAGAATACTATCCTCCTGTCAGAATCACCATCTCTTAAACCTGGTACTAACTTAATTTTATATGGTCTCATTTTATGTTTTCTCAGAATAGAAAATATTTTATGCATACTTATTCCTAAGTCAGCCACTGCTTCGCGTATTGAATTACGTGGATGTGCTCTAAAATAGGCCAAATGTTCAAGTCTTGCAAAAGTGCGATAATGTGGTTGTCTTCTTTCTGGATACATGTTTCCATAAGTGATACTAGCTTCTCTGGAATTATCGTTGCATCTAACGAAGACCTTTAGCATATCCATTTTTTCATCATTAGAATAGTAATTATCACCCATCTCTAAAGATTTGAATCAACAACAAGCAAGACGGGAAGTTACTACACCACTTTGACATTAAAGCGTTAACAAATTGTTTTATGTCAATTGTTATTCATGTCAACTGATAAATTTCATTTATTTGCAATTGTCGCGTTATTTGTATAATGAAGGGGTACTTATGTGATATCATTATAAAGCTAAGGTTATTATCTATTTGAAATAAACAAAATATACAGGCTGTTCCATTAAAGAAAATGAAGCTAATGGCTTTCACGTGTTTATTTGATTTTCAATTGTTTTTCTGACAATGCTACTGAATAGATCATGAAAAATACTAAAACTATTGTCTTTAACTTTTTTTTCTATCTGTACTAATAACGGACATATGTGCTGTGTCACAATAAATCAAACAGACTGTATAGGGATCTATTATGGTTACTTTTTAAAATTCATTTCATATTATACAGGGTGTTCCAAACGCCCTAATATATCAAAGTTGTGTTTTTTTTTAACGGAACACCCTGTATTTTAATCAAATTATCGGATTAAAATCAAAATTTTGGATTTTATTGCAAAAATTTTGTGTTTAAGGTCCATGAATTCTATGGTCCAAATTTGAGATTTTACATGACATTTCTAGATTATAATTCAAATTTTTGATTTTAGGACTCAAATTCTGCGTTTAAGGGTCAAAAACTTGGATTTTATGTTCCAAATGCCTGATTTTAAATGCAATTGATCAATTGAATCCAAATATTGGATTTTGGGTCTCAAGTTCTGCGTTTAGGGACCAGAAACTTGGATTTAAAGTTTCAAATTAGAGATTTTACATATAATTATCAAATTAAAATACAAACGTTGGATTTTCAACACAAAGTTTGCGTTTAAAAACCATGGATTCTATGGTCCAAATTCAAGATGTTTATTGAAATTCTTGTATTAGAATCCAAATTTTGAATTTTAAGTCTCAAATTCTGCGTGCCAAAAACTTGGATTGAATATTTCAAATTTCGGATTTTAGATATACTTATCAAATTAAAATCCAAATTTTTAATTTTTGGTCACAAATTATGCGTTTAAGATCCAAAACCGTGGTTCAAATTGGAGAATTTTCATGAAATTCTTGGATTAGAATCCAGAATCAGTACTCAACAAATAGATTTTTTTGTAGATTTTTGACCTGTATATTCGATTTTTTTTGTCTTAACTTTTGACTATTAGGCCCAAACATTATTTATTTGGCCTAAATTTAATTGGTAAAATTTTCGACTGTTTGGTCCGCATTTTTTATTTTTCCAGACCAATTTTTAATTTTTAAATTTTTGACCCGTATTTTCGATATTTTTGGTCAAAATATTTTGTCTTTGTATTTTTGATTTTTTTTTAAATACTCTAAATATTCTTTATTTTGACCTAAATTTTCGATTTAATTGTTCAAATTTTTGATTCTTTGGTCCGCATTTTTTGTTTTTCGGGCCGAAATTTTAATTCTAGTTCCAAATTTTCGATTTGATTTTGATTAAAATATCTATAACCTGAATTATTGATTCATATGCGAGATTTTTTTAATTTTTTCCGGTATTTTCGAGTTTTGTTTGTTGAAATTTTCGATCTTTTAGACTGCATTTGTTATCTTTAGGGCCGAATTTTCTATGCAATGTCTAAATTTTCGACTTTCTGGCCTACATTACAAATTTGTATTATTATTTTTTTAATCTTTTGACCTAAATTTTTATTAATTTTATTTATTTTGATGAAAATCTTGATTTTTTGGTCTACCACTTTGATTTTTGGGTACGAATTTTGTATTTTAGGTCTTAATTTTTTATTTTTTTGTCCCATATTTTAGATTTTCTTAACTTGAATTATTGAGTTTATTGTGCGATTTTCTTTTTTAATTTTAATTTTTGCTATTCATTTCGAATTTCTCGTTGGAACTTATTTTAAGCTAAAAAGAGTTATATTTGGTGCTGAAAATGGAAAATGATTTTTCTTTTGCTTGTATTTTCAATTTTTTGGTCTGCATTTTTATTTTTAAACCAGGATTTTTTATTTTTTCGGCCGATATTTTAGATCTTAGGCGGTTTTGTTCCAAATTTTTGATTTTTTGGCCAAAATATTCGATTGGTCTAGGAAGATAAACGGTTCTTTGTTTCTTCAAAAAAAAAGGGGGGGGGGGGTATTATATAAGTGGCTCTACCATCAACATGTTCCACAAGCCGCCACTGGTAAAGATATAAGGTATTTGAAATTTAAAAAAAAGAATCTAAACTCAACATAAACATACTGTTACCCTATTATTAATTTGATAAAATTTTGCTGCTCAATTGTTGATAAGTATATACAAAATATCGTAAAAAGATTAGTTATTCAAATTTTTCAAGATGACGCACCAAACATTGAAAGAACATTGACTATTTATATGAATAAAATTTTCCGTCACTTGATCGGTTCGGGGCGAAAAAAAATGGTTAAACCTACATGAATACCCTAAATAACCTTTTATTTAGGTAAAAAATATATGTGAATTTTTCAGATTATTATAATAATTTTTAGTGGTTAAAAAAATAAAATCTTATTTTTTGAGGGTTTCAAGGTCATATTTTGGCAAAAATGGGATTATTTATACGAAACTGAAATAAAATTATTACCAAAATTTTACCAATAATTTTAAATAAAATTACTCTTCAATTGATAAATATATAAAAAATATCAATATAACGTAAAAATTTTAGTTATTCAAATTTTTGAAGATGACGCACCAAAAATTGGAAGATGAAAAAAATCACAGATATGGAGTCCGTTAGTGGATCACTTAAGGGCGAGAAGGGAACTAGGCTTGTAAATTTTATTACCTCATAATTCTATTTTAAGCAGGGACTGCCTGGTTTCGACTGAAGTAAGCACCGACAAGCGGCAGCATTCCCTCGCCGAGCAAGTTTCGCATTTGTATTTTCTCCGACTGTACAAAATCATTGCTTTAATCATTATGCTGATTGCCAACATAAATTATATATATTTTTTTAAATATAACACATTTTTTCAACTCTAGTGACTTTTTACATTGGCCAACAAAACTGTCACCCTAACAAAGCCAACTTGGTTAAAAATAAAAATGGAGCAGAGTTTACACGTCAAACAATTCTAAACTTACCAGATTTACTGGTTTTCCTCCGCTTGGACTTCTTCTCCTGGACCTGCTGCGGCACACCCGCAGCGCTCCTATCCTGTCCAATCATGGAAGAATTTTGCAGCTCCGACATCGGCCTGTTGTAAATGGACGCCGTCGACTGAATGTTGTGACTGTAAGGCATAGTGTTCGGCTGCGAGAACATGGGCAGTCCCGACGACGAATTGCTCGTGATGGGCTTGCTGAACATGTGCTGGGAGGGCAGATTCTTATCGGCGTAGTACGACGACGTCATTCTCTCCTCGTTCTGGTACCTGTCGACGATGTGGGTGAGATTCGCCAAGTTCCCCCTTATCTGGTCCATCTCCAAACTGCTACCCGTGGAACTGTAGGTGGGCCTCGGTATCGAAACTTCCGACTTGTAATTCTCCAAGCGGGACGTCACGTTCTCTAACCTGTTATTCACATTTGCGGTACTTTCGGCAGCGCTCGTGCTGGTGGCGATGCCGCCGATTCCGGTTTGCGGGGAGGATTTGTAGGTGCCGATGTTATCCGTAAACCGCTGTTCGGTGTTACCGCTCGTCAATTTGGAATAATTGATTTCCGGTTTGCTGTACTGCTGGGGGTTCCTGGTGAAGGCCATTTCGCCACCCGTGTAACCGACGTTGGTGTACTTCGACATGTCGACTTTTCTTTCGTTTTCGACGGTTCTCGAGGCCGCCGGTATGTTTATCGGGTAGGTTTCATTGTAATTGAACGGATTTGTTGTCGATGTGAAGGGTGCGTTGCGTAGAGCCAGGGGGTTGGTCTCCTGGTTGGTTTGTTGGGATGTTTGCGTGATGTTTTGTCCTGTTATTGGCCTCGGTTCGGGTATGTTTTGGTGGACGTATTTAGGTACTTCTCGGGTGTTAACTTGTTCATTTGGCAATCTAGAGTAAAATATAATAATATTTATATTTTTTGACTAAAAACAATATGTGGGACATCTACGCAAGTTTCTAACTATCAAACATATTTACAATTTGATGACAATAAACTGGGATCCAACTATACATGAGAAAATTAGAGATTGTCTATACTCTATTTATGAATTTATAACTACATGCTCCTGGTGTTTTGAGGTCGCTTTTCCTAAATTAAAAAAGAATATAAAAGGTAAATTAACTAAGAAAATTAAATTTTCTAGAGAACTTCAGATTGAATATAACGAGTACAAATCACTTATACATCAAAATAGTCCACTCGGTATTTTACAAAGAGATGTGTATAAGCAAAAGAAGAAAATTATTAATAACAAGATACAAATTGAAAAAATTAATTATTATGAAAATGTGATATCAGATGCTTGTAATAAAAGCAAAAAATTGTGGGAGCTAGCCAATTTGCTGAAATCTAAACCTTACACAAATGAAATAAAAACCGACGATGATGATAAAATCGTTAATAACATTGCGATTGCTAACGCATTTGGTAACTATTTTAATGACTCTATAGCAACTCTAACTGCAACCCTCAGCAAAATTGCTCACTTTCTCCATTTAATCAGAATTCAATGATTTTCACACCAACCACTTCTTTAGACATCATGAATGTTATACATAATCTCAAAGTTACGTCACCAGGACCAGATGAAATTCCAATCATTCTACTAAAAAAATGTTCGGATCTAATTTCACCACTACTGAGTTTCATATTTAATACGTCTGTTGCTCAAGGTAGATTTCCATCATCAATAAAATCAGCTCAAGTGGTCCCGTTTTATAAAAAGGGTAACAAAAAAAATGTGAAAAGCTACAGAGCAATATCCTTGCTAAGTTGCTATTCAAAATTTTTTGAGAAAACAATTTATAATCAGCTAATACTCTTTCTTGCCAATAACAATATCCTGTGTTCTGCGCAGCACGGTTTCAAGCCTGGTCTATCAACTGAAACTGCGTCAATCAGTCTTATTCAACATATTAATAGTGAACTTGACACCAACAAAAAGGTTGTAGGTCTCTTCTTTGATTTAACGCGTGCGTTTGACGTAATTAACATAAAATTTGTAATAAATAAATTAAATGCCATTGGCATACGTGGTGAAATTGGCAAGTGGATTGAATCATTTCTGGAAGATCGTTCATTTAGAGTAAAATATAGAGACAGTCTGTCCGAAGAATTCTTCACTGAATCGGGAACACCCCAAGGAAGTATATTGGGCCCATTGATATTCCTGATCTTCATAAATGATTTACCCTCGCATATAATGCAAGGCAAAGTATTTATGTATGCCGATGACACAACTATAGTCTTATCGGCAGATTCTAATGATGCTTTGCAAAACAATATGAATAAGTGTAATAAAGAGTTCCAGAATTGGTGCAGTCAAAACGGATTAGTAATTAACCATGATAAAACTGTACTTTGCGAATTTTCAAACATTTATAACAAAATTGTTGATCATGTTTACAACTCAGGTAACCACACTTTAGCTAACAGTAGTAGCACCAAATTTTTAGGTTTAAATATTGATAATCATTTAAGCTGGGATAATCATATTACATCAGTTTTAAACAAAATCAATAGCTATTATTACCTGATATTTAATCTAATTTAAATGATTAAAACTAAAAATATAATATCAGTGTACTATGGACTTATTTACTCGCAAATAAGTTATAACATCCAATGCTGGGGAATGTCTCGAGGGTCTAACAGGGTTTTCATAGCCCAGAAACGTGTCCTTAGGTTAATTTTTAAGATAGGTTTGCGGAATTCGTGCCGACCAGTATTCATTAACAATCGCATCTTGACTGTACCTTGTATTTATATATATAAACTTTTGTGTATGGTTCACAAACAATCGGAGACAATTAAAGATACTTCACAAGCATATTACACGCGAAATAGAAATTTGCTTCCGACACCAAGACATCGTCACACATTTTTTGAAAAATCACCTTATTATTCCGGTATACAACTGTACAATCATCTTCCTAACAACTACAAAATTTTGAACCAAAATAAATTTAAAAGTAATGTCAAATTGGTATTGATTGAGAGAGCATTCTACAGTGTTAGAGAATTTTTAGACTGCAACATAATGTAATAAATTTTACTGTATGTTCTATATGTTATTTTACAATATGTCTGTATTTTTATTATGTATTTATATTTATTTTTTTTTATATTATACATTATTTATATTTCTGACATGAGTATATACATATAAATGTATCTGTTCTCGAAAATAAATTCTATTCTATTCTCTATTCACATTTTATTCTCGCCACAGTCGGGGTGTTTTTGTCCTTATATTGACATTGTATTATTAAGTATTGATTGATATTTTTTTAATACTTTTTTACATACGAATGAGGGATATTATAAAATGCACTACACATAACAAAAAAGAATGCAATGACAACCAAATTGTTAGTAACTTTTTTACTACCAACAAAAAAGTGAACAGAGTATGGGCAGGTCGAATTTTCACTGTTGACATTGAGATATGCCGGTGGTCGATCTGTCACCAAGATCAGTGCCTACTCCACTAAACACAAATACTCTCCAACGTGATTTCATTTTACACGAGTCTAAATTGTTCTTATTATGAGGTATAACACTCTTATATGAACCACTCTTCATTATCATTATGTTTTGGTACATGCACCTTCAAAATGTGCGTCGTAAAAAAAAGCGACATTGCAAAATAGATGCAAGTAATACAATTATAAGAAAATACAAAATATTTAATTTACTTTTGGCTTTCTTTCTCATTGTCAGTGATTTAGAACTTCCGATGTATTCCAAAAATATTTTCTTTCCATTTTTGGCTGCATCAATTTCAGAATGTGTACATATAAACAATAAGATTCCTAATGGAAACATCAATTTACTAAAACTAATCTATTAATTACCTGTTAGGCAGCAAAGACATATCCACATTATTCCTAGTATATTGATCATCGTACCTACTGACTTGTTCGATTTCGCTATACGCCCTCTTTTTAACAGGAAAACTGGCCGTGGGCTGGGGCTTCTCCCTAACCACTTGCTCAGCGCGATAACTCTCCATGTTAGGCGACGGTTGCTGCTGCTGCTGCTGCTGTGCTTGCTGTTGCCTATACACGTCAAGGCTAGCCTGCTGAGATCTGAACGACTCGACGCTCTGCGCGGACTGCTGATTGTAAACATCCACACTTGCCGTCGGTTGGTTTAATTTATTAAAATCTTCTTGCACCGACGAAGCTCTGTACTTTTCAAGATTCGGAGACGGCTGCTGAGGTTGCGTTTGGTATTTGGCTGCATCTGTCGGCTGGAATGTACCGTCCACGTTTACAGACTGGTTCTGGTTGTACTGCTCGACAACCGGCAAGTTTTCCTGCGAGAACAAATCCAAACCCGGCGATTCCTGCGGCTGCACGCAAGACGAAGGCTGCTGTTGATTCATGTTCGGAGACGGTTGCGGAGCCGCGGCCGGACTAACGGGGTTAACACTTACAGGAGAAGCAATGTTACTTTTGTATTGGTCCGTAAGCGGTTTGCTCGTATCGTAATACGAAGGCGGATTGGGCGAGTGCTCCGGGTTGTACGGAGGGGTGGGATTCGAAGTGGAATAGCTGGGCGGCTGCGAATAGTACGGATTGTTGTAGGAGTACGCGGGACTCTGCGTCGTCTGCGGGGTGTAAACGTGCTCGGAGTACTGAGCGTATGGCGATTGCGGATTATCGCGGGGACTGCACGATTTATCGGGACTGCTCTTCGTGGAGACCGTGTCCTGGTAGAATCCCACGCGGATCTGTCCGTTGAACGGGTAGGACGTCACCTTGGGAGAGACGTCGGGAAGCGGGGAGCGCAGGCTGGGGGAGGCCCCCGACGGCGACTTGTGCAGCGGGGAAGGGTACGGGGCCGGGTAGGCGCCCAGCCTCTCGTCGATTCCCGCCCTCGGGGAGTCCATGTCCTGGGAGAAGGACGAACGCTCCGACATGCTGCTTCCGGTGCTGATTTTCCTCTGTCTGGGAGTCGGCTGGCCCTGCATTACCGGACTGTCCGGGTTGGGTGATGGCTCGGGAACGGACACTTTTTTGTCTGGAAAAATGATGGGATAATTAAATATTCGCCCGAGTATGATGACCCTAACCTAAGTATAAACACCAGTCGTTGCAACCGCTAACCTGATTTCAAAAGAAATTTGTTTGTGATTGGCGGGTGCGGTGTATTTGAGCGCATGGTTGGTGGGATTATGAACTAAATTTTCAATAACTATTACTGCTTGTATGATCTAAGAAAGCATTGAAACAAGCTATTACATTTATTTATGTGAAAAAAAAAAAGGCCAAAAACCTTCAGTGCACCCCTGAAATTGTAAATTTACATCATTATAAATCGTTTGCGGCAGTGGCTGGAGGAACATTTTGATGGTAGAGCCACTTAACCTACAATGTATGCCTTCTTTTTGAGGGAAAATTAACGACAATTAAAATTGAAAACCTTTACAGAACCATTAAATAAATCAAATAAAGACGAAAAGTATTTAGAATGATTTAAAAATCCTAGCTGAGCTTGAAATTAGTGGTAGAGCCATGGCTCTACATAACGAGCCGCCCCTGGTTTGCGGTAGTTACTTAAAAAAAAAATCAAGTTTTCCAGTGTGTCTTTCTCGTACTCCACACCCTTACCTAGTGCATTAGTTCCCCGTACAATTAGTAAACTAGCTCCTAGAAATGATTGCTCCCATTATTCCACAACGGCAATTGATAAACTAGCACGTTTCGTGCTGCGTGTTGCAATACACCCTTAATTTAAAACGTTTTACATTTTACCGTTTATTTTCACATTTACGTGAAGAAAATTACAACTTGCACATGTTTTACGAAAGATGTAAGGTTAGAAATTAAATAACGTAAATTTTCTACCTACGATTTGGACGCAACGAGCCTTAAAATGGATACCTTCCGGATCTCTCCGACCGCAATGATTAAACGCACGCCCGCAACGCAAACTCACTGCGATTTACAGCCCCGACGAAAACTCGAGCCTTTTTGTCATTTTAATTACAATTTGCACGTTCGGTCAACTTTGAGGTTAAATTGGTGTACGCACCGGCTGTTTCGGATTAATAGCGCCAAATGGAAACACAGGCGCCGGTGGCGAAACCCCGAATGAATTTTAGCTTTGTTCGAAACCGTGCGCCCCGCGACAAACCCGGTTTACACAATACAAGGGGCCGCACCGAATAGGGGACGGCTCCCCTCGCACGATCGTTTGTTCGCCGGTGTGCGAAGTGGGATGATTCGGGCGCCGACGAGCTGATGCGGAACGAGCGTTGTAAAATCGATTCTGCGAGGCGTTAACTTTGCAGATGTAACATGGGAAATGGCACTCTGAAATCGAGATTTCTGCTCTACGAATGCTCACGAATAATTAATGGGAAGAAAAAATGATGCCCTTAAATGTCCACAATTACATATTTTGTCTTTACTTGAAAAATAAAATTGTTTATACAATTGGCAATTGACATAAAAAATAAAAGCGAGATTTTTTATTTAAATTCATCGAAAAATTTCTTATGCAAGATGGCAACATTTTTATACTTTCAATTCGACAATGAAAAGATCTCGCAAAATCGAGAATAAAAATAGGGGGTTGCCATTTGTAAACAAAATGGATGACCTCATTACTCAAAAACAATTTTGATCTCATGGTCGAGCAGTGATTCTCAATCAACGTTTCAAAATTGTACAATTAATGCAATTAATATACTAATAGACTGCTATTCCCCCTCCATTTCCCATATGATCACTGCTCCAAAAGTTGTCCACGAGCTGGAGCCCTATATAAGTCCCGCCCCGGAGCCGAAAATGGAGCGTAATTTAAAAACCGGAAAGCAAAAAAAAAATATTTTTGATGTATTCATCAGCAATGTGGAGAATGCAAATGCGAGCATATTTCGGCGACTCGGGTCCACTTTCCTGCCCGTTCTTTACAAACAAAGCATCAACCCATAATTTGTGAAGTTCCGGATTTGATGGAAATCTAATACAGAATTTTAGGTTATAAGTCAAAAGTCAACTGACGTGTACATCGGCTGACGAGTATTATAACCGCGTTGGCATATATACGTGGACGTATTGCAGCCTTTCGCATAGCAATATTTTGACATAGTGTGAATATTTGACAATATAAATGTTTATATATTCAAAGGTGTGAATGAATTGCAGGGTATCACAATATCATAGAGTCATATGTCATAGACACAAAATGGCTACCAATTTAGTAACATACCGCAACCATTTAGGGTCCCGCCGAGCCACCGTTGCTTGGAGACACACATGAAGCGGCGCTAGCAGTCCATTAGTATATAGTCAAAGAATTAGATTAAAATGTTGGAGGAAAATTAAAAAAAATTATATTATTCAATAGAATGGCTAGGATATTCTTAATTAAAATCACCCCGATCACTGTCTAAAAACTTTCCCCGTACATCATCAGGTTACTTACGCTCTTCCGTTAACCCAGATATGCCTAAAGTTCTATATGTAGGTCGACTATTGTAAAGTTCAAATAAAAACAAATAACGCATCAGTTTATTATAAAGTGATACCAACAAAGTTATTTGTTTTTATTTGAACTATTCAAAATGTATCATAAAGTGAGAGCCTCCACAATTACTTATTTTAAAGTTCCTCTTAAAAATCTATCATTTTTTTATTCCAATAGGTACGTTCAATGATTATTCATTGAAGTTTGACAGGAAGAGAGAAATAACCTAAAAATTATATCTAGAATATCATCAGCGCCATCTATAATTTTTTTATTCCAATAACTTTCAGTGATTATTCATCGACAGGAAGAGAGAAATAACCTAAAAATTATATCTATAGTTTGTTCATTTCCAAGAGGCAGTAAGTGTAAACAACACCGGTTGCCTACTAGCCACGTGATCACTTTATTAGACGCATACGGTTGGTTGTTCAGTGATGCGAATTCTCGACCATTTTTTAAGTGGGTGCTATAAACGTGCGACCTTGTGCAATTTCACCGTATACATTTCCTGCCTCTTGGATGTGAATAGACTTTAGAATATCATCAGCGCCATCTATAATTTTTTTATTCCAATAACTTTCAGTGATTATTCATCGACATTTGACAGGAAGAGAGAAACAACCCGTCTGTATTTTTAAATCTTAATCACTTGATTTAGCGAAACATATCATTTTCATTTACATTCCTTTAATTTAAATCTTGGGCAAATGTGGGTTAACCCTCGTGCTGCGGCATTAGGAAAACAATCGCGTGCCTGTGGTGCTGCGTTAGATTGGCCTGGAGTGTAAATATACGTCAACAGCAACGGCATCTAGCAGAATTGGAAAACGTATACATACGTTTATAGAAAATTAAAAGATTAAAAAGTCACTTTTCACGAAAAATAAAGAAATACGTTGACTTATTGTGTAATTTAGTTATTAATTTTTTTATATAAAAATGCAAAGGTATAAATGCACAAAAAATAAGTTCACTGATATTTTGCCCTAAAAACGAGAACTAGAAAAATAGAAATATTTCATAAACAAAAAACACAGCGACATTTTGCAATGGTATGTGGCCTTATTATGTGGAACGAGATACTGAGAAAAGAGGGAGCCACGATACCCACTTTGTTTCGCAAAACGATTTCACGACTTTTCTGAGCTAGTTAAATCCTCGTACATGTAAAAATTCTTACAGAATGAATTTGGCAAAATGCATACGTATATACAGGGTGTCCCAGAAGTCGACGTCAAGCCGAAATCTTTAAACAGACTAAGTCATGAGAGAACTCAGAAAAATATTTAAAAAAATCCAAATAATGTATTTAAAAAATTATGGCCATTTGAAAAAAAAAACAAAAAATCTACAGCCTGTGACGGTCTTTTCACTCACAAATATCATCTTTTTTTAATAATTTTTTTTGTTATGTAATCTCGAACACTTCGTCTTTAAACTCTAGCCCACAATGTATGGTCAACTGCTCCAGCTAAGAAGTAAATGTAATTTATTGCCCATCCAAAGATTCAAAATTAATACTTTGTCCAGTTTCAACTGACCATGCTGGAAAAAAAATGTACTACGCAAGTTTGGCAAGTAACTTTAAAAGTTGGCACAGTTAATAAGGATTCCAAAATGGTACAACACTTGCTAATTTATTTTTTAAATTGCGGTATTTTTTTTTATTTTTTCAGTAATCAAAGACCGTCACAGGCTGTAGATTTTGTTTTTTTTTTAAATGGCCATAATTTTTTAAATCCATTATTTGGATTTTTTTTTATATTTTTCTGATAACTCTCATGACTTGGTCTGTTAAAAGATTTCGGCTTGACGTCGACTTCTGGGACACCCTGTATACATACAGGCACGCAGAAGCGGATCGTAAATATGCGTCTGTAGGAGCGAAAGGTTTAAGTACAATGCATCTCACATGTGTCGTGACATTCTTCAGATTGTTAAATATAAAATTCAATGCACTTACTAATTACGTCTTCTTTCTTAGGTTCAGCTTCCGGCTTCTCCTCCTTGCTATCCGCCTTCTTAACCGCCGGCTGAACCTTCGGCGCTCCGAACGCTTTGAACCAGGCACTTAGGTTGGGTGTGGCTTTGCCGGCACTATCGTCCAATTTCGGGGGATCGACGGCGGGCTCGTCCTTGGCGGCCGACTCCTTCTTAACCTCGCTTTCATCCTTCACTTTGGTCTCCTCCGCCGCCTCTCCGGCCTCCTGCTCCTCCTTCTTGGGCTCGTCGTCGTCGACGAACTTGTGCTTCCCGAAGCTGTCCAAGACCGAGCCCAGACTGAGCTTGGGGGCGCTCTCGTCCGTCTTCACGATTAAGGAGTTCTTGGTGTCCTTGATCTTCGAGAGGGGTCCCAGGGGGAAGAGTTCGTCGGTCTTCGCGGCGCTGGGGACGTTCGATATCAGGTTTCCTTTACTCTTTCCTGGCTGCAGTCGGTCTATCGTTCTTTGTACTTCGCGCCGCCTGAACTGCTTGTTCGGGTCCTTCGGGAAGGGCCTTTTTCTAACCTCTTTGACGCCGTCTTTCCTGGGCATCACCGGCTTCTCAATTTTTTTCTTATCTGTAAAATTAATTAATAATAATTAATGTTGATTATAACCACAATGGAAATATAATCATTCAAATTAATTTACATTATGCAATACAGAATTCTACCTTCAGGAAATTCTAAAACTCCACGAAAATATTTAGTTAGCAATGGTTATGTACCGTGAGATCAAATGTCAAAAATAGTAGCACATTGTCTGAAAATCCTTATAATCATTCAAGTATTCTCCAGTGCAGTGGTGCACATTTTGACATCATGTGGTTTTTTGAGGTTACTTGTCTTAAAAATCGACAAAATCGGCAAATACAAACAAAACCATTTTTATGTTCGACTGTAAGCTCGCTCAGACTCTACATTTTTAGGCTCCATAAAGTCCTAAATTATGTACTTGTTACATAAATAGCTATTAAAACAAGTAACCTCAAAAAATCACAAGATGTCAAAATGAACAAAATGCATTGCACTGGAGAATTCCAGCCAACATAATATTATTTGAATTAGAGAGAGAGAACATCTTTATTCAGACAAAACATTGAATATTTACAAATATTAAAAAGAGAAACATTTAAGTGTGGGTGTTAGTATGTCCGTTTGGGCCATCGACCATCGGTCTTTCTGCCCTGTCTTGAATCTAATTTATGAAAAATAAAAAATATTTGAATTATTATCCCTATTTTCAGAAAATGTGCTGCCAACTATTTTCGACTTGTCAAAAGGAATTATTCGGCAATTTTTTTTTAGCTGATAGTTGACATTAAAGGCGAAATTTAAATATTCAATCTGTGTTTGAATTGGATGCTAAAACTTGCCGTTAATTAAAAATATAGAATCTAAAAAATATTTACCTTGGTCACTTTTGGTGTTTAAGTTATCAAAATCATCGATTGCGCAAAAATGCGACGGCGAATTACTGTCCGAGCTGAACTCGGCGAACTTTGGTGTATCGTCCAGCCACTTGTTTATATCTTTAAGCGTTTGTTCGGTGGCTAACTTTAAGGCCTCGATGGCGGCGTTCTTGTTTCCGGCGTTATTCTTCGACGAGTTGTTGCCGCCCTTTTTATTCGCGTTGCCCTTGTTGTTCTCGGACTGCACGCTGTCCATGGTGCTGTTGTCGTCCTCGTAATCGTCCTTCTTGCCCTTCCTCTTAACGTCCTTGTCCTTGCTTTGTTTGTCCGGTTTGGCGCCCACGTCCAGGTTCTCTTTGGTCTTCTCGCCTTCAAAGTCGTACACCTTCAGGTCCCGTTCCTTGAGCTTGGTGAGATCGCTTTTCGCCTTCAATTTTTCGATCGTTTCCCTCAGCTTGTTGTGTTTGTCCTTGTGTTTGGGCGGGGAGGGGGAACGCTCTTTCTCGGGTTTTTCGTCTTTGAAGATTTCTTTCCATTTATCGTTCTTTTGCTTATGTTTACCTGTAAAGGTATTTTTATTAGATCATTGCTTTGGTATGAATACATGCTTAATAAATAAGGGTCATTATGTGACATTGATTTCAAGAATTAATTTAACGACAAAAATGAATTCTAAATTTATATAAAATTGATTATACTTAATACAGTTCTGTGTTTATTGTATTTTTTTGGCATCCCTAAGAACGACACCCTTGTGCTAAACCTAAGAACATTATAGGGTTGAATAATTTACATTATACAACCACTAAAACGGAGATATTCTGGCATTAGCTCTAATAAACTTAAAATTATGACATAACCTCAAATCGTCAAAGAAAACAAATCTTTTCATGTTATATCATTGACACATAACGTGAGATAAGAAAGTCGAAAATAGTTGGCAGCAGTTTTCCGAAAATTCCCATAAAAATTCAGGTAACAATATATTCGCTGCCTTGAATTCTCTGGTGCAATGCACGCGCGTTTTGACATCTTGTGGTTTTTTGAGGTTATTTGTCTTAAAAATAGACCAAATCAGCAGATATAAACACGATGGCTCACATTCATACTGGACATTTAGAATAGCATAGCTTTCAACTAAATGATGAAAAACTGCGAGAATAATACGACAATGTGTCATTTATTTGGGCGGGAAATTGAAAAAATTTAAAATAAATACAACGAAAATTCAACAACACATTCAAAATTTTAAATCAGCTGCATACATAGATTTTCTCATAATTCCTTCGATTTTCGTTCTATTTATTTCGAATGTTTACTTCCCGCTCAAATAAATGACACGTTGTCATATTATTCTCGCATTTATCCATCTCCGACTCTAAATGAGATGTGTAAGTACGGGCTAAAACTATTTTTCAAACAAGTAACCTCAAAAAACCATAAGATGTCAAAATAAACAAAATGCACTGCACTGGAGAATTCCAGACAGCCAATATGATGATGATGATGATGGATTGTGGAGGGCAACCAAATGGTCGCAGCACTTGGACCATTGTGCCACCTCCTGAGCCCTACTCCTCAAGCCAACCTAAACTTCTTGTGAAGTCTAGTAGTTGGCCGTGTGGAGAGTTGCCCAGTTGTGACCAATTTGACAGCCAAATAATATTGCTTGAATGCTTATAGGGATTTACAGAAAATGTGCTGCCAACTATTTTCGACTTTTTGACCTCACTATACATTCAATTTCTACCAAAAATTGGTGACTGATGCACATGATGTAATCATGTAATGTTTAAACAAATAAATAACAAGATTGTAATGAGTGATCTAGAAAGCATAATAAACATAATTATGGAGTAAATACCTTTACTATCCGCTTGTTCTTCATCACTAGTATAATAAGTTTTCTTACTATTCTTCTTGGGGGAAAACTCGAAACGGTTTTCTGGACTTGAAGGAGGCCACGACGGCGGCGGACTGTTGCTCCACCTGTCCTTGCTCGGGCTTCTACTGAAACTCCGGCTCCTCTCGGGACTCGGACTCGCCTTCTTCGGTTTCCTGCCCGGCTTCTTGGGCGCCTTCTTCTCCTCCACCGGCACCTTGTGCTGCTTCTTACCATCGACCTTCTTACTTTTCTCCTCGACTTTTTTCCCCTTCTTCTCCACGTCCTCCTTTTTCACCTTCTTAAGAACCTCCACCGCTTCCTTCTGCTTCTTGCTATTCCTTTGCAGGGCCTCCTTATCGACGGCGAGCTTCTTGACCTTCGCCAACTCACGTTCTTTCTCTTTGATAACCTCGGCCGGTTCGGGCAGAACCTTCTGCCTCTTGGGTTTGATCTCGACTTCCTCCGAAGGCTCCCTCCTTTTCTTGTTGTTCTTGACGTTCTCTTTCTCCTTCTCCTTCTTGTTCACCTTCCCTTTGTCCTTTTTTCCTTTGACCGGCTCCTCCTTCCTCAGGGCGCGTTTCGTCGACTTGACCTCCTCCTCGCTCTCGTAGGGGCTTTCCTCTTCCGGCTCGGGGGACGGCGAGCGTTCCTTCTTTTTGTCCGTTTGCGCCGCCAGGGTGGGTTTCCTTCGCGATTGGTTCGGTATCACAGATTCATTCTTTTTCTTTTTGCTCAGTTTCTCCTTGTCGGAGTCGGGGTACTCCACGGCGATTTCTTCGTCGGAAGAGGTGATTTGGTCCAGGTACCTCTCCACCGCTCGGTTGAACACCTCCAGGAGGTTATCCACCATTTCTGAATATTCTGAAAGACAATATTAAGGCGAGTTAGTCAGTGACGGTTCGCGGAAATGTTTCTGGTACGGCCGAGGAACAAGAGTTGATAATACATATAGGTAGGGTCAGTTGCAGAGACGGCTGGCTGCCTGACCGCACCTATCTATATGACCACCTCTTGTTCCTCGGCCGTACCAGAAAAAACCCCGCGAACCGTCACTGGAGTTGGACTTATGGCTGCACTTTTTTGTGATATTTTTTTGCCATAAATTTTATACACACAGAGCAGAGAATGTGCGAAGACTGCAGCGTTTTTCTGTACCAGATGAATCTGGAATTCGGGTTATAAAAATAATAACTACAATATTTTATTGTTGTTATAAACAACTGCAATTGTTTTACTTTCATCTCTTTCATGGCTAACTATTTTTTTATTCATAATAAAACTTAAAAATGACTGTAACTCACTTATTTTTAGAAATAACCATGTCATATGTGATATTGGATTAAAGAGAAAAAAATAGTCTTTCGAATGAGGCCATAGCCAACTATGGTTTCCATTGAAAAAAATGTAAGTTTGCGTCATATCTCGGAAAATAATGGCGTTAAAAATGTTCTGAATTTATTTTGTTAAGCTGCGTAAAATTATCTACAACTTTGCCCTTTACAGTTTTTTTCTATCTGTCATAATAACCGAGATATATTTATTTAAAAAAATTGACAGCCTACATTTTTCAAAATATCTAGTTACCCTTCACTTTTTTAAAAACTAAAAGAAAAGTATTATCTTATACAGGGTGTATTTGAAATAACGAACAGGCTCGTAACCACAAAGAGATTATATTATTTTTAAACAATATTCACAATTATTTTGTTTGTAACTGTAACAAAAAGCCCGCAATTAATTATTAAAGTTAATGAGTGAAAATGCGCAACATGTTTGGGGGCAGTGGTAATGTGACCTAATTTTTAAACGGCATCGGCTTTAGATATCGAATTACAAGAAGCGCGTAGGAAATATCTGAGTGCTCTTTAAGCGCCGATGAACTTGAGGACTGTTTATCTTTTACAAAAAAAAAAACGTTGCGATAACACATCAAATTTCGGAGGCAAGAAATCGTATCTCGCGTTTTAAATAAACAAACACACATTAAATGAGAAAAGCATCGGTCCTCAAAATGTTTAAAATACCTCGAAAAATTAGGAAAATTAAAAAAAAAAATTTCAAATAAATTTTGACGGAAATGGGTTCACAAATATTTTGTGTATGTGACCTTAAATGCCTGTTCGTTACTTCAAATACACCCTGTATGTAGGAAGGCAATATTAAATTATATCTGGAATAGCGTCAGCGCCATCTATAATTTTTTTATACAATTAAGTGTGTTCAGTGATTATTCGTTGACAATTGACAGAAAAACGAAATCTAATCTTGCCGTGTTTTTGATTTAGAGAAACATATCATTTACTTTCCATTATTTTAAGTCTCGGGCAAATGTGGGTTAAGCTAATTAAAAAAAAAAAAAAAAAAAAATTAAACCAAGCACCTACCATTATCAACACCGTTGTAAAGGCGGCAATTATTAACTATCAGTTGGAAATCAGTCTTAAACTTGGAGAACGTTTTGTAGTGTCCGGACTCCAGACGCTCCTCCATTCTCTGCAGGTCCATGGGTTTACGTATAATCGTATAATAATTCGGGGCGTATTCCTCCTCGACGGGCTCGATAAACGGCCAGGCGTCGTCGTGGTTCTTAACATGATCGAGGATCTTGTGCAAACCGGTCTGCAGATCCTCCTCGGTTTGGCTGAAACTGCAATTCGTTCGTAATTAATACACCTTGTAAATACACATACTGTTAAAGGTAGAAACTGCCAAAGTGGCGGAATCTATTGACAGAATGCTGTACTATTCCGCCACCTTTAATGGTGTTTGGAATACTTATATTCCAATAGTAATCTCCGTTTCCCCATCAGCAACTAAATACACTGATGAGACCTGAAACGTCGAAACCGGTCTGTAGGTGTTGTGATGGGGAAACTATATTTAATGTATACATACTGTTATTTTATACATGTAATTTATGTAGCAAAGTTATTTTTACATTATAGACTACAATATCTCTAGATACATTTCTTATTAGTGTCAGATATTCAGGCAATGAAAACGTCCTGGTTTACCGTACTACAAATGTGTTGTTAATTATTCAAACAAAATTTATTTAAAAATCAACGAAACTTTCAAAACTCATACAACCTCAGTACGGTAAATGGTAGTCTCAAAATGGAAGCATTTACACGAATACAAGATGATTTCCCTATTTACGAAGTTATAAATTTAATTATATGGATATTATTTGTAATCAGAGGCATGTTCACACTTTTGATCCAGTTATGTATGGAGAACCTTCTGCATTATTATTTGTTCACAAATAATATCATTCGAACCTTCACCACATCACTATTGTTAATACTGTGATTTTCAGGCTTCACGCGCGATTGACCTTGGGTGTCGATACACCTTATGCGGCCCTTACACGGTCATTAATAATGACATTACCAGAAATGACAGTAAATGATGTGCCGAGATCAGAAAATCCAGATTCGCATCATTCGCCCCCCGTCATTCCAACTTTGTCGACGTTACACGATCATTATTAATGTCATTCTGATAAAGTAATGTCAGTATTAATGAACGTGTAAGGGCCGCTTTAAACCCAAAATTCATTCATTCAGGCTTTATGGTAAAATATTTACAGTCAAAAAAAATTTGTAGGTTATCCAAAAATTTGTTTAGCATAAGAAATTTAAAATCACTAAATAAAACACTTACTATGTTTTTTACCACAATTTATTGTGGTATAATGAATTACCACGCAGTAACGGTCACAACCATCACCATGATCATAAGAAATTTATTTACCTCACATCAATTACCCATCATGCATTAGGACCTATCAGATAAAACTACAGTGTGTCGTGTTTTTTATTTAGACATAACATCACTTACCCATCATGCATTAGGACCTATTAGATAAAACTACAGTGTGTCGTGTTGAATTAGTGCGTGTGTCACTTACCAAGCGGTGGGAGGGGATAAGTCGCGGAGGTGGGGGGACACGGGGAATCCATGGAGCATGCACGTAAAATAAAGCCAGAACTATTTCAACAGAATTTATTTTGAAATAGTACATGTAGAAATTGGAACCGACAGAGAAGCGCATCGTTATGGAAATTTAAAAAAAGAAGGGGATCATAGCTTGATTAGACCGATCTCCCTTCGTACTCATTAAAAAATGTGCCAGATAAAATTTTCACTTACACTTGAGACGTCTTGAGTTTCTTCCTATTCGGATTCGATACGGGCTGGATGAGGATCTGGCCGGTCGCGGATGCTAAGGAGTTGTTCGTCTGGCGGCCCACCGGCTTCACTTCCGCCTCCGATTTGTTCTGCCGCTCCTTGTCCTGAGCGTTGGAGATATTCCTGCTCGAGGATCTGCTTCCACCAACATTGTCTAAAAATAAACGTGGAGTATTAGAAGTTTCGGCATATCTTGCTGATGTACTTTAAGATCACGGTGTTCAGATGTGACGAGTGACTATGAGAAGTCATATTAAAGAGAGAACAAAACTGGAGGCGGGCTCGGAAACATCACGTATCTACCCTTTCCATTTTTTGCTATATACAAAGGTGAGAACTATAATCACGCCCCCTTGAAAATATTATCGTTATCAGCATCCACCTGATTGGAGAGAAGGGGATGAGCGCTACTCGTGAGGAATGTGTTGAACTAAATTTCGTCGCGCGCATACAACTTTTAAGCAATTTTAAGAAATCTAACTTCTTATTGAAGTTGAGTAATTGGCAATCAATAATGATGAGTTCTAGTATGGTCACTTTAAATTAAGTTATCTATGCATCAAACTCAAAATAAGTTACTATAAAACAATTTTACGCTAATTAATGACAAAAAAATAAGAATTTGTTTTTTTTTACAATAACACATAGTTCAAGACATAAACAATTTAATTTTATTTATAATTTTTGGTTCCTTAACTGTTTACAAGATCAACTTTAGGAGAACAATATGAAGTTTCAAGAAGCGTACGAATTCCCTGCCCTTAAGTTCTTTTGAGGAATTAGAATGTACAAACAAACAATATTTTGTCATGAATCAACAAATTACGGAAAAAAAAGGCCAAAATTGAAGAGCATAAATCCTGAGCTTGCAATGATTAACAGTTTGCAGTGCTTTTGTGAAACCTACTTTGACATAATTCAAGCGTTAAAAAATTAAACAAAAAAAAAACCTGCATATTTTTGGCAGACAACCAAAAACTCAAAGGTTTGGAGGGGCTAGGAATTAGAATTTAAAATTATAGGCTAACAACATACTTTAATCATTGCTATCAAAAATACAACATGCCAATCCGAGGACATAAAACACCCCGACTGTTTTTTGTCGTTGGATTGGCATGTTGAATTTTTGACAGCGATGATTAACCTCTTGAGTGGTTATGACGGACATATACGTCATAGAGAAAACTAGCCTTTTGTGGGTATGACGGACATATATGCTTCCATTTCAGATTGCGTGTAATTCTTTGGGGAATCCGAATATGATCGCTGTGTTATAGGTGTACTAACATTTGTACACACATCTTCCGCTAGAGCACTTCGTTGATGATACCGCGCTGTGTGTACAAATTGTTGTTGTAGTATTGGTGGACATAATTTTAATTAATTTAATTTAGATACTTTAGAAATGGCCTTCACAGGGTTGGCTGAGGAAGTAGATGATTTGAGTGGCGAGGGTGAATCATTCAGTGGTTCTGATGAAGAAGAAACCGATAATGATAATGGCAGTTTTGAAGATGAAACATCCGCTGGTGAAGAAGATTCAGATTCTGAAATCGGGGGCGGCGTTTATTTAGCTGAAAATTACTTACACTTTTATGCAAGTGCTAGGAATCGTGTTAAAAAATATTACATGAAAATATTTTGGATATTACAGTTCTCAACTGCTACCAACTTTGTAGAAAACTCGGGGGCAGAAAACGTAGAATAAATTTTCAAATTGAACTGGGCGAAACTTTGATAGAAAAATACGCTGAACCACGAAGTATAACATCTAGACGATCTCATACTCCTGAACCTTCAAGACCTGTAAAGCATTTTCCTCCAACAAAAAAGGAAAAACCAACTAAACGATGTGTCATATGTTTTAGAAACAAAAAAATTAGGAAAAAATCACGTTATTGATGCGTGGGATGCAAGACAGGACTTTGTCCGGCTCCTTGTTTCCAAATTTTTCATACAAAGGCGTAAATTATATGCAACAAAATGTATGTTCTGACAATAAAAACTCCTAATGATGAATAAAACCTTGTTTCGTATTTCTTATTCCACTAATGGCAGATTTGTTGCGAAATTTTACTTTATAATGGGCAATACGCATATGTCCGCTAGCAACCAAATCAACGCGCCACCCAGTGGTGCACTTTCGTTTGACTCGGGCGCCTCTCAAGAGGTTAAAGTATGTTAACCTATAATTTCAATAAAACATTGTTAAACTACATTTTTATATAACGTGAGTCCCAAAACTCTTGGAATCCACTCCTGCCATGAATTTGAAGAGGCAGGTCATTTCTTAATTCACACACATAAAATGATCAAATTAAACTAATTATCAAATGCGACATAACCTCAAGACCACTCCAAATAATTCAAGGTTATGAATTTACATTAACAACAACTGACAGCTACCTAAAAATGACATTTGATAATTTGTTTAATTTTATGTGTGCGAATTAAGAAATGACCTGCCTCTTCAAATTCATGACAGGAGTGGATTCCAAGAGTTTTGGGACTCACTTTATTATAAAATACAACATTGCAACGACGTAACCAAATTGTTAGTAACTTTTTTACTACCAACAAAAATGTCACGCCAACAAAACCCACTGCGGCGAGAATAAAATGTGAACGGAGCATATTTACCTGCATCTTTCTGCGGTTTAGCTTTTGACTTCCTATCCTTAGATTTTGCGCCGGCCATTTCATACCGACCCACCGAATCGCCGTCTTCGCCCCCCGATTCCTCGACCTTTTCCTCCGTATCTAAACTCCTGGTGTTTATACGGTTCTCGACAAGGCTTCGCCTTTCCTCTCTCGGTCTTTCCTTTGCCTGCACCGTCTGATTCACATCAGACTCTTCGACCTACAAACGTTAATGATATTTTAGAAACAATTCAAGAACCGATCATCCCAGTTTATAAAATAAAATGCGTTTGTCCAACAAAGCGATTTTAGATATGAAAAATTTCTATTTGCCAACGGCAAAGTGTTCACTCACATTGCTAACTGAAATTTAAAAAATTGTGATGTGGCGATTATGTTACTTTCTCCGACTTTATGGTATCATAGCCATTTATATTTACATTTTCATGGTTTATTTTCAATTAAAATTATATTTTAAATGTATATCGAGCGGATGAAACTGACGTTTAAAACGTCAAAATTATGAAAGATGGAAAAATTATACTTCAAATTCAAAAACTCAGTTTACTCAAAAACTAAAGGGATTTTGAAAAAAACGTATTCTTTATAAGTTGTTCATTTCGGCATTCTCTACAATTATTATTCACATAAATTTGCTGTAACTTTTATCGTTTCATAATTATAAACCAAAAATTAAAAAAAAAAAATTTTTTTTTCTCGAATAGCAATGATTTTATGAAAAATATTTTCAAGCAAAAGATGTTCATTTCTTTGTTGTCTTCGATGTTTGTTTAAATGTTTTTGTGATATTTTTCATATTTAAGAAAATATTGGCAAAAAACAAAAACACAGTTAAGGTAAACACCCACTTCCGGTGTACGAAATTTTACCAAAAGCTTTTCTGTTCTTCGGATTATCAAATAAGACGTATGTTTAAAGTTTCATATCAATTGCTCTATTAGTTTTTGAGATACAGCGCACACAGGCAGACACACACGCACACAGTAGGACACACACACACAATTTTTTTTTTCCAGAAATTGTTGAAATGGCATCTAAAGACCCCAAAACGGATATTTCTGTAAAAAAAAATTTTGAAAAAAAAATCACGATCACAATACTTTCTCGTACTTCGTAACGGACTTTTAAGTCAGGATGCCTTTGAAAATCGTTTGTCGATATGTAATGTCGGAATTAGTAATATTAGGTTAGAAATGCATGCAATATGAGTCAAAATGAAATGCCTGAAAATTGCCCACTCACACTGCTAAACTAACGAGTGGACAATTTTCAAAAAATCATGCCTGAATTAGTTTTTTCGCCTGCCATAAAAATCGTGCCGAAACTACGATTTAGCGTATCTAGGGCCGAAAAAATAATACGCGTAATCTAGACAACCTTCCGCGGAATATGAGTAGGCTTTGCAAAAATATGACAGTGACAGTTCAATGGTGCGCGATATAAAATTTCCTGAAACACTGTTTTTACTTAGGCAGGCGAAAAAATATCGAGTGTAACTCATGCCGAAATGCTTTAGCAACACGAGCGAGCAAAGTTGCTAAAGCCTATTTTCGGCCCTTGATACACTATATACTATTGAACTCTAGAAACATGTATAAACATCTGTGCAAAATGTAAAAAAAATTAAAGATGGTCCAGCACAACCTTTTTTAAAATAGCATGGAATGACCCTATATTTATTACCACGTTTGTGAAGTACCTTCAGGATTTTTATGATCTCCGGAACCTAAAAAAAAAAGAGTGGTATATTTCACATTACCGTAACTGTCGGCTTATCGGCTTTCTCCTCCTCCTTAATCCTCAAGCGGTTCGAGGTTCGGCGAGGCAGTCTCTCGAGGAGCCTCTTCCTGGCGAGGCTCTCCTTCTCCTTGAAAAGCCTCGGGAGTTCCGGTATGAAATTCTCATTTAGCGTGCCGAACAGGGCGCGCTCGTGCTTCGAGCCGGAATTCTCGAACTTCCTGACGAGCTGCGTCCAGTCGTTCAGCGTGAAACAGATCACTTGCCAGACGGAACTCTTGCTCTCCGGCTTGTCCTCTCTGTACAGCCGGGTCCCGTAAAAGTACCAGTACGCCGAACGGTTGACGTCATATCCCAGGGGCTCGACGCGCAAACTGTCCGCCTCCAAGTTCTTGAGCTTGTCCAAGACGTCGCCGGCCTCGAGCCGAAAGTCGCAGAGGGCGTGCAGTATGTCGACCTTCACCCTGAGCGGGAGCAGCTGGAAGTCCTCGTCGGTGTTAAAGGGGTTGACGAGGTCGTGTTCCTGGCATTTCTTGCGGAACAGCCGCCTCAAGAACATCTGATAATTAAATATCGAAATTTCATTTTTGGGCAGGCAGCCCTTCAGGAGGAGCACGATGAGCTCTTGCAGCCAGGAGGATTCTTCCGTGCCGTCGGTCAGCAGCGCTTCCTCTAGGTCCTAAGGAAGTTCGGGGTTAGTGGTTATTTACCAAGATGTTTGGTGTTTGATAAAAAACGTCCAACGCCATAACTCTGTTATTTATCGACCGATTTGAATGAACTAAAAAATAAAGTCAATGGTGGTTTGAATACTAACAAATGACATCAACATTGATTTTTTTCAATAATAACTTCATTGTCAAATGATGGCCAACTTAAAATTTTTAAATGGCAGCATATGTTTGAATTTTTTTACATTCGACATTATTTTTCTGAATCCAATAATGACCAATATGTTGTTTTTCGTTTAATATTTTGGTCGAAAAAAATTAAAATAAATCTTCCATTCAAAATTATATTTTTCAAAAATTATAATTAGCGTGCCTTGGAAAAAAATGACAAATGTCATTTGTTCTAAGGTTATGTCGAACATGAATAATAAGGACCCTATAAATAAGTACCTATGTTACAACTCAATGTAGAATAAAATAAATAAGTAGTGCAGGTATTAATTCACTTGCGATTTAGATGTTCTGTGATTATTGTAAACTCTGCAAGTCCACGAAATTATCGATCCACTGTCTTCGACCCCATATCGTCTCAAATTTCCTTCTTACCTTCTAAATTTAGGTTCTGGTATTCGCCGCTCTGGAAACCGTAGATGATAAATTCGTGCCGCAGCTCTTCGATTTCTATTACATAGAAAATAAATTTGTAACATGTCTGTTAATTCGGTATTGTTCATGATTTTGTCTGAAACGCACACTAATAACAACTGGTTGACATTACTTATACAATAAATGACATTTGTCGATTCAAATTTTTTTCAAGGCACACTACATTTGTTACCAAAAAAAATCATGTGAACAAGATTTATTATTATTTTTTTCTGGCATAAATATTAACTTTAAACCAACATAATAGGCATAATTGGATTCAGAAAAATAATGTCTATTATTATAAAACTAGAAAAGTATATGCAGCCATTTAAAAATTAAAAGTTGACTATCATTTGGCAATGAAGTTGATTTTGAAAAAATATACAATTACCGTCATATTATAGTATTTAAACAGCCATTGACTTTATTTTTTAGTTCATTCAAGTCGGTCAATAAATAACAGAGTTATGGCGTTGGGCGTTTTTTATCGAACACACAGTATACGCAACATAGGAAATTCATTCTGTTCGCTATTATTTTGCGGCTACTAAAAAACATTATAAGCAACCGTAGCTTACAGATACTACAGAATTAAGAGATGAGAGAATTGTTCTAGATTTTAATAAATAATATACAGTGAGATCAGAAAGTTGAAAATAGTTGAAAATCCCTATAATAAATAAGTAATTGTGGAGGCTTTCACTTCGTGATACATTTTGAATAATTCAAATAAAACGAATAACTTTTTTAGTATCACTTTATTAATAAATAAAGTGATACTAAAAAAGTTTTAAAATCACTTTATTAATAAATAGTAAAAAAGTCGAAGAAAAATCCTCGTATCAGGGAATCCGACCAAAAAGGGTGGTTAATAAATCATCTATTTATCATAAAACCGAGCTTTCGCCAATGTTTATTAGCTTCTTCAGGGATAACGATGGAAGATGTGAAAAACTAAACCGTTGAACATACGGGATTAATAAAATGGCTCGATGCAATAATAGTTAAACATATTAAAACTTGTTAAAAACGCTGATGTCACAAGATTAAAATTTACAAACTTTACAAACACACATCGCCGGACATGTTGGTTCGAGGCAATGACTAACAGTTAGTCATTGCCTCGAACTAACAAATACGGCCGTTACTTCCCTCCAGCATTTATTAATAAAGTGATACTAAAAAAGTTATTCGTTTTATTTGAATTAATCCCTATAATAATTTAAGTAATCTGATATTGGCTGTCTGAATTATTTCAGTGCATTTTATTTATTTTGACGTCTTGTCATTTTTGTTGTTATTTGTTTTAAAAACTATCTTTAAAACAAGTAATCTCAAAAAACCACAAAACATCAAAATAGACAAAATTCTTATGTACTGCACTGATCCAGGCAGCCAACATAATATGACGTGAATTTCTATCCGTATTTTTAAAAAATTTCGACTTTCTGATCTCACTGTATAGTACATAATATAAAACTCAAAGGAGAACAAGTAGAACAAGTGGATAGGTACAAATACCTAAGAACTATAATAACAAAGAACTGTAAAATAGATGACGAGATTAACAATATGATGTTACGAACCAATCGCACACTTACACGGTAAAATTCTTGAGTGCGATTTTCATAACAAATTAAATTTCGTGAGTACTGCGTGTGCTGCAAGAGTTGTTCGGCAACCTATTGGGATTTCTGTCACTCAAGATGTCAAAAAAGTCTAATTTATGAGTAGAGTATAGCAACAAAATTCCGTTATTATTATCATCTAACCACTAAAAATAATAAAAAGTGAGATTATAAAGCAATTAAAGCAAGAGTTAATAAGATATTAAGTTACGTGTAGAGATAGGTCATTTAATTATACAGATATATAGTTTTAAAATGTTTTTATCTTCTGCAGTTATAAGTGAGATAAGGAAGTGTTTATGATGTTATTGTTTAAAATTCTTTAAATTGCAGTTTAAATAGCTTGTTTATGCTAAATAAATTTTCTCTTATTATTTTTACCACTGGTACTATTGGTTAAAATTCTTACGTATTGCTATTTTATGATAAATTCATGTATCGAACCACGTACACCTGAAATTGTTAATTATAGCCATTCCTTTGTAAATTATCATTATCAGAATGTTCACTTAAGACTTCATTACATTATGCTAGATTACTCGCTACTAACGCACTCATTTTTCCAATGACCGATGCCATAGATGAAACTAGAATACAAGCTGAGCTAGTGAGTTGATATCAATTAATGAGCAGCTTATGGAATAATACCGCTATTAACACATTGAGCATCAAAAAATCTGGTCTCAAAAACCCAAATTTTTTTTTTGTCTTTTGACACGTTTATGTCTGACATATATTCACGAAATTTCGGTGACATCTATACGATACGACAGCACAAAATAAAATAGTTTGCAGTGTGGTACTCTATGTATACCACGATACCCCAGGAACAAAACACGCGTGGCACACGCACTATACCACGCGGTGCTTAATGTGTTAAACTAGCTTACAGCAACAATAGTGATAGATAGTTCCACCTATTCCACATCGGCCTTTAGATAAATTAGTGCACTCGCATCACGTAAATTAGCTTAATGTAAGACTGCGTTTACTCAACCATCTGCTGTATCTGTTCATGACGTAAAGCCTGTATCCAATTTTTAAAATTCATTACAAATGTAAAAATTACTATACTTTGATCAATGGATCTTTGCGTGCACGTGATAGATAGCAGAATATTTCCATTCGCTCACTCTCTCTACGATAAGTTAAATGAACTGCAATAATTTGTATACATATGTCGTCCAAAGCGAGAACATTCCGTTATCAGTAACATGCAAAGATCCGTTGATCAACACGTTTTCAACAAACAAAGGATTTTCACGAAGTGAATGACCATCCCGCAATACCACAACCGCACACTGGTATTAGACCGGAGAGAAACGACCATCGCACAACAGTCCTTGCACAACAATCGACGACACCGGTTTAACAGTTACGCACGCACAATTTCAACATTTTAACATCCTCCCTCCGAGACTGAACGTAAACACTGAATTTACCATGTTGCGTACACGACTCACTCGTTTTCATCACCGTACTTACTTCGATATCGAAATCCAGGAGATTAAACGCCGTGCGAAACAGCGAACAGAAGTGAGCGATGCTGGGTACCTCCCACCATGACTGAATATCTGCAATCAGACGTCCGGGGGGTTAATTCGGGCCCGACCGTGTATTAAGTGCAAAACTAGTCAACAGTAAACACACCTAGGATGCTAATGAAAGTTGGAAACATAACCTATACTGTAATCAATACATGTAGATTCTTTAATTCATGACTATTTCCGCAAAATTATATTATAAATCCATACATTACTCCATTCAAATCCGCAACGCCCGTAGGAAATTCGTTACGTTTAACGTTTAATTTTCAACAGTTGTCAAACAGAATGGCATTTCTCAAACAAGCTTTAGTTAGGCTTCCCACAATAACTGATTGATGAACACAACGTCTCAGCCCATTTGCGCGGCGCCGACGGCTGGTCGTCCGGCGAACTCCGTCAGCGTTCCCACCGGGCCACGCCAAAAATCCGCACGGGATTTTCGAAAATCAATCCACACTCGTACCGCGGCCCGTTTATCATCACCGCCGACCAAAACGTCTCTTTAAAAACCGGAAGTTGAACACTGGTTTGAGACTTACCGCTTCTCGAGTGTCCGTCGCCGGCCAATCACAATGCAGAGTTTAAATCAGGTGAAGGACCTTCGTTTTGACATCGGGTGTTAGTTTACCCACCGACTTCCCTTTACGAGTACCAACCTCGACGAAAATCACCGTTCTCCGCCGATGGGATCCTGCGAGATGGTAAACTTGCATAGCGGTTAGTTGTTTAAACGTGAATGGCCGCGGCTGTAGACAACTGTAGGTTTACGGTCAAAAGATGGCGCTTATGTAATGATAAATTCAATACATTTTCCAGATTAGAGACCGCTTCACAACAATCCGAGAATGGGAACGGGAACGAAGTTATACCAAGCTTTTCGTTCCCGTTACCGGAAATTAGTTACTAGTTGTGTATGTCAACATGCGAATCATATCATTTAACTTTTGGTTCCCGTTCTCGTTACCGTTCCCAGGTTGTTGTGAATCGGCCTTGGGTTATAAAATGTTATCTACGTCTTTAGAAAACTAAAATTTTATAATTAATGCATATTTATACACGAAAATAATGGGCATAATAAAACATAAAAAAGGGGCAGATAAATCTAAAAATTGAAAACACGTCGGTGGTTGGCGCCACAGAACACACCTTTGTTTGGTTGCCGCATTCGGCTACAGTGTGATAAGAGATATGGGAAACAGGGCATAAGAAATTGAGCTTTCCGCCGCTAATGCTAGATGGCGCCACAATAGTAATTCGTTGGATTTCTGTAAATTATTAAATAATTAAAAGCGGTTATATTCCTTATTTCACGAGTGAAGTAAGGAATATAACTGTATTCAATTATTTAATTACACAACTTCACATAACTCACAAATACATAATAATCTGTAAATTATGTTTGTTGTCGACACTTGACAGCGCTTTCCGTTCAAATGTATCTATAGTACATCCGTTGAGAGCTGAGCATTTTATATCTATCTTTTTCTATTATGTACGAAACAGTATGAAATAAAAGACGAAACGTGTCTCTGCGTGTTAAAGAATAGGGCAGCGTAAACGTAGGTCTAAGCTCACGCATGACTCTTGCATCGCATTGGCACGTTTCATATAAACACAAAACACGCGAGCGCTACGTCAAACAACATAACCGTAAAAAGTTTGTTTGTATTGCGCTTTAATACTTAATTAATTAATCATGCTCAGAAATAAATCGCTAAAAAGTCAGTCTCAACATATGTTGATTAACGTGTTTAATTATTTTGAACGCAAATTGCCAAATGATAAACCGGTCTGAAAATATATAAGGTGGTGCGCGAGAATTTTTAAATATCCCGCCAATGAAAATCAGCGCGGCACCAAATTTTCTTATGGACATACGTTTACTTAAATCTTGATTCATACGATTTTAAGCGATGAGTCACGGGCAGCTCTCAGCGGCCCGGCTATACATGCCGTGTAATCAGGGATATGACAAGAGAAGGGGCAGCGGGGCATAAAAAATTTAACTTTTCGCCGCCAATATTAGATGGCGCCACAATAGAAATTAGATGGATTTATTTAAATTATGTTTGTTGTTAACACTAGACGGCGCTTTTCCGTTACAATTTATCAACATGACGTGTAATTTCCTGTGATACTTGAAACGTAGAATGTCAAACGCGGTAGAAAGCTCAATTTCTTATTTCTTTGTCATACCCCTGCATGACATTGTGAAAACTCAAACTTATAATGACGTAAATACAAGAAAACGAAATGTAGCCTGAATATATGAATATTCAACCTGTTCGTTACTCTGCAAGCAAAAAATCAAGTCTTACTAAGACTATAAACAAATAACTTATTGAAACAACTACTTCCCTGGCTAGTGCCACGCCGGATATTGAATGATACAAAAGAAATTTGCATGTTATTACTAGTACTACTAGATAATAACATTGGTTTTAAGATCGTTTATTTCTACATACAAGACTAACTTAGAAAATTATTCTGAAATGAAATGTGAAACTTTAAACTGTAAATGTTATTATTAAAATGAATATAAATAAAATAAATGAATTTTTTTTTTTTTTTTTTTTCATTTTAATAATAACATTTACAGTTTAAAGTTTCACATTTCATTTCAGAATAATTTTCTAAGTTAGTCTTGTATGTAGAAATAAACGATCTTAAAACCAATGTTATTATCTAGTAGTACTAGTAATAACATGCAAATTTCTTTTGTATCATTCAATATCCGGCGTGGCACTAGCCAGGGAAGTAGTTGTTTCAATAAGTTATTTGTTTATAGTCTTAGTAAGACTTGATTTTTTGCTTGCAGAGTAACGAACAGGTTGAATATTCATATATTCAGGCTACATTTCGTTTTCTTGTATTTATCTAATGCTTTCTGCAACAAGTAAAGTTGTTTCTAACTTGTTTATAATGACGTCTTAAAAATATTGGGAACCTCTACCTTATGCCACTAAAATGAAATAAACCCTAAATGTGTTCCTCCATTTCATTCAGCTATTCTCTCTTACCACATATTTCTTCATCGTTTACACATGGTTTTCACTACTAAGCGTCAGGGGCGCCATTTACAGCCATTGTCGGTACGTGAACTAACGGAATCTTCTAAAAAAATTCATTATTTAATCAAAACGCCCGCATTGCCTATTTCAATTTAAATTAGGCTCACTTACTGCCAATTAAATATTATGCATGGGCATAATATCCCGAGCAAGTGTATGTTTTCTTTTAGAAATTGTTAATAAATCCAAATTGGTTGGCACCTCTGCATGCACGCGCTACTTTCACGCACCGTCATTTGTCATTTTTTGTGGATAAATAAACAAATATGTCGGTGTAAATCCGATTGTAAACAGAAAAATAAAATGTCTTCCTCCAGGTCGGATTTTCCTTTGGAGGCTTTGAACGTAAACGGCCCCAATTATCTCAAACAGGCTCTGCTGAGTTGCACCGATCCGTTGAAAGCCATCGAGCAATTTCAGGTATTTAACACGAGTCTTTAGAACATTTGTGATTTGTGTGCATTTGTTAATATTCTTCATACAATTAATTAAGTTTATCTAGGCTGATTATCTGTATCATGTATAAGAAATCCAACAGTGAAAGCCGTAATAGAAACTTCTTTAATTGCAGTAAATTCTGAAAATTCACTTGCGAACTGAAATTTTACAGCTCACCAATGGAATACTACTGCCGTCCCTTCGGCCCATGCTTCCATTATTGGACCTCCACGGCATGCGCAGGCTAGATTTTCACACGTCAGTAGTCGAGGTAAGTAAAATAAGATCACGGAATTACAAACGTAAAATTGCTTTTGTTAATTTGAATTTTATTCATGACAAAAATATGAATCCTTACTTCAACACGATTTTTGGTTCATTCAAAATGAAGTGTGTTAATAAAACAAATTGTTGCTATAATAAATCCTGAAACACGTTCGAATTGCAACTGTGAAGTTATTCAAGAGATTTTGGGTTTTGCTTTTAACCACTCACGCCCATGCTATTTTGATTGGGTTAAAGCATAATCCAGGGTTTATTGAAAAACTATTTTGTTGTTGTTATGGTTTTCTACGAAATATTATTCCACTGTCATAAACTCATTTTTGCAAAAAAATATGAAAAAATATTCCATAGATGGCGCTAAAGCGGTAAAATTTTTTTTTTTTTTTGTCGCCACATGTGCGACCTGGGAGTGAAGAGGGTCAAGGATTTGATGGAATCATTTGTTGCTAACATGTTTAGTTTGTAATGTATCATTAAATATTCCTTGAACCTAGTCAATAACGTACACGAACCGTCAAGATGTTGGGAACCCCAGTGCTAGATGAAGTAGGAATTGAATGAGCTGTAAGGTACATTTTTTATGGATGAGACTGTTGACATGGACTATACTCTTCTCGCCGCAGTAGGTTTTGTTAGGGTGACATTTTTGTTGGTATTAAAAAGTTACTAACAATTTGGTTATGTAATTGCATTTTTTTTTGGTTATGTGTAGTGTTGGGGTGACATTTTTGTTGGTGGTAAAAAAGTTACTGACAATTTGGTTATGTCATTGCATTTTTTTGGTTATGTGTAGTGTTGGGGTGACATTTTTGTTGGTAGTAAAAAAGTTAATGACAATTTGGTTATGTCATTCCATTTTTTTGGTTATGTGTAGTGTTGGGGTGATATTTTTGTTGGTAGTAAAAAAGTTACTAACAATTTGGTTATGTCATTGCAGTTTTTTGGTTATGTGTAGTGTTGGGGTGACATTTTTGTTGGCAGTAAAAAAGTTAATGACAATTTGGTTATGTCATTCCATTTTTTTCACCATGTGTAGTTACATTTCTGTTGGTAGTAAAAAAGTTACTAACAATTTGGTTATGTCATTGCAGTTTTTTGGTTATGTGTAGTGTTGGGGTGACATTTTTGTTGGCAGTAAAAAAGTTGATGACAATTTGGTTATGTCATTCCATTTTTTTGGTTATGTGTAGTGTTGGGGTGACATTTTTGTTGGTAGTAAAAAAGTTACTAACAATTTGGTTATGTCATTGCAGTTTTTTGGTTATGTGTAGTGCAATCTTGTATTTTATAATATGTAAAATAGTAGATTATTTATCAAGGGAGAGAAATGTTTGATTTTTCCTGAGGTGCAAATTTGTATGCCGAGGGCGACAGCCTATTGAAATTATAGGTTCAATCATTACTGTCAAAAATACAACATGCCAATAGAAGGACAAAAAACACCCCGACTGCGGCGAGAATAAAATGTGAACGGAGTATAGATACTGACGATTATTGCATGACCTTCGATTTAAGGTTTACTCAAGGTTATATACAGGATTTTGTTGATTTGCAAATTTTTGTGTGAAATATATTCGTAGATAAAAACTGTCGTATTTAATAAGCGTTTAATTTTAGGAGCTGCGCGAAAAGCTCATATCGCACATCAACGAAATCGGGGTGAAACAGGGCGCCGAACGCGACAAAAAGCTTCAGGAGCTGCTCGTGAAGAGTTTCCCCGTCGTCAAAGTGAAATCGCTCCGGCCGATAGTGATGTGCATTCTGAGGAACATACCCACGATCGACGACAAGTATTTAAAGGTGTTGGTTAGAGACAGAGAGCTTTACGAGGATACAGATACGGAGGTGAAGCGTCAGATATGGAAGGACAACCAATCGCTGTTCGGCGATGAGGTTTCGCCGCTCTTGAGTCAGTACATTACCGAGAAGGAGAATGTGCTCTTCGACCATCAGAATAGTAGCACACAGTTTTTCGGGCCTTCTCCAAAAGTAAGTATTATTTAATTTAAATTTATTGCCAAAGTGACGAACTACTGAATGTGTTGAATAACGTTAAATGGGTGATGATTGAGGTGTAATTGACTTTGTTGGCGATTTTCCCCCGTTGTTGCTTTGTAGCTACGGAGGAGCTAAACTATGTTCTATTTTTATTTTTAACTAAGTTGGCTGTGTTAGGGTGACAGTTTTGTTGGGCAATGTAAAAAGTCACTAGACTGTTTAAAAAAAAAGGGGTTATATTTTTTGACAGTAGGCAATGTTGCCATCAGCACACTTGATTGAATGATTGAATCTTTATAGGGATTTTCAGAAAATGTACTACCAACTATTTTCGACTTTCTGATCTCACTGTATTTATTTATCAAGCATTTTTAGTTGTAGGAATTTTTTCACCCTAAATAGGGAAATTTTGTTGCCTCCAAAGTTTCTAATGTTAGCAACACTGATCACATTTGTAATCAAATAATTTGTCTATATTGTCTCTAATAACATTTAAAAACCCTTGCCGTGCGTGACGGTATGGCTCAGGTCTGCCAAAAAAAAAACATTTAAAAAAGAACCGAGTTAAAACATGTCATCGTTTTTGTCTTAGGTGAGGAGGCAAGGAGAAGTGGTGCAAAAACTGGCGCACATGATCGGAAACAGCGTGAAACTGTACGACATGGTCCTGCAATTCTTGCGGACCCTATTCCTGCGCACGAGAAACGTCCACTACTGCACCCTCAGGGCGGAGCTCCTGATGGCGTTGCACGATCTGGAGGTGCAGGACATCATATCGGTGGATCCGTGCCACAAGTTCACCTGGTGCTTGGACGCATGCATCCGTGAGAAGAACGTGGACATCAAGAGATCGCGGGAGCTTCAGGGATTCCTGGACAACGTCAAACGCGGGCAGGAACAGGTCCTCGGAGATTTATCGATGACCCTGTGCGATCCTTACGCGATCAATTTCCTAGCGACGTCCGCCATTAAAATTGTCCAGCACCTGATCAATAACGAGGGATTGCCGAGGGTAATGAAAATTTTGCTACATAAATTCATTACGAAGTAACTACACTTATTTTTCACACATTCATTCCCAACATGTTGTTTTGAAGTTATACATTTCTGAAAAGTGAAAAAAAATCTCTTCTAGTCAACTATAACAAAAAACCCTTGTAACTCAAATGTGATAATAATTTTGGAAAATCTGAGTACACTACGAGATTTCTATTAAAAAAGTGGGGCGAAATTTTTTTTAAAACAACTTTCCAAATTTGCTTGAAATACGTTAGTTTTGATAGTTCTGTAAAGTAAATTGAATCGAAATAATCGCCCAAAAACGTCATTTCAAAATTTGCATTTTTATTATCGAGTGCAAAAAATGTTTAAAACAATTGCCACACATTTAAAATTTTCCAAATATACTCAAAATCTATTCCTCAAGAAATTCAAAATATCACATGGCTAAATTTTGCAAAAATTACACAAAAACAAAGCCCATTGTTATTTCGAAATTTCACATTTCTTTTTTTCGAGTGATGAAAAAATTGAAAAACAATTGCCACACACTTAAAATTTTCCAAATGTACTCAAAATACATTCTGCTTCATAATTCTGCAAGAAATTCAAAATGACTAAATTTTGAAATAATCACACCAAGAACAAAATCCATTGTTATTTCGAAATTTCACTTTATTTTTTCGAGTGATATAAAAATTGAAAAACAATTGCCACACACTTAAAATTTTCCAAATTTACTCAAAATACATTCTGCTTCTTAATTCTGCAAGAAATTCAAAATATTTCATGAGTAAATTTTGAAATAATCACACCAAGAATAAAGTCCATTTTCATTTCGAAATTTCACTTTTTTTTTCGACTGACAAAAAAATTTAAAAACTATTGCTATTAAAATTTTCTCAAAATACATTCTGTTGCTCCAAATTTTGAAATAATCACACAAGAACTAAATCCATTGTTATTTCGAAATTTCACTTTTTTTTTTTCGAGTGATAAAAAAATTGAAAAACAATTGCCACACACTTAAAATATTCCAAATTTACCCATAATACATTCTGCTTCTTAATTCTGCAAGAAATTCAAAATATTTCATGACTAAATTTTGAAATAATCACACCAAGAACAAAATCCATTGTTATTTCGAAATTTCACTTTTTTTTTTCGAGTGATAAAAAAATTGAAAAACAATTGCTACACATTTAAAATTTTCTCAAAATACATTCTGTTGCTCCAAATTTTGAAATAATCACACCAAGAACAAAATCCATTGTTATTTCGAAATTTCACTTTTTTTTCGACTGACAAAAAAATTGAAAAACTCTTGCTACACATTTAAATTTTCTCAAAATACATTCTGTTGCTCCAAATTTTGAAATAATCACACCAAGAACAAAATCCATTGTTATTTCGAATTTTCACTTTTTTTTTTCGAGTGATAAAAAAATTGAAAAACAATTGCTACACATTTAAAATTTTCTCAAAATACATTCTGTTGCTCCAAATTTTGAAATAATCACACCAAGAACAAAATCCATTGTTATTTCGAAATTTCACTTTTTTTTTCGAGTGATAAAAAAATTGAAAAACAAATGCCACACAATTAAAATTTTCCAAATTTACTCATAATACATTCTGCTTCTTAATTCTGCAAGAAATTCAAAATATTTCATGACTAAATTTTGAAATAATCACACCAAGAACAAAGTTCATTTTTATTTCGAAATTTCACTTTTTTTTTCGACTGACAAAAAAATTGAAAAACTATTGCTACGCATTTAAAATTCTCTCAAAATACATTCTGTTGCTCCGAATTTTGAAATAATCACACAAGAACAAAATCCATTTTTATTTCGAAATTTCACTTTTTTTTTCGAGTGATAAAAAAATTGAAAAACTATTGCTACACACTTAAAATTTTCCAAATTTACTCAAAATACATTCTGCTTGATAATTCTGCAAGAAATTCAAAATATTTCATGACTAAATTTTGAAATAATCACACCAAGAACAAAGTCCATTTTTATTTCGAAATTTCACTTTTTTTTTCGACTGACAAAAAAATTGAAAAACTATTGCTACACATTTAAAATTTTCTCAAAATACATTCTGTTGCTCCAAATATTGAAATAATCGCACAAGAACAAAGTCCATTTTTATTTCGAAATTTCACTTTTTTTTTTTCGAGTGATAAAAAAATGAAAAACAATTGCCACACTTAAAATTTTCCAAATTTACTCAAAATACATTCTGTTTCTTAATTCTGCAAGAAATTCAAAATATTTCATGACTAAATTTTGAAATAATCACACCAAGAACAAAATCCATTGTTATTTCGAAATTTCACTTTTTTTTTCTCGAGTGACAAAAAAATTGAAAAACAATTGTCACACACTGAGATAGTCGGTCATGTTGAGAATGAATCTGTGGACATCCTGTATGTACAATAAATAACGACGATTAAAAAAAACATTTCAGGATAATCAAATTTTGATACTCTTATTAAGGATGCTGGCCCTGGGCCTGAGCGCGTGGGTCATGATAGACTCGCAGGATTTCAAAGAGCCCAAGCTGGACGTGCAGGTCGTCACGAAATTCATTCCCGCCCTTATGTCGCTCATGGTCGACGATCAAGTCAGACAGCTGTCCACGAAGCTGCCCCACGACGAACGGGAGGCCGCCATAACCGTGATAGAACACTCCGGTCCGCTTCCCGACGCCGTCGAGGGCTACATACAGGACAGCCCCGTCGCCAGCATTCTGGCCATGTACTACACGCTGCACGTGGCCAAAGTTAAAGACCGCGCCGGATTACTGAGGATACTGACGGTCCTGGCGAACTGTAAGGACGACCGTGCCTTCGAAGATCCGTTTTTACATTCCTTGGTAAGTCGGTAGCCGGGGACGTAGTTGTTTCAATGAGTTGTTTGTAGGCTTAATTTTGCAGAGTCTATATTCACATATTCAAGCTGTATTTCGTTAATATTTCATGGTTTTCCACCTGTGAAACCTTTGTATAGGTTCTGCTATTTGAACTAATCAACAAAATTCAGGCTATATTTCGTTTTTATTAACCCAGATATGCCTAGATATTTTTTGCTTCCTGTCAAATGTCAATGAATAATCACTGAACGTACTTAATTGAATAAAAAAATGATAGATGGCGCTGACGATATTTTAGATATAATTTTAAGAGAACTTACATATAGATATATTCTGGCCGCGCTATGATGGTATATGAGGTAATTAACTTTGGCCTAAGTTATCGGTAACCTTTAAAGAACTACTTATTTATAAATAGAAGCACCAATAGCCAGCAAGTGACATGTAAACATATGTGAGTGTAAAGTAACAAAATATCTAATCACTTCTGATGAGGGTGGCCCTTCCGACCCTTCGTTAATCACCTCAGACGCCTTCATAGCGCGGCCAGAATATATCTATATGTGACCTCTTAAAATTATATCTAGAATATCGTCAGCGCTATCTATCATTTTTTTATTCAAATAAGTACGTTCAGTGATTATTCATTGACATTTGACAGGAAGCGAAAAATAACCTAAATCTTAATTGATTTAGAAAAACCTGTCATTTACTTTCCTTTAATTTAAATCTCGGGCAAATGTAGGCTAAAATTATTTAATGCATCTGCAACAAGTGAGGTTGTTTATTTACTGTAAAAAAAAAAGTTTAGAGTTGTTATACGAGGTTAGGTTTATGCCAAATAAAGGTTTTTGTTTTATTTACTATAAGAACTGATCTCGTTAGATAATTAATTTTTTCTGCAGGTGGCTTTGCTCATTCACAACCCTGAAGAATTTTCCATGCCCGACTTCTGCACAGGATTATTCGACGAGTTCTTCTTCGCCGGATTAACGCGGGACAACGTTATAAGGCATTTATTGAAACTGCTGTGGTACATCCATCCGAAGCTGCCGTCGAACCGAACGCAGACCCTAATTAAAGCGTTGCAGCCGACCCACCAGCACGGGGATAAGGTGCACGCCCTGTACCACGCGCTGCAAGACAAGATCAGTTCGCAGCAAGAACCGGTGATACAACCGGAGATGGACATCGACATAAACTCCCCTCTGATGAGCGTCCCCACACCCGCTCCGTACCACCACACAATTTAAGCTTAAGTAAATTCATTAAAGACGAAAATATTTTCATCTTTATTGCATTTATTTAACGTTTCAGCAAGTAAGGTTAAGCTTAAGTAATGTAAATAATTGTACTTAATTAGATTTTTTATTTTACAACAATACATTCTCTTATAATTGGTATCAATTGTTTCCTCGAGCATCCCACGTTATTTTGCTTGAAATAAATAACTTGCGGAACGTTGCACTGCACCTCCTCGACGCCGAAATCGGATTCAAGCAATCTGTTTCGGATGACGCCGATTAGCTCGTTGTCTTTTTCAGGAGCGTACAGAGCTATGTCGCGGCGTACTTCTCCGTCTGAAGTTTCGATCCCCATTAAAACCACCGCAGTTGCGTTCTTTTGTTTGTAAAAGTCTAACAGGGCGGGTTTCACGTCGCCGCGTTTTAAAAAATTTTCCACCAGCATCGGCAATCCGGGGACGTAAACGTCCGCCACGAGTTTCAAGTCCTTGATTAATAGTTGAGAAGTTGTTAACGTCGATATGTCCCTATGAGCTTCCCATAAATGTTCGTATATAAATTGAATGGGAGCCGTTTCTCCTAGGGTTTCTTCGATTTGCTTGCAAACCTGGAGGTCCGTCGGCGTCACTCGTTTTACTTCCGGGTTTAATCCAACGGTGTCGAAAACTATCGTTTCTGAAAATATAATAATGAAGTATCTACTCATAGATTAGACTTTTTTGACAGAATTTGAGTGACAGAAATGCCACTAGGTTGCCGAACAACTCCACAAAAAGTAGTATTTACGAAATTTAATTTATTACGAAAATCACACTAAGATTCTTGAGTGCGAGGTGTGTAGTTTGTCGTCACATCATTTAGAACGTTTTTGACAAAATTTGAGTGACAGAAATGCCACTAGGTTGCCGAACAACTCTCCACAAAAAGTGGTATTTACGAAACTTAATTTATTACGAAAATCACACTAAGATTCTTGAGTGCGAGGTGTGTAGTTTGTCGTCACATCAATTAGGACGTTTTTGACAGAATTTGAGTGACAGAAATGCCACTAGGTTGTCGAACAACTCTCGCCACAAAAAGTGGTATTTATGAAACTTAATTTATTACGAAAATCACACTAAGATTCTTGAGTGCGAGGTGTGTAGTTTGTCGTCACATCAATTAGAACGTTTTTGACAGAATTTGAGTGACAGAAATGCCACTAGGTTGTCGAACAACTCTCCCCACAAAAAGTGGTATTTACGAAATTTAATTTATTACGAAAATCACACTAAGATTCTTGAGTGCGAGGTGTGTAGTTGGTTCGTCACATCATTTAGAACGTTCTCCATGGCGGAAATCAAGAACAATAACAAACTGTAAATAATGTGTGTACTGGTGATGTCGCAATATTGGAAGTATACCGGTACCAACTTAACATGCTGCAAAATTACATTTTTCTGATAGCCGTGTTGGTACTTTTCATTTTCTAGTGTTTGTCACTCAAGATGTCAAAAAAGTCTAAATGAGTAGATGGAGTATACCAGTGACGGTTTGCGGGGTTTTTTCTGGTACGGTCGAGGAACAAGAGGTGGCAATACAGATAGGTAGGGTCAGTTGCAGAGACGGTTGGCTGAGTGACCGCACCTATCTGTATTACCACCTCTTGTTCCTCGGCCGTACCAGAAAAAACACCGTGAACCGTCACTGGAGTATACAATTATAAATATAGCTCTGCCAAGTTTACAAATCTACTTTTAACAAAGTTAATTGCCTTTTCTTCTAGTTACAGCTAAACAGGGTGTTTCTAAATTGATGCGAAAAATTTTAAAGGATGCATCAGAACTTTTTAATACGCCTATATTTTTCTATTTCAAAACTTGATGATTCGATCTGCAACTTTTTTGTCTCTTGACATTTTCTCCTAAAATTGTTAGTTTGATCACAAAAAAATAAAATAATGCTCAGACCCATTTGTCATAAATTCACAGATTGATTATTAGCATTTTAGGTTCAACAGTTATCTGCCAAATTAATAATAATAATAATCTTTATTTCTTATAGCCGTACATAAAATTTACATAAATTAGAGAGGTACATACTAAAGAAAATTGTCAAAAAACTCATTTTCAAACTCAAATTTCATTGTTCTAAATTCTTCCATAATGGATATATGAAATGAAAACAATTTTCTTCCCTTAACTTCAGAGGGTTGTATGTAACTTGGGAGAGGAAATTATATCTTCATTTTTGCTGAAAAATCACCCTTCAAAATCTTTCACAACAATTTAGAAACACCCTGTATACAAAAACCACATTTTCTCCCCTTGGGAAAATCACCCTTCAAAATCTTTCATAACAATTTAGAAACACCCTGTACGCCCTTCCCAAAAACACATTTTCTCCCCTTGATAAGAGCGCTCTGAATATTAGTGTATTTATTTGAATACTTACCGATCAACAGATAGAAAACGTCTCTCTTTCCCAAGCAACTGCATTTATTTAAAGTCGTTAAAAATTTTTGAGCTACGAGTGTCGCGCAAGAGCCAACTTCTTGTATGGTCTTCTCTACGTTTCCCCCCCACTCTTCGCTTTCATCGATCGGTCTATGGTCGTGAATATCAATTACGAACGGCTTAAGGAAGCTTAAACTTTTGGCTAAGACATGATGGTCAACTAGAGAAACTTTTAACCCTTTATTCGCCACTAGTTCTTCAAAGTTAATGTCGTCCCTGAAAATACATTTTATGTGTACTGTTTTTCTAACATTAACTCTTTGCAAAATAGAGGATATTTAGACAAATACTCCCTCTGTCCGGAAATATGGTATACATTTCAAAAAAAATCGTAGATTATCGTGAATGTAGAAAACAAATGACAACATTCATTATATTATTCTAGTATATATTCATGGTAACATAACCTAATTTAATTGACATGTGTCATGTTCTTCTTGGTTTAGAACTTAACGATCAAATATCGTTTTTTTTTTAAGATAAATAAAATTGGTACCGCTGCAAAACGAATATGGAAAATTCCGATGAAGAATTGATAAACTTAGAAAGAAGAGATTCCAAATATATAATCATGCTGCTAACGGAAATTTTCTTTTTGATGATTTGTATGACTACGTTCATATTGATGAGAAATGGTTTTACCTTACGAAAATTAACGCTCTTATTACTTAATGCTAAACGAAGAAGAACTGGAGAGGAACTGCAAAAGTAAAAGATTTATCACGAAGGTAATGTTTATGGCTGCAGTGGCTCGACTACGCTATGATGCACATCAAAAGCATTATTTTGATGGTAAAATTGTAATATGGCCATTCGTATAAAAAATATTTATGTTCCAAAGAAGCGTACAATAAGGCCAAATCATATTTTAATTAAAATTATTCTCATGTAATTATAGTTTTTCTAAAAAAGTTAATACAATATACTTTTCATGTTAATTTATTTTATTGTATTTTTTTTGCAAATGTATACTATATTTCCGGACAACAAAAATCGCGAAATGTATACCATATTTCCGGACGGAGGGAGTATATAATATCAAAAAGTTTTCACGAATTAATGCAATATTTTGTAGTCAAAAACAGTATCTGCTGTATGTAAATAGACGTGTTTATGCAAACAAGACCGAGATGAGTGCTATCTACTTTATGTTTCAAGATGTATTGTCGGGTACACTCTGTTTACATTTTATTCTCGCCGCAGTAGGCTTTGTTAGGGTGACATTTTTATTGGTAGTAAAAAAAATTGCTAACAATTGTCAATTCATTTTTTTGGTTAGGGTGACATTTTTGTTGGTAGTAAAAAAGTTACTACTACTTGGTTATGTCAATTCATTTTTTTTGGTTGGGGTGACATTTTTGTTGGTAGTAAAAAAGTTCCAAACAATTTGGTTATGTCAATTAATTCTTTTGGTTAGGGTGGCATTTTTGTTGATAGTAAAAAAGTTCCAAACAATTTGGTTATGTCAATTAATTTTTTTGGTTAGGGTGGCATTTTTGTTGATAATAAAAAAGTTCCAAACAATTTGGTTATGTCAATTAATTTTTTTGGTTAGGGTGGCATTTTTGTTGATAGTAAAAAAGTTCCAAACAATTTGGTTATGTGAATTCATTTTTTTGGTTAGGGTGACATTTTTGTTGGCACTAAAAAGTAACCAACAATTTGGTTGTCATTGCATTTTTTTGGTTATGTTGCATTTTATAATGATGGCTATCGGGCTTGTGCCCACCCCAAACATTTATATGCCGACGAGTGTTAACCACCAAACTTGGCAATGGGAAAATGGTGCCTTTCAGAATTTTATTTAATTGTAATGCCATTATTATTTTACACTTTTATTTAATATCATATTCACGGATTTTAAGTTTACATACATAAATACATGTGTTTGTGTGTGTTATTATATGCGTGAGCCAAATTTCGGGGTGTGCGCATGCCTTATTCTCATGTAAAAATATTGATTTGACGTTTTATTGAAATTATAGGTTAACTATCAAAAATACAAGCCAATCTAAGGACAAAAAAACACCCCGACTGCAGTGAGAAAAAAATGTGAACAGAGTTCTTAATGTTTGTAATTAAACTTGAATATAACGAACGGATACATTTTTAACGTCAAAACGGTTCTTACTTACCTAAAGACTAAACACTTTATCGGTATGTTATACTTGGTCAATAAATAGAGATTCAGCGTACGGATTTGGAATTCACTGGAAGTTACGTTCATAACCGGAATTACTTTAACCTGACCGGATTTGTATTTCGTAAGATGGTACAGGTAAGCGAGTGCCATACACGAGACCATCGAATCTATGTCGCAGGTTTCGTTACCTATCACAATGTGGACACCGGGATGGCAAAGAATGTCATCCTGAAATTTTTCGCGTTACAACAAGCAATGAAACAGATTTAATTTCCTTACCAAATATCCCCGACTTATTGCTAAATACTCTTGAATAGAATACATCGTAAGCGGAGAGAGATTTTTTCAGGTTATGTTATGACATTTGTGAATTCTGCGGAGTGAGCTATAACGGTTGCTGATTGAAAGTTAGGCAAATAAATACGCATGTTGGTATCATATGGTTAAATACAATAATTACAATAAATAATATAAATATAAATACAAAAATTTATTGTATTTATCTAATGCTTTCTGCAACAAGTAAGGTTATTCCCAATGATTAACTAATCATATGAGAAGAAAAACCATTAGATTGCTTTTCCATTGACGTAGCAAACATTTTTTTCCAAAATAAATTAAATATCCGATCATAATTTTTAGAAGGTAAATTAATAATTTAATAATAATCTTTATTTATCACTGTTTTTATAAGATTAAAAAAAATAGAATGAGACATTAAACGTATAAAAAACCTATAAAATTATAGAGTAATAAATAATAGAAACCTGTAAAATTACACAGTCCTATAAAATAATAGAGACCTTTAATATTATAGAGTCCTATAAAATAGTAGAAACCTATAATTTAAAAGAGTCCTATAAAATAATAGAAACCTATAAAATTATAGAATCTCATAAAATAGTAGAAACCCATAATTTGATAGTCCTATAAAATAATAGAAACCTATAAAATGGGCAAAAAATACAAAGTTTTTGTAGGAAACTTTTTTTATGCTTTTTTTGAGTTTTTTCACGAATTTTGTCCGTCATGTTGTTCGAAATCTCAGATTAATCCATTACATTTGGCATTGGCCCTGAAAAGGGCCGATAGTTTTAGTGGCTGGAGGTTCGATCTCGTTCTTAGATCCATCCTCGTCAATGCACCCGCTGGCGAAAGTTTACTCGAACATTTCAAAGGATTTTGATGGAAATTGCTCGAAATGCAGCCCCAATCCTCTCCTTCATGTTCTGTACGGTTGTACTAATTAATTAAAAAGTTTGAATATTGATGAAACTTAATGCCAACAGTGGTCGCGCGGAACACCTGACGGCTCGTCGCGTTGCTTTGATGCTAATGCTGAGGACAATGCATGAATCACAGCCTGAATTCATCTAAGATTTCAAACAAAATGACGGACAAAATTCGTGAAAAAACTCTTTAAGAAAAGCATTTAAAAAAAACGTTTTCTAGAAAAAAATTGTTTTTTTTTCCTGTAAAATACGATCCCGCAAAAAAAAATAAGGGGTTCCATTTAAAAAATGAAAGTTGACCTTCGTTTGACCGTGAAAATTAACGCCAAGGTCATTTTCAAGGTCACCAGCATATGTCCGCCTCCAAACCCTACAACTTTTATCTGAAATTTTTTTGCCATGTTGTTCAGGTTTCTAGATATTTGAGGTGGAAATTTAAAATGGGACACCACCCTGTATACCATTTATTTTTTTATTGGCCAACAAGATTTGGGATTTATTTTTCTTAGGTTCCTTGATTATTTGGGTGTCCCAACTACATGAATGCCGGGTTGCAATTGATTAATTATTTCACAGAAAAGTGGTAATAAAATAATTAAAACCTGTTCTGTCACTTAATTAATCACATGGTAACCAAGTGGAAGACATAACCTCAAATTTATTTTAAGGCAAAAGTCAAAATAGCAACCAGAGCTTCCAATATTATAAAAAATCCCTAGATCTGTTTGGCCAATCAAAAAATAATTGAATATAAACACAGAGCTATTTTTCGCACAAGTAACCTAAAAAAAAACTATAAGATGTCAAAATAAACTAAATGCACAGCACTGGAGAATTCCAGACAGCCAACATAATATTACTTGAATGACCTTATTTTCACAAAATGTGCTGCAAACTATTTTCGACTTTTTGATCTCACCATGATTTATACTAAAGATTTTTGAGGAGGTATAATAAAACGAAAAATGTTCTCGAATTCTAACTAGAAGCGAAGAGAGCCCAGCTAATAGTTGCAGGTTCAATTTGAAAATTTCCAACGACAGGATATCAAGCTTAATGTCCATGTCGCAATGATGGAATTTCTTGAGATCACCACGAAGTAACGATTGTAATATGATTTAAATTTTGGCGGAAATCATAGTAATGTGCCACACCGACACCAGGCGGCGCCAAAAATCGTGTTTCCGAAATTTAACATGTAGGTAAATTAAAAACAACCTTACATGTTGCAGAAAGCATTAAATAAATTCAAAAAACGAAATGTAGCCTGAATATTCAGGCTATTTCGTTTTTTTTAAATTTATTTAACATGTAGGTTTCATTTCTAAAGGTATGTGTTCAGTGATTGTAACCATACTCCAGCGGCGGCTCATGGACTTCCGTAGGTGAGGCAAAGACAAAGATGCCGCTTGCGCTGCACTACTTACTCTTATAGAGGAAGGAAATATTCCGTTGCTGTTTCGGTCAAATTTTCTTCCGCTGCCTCACCGCCGAACATCCACGAGCCGCCGCTGCCCTACTCATAAACTAAATACTACTAAAATTACAGAATTACTCTGAAGCGATGAGCAAGGAATATTTCATTGGTAGAAATTCAAAAATACATGTTTATTTTCTGTTATTTAATTTTTTAGTTTTATCTTATCGTAGTAATTTGCCACTCCGACACCAGGCGGCGCCAAAAATCTTGTTTCCAAATTTTAACATGTAGGTTTCATTTCTAAAGGTATGTGTTCTGTGATTGTAACCGTAACCATACTCCAGCGGCGGCTCATGGATTTCCGTAGGAGAGGCAAAGACGAAGATGCTGCTTACGTTGCACTACTTACTCTTATAGAGGAAGCAAATATTTCCTTGCTGTTTCGGTCAAATTTTCTTCCGCTGCCTCACCGCCGAACATCCACGAGCCACTTTTAGTACTACTAAAATTATAGAATTACTCTGAAGCGACGAGCAAGGAATATTTCGTTGGTAGCATTTAAAAATACATGTTTATTTTCTGTTATTTAATTTTTTATTTTTATCTTTTAAATATTTGTTTTGAACGGCGGCGGCTCATGAATTTTCGTAGATGCCGCTCAAGCTGCACCACTTACTCTTATTAAGGAAACAGATAATTCGCTGCTATTTTCTTCTGTAGCCCACTCACGAGCCGCCGCTGGTTTCGAGCGCAATTTGTTTTTGCGGTGTAATTTTGGTTTCTTAATCAGTTTTACGGTAATATTAAAACGTAACTAATTATGATTTTAATACGTTTTTCGGAATAATTGCCTGGGCATGAATTTACATTAATTACGATCGCTCCGAAAGACAACCAACTACATTTTAGTTGTAACAAACCGATGTATGCAACCAAATGCGCAAATACCGCGCTTTTGTTTTACGTCAATTTTTTGTTAATATTGACACGAGATGTCAATATCGGTTGTCATTATTGACAAATTGTTGTATAATCTTAACATTTTTGACACTTTATTAATTAGAATCGATCGATTTGGGAGTTTTCCCGCGCCTTTTTAAATATACCGCGTCTCCGTGTCGCCGTCGGCGGTCCGCGCGAACGACGGTTGTGAAACAGCCTCGCGGGCCGCCATATTACCCATTCCCATGCAGTGAAAGTGTCAGTGAGATGTTTAGTCGTACGAAAATCGGAAAAATCTCGATGTTATCCCGCTAGACGGTGCCGCAAACGGAAAATGCATAAGGACAGTGATAATAGTGCAGGACGTGAATCGCCCGCCGACCGAGGCTCGGATTCTAACAAGGTAAATAGCGGGCACGTAGGGTATATTCGCGCGTTCTCACCACTAAAAATAACCCGTGTCGGGGTCCCTCCGAAGAGCGTCGCTAAGAGGCCCGCCGACGCTGCGACGCTCTTTTGTTTTCACGCGAGACCGTCCGGATTCCGACAGCTCGCAAAGTGCTTTGATATTGTTGTTTTAACCTTGAAATGCGTTGCAAAATCCGTCGGTAACCTATTTAGCCAGAGACGGCCCTAAATCCCTGCGAGGAGGCGCAACACATTGCCCCTTGAGTCGGCACTTTCAAATGCGGACATACTGTCAGTTTTCGCACGGAATACATATCCGTTGTAGAGTGGTGCATCGACGAATAATAAGTTTTTTTTTAAAGTAGTTACAGTAGCAATGTTCGATGCGGAGTGATGATATTTTGTAAATTAATTACGGTTAGAAGTTTAACCGATGTAAATTAATTAACACGTTCGCTGCCACTACAATTGGGATTGCACATAAGAAAGTATAAAGTCGGACGCACTAGCGCGTCGGTGGCAGCGAACGTGTTAAAGAAAATGACTTTATCGATTTAGAAAACCAGGTTGTATTAATATTTTTTGTGAACTTTCTGATGCACGATTTAACGATTTAAGAATGAGTTATCTTTACTACTGTCAACACTCATTTGCTTTGTATTCGCTGTTTGTTTTTGTTACACCTACGCATTGCGTCTCTCGTTTGCTGATCTATTTGACGTGTTTTCATCCCTTTACTGAAGTATTGAAAAATCCGATCATCGTTTTTTTTGACAAATCACTCTTTCCCGTCGTTCATTCCCACACTCATTAAAAATATACCTTCCTCTCCTAATCAAAACTTTATTTGAATTCATTACCCCCACTCTCCACTTATCAATATTTTTAGCGCACCATACTTCCGAATTTCAATCACATAAGCTTTTTCGATCACCGTATTTTTCTCACTCTTACTTGTTCTAACGCAGAGGAAACGATCAATTATTATTTCTTATCAACACATTACACGCCACAATAATTTTACACGGTTCGCCTGCCAACGTTTATTATGCATTATATTTTAAGGTGAAATATTATTAACAACAGACAAGTTAATGTGTGCTGGTGGTCATCGAAGGCCCCCGCGGCACTGATAGGCATTGTATGCTATATACAAACGTAAAAAATGGGGTAGGTTACCGTTCGCAGAAAAGATGTTTGTTGTCATAGCAACGAAACAATAAATGCAATTTTTTCATTACTAGATGCATTTTTAAATATGAAACTACTTTAATGAAGATTAATTTTAGATCCAGTTAATAATTAGAAAAATATAGTCATTATGCGATAGTTTTTAGACAAATAATAGTATATTATTATAGAAGTTTAATAAGAGGGTATATTGTGGCACGAGTGGGATTGGAGCACGACTCGCGCAGCGAGAAGTGCTCCAATGTAACGAATGCCCCACAATGCACAAATATAATACACTATTTTTTCTACTTTGGTTTTAGTTAAGGAATTATTTCTAAAATAAAATATATACTTAAACCTAGTGAGTTTTATCTTTTAACATTTGGCAGCACTAGAAACATTTGATCCTTTGGAACGAATTTAATATTTGACATACGTATTTCTACGGCGATTTCAATAGTTAATTTTAAAACATTTTCAATCAAGAATATTACTTACACACCTCCAAAAATAAGGGATGTTGCCAAGGGTGCGATAAACAAACTATTTCCACGTAAGTTATAACCAATTTAAGCTTAAAGAATAATGCAAGGCCTAAATGATAATCGAAATTTAAGGTTATGTTTACATTTGTCTCTCGTTCCTCGTGTCAGGCATCAATCGACGCTAATTAAAAATCCACACCGACTCAAGCGGCTCTTTTTCGCCTCGAATGAAACATGCATTACACTCTTGCTGTTTCTTCCGTGATATTCGTTTTGCAAACAATTATAATACATATAATAAATTACAAGCTTTCCTCTGTGTATGTTGTGTTGCCTAAACGTCGTCACCGAGAGCCAAGTGAATTCATGCGTCCGGCCATTGTCACCGAGTTCCCACATTTTCCACGCGGATAAAAAGTGAACGCCTCTGTTTTCTTTAACCTTAGTGGTACTGGTGGCGAACTCCCCAATATGCATTCGTACATATTCAGTGCGTAACGCACTGGACGGTTCTAATTATCCCATGAATTAACGGCAATTTTACATTTTGATGTCGACATATGTCACGTTTAAGTACTGCCAATCGCAACAACTAAAATGTTACCACAAATAGTTTAATAATGAGCAAATCCGTAAAATAAAAAATCTCGTTATTAAACTATTTTTGATATAACAAAAGGTCGATTGTTAAACCAAAGTAGAAAAAACCATTTTTATATGTTCTGTACTGCATTAATTTCTTCACACCATTTTAGAAACGATAATATTGAAAAATTTAAACTTGATGCTCATTACACTAGAGAGCAATGTCTATTAAAGTTCCGTTACATTGCTCAAATCTTAAACTGCTGTGATACATTATACAATCAAATTTTATAACAATACCATTAACGAGTGTCATTATTAATAATACATTCTACTGTTTGGATGAATATCTTTAATTCAATTTTAATTACACTACTTGTGTTTGTTTGTGTATGTGTGTGTATAATCCATTCACGATCAACTTTTACTAAGGTAACCCACGATTTTGTTGGCACAATTTATTTATGTGTCGTCATTTTTTTGAGGTTATGATTTATGAAGGTCGGCCATGCTTTATCTTTACAATCTTATTTGCTATTATAAAGAGTGAATTGATTGAAACGTGGAACCGTTCAATGCACTCCTGCCTATTATTTTTCTGTCGGGTGAAGTTGGGGTTAATCCTGATGTGTTTGGAAAATAGGCACTTCATTTGGTTAGGAGGTTTCACGATACACGCAGCGGAGGAAAAGCCTTCTCTTCTTACTGAAAATACTTTGGTAGATGTAAGCGATAGAGTTGGAATTCTAAAATAATTATGAGTTATACATAACCTAAAAATAAATTAGATATGTATATTTACCGTATATCGAGTTAGGCAACCCATCATTCACAAAATGGAAAATAAAGCTTGAATTTAAAGTTTTATTCAGAAATTTGGATTCGTTTTTGAGATTCGGCGCCTACAGGAAAGCGTTTCATAAAAATGGTTGCAATTATTGAATTTTTGTCAGTATTTTTTGTTCAACCTGCACCGAATTGTAATTATTTGTACACGGTAACCGAACATAAATTTAATACAAAAACATTAAAAACACTTTTCTTTCTGGGTGTTGCATTACTTTTGAGCTCCAGTATACCATGTTTACAAATTTTTCTGAAAACAAAAAATGGTGATGTGGCCATCATGTTACTTTCTCCGACTTGATGGTATCATTTATATTTACGCTTTCATGGTTTATTTTCAATTGACATCATATATAATATAATTGTAAATAGTTAATAATTGCTTGTATTCAAAGAAAAAAACGGAAATTGTGAGTACTTAAAATTTTTGAAAGATTGAGTCACGAAAATATTTATCAAGTCGTTTTTATATTGCGCAAAATGTTCCTGTTTTCGACGTTAGAATCATCAAAATCGGACAATGCGTTTGCCGGTTAGTTGTTTTGTTTCAAAAACCAAAATCATGATTTTGAAATCTTCGAATTTAAAAAAACTGCGATTTTTGCTGTTTATATTAATTTCTCGAAAAAAAAAATGGTGATGTGGCCATCATGTTACTTTTTTTATATTTACACTTTCATGGTTTATTTTCTATTTAAATCATATTTTAAATGTACATCGAGCGTTGCGTAAATTCGGATGAAACTGACATTTGAAACGTCAAAATTATGAAAGAAAGAAAATCCAAAAACTCGGTTTACTCAAAAACTAACGAGATTTCGAAAAAAACTTATTCTTTAGAAGTTGTTCATTTTGGCATTCTCTACAATTATTTTTCACATAAATTTGCTGTAACTATTATCGTTTCATAATTATAAACCAAAAATTAAAAAAATAAATAAATTTTTTTCTCGAATAGCAATGATTTTATGAAAAATATTTTTAAGCAAAAGATGTTCATTTCTTTGTTGTCTTTAATGCTTGTTTAAATATTTTTGTGATATTTTTTCATATTCAAGAAAATATTGGCACAAAACAAAAAACAGTTAAGGTAAACACCCACTTCCGGTGTACGAAATTTTACCAAAAGCTTTTCAGTTCTTCGGATTATCAAATAAGACGGATGTTGAAAGTTTCATATCAATTGCTCTGTTAGTTTTTGAGATACAGCGCACACAAACAGATTCAGCAAAAAAAATTTTTGAAAAAAAAATCAAGATCACAATCCTTTCTTGTACTTCGTAACGGAGAAAGTAAAAATAAATAGACAATACTTTCTAAACAGAATATTTTAATCCGGTATGAATTCTGTACACACGAAAATTTAATCGGTCCTTGTTTCAGTCGTTCGTTAAAAAAGTAAAGTCCCGCGTGTCCGGCTTCATCCCGACGTCGTTGACGAAATGGTTCGGCGGCAGCGAGGGGCCGAAGGTGAGGCACAGGGAGGAGCTCGAGGAGGAGGACGACGACGAGTCCTACACCATGCAGCCGCCCACCAAGCGGGCGAAGCTGCCGGCGGCGCACGAGACGCCCGCGATGAGCTTCGTCTCGACCCCGCTGCACGGTGCCCACCTCACCTACAGCCTGAGGAAGGAGTACCCGGAGCCGACCGCTGGCCCGTCGGGCGTCAAGTCCAGGAAGCTGGTGCTGCCCAACGTCACCCTGCAGGGCCAGTACGGCGAACAGAAGAGCCTGCACAACGGCGGCGATAAGGACTCGGACAGCGGCGAGTCGACCAGCGGGTACTCCTCGATGCCTCGCATTCCCAGCAAGGAGCAGGTTTCCGAGATCCCCGACAAGACTTGTTTCAGGACGTCCGACGGTGTCGCCAATAGGAGTCTGTTTAATATATGTAAGTACACCGTGAGTGGCTGAATGGTCAAACCTATGCCAAAAAAAAAAAAGAGAAAGTATACCGTGAGATCAAAATGTCGAAAACAGTTGGCAGCCCTTAAAACATAACGTAACTAACAGAAGATCAGTAGCGTCACTGAAAATGTGCGTTTTGGCATGGAAAAACCTGACATTTAAATAAAACGGCTAGGTTATGAATCCTGACTGTACCGTGTGAGCCACAAAATTTTGTTTCAGAGTTGGCTGTGAGATAAATGACGTTTGTCGCATATTATTACAACATTAAGGCCCACTTGCACCATTGTAATTAAGCTACGCTTAAAGCATTCTTAAAATTTAAGTGCGTATTTTGCTTGCACCATACTTTAAGCACAGCTTAAGCAAGACTTTAAATAAGCCGTCGTCATGGACCGCTTAAAATTTAAGTCTGCATACATAACCTTCAATTCGTTCCGTCGATGGTCCCTTGTGACAGATATTTATGCACAATAAATAATTTTCAATAACAAAACTCCTATTATATTTAAAATGGCACTTGAAGAATTAAACTTTGGAGTGGACTATATTTTTTAAGACGATTTAGACCTCATGGATATTATTAGTTTCATTTATCCACTAGTTTGGAAAAGAGCTGATTGTCATTCTTTCGGTGTTTTCGTGTCCGCAAATAAACTTTGTTAAAATTACTTAGCCTAACTCAAAATACTGGCTAATAATGACATAACCTCTCTTTTTTACGCACCGAGATTTCTTTACCCGTGCATTTGCCTTCAAAAATATTTAATTGAGCATTGAATTCTTAATAATAATAGCGATTTTCACTACTTCCCTGTTTGTACAGCAACGCTGTTCACGTAAAAAGACTCGCACGCAGTTTATGTCAAAATCAGCTGAGAAAAGGACACCTATGTCGCCAACGTTAAAAAGTGAAAATCGTAAGATTTTACGATGTTGCAACACTTTGAGAGCTTGCTTACTAAAGCAATTGTATTAATACCAATGGTGCATGACGCTTTCATTTAGGCATGACTTAAAATATAAGTCCTACTTTACAAAGTTAGACTTAACGAAAAAATGGTGCAAGTTGTTGATGCTCTAGACTTAGATACGTTAACTTCATTTTCTATCTGCCGACATGAAATGTTCGGATTAGCTGCCACACAAGCCAATGTTAATTCTTCATCATCAACGATCATATTTCTATTTCTCTTAGGTTTTTTTAAACTTCCATACAATTGCATATTTTAAATACCTTAATGTTCGGCTGCCTTCTTTCAGGAAAGTTTGCTTGGTATGTTTGTGCTGCAAGATGTGGGTTTTTGTAACACTTGATGTAATTACAAAACATATCGTATTGTTCAGATATTGAATAATTCGCCATTTCAAGTAATTAATATTTATCGATATTACAACAACTCAAGACAATACACATGTATGAATGATTAATACAACTGATAAACTAATGTAAGATGACAGTTAGTCGTTATAACAAATTTTGTTTTATTTTTATTTATGCCTACTTGTTTTAAACTTACAACAATTAATATTTCCATTATTTTTTATTTTGACATAGGTTGTTGTACATCGTTGAAAAGAGAAAAAAAAGTCTATTTATGCGTGTAAAAATCAAATATGGCGGCCATTTGAAATAAGAAAGTTGGTATTAATATCTCGGAAACCGCCATCTTGAATTTTATTTCGACTTGATTTCCATGTTTGTCTAATTAAACCAAGTAACTTTTTTTCGCATCTTTAATAATTATTGAGATATTTGATTTTTTTGAAAATCGCGATTTTCAGTTTTTTTTAAATATTTTCTAAACTGCTTGGAATTTTGAAAATTTCTCAACATAATCTGAATCAGCATAGAAAACTGCACAACATTGCCCATTTAACCAGATCTCTAGCTTTAAGAATAAGAAAGATAGCCATGCAATCCTACTCTATTTAGGACACCCTGTATTTTCAGTTGTTGAAGACTTCAACAAAAAAAAAATCTGAAAAAGAATAAATAGTGATAGTATAGAACTCTACAAACATTCTAAAATCTTTGCAAAAGTTCTATTTTAAAACTAACTTAAATTTTTGAAAATTCCCCAATTTCTGCCCGAGTTATGATTTTTCGAAAATAATTTTTTGTAAATTGTCGAACAATTGAACAAATCCAGAGAAAATAAATACTCAAATGCTCAAAATTTTTAATATACCTGCAAGCTTGCTTTAACATAAACTTTGATTTTTGAAAATTTCTGCTTTAGTTATAAATTTTTTAAAATTAATTTTTTAATTGGTCGAATATTTGAACGAGGAAAAACTAGAATAACAAAAATCACATCGTTATGATTATATTCCTTAAACACTCTGATGCAATCATAATACATTCACGTTTCAAATTGACCTTGATTTTTGAAAATGAGTCAATTTTTGCACGATTTATGAATTTTTGAAAATTAATATTTTTACTTGAACAAAAAAAAAAAGTAAAAAAGAATAAATAGTGATGGTACTACAAACATTTTAAAATCTTTACAAAAGTTCTACTTTAAAACTAACTTGAATTTTTGAAAATTCCCCAATTTTTGCCCGAGTTATGATTTTTTGAAAATTATTTTTTGTAAATTGTCGAACAATCCAACAAATCTGGAGAAAATAAATACTCCAATGCTCAAACTTTTTAATATACTCACAGGCTTTAACATAAACTTTGATTTTTGAAAATTTTTGCTTTAGTTATAAATTTTTTAAAATTAATTTTTTAATTGGTCGAATATTTGAAAGAGGAAAAACTAGAATAAAAAAATCACATCGATATGATTATATTCCTTAAACACTCTGATGCAATCATAATACATTCACCTTTAAAATTGACCTTGATTTTTGAAAATGAGTCAATTTTTGCACGATTTATGAATTTTTGAAAATTAATATTTTGACTTGAACAAAAAAAAATGTAAAAAATAAATACTGATATAATATTAATACCTCAAAAATTTTAATATCTTTACAAAACATTTACCTTTAAAACTCGGCAAGTCTGCCAATTTCTTCGTGAGTTGTGAATTTTTGAAAATTCGTCGAAATATTTGAACAAAGAAAAAATATCATGTGAGCCACAAAATTTTGTTTCACAGCTGGCTTTGAAATAAATAAGGTATGTCGCATATTATTGCTTCATTTAAAAAGAATGAATTAATCTCAGACATGACTGCTATGTTTCTCTCTCTCTCGGGCATGGCCAACTCTGAAACAAAATTCTGTGGCTCACACCTTAATATCGATATGATTAAATTATTTTTTTCTGATTGAAACAATATTAAGTGATATTGTCTTAGTTACGATATGTCATAACACATTTATATTTCCCTAGGGAAATATGAAGTGCTCATATTTCCCTAGAAAATATAAACATCAAACAATTGTCATTAGGAGCTTCTCGCAAGAATTGTTTTAATTGCTCTCGGGACAACACCTCCGATTTCTTAAGAAGGTATCCTTTATGGATTTTACAGCTTTGGATTTTATGGAAACCAAACATTCACGGTCTTTCGTCCCTTGCATTAACACATGGTTTGACATTTCAACAATTTATGAAACAACGCAAATACCAAAACAAGTCAACCATGATATTTACAAACAAGGCCCTTAGCAACGTTACCAATCCGATAAATTCAAAAATGTACAATCCAATATTTTCTCATTTACAGATTTTCAATCAGAAAAAAACTATTGATTACAACACGGGAAATATGAATACATTTCCCTTGGTTGTCTATACATCCCCCGGGCTCCGCCCTCGGGATGTAACTAGCCAACCTCGGGAAATATACTATTCATGTAATAATAGCTATTCAGAGTTGGCTTTGAAATAAATAAGGTATGTCGCATATTATTGCTTCATTAAAAAAAAATTGAATTCATCTCAGATATGACCGATATCTTTCTCTCTCTCTCTCTCGGGCATGGCCAACTCTGAAACAAAATTCTGTGGCTCACAGTTTAATATCGATATGATTGAATTCTTTAAAAACTTCGATGCAATCTTCATACATTTTGCCAGCCAGATCTAACGGATTTTCCGCTGACTTGGCAACACTGCACTGCAACGGAGAATAATTATTGTCCCTATTTTCAGAAAATGCGTTATCGACTATTTTCGACTTCCTAATCTTATTGTACCATATGTATAAAAATTATTTAGATAAGGGGTGGCTTTGTATTTCGGAACGTACGTTGCAGGTTTGATGCGTCGCATCACGTCTTCGCCGCCAGTTGTTCATATGACATAAAATCAAGACCGTGATTTTGTTTATCATGGCCATGCCGTATCTAATTAATTTTTATACATATGGTACTTATGTGTGAATTGATATAAGAGGGATAATCTTCATTTGTTTTCGAGAACCACCTGAGATCAGATGATTGCGTGTGTAAATACTGTTTCACTCTAGTACAAATTGTAATCTTATATTTGGTATGTGCTGATTATAAGATTAAATCAATTTGGGCCGACAATATTAGCACCAAATAGCTAGAGCTTTGGAGAACGCAGGCTAAATGTTAACTCTTTTAGTGGTGAAATATTTTTCATTTTACCGTATCAAAATGACACTTTTTAATTTTGTTAAATTGTAATGGAAAATTGATTGATGGTTTTTGATACATTTTGGAACTTTAAATAAAACAGAATAACAACATTAATGCCCGGTTGCACCAACAACTCTGGTTAAGTTAGGTAACTCGGATTAATATTATAATCCGGATTAAAATGAGAAGCGTTGCACCGACGTATTATAAAGCGAAGTTAGCAAACATGAGATTAGACCCGACAACATTGCATATTTTGACATCGACTCTATTCCGATTGGCCCGCTGCCCGCTAGTCCACGTGTTCGACGTCAGCACTGCAGTCGCCCACTAATGGGAATACTTGTAAATTATTTGATTAATGTCAAAACTGACGATGGAAAATCGCGAAAGGTCTGGAAATTTTACTCCAGCTGAAAAGCAACTATTGCTTGAAGTTGTGCAGAAATATTTCAAAATTCTGGAGAACAAAGGAACTGATGGGGTTACCGTCAAGAAAAAAGCGGAGGCTTGGGAACATGTGACATGCGATTTCAATGTCTCATCTAACATTGTGGAGATGATGCCAATGCAGCTGAAACATACCTGTTTCCTATTAATCTTAGTAATAAATGTCTTTAATTATATTTGTTAGTTACCGTACCACGTTTATTCACAAATATCAACTCTCAACATAAACGTCAAATTAAACTTTAACCGCCGAAATATCTGTGGTTAGATAACCCATGTTTACTAACTCAGGTTAGGGGTAAAATTGGTTGGCGCACCTGAAAAAGCTCTAATTTCGGATTACCTAACTCGAGTTACATAACTCGTCACTAATTCAGGTTGGTGCAACCGGGCATAAGATTTAAAATTATTTCATAATCAAAAGTCACTGTCAGTTAAAAATATTGGTTAGAATAAATCAACTTCTCATTTTAATGAAACTAATTTTATATCAGCAGCCACAGCCGGCGAGAGGACCCTATTCTCCGACCGAAACACGAGCGCCCGAATGAACACCTCGTTAAGTTCGAGGCGGCCCACCTTCAACACCTCCGCGTTCGGATCCCCCAACTTCATGGACCGCACGCTGTCCACGAAGCGGATAATCGATTCCCCGTTTTACGGAGGCCGCACCACCTACGGCGGCGCGTCCGCCTACAGCCGCAACATGATAAAGGGCACCTCCGAGACGAGCTCCTGCCTGAAGAATTTCGTGCAGGCCAAGCCCGCCGAATCCTCGGAGAACAAACACATGGCGCTCAGTAAAACGGCCAAGAGGATCTTGAGCACGCTCGAGCAGTACACCAGTCCCAGCGAGGACGTCAGAAAGATACCGAATCCCCCGACGACGACGAGGAAGATCCACCGTCCCGAGAGGACGATCAAATTTCCCGGCGCTAATCCCTACTCGGTCAAGGGCGCCTCGAATAAAGAGTTAGTAGTTCCTTTAATGTCCGACCTGCTGAAGATGAAGATGAAGGAGCGGTTGCAGGACAGTACCGTGTCCGTCCGGGAATTGGCGACGACCTCGAAGTCGCACCTGAACACGATGGAATACAAGATCCGCGAGATCAAGGAGGCGTCGACCAGTAAAAATACCAACAAAATAAAGACGAAAATTTCTTCTGTCAGGCAGAAAGCCCCGGGACCGGAAGAAACGGCTGAACCCGTGATATTGCCCGATATACAACTCCCCATTTCCATCCTGCCGAGTTTCGACTTTACAATACCTTCCCAGTCGGCCACGGAAAAAAAAAACCCCGCGCCGGCTCCCGTCAAACAGCCAGAGAAGAAGATGGAGACGAAGACGCTTCCTACCATTACCACAAACCCGACTGAAAAGAAAGACTTTAAACCCGTAGAATATAAGTTTTCTAAGCCGTTAGTTCTAGCGGAGAACGTGAAATCCATTAAAGCAATCAATAATTTCAAGTTTAGTGCGCCGGTGAATAAGAAGGGTCCCGGTCCCGGTGAGACGCGTAAGACTTTTACGTTCACGCCGGCGCCCGCCCTGCTTCCGCTTAAGAAGGTCGTCCACAAGAACAACGGCGAGAAAGGACCGTGCGCTCCGGCCAAGGAGTTGATCACCACCGGGAGCGTCATGGACGTCTTGGGGAAGAGAAACGACCTCGTGGACAAATTCAAACCGCCAGAAGGTAATGTAAATTAAGTAGGGTCGTATGGGAATTAATTATACTTTTCATTAGACGATCTTCGTTTCTCAAAAGTTTGGGCAGACTTGACTGGAGGTGATGACGACAGTTTAATTTGCTGTTGGTTCAAGCTCTCGCTATTACCGAATCTCTTCTAATGGTGGCAGCTTGAACTAATTAATAAACTTTTAATGAACGATATTTTGGTTTGTTTTTGTTTAGGTTTAAAGATAAATCTTAGTTTAAAAATAATTAATTTCCGTCCAAATTTTGCTTCGCATTTTTAAATCGGATTGGATTCTAGTGCAGCCATGAGAGTTTAGCTGTTTTCATGATTTTTCAAATTTGTAAATTCACTGCTCCGAAGAATTCGATGGCATACCATATCCACCGATAGATTAGACTTTCTTGACATCTTTAGTGACAAACACTAGAAAGTATAAAGTGCAAACACGGCTATCAGAAAAATGTAATTTTGCAGCATGTTAGGTTGATACTTCCAATATACACGAAGTCACCAACAGACACATTGACGGTTTGTTATGGTTTTCAGTTTTAAATATTTTTCGAATGTCCGCCATTGAGAATGTTATAAACGATGTGAGTGCAATTTTCATAATAAATTACAATTACAATTTCTACATATCCTGCAAAGTTTCATAAATACTACTTTTTGTGGCGAAAGTTATACGGCAACCTACTATCCGTTTCAAAAGTTAACAGGGAATAGGAAAAAAACGGAGGGGCCAAAAAAATTAAAAAATATATATAGAATATTTGAGACAATTGTAAATAACATACTTAAGTTTCAATAGCATTAGGCAACTCGTTAAATTGTGTTTATTAAAAGTATTGCGAGTTTTGACACGTTTTGACGATAAACTGTAAATTAACCTGCTGTAGCTTTTTTATTAATTAAAAAAATATATTACTAATGAAAACATGTATAGAAGAATGTATTAGCTCTTGGATGATGTACATATTTTGCCCAAATTATTGTAACTTTATTTATTATTAATATTTTTATAATGACGTGCAATCTCATTTAATAAGAGAAAAGGAGTTCAGGTTTTTCGAAAATTACGAAGAATGTGAAGTAACAAAATTAATACATAATGTTTTTTGAGCAAAGCACTTCAAACATTAACACTATTTAAACAATTGCTGGAGAGATGCGGTAAAAAGAGATGCAAGATTCGGGACGCAAGGCGGCTCGCCCCGGCCGTGCTCCTACTCCGCAATAGTAAAATATTGGACTATCTTCGCATGGAGACCCCGCACCGTGCCTGAGCGAGCTTCGTCCCTTGGCACGCATTGTCTGTCCTCTTCTAAACTTTAATTATTGCTGTGGTAATTCCATCGTTAATGGTAATTTTGATTTAATACATGAAATACTTTAAATTAAGGTATTATATTGCAATTTTGTCAAAATTTGATTGATATTCCTATTGACAGGAAAAATATTACTTGATAATATTTAAATAATAAATAAGTTCTTTTTTATTTTTTTTTGTTAAAAATAAGGCGTAAACAAAAAAACTTTAAGAGTTATAAATTCTTTAAAAGTGATGAGTTGCATTGAAAAAAATATTAACGCGTAAAAAATGTGAAGAACAAAAAAGTTCTATGTAATAATGTAAACAGCATGTCCTCTGGAGCACCTTTGTACTTGAAGAAATTTCATGAAATTTTTAAACAATGTAGTACACCTAATGTAGTTGTCAGAAAAAATTAAACAAATCATTCTCATCTGCCATTTTCGAGTTATAGATTAAAATATTTTAAAAATCTTAAACTTTGACTTGCTGTATCTTGGAAAGTATGTAATTTTTCATATAGATAAATTTAGTTAATTTGCTCTTGTTTTGTCTCAGGAGTACACCATATCATTTTGGTGGTGTCTTTTTTAGACACCTTGTAGAACAGTGTCCTGCATTGTCTGAAAAAAATCTCATGGATTAAGAAAAAATAAATAGTAAAGAGGCATATTCCAAAATTAAGGCAAAAAACCGGTACATTTTTTTGATATAATCTTCAATACATAAATAATTGTAATACTGAAAATTATAAAATTAAAACGCGTTACACATAAATAAATAATGTTGATATTCCTTTTAGATTTACATTGTTTGAGTGAATGGTTTTTGTTTTATGAATGTAACACAGGGGCCAGAACTTTTGAAACGGATAGTAGTGGGATTTCTGTCATCCAATCTAAAAATATACAAAGTGATCCATTTAAAAAAACTGCCGATGACGTCATATCTTGAAAAATAAGGTATAGTCTATTGGTTAAATACGGAGAGCTATGGAATTTGAAGAATGTAAATGGTATGCTCCTTTAAAATGGTGAGCGCAGTGATGAAATAGAAAATAATATTTTTTTTGGCATGTTATTTTCAATGGGTCGCTCTGTTTACTGTGTGTTCGAGGGTATAAGCTGTGGACCAATATATTTTTTGTGATAGTTCGTTCATACATGGCCCGACCGCTGTACCACTCAACCAAAAGTTATCGCTCCGCTTTTCCATAAACGTAGACGTCTTTCGAAACAGGAATTATAAAGTTTGTCGTTTAATAATAATAATAAACTTTATTTAGCACTGCTGCTATAAAATACAACTGTTATAATATTTTGATAAAAATTATGCATAAAAATATAACATGGTATCAATATAATATATTTTACTTAAACTATAAAAATATGTAAATAATATTAAACCTATAACTATTCACTAATTTACACAGCTACCTTCAAAACTTACAATAACAAAAAATCACGAAAATCAGTCTTATATACTCCTACATGCTTCGTATATTTTCTCTTAATAATAATTTAAATTTTCTTATGTTATCTTCAGTTTTTATGTTGTTAGGAAGTATATTATACTCTACAGCTGCTCTATAGAACAATGTATTTTGTCCCTGTCTTGTGTTCTTATGCTCGAGATAAATATTTCCTCTCCTTCGTGTATTGTGCAAATGTACTTCACTAATGTGCCCATTATTTACAAATAATTTAAATGATAAACATGTTTAAATATGTTTTAAGTTTAATTATATGTTGTGATATTCAAAAAAATACTTAAAGAGATTTTATTCATAATTAAAACGATAATATTACTGAATTTATGCTGCGCCACTGGTAACGACCATTGGCATATTCCACGCGCATTCCATAGCTCTTCCTATTTCTCCAATAGGGTATAAACAAATTCTACATTTACATTTCCACTTCATCCGTAGATTTTATATTTCGTGTATGGAAATATTATAACATTCAATTTTACTATTTTTAGGTACATGGGAATGCAAGATGTGCATGATCAGGAACGTCCCGGAGAAGAAAAAGTGCGTAGCATGCGAGACGCCGAGGCACGCGACCGAAAAAAAACCCGAGGAGGCGAAGAAAAGCCAACCACAACAGCCGAGCGCCACGAGTTTCGGCGAAAAATTCAGGATCGCGTCCGGCCAGTGGGAGTGCTCCGTCTGCATGATACGGAACGAACCGAGCAAAACCAAGTGCGCGGCATGCGAGACCCCCAAGCAGACCGCCCCCGCCCCCACGAAACCTGCGACGACGGACTTTGGCAACAAGTTCAAGATCACCACGGACAAATGGGAGTGTTCCGTGTGCATGGTGAGGAACGAAACCACGAAAGCGGCCTGCGCGGCCTGCACGAATCCTCGTCGGCCGGGCGCCGCTCCGACGAGCACCGGTTTCGGTGACGCCTTCAAAATGCCGAGCTCCAAGTGGGAATGCAGCTCCTGCATGGTGAGAAACGACGAGGATAAAACGAAGTGCGTCGCCTGCGAAACACCGAAACCGGCCGGAAAGAAAAGTTCGGATTGGGAGTGTCCCAGTTGTTTGGTCAAGAACCAGGAGTCGAAGCTGAAATGTGTCTGTTGCGAGACACCGAAACCCGGGAGTACGGTCGTGCCGAAATATGATACATCCGCGAAGCTCGGTTTCGGCCTCGATAAGACCCAAGTGAACGGACACGGTTTTACTTTCGGAATCAAGCCCGATATTAACAAAGAGACTAAAAATTCGGACTCCGCAGCTAAAATTGCAGCACCGGAGTTTACTTTTGGGGTGAAACCGGCAGGGGAATCGAAACCGGCTGCCGAGAGCACACCGAAATTTTCTTTCGGGCTCCCTGCTGCAACTCCTAAAACCGGGAAGAGATCAGCGTCAGAAGATGCACCTGAAGTAAACGCTAAAAAGGCAGAAGTTTCCGTATCGGCTCAATCCAGTGCAATGCCGATTAATGGTAACGTTAAAAGCGAAACGGCAAAACCTGTTTCATTTGGATTACCCGCAGTGACTCCGGCTAGTTCTACTATGTTTGCATTTGGCACAAAAACCACGACAAGTACAGCACCCGCTGATAAACCGCCTGCGACGAGCAAGCCAAATCCAACTAATTCTACATTTACGTTTGATAGCACAATCAATAAAACTACAACTAATTCCGCGCCTTCATTTACATCACCAACATTCGGAGGCGGATCAGCAGCAGCAGCACCAGCATTTAATGCTCCGGTCAAGGATAAACCAACATTTGCTTTTAGTGCTCCTTCGAAAACTGAATTTACTACAGCCCCGCAGTTTTCCTTCGGGGGCGCCAGTGCAAACCTAACCGCGATAATCCCCGCCTTCAGTACAGCTAATAAAACTGAGACGAGTAATTTCCCGACAGCAGGCGGCGGCAGCAGCAGCACCGCGCCGGCGTTCAACTTCACCCCGGCGAATCCATCCGGCGCGGGGTTCAATTTCTCCGCCAATAAGATAGAAAACGTACCACCGACGTTCGCCACGAACCCAGTTTTCGGATCCCCTCCCAGTGCAAATCCGCCGGCTTTCGGAACGCCGACGACGGCCGCCCCCAGTTTTGGGACTCCATCCGCGACGGCCTTCGGAGCGCAGGGCAGTAGCACGCCGAGCTTCGGCACTTCCACTCCGGCCGCCGCTTTCGGCAGCAGCCCGGCGGTGAATTTTTCCACCTTCGGGGCGCAAGCTCAGCCCGTGCAGAATGGAATGTTCAATTTTGGCAGCAGTGCGGCTTCGGCTACGCCCAAGACAGGTTTTAATTTCGGCGCCAGTCCCGCCGCGCCGTCTGGAGGTTTTAATTTTGGAGCTTCCAGTAATGTAAGTGTTTTATCTACCACTATATTTTATTAATCATTATAGGCACGGTGAGATACTAAAGGGTGTTTTTTTAGCTGCATGAGAAGTTTCGGTAATAGTTGTCTATCTATACTCAATGAGAATGTCAAACTGTGTTGACATTTCTGTTCAGTAAGGTTAGGCAATTCATCATGAATCGTTTAACGCCACAACAACGCTTCCAAATTGTGGAAATTTACTTTCAAAAAAATAAATCTGTTCGCGAAGTTCATAGAGCACTTCATCAATTTTATGGTCAACATAATCGGCCTAGTGAGCAAGCAATTCGGGCAGTTATTGATCGTTTTCGCACTAATTTTACATTTTCATCGAAGAATTGTGTTTAGTGATGAAGCTCATTTCTGGTTGAATGGCTTCGTCAATAAGCAAAATTGCCGTATATGGAGCGAACACAATCCTCAAGCCATTAACGAAACACGGTTACATCCATTAAAATTGATTGTTTGGTGGGTTTACACGCTGGCAGCATCATCCGTCCTTTGAGGAAGGAGCTGCCATTACGGCATGCTGACTGATTTTTTGTTTCCAAAAATTAATCAGCTAAACATCGACAACATTTGGTTTCAACAAGACGACGCAACTTGCCATACAGCACGCTTAACCATCAATTTATTGCAAAATCAATTTGGTGACAACTTTATTTCCAGAAGTGGTTCTGTTAACTGGCCCCCTCGTTCGTGCGATTTAACGCCTCTCGATTACTTTTTATGGGGCCATGTTAAGTCATTGGTTTATGCCAACAAACCAGCAACTCTTGAAGCATTGGAAGCCAATATTCAAGGCATCATTGACGCCATACGCCCAGATTTATTGGAAACAGTAGTGAGAAATTGGACCGATCGAATGGGCCATGTAACTCGTAGCCGCGGCATCCATATGCCGGAAATCATATTTGCCATGAAATTATCTACCAGATTATAATAATAATTAACAATTCTAACAAGGTCTTGTATTATTATTTCAAGTTCTCAAGCCCTTAAAAAAAACACCCTTTACTAGTATCGTATGTTCATTAAAAAAGCTCAAGTGTGCCATGATTTTTTATTTAAAAAAATTTAAGTTGGCACACATCTTGGGAATTGACACACAAAACGTCGGATCTTTCTAAAAGTCACAATTATTCCATGGTCGCAATGGTTTACAGCAACCAGCAAAAAACGTTTCTAGTTGAAAGTTATTTTTTCTTAATTTCCTACGACTTCTCTGCGTCATTTGTCACATCAAATGAATTTAGGAATTAGGAACGTACCACATGTAACATAACCTCAATATGTGTCGCCGACTTAAATTTAAAAAAATTAAAAATCATGGCACACTTGAGGTTTTTTTTTAATGTACATACTTTACTTACGATACAATAGAACAAATACTGTGACATCGGAGTTGAAAATAGTTGGCAGCTCTTAATTCATAACCTAATTAACAGAAGTTTTCCGGAGTTTTGAAAATTCATATTTTCAGCTGTTGAAGACACAAAAGAAAAATGGTGATGTGGCCATCATGTTACTTTCTCCGACTTTATATTTACGTTTTCATGGGTTTATTTTCAATTAAAATCATATTTTAAATGTAAATCGAGCGTTGCGTAAACTCGGATGAAACTGACGCTTAAAACGTCAAAATCATGAAATATGGAAAAATTATACTTCAAATTCAAAAACTCGGTTTACTCAAAAACTAACGAGATTTCGAAAAAAACTTATTCTTTAGAAGTTGTTCATTTTGGCATTCTCTACAATTATTATTCACATAAATTTGCTGTAACTATTATCGTTTCATAATTATAAACCAAAAATTAAAAAAAAATAATAAATTTTTTTCTCGAATAGCAATGATTTTATGAAAAATATTTTCAAGCAAAAGATGTTCATTTCTTTGTTGTCTTTGATGTTTGTTTAAATGTTTTTGTGATATTTTTCATATTTAAGAAAATATTGGCAAAAAACAGTTAAGGTAAACGCCCACTTCCGGTGTACGAAATTTCACCAAAAGCTTTTCAGTTCTTCGGATTATCAAATAGGACGTATATTCAAAGTTTCATATCAATTGCTCTATTAGTTTTTGAGACAGACACAAAAAAAAATTTTCCAGAAATTGTTGAAATGGCACTAGGGACACCAAAACGGATATTTCCGTAAAAAAAATTTTTGAAAAAAAATCACCATCACAATACTTTCTCGTACTTCGTAACGGAGAAAGTAAAAAGATGATATAATTGAATTCCACAAAAATGTTTATATTTTTCCAAAACATAACTTTAATTTTTGAAAATATACTCTTTCCATAAGTTATGAACTTTTGAAAATGAATCTTTTTCTCTTGTAAAATACACGTTTTGAAAAAAAAATTAAATTGAATTACGGTAGTTTTTTCAATAATCCAACATAATTCTGTTAGAAAATCTCGCTGAAAGGAAAATTATTCCGCAATTCGGATTCAAAATCCGCCAGATCTAGCGGATCTTCCGCTGACTTGGCAACACTGCTTTGGAGAATTCCGGACAACTCGAATTATTATAGGTGTTTTCAGAAAATGTGCCGCCAACTATTTTCGACTTTCCGATCTATACGGTGAGATGTGATAATATTTCTTTCTTTCAGAATACTCAAAATTCCGGAGGATTCAAATTTGGAGCGCAAGCTTCAACGCCCCAATTCAATGCGGACATCAAACCCTCATTTAATTTTACTGCAGGAACAGCCCCTAATGCTTTCACGTAAGTAACTCTTTGCATTCACCTGTTTTATAGATTTTAATAAATATAACACACATTTTGATCGTTTATTATTAGTGTTTGTTAACGACAGTACAACATTTGAACTAATATCACGGACACAAATATGTTGGTGTCTTATTGCACGAAATCAACAATTCTCATTTTCATCGAGAACTGTGGATATTTCACTTTATTTTTTACTCTATTACTAAAGTGGCAGCAGTGGGTGCAGTGTTGCAAGTACATATTTTACCTCCACACAACTGTAATATCATGAGAGCAACAATGTTTGCAGATGATTTAAACTTCCCGCCGAAATATCTGGGGAATTTGATCGCTCCAAGTTCATGCCAAGGCATAATTAATAAAAAGTAACTAACAGGTCTATTTTATAACTCGTAACGATGTCGTTGTAATTCGATTATCGTTCCGATAACGATTTTTCAATGAAACTCAATTTTGTAACTTTTCATAATCGTTACGAAACGATGAAATCGTCCCGTTATAATCGTTCGGGAACGACAGCTCCGCTGTCAATCGTTAACGGATATTTTGACCTGATACTGTATGTATTATATATTTATATTTAATTTTCTCATGTAATTTGTGGTGGATAGGAATTTTATATTGGAACGAAGATAAGTTAATTTTTATTTAACTACATAATTGTACATTGTGTTACAATGCAAAATTGTTATTCCTATATTACTGAAAATTATTTACAAATCTAGAAAATGTATTTTCTGAGGAAGAAATCAGCACATGAACTCGTATTTATGAGACACAAGTCCTTCTTTATTCTCGAAGAAAGCTTTAGAAACATGCATAGACAAATCTGAGAAATACTTCTATAATCCATTGCTCAACTTTTTTATTGGTCCTCCTGCTGCATTTAATTGTAGGGCTAATGACCTCCATGATTCATCCAAAATATCCGGGTTTTGGGACTATTTATTCCTTCGAAGGGCTTCATTCCATTGTAACTCTTCTAGATATATTTGATACTGCTGTGCAGTGATCTCTGGAGTAAGATTTTTCACGACACTACTTCGACTTTCACTTTCAGTCATTATCAACACTTCATCACTTAATTAAATGAATTCAGTTCAATTATAATTTGATTTTTGGAAGTATCCGCAAAAATAAGCACAATGTTTAGATTTAAAATATAAACGTCAACTGTCACGACGCCGACGAAATTAGAAATGAAGTGAGCTATAAGTGTACTATTCATTCTAAAATCACAAATTCATCGTTACGAATAAGCATTCAAGGTCAACGCCTAACGATGTTGGTTACAAAATAACATTTTAACCTAAATCGTTCGCAACATTGCAACTGACGTTCCGAACGATTATAGTTAGCTAACGAATCGTATTGTAACGATTGTTTATAAACTAGACCCGTAAAGCCGGACAAATTTCTCGTGGACTGGGAGGTCGGGTACGCACTGGCAAAGTGGGGGGGACCTCATTCCAGATTCACGCCTATTTGTTGTTTTTAATGGTATAGTCTGTTGTGAAAGTTTTTTTAAATACACCGTATTAAATGGTATTAATTACAAAGCGTGTGGAGCTCTGTGTAAATTATGTTACTGACTGTATTTGGCCGTAAACAGTTTCCCTTCGGGCGCGACCTCGCCTTTTCGGTCCACGAGAAATCCATCCGGCTGTTGTAGATTCAGGGGTATGACAAGAGATATGGGAAATAGGGCATAAGAAATCGAGCTTCACGCCGCTAATATTGGATGGCGCCACCATAAAAATTCGATGGATTTCTGTAAATTATGTTTGTTGCTAACACTAGGCGGCGCTCTTCCGGTAAAATTTATCTACATGCCGTATAATTCCCCGTGTTACCTGAAACGTAGAATGTCAAACGGTGCAGAAATCGAGGACGAATAAAACAATCATTTCTTTTGTGTTAGCCTCATAGCACAATATGTACAAAATATATGTGTACATCACTCGATGAAATGCTATTAACAAGGTAAATATTGGTAAACAAAATCACCAAGTTTTACTATTTATATCAAGTAGAATAAATATTATACAACTTGCCCAAGTAATTTTGTTCACACGAACATTCTCAAAAGGACAAATGCACAAAACTTGTGGACGCATAATGTTTAATTAATATAAATTGTGAAACAAGTAAAAGCAAGTGTTTTTGATTACCAATATTTAACTTATTTTAGTCTGGTACGAAAGAATATATAGGTTGTGTGCATGTTTGGTGTCAGTTCACGCCGCTATTCACAGATGGCGCTTACCGTTTCCAATGTATCAACATGCCTTGTCGCTTCCTGTTATTCCTTGGGGCAGTGTCGTGCGTCGTATTTTGCCATTGTGTTCATTAATTCGTAATTCTTTGAATTTAGTTATTTTACCTTTTTTCATAGACATCAGTTCTTAACAGGACTACTTTGTGTAAATCTTTGTCTTGTGGCAAGTGCTGTTTTTAAGGTTAGAAAATTATAAAATTTAAGTTTCATCCTGGGGCCGCGGTGGCCTAGTGGGTAGCGTTCCTGCTTCTGGGCCTCGTGGTCGTGGGTTCAAATCCCATCCGTGCGGTCACTTTTTCTGAGTGAAGAAGTGGCCGCGCGGGTCCATGGATGTCTAGTGTATGTCCCATTCATTATCAAATGAATTTATTACAAAGAATCGGTTGTGGCAGAATAGCCAAGTAGCTTACGCCAATTTCCCTAATATCATTCACTCTCCTTAACCCGAAATCCCATCAACCATCCTTCCTTTTTTATAAAAAAAAAAAAAAGTTTCATCCTAAATTTATTGAGTGAAATCGTCGTTGTGTAGAGTACGTTTGAATAGAGAAGAGCCCAAGGTTGCGCGAGATTTCAACGGTCGCTTGTGCCAATTCAAGTAAACATGTATTTGGGAGGGCAGAAAATAATACGTGAAAATCCCAATATAGGTGCCGCCTTCAAAAGCACCTATATTGCTTCATATTCCATAAACTCTGTACAATAATGTCACGAGATTGAGAGTGAATTACTTGTCCACGTTTCCCTAACAAACACTTCCTTTCGGCGGTCATCGGAATGCAGCGATAAATGATTTAATCAAAAATGAAACCACTATCGTACAGTTCACTAAATAATAAGTTCTAAAAAGAACTGATTTTTATAAACACAGGAAAAACGAATCATGGCAAAACAACGAACAATAAAAAGCAGAAAGACACTCGGAACTCGGAAGCAACTACGCTAATGAAACACTGCCACACCCTATTCTGCATAATAGACTCGACTAACGGCTAAAAACCAGTGTTCGTTTGTGCGCAAGGTTCTTCTCTATTCAAACGTACTCACCATGGAGTTTACACCACAGCATAATACTTTTATCCTGAAGGCTCATTGTCGGAGTGGACATACTCGTTACAATTGTGTCCGAATCAATTTAATGTAGCCTTCGCCGATGTCGGCGTTCCTTACAAAACATTTTTCTCGTATAAAACATTTGCCTAGAAATTGAAGGCCATCACTTTAAACATTTGTCATAACACATTTATTATTTTCAAATACACAAAACGTTAACTTACCTCAATTTACTTTGTATATTTAATTAAAATTGTAAAAATTAAATATATAGTTATGATTACACACAGGAGAATGCATGTATCTACACTATAAATATTATTTCCGAAAAATTTGCAATGTGTGTTGGGTTGAATATGGCAGACTGATGCTTAACAAAGATGAAACAGCTGTCTCTGTCTTTCGCCTCACACATTTGCAAATTTTTGTCATCATCTGACCGAGAATCTCGTTAGCACTTTATCTACAGTTATGATTAAATATATCATTTATTTTGGGGAAAAAAAAATAATAGATCAGGTTTGTTGTGGTATTTGTTTAACCGTTGGCATGACGATGGAGGTAAATAGTAAAATTTGTTTGTGGTAATCATTCAGTTTTTGTAATATTTCAGGGCACAACCACAAACCGGTGAATCGCCGAAACCGACGCAGCGAGTAATCAGGCGAGCGCTCAGGAGGACGCAACGATAGTTAGTGTATTATTTAATTGTGATTGTGTGTACGGTGTGCGGCATGAATGAATAACTAATTGGGGGAGAGGCTAGTCGGACGTCTCGATCGAGGATGGGAATCGCGCGGTCGGTTGCGACTTTTAAGTAAGCCTTATTTACTCAACAAGAAATATATATTATATATAACAGTGTATGTTTTTTAAACTTGTAACATGTGGATGAGTGTTCTTGGTGACTTTGTAATATTTGGGGGTGTTATCTCAGACCTGTTGGATGTTACCTAGGTATTAAAATATTTAAAAAAGAGAAAAACAAACACGTCGGACTGTGAATATTCGAGGTGCGGCATTCAACGTTTCGACTTTTGTAATATAATGTTGACTATATTTAGAATTTATATATATACCATATCGGAATGCGACTGTACTATCGGGGAATGTTCACAGTTTGGTCGATGTTTTTAAAATCCAGGTAGGACCACGCTTGAAACAGTGTTAATCCTACATTGTATACTATAGTGTAGGGAGTTTAAAAAAAAAGGTCTGATCCATAGAATGTAGAATTTTATAAAATATTTGGATGAATGTTTTTCATCTGTAAACGATGGTGCGATGGAAATCATTAAGAAATTTTCTCAAGTGTAACATATATGATATTTATATGACTGCCGTAATTGGCTCCTTTACTGTGATATTCTCATGGGTCAGGCCCCAGCGTAACTTATAAACGGTTCACTGGCACACGCAGGCAAAACAGACTGAACCACTCCGGATTTCCTCAAAGAGCACAATAATATGTTTAAAATCGCCCCGAAGACATAACTGAAATATTGCTGTGCAATACAAGACTTAAGAATTAATTTATATTTTTTCAACGCAAATAACAAAATGTGTTTTGTCTGTGGTCCAGTTTATATTATATATAAAACATAAAATATTTTTTTCTTCTGTAAAGTAGACTCACTCCTTATTTTTTTAATTGATTGTATTTGTAAATAATAAATACTTATTATGAAATGTGATTATTATAACGACACACCCGAAAGTCTGTTTTAACCTCCTGTTTTAAGCCGCCAATATTAGTGAATAGAAATTTGTGATCACATTGTATAAATTTTAAAACGAATTCGAGCGTGCGTCGTTATAAAGGGGAAAGGATTGTAGTTCCCGCCCTTTTTTTTTTTATAGAGAAAAGGAGTTAGACTGCTTTTGTGTATATAATTTCAAGTGTTTACTAAGAATTAATTATTATCTTTACTTTGCTGAAAATTTCCCGTTTACTCTTTACCTCCGTTTACTCCCCGATCTGATATTTTTAAATATGTAAAATACTACACTCTCCCTACTCGGTGGGAAATTTTCAGTTACTTTGTGCCTTTATTTTTTTATTTATATATACATACATATATATATATATATGAATATATTGTTTTATCGATAGCACCTTGGCCTAGTCTCGAAAATGAATTTTATTTCAAGGATCCAAACGCCCCGGCGCAGAACGCATGCATGGCATTTAACGATTTACAGGAACGAATATCCTCGAGTTTCCGCTGGCCGTTTGGTCTCTTAATTTAGAGTATAGCAGCAGCAGCATTCCTATAAAGGCAAAATTTAATTTAACCGTTGTATTTTTTTTTCTGTTAAGCCAAGTTATGTTACATAACTGTTTTGGTTAAGTTAATAAAAGTACATACATAAGTGATACGAATAATGTTTTCTTTAATACACCGAACGTAACTTTTTCCATTGATTAATAAATAAAATTGAGGCAACCTCACTTGTTTAAGATTTACGACTTATTTTGCAGAGTTACGAACAGGTTGAATAATCACATATTCAGGCTATATTTCGTTTTATTAAATTTATCCATTATTATTTTTCCATAACTTGGGAATTAAAAATGGTAAGTATTCGGGCAATTCGTCAACAGTATGAAATTTCTGCATTAGCAACGCATCACACATAAATTTTACTGTCTTCGTCGAAATAATTTTAATAATGTTAATATTATGATTCACAGATGTAACACCAATTCTACAAACTCACTTTTATTAATCAATATGTTTTATAACAAAGTTTCTCCAAGTAAAAGCCTCTCATCAATCGAGTTTGATAATTTTTTTTTACAATTTTTTAAATCGTCGAATGCATTTTTTGTTTCCACACTTCAAATTTGGATGGTTGGTGTTTTGTTTCCACTTAGGATGAGGCGATTGTTTTACCGGGGAATCAAAAATTGATTGTTTTTCCTGTAGATCTTGAACCTTTGAAGCTGATTCTTTTGATTAATTAAAAAAAAAATTAAATCGTTGAATGCATTCTTCGTTTCCACACTTCAAATTTGGATGGTTGGGGTTTTGTTTCTGCCTAGGATGAGGAGATTGTTTTAACTGGCAATCAAAAATTGATTGTTTTTCTGTGGATCTTGAGCCTCTGAAGCTGATTCTGCGTTTGATTAATTTTTTTATAATTTTCTAGGTCGTTGAATGCTTTTTTCGTTTCCACACTTTAAATTGGTTTTAAATATTTTACCAAAAGCTCTTCCAGTTCCCGAGACGTCAAATATAGCTCGAGTTTAAAGTTTCATTTGAAAATCTTGATTAGTTTCTTGGGTAGAGTCATTCCAACATAGTTAAATTGTGGAGAGACAGACGGAGCAGAAAGATATTTGTGAGAGTGATTATATAACTACGTACCTGATAATTTTCAATGTTCCACCGAATTGGTTGGGGAATTCTAAACAAATTAATGATGATTTAATAAGTAAAACATTGGGATAAAAATTATGAATAAAAGCCCATTAAGTAGCATTGAAGAATGACAGATTATATTGGTTTTTAATTCACCGGTGCAGGAATTGAAGTTGAACTTTCACCTCTGATATTCTCTACTAACAAATGTGGTGAAGATCATGAGGATGACTCTGACATTTAACTTACTAAACCTAAAAGGTAGAAAAAATCAAAGTGGCGGAATCTATTGCCTGAATGTTGTACTAAACCAAATCCCCAATGGGTTTAGTACACCATTCAAGCAATAGATTCCGCCACTTTGAAGTTTCTACATTAAACGGTGTTTGGAATACTTATATTCCAATGGTAATTTACATTTCCCCTCTTGATGTGTTTTTCGTTGCTACCATTAAATTCTACTTCCAGTCTGAAGAGGCTCAGCCCACACCAGACTTTAAACTACTCAGGTTGCCTTGCCTTGCCGCTTCGTCACCAGTAAGGAACTACACCGAGAGACCTGAGAGGTCAAAACCGGTCTGTAGGTGTTTTGATGAGGAAACAATATTTAACCTACTTAAAGAATTTTACTTATGACAACTTGGATATATGCTCATTCCATGCTTGTTAATGATTAGTATATGTAGTGCATTGCTCACGCATTTCATTCTCGCATCGATTATCTGTGCTAGAATATATTCCAACACAGTACTGTCACGCGTGAAGTCTAACCTTCAATGTGTCAAAATGACGGAGTAGATTTAAAGATGTTTCCTTCGCCTCTTCTATATACATGGGGCGTTAGCTGTAGTACTTCGGCAAATTTGTTGTTTTCGATGTTTGTCTCCATACTATTTATATATATTTTTAAACACTAAGAATGTATAAACTCGAGAAGTGATATGAACCATAAATAATGTTGCTGCTGGCGGCTTGGTTTTTGACCGACATTTGTTTGCGCGGTAACGTTAGCCAGGTGCCTCTGATAAAAGTTATCGCGTACGAATTGTCCGCTCTCGGTTTTTAATTATCTTAACTATCACAATGAAGCTCAACAAAGTTGTCGTAGGTAAGGCATAGTGTACAACTCGCATGGAATGACTATTTCTCGCTCTTATGAAATTGTGATCGTGATTTTTTTTCAATTTTTTTTTTACGGAAATATCCGTTTTGGGGTCCCTAGATGCCATTTCAACAATTTCTGGAAAAATTTTTTTTGTTGTGTCTGTGTTTGTGTGTGTCTGTCTGCTATGTGCCCTGTATCTCAAAAACTAATAGAGAAATTGATATGAAACTTTGAACATACGTCTTATTTGATAATCCGAAGAACTGAAAAGCTTTTGGTAAAATTTCGTATACCGGAAGTGGGTGTTTACCTTAACTGTTTTTTGTTTTTTGCCAATATTTTGTTAAATATGAAAAATATCATAAAAACATTTAAACAAACTTTGAAGACAACAAAGAAATGAACATCTTTTGCTTGAAAATATTTTTCTTAAAATCATTGCTATTCGAGAAAAAAATTTATTAATTTTTTTTTTTAATTTTTGGTTCATAATTATGAAACAATAATAGTTACAGCAAATTTATGTAAATGATAATTGTAGAGAACGCCAAAATGAACAACTTCTAGAGAATAAGTTTTTTTCTAAATCTCGTTAGTTTTTGAGTAAACCGAGTTTTTCAATTTGAAGTATAATTTTTCCCTGTTTCATAATTTTGACGTTTTAAACGTCAGTTTCATCCGAGTTTACGCAACGCTCGATGTACATTTAAAATATGATTTCAATTGAAAATAAACCCATGAAAACGTAAATATAAATGGCTATGATACCGTCAAGTCGGAGAAAGTAACATGATGGCCACATCACCATTTTTTTTTTCATTCTGTTGATTTAGGCTTCAGCCATGCAGTTACTTACACCATGGTTTTTTATCCTTAATGAGGGAGCTACATTAGGAATTTTCTAGTTGTTATTAAAAAAAATCCAATTTCGATTTAGTTTCGCCGATGGTCATTCAAATAATCACTGTATTCAATCATTTTTAAAGTTTTTTTTTTTGATAATAAAAATGCCCCTTGTTTTGTTTAAATCCTTGATTTTATTTCACAATAAAAAAGAAACAAAGAATAGATTAAAAAGTTTTACTTTTTCATATAATGTTACTTATTGGAACATTTTTTCATTTGTTTTGTTCTTTAATGATTATATTTTTAACAGTGACATGCACGCAATACATGAAGAGACAACTATACAAAATATTTGCCAAGAAAACTAATCTTCCTTTTTTTTTTTAGTGCTAAGAAAGGCATCGATAATTATAATAAATACAGTGATTAATCGGTTAAAAAATCAATCAAACTGCCATTTTTCCACAAGTAACAATTTTTTTGTCGTTTTTTTTTCCATATCTTTTTTACATATATAGGAAATTTATACACTTATTAATTAATATCCGTAAATGAAATTTGTGAATATGCTCCACGGAGTCACGACTGGCCATAATTAAATGACTAGAGAAACAATAAACGAAACCGATATTTTTGGTATTTGGATGTCTTTGCCGATAATTGTGGCCAATCGTGGTCTTCAACAATCACCAGCTTCTTAAAATCGTGTAAACGACACATGCAACATGCTGCAATTAAGAAAAATTTGTATTCGGGTTCAAATCTCACACAAAATTATTGAATTCACTGGTAAATTTTTGATTGGGTTTTAAAATTAAACACATATTACATTGGGAAGAAAAAATTATCAACTTAACCTGGCTGACACATGTCAAACTGCACGTTTAATTGAACTAAAAGACAAAGTTCTCATCGGTTTGCAGTGCGTCGTTTACAAAACGCGTATCTTGTATTTTCATTTCTTAATGAATATCACATGTTATTTTCTCATGAATTCGATCTATTAAAATAGGATTCTATTTCCAAAAAGATTTTTTTAAGCTAAATATATACGTTATATTTATCATACTTTTAGAGGGCCGAGGACCAATTGATGTGTGTGAACGTGGGGTGCTCTCGAACGATCGAAACGTGTCCCCCGATTGAAAATGCTGAAGTGTGTTTTGGTCAAATGTTTGGTTACATACGAAAAGAAAAGAGGGGAACGTCTGGATCGTCCGATTTTATATAAACGAACGCTCCGAAATGTACATCTTCGTTTCGCTGACGGCGAAAGTAAACCCGCTCGTAACTACAGATAGAATAAATTAATAAATAAACTTATTTAACGCAAAAACAAAGGAAAGTAAACGCATCGAGAAGTAAAAATGCCAATAATTTGTACTAAATTTATTTTTTTTTAAATACCTATACCGATATAATCATTTACAATATAGTTGATTTAAAAAAGTTAATAGATAAAAAATATTTACAAAATACAGCAAACGAAAATGTACATCTAGGAAGTAATGAGAAAAATAATAAAACTATGTCTAGAGGATTATTAATTTTTCTAAATCTAAAACATAAAACCATCATAATACAAATACAAAGTCACATATTCAATAAATCTACCTAGAGATAGTCTTTAGTTATCTATTTAAATAAAATGCCAGAGTAGGCCCTAGCAAGCGTTCCCGTTTCCTCCCCGCCTCTCTCTCTCTCTCTCTATCTCTTTTCAGCACTTCCCGACTGGAACGCCTTGCCCCGGATAGGACGCGACAAAATTAATATACATCGGCTGTAGTAATATTAAAATCATTCTATATTAATATACACAACGTTTAGTGTGTGGCATACACATATAATGTATATATATATATATGCGTACTCTCTCTCTTTCACTTAATAAAATGTTTAGCGTTAACACTAACGTAACATACTCAACCACTAAGAGTCGTCGGACATGAAAGAATTTTGTGACTTCATCTCCTCCAGCATTTTAATCTGTTGACGTAGAAATAATATTCTGGAAAAAGGGACACAATCGTCAGTTTGCCATCTGGAAATCCTGGTTGTAAATTTGTTAGGAAATGAGCTTATGTCACCGTAAAATTCTGTTAAAACCAAGTAACTGTTTAAGCCCTAAAATATATACAGTAGAGAGTCGATAATCCGGATTAATTGTGACCGGACCCTGTCCATATTATCAAAATATCCTGATTTTCGAAAACGACCAAAAAAAGGCCGTTTGAGTACGCAACAAAAAGAAAACTTATTAAAACTGTTAATAAGTCATTTTAGTGATTAAATAATTGGAGCAGATAAATAAATTAATATGAACTTAGTGTAAAGTAAGGTGTAAGCCACAGAATTTTGTTTCTCCACGACCACCATAGAATTTAAGCATTCTGAAATCAATTTTGATTATAGAACGTACACATTCTCACTCTTGTTATGGAACAAAACACTATGCGCTTATGCGTTTTGCATGTAATTCATTCCATAACAAGGGATAGAATGAATATTCTCACATTGTTTCGAATAAAACAATTAGCCTTGGATATCGCAATTGTCAAAATACTATAAACATAACCACAAACGTAATAATAAAATGTAAGTTCTTTGTGTTCATTATTTTATTAATCTATTTTATCCGAGTTGGCCATGCTTAAGAGAGAGAAACATAGCAGTCATGTCTGAGATTAATTCATTCTTTTTAAATGAAGCAATAATATGCGACATATCTCATTTATCTCACGGCCAACTCTGAAACAAAAGTTTGTGGCTCACACGATATAATGTACATATTTACAAAATTTATTTACGGGAATTTAATTCGGATTATCGACGCTCTGCTGTGCTTGCAATTAGTGACAAATGCCCTTTTCATAACAACTGATTAATCAAATTGACTCACCTTTGTTCCTGCAGTGTTGCTTGGATTTCCGTGAGGCGGACTATCGACCTCGCCGTCTTCAGCTCCGCCGATACTTTTGAACACTGTATGCTACCCATTATATGTGCTTCTTCTGAATGCTTTTGCGCCTTTAATAAAATAGTGCATTAGATCAATTGTAAACGCATAATTTAACAACATAAGTGGCTTCGGAAAATAATTTAGACTTTTTTTCACAAACGGGAGAGCAAGTCGATTTGTCAGCTGTCAAAATCGCGAGAGAAATGACATTTCTCGCCCAAGGGAGAGTAATAATTGAGGAGTTGAACTGCAAAACTCCACTTTTATTTGTTCAGAAACCGCGAAAAAACGTCCAGGAAGTCTATTTGTTGTTTAAAAAAAATGAAGGTTTAGCCGCATTTTTAAATATGATTTGTTGCGTTTTGAAAGGTAATTCACACATATTCGGATTTATCTATGTTTGGACAGTAAGAATCGGCACCAAGCTCATTTTGGCCCAAAATTGGTTTGGTTGAGTTTTGCAGTTCAACTCCTCAATTAAACATTTCCCTCTCTACGAGGTTCCATTATTTATTTTATCGATCACTTCCGATAGCTTTTTTTCTAGGTTAGGTTTTAGAAACAAACGTTTTACTTTTAAAATATCCTGTTTATGGAAAAAAAAACTATATATAATCTGGCCGCGCTACGATGGCATCTGAGGTGAAGTATTGGCTTCTATTTATATAAATCAGTGGTTCTTAAAAGGTTATAGAAAACTTTGGAAATAAATATGCATGCAACCCAATCTCATGTTCGTTTATTATCTCAGGCACCCGCCCAACACGCAAATGAGGGTGGCCCAAGTTAATCACCTCAGATGCCATCATAGCGCAGGCAGATTATATATCTTGGAAGAGAATACTATTTTTCCCTCGGTGCGTTGTACCACGAGGTCGAAAACCCTTTAAGAAAAATTACGCATTTCTCTCCTGACTATCAATTTATGAGGTGTGAGCCACAGAATTTTGTTGCCGAGTTGGCCATGACCGAGACAGAGAGAGAAACATAGCAGTCATGTCTGAGATTAATTCATTTTTTTAAATCTCATGACGTAATAATATGCGACATACCTCATTTATCTCACAGCCAACTCTGAAACAAAATTTTGTGGCTCACACGATATAATAAAAATATGTCGAGTGCATTTGTGATTGATCTAACAGCGTAGGGCATCATATATTGCCATATACAGGGCGTCTAAAAAGTGTTAATAATAATGGTTATTTATTTTGAATTATAAACTAGATCCAAAAATTATGTTAATAATAGTAGATTATATACAGGGTGTTTCAGAGCTCTGGGAACGGTCAATAACGTGCTTATTTGTCAAAATTTCGAAAAATGTTTTATACAAAAGTTGTGTATAATAGTGAGCTGCACGCCCTAAAAATATTTAAATTTATACAGGGTGTCTCGTAACAAAGTTACAGACCAAACTTATGTTTTTTTTTTTAATGGAACACCCTGTATTTTTTGTCATTTTTGAATTATACGGAGCAAATAAAGGTGAGTTACTTCAATACTCCCTATACCTATTGTTTACCGTTTTCGAAATATTTGAAGATTTGTTGAAATGCAAGGTCTGGGTGAAATTTTATTTTTGCCAAAGTGATCGACGTTGAACGATTAAAATCATTTTAGTTATTTGCTTGAAGGTTCGAACTATAGAGACAACCATGATTTCATACAAAAAATTATACAGGGTCTCCAAACAACGTTGAATTTTCGACTCTCCGAGTTTTCGACAGAGGACACTGACACGCACTCACGTCACTAGGAATCTACTCACTCCAACGTCACGGAGGTAACCGCCGCTGGTGCGGCCGATAAGCCGACACCCCCCACTACTTTACCCTATCGGTAGAACCGATCTGCGCACACTCCCCGACTCAGGAAAAAATCAGTCCTGAAACTTAGTGAACGCACCCTGTATCTATGTTTCGGTAATTTTGATTAATTCTGAAATTATGCATATCTACCAGTCATTATGAATAATTCCTCTAAATATTGGAGAATTTATTATATTCTTTTGTCATAAAATTTCAATTAACCAAAATTGCCAGAAAGTATTCGATATTATTTATAATATCCAGTATGTTTAATAAATTAATCATATTCTCCAATATTATTGGGAATTATACATGTCACCAGTAATTATGCAAAATTTCTAATTAATCATATTAACCGTAACATATATACCATTTTTTTCTCAAACGGGATATTTTAATAAAACGTTTGTTTCTAAAACCTAACCTAGAAAAAAATGCTGTCAGGCGTGACAGTTAAAATAAATAATGGAGGGCGGGAAACAACTACTTCTCTTTCTTGGACGAGGAATGTTTTTTCTCTCACAGTTTCGAAAGCCGAGAACTCGACTTTCTCTCCTGTTGTGTGAAAAAAAAGTTGTTGGATATTTAAAAACGCATCTTGTAATGGCATCGAATATTTTTTCTATTTCGACATTACAATCCTCACTTTGTAGCACTGTTTTCAGTTGTATAAAGTGATTAATTATTTACTCAAAAGAATGTATTCAATAAGATACATTTTACAAAACAAAATGGCGAAAATTGGTACAGAAATGAAACATTTATAATTTTATGGGTGCCAACGATAATTAGTTTTAAAACATGAATTAAAAGAAAAACGCTCACTTGTTTCTCTAATATATCTGCGGGCCAGCCTCTTACGTGGTTGACCAGATCGTCTCTGACGTGGTTGGCTAATGAGGGCGTTATTGTGGGTCCTTGCGGTCTTAACGCTTGAAGGGAACTCGCTACTCCCTGCAGCGTGGACAGGCCACTTCCAGCGGGAGGGCTCGTAGCTGGTATAACAGCTACTATATTAGAAAAATGTTCATAATGTTGTGAACAATGAAATAAATTTACACCGCGTTTACGTATCGGGAAAATACTAACTTTTTAATAATGAAGCTATTGCAGCACACAAAAGTTATTGCTGTAGTTTATTTTTCAGCGTCGGTAGAAGTTAAACTCGCATTTTAATACATAACTAGATGAAACCCGTAATTGTGAATTACACGTCGACAAATGGAGATGTTCCATCTATTTGAAATAAATAAAAAAATGTCTGCTAAATACAAACGCACACCCAGAGGGGTAGCTATCTACAACATTTTATAGCAAGTAAATTACGAAAAAACTACATTTAAAAAAAAATAATCAAATATCACGAAAACCCTTACATTTGTTGGTTTATTTAATTATTTTTTCCACTGTATTTTACGTACGATACTCAATTTGATGGCAATGTTCTCATCGAATTGAGTATCTTCATTGCAGACTTAATTTTATTACTGTGAATGAAGCATAAAAGTTATTGCTGTAGTTTATTTTTCAGCGTTGGTAGGATTGAAACTCGCGTTTTAATACATCACTAGATGAAACCCGTAATTGTGAATTACACTTCGACAAATGAAGATGTTCCATCTATTTGAAATAAATAAAAAAAATGTCTACTATCTGTAGATTCATTTGTAACTGACGAGTGTAAACTTATTACAAGTATGAACACGAATAAACTACATTACAAATGAACGTAAATTTATGACACACAGAACATTCTAAAATGAATTAAATAGGTTAGAAAATGTCAAAACTAAAATCATAAAACTGTATAATTTTATGTTTTCATATCGTCATCACTTTTTGGCGTTTTTTAAATAATTAAAAAAACAGCATACTTGAATGATTGAAGCAATGATTTAATTAATTTGATATACAGGGTGTAGTGGAACAAAACGGAACATAGGATTTTCAATGTTAATTTCTTTATACTGGAATATTATCTTCCCTGATCATTTTAGAAGAAACATGTAAATAAATGTTTTGTAGAGTAAAAATTCCTGCATGCAGTCACGCTATTATTTATTTTTTAGCATTCATAAGAACCCTGAAAATGATAAAATAAAAATGATCATTTTCACGAAAATAATGGTTGCCATGAAATTAAACAAAAACTGTGCGCTGTTGATTTGCTGGCTTCTGTCAAACGTATTGAACGCTTCATAACTGTTTACGAGTTTTTTCATTAAAAATGTATTCTAATCAAGAAAAAGTTCAAATTGTGAAGCGGTGCTATGCTAGTAGCAGTTTTCGCGAAGTGCGGGTCATCACGTTGTAATATTTCTTGGTGGCACTGATATTTGTACGAGTGGAAATGATGCTTCTCTAAATACCTCTGGGCAGTCGTAAAGTGAATTGTACACTTGTCAGCAATTTGTCTTAAGCTTATGTTTGGATCTTCTACTACAGAAGCTAAGACCATAAGCTCGCTATTCTTCTCATTTATTGGTAAACTATTCTGCTCTGCATTTGATGTCCTCTTGCCAGCCGTTTCAAATTTTTGGGTCAACCTTTGGATCGTTGCATTAGAGGGTCGGGATAGTTGACCGCAAACATATCCCCCACTTCACGAAAACTGCTACCAGCATAGCACCACTTCACAATTTGCACTTTTTTTTGAATAGAATACATTTTTAATGAAAAAACTTATGAAATATTCAATAAATTTTACAGAAGCCAACAAATCAACACCGCACAGTTTTTGTTTAATTTCATGGCAACCATTACTTTCATGAAAATTATCATTTTTATTTTATCATTTTTTAGGGTTTTCATGAATGCAAAAAAAATAAATAATAGCATGACTGCATGCAGGAATTTTTACTCTATAAAACATTTATTATTATTCCTCTAAAATGATCAGGGAAGATAATATTCCAGTATAAAGAAATGAACATTGAAAATCCTCTGTTCCGTTTTGTTCCACTACACCCTGTATGAATTAATAATTTTTTTACTATCGGATCATTTTTGTTGAAACCGCAGCCCTCTTAGTTAAAATAACAACGAAACAGAGTAAATATTATTGGTCGTCTTACCTTTTGCACAGTCAGGCGTCTCTGAATGCGTTGGTGTGGGCGGACCCTCCGCCGCCGGTCCGCTATGGTTGGTGTCCACCGTGAGTGGCTGTACAGAATTATCACCTATTTGTCTAGACATATGTATAGTTTGTAAAGTTTTGGCATCACTAGCCTCCCCCGTGGAACTAGTCATATGCATTGCGGGAGGGCCGGGCGCGTTGCAGGTGGTAACACTGGCCGGCGGCGGCACCATCGACGGCGTGCTCTGCGGGTTCGCCAGCGGCGAGGACTCCGGCCTGACGGTCGTCGGCGTGGTGGGCAGGTGCATCGGGTGCTGGTTGATGCGAGGCAGCGCCGTCGCCAGCAGCACCGGCCCGTGGGAGTTCTGATCGGCGTTCGGCTGCTGCGAGGTGACCGTCGAGTGGGAGTAGGAGACCTCCGACGTGGGCGTGCTGTCGCCCGGGGAGATGTCCATGTCCTGAGATACGTTCTCGTCGGCGTGCTTCCTGGCGCTCCGGGACATCTCCTTGTGGTCCGGATCTTCCCTGCCGCCGCCGCCACCGCCGCAGCCGGACCAGTGCTGGCTGCCCGTTGCACTCTCCCGTAACACATCCTTGCTACCGCTACTGCTATTGCTGCCTCTCGAGTTGGAATGTTTGTCATGTCCTGAAATGAATGCATTTTTAAAACAGATAGAGATAAGTTAAAAAGTAGTCAAAATAATTAGCTCGAACAGTGGGATTAAAAAGTCGAAAATTTTCTGAAAATCCCAAATTATATTGTCAGGAATTCTTCAATGCAATGCAGTGTAAATAAAATTAAGCACACAAAATATGTTATAGTTTAAAGCAAACTTTTGATGAGTTTTCTCAACAATTCAAATTATAACTAAAATAGAAGATGGTTTTTCTATAAGACAAATTGCTTGATTGAACATTATCAGTGTTAAGAAACACCGGGAGTGTATTATTTTCTTTTTTTTTTTTTTTTATGGCCTCGGAAGCAAGTTTATTATTTTCAAGTGATGGTTTTTATCATTTATCGAGAATACAACTCATGGCCTACTAGAATGTATTTTGAGCCAATCAAATGCAAGGAAATGCATAGCAGCATGTGTATCACCGTGGAGATAAAAAACAAAAGTAGCGGTGATATTTTATTGTGGTCCTGTCAGAATTTTAAACCTCAAAACGGACATGCTAAATTATTGGGATTCAGTTTCTAACAGCGAAATCAGTGAAATGGCGAAAAATACGACGCCCAGAAACACTGCAAGGAATAAAGAGTCGCAGTGCCGACAGTTCACGGAGTCTTTGTGCTGCAAGAAACTACAAGACGAATTAAAACAATGCAATATGTGAGTTGTCATCAAGATTATAAAAGGTTATTCGTTATATTCTCTCACTAAATATAACTCGTGGTACGATTACAACCGATGATATTTTAGAGTTGAAACCGAAGCAGCACATTCAACTCGTGCTAGCTGCAGCTCGGTTTCAACTCCAAAATATCATCGGTAATAATCATACCACTTGTTGTATTACGGCTGACAATATTGCAGACCCGAATTATACAATTAGAAAACTGTAAAAAATACTCATAGGACTTAATTTTATTCCACAGAGGTGTACATTTTGTTAATTTTGACATTTTGTGATTTTTTAAGGTTACGTGTTTTTATCTGCCGATTTTGCGTGAGTCTTATTTAAATTTCATGGTTTTCCGTGCCAAAATTTCCATTCCTAGTGACGCCACTGAACTTCTGTTAGTTAGGTTATGTTTTAAGGGCTGCCAACTATTTTCGACTTTTTGATCTCGCGTTGTAGAAACAGTGAAATTTTTCCAATCGTCGCTTTATAATCAAATCAACGCATTTCCGGTCTATATAATATTTCCAAGATATACAATTTATATTTTGTATACCCCTAAAGGGCAAGATGCTGAACATAATGGGGTGATAAAAAAAAGAAAGAGGGGTTTTCTACTTACGCGTACCAGATCGGCTGGAACTGCTGTAATTCCTATCGGAATCGCGTTCCCTGTCTCTGGTCCTGCAACGGTCCCTCTCCCGGTCCACCCACTCCCTCGGCTTTTCCCACTGCGAGACCTCCGTTTTACAATTGTAGTAATACTTTTTACCGGACGAACTGATGTGCTCGGACCAGTCGCCCACCCTAGTCACTCGCTCCCTATCATCTCTCTGCAAACAAACAAAAGATACCCTGAAATATATTCGATTGTTTTTTTTCTTTCGTTAATGCATCCGCAATTAATCTTTTATGTATTTAATAGTTATTTAAGCATAGTTGCTTATTAATTTTTTTCTGCTACCGGAAATATAATACTTAAAATATTCTAAAATACGGCTTGTAACATTTGGGATTCAAATTTTTATAGTCACCTATGCGTCCTACGGTAACCCAGCAACCGAGAAAACAATGTCGAATTTTGTTTGTTTGTGTCAATCCAGTGACAGTTTGTGGGGGCATGGATGCAAATGAAGCTGCGAATATTGCGTGTTAGAACCTGTTACCGACAAAATTGAAAAAGGTATGTGTCCTGTTACGACTTTTAAGCAGTGGTTATGTAAAAAGCATGCCGATGCTGTAGGTATAGATGAAAATGTGTTGCTCGCCTATATGTTGGAGCGTTACGTTTCTGTTTATTATTTTCCTAGGTCCGTAAGTAATAATTAATAATAACAAACACCACGAATGTTATCAGCCACTTACGGTACCTGTAACCATGGATGCAATGCTTATTTACGTTGTCGGTAGCGGAAAAAAATTATTTAGGGATAAAATACAACTACAGTGGATTTCACAAATAAAACTCTGATTTAAATTTACATAACACTGGAATTATATGGGCTGTGTAAACGAACTTTCATATGGTAAACGGAATGCATGATTTGAGGTTAGTGTGAGTTTTGTGATTACATTACGCATATTTTAATTGATATTTACTCTTTTACAATGTTCACCAACAAATTCTTTTCTATTTCAATGTATTTTTACCTTAAATCCTCTTCCGAGGCTCCAATTTAAACAATAACGATTTAAAAATGTATTCGGTGACCGATAGTGACAGTCAATGGCGCATAAGGAACGTTTACACAGCTGAAAATGTATTACCAGCACGAAAAACCTGGCGTAAATAAATGTTTGTGAAATCCACCGTGACTTAAGTTGATATAACACTAGTATTATATTTACGGCTGTGTAAACGATCTTCCAAACGATAAACGGAATGCATAATTTGAGGTTAGGTTCAGTGATTGACGGTGACAATGAAGCATAAAGAAGATTTACACAGTGTGAGCCACAAAATTTTGTGTCAGAGCTAGCTGTGAGATAAATATTATTACATCATGAGATTAGATTAGTTCAATTGAATTAGATTTAAAAAAATGAATTAATCTCAGACATGACTGCTATATTTATCTCTCTCTCTGACATTGTCAACTCGGAAACAAAACTCTGTGGCTCACATGTTAAGGTGTGAGTCACAGAATTTTGTTTCAGAGTTGGCCATGCCTGAGAGAGAGAAACATAGCAGTCATGTCCGAGATTAGTTCATTTTTTAAAATCTAATTCAATTGAAGTAATCTAATCTCATGAAGTAACAATATGCGAAATACCTCATTTATTTCGCTGCCAACTTTGAAACAAAATTCTGTGGCTCACACCTTATAACAATAATGGTTTATTGTGTTAAACAAAAGATACACTCGTCAATAAAAAATAATACTGGCTTTCGAAAAATCAAATGTTTGTGAAATCTAACCTTAACATTTTAAAGTTTAAAGTCACAATCGGTAAAATTCTGCCGGCTCGGCCCGTTAAAAAAAAACAACTCACCTTATCAACGCAATTGTTATGCATCGACTTCCGGTCCCTGGACGACAGGTTCTGCGACACCTTTATGGGGTGCAGTATGCTCTTGTCGTCACTCCGGTCGTGGTTCGTCCTGTGCTCGGAATCGCGGCTGCGCTTCTCCTTTGGCGACCTGGCACAATCTGCAAAAGGTGTCCACCCGCGTAACGAAAACCCACCCGTTTTTCGGCGGCCGACATACGCACCTGAATACTTGTCTCTTTTGTAGTCTCTGTTTTCTCTCTCCTTTTCACGTATTTTCTGTAGATAGGAGCCCTTCGACTGATAGGAACGGTCTCTCTCTCTGGGTGACTGGGAATCCGGGCTGTCTGAACGGTAGTTACCATTCGGAGAGTCCCTAATTCGCTCGTACCTGTCCGCGCTCGACCCATAGCTTTTCGAAGAACTATATTTTGAGTTCTAAACGAGAATAAATAACGCCGTTTAGACACAGGATTTTATTGCAATCGAAGTCGTTTGCGTTACAATATGAAATGCACAGGAACGATAAATAATAGTAGATTTTGTAGGGTGTTTCAGACCACCCGTACACCCCAAATATCTCGTGAAATACAAACCGGATTAAGATTTTTTTTTTAAATATGTCCAAAAATGTTTTCATGTGGTGTGAAATGTGAACCGGGGGTAACTTTGAAATTTTAAGTAGGAAGGCAAAGAGTGCTATGTAAAACAAAAGCAATGCCACAGTTTGACAAAGATCATTGTGTAAAACAAATGCAATGCCGCAGTTTGGCAAAGACTATTAACTTTGTATTCCTGCAAAAAAACTAAAAATTAATCTCCAACTGCAGAAATGACTTTGATTTAACCCTTTAACTGCGGCTGTCGTCAATAAGCGACTCGGGTAAACTTTACCGTAACTACGGCTGTCGTCAACAAGCGATTCACATATTTTTTGCCGTTCTTTTATGCCGTGAATCGTTTATTGACGACCACTAGTAACATGATACGTTGGTTCAAATGGAATAAAATTTATCAGATTTTCAGTCTTTGTTTTTTTGCGTTCAGGCGGCCAGTTTCTTGAAAACTTTTTAGTAGCTAAAGGGTTAAAAACTTGGATTACACCGCTTTGTGTCATTTCATTAAGTCTTAATTATTTTATTCCGAAATGTACCAAAGAAAGTACGCAGGATTTTAAAATATTGGATGAAGGGTTTTGTCGAACCGTTGTGTAAAAAACAAAAGCAATGCCACAGTTGGACAAAGATCGTTGCGTGAAACAAAAGCAACCCCACAGTTTGACAAAGACTGTTATGTAAAACAAAAGCAATGCCGCAGTTTGGCAAAGACAGTTATGTAAAACAAAAGCAAAGCCACGGTTTGGCAAAGATCGTCGTGTGAAACAAGAGCAATGCCACAGTTTGACAAAGACAGTTATGTAAAACAAAAACAAAGCCACGGTTTGGCAAAGATCGCCGTGTGAAACAAGAGCAATGCCACAGTTTGACAAAGACAGTTATGTAAAACAAAAACAAAGCCACGGTTTGGCAAAGATCGCCGTGTGAAACAAGAGCAATGCCACAGTTTGGCAATGATTGTTATGTAAAATAAAAGTAATGCCACAGTTTAACAAAGATCGTCGTGTAAAACGAAAGCAATGCCACAGTTTAGCAACTATTGGTATGTAAAACAAAAGTTTGACGAAGATCATTCTGTAAAACAAAAGTTTATCAAAGGTTGTTGTGTAAAACAAAAGCAGTGCCACAGTTTGGCAAAGATTGTCATGTAAAACAAAACAAAAGCAATGTCATAGTTTGGCAAAGATCGTTGTGTAAAATAAATGCAATGTCACAGTTTGGCAACGATTGTTATGTAAAACAAAACAAAAGTAATGCCACAGTTTGGCAAAGATCGTTGTGTAAAACAAAAGCAATACCACAGTTTGACAGAGACAACGTTAGAGGCGCTGTGTCCGTGTTATGTTCTACAGTATTCGCGCCTTCACATAAAAATAATTTGATTAAATTTCCAAATTTAACTTTAATAATTTTATTTAAGTTGATCTTTGTGCATTCTCTGCATTTCTGAAAGATGTATCCACCAATAAACTTGCGTTTGGTGTGGTCGATTTGTTTTGTTTACATGTTGGTAACATACAAATTGTATCTTCGAGAGAAACTGACAATTCAATTATTCTTCCAATTAATGTTACGCTTCCGTTTTCTTTTTACTCTGCGAGCTTCTCCCACAAAAGCGCTACTACATCATAAGTAGTAGTACTTTAAACCTTCGAATTTAATACAAATACTTCTACAAATGTAGGAATGAATGAATTTAGGGTTTAAGGCGCATCGACCAAATGTAGGACAAATCACAATTAATAAAAACAGACGTGATACATCGTAATATCAACAAACATATGCTTATCGACGGGTAGGTGTGGCAATCATAACTTACCTTCCGCGAGTGTTTTAATACGTGTAATTCATGTTAAAAATTGACGTTTACCGTCAGGTGATCAATCGCGAGAGGTTAGGCAATGATCACGGCGCACGTTACGTTCATAATTTAGGTTAGCAGGATGCTAAAAAATTCTGTGGCTTCATTAGACACGGCACCTCATTACTCCCATATACAAAGGTTAATTGGTGGGTGTACCTCCCGATCCCCCACCAGAGTTTCGGACGCATACGGATGGAGGTTATGCGATGGCAACGGTATGAATCACATTCATGACCGATTTTGGGGTTAGTTCGCCGCGCAGCGACGAATGGGGCCTTTAAAAACAACCGGACGGACCTGTCAGAAAGGTTAGGTCGGTGCAGAGGCTGCCATTTTTGTTGTTATTAAATACCCGATTTTTCCATGTTTTGGAGCCCGGGGGCGGATTTTCGGGGCCCCGCGACCGGTTTCGCCGCGGATTTCGGAAACGGGACGCCGGACGGGGCCCGTCGCGGGCAGAAAAGCGCGAACGGCGGCCGAGAAATCGCCGATTGAAAATTGAATTTTCGACGGCGGTGACAAATAGCGAGAGCGTACTCTTCCGCATCGGGCCGGGGTTCCGGGGGGCTGAAAATTCGTGTTTTGTTTACCTGATAGGGATGGGCCTGGTGTTTCTCGAAGTACCTGTACATACAAAAAATCAGATTTTTAGATTGCGATCGAAGGCGACACGTAATCGTTACAAGTTTTTATTTGTTTACCCCGCTGGCAAACGTTAGATGCGAGTGAGGTTCGCTGCCGTCGAACCTCACTAGCACAACAAATGCCCGTGAGGGTGAAATGCCTACCCATCGCTCATCCGCTGCGTTTTCCTTGCATGCATTACCATCAATGCAAGTCTCTAGATAATGTTTGTGGCTTTTATAATAAGCCGTTTCTTCATCTAATGTCATAAAAGTACAGTGTTTGACCGCTGTGCCCCGTTCAAGAACTAACTTTCCTCCCAGACGCCATGTCACATAAGGGAACAATTTGCAGCTGAAGGTAAATGCTCCTAATTTCTTCCGTCGCCTCATTGGTTGAGGTAAGAAATACTCCAAATCGACAACCCGACGGCTCAAAATATCACTAGAATCGCCACACAAACCATAGGCGTCACAATAAAATCTTATTAATAAAAACATGTATAATCTTAGCGTATCAACAAACTCAACTCCTTCCTCCTATTTGAAATCAAGAAACTGCAATAATAAAAACAAACAAAAGAAACTACTCAATTGTTTCAATAAAAAATGAGTAACTTGAGACAACCTCACTTATTTTAGAAATTGAATAATTTTTCGTCTTTATTACTTTTACGAGTACAAATTTAGTTATTTGATCAAATTATTTTATATATGTAATTTATATAACAAAGTACTAAATGGAATTATTATTTATTTATTTATTTCTTTTTATAATAAACAAAACTTAAATAGGAATTTAGAATAACAAACATCACCGCAATTTAATAGAATAGTAGTAATAAAAATAAACCGACCCTTAATTAGTGCTGACCTCCGCCTATGATTTTGTGTCAAAAACTTATCCGGCCACTAATTACCAGTATTTATTAATAATGTACCGAAACATGCGACTCATCACGAAACCAGATATAAATTAATAACTTGCTTTCGGTGAAATTAATTAACCACCGTAAATAATTACAGTTGGCCGCACTGACGTCCGCCATGTTTGGATACTCTGCAACAAAAACATGTCCGCAGGTCGTTCTCCCGTTTTGTGTTGTTTCGTTGTGGTTCGATAACGAGACGAGTTTTATTGCGATAACGTAAGGCCCGTTTTCGTCAATTTTGGGAGTGCGGCGAGGATTGGTTTGTTTGCGCCCCCGGAATTTCATCAGCCCGCCCTTCCCCCCTCAAGTGCCTGTTATATGTACACATACAAGATCGTTTAACTCTTGAACAAAACACCGCTCGGATAAGAGGATGGCCTGGTTCGAGGCGGTTAAGAAGGAACTGGAAAATCCCTACAGCTCTGAATCAGGTGAATTTTATTTTAATAATTAACCTTTAAACTTGCACACAATACAGGTTACCTTGACAACTTTGAATGATTTAGAATCATTAGTGGTTTTGTTTTATTGGACCGTTGTTTAAAGTTTGCAAGAACCTAAAATCCTGATTTTCCTCAAAACTCGGTTTTCCGACAAAGGTCGTACAGTCGGCGACATGTATTAATTTGGATACACTCGGTAACACAAATTAGTTTAGGCAGTGATGTATGAAGTAATGAAGTAGAAGCAGAGGAAAATAGGAAACATTATTTTCGAATCTTAATTGAATAATATAAACATTGTTAAATCGTTTTTGATTGAGAAAGTTGTCCATTATTCGGCCGATTCAATTTCTCCACGGTTGACGTCCAATCGAATGATAGTGGTTTCATTGCCCAACAAGTTTCAGCCAATGACATGACGAGGATTTTACTTTCTCAACAGTTTAGTTGTTACTATGGTTACGATTTGTTGGTGAAAACATAATTGAATGGCCTTGGGAAAAATTGGTCAAATAGGTATTTAGGTAGACTATTTTCATGATTTTTGTGAAAAATTTTTATTCACTCGTTCATCAGTGAAAAAATAATGTTTAGAAAAACCCATTTTTTAACCCCCAGAGGGGTCGGAGGGGGTTCTCGGCCCACTGACCATGGGAACCTTATCTTTACACCCCAAAACACCCTCTTATCTGGTAAATTCCAAAATCTAGGGATAGGGGCATTTTGACTATCTTAACCGTAGGTATCCTTTATTTGAAAGATTCGATTTTGTTCAGATCAAACGAAGGGTCGCGAGGTCACAGTATTAATGCCCTTATATGGGCCTGTTACACATTTGTTGAAAGTGCCGACTCTCCAGCTACCCGACTTTTTTCATAAAGTTAGAGATTTTGCTGGGGAACAGGCCTTGGCCATGACGTCAGGTTTTTTTTGTATTTGCCAGAGCAGGACATGTTCATCCGACTCCAATTGAGACTCCAGCATCTTCTAGTCATCTTCAGACCGAGTACCGCAAATTACAATTACGATTTAAGAATTAATCCAATGGCTCTTTTTTCAATATTCAAGGTTGCCGTTTTGGGTGCTTGCAGAGAACCTTTTACAGCAGTGACGTTTCACGGGGTTTTTTCTGGTACGGCCGAGGAACAAGAGGTGGTAATACAGATAGGTAGGGTCAGTTGCAGAGACGGCTGGCTGCGTGACTGCACCTATCTGTATTACAACCTCTTGTTCCTCGGCCGTACCGGAAAAAACCCCGCGAACGGTCACTGTTTTACAGGCTTGCACCTGTGGTTATGAACCCAATTTGTTCGTAAAATGTTCTCCACGTTTCCCTCTAACCTAACCTAACTTCATTTTTGTAGAGTCGGCAAAGCTTTTATACGCTAATACTTTTTATTTCATACTGTCCGGTAGATGTTCGTTTACAATGTCAATTTAAGTCCGGTAGGTGAGTTATAACAGCATCAGAGCTGGTAAGTGTTGCATAGCAACGGTTTCTTTGTTATAAATCAAATCCCATTTTGACAAAGATTTATTTAGAAAGGATATATTATCTATAATAATTATGAATTGGGAATATTAACATTTATCGTAATTGTACAATTTGTATTGCCCGTAACACATAATTTTCAGATTTAATGACATTGACATGACGTGTTTAAAGTCGCGGGTTTAGGTTAGGAACTTATCAGCTGTGCGTCAGACATATCTGGAACAAGGTTATGATTGCACTCAATTTTGAGATTTAATGACATTGACATGACATCAAAGTCGCGGGTTTAAAATTTTTTAATTTTTGAATTAAAATAATAAAACAACAAACTTACAGTATGAAATAAAATTTATTACGACACACTCGTCTAGACATTCTGCACTCGGCTCCTGACGTCGCCTCGTGCATAATGTCTGACTCGTCCTGTTACAAGTAACCTACCGGACTTATGACGTTAATTACTATTATTGTTGCAGAAGTAATAAAGACCGAGGACAACAAAAGTGCAGTTCATAGCCAGCTACCAGGAAGAATCGACCAAAAAGGTACGTAATTTGGATAAATTACTAGCATGCGATTGTGAATGTATCCTTCCTGAAAATGGAAAATTGTAGCAATAGATTATAGTCCAAATCCTTCAAAATAATCCGGATAAAATCCAATAATACTAACAGTAATGTAGCTTGAACCGTATTTAACAATGATTAGACAAAATGGTAACACGAATTTGAGTTAAAAAAAAGTAGGGTACTTGTGTGTTACAACGGACTGACATCAAAAATCGAGGCTTTTTCGAATATATTTGTAGGTTATGTAACCGACTATGTGGAACGAAAACAGTTGGCAGCACCATTTCTGAAAATAGGGATTCAAGAAATATTATATTGGCTGCCTGGAATCTCCAGTGCAGTGCATGTAAAGTTTGTTCTTTAAAAAAAAACCTCAAGTGTGCCATGATTTTTTAATTTAAAAAATTTAAGTTGGTGACACATATTGAGGTTATGTTACTTGTGGCATGTTCCTGCCGATGAATTAATTTGCTGTGATAAACGACGTAGGTTCACCTTCCAAAATTCCTTGGGCTGTGTTAATAGCATTCTGAGTACGTTTGACCGGTCTACCACTTCCTGTTTTACGGAGACATAACAGATCATGATAAGGTATTTTTAAATTCATCATAAATAATGGGCACGTTAGGAAATTCTTCCTGAAACTCTGCTAAAGGTGCGTCGAATGAATACACCCGATTTCCGTCCACTTTAGTCCCATTTCGGAAATAACTTTCAACTAGAAACTTTTTTTGTTGGTTGCCGTAAACCATTGTGAGCACAGAATAATTGTGACTTTTAGAATGATCTGACATTTTGTGTGGCCATTCCTAACAAGTGTGCCAACTTAAATTTTTAAAACGAAAAAGTCATAGCACACTTGAGGTTTTTTTTTAATGAACGTACGATAGGATTGCCACATCTGACTGGTATCTTGTCGGGACACTCTGAGATGGGGACGTAAAAAATTTATTTAACCATTTTAGCGCCGACAATTTTTTTGTGGGTATACCATAAATTGCCAAAAAAATGAGCAGTTTTAATGATTGTATGTTGTTAGGAAAAACATAAGAAGCGCCATAGCGCTCGCGGCACTTTTGACAGTTGTATGCAGCGACGCGGTGGCGCTGCTCGGCACTATAACGGTTAACATAATTACCTGGCAATTTTCCAGTTTATGATACTAATGAATGGACTGAAGTAAACGCAACATAACATAACCTCAAACTAATAATTGACCAATTGTACCAGGTCTAGAGTGCGTCCAGTCGTTTACTCTACCTATTTCTGAACGCAACCGACTGGATGATCAGAGCGCGATACAACTATTTCCGAACGACGGAGTGCAATCTTTTTTGTTGGAACGTCATTGCTGAACGCAATCGATTTTCGATGGTAGTCCGGCGTAATACATAAGAACCAAAAGTAATTAACATTTACAAGACTATAGTTTTTTTGGTTAACTACAATTTTTCAACCAGGCATTCTCGGATTCGTTTAAGAATAGAAACAATATTAGGCGCAAGACAACATCGTTGTTCATAAAGGAAATTGTTTGCCACGGGTAATTATGGGACTGCGGATCACACTTTTAGTTTGCCATAGCTTTACACGAATACGGAGTACATTGAATCAAAATTCGGCATCCGTAAGTCTAGTTTGGGTCTAAGGTTACGAATATTTAGGTTGTTAATCGAATTGAATTGTTAATATATTTATTTTATCGCTGGTTTGACTTTTTTGCAGCTGCCACGTTATGGAATTTAGATAATATCTACCCCAATAAGTACACACGGACGGTGACGAGAAGAAAGGCGATAGAACTGTATAGGTACATATCTAACGAAGACGTTCAAATTATCTTTTTCTTCAAGGATCTCGATTAAAAGAAGATTCGACGAGGTAGCTATTGTAGAGCAAAGTCCGGAAGATATCAAGAAGAAGGATTATGAAGAAAGAAGAATCGTCATTTAAAAATAAATTAAAAATAACTAATTGCATTCATTACTTTTGAAGATGAATCAAAATTGCACATGAAAGATCAGCTTTAGTGGACAAATCATTCTTAAAACTTTTCACGGCTAATTTTAAATCATTACAATTTAAAAGATAAGGGATGAAGTTGCACAACACCACGTTTAGTTCATTCGGCACATATGGACATCGAGGATTGAAGAAAGAAGAAAGAAGATTCGTCAAGAATACATTTCAGAATCTCTTAATAGTCATGCATGCCAATTCTTTTGAATAATCATTTTGTAGAAGAGTTGAATCATATTTTCTATTTGTGAAGCTATCAGTCAAGATAATAGATGTCACTTTTTTTTTTTTTTTTGATAAATACAAGTGTTGTATTTTTAGGGTTTTTGTGAGAGCATCCAGGTCCGAGAGAAAAACCCCAAATTTTATGGACACTGCCCGAACGCAGTTGACTATGCTCCATTTGTACAATGATAGCGTTCGCATGGTGGGTAATTTTTTTTTAAATTTTTGTTTATCTCGTGTACAGTGAGATCAGAAAGTTGAAAATACATATAAAAAATAAAAATACGGATCTACGTTTTCTGAAAATTCCTATAATAATTTAAGTAATCTGATTATTTCGGTGCAGTGCATGTGCATTTTATTTATTTTGACGTTATTTGTTTTAAAAACATCTTTGAAACAAGTAACCTCAAATGGGCGGCCTGTTAGTGTAGTGCAGTGATTCCCAAAGTGGGCGCCACCGCTCCCTAGTGGGCGCTGCAGCGATTCAGGGGGGCGCTGATTGCCCACAGATGCATTTGGGAGGCGATGAATAACTGTAAGGGGGTGGTGATAGTATAAAAGAAAGAAGAGAAGATTTAGTGGAACGTGGGTTCAGTGCGGTAATCAATTTATTAACAAAAAAAAGAAACGAATTGCAAATAGTCAATCTTGGTGATTTACTGATTACTGCTGACGAAAATAGGGGGCGTTAAGTAATATTTTTTCTGGAAAGGGGGCGGTAGGACAAAAAAGTTTGGGAACCACTGGTGTAGTGGGTACAGGCGAGCGCTTGTGCCGGTTGCACCGCGGCCATGTGGATTCGATTCTCAGCCCGGGACGAAAGACTTTTCGGTTTCGAGAAGAATTCGTTCGGGTCAGTGATTTGTATGCGTCTTTCATTATTCATTTAATTTATAACTTAAATATATAATATAGATGATGGCTAATGGTCGCCGGAAAAAAAAAGTAACCTCAAATAGACACGAGATGTCAAAATAGATAAAATTCGTATGTACTGCAGGCAGCCAACATTATATCACTTGAATTATTATTCCCATTTTCGGAAAATGTGCTGCCAACTATTTTTGACTTTCTGATCTCACAATACAATTGCCGTTCACCAAAAAATGTTTAATGCCTGTTAAAATTATTAAATGACTAATTAACCTTATTCATAGGATATCAGATGCACACGTGTAAAACTTTTGTAATGACACAAATAAATTATTTTTATTGGCGTTGGAAAATTGATCCAAATTCATGAATTAATTGATTTAAATAAAACATTATTATTATAAAGTGTATTATCTACAAATGCATGTTTCGAATAGGTTAATATAGTATTAAAACTGACAGAAAACTTGTCAAATATTTGAATGAAATCCATGAGAATTGTGAATCGCTTCTGATAAAGAGCAATAATTTTAAACATGCAGTAATTTACTTAAGGCAAGACTTTTTTGTACTAATCAACTGACAAATTCAACATTTGATTTTGAAATAATTGAGAAACCTTTGATTTGCAGCAGAAGAAAAAGTATCCCAGGACGATATGGATGTTCCACCTGTTGTGCCGATACGTCGCCCTGGAGTTCGAGGCCTTGGGGCCGAACCCGGATCCGAACAAGTGCGACGTACAAAATCTGGTTCTCGCCCTAGAAACCATATTGTCGAACTACTTTGAGGACGACTCGGAGATAAGGTGCAAGGCCTTCATGGTGCACATTATCGTCACTGCATACCACACTTACAAGTTTCCCGAGTGGTACATGGAAACGTTGGCGGGGTAATATAAATAGTATACTTGAATACCGTGAGATCAAAAAGTCAAAAATAGTTGGCAGCACGTCTTCTGAAAATCCCTATAATAATTCAAGTCGTCTGGAATTCTGCAGTGTACATTTTGTTAATTTTGACATTTTAAGGTTAATTGTTTTAAAAATAGTTTTGTTTGTTTTCATCTGCCGATTTTGCCTATTTTAACACGTTCGCTGCCACCGCAATTGGGATTGCATTTACGCAAGTGTACAGGACAGCAAATTTAAGTTGGCCAGACGCGCAGAGAGCAACTCTATCGGGCGCTCTCCTCCACATAATTAATGCACTGTCACTTTGGAAAATGAATGTACCAGGCACGTGAACTCTTCACGAAATCTATCGAGAGCGCCCTTCGAAGGTTCCGCCCACAATATTGCCACTGCGCAACGGCAAGTTACGTTTGCCGTCCTGTAAAGTCGGACGCGCCAGCGTGTCGGGGGCAGCGAACTTGTTAAACATTAGCAGTTATTTTCACTGATCATATCATCGGTATTAATAATACATTTAAGATTAATTATCTAGTTTTTTTATTTCAATTTCACGGTTTTCAATGCAAAAATTCCCATTCTTAGCGATGCTACTGAACTTCTGTCAGTTACCTTATGTTTTAACAGCTGTCAACTATTTTTGACCTTTTGATCTCAAGGTAAAGTCAAATGTCAAGGAAAAATGCAAGCATGCAGTTTGACGAAACTGATTGTCAGTTTAAAGCTTGAATTACATTATACTTTTTCCGTCTTTTTTCGTCTAGATTCTCGTTAGATTTTGCTTCACGACAATCTAGTATGAATGTAATTCAGAAAATTCCATCCAATTTCCGTTCAAGCATAGAAATATACAGCCGGTCCTATTTTCCGTTCGATATTGGTCCAAGTTTGGTACTGCCAACGACGAAAAAAAAAACAACAATCATGAGTTGTTTATGCAAGCAACATAACCTATATAACCTGGTGACCGCGTTTGTTCCATTCTAGTCGCAGTATTGTTAAAAATCAGTTATTTTTGTTGCGGGTTTCAAGTTGATATTTTTATTATGGTACCAAATACTTTTTATTTAGTGGGGTGGTAATTACGTCGTCTGCTAGCAGCGCCCTCTATATTGATTGCAATGAACTATAAATCGAACGGAAATCGAAAGCAAAACTTGAACGAGAATATAGACGGAAAAAGTATAATGTAATTCAAGCTTTACAATTGCGTTAAGATATGAGCCGCTATGGCACTTTTTCTAGCAAGTTAATGAAAGAAAAAAAAAACTGTGAATATTGTAACGTATGAAGAAAACATATATTTTTAACAGAATATTCTTGTTGTAATCTAGGTTGGCGCTTAAAGGGACTCTCATTGTAAAGCAACTGAACGAAGTATTCTCTGGCGATGATGAACTGCTTTGCGTTGGCGACATGTGGTTAAATAACGAGTTGAAGTATTTAATGGAAATGGACGATTTTGGCACAGATGATGAATTTTCGGACACATCGGATCAAGAAGTAAGTGTATACAGTCGTCACGAGCCATAAGATTACAGACTCTGTATGTGTTTAAAGATTGGTACGAATTATCATCGTCATTAAAATTATACTTTCAAAGAGTGAGTTTCGTTGAAAATATTGTGTGAGCCGCAAAATTTTGTTTCAGAGTTGGCTGTGAGATAAATGAGGTATGTCGCATATTATTACGACATGATACTTGATTATACATCATTTAATAACCAGGCGGACTAAATCAAATTTTAGCCGCGAAAATTCGTTGTTGTGATTGGCCAAACGGGCGCCGTTTTTAGACGCCCAAATTGCTTTAAAACAGTAATGGCCGTTGTTACGATCAGCTGATCTGTCACCGTTCCTTGTGTCCCACCGGTTCTGCGTGTTTCGCCTCAGAAATTGTGTTTTTAGCGAGTTATTTCTCCCTGTGATTGTGTAATAATCGATTTCTCTCATCCCGTTACTTGGAAATAGTTATTTTATTTTTAACTATGGATATGTACCCAGCACAAGTTTTGTGTCATTTTTACCGCCAAAACATGTCTGGTTACTTTTCTGGTAACTTTTTATAGTGTAAATGTGACTTTCGTGTTTAGTCCGCCTGGTTATTAAATGAGGTATAGTACAATTGAAATTGTTTAAAAAAAATGAATTAATCTCAGACATGACTGCTATGTTTCTCTCCCTCAGGCATGGCCAACTCGGAAACAAAATTCTGTGGCTCACACCTTACAATCATACCACCATATGTATAAAAATTATTTAGATAAGGCATGGCCATGATAAACAAAATCACGGTCTTAGATTAGTTCAGCATGTTGTTTACTTTATGTCAATTAAAAGTCAATTTTGATTTAACCATGGTATTCTCACAACTTCACGAGCGTTTCATCATTAAATCTTATTTCCGTAATGGACATCTTGAAAATGGGCAATGGATTTATAATGCTCGTCCATGCCGTCGCCGCAGTTGCCTTCGCCACCGTTGTCGTTGCCGCCGAGCCGCCGGTCACTCCTCCGCGAACTCGTCGGACATCCCGGTGCGAACTATAGGTGAAGTGTTGTGACAATTACTTTCGTGACTTTTATTTTATTAACTTTCCGTGTGTATATTTTTTCTGTAACATAATCCATGTGTAAATATTAGCGATCAGATTTTTTTCTGCCTCTGCCCCCATCCTTTATGTTTCTTGTGCTGTTTCATAGCGACCCGACTCCAAGAGGTAGCTGGAGGTTATCGAGGGCGGTTTTTCACACCCCGTTGACACAAGTTTTATTTGACAATTAGATTAGCTTAACCTTACTTTTAACAACTGGTCACGGAGACGTAATGCGACGTATTATATCAAACCCAACGTACATTCCCAAAAAACAAAGCCACCCTTTATCTAAATATTTTTTATACATATGGTATTAGAAACTCAGAACACATAAAAAAGGTTTTTTTTTCTGAAATAACTTCTTTAAATTACATAAACAGGTACAAATCCAATAAAATTATGTGTTTTATTACATTCATGTTTCAATCAAGTCGGGTTGTCGATGCTCTCTGTGGAGAACTGCCTGTCAGAATTTTGTGATTTTATAGGTCTCGAGGTATAGTGCAACACAAAGTGCTCGAAATGTACACTTAGAAATGTCAAATAAATTGTGAAGAAAGTGAATTCTAACCCGTTACATATAACCACTTCGTGCTTATGCTTGTAGCATAATCCCAGGTTTATTGAAAAATTCCTTTTTTGTTGTTACGTTTTTCTACAAACCACAAACTTGTGTAAGCTTGCGATGGTGGAATAACATTTATGCCAGAAAAATATACCATAGATGGCGCTGTAGGGGTAAATTTTTATTTTTAATTTGTCACCACATGTGGCGACCTGGGCCTTAAAAAACAAAACCTAATGAATTTCTCTTACAGGACTCGAAAGACTTCCTGGATTCCGTGCACAGGAAAACCCGAAGGAAAGAAAGCCAATTCGGCAACAACAAAAAACGATTGAAACTCCCCTCGTCGTCGAAAGTCGTAGAGCTGCAGGATAACGACGAAGTGATATTAGCGAAAGACGAGAAGACCACGGCGGACTGCGAGCCGAGCGCCGTCATCACGATCGACGACGACGACGACGACGAGGCGGGTCACAACGGCGACTTTAAAAGCGAGCGCGTCGAGGTGATCGACTGCGACGAACCTCCCGCTCCTCCGGCGAGGATCGCCAGGGTGACGAACAGAACGCTGGACAGGAGGAAACGAAGAAACAGGCCGAAACCCATTTGCATCGACGATGATGACGATGACGACAAAATTCCGGGCGATTCTAAAGAACCTACCTCGATGGCACAAAAGACCGGATTAATAAACAGCCTTGAAATTTCCACGACCAGCGGCGACACGGAAGAAAAGGCAACAGCTACCTCAATAAATCGCTCTAACGAAACGAATTCCGATCAGATCTCCTCAACGGTCGTTATTCAGAGACACGATGGAGAAGCGATCGTAACTTCCACTAAACGAAAGAAAAATTTCGGCATAGACGAAAACGATGATTTCCTGAAGGAGCTGCGAGAATTAGCTTCGTCTAGCGATATCAAGTCTGGAGTAGCAATGAACGGCAATTCTACAGCTTTGGTTGGTAAAGTAGATAACAACGCATTAACCTCAACTTCTGAAACTCCTCCATCAAAGCCCGTGCAACCAGAAGAAATATCATCAACGGATGTGGAAATAATTGAAGTTCAAGCAACAATCAACGCAAGCAATAGTTCAGCAATTCAGATAAAATACAACACATTAACCTCAACTTCTTCAACCGCACCGACAAAATCTAAAGTTCTAGCAGAAACACTGTCGACAGTTGAAAAACATTCGACGACCTCTTCCCAATTTCCGGAGGTTTCGTCCACCCAAAATGAAGAGAACACCGTGAAAAACATTCGAACCGTTATACCCGAAACGGTTGATTCACAGGTTGGACAATCGAATATCGAAATGGAATCGATCGAGGATTGCGTTCATTTCGAAGAAGACGTAATGCCGGATGAAACTATAATAATAGGAATTGACGGGGTATTAACGGACGATTCGGTTAATGCTTTAATTGCCAGACACAAAACGAGTAAAGTGGATAAAACTTTAATTATAAAATCTTCAACGGTTAATCAATTGTCGACAGCAAAACCTCAGATGGAACTCCAAAAATTTGAATCCAGTCATTCTAAAATTGATGAAATTCAAATTCCTGATACAAATGTTCTGAAGGAACTACTCGATCAAGACATCAAAAAACTTACAAATTGTGATCAAGATGACAAAAAATCTACTGAAGAAAAGATGAAGGATGATGATCCCTTAACTAAATCTGTCCAGGAAGATAATTTCCTAATACCAGATTCAAAGGCAAATCAAGAAACGCAGAAGTCCTTGATTCCCGAAGAAACTTTATCCGCGGAAAAATCTCTGGAGATATTGGGACGAAAAGTCTGGCCGGTCGTAGAACCAGTTTTTGGCGAGGTACAAAAAGACGAACCCGTCGGGGTTTCAAAAGTTCTTCAGCATCACGGACGACCCATCAATTTCGTACGTAACGAGGAAGAAATTGTTAACTCATTGGAAGGATGCAAAAAATATTCGGAAGACCATCGTAATCTTTCAAATTTAACTGTTGCTGTAAATTGTATTGAAGAACATCAAGCAACACATGATATTCAAGCTCCGCCATCTCCGGAGGGGCTGACTTTGAAAGATATTAAAGCTCAACAATGTGCAGAACATCAATCGAGGGAAAATGTTTGTAAAGAATTCGCGGATAATCAATTGAAGGAAAATTTTAAACCTCAAGAAAGCGTAGAACATCAATTGAGGAAAAATATTACAACTTCAGATTACACGGAAGGTATTTCTGAAGATATTGAAGCCCAAGAATGCGCGGAATATATTTTTGAAGACGAGAAAGTTCAAGAATGTCATCAATCAAGGAAAAATATTTCTGAAGATATTGAAGCTCAAGAATGCACAGAACATATTTTTAAAGATGCAAAAGCTCAAGAATGTGCAGAACATCAATCAAGGGTAAATATTTCTGAAGATATTAGAGCCCAAAAATGCACACAAAATATTTTTGAAGATGGGAAAGCTCAAGAATGTACGGAACATATTTTTGAAGATAAGAAAACTCAAGAATGTGCAGAACATCAATTAAGGGAAAAGATTTCTAAAGATATTAATGCCCAAGTATGCACAGAACATATTTTTGAAGATGAGAAAACTCAAGAATGTGCAGAACGTCAATCAAGGGAAAATATTTCCAAAGATATTAAAGCCCAAGAATGCAGAGAACATATTTTTGAAGATGCGAAAACTCAAGAATGTGCAGAACATGAACCAAGGGAAAACATTTCTGCAGATATTGAAGCTCAAGAATGCACAGAACATATTTTTGAAGATGAGAAAGCCCAAGAATGTGCAGAACGTCAATCGAGGGAAAACATTTCTGAAGATAGTAAAGCCCAAGAATGCACAGAACATATTTTTGAAGATGCGAAAACTCAAGATTGTGCAGAACATGAACCAAGGGAAAACATTTCTGCAGATATTGAAGCTCAAGAATGCACAGAACATATTTTTGAAGATGAGAAAGCCCAAGAATGTGCAGAACGTCAATCGAGGGAAAACATTTCTGAAGATAGTAAAGCCCAAGAATGCACAGAACATATTTTTGAAGATGCAAAAGATCAAGAATGTGCAGAACATCAATCAAGAGAAAACATTTCTGAAGATATTAAAGCCCAAGAATGCACACAGGATATTTTTGAAGATGGGAAACCTCAAGAATGTTCGGAACATACTTTTGAAGATGAGAAAACCCAAGAATGTGTGGAACATGAAGACATTAAGACCCAAGAAGACCCAAAACACACAACTAAAGAAGTTAAACCCCAAGAAAGCGCAGAACATAAGCCGAGGGAAAATTTGGAAAAAAACAAATTGACCCAAGATTTCATCAACACCGAAGAAAGTCCAATTAAGAATTCCAGCGTACCTCAAGACTTGCCCCGTCAAACTAGCGATTTCGAAAATGTTGGCAACCCGGAACCGGTACAACCACCGAAAGAATTGAGACACATGGAAGGTGGCGAAACAAAAGACTTAAAATTAACAGAACAAAAAATGTCAGATTTTTCAAAAATTAAAACTAGTAATTGTGAAGATCTTCAAGGAATCCATTTTTTAAGCAATAATGAAACCAAGGAAAGATCAAAAAACTTCGAGTCTTGTTCAATACAAACACCAGAAGAATCCGTACAATCGATTCAATCTGTAGATGGTATAAACGCAGAAATTGAAGATATTGCATCAAAATCTTTTACATTAAAAATATCGAAATCTGCAGGATTCGAAGATAAAGAAACGGAACCTGTCAACACAATTGGTGATGAAGGCAAAGAAGAAAAATCCATGGTTGTACTCAACGAAGAACCAAAATGTATGGTCACGTCACTAATTAAAATAGAAGATGCACCATCTGAAGAATGCAAAAATGAAAAATCAAAAAATCACAGCCTTCAAGGCAAAGAAGAAACATCCATGGTTGTAATCAATGAAGAACCAAAATGTATGGATGCGTCACTAACTAAAATAGAAGATGCACCATCTGAAGAATTCAAAAATCAAAAATCAAAAAATCTCAGCCTTGAGGGCAAAGAAGAAACATCCATGGTTGTAATTAATGAAGAGCCAAAATGTATGGATGCGTCACTAACTAAAATAGAAGATGCACCATCTGAAGAATGCAAAAATGAAAAATCAAAACCTTGGGTTGAAGATGAGGAGACACCGAAGCTTCCCTTGAAGGATGAAAGTGAAAGTTCTGAGAAGAGAAATAAGTACGTGATGATGGAACTATCAAAAGAAGAATGTGTATCGTCAAAAGAACACCTTTTCACTAATCAATTGCAGGATTTGATGATTACTGAAGATGAAGTTGAAGACAAGAAATTGAAGATGGGAGAACCATCAAAAGGAAAATGTGCATCTTCAAAAGAACACCTTTTCAATAATCAATTGCAGGCTTCGATGATTACCGAAGATGAAGTTGAAGACAAGAAATTGAAGATTCGTAAGAAACTTGAGGAGAGAAACGAGCACGAAACGATAGAGCCATCAAATGAAGAATGTGTACCTTCAAAAGAACACCTTTTCACCAATCAATTGCAGGATTTGATGATTACTGAAGATGAAGTTGACGACAAGAAATTGACGATGGGAGAACCATCAATAGGAAAATGTGTATCTTCAAAAGAACACCTTTTCAATAATCAATTGCAGGCTTCGATGATTACCGAACATGAAGTTGAAGAGAAGAAATTGAAGATTCGTAAGAAACTTGAGGAGACAAACGAGCACGAAACGATCGAGCCATCAAAAGAAAAATGTGTGTCTTCAAAAGAACACCTTTTCACCAATCAATTGCAGGATTTGATGATTACTGAAGATGAAGTTGAAGACGAGAAATCGAGTGTTCATCAGAAATTAACAGTTGAAATATATGGGAAGGAAACGTCGGATGATTTGAAGCCAGAATCGGAATCTGTCCAACTTGCAGAATCCGTACCTACAAAAAATGAAGAAAATTTGGAAAACTGCGAATTGGAAACAACAAAATCTTGCGATTTCATCAATACCGAAGGACGTCAAATGATTAATTCGAAGACCCTTGGAAGCGGCATATCTCAAGCCTTACAGAATGAAGTTGCTGGCAAACCAAAAGTAGAACAAAGTGAAGTTTACGATGTAACTGAAGAATCGGGGGAGATTGAAGAAGATGCATTAAAAAATGATGAAGAAGAATCAAGGGAAATTGAAGATGCACTAAAAAACAAGCAGGATTTAAATGAACAAAAGAAGCCGGTTAATTCCAAGAGTGACGGAATGAATTTATTGAGCACAAATAATCGTCTCCTGAAAGAATCTGAAAAGTCTGCAATTTCAAATCATCTTCCAGAATCTGCAGATGGAGACAAATTGGATATGACGAAACCCCAACATTTCGTCAACACCGAAGAACGTCAAATTGATTCCGAGACACATCAAATTGCTGCTTTGGAAAGGGTTCTAGTTGAAGCAACGAAAAATGAATTAATAAGAAGTTCAGATCCGATTGAAGCATCAAAGAAGATTGAAGATGATAAGTTGAAAGGCTTTAACAGGCAGGAATTAATCGAAGAAAATTTATCACCCCATTCTATACTTCAAAAAAGTAATAATGTTGATCCTCGGGTGATTAATTTATTATGCGAGAATGATCAGAAGGAATTGACAAACGTTTCCGAGTCTCTTTCGGTCGAAGTATCGGAAAAATCTAAAGTAACGATCCAACTTGCAGAATCTACAGGTATATTAAGTGAAGAAAACAAATTGGTTGCAACCCAACCGGAAAGTTTCATCATTACAGAAGATTCCGGAACATCTGAATCGGCAGAAAACAAAATCGATACAACCCAATATGAAAATTTCATTAGTACTGAAGATTCCAAAACATCCGAGTCAGCAGGAAACAAATTGGAAGATTTCATCAACACTGAAGATTGCAAAACATCTGAATTTGCAGAAAACAAATTGATTACAACCCAACCTGAAAATTTCATCAATACTGGAGATTCCAAAACATCTGAATCTGCAGAAAACAAATTGGTTGCAACCCAACCTAAAAATTTCATCAATACCGACGATTCCAAAACATCTGAATCAACAGAAAACGCATTGGTTACAACCCAACCTGAAAATTTCAACATTATTGAAGATCCCAAAACATCCGAGTCGGCAGAAAACAATTTGGAAGATTGCAAAACATCTAAATTTGCAAAAAACAAATTGAATACAGCGCAACCGCAAGAGGATTTCAAAACATCTGAATCTGCAGAAAATAAATTCCATACAACCCAACCTGAAAATTTCATCAACACTGAAGATTCCAAAACATCCGAGTCGGCAGCAAACAAATTGGAAGATTTCATCAAGACTGAAGATCCCAAAACATCCGAATTTGCAGAAAACATATTGGTTGTAACTCGACCTGAAAATTTCATTAATACCGAAGATGTAAAAACATCTGAATCAGCAGAAAACAAATTGGATAGAACCCAAACAGAAAATTCCATCAATACTGCAGATGTAGAAACATTTAAATCTGTAGAAAATAAATTCGATACAACCCAGAATCATGAAGTTTCCAAAACATCTGAATCTGCAGAAAACAAATTGGTTACAACCCAACTTGAAAATTTCAACATTATTGAAGATCCCAAAACATCCGAGTCGGCAGAAAACAAATTGGAAGATTTCATCAACACTGAAGATTCCAAAACATCTGAATCGTCAAAAAGCAAAATGGATACAACTCGACCAGAAGATTCCATCAATACAGAAGAGTCCAAAACGTCTGAATCAGCAGAAAATAACTTGGCAGAAGATTTCATCAGTGCCATTGATCCTAAAACATGTGAAAGTGGCTTACCTCAAGCCTTGCAACATGAATCGTCACATCTACCTGATGGCGCTGAAAGTATTAGTAAATCAGAAGCAATACAAATTGAAGAATCAAGTAGGACTGAAGATAAACAATTGAAAAACAGTGACAACCAGAATTTTACTGAAATTGAAGAAAGTAACGAAGATCATAAAGGCCAGAAGGAAACGCCAAATGATTTAGAGCCTCGTACGGCGGAACAATCAGCAAAGTCCATGATATCGATTCAACTTGCAGCATCCGCAGCGAGCACGAACGAAAACAAATTGAATGCAGCGCAATCACAACAAGATTTCAAAACATGTGAGTCTGCAGAAAATAAATTCGATAAAACCCAACCGGAAAATTTCATCAACACTGAAGATTCCAAAACATCGGTTACAACCCAACCTGAAAATTTGAACATCATTGAAGATCCCAAAACGTCAGAGTCGGCAGAAAACAAATTGGAAGATTGCAAAACATCTAAATCTGCGAAAAACAAATTGGTTACAACACGACAAGAAAATTTCATGGTCACCGAAGAGTCCGAAACATCCGAATCTGCAGAAAATAAATTCGATACAGCCCAACCGGAAAATTTCATCAACACTGAAGATTCCAAAACATCGGTTACAACCCAACCTGAAAATTTGAACATCATTGAAGATCCCAAAACGTCAGAGTCGGCAGAAAACAAATTGGAAGATTGCAAAACATCTAAATCTGCGAAAAACAAATTGGTTACAACACGACAAGAAAATTTCATGGTCACCGAAGAGTCCGAAACATCCGAATCTGCAGAAAATAAATTCGATACAGCCCAACCAGAAAATTTCATCAACACTGAAGATTCCAAAACATCTGAATCATTGGTTACAACCAAACCTGAAAATTTCAACATTATTGAAGATCCCAAAACATCCGAGGCGGCAGAAAACAAATTGGAAGATTGCAAAACGTCTAAATCTGCGAAAAACAAATTGGTTACAACACGACCAGAAAATTTCATCGTCACCGAAGAGTCCGAAACATCCGAATCTGCAGAAAATAAATTCGATACAGCCCAACCAGAAAATTTCATCAACACTGAAGATTCCAAAACATCTGAATTATTGGTTACAACCGAACCTGAAAATTTCAACATTATTGAAGATCCCAAAACATCCGAGTCGGCAAGAAACAAATTGGAAGATTGCAAAACGTCTAAATCTGCGAAAAACAAATTGGTTACAACGCTACAAGAAAATTTCATGGTCACCGAAGATTCCGAAACATCTGAATCTGCAGAAAATAAATTCGATACAGCCCAACCAGAAAATTTCATCAACACTGAAGATTCCAAAACATCTGAATCATTGGTTACAACCGAACCTGAAAATTTCAACATTATTGAAGATCCCAAAACATCCGAGGCGGCAGAAACATCTAAATCTGCAAAAAAACAATTGAATACAGCGCAACCACAAGAAGATTTCAAAATATCTGAATGTGCAGAAAATAAATTCGATACAACCCGGCCAGAAAATTTCATCAACACTGAAGATCCCAAGGCACGTGAAGATTTCATCATTGCTGAAGAATCCAAGAAGTGCGAAGGTGCCCTATCCCAAGACTCGCAACAGGAATCATCGGATCTAACCGACGGCTTCCGAAGTATTGGTAAGCCTGAATCAATACAAAATGCAGCGTGGAGTAATGAACAATCTGAGAAGATTGAAGATGTTCAACTGAAAGACTTTAACAATCCGGAATTAATTGTAATATCAGTCGATTCTAAAATTGAAAATAGCGAAGGGAATGATAATAAGGAAACGTCAAGTGATTTGAAGCCTCGTACATTGGAGGATCAGAAGGGATTACCAAATGAAAAATCCATGATACCGATGCAGCCTGAAGGTCGTTCTAAAACTGAAAATAGTAATAGTGAAGATTCTCAAGTGATTAATTTATTAAGCAAGAATGATCAGACGGAAATTTTAATATCGTATGATTCTTTGAAGGACAAATCAAGTGAAGTTTTGGAATCTGTAGGTGCATCTTCCGAAGAAAAGAAACCGCAAGGTTTCGTTGACACTACAGAACGCCAAATTGTTAACCTTCGAGCCTTGCAAAACGCACCGTCGCATCAAACTCTTGGTTCCGGAAGTATTAGCAAACCAGAAGCAGAAGAAAATGAGGAAAACGGCCGGAAACGAAGAATTGGAATTAACACTGGTGAAGTTCTTCAGATGATTAATTTATTAAGTAAGAATGATCAGAAGCAAGTTTCAAATTTGAATGATTCTTTGAAGAATGAATCGATGATATCGAGTAAACTTTTGGAATCTGTAGATGCATCTTCTGAAGAAAAGAAACCGCAAGGTGTCGTTGACACTGCAGAACGCCAAATTGTTGTTGACCTTCAAGCCTTGCAAAACGCACCATCGCGTCAAACTCTCAGTTCCGGAAGTATTAGCAAACCGGAAGCAGAAGAAAATGAAGAAAACGGCCGGAAACGAAGAATTGAAATTGATGCCGGTGAAGTTCCTGAAGTGATTAATTTATTGAACAAGAATAACCGGGAGGAAATATCAAATGATTTAGAAGAATCGGAAAAGTCTGTTCAAAATTTGAAACCAACTGAAGAATTTGAAGGTTCTGCACCTCAAACTAATAGTTATAAAAATGTTGGCAAACCAAAATCTGATTCAATTAAAAACTCGAGCAAGACTGAAGATGATAAATTGAAAGACAAAAACCGGCTGAAAATTGAAAACGGTGCAGAATCTTCGACGAGGTCGCGTAGAACTGATTCGGAAAAGATTAAATCGAGGCACTCTGAGAAAGCGGACCTGAATACCGATAAGAAGAGATCGAGATCCTCGAAACGCATCGTGGAAGCGGTGAATTCCAGTTCTTCAAAATGCAGTGCAGAAACGGAGAAATCTACTTCCTCAAGAAGTCACAAGAGCTCGGACGGTAAAACCAGGTCTTCTCACAGTAAAGAGAGGTCGAACGTGCTCAGGCGTGAAAAGTCGAGGTCCGAGAGCCCGAAAGCAAAAGATGACGCAGCGAAGAGAACGAAAAATAAATCGGTAAGGGATATTAAAGATCGAGATAAGAAGGATAGAGGAGGTTTTGAAGATGTTTTAAAGACGGATGAAGGAAAATTGAAGCGGGACGTTAAAATAGAAACTCCTCCTTTGAAACAGAAATCGAGCGAATCGAATCTAAAGAAGAATGTGGAGACGGGCAAAAAGCATCGCAATAAATCTTCTAAAGTTGATGCGGAAAATCTTGACGAATGTGAAAAGGAAAAACATATTCAGAAGGTGAAACCGGTTACGGGTCAAGTTACAATTAAGGCATTGGATAACGTTGAAGGAGGAAAAATTAAATCCAACGCTTTAGAGGTAAGCAATTTGGATGATGATAGAAGACATGAAAAGGGGGAGGTGGTTTCAATGATTGCGGCAGATGTACGGTCACACAAAAAAAATAGGGTTGAAGATAAGGAAGCCAAGAGGGGTCAGGAAACAATAACTAACACCCTGGAAGCGCCATCTGCAACAGATATAAAGTTGCTGGAAGCGTCATCCACAAAAGATGTCAAGTCTCTGGAAGCGCCATCTACAAAAGGTATGAAGTCGCTGGAAGCGCCATCTACAAAAGATATCAAGTCGCTGGAAGCGCCATCTACAAAAAATAGCAAGTCGCTGGAAGTGTCATCTACAAAAGATATAAAATCGCTGGAAGTATCATCTACAAAAGATATAAAATCGCTGGAAGCGTCATCTACAAAAGATATCAGGTCGCTGGAAGCGCCATCTACAAAAGGTATCAAGTGTCTGGAAGCGCCAACTACAAAAGATATCAAGTCGTGGGAAGCGCCATCTACAAAAGACATCAAGTCTCTGGAAGCGCCATCTACAAAAGATAGCAAGTCGCTAGAAGCGCCATCTACAAAAGATATAAAATCGCTGGAAGTGCAACCACTACAAGATGGAAAATCGTTAAAACGTAAGGAAAAATCTTCTTCGGTTAAAACAAGCGACAGGTCGAAGAAAGAACAACACGCAAGAGGCAGAGAGGCGATTCTATCCGATAAGGAACTTCACGGAGAAGAAAAGAAGAAGTTGAAATCGGTCGCAGAGGCGAAATGCGCTCTGCCGGATAAACACAAATTGGATCTGGAGGACCGAAAAGAGAAATTAAAGGATCGGTCCCTGAAGGGAAAACAGGAGGCCAGGAAAGATCGGGAAACGATAGGTAAGAGACTCGAGGCGCAACCTTCTTCGCATTCGAAGCAGAAACGAATGCGTTCATCAGATAAATCGGACGAGGAAAAACAGGCGGATTCATCTGTTTCGAAGCAGAAACAGATGCATTCATTAGATAAATCGGATGATGACAAGAGTAAAGAGAAACAAGTGGATTCATCTGTTTCGAAGCAAAAACAAACGCATTCATTGGATATATCGAGTAAAGAAAAACAGGCGGATTCATCTGTTTCGAAGCAGAAACAAACGCATTCATTGGATAAATCCAGTAAAGAAAAACAGGTGGATTCGGACAAAAAACCGAAGAATGAAAATGGTGAGACGGTCATAGCTGACATGGAACATCTTCGTGGATGTGAAACGAAAAATGACATGAAACCGATTACGGACGAACCGAACATTCAGTTAATAGATGATCTAAAGAACGAAGAGGAAAAAATAAAATCCGATGCTTCGGAGAAGATTCGGACGCACAAAAGCAATGCAGATCTCGATGGCGAAAAGGAGGAACAGGAGGCGACGTTAAAAATTGCGAAGGAGGTTCCGTCACGCAGAAGAAAACAAGAAACGAGTAAGTCCGATTCAGTACAGAAGGAAATTCAACCGAACGCCAAAAAGTATGACAATAAATCTTCAAGTACTTCTACCGTCGCCGTCAGGATTATTGAAAAGACAAATGCCAAAATAACAAACGACAATAAATCTTCTAACCCCGACGTCACGATTACATCTGACGAGGGAAAGAAAAATGATGCGGAGAAGTCGAAACCGGTTACAAGCAAGAAGGGACTTCGGCAAAACGAAATCGATTCCGGCCTCGACGGCAGAAAAGATAAGGGCGAGGCGAAGAAGCCCATCGAAGAGGTAAAGTCGCACAAAAGAAAAAGCTTCGAGGGCAAGGATCCGGAGAGGACGAGCAAGAGACTGCACCTTCAGTCTCTCTCGTCGAAACAGAGAGAAACTCAGCAGGAGAAGAGGAGCAAAGCGAAACGGGCCAAAACGGAAAAGCACGAAGACGGCAATAAATCTTCATCGGGAGACGAAAGGACGAACAAAGAAAAACATTCGGTGGCACGGAAGAAACGGAACGACGATGACGGATTGGGAGTTGCCGAGGCGTTTAAGGATCTTCAAGAATCCGAGGAAAAGAAGAGCAAAGCTCAACAGGCCGAAACTGAAAAGTATGAAGACGGCAATAAATCTTCAAAGACCGAGTCGGCAGATAACGAAACAAATCCAGTAACACGGAAGAAACAGAATAACGAAAATCACGATGAATCTTCGGGTATTGCCGAGGCAATTATATTCGAGACGAATAAAGAAAAACATGCGGCAGCACGGAGGAAACAGAATAATGCAAATGATGGCAGATCCTCAATCGGATTGGGAGTCGCCGAGGCGTTTAGATTCAATAAGGAGCTTCAAGAATGTGAAAACAAAAAAGGTATGGTTGTTGAACAATTGAAATACGATGGTTTAATAAACAGTAAGTCGGAACTTGATGACAAAAAAGATAAAGATGAAGTGAGACTCGCGTCTTCAGGAAAAAGGATCGAGGATAAAGATGTAGCTAGTGAAAGAGTGCAAAATCTAAAATCGGAGAAGGAAGTGAAATCGAAATTACAAGCAAGAAATAAAAAGAAGAAAGACAAGTCTTTAAACGCGCTGGATAAATCCAAGACGGAGGAAGTGCAAGAGCTTCTTGAGAATAGTATCGTAGCCAGTGGAAGAAACGGATTGAATAACGGGCAGAATTCAAAGAAACTAAGAGTGAACGAAGATGCCGTTGTTGCAGGAAATAGGAATGATGATGAAGAAGCCGAAACAATCGAAAATAAAGTCGGTTACGGTAAGGAAACATCGAAAACATCAAATATTCAGAAATGTGTGACGTTAATTTTAAAAGAAAAAGATTCTCTCACCCCAAATTTGACAGAATCTATTGCCCGATGCGCCGACGTCTTTGAAATTAATCGCCCGGACAAATTCGAAGAATTTAAGTATACATTAAAAGACGTTTCTAAAACTAACGAAGGTTATGTTAATGCTGCGGAATGTACTACGATAAACTATGAAGAATTGGCCTCCACAATTCCCAAAATTGCCAACTTGGAACATCTTTCGGGATCAAATGCAACAAGAAAAATCAATCAATCCACAATTCCTAAAACTGTCGAAGACTTGGAACGTCTTCAATCGAATACCGCAAAAATAGGCAAACATTCTGCACCGATTGAAGATCAACAATTTACGGTCAAGGTAGATGAGATGGACGGTTACGTTCTAGAAACCTGCGCGCAGTCCGAGTACTTCACCAAACAAGATTACACCCGTAAAGTTTCCGAAAGTATCGTCGAAGGTGCTTTTACGAATATCGTGGAAGGCAGGGTCGCAAATTTCACAGAGGGAACGTTTATAAATGTCGTAGACGCTCCCGCAAACATCATAAAACTTGCCTCGGTGAATCCCTCCACGCTTTCCACTCGATTCGATTTCGCAACCACCGGAAGTACAGAAAACGTTGTGGAAACAACAAAAGTTAACGCTGTAGGAATGGAAAACGACCGATCCAAATCCGTGGAAACAAAAGTTAACCCCGTGGGAAACGAAGAGAAGATGTTGGAAATCATCAATCGGCAAAACAACAGCATCACGGAAGTCATCGTCATCGATCAGCAAAACGACAGCATTTCCACGGAAACAATTAAAGAGGGGAAAAGGGTGCCGGAAATTAATGATATCGCATTGCAAAACAACGCGGAAGTGAGTTTTAGGAATCTGCAGGCAAGAAATCAAGCCGTAAAATCTTCCAAGAAGGCGAGAGCGGGAAAAACGTTGGAACACACCGTGGAACACCTGCAAATTCTAAACGAAACGAATCAGGCAATTCAGGACATCATCAACACCAAAGAGCCGTCCCGGAAAAGCAGGCTGGAACAAGCGTCTTCGGTGAAAAGGCAACCTTCTGCGGACGCGACGAGATGCAACGTAGTGGAAAGTGATACGAAGGCCGTCAAAGGGAAAAATAAACCTCCCAAGAGAATCCAGGTGAGAGACAGACCGAAAACCTTTGAGGAGATAATGAATTCGTTAAGGGACAGCGATAGGATAAGCGATCCCGGTAAACCTTCAAAAATTAGGCTCGTCGAAAACTTCACGGGAGAGGAAGATAACAGTGGTGATCCCGCTCAGTTTAAAGACGAGTACAAACCTTCCAACGGGGAGGAAATGGTGAAAATGATTCAGGATTTCAACGCGAAACAACCGAACGTCATAGTGGAGCACATTCCGCAATTCTACCAGGCGCCTTACCAACAATTGCAATCGGCGAACAACCCGGTTGCCACGGCAACTGAAAAAATAACTCGACCGGTCGCCAAAATTAACATCTTTGAAAATCAGGATGCCGTAAGTGATAATAACGAGATGGACTTGAACGTGAGCAAAGAGTCCGACACTCGACCGGTGGACGTCGACGAGCGGCCCTTGAGTGAAAAGCTTAAGGACCTAGGGAGTTGGGTTACGAATCCCATATCGGAAACTCAGTCTGCTGTCGGTAAGTTGAAAATCTGTAATTGTCATATTGCAACATTAATTTGTGTTACGGTGAAACAGCTGCTTAAATGTTTTAATTCACGCTAATTTTAGATGTGGAATAAATTATGTATGGTGTATGGACTTTTAATGGATTTTTTGTGAAGTTAGGTTTTTTTTTAAGGATGTTCTATTATACTGGGTCTTCATTTCAAAAGGAGCCACCCTGAATAACTTTGGATCTGAAGTAGTTACGGTTTTAAGAAAAAATACGTCAATTTTGTTTTCGAGGGGGAACTTAAAAGACACTGTTTTTAGAATTTTATCTTTCACCCCCTCATCCCCAGCCACCCCATCTTTATAATTTCAAATGGCATCCCCCATTGTGTGATACCTCATTTTAAAGGGCATAAAAAACACTATCCAGAAAAACAAAAATAATTGAAATCACTTCATTTGTTTTAGAGAGAGAGAGGATATTAATTTCAAAATAAGCCACCCTGAATAATGGTTCTGAAGTAGTCACGGTTACAGGAAGAAAATACGTCAATTTTGTTTTCGAGGGGGAACTTAAAAGACACTGTTTTTATAATTTTATATTTCACCCCCAGCCACCCCATCTTTATAATTTCAAATGGCACCCTCTATTGTGCGATACTTCATTTTAAAGGGCATACAAAATACTGTCCAACAAATAAAAAATAATTGAAATCAGTTCATTTGTTTTAGAGAGAGAGGGTATTAATTTCAAAATATGCCATCCTGAATAACTCTTGGTTCTGAAGTAGTCCGAAAGTTTCCGGTTACAGGAAAAAAATACCTCAATTTTATTTCCAAGGGGCATCTGAAAACACACTTTTTAGAATTTTTTCTTTCACCTCCTCACGCCCAGCCACCCCTTCTTGGGTGTGGCATATTTTGAAATGAAGCCCCCCTCTCTCTCTCTATAAAACAAATTAACCGATTTTAATTATTTTTGCATTGCTGAATAGTATTTTTTATGCCCTTTAAAATGAGGTATCGCACAATAGGCGGTGCCATTTGAAATTATAAAGATGGGGGGCTGGGGGTGAGGGGGTGAAATATAAAATTCTAAAAACAGTGTCTTTTAAGTTCCCCCTCGAAAACAAAATTGACGTATTTTTTCTTAAAACCGTAACTACTTCACATCCAAAGTTATTCAGGGTGGCTCCTTTAGAAATGAAGACCCTGTATATACCTTATTTAATAACCAGGCGGACTAAAGCCGAGGGTCACATTTACACTATAAAAAGTAACCAGAAATGTTTTGGCGGTAAAATTCAAATTATTTAAAATTCGTTTACCCATAACATTCATTCAATAATTTTAACAATACATGAATAAATTTTAGGCAAATTTTCTTTCTAATTGTGCGAAACACGTACTGCTAGCCTGTCCTAAATATTATACATGTTTATGATTTGATTACTTGCACTACCCTTACCTAATGAATCGACAGTGGATTTTAAAGCCTCTTGTATTAAAAGTTTATATACGTTAATTTTGGATTGTTTTTAAAAGAACATTAATGCTCTCAACTCCAACCATTTCCGTTTCTTGGGGGTAGAAAATGACTCCGAACTAGTGCTGGGCATCTATCCATAGTTAAAAACGAAATAACTATTTCCTAAAAGATCGCGGGATGAGTATTTGATAGAACCGATTCGTACACTTTCAACGGGAGGAATAACTGGTTAAAAACACAAAAACTGACGCGAAATACGTGGAACCGGCGGGACACAAGTAAACGGTAACAGATCAGCTGATCATAACAGCGGCCATTGCCGTTTTAGTAATTTTGGCCCGTTTAGCCAATCACAACAACGTATTTTCGCGGCTATAATTTGAATTAGTCCGCCTGGTTATTAAATGTTCATTAAAAAAACCTCAAGTGTGCCATGATTTTTTAATTTAAAAAATTTAAGTTGGTAACACATATTGAGGTTATGTTACTTGCGGCATGTTCCTACCGATAAATTAATTTTCTGTGACGTTAAACTGGTTTACGGAGAATACTACCCGTTTCACGAAATAATACAACAGATCGTGATAAGGTATTTTTAAATTCATCATAAATAATGGGCACGTTAGGAAATTCTTCCTGAAACTCTGCCAAAGGTGCGTCGAATGAATACACCCACTTTCCGTCCACTTTGGTCGCATTTCGGAGATTCTTTTCAATTAGAAACGTTTTTTGCTGGTTGCTGTAAACCATTGTGAGCACGGAATAATTGTGACTTTCAGAAAGGTCTGACGTTTATATGTCAAGTGTGCCAACTTAAATTTTTAAAACGAAAAAGTCATGGCACACTTGAGGTTTTTTTTTTAATGAACATACGATATAATTTAAAATAATCGTGAATATATGATGTCGATTGCCGACGTTGAGAAACACTGGATTTAAGGCACGGCGTCTACTGCAGCTAATTTCACTTTCTTAGAATTTTGTAGGTTTTAATTACTCCCTTATTGACTACACTTAAATCGTTTTATCGTTTCCAGGTGACCCACTTTTTTTTTCGGTATCGATCAACAAAGAAGATAACAAACCGGAAGGTATACAGGAAGGCCTAGAGTTTGATGACAATGATATCCTCCTATTTTCAGAACAAATCTCTAGTCTGGACAACAACCTACCTCCCGTCGAGAATGCGTCCTTGAGCGGCTCCCCCGTTGACATTGTCACGGACTACCAATATCCCGACCAAGACACCCACCTAAGTTTCTTCATCGAAAACCAACTGACCGAAGACGTTTATCTCATTGATCCCAACACCAGTGAGAACATGTTCATCCCGAACATCTGCAAAGAGGAAACGATCGAACACGACGAGGAGCCGGTCAACGATTTCTCCAGCGATGACCAAATAAGGAAACAGTTCAACCAACCCCCGGTCCTGAGCCTCGAAACGATTTGTATTTTTGATAGTCCGGCTGTTAACACCACCGCGCAATCGCAGATAAATTTAGCCGTGAATTCAAATCCTGGTTTAGAATTCGGCGTACAGGGCGCAGCCCAGGAGCCCTTATTCCCGCTGACGAATATTAGCCTGGCGGATATGGATACCGTAAATTACAACCAGAAGGGACCGTTTACGCCGGCCCAGTTGACCAATCCGAGTTCAAGCGAGGCGGTGAGTTCGAGGGCACAACAGCAGTTCGATGAGAACGTCCTGCGAACGCCCAGAATTGTCCCGGCCGCTCTCGAAAATGCGTTCATCCCGGAGCTGAATCATCCGGCGGAGACTGAATCGACTCACAAAGCTCAAATCCAGGAAGTTACGACGCCAACAAAGGTCACGAACAAAAAGCATGGGAAATCGCCCGTCGGTAAGGTCAATTTGGTCGACATTAAAAAACTCAAGCCGGAAAACGATGAGAACGACGAGAACAAGTGGTACGTGCGAAGTTCCGTCAGGACTAAAGTGTGCGCGCCGAAGAGAAAGTCTCCGGAATCCCAGAAACCGGAGGCGGGTGTTGCCGATCTCAAGCAGAACGTGAGAAAGCGACTGTTGGCGCCAACAATATCTGAGGGTAAGTTTTTTTATATACGGAGTTGCTGATTTATCTGAAGATATCAAAGTGAAAAATGTTGAACTGGGAACCCCTGCTTTTTATTGCAGGTTCGGAATTCCTATAAAAAAAAATGAGCTTTTGCCTGAAACAATTGTTTTACTTTCATCTTTTTCATGGCTAACTATTTTTCTATTTATAATAAAACTATAAATGACTGTAACTCACTTATTTCATTAAGCTGCGTAAAATTATCTACAACTTTGTCCTTTACAGTTTTCTTCTAACCGTCATAATAACCGAGATATGTTTTTTTGAAAAAATTGACACTTTTTACTGCGTCTGCAGTTTCGATCAAACAATCCCATTATTATTATTAATAATTACAATATTTTATTGTTGTTATAAACAACTGCAAATGTTTTACTTTCATCTTTTTCATGGCTAACTATTTTTCTATTTATAATAAAACTAAAAATGACTGTAACTCACTTATTTTTAGAAATAAGTATGCCATGTGTCGTATCGGATTAAAGAGTAAAAAATAGTCTTTCGAGTGAGGTCATAGCCAACTATGGTTTCCATTAAAAAAAAAATGTAAGTTTGCGTCATATCTCGGAAAATAATGGCGCTAAAAATTTTCTGAATTTATTTTATTAAGCTGCGTAAAATTATCCACAACTTTGTCCTGTACAGTTTTTTTCTGTCCGTCATAATAACCGAGATATATTTATGTGAAAAAATTGACACTTCACATTTTTCAAAATATCTAGTTACCCTTCACTTTTTTGAAAACTTTGAAAGTGTTTATTTATCGGGCACGTAAAACTGCACTTCTTTGCCCCGTTTAACCGTTTCTCTATCTCTTATAGTTTCCGAGATCCCCATAGAGAACATCGAAAAAAAAACTCGCCCTGTATATATTACTAAAATTTAGTGTTAATTTCTAACTATATTCGTGAGTTGAATGAACAATTTATCATATTGTTTCAGTAACTTTGTTCATTTCTGATTCTTATTATCACTTTCAGTTGAAAAGAAAGAAAACGTGAAGAGGTTGAAGAGTTCCAATGACCACGACGAGCACTGCGAAGCCAAGCCCAAAGAGCCCGCCCAACCGTCCGAGCAGTTGAGCAATTTGTTCGAAAGAGTCAAAGAAATGGATCCGAACACCCTACCGAGTTTGAATAGCGTCCCGTCTCCGGAAAACAGCCGAGATGTATCGGCCAGGAGCTCGGGTAATAAGAGGAAGCCATATGCACTGGTAAAAGGTAATTTATATTCATTCGTTTAAGAGATTCGTTCGCTCGAGTTAGAAAATATTTATTTCTATAGTTCTATAGCATATCCACCGGTAGATTAGACTTTTACATTTATTTGGCAAAAATTTACATTGATTTACATTAATTATATAAAATAATACATAATCTGAAAGTGGAATCTAATTTGGACTGCGGTCTTTCGGCCTTTTTTGACATATTTAGTGACAAACATTAGAAAGTGAAAAGTACCAACACGGCTATGAAGAAAATGTAATTTTGCAGCCTGTCAGGTTGGTACGGGTATACTTTCAGATACATTATTGACCTACAATCCAATCTGTCGAATAGAAACGTGGGTTGCGTAAATATAAACTTTGAAATAGAAACATAAAATAGTAATTTACGATACAAGTAACTTTATGAAGGTTTTTACATTACGAGAGAAAAGTTTGAAAACACGAGCGACGTAGGAGTAATCGAGTAATGTAAAAGCAAATAACGTTACGTGTGTCGTAACACGGTTTATTTTATCCTATTTCTATTTTTTTTAAATTTGAAAAATGTTTAATGAAAACCGTCAAAAAGGGAAGTCATGTTTGTATGCCAATATCTCCATAGCAACGAGTTGCGTTAAGATAATATAACAACACTAGTGCTGTTAAGAATTTCTTAACAACACCAGTGTTGTTAAAGGTGCCTTAACGTTACTCGTTGCTAATGAGTTATTGACATGATAACAGTATAGGATAAAATAAATAAATGTAATCATTCCGTTTCTTTTGTAAACTATTCCCTCTACAGAAACCTTGGCTTGTATTTAACAAATTGGATTGTGGGATAGTGCCCACCCACCACCCTTCGTTGCCTTGAAACCTTAAGTTACAATCGCAGTTTATGTTCAATGAACTTTTTATCTGCTGCAAGAGTTTGCGCAATAAAAATAACAAAAAAAAACAGTGTTTGTAGTTTAAAATTCAATGGAAACGAAGGGTGGCAGGTGGGCCCTATCTTACAATCCAATTGGTTGAACATGGTGGCGGGTGGGCCCTATCCTACAATCCAATTGGTTGAACAAGAAACGAGGTTTGTGTAAATATAAATAGTAATAGTACTTATTTTGATCAGTGTGTAAAAATTTGTTTAAACCAGAACAAGCGGAATGTAATAACGTAATTATTTTTAGTTGAGAAAAACGAAAATGTGAAGAGGTTGAAGATTTTTAACGACGACGATGAGGATTTTGAGGCCGAGCCCAAAGGACCCATCCAAACGCCCGAGCAGTTGAGCAATTTGTTCGACAGCGTCAAAAAGATGGATCCCAACACCCTACCCCTGTTGAATAGCGTCACGGCCCCGGGAAATAGTCGCGAGATGCCGGTCAATAGTTCGAGTAATGCGAAGAAGCCACATCCATCGGTGAACGGTAATTTATATTGATTTCTCGCTTAATTTTTTTTTTTTGTTTTGATACTCAATTAGTTTTTGTAACATGATTACAATTAACAGTGGATTTCACAAAGGTGGTAATAAATATAACACCGGCATAACTTGACATAACACTGGTATTATATTTTCGGCTGTGTAAACGATCTTTTAGATGGTAAACAGAATGCTAATTCACATATTTTAATTGATTAACTTGAGACAACCTTCAAAAATGTATTCAATGACAGACGATGGCGCATAAAGAACGTTTATACAGCTGAAAATATAATACCGGCTTAACGAAATGTTTGTACAGTCCACCGTAATAGATATTTACGGGACCAGCTTTATAAATTCATTTTTACTGGGCGCACTTGGAGTTTGTGAGGCGAGCGACGCAGGAGCGAGCCTCATAACCAAGTGAGCCCAGTAAAAATTAATTGCAAAGCGTGTCTTGTATAAAGTTTTATTTTCACCTTTCTAAAGCTTTTTTTTAAATAAATAATAAACAAAACAAAAATAGGACGCTATGATTTAGGCGATTGTATTATGGTGTAAGTAGGTCTTTCGTTAATAGGTGACGCGATTAGTGATCGCGATTAATTGTTGATGTAGTACACGTGAAATGCAATAGTGGCTATTGTGGCGCTACGCGCTGTTCGCTAGATTTGATTTGACATAAGTTTTGTGAAATTATGGCTGAAGCTTATGTAAGTATACAAGCACTTGCGGATGCTGCAAGTAAATATTACCAATGGTTTCGAAAAAGTAATGTGAAGTTTGTCAATATAACCAACAAATTCCGATGACATGTTGGCAGCCATATTTACAAGATTAAAAAATAAACATTAATGAGAGAGATAGCGGTTTAACAGGTCTGCAACCAATGTGAATAAACAAGAAAGAGAGAGATCGTTGACTTAAGAGTCCTGCTTCAATTTATTACAGGTCTCACACTCATAAAGACGAATTTACACTGTAACCAAAAATCCATGGACGGTGGAAATAAAAGTCTTATAAAACTTGATTTTATTGTACAATTACATTATTAATTCATCCCTTATTTTACAGAAGCACAACGTAAGAAGAGCAAACGGAACGTCATCGACGCAGAGAAAGCGGACGGCAAGGAAACGAAAAAGAAACCCAGACATAAAGAATATTCCATTGTACCTGAGCAGGATGTGAGGTGGCACACCCGATCGGCGGGAAACCTGACCCCCGACGCATCGCACAACTCGGATAAGCGCAAGCACCACTCCCAAGCGACAAACGGCAGGGGACACACCTCCGGTTCCAGGCGAATCGCCCAGCTGGACAACCGGTACCAGTACGAGCAGGACCGCGGCGTGAAAACCAGAAGTCAGTACAGCAGCTCTCGGTACAGTGACAACCTTAATAACATGGTGGACAATTCCGGTTATTATAACTATAGTAATACTTATTACAGGACGAACTGATGTGCGTGAACCTGTCGCTCGTGTTCCTTCCCCAAACAAATCCCAAATTGTATATAAAATTAATTTAAATTAAATCGAGTCACCTTATAAATACAGTTGTCATATATTGAGGTATTTTACTCTTTCCATTTTTATGTCGTATGTCTGTTTTTCTACTTGTCATGAATAACCACACGATTTGAAAAGTATTATATTATAATTATTAAGAGACGAACATTCAATGTCCATTATTTGGAAACTGGTGTGAAGCGAGTGAGTCGCAGTCAGCAGGAAAGACTTGTTCCAAATAGTTGGTGAAAATAAAAAAAAAAATTGTTGGCAACACACTTGTGCTTGAGTAAAGTAAAGCACAAAAAATGTTCCAATTGTATTATATAATGAGCAGTGATACTTCACAGATATGTTGCCCCACTCTGTGTTGATTGAACTATTAATTCCTCTATAAGTTACCATTAAAATCAAATCGTTAAAGAATTGCAACTGAAATATTTTCTATTCCTCGATTTTTATCGAACGTTTATTTAAACGGGTTTAAGGTTAAGTGTTCTACGGTAATTATCAAAATCAAACGAGTTACGAATTATAAGCGTTCAAAAATTCATCAAACCACATTTGTAATTCCCGCCGTTTGCGCGCCATCTATCGGACGATGGCTGAACTGCCAAGTGATGATTGCGATCAGCGCCAAAACACGCGAACTTTATACTTATAAACAAATTGTGAAAATCCAGCCATGAGTTACACAGCAAATCATAAAACATTTCATTCTGAATCGAATTATGTATAAAATAGCTGAAGAAATTCGACCGTTTCCAAATAATTTGCAAATTAAAATTTAACAGGATCCATCGTCGGTAATTCAGTTGACTATAATACTAATATCTAAATATAGAACATATTGCAATGCTTTTTAATTAAATACGAGCCAGAATAATGACCATTTATTCATTATATAACTTTTTATCTTCTGTAATGCAATGAATAATATCAATCAAGACCGTAACGATCAATTCAATCAAAGAATTGCAACGTCCATATTTTCTATTGCGCGATTTCTATCGATATTAAAGATAAAGTGTTTTATGCTGTTTTAAGGTTCCAATTAACCGCAGAGTTACGAGTTATAAGCATTTAAACATCATATTAGTAATTTCCGTTGCCTACGCGCCATCTATCGGACGATAGCTGAACTTCCAAGTGATGATTGCGATCAGCGCCAAAACACTCGAACTTTATACTTATAATCAAATTGTAAAAATCCAGCCATGGGTTGTACATCAAATCATAAACCATTTCATTCCAAATCGAATGATGTATAAAATAGCTGAGGAAATTTGACTGTTTCCGAGTAATTTGCAAATTAAAATTTAACAGGATCCGTGGTCGGTAATTCAGTTTACTGTAATGTTAATCTTTAAATATAGAACATATTGCAATAATTTTTAGCTAAATACGAGTCAGAATAATGACATTTATACATTATATAACTTTAAATCTTGTGTAATGCATTATATTATAAGCAATTTTAATTTCTGTACGCCCGCGCCCTCTGTTATCGGGAGGATAAGTTAAATATTTTACATTTACTTCAGCCTTAATGTAATAACTAGAGATTATTTAAAAACATAAAGAATGGTATCCCAAAACTAATTGAGTGGTTATTATTTGAATTTTGCAAATAAAATGCTATAATATACACTCCTAATTGCCAAGCAACCCGATATACACGTAGACAGAAATTAATCAATATAAAATTATTTGTAATTATAATTTACATATATTATAAACATTACTAATTTCCTTAGACTTTGTAAACTAATTTCAAATTCTAATGTTGAAGGCTAATAGTGGTGGATTTTCAAAGATACTGTTTATGTTTCAAATAGGTTGTGCTTATTGAATTCATGTTGAAACCATAGTTTTTAGATATTAGAGTATAGTCTCGTTCTTGCCTTAATGTCTATTTGAATAAAAACTGAAGTATTTTGTTTTGTATGGAATCCTTTTCTCTCATAATTAAGTTCACTAGTTTTCACATAAGTGTAAATTTGGTTGCATACTGTACATAGTTAAAGAAGGTGAAAATCCTAATATAGGTCCCATTTTCGCATTTCTAGTGTCTTAGGCAAGGGCTAAGTTTAGAGGCACTTTTATTAGAAACCATCAGGATATTGTTAAATTAAGCTGCACTGTTCATAATAGAGAAAACATTTCCACTGGAATTTGATTGATGTTGAATCATTCTTTTGATGCATGGAAAACAAAGTTTTGAAAGCATTATTCATGCTGAATCGTTTTATTGGGAGCAAATTCATTGCGTGTGGTTTGATTATACGTAAATTCAACACATTCTTCGCACAAATGACGACCGATAAGTAAGTTAACCTAATCAATATTTTTCAGTGCAACCTGCAACAAGTGTTAATGCCAGAGGCATTTTCTTCAAAAATCTAAACATCACAATCTTTTTCAGGAGTGCAGCAATGGCACTGCTCACGAGGAGATTGAACGAGGCCGAAAAGAGCATACGTCTGCTCAGTGTTGAGGTGAAGAAGATCCGACGGGATTTGAGTGTTTTAAGTGCCGGCAATGATTCTGCGGATGGTTTCGGGTAGGTGAATATATAACATGCCTTACCTGATTTTGTGTTCAGGAATTTTGTTATTGTTTAGAAATACAAAACAGTTTCACCTTTTCAAGTAGGGATTACAGAATTATAAATAAATCACGTATTGCAGATATGTTGAATGCGCAGTCACGAACAGGTTGAATATTCATATATTCAGACTATTTTTTGTCTTTATTGAATTACAGAATTAACTTAATTTCTGGTATATTTTTTCTGTTGTACTTTACACACCATTCTTTTATTGCACAAATGGATAACCTTTCCTTATTCAAGACGTATCATAGAGTAATTACTTCCAGCATGAATAATATTTTTCAGTGTTGACAAGAAAAATTATTCAACAATCGCAAAGAGGACGCATTCAGACAGTTTGGATGACAGTTTTCCAGGGAAAAAACTTAAAGAAGATTTTACATTCGAAAACGGTTACGCCATCGTTTATACGGACGGTGCCTGTCCCAATAATGGACGGAGAGGAGCTAGGGCCGGATTGGGAGTTTGGTGGGGACCGAACCATCCTCTGTAAGTTTGTAACGAACTCAATTCAGTGAGATATATAATGCATTAAAAAAAATTGGGATCTATTGTCTAAAAGTTGCACAAATTTCTTCAATCCACCAACAGCGTCTATACTGAGCTGATGAGATTGAAACCGGTCTCAGTTGTCACATGAGGAAACCATATTTAAATGCTTATAATTGTCACTAGTTGACGGTTCCTTATTGTCGGTGAATTGCTCCGCTTAACAACATTGAAATTGAATTTTTGTAAATTTAAATATTCCAGGAACTTATCGAAACCAACGCAAAACAGGAATACCAATAATGCGGGTGAAATTCAAGCGTGCACAGAAGCATGCAGAATTGCAGCCGAAAATGGTGAGTATGTAAGAGTATATTGTATATTCTTTAATTGTTTAAACAATTCGAAATGACTCATGGTGTAGATCATGAAAAGTATTGTATTTCCAACAAATATCAATAATAATAATGCGTATTGTAAAAATTAATATGTTCAGGTGTCCAAAAATTAATGATCCGCACCGATTCAAATTTTGTCATCAAATGCATGACGGAATGGATACATAGATGGAAGAAAAATAATTGGAAAACCGCGGCCGGGAAAGATGTCATCAATAAGGAGGATTTGGTCGATTTGGAGATTCAAACTAAATTATTGAAAGAAGTCAAATACGTAAGTACAGTGCAGAAAAGTTGTGCTTACTATAGGAAAGCGTCTGTTGAATGAGAAAATATTACTGGCAACAGAGCACGTAAATTATAACCTTAAAACAAAATCACTCTGTGCGTAACTAAATTGTGCCATCAAAATGTCACCTTGACTACATATTTATATACATATTTTCTTTGTTATTTCATGTAGGAACATGTGAGTGCGCATTCTGGTATCCGAGGCAACGAGGAAGCCGACAGGTTGGCCGTAAAGGGTGCTGAAATGAACTAATAGCGATTGTTTTTTGTTTATTGAAGCTGTGCAGGCTGTAAGAATTATTTTTAAGAACTAAATATGTTAATCTTTTTTGTAATGTGATTTTTATTACCAATGAAATAAAATATAAATTATTACTTCCCCAACATATTTGTTCCGAGTATTATTGAACACGCAAACTTAAATAGTAACTGTGGTAGCATGTCATGACCACAGAACACATACCTTTGTCATGACCAAAGAGTGTACAGAGAGCAAAAAGTCCTAAACCTAAATTCAATGAACAACCAGCGTAATCATTTAGTCACAAACTCCACCAGTCATAAACATCTGTATTTTATGCTTTCATTAAGTTTTTCAATAACTTCCCTCTGCCTTAAAAAAATGTATCTATTATAGTTTGAAGAAGTCAAATCCTAAACATTCAACTTATTCAAGTCAAAATAAGACTGCAAACATTGGTTTCAACTTAAATACTGTACTACTATTGCTTAATAATCTGTATGTTAACAAGCCTCAATTAAGTACTAGAGTAGAAAAAATTATTTTAATTTTTCAGAGTTGAATTTTAAGGAATTCTTGCATTTAAAATAAACCAGACTTGTGGCGAGAATGCTAATGATCTATAGAATACTTTGTGGTATATTCTCAATACAACGTGAAAGAAGGACTTTCGTTATTGGTTACGTAAACAAAAAACTTACAAAATTACATACAAAAAAATCCTCCCCGGCGGGGAATCGAACCCCGGTCTCCCGCGTGACAGGCGGGGATACTGACCACTATACTACCGAGGACTTGATGAATCTGTGAACCTGTGATCGAAATTAAGCTATTTATGTTCAAAACATGGAAAACTTTGATTATGATTGTCAATAAACTGTGTACTGTATTGTATTCTAGTTCAATGTGATAAGTTGACCAACAGTTAAGGAAGGACAGTCGTTTTTTTGAAAGTTCTGTCCTCCCTCGAAAAGTGTCTCTCTAAAGTTCTCGTATTTGTATAATTTATTATCAAGTTTTAATTATGTCAATTAAAGCTTTTAAGCATTCAATTAAATCAAGTTCGTAATTACCGTCGCGCCAGCGCTTCCTACCGGACGATTGCTGAATTGCTAAGTGTATGTATATTACTACTAGCGCCAAAACACCCGAACTTTAGACTTATACCAAAATGTGAAAATTCATCTATGAGTTGCATAGTAAATGAAAAAATATTTCATTCTGAATTGAATGATGTATAAAATAGCTGAGGAAATTGAACTATTTTGCAGTAATTTGCAAATAAAAATTTACCACTGCAGCTGTCGGTAATTTAGTTCGCTGCAAAGCTTAATATTGCAATTTATAGCATTTTAGAGTGCCTAAGAAAAACACAAAGAGCAATCAATACACCATACTCATTAATTAAACTGGTATTTATTTAGAAACTACTGTAAAATGCTTTCAATTCTTATATTAAGCATTACAGTAAACTTCATTACCCACAGTCGATTTTAAACTGCAAAATACAGCAAAACCGCCTAGTTTCTTCAGCTATTTTATACATCACTCGATTCAGAATTAAATATTCTATCATTTGCTGTGCAACACATTGCTGAATTTATACATTTTGATGATAAGTATAAAGTTCGGGTGTTTTGGCGCTAGTGGTAACTTAGCAATTCAGTAATCGTCCGGTAGGTGGCGTTGGTGCGGCGGTAATTACGAACTTGATTTAATTGAATGCTTAAAAGCTCACAACTCATCATACAGAGCTACGATTTCCGAAACTTAAAAATAAGATTAAATCTAATTTATGTATATAAAGACGAGGACTCTTTTCCGACCTCGAAAAGTATCCTCCGAAAGTACGTCTTTTCAATAATGATCTGTAATTATTTTATTTAAAGAAATGTGAGGCATTAAAATAGAAAATTGAAAAGGTAATTTCAAAGGTAAATTTAAAGTCTGAAAAATTAATACAATGGAAAAATCATTTTCGAATTAAATTAGCAAGTTATACCATCTAGCGTTAATTTGAGTAACAATTTCCCGCTTGTTTTTAAATTTTGATCACTAGCGGCATCCTATGGCCCTGGGGCAATAGCTTCAATGCGAACAATTTCATTCGTTTGGAGTGCGCAGAGCTTGGCCTGCGTAAAGTCTACGGATCAACCACAGAACACATATGATCAACTATGAACCCGCCTTTATTAGATCCGTACAGGCAGCCGAATAAAATCAGATGATATTTAGGGTTGGCTGCACTGACATCGGACATGTTTGGACACTCGACAACAAAAACATGTTCGCATTTCGTTCTCGCCCAGTTCTACAATCGGAGTTAAGTGCAGTTTTGTGTTCCTTCGTCGTCCGATAAAGGGACCGATTTAGTTATTGCGGCGCAAAAGAGAGTGTAATGTAAGAACGCGGCGCGATGATCAGTCCGTATGTGCCCCTGGAATTTTAGTCCCGCCTCCAAGTGCCTATTACATGTACCTATACAGACACGAGTGTTCACCTTTTTGAACAAAACAATACTCGGATAAAGGTTTAGGGCCGCCAAAATGGAACTGAAGAATGCCTACCCTCCCGAAACAGGTGACCGTTTCCGTCTTAATTCTGTTATGTGATTAACCTTTAAACTTGGACACAACACGGGTTTCCTTGGCAACTTTGAATGTGTGTGCAATCCCTATCAGAATTCTTTAATCTTATATGACGTCCACCTTTTGTGTTTTATGGGGCATTGTTTCCGAATGTGCTATACTTTGATCAATGGATCTTCGCGTGCACGTCATAGATAGCCGGACCTAGTTCCGACAACATTTTCATGCGTTTACTGTCTCTAGGAGGCGCAATAATGTGTCAATTACAAAGAATTACATTTAAAATCCCAAACACTCATCATTATTGTAAATCTTATCGATGGTTCTTTTTTATTTCAGTTACTGAAGTATGGAACTTGGACATTATTTGCAACAAGAAGTACACAAGGACAATGACGAGAAGGAAGGCGAAAGAACTGTTGAGGTATTTATCTCATGAATACGATACGATCAAGTTTCTGTTCAACGTTAATTTAAAAAAAAATCCTACTTATCTTACAAATAGCCATTAAGAAGAAAGAAGATAATCATTTCAAGAAGAATACAAGAAGAAAGAAGAACACCCGGATGATACAAATGTCTGTCAACTTGAATGAATTTAAGTCATATTATTCAGTTTTCGGTAATGAAAATAAAATTTCAAAGTTTTATTGCATCAACATAAAACTTATCGGAAGACAAGAAGAGGAAAGAAGGAAATTCAAATTGTTTAAAATCCCTCAAAAATAATTCAAAATTATTAGTTATCCAAATGAAGGCCCCGACAAAACAAGTGGAAATACGTTTTTTCAAATTGTTTAAAATCCTTTTAAAATAATTCAAAATCAAATAGTTATTCAAATCAAGTCCCAGACAAAACAAGTAATGTATTGTTGATACGGAAGAGGATGTTTGTGACCGTTGCTACATGGTAATCACATTCATTCAGTTTTATTGTTGATACATCAACAATTATCATTACACTAATAATTGTTATTGTCAAAGGGCTTGAATTTAAAAAAACTTGCTAGAACAATTTTTAATTAAATACAAAAATCACAACCAAGCATACAATAAATAAAATAATAACAAATGACATAAATGTCTGTAATTAAAATAATTGAAAACCAGGACAGGAATAATGGTGGAAGAATGAAGATACATCATGAAGAAGGAAGAAGAATCGATTATTAAAGAAGATACAAATGTCATTATCTTATATTAATTATCATGCATGCCAATTATTGCTAATTTAATTTCAATAACCCGAAAGAAGAAATTTCGTCTGCCGCAAATCGAAGATCCAATTTTAAATATGAACTTTAGATGTGGTGTGTTTTTTTAGGGCTTTCAAAAGAGCACCCAGATCCGAAAGAAGAAGCTCGGCTTTTATTAGAGGGGCACGTATGAAGTTGGAAGTGCTACATTTATACAACAAGAATGTTCTTTTGGTAAGTAAATATTGCCTATATTATCTATAATTGTATTGTTGTCTTGTTTCTAACACTTGTCATTTGTTATTTGTACTTTTGTTTTTATTATTAACTTTTTTTCTGATTGAAACAATATCGAGTAATATTGCCTTAGTTACGATATATCATAACACACTTATATTTCCCTAGGGAAATATGAAGTGCTCATATTTCCCTAGGGAAATATAGACATCAAACAATTGTCATTAGGAGCTTCTCGCAAGAATTGTTTTAATTGCTCTCGGGACAACACCTCCGATTTCTTAGGAAGGTATCCTTAATGGATTTTACGGGAACCAAACATTCACGGTCTTTCGTCGCTTGCGTTAACACACAGTTTGACATTTCACCAATTTATGAAACGATGCAAAAATCAAACCAGTCAACCATGATATTTACAAACAAGGCCCTTAGCAACGTTACCAATCCGATAAATTCAAAAATTTACAATCCAACATTTAGAATCCATTTTCGTTTTTACTCTTAAATTATTGGTTCACAGAAAAAGGAAAGGTACCCAAGGACGAAGTGGATGTTCCATCTGTTGTGCCGGTACGTCGCTCTAGAATTCGAGAGCCTAGGACCGAACCCGGATCCGAGCAACTGCGAAGCGAAATTTGTGGCTTCCGTGCTGGAAAATATGCTATCGAATTACTTCGACGTCGATTCAAAGATAAGAAGCAAAGTTTTCAGCGTGTACATTATCGTCTCCGCGTATCGCACCTACAAAATTCCCAAATGGTACATGGATACATTAGCGGGGTAAGTGCCAACACAAATAAACATTAACATTAGAAAAACTGAATTCCAATGAAAAACCGATTTACGGTTTTTCCAATATATTTTGAGAACAAAAAAAGTCATTTACAATTCAACCCAGATTCTATGTGTAAGACGGAAATTTCCTCCTAAAATTATATCTGGAATATTGTCAGCGCCATCTATGGTTTTTTTATTCCAATAAGTACGTTCGGTGATCATTCGTTAACATTTGGCAGAAAAAGTAGCATATATTTTTTTGAATTTAGGTTAGTGCTGAAAGGAACAGTCATTCAAAAACAACTGGACGATCTGTACTCGGGGGACGATGATCTGTTATATGTCGGCAACATATGGTCCAATAACTTCTTGAAGTATTTTTTGGAATCGGACGATTTTGCTACGGATGATGAAGATTCGGACATTTCAGATCAAGAAGTAAGTTTTTTTTGCACGTTTATTTATCTATATCGTGATCGCAGTCTGTCGCATTTGAGAAGATCGGCCAAATTATTTCTATACCTCATTTAATAACCAGGCGGACTAAACGCGAAAGCCACATTTACACTGTAAAAAGTTACCAGAAAAATAACCAGACATGTTTTGGCGGTAAAAATAAAATCATTTCAAATTCGTTTATCCATGACATTCATTCAACAATTATATCAACTCATAAATAAATTTCCACACACAGAATTTTTGCTGCTTTCATTGTAGATATCTTCTATAGCTGGACGTCCTTCAAGAAGTTTGGGACTTGTTACTGCCCCAATCTCCTTACACTCCCTAATTGTGTGAACGTGCCACACTTACCTAATGAATCGAAAATTGTGCGTACAACGGAAGTAGGTTTTAAAGCCTCTTGTATTAAAACTCTATATAAGATAATTTTGAATTGTTTTTCCTCGAGCGTTAATGCTCTAAAATCCAACCATTTCCGTTTCTTGGGGGGCGAAAATGACACCAAACTTATGCTGGGTATTTATCCGTAGTTAAAAATAAAACAACTATTTCCACGAAAATCGCGGGATGAGAGGAATCGATTCTTACACTATCAACAGTAGAAATATCTGGCTAAAAACACAAAAACTGAGGCGAAACGCGTGGAAACGGTGGGACACAAGGATCGGTTAGAGATCAGCTGATCATAACAACGGCCATTACTGTTTTAAGCAATTTGGGCGCCCGATTGGCCAATCACAACAACGTATTTTGGCGGCAATAATTTGATTTAGTCCGCCTGGTTATTAAATGAGGTATAGTATATGCAGCATTGTTTTTCTCAATTATTTTTTATTACTTGGTACAAGAGTGGTAACAGTGTTAGAGATTTGTTTTCGGTTGCATACCTGAACAGACAACTTCTATCCATTGGAACAATTTTTAATATTGTTCATAATTTTGACTGGCTGCATGAGTTATTTTCATAGTAAAAGGACTAAAAGAAGTCACATTTTACCGGAAGAGATGAAAATCAACATTTTATGTTACGTAGAACAAAGACAAAGGCAAACGGACCGTATTTAATTTAATTAACCTAACTTTATTTGTAATGCGTTAAGCTGTGTCACTGTCACCTTTGTGTACTTGGTTGCATACAATTTTAATTAAATGCCATGCGTTGATGTGATTGTTTTACCATTGAACATATGCGTTAATAATTGTATGTTCAGTATTAAAATAAAAGCCCTGTATATACGCACACACACGCAACTGTTGGTATTATTTCCAGCCGCTACTCACAGATGGCGATCACCTATTCCAATTCTATTCTTCCATTGTTGAAACTAACTCACCACTTGTGCTTGCAGGAATCGAAATCCGCGCACAGAAAAAATCGAAGAAAAATGGAAAAGCTGACCAAAGAGGACGACGATGACGATGTGATATTAATAAAAGACGAAAGAGACACGTCGGATTGCGACTCGATGAGGGAATTCAACTCGCCGGTTCGCGACGGCTCGTCCAAACAGGGCAGCGGAAGGAGCAACAGCAGCAACCAGGAAAGCGGCGCCGTGCAGAAATCTCCCTCGGGAAATAAACACAAGTCGAAATTGTGCGGCGACGTCATCACGATCGATGATGACGACAACGTGTCGAACCGAGTTGACGTTAACAGTGAGTGCGTGGATAGTGACGTTGAAGTGGTTTACTGTGATTTGCGAACCGGCAGAGCGAAGAATAGAACTAGAAGAAAACCAAGGACGAAATTTTCGAGTTCCGTAAATTCTCCGGACGTTAAGAGGTCGCCGAAACCTATTTGTGTTGATGACGATGAAGATGAAATCGCTACTGCAACTAATAAGATGATGCAAAAATTTGATGTGGTAATTAAGAGTTCGACAAACGGCAAAAATCCAGGTAAAATGGCAATGGAATTACCAGGAAGTCGGATTAGATCCGAGTCGACAAAAGATAGTAATTTAGATTTTCTGAGAGAATTGGAATCGATCGAAACTGAACGTGATCACCATTCCGCAATAATTGTAACACAGGAAAGTTTTAGTATCGATGATAACGATGATTTCCTGAAAGAACTTCAAGAATTGGCTTCAATCGGACCACCTAGTGGTGCGAAGAACAGCGAAGGAACGCTTGGCTCGGCTTCCTCCATTGGGGTAAGGTTCGTTGAAACGAACTCGACTTCATCCGTCGGAATGGATCGTCAAACTGCACCCATATCAAAAAGGCTTCTCGGACTAGAAGAAAGTTTGACCATTTCTTCCCAGCTTGAAGAGGTTTCATCGACCCAAAATATTCCGATGGGCGAGAATAGTATATCCACAGAAGGCCAACCAGTAGATCTGCAAATTGGGCAATCTAATATTGCACACGATGGAGAAAAAATTGTGTCTTCGGAGGTTGAAAAAATGAAAGGTGCAGTAAATACGATAACGGACGATTCAGTTAGTGCAATAGCTATTTTAAGCAAAACTTGTAAAGTAGATCTACCCCCAACGGTGAAAGATGACATAAAACGTACACAACATGCGGATTTTAAAGAATCACCAATTACAGCAAAATCTAAAATGGATGGTGATAAATTGCGTGTGCACCCGATTGAATCAATACATTCCGAAACCGAAACTTCCGCAAAGACACAATGGAAGGGGGAGTACGAAGCGAACGCCGAAGATACAAGGTCTAATCAAAGTATCCTGAAGACGGTCCGAGTCGATGAATCTCAAAAAATTAACGACGCAAAATTCGGGAAGAAAAAACTTGAAATAGAGGACGGAAAAGTTTCAGCATCCAAACGTACGCCAGAAAAAACCACAAAGGAAGACCACGTGCAATCACAGTCTGAAGAATCGAGAGCAACGCACGAATCATTGGCACCTGAAGAAGCTGTAAGTGCGCTAGAGACATTGAAGACTACAATTGTGCAAGCACCATCGAAGTCACCAGAATCTCTGGAAAAGTTGGACACTGAAGCTTCTAAATCGATTTTTAAGAACGTCCGGTATTTACCAACAGAAAGCTCTACAATAATTAAAGGATGTCTAAATAATTCAACAAATAATCTGCCGGGACTTACTAACAGTCTCGCACATATTGAAAGCCAACCTGCGGGAAAAATAGTTACATCTCCAGAAGGTTGGAGGAAAGCCTCTCAAAAACATTTAAAAGTTTCCGACGATCAAGATTGTAATCTTCTTGAAGAAGGTTACACGCTGAAAGTAACAACGGCACAAACTATTCAAGCCCTAAAATCTCAAGAGGTTAAGTCTCCGGAAGATTTGTGCCGAAGAAGGGAAGATATTGAAAATCATACGAGTAAAAATGATGAAAATTCCGAAAAAGATTTGATCAACTCCGAAGAATCCACAATATTTGGTAGTGAATCAAACCAAACTTCTGAACGTATCATCAACGCACAAACTGAAGATTCCGATCAATCGATGGAGTGCGAGGATGATGAATTGAAAGGCATTAACAACCAAAAAATATTGGTTCTTTCCAAAATTGAAAATCGTGGTAGTGAAGATCTCTACTTAACCCAGAATGATCAGAAGGATGATTTGGAGCCTCCTCTATTTGAAGAATCACAATCGGAATATGTAGATTCAATAAATGCTGAAATCGAAAATATTGAATCAAAAGTTGGTGAAGAATGCAAGGATAGGGAATCAAAACCTGTAGATTTGGAGTCTCATCCATTAGAAGAAACACGTGCGGAGTCCGTAGATTCAATAAATACTGAAACCGAGAGCAACGAATCAAAACCTTTAGAAATAGTTACAAAAAACTGCAAGGATAGGGAAATAAAATCTCGTGCATTGAAAGAATCGCATGCGGAATATGTGAATAAAGTCGAAAATATCAATTCAAAACCTAAAGAAATAATTACTGAAGAATCCAAGGATAGAGGCGACGTAATTAACCAGGAATGCGGAGCCGCGGAAGTAAAATCTACGAGCAAAATTAATTACACGTGTCGTACAACTCAATCACAACTTAAAATAGGAGTTGAAGATCACATTGATGATGGGGAAACGCCAAAATCCGAAGATGAAAACTCGCTGGTACTCGATGGTACAAAATGTAATGCTGAGGTAATGGAAAATTCGAAAGCAGTTGATGATTGTTTGAAATTAAGGGATCCATTACCTTTCATAGTTTCGATGGATGAAACTTTAAAAAATATCAACAACCTTCCGCTTTTTGCAAGCAAATCGTTATCGATAAATTCTGGAATTATCCAAACTGACGAATTCAAAATTTCGGCATCAATAATAAACGATCTACCCTGCACGCCATCTTCGTTAAATGACAAACAATTAAGGGAAAGTAAAAAGATGCACAAAATGAATTTAAAAGTACCACAATCTAAAAAGAACATATCGGTAGCAGATGCTACACCTGCAGTCTTACCGGAAGAAACTGGTCCAGTAACAACTACCATCCATGGAGATCATGTTGAAGAAACAAAAATTGTAGAAAACTTCGAAAAAGGAAGATTGGAGGAAGATATAGTTTCCCCTCACTGCATTGAAACTACTCCTCTAGTAGAACATGTGCCGGCTGCTCAACATGAAGATATATTAGAAGAAACACAAACTTCTTTGGTTGCAGACACTTTTGAAGCTGCTTCTACACTTGAATATAACTTTGAGGAAGAAGAAATTGTGCAAATGTCGACTAAAGAAGATCAAAACATGGCTGCAACTTCTCCGCCTGAAGAAGAAATTGTGCAAATGTCCACTAAAGAAGATCAAAACATGGTCACTACTTCATTGCCCGCAGAATCAGATGGGCTAGTAGCTGGAATTGTTGAAGAAACTCGTTTAGTATCATCCACCCACCTTGAAGAAACAAAAATTATGGAAAACTACGAACAGAGAAGATTGGAGGAAGATATAATTTCCCCTCACTTCATTGAAACTACTCCTCTAGTAGAACATGTGCCGACTGCTCAACATGAAGATACATTAGAAGAGAAACGAACTTCTTTGGTTGGAGACACTTCTGAAGCTGCTTCAACGCTTGAACATAAATTCGAGGAAGAAGAAATTGTGCAAATGCCCCCCAAAGAAGATCAAAACATGGTCGCAACTTCATTGCCTGCAGACTCAGATAGACTTGACGTGACCGTACAAGACACCACCAAACTTATTGAATGCAAAGACGTAATACAAGAGGTTGCACTTGTTACCTCGGAGGAAGTATTAGTTGAAGATGACACAACTAAGTGTACAGAATCCGCGGATACAATGCATGTTGAAATCGAAGATGTTAATGAAAAGTCTAAAACGAAGAAGCAAACACCAACATCGGAATCGTCCCTTCAAGTAGAAGCTGCGTTATCAGAAGAATACGACGGTGAAAAACCAGAAAATAATTTTGAAGATGAGGGGGCATCGAAACCTCCCTTAAGAAGTGAAAACGAAAATGAAATGCGAGAAGAAAGATGTGTAAATCAACTTGAAGATTTGGTAACTACCGAAGATGAAGAGTCTTTGAAACTGAAGGGTAATGCGAACTTTCATGAGGAACATCCGAAATTGGAGATTAACGAAGACAAGCGGATTTCTAAAAATGAAACTGAAACACCCGACGTTGCAAAATGTGTCGGTAATGATGTTAAGATAACCAATGAAATTATTTCAGGAGCAGAAACACCGGAAAATTTTAATGCAGTTGAAGATGGCTTGAATACATCGTCAATAATAGTTTCAACGGAAGAAAATAATGAAGATGTTGATGAATCAATTACACCCGAAGAGTCTGGAATTAACCAAACTAATAAAGTTTCAATAAATTATCCACCTGGTATACCATCTTCATCTCATGACGAAGAATTACTTGAATCCAATACTAAAATTGTGGACAATGGTCTGCACATAACTACTTTGGTTAAGAATAAGTTGTCGATGAATTTAGGAGCTGAAGCTATACCTCCAGCCTTACATGAAGAAATTGATCTTGTCGAGAAAGAGTTGCCAATGAATTCGGAAGCGATACAATCCGAGCAGAAAATATTGGTATCGGATGCTGTACCTACAGTCTTACATGAAGAAATCATCGAAGAAACTAGTTCAGTACCAACTACTGCCTGTGAAGATCAATCTGAAGAAGCTATTTCAGCACTAACTATACCTCGTGAAGATCAATTTGAAGAAACTAGTTCAGTACCAACTATTCCTTGTGAAGATCAATTTGAAGAAACTAGTTCACCACTAACTATTACTCGTGAAGATCAATTTGAAGAAACTGGTTCAGTACCAACTATTCCCCATGAAGAAACTAGTTCAGTACCAAATATTTCCCATGAAGTTCAATTTAGTTCAGTACCAACTATTCTCCATGAAGATCAATTTGAAGAAACTAGTTCAGCACTAACTATAGCTCGTGAAGATCAATTTGAAGAAACTAATTCAGTACCAACTATTCCCCATGAAGATCAATTTAGTTCAGTACCAACTATTCTCCATGAAGATCAATTTGAAGAAACTGGTTCAGTGCTAACTATTCCCCATGAAGAAACTAGTTCAGTACCAACTATTTTTCGTGAAGATCAATTTGAAGAAACTAGTACAGTACCAACTATTGTCCATGAAGATCAATTTGAAGAAACTGTTTCAGTGCCAACTATTCCCCTTGAAGGAACTAGTTCAGTACCAACTATTTTTCGTAAAGATCAATTTGAACAAACTGGTTCAGTGCCAACTATTCTCCATGAAGATCAATTTGAAGAAACTGGTTCAGTGCCAACTATTCCCCATGAAGGAACTAGTTTAGTACCAACTATTTTTCGTGAAGATCAATTTGAAGAAACTAGTACAGTACCAACTGTTCTCCATGAAGATGAATTTGAAGAAACTGTTTCAGTGCCAACTATTCCCCTTGAAGGAACTAGTTCAATACCAACTATTTTTCGTGAAGATCAATTTGAAGAAACTGATTCAGTGCCAACTATTCTCCATGAAGATCAATTTAGTTCAGTACCAATTATTCTCCATGAAGGAACTAGTTCAGTACCAACTATTTTTCGTGAAGATCAATTTGAAGAAACTAGTACAGTACCAACTATTGTCCATGAAGATCAATTTGAAGAAACTATTTCAGTGCCAACTATTCCCCATGAAGGAACTAGTTCAGTACCAACTATTTTTCGTGAAGATCATTTTGAAGAAACTGGTTCAGTGCCAACTATTCTCCATGAAGATCAATTTGAAGAAACTGGTTCAGTGCCAACTATTCCTCATGAAGGAACTAGTTCAGTACCAACTATTTTTCGTGAAGATCAATTTGAAGAAACTAGTACAGTACCAACTGTTCTCCATGAAGATCAATTTGAAGAAACTAGTACAGTACCAACTATTTTCCATGAAGATCAATTTGAAGAAGCCAGTACAGTACCAACTATTCCCAGTGAAGAAACAAGTGCAGTATCAACTATTCCCCATGAAGATCTATTTAGTTCAGTACCAACTATTCCTCATAAAGATATTGGTTCAGTACCAACTATTCCTCATAAAGATATTGGTTCAGTACCAACTATTCCCCATGAAGAACCCAGTTCAGTACCAATTATTCCCCATGAAGATCAATTTAGTTCAGTACCAACTATTGCCCATGAAGAAACTAGTTCAGTACCAACTATTCTTCATGAAGATCAATTTGAAGAAACGTGTACAGTACCAACTACTCCCCATGAAGAAACAAGTTCAGTAGCAACAATTCCTCATGAAGATCAATTCGAAGAAACTGGTTCAGTACCAACTATTCCCCATGAAGAAACTAGTTCAGTACCAATTATTCCCCATGAAGATCAATTTAGTTCAGTACCAACTATTGCCCATGAAGATCAATTCGAAGAAACTGGCTCAGTACCAACTATTCTCCATGAAGAAACAAGTTCAGTACCAACTATTCCTCATGAAGATCAATTCGAAGAAATAGGTTCAATACCAACTATTCCCTATGAAGAAACAAGTTCAATACCAACTATTCCCCATGAAGAAACTAGTACAGCACCAACTATTCTCCATGAAGATCAATTTAGTTCACTACCAACTATTCCCCATAAAGATCAATCTGAAGAAACTGGTTCAGTACCAACCATGTCCCATGGAGAAACTTGTACAGTACCAACTATTCCCTATGAAGAAACTAGTACAGTACCAACTATCCATGAAGATCAATTTGAAGAAATAGGTTCAATACCAACTATTCCCTATGAAGAAACAAGTTCAGTACCAACTATTCCCCATGAAGAAACAAGTTCAGTACCAAATATTCCCCATGAAGATCACTTTGAAGAAACTAGTTCAGCACCAACTATCCATCATGCACATCATTACGAAGAAACAGAGTTCCTTGAAAAATCTGAACCTACAAAATTGGAAGCTGACATAATTTCTCCACGGCATGAAATTCCTTCTTGCGCAGGAACTTTTGTGCATAATAATGATGGATTAGTAGAAGTTGTAACAATTCCACAGCATGAAGATATCGTTGAAGAAGCAATTATTGTAGAAACCTCTCTGGATCAAGATACTTTCGGTAAAGAAGAAAATATTATAGAAACCTCTCTAAATCAAGATGCTTTTGGAGAGGAAGCTATGACAACTACTCTTCACAAAGAAGAAAATGAAGAAGCATTTATTGCAGAAACATCTCAAAATCAAGATGCTTTTAGGGAGGAAGCAACTTTTTTGCACAAGAAAGAAAATATTGTACAAATATCACAGCCCGATGAAGATGTTAACATAGGAACAAATCTATTGCCTGTAGAATCTGATATGCTGGTAACTGAAGATGTTACGATAACCGTACAGGATACCAACGAAATTATTGATTACAAAGAGACAATACCAGAAGTCGCCTTGGATGACAAAGCAATTAAACCCGTCGACAACGAAATCAACACGGCTGCTTACGATGCCTCGGGCTCCAAAGAAAACATTGCGAAGAAAGCCCCAATTGACGATGTGTTTTTTACCTACGGTATAAAAAATGAAAATTGCGATCTCGGAGAGAACGGCTCTCGTCTGTCGTGCGACGCCCAAGAGTCGGCCAGGAAACTGCTGGAGTGCAACATGCTGGTGTTATACGAAGCTGTCGAAAAGAAGATAATACAAGAAAGCCGGAGCCGTTTCAAGTTGAGCAGCATGAAACAAGAGGAAGCCGAAGCCGAGCCGAAGAACGGAAATAAAAAACGAAAGAAGAATACGGTCAAGGCCAACGTAGGCCGTAAGCCCATGACCAGGAGCTGCTCGAAATCGACGAAAGGCGGGAAGAAAGACATTGAGAATTTGAAGCCGTTACAGTCCTTGGAAAGCGAATTGAAGAAGAGCGCGCCCACCGCGAAGAACACCAGGGGCAGAAAAACGAAAAACATTGAAATGGACGTCGTCGCCCAGAACAAGCAACTGTGGAAGGCTAAAGCTGGAAAACTCGAAGAAACGAAAACCGCCAAGAGGAAAAAGCTGCCGGGAAAACTCAAAGAGAAGAACGCCGTGGGTAAAAAGAAAGATTTTATCAATAAAAATTTGAAAGTGTCAAACTCGAACGATGACAGCAGTGACAGTTTCGAAGGCAAGCTGATTATACCCGACGAACCCATGCCGATGGATTGCAGTTTGCTGCCGAAGAGGAAATCTTCGGAGGTTCACAAGAAGGAAGTGATTCCGACGAAGATGATGTGTGAAATGGCAATCCAACCGGAGCCGGTTCCTTCTCTCGCCGAAGCCGTCAGCCAGTCGAGCGTTTGTCAAGATGTTTCCAAACTTCTGGACGCCGGCAAAAAACAAACGAATTACCATATGGATTATATTTTGGGGAATGTGAAAGCCGCACATGATAAAGTCCACATTCGTACTAAAGCTCAAATGAAGGCTTTCCCCGAAGGGAATGCACCCGAAAAAATTGATATCGACTCTCTACCGTACAGCGTGAACAGCCTCTTGAAAGTGAAAGAATTATCGGCGAAGAATCTGAGAGAAATTTCGGAGAAAAACGTAGAACCGTCGAGTTTCAATTTGAAAGGAAAAAGCGCCAACATGGATATTCCGGAAGATAGGCTGATGTCCCCCAAGAAGCGGTGGGAATTGTTGAATAAGACGGAAATGGATGCCCAAAAACATGAAGCCGTGGAGTGTCAAATTACACCGAAGAAACGACGAAATATTTTCATAGAAGCGGATATTAAAAATTTGACCGTTGAGCAAAATACGGTAAGAGATGAAGTAGGTAAATCGAATTGTAAAATGTATAAGGCGGAAAATGTTGAGAATTCGGATAAGAAAACTATTGAACTTGAAGATACAAACAATGTAGAAGAAATGCAAAGGCGCACCGATACCATATGTGATGAAAATAACAGTTTGTCGATAACATCCAAACAAAAGAAGAATTGCAAAATTAAGAAATTTGAAATACCTGTAAATCCCATGGAATTAGAAGAAGGCAGGAAGGTAAATTTTGCACCAGAATCGGAAAAAGTGGAAAAATCGGCAAATCTATTGGATCAGGAGAATTGCGATAAATCAGCTCAAGACAAATGCATAAATTGTGAAGTACGAGCAGATGAGGGTAGTAGTAAAAACTTAACTGATCCCGCAAATACTATAGCAACATTTAAAACTGAAGATTTATCAGATGCCGGTATTAAATCAGCTTTACCGCTTACTAAGACCATCGCTACAGGAAGATCTAAAAGTAATAGATCCGCATCAAGGTTAAAAACGGCCGAGTGCGAAGAATCGTCCAATGAAAAATGTGGCAAGACTTCGGAAAAATTCATTACGGAAACAATTGAGAATAGGAAGAAATGTAAGAAAATTGATAAAGACGTTAAAAAACCCAAAATCTCAAAATCAACTGAAAAATTATCCGCATCCAAATCTTCAGATGTTCCCGGTACCGACAAAAGATCCTTCAGAAAATCAAGATCTTCGAAATCGAAGCACCCTAAATGTGATACCGGTGATCAAACGCCCATCGCCGAAGATGGTGATTCAAAACCGCCGAAGTCAGTTCCGCTCGATCCCACCAGAGAAGTTCAAAAGACAAAAAATATCGAAATTGAATCATCCGGACGTTCTTTGAGGTCATCAAAATCTAAACGAAATCACAATGCAAGTAGCGAGGTTGAAAAATTGCCGTCAACCGAGGATGATATCGAAAAGAAATCCATAAACGAACCAAAATTGGCCAAGAAGTCATCACCGCCCGAGTTTGACGAAATCAATAGAAAGGCATCGAAGAAATCTTCATCGCCACGAGTTGCCGCTTCGAAAAAATGCAATGAATCTTCGAGATCGTCACGTCTGAGAGAAAATAAAACCGAAGACACCGAAGAGGCACCAAAAATCAAATCCAACCTCGACAAAAAGAGATCCGGAAAAGTCTCGATATCTCTACAGCCTCAGGTAATTTTGGAAGACTTTAACCTTACTCAGATGAAGGATAATTCAGAATTTAGAAAGTCGTTGAAAATCAAAAGCGCCAGATCGTCAAAGTCGACAGATGATAAGGTTCCCGAAATTGTAAAGGACGAGAAAAGGAAGTCCAGGTCGTCGAGATCCTCGAAAGCCAAAGATGTGATTTTGGAAAAATCGTGCTCCTCGAAAAGTGATAAAAATAAATCCTCTCACAGTAAAGATATAAACCGAAGCAAAACAAGTCGGGAACAATCGAAAGATGCAGAGAAAAAGATTAAATCGAAATCGGGTAAAGAAATTTCCGACGGTCCGATGATAAAAGATCTGGATAAAGGGAAAGCTGTTACAGCGGATAATTTTGAATCGACGAAAGATGCAGAGAAGAAAATTAAATCAAAATCGGGTAAAGAAATTTCCGACGGTGCGATAATGAAAGATCTGGACAAAGAGAAAATCGTTACAGCAGACAATTTTGAATCGGCAGGGAAGAAAATTAAATTGAAATCTACTGAAGAAATTTCCGATGGTCTAAAAATAAAAGACCTGGATAAAGAAAAAACCATTACAGCAGACAATTTGGAATCGACAAAAGATACAGAGAAGAAAATTAAATCAAAATCGGCTTTAAAGATAAAAGATCTGGATAAGGAGAAAGCTGTTTCAACAGAAAATTTTGAATTGACAGAAAAGAAAATGAAATCAAAATCTATTAAAGAAATTTCTGGCGGTCTAAAAATGAAAAACCAGGATAAAGAAAAAACCGTTACAGCAGACAATTTTGAATCGACAGAGAAAAAAAATAAATCAAAATCGGCTAAAGAAATTTCTGACGGTCTGAAAGTAAAAGATCTGGATAAAGACAAAACTGTTAAAACAGCAGACAATTTTGAATCTATAAAAGATACAGAGAAGAAAATCAAATCAAAATCGACTAAAGAAATTTTTGATGGTTCGAAAATAAAAGATCTGGATAAAGAGAAAGCCGATTCAGCAGAAAATTTTGAATTGACAGAGAAGAAAATTAAATCAAAATCTACTCGAGAAATTTCCGACGGTCTAAAAATAAAAGACCTGGACAAAGAAAAAACCGTTACAGCAGACAATTTGGAATCGACAAAAGATACAGAGAAGAAAATTAAATCAAAATCGGCTTTAAAGATAAAAGATCTGGATAAGGAGAAAGCTGTTTCAACAGAAAATTTTGAATTGACAGAGAAGAAAATTAAGTCGAAATCGACTAAAGAAATTTCCGATGGCCCGAAAGTAAAAGATCTGGATAAAAAGAAGACTGTTACAACAGAAAATTTTGAATCGCCAGAAGATACAGAGAAGGAAATTAAATCGAAATCGGTTAAAGAAATTTCCGACGGTCCGAAAATTACAGCAGACAATTTTGAACAACCGCCAAAAGCGAGTAATGAAATAGCCAATTCGAAATGTAAACAAGATAAGAAACAAAATCAATCGGCCAGAAATAAGATCACAATTGAAACACTTCCTTTGAATCGGGAAGAAACGGTACCTTCTGGGTTAGATGAAGAGAATAAACGAAAACGGACAAATGAAGATGGCGATAAATCTGCGTGTCCTAAATCAATACCGGATAAGAAGGTTGCATCTGTTAAAGAAGATGTTCAGAAAGATATGAAAGCAAATGAAGTAAAATCCTCGAAGATGGTGAACATTGAATCAAGTCTTTACGAAAAGAAATCTGAAGGAAAGTTTGTTGCATCTGTTAAAGAGGTTGTTCAAAGAAATGAAGAGAAAGATATAAAAGCAAACGAAGCAAAATCCTCGAAGGTGGTGAACGTCGAATCAAGTCTTCATGAAAAGAAATCCGAAGGAAAGTTTGCGGAAGAGGCTCAACCCTGCAAAGTCAACGGAACCGAAGATAACGAACAAACGAGTACAAAACCGGAAGGTAAAAACGTAGCGAAATTAAAGACAGCGGAAGTGGTACAATCGCGTAAAAGGAAAAGAGGTGAAGATAACGAGGACAGAAGATTAAAAAAGACTATCAAACTCGCGGATGAATCCGGAAGAGAGAACGTCGAAGAAAGTTCGAAAAAAATTGTTAAACCGGTAATGAATGTCGACGATGATAACAACGCGACTGTCAACGCGGAAGATAATAGAAGCGAGAGTAAAGAAGCCAAGTTAAAAAGAAGGATTGAAGGTGATATTCAAAAATCGAGTAGAAAAGGATGTCAAAGGAAGAAATCAATTTCATCTGAAAACTGTACGCCCTACAAAACAGACGCAGACGGAAACAGTTCTCGCACCCCAAAGGAAAACAAATCCGTCGAATGCTGCGAGGAAAATTCGGAATGTTTATTAGGCGACGCGGGAAAGATTCAAGAATTGAAATTTACATCCGAAAATACTCAAAATGTTAAATTTACCGCAAGTGTTGCGGATGATGCAGAAAGTGCTTCCACAAATATTACAGAAATTGCTTCTACAGAATCTAGAGAGACCGCAATAAATGAAGCTGCCGCGACTCATAACAATACAGAGAAGGCAATTAAATTGCAAGAAAACAGTTTATCAAATACAAATGCCTCTTTGGAAGCGGAGAGAGAAGAAATAGATCACTCTGCAAACGATTTAATACCAACGGTACAAGAAAACAGTTTACCAAACAAAAATGCCTCTTTGAAGACGGAGAGAAAAGAAATAGATTTAATACCAACTGTAGAAGGCAGTAAGAACAAAATCACTTCAGTAAACAAGACCGGGAAATTGCTTATCAACATTAATACCAAAGAAAACAAGGCCGGAAAATTTTTTATTAAAACGAATACCAAATCTTCAGAGAAGGAAAGTGCTGTCGAGGTTATGGAAACACAAGAAATAAAGCAAACTGATCTTTACACATCCAAATCGAAGAAATGTGAAACTAAAAAATTAAATAATGCCGTTTCAAAAATTGTAGAACCTGGAAATAATTTTGAAAATAATTCGGCAACAAGCATCACAGAAGATGCTCACGCAGATATCCAAAAAGATACACCCGTCGGTATAAAATGCAATTCGAATACTGAAATTAACAAATATACCTCGGATGCTTCGATAAATCGTGAAATCACGGATGAAATAATAAGTGCCGTTCCCGCAATTTGCACGAACTCTTTGGAAGTAATGCCTGATGTGGGAAAATCTTCAGTGCCTAAAATTGAAGATTTAAATTATACTTGCGACGTTCTGCCAGCAGCGATTGAAGATCCACGAATTCCTAATTTGGAAAAAATTCCCGTTGAAGATCTGCAAGGATCGAATCGAATTAATGTGGCCACGAATCGGAAATCTATTGAGGAAGTGAGAGCAGACGAAATATTGGCGGAAGATGATATGAATAAAAGCGAGTTGGAACCGAAGAGGAAAGAAGCAAAAAGAGATGATGCAGAAGAAATATTGGAAGATGATGTAAACAAAAGCGAGTTGGAACTGAAGAGAAAACTGACAAAAAGAGAAGATGCAGAAGAAATATTAGGAGAACTTGATGTAAACAAAAGCGGGTTAGAACTGAAGAGGAAATCAGCAAAAAGAGAAGATGCAGAAGAAATATTAGAAGATGATGTAAACAAAAGCGAGTTGGAACTGAAGAGGAAACTGACAAAAAGAGAAGATGCAGAAGAAATACTAGAATATGATATAAACAAAAGCAAGTTAAAACTGAAGATTAAACCAGCGAAAAGAGAAGATGCAGAAGAAATACTAGGGGAACATGATGTAAACAAAAGCGAGTTAGAACTGAAGAGGAAACCAGCAAAAATAGAAGATGCAGAAGAAATATTAGAAGATCATATAAACAAAATCGAGTTGGAACTGAAGAGGAAACTGACAAAAAAAGAAGATGCAGAAGGAATATTAAAAGATGATATAAACAAAAGGGAGTTGGAACTGAAAAGGAGGAAACTAGCAAAAAGAGATGATGCAGAAGAAATACTAGGGGAACATGATATCAACAAAAGCGAGTTAGAACCGAAGAGCAAACCAGCAAAAAGAGAAGACGCTAGAAAAAGATCAAAATCCAGTAAAGCTACAACAAACTCGCACGATAGCGATGGAGATTGTAAGGTCGTTAAATTGGGAAAACGGGAACAGAAAGTGGAGAAATATGAATACAGACCAGTCGACGATGGTCAGCCTAAACCCGAGGCAGAAACGGTAAAAAAACAGAAAGTGGAGAAATATGAATACAAACCAGTCGACGATGCTCAGACAGAAACGGTGAAAATGCAAACCGGAGATTTAAAAAAGTCCGAATCCGCGGAGCCGAAACAACCCAACGTCATAGTCGAGCCGATCCCTCAGTTCTACAACGAGGTGTACCGACTCGACGACCCCATCAACATCATCCCTCTGGTCGCGACGCCCGAAAAAATCGAACCCGTGCAACTGGTCGATTTCCTAGAGGACCCGGTGCTGATCGACGACGAACTCTCGACCTCCGGCAGTCCGAACGTGAGCAAACCCGACACTCCGCCGCTGGATTTCGACGAAACGCCTCTGAGCGAAAAGGTTAAGAAGAAGGGAAGCTTCAGCACGAAGGCATCGTCCGGAACTCAGACTGCAGTCCGTAAGTTTTCAATCGTAACAGTAAGCGCCAGTTGTTCGATAACCCTTGGTTACACCTGTAAAAATAGGAGGTCGCCAGAAGCCGACGGACGCACGTCGTATGTTTTAATGTGTGCAGTCGTATAGTTCGATAGTTTCACTAACACCGGATAACGACACCTCTGGGATTTTCGATGTTTAACCCTTTAGCTACTAAAAAGTTTTCAAGAAACTGGCTGCCTGAACGCAAAAAAACAAAGACTGAAAATTTGATAAATTTTATTCCATTTGAACCAACGTATTATGTTACTAGTGGTCGTCAATAAGCGATTCACGGCACAAAAGAACGGCAAAAAATATGTGAATTGCTTATTGACGACAGCCGTAGTTACGGTAAAGTTTACCCGAGTCGCTTATTGACGACAGCCGCAGTTAAAGGGTTAAAGGTCAACAAATTTCAATTTTCGTTTTGTTCAGTTTGAAGTTTTAAGATTAAAAGTTGGTGTTCTGTTTTTAACATTGATTCATCTAGTGCTTTTTCGGATGTCAAAAACAGGTTGATTCTGGATTAATTCAAAAATTTTAAACATAACTACAATAGCGATGAAATTTTTACAATTTTTTCAATAGCTTATTGCACTATTCGTTTTCTTCGATTTTAAGTTTCAAGGGTTGGCATTCTGTTTTTAATTCAAAACAACAGAACTAAGAATGAATCACACTATACAAGGTGTAGAATTAATTCACACACCATAGGGATTTCGATGTTAAATTCTTAATGTTCAAATATTGGCTCCCCGAATTATTTTAGAGAAAAATTGTAAACATGTTTAAAATACTGTATACAACCATATCATTAGTTATTTTATTACTTTGCATAAGAGAAATTGAGGAAATTAAAACTACTGTTTTAGCAAAAATAGGCTGTGCCTTGGTATTGTTAAAACAAAAAACCGTTGAACTTTAGGTGCCATGTTAATATTTTAATCATAAATTTAGACGTTTTTAAGTAATTGTGAGTTAATATTATGTATTCGTTGAGTGAAAAGATCCTAATGGTACTATTCTGGTAATAGTGCACGTATATTTGGAGTAGAATATCCGAAACGACCAATTCCAAACCAAGTTACTTGTTTCAACAATTCCAACCTGTTTTTGCTGAAATAGTAGTTTTAATTTCCTCGATTTCTCCTTTGTATGGAAAGTAAAAAAATAAGTAAGGAGACGGTTGTGTGGAGTATTTTTTTCTCTAAAGAAACATATTTACACTTTTTCTCCTTGGCTCCCCAAATTATCTTGGAGAAAAGAGCCAATGTTTGAACATTAATAATTTAACATGGAAATTCCTATGGTGCGTAAACCAATTCTACACCCTGTATAAATTCGAGACAACCTCGTCGAATCACACTAATTTATCCCCCCTTATTTTTAGGTGATCCATGTTTATCGGAACAAGTCTACATAGCCTTGAAACCGATCGTAAGCGGACCCTTGGACAATTCCCCGGGCGACAGCGACGCGGACCATCCATTTTCCGAACAGGACAACCCGCTCGGTTTCTTCATCGAGAACAACCTGATCCAAGACGAGTGCCTGATCGATCCCGACACCACCGAAAACATGTTCATCCCGAATACCTGCAAGCAGGAGGTGATCGAACACGAGGAGAAAGCCGTTCATTACTTCACCCGCGAGCAGCAGCCGACTCCGCAACTATCCGACGATTTTATAAACGACAACGATAAGCAAATAAGGGAGGAGTTCAGCGAGGAGCTGATGAGCGTTGAGGCGATGAATAAAATCATGGATAAATCACTCCAGGCCGCCGAGAGTTTACAATCCCAAACCATTCCGAAGTCCGTCAACAAGGAGCGGCACCCTTTCGTCTGCACGACCCTCGGTTTTGCAAACATGGACGGATTGCACTCCAGCGACGCAACCTGGTCGCAAGAGAGTATCATGAGAACTAAGGAGCCCTTTATCCCCGACACCATTAAAGAAATGTTCCTCAATAATAACACCGTCCCGGAATTGAATCGGACGGAAACCGCACCGGCTAAAATGCAGAAACCGCCGACCAAAGAGAAAACTGCGAAGAAAATTATCGGTAAGGTCAACTTAGTTAACATCCGAAAACTTAAACCGGAAAACAAGGATGAACGTAACGTATACGTGCGCGCCTCTAGTTTATCCCGAGTATGCACGGAAACCGCCCAAAAACGGGGTACGCAACGGTCGCCGATTAAAGACTCTCAAAATATGATTCTAGATAAGGTGCCGGTCCAGCCGAACGCCAAATGGGCGCACACGGACGTTCCCAGATCAAGGGGCAAAGTCGAAACGGACGTTAACGCTTTCAAACAGAATGGCAGGAAGCGAGTATTACCGCAAACGGAAATAATTGAGGGTGAGTTTTATTTCTACCAGTAATATAAGGTGAGCCACAGAATTTTGTTGCCTGAGAGGGAGAAACATAGCAGTTATGTCTGAGATTAATTCATTTTTTTAAAACATTCAATAACATGGGACGTACCTCATTTATCTCGCAGCCAACTGAAACAAAATTTTGTGACTCACACGATATAATATCTAAAGTCCTGCCAAGATTGGTACATCCAAAATGTTTAATCCATATTGAGTTTTAGATTTTTATTCTAATTACAGTCAAGATTAATTTTTTAATTTTTTTTAAATTGAATCACCGAAAAAAAAATTAAGTAGGCAGATGACAAAAAGGTTGAGAAACACTTGAAAATGAATTATCTACAACATCGCTTTCACTGTTTTATTTTACAGAAACGCCGCGTAAGCGGATAAAATCGAACATAATCGATCCGGAGGAGGTGAGCAATAATTTCGAGCAAGAAATAAGGAAGAAACCCATGGATCACCGACACTTTATTGCGACCCCCGAGCAGGACACGCGCTACACCCGGTCGCCTAGCCTATCGAGAAGACACACTCCCAACAACAGTAAATCTGCACTCCACCCAATGGATTCGGATAAATACAAGTATTACCCCCCCGAGTCGACCAACAGCAGAGGGCCTGCGAACAACTCCGCGACTCCCAGGCGGAGCAAACAATCGGATAACCGTTACCGACAGTACGAACAGGACCATACCATGAACACCAGGAGCCAGTACAATAATTCGAGATTCTTAAACCACGCCGAACCCAGCGTGCAAATTGATAACAGACACAGACATTACAGTGAAAATCCTAATAACAGAGTTAACAGTTCTAATTATTACAATTCGACAAGCAATCGCCATTTATACGCCGGTTCAAGTGTCGGCAGACCTCACGACCGGAATAGGTAAGAATTTCTTATTTTTATCTTTGAATAATACATTAAGCCGTGTTTTTTGTATTAATTGTGCTATTAAAAATAATCATGCAGATAGTAAGCCGACAATATGTACTTTCTTCATATCTTCACACGCTTCACCAAGAACAAATAGTCATTCTACCATGTTAGTAATAAAGCATTTCCCTGTAAGAAAAGTAAATAACAACATGCTTTCTATTAAAGGCGAGACTCTTATTTGACCGCACACCATTCTAGTCGGAAAGAGGTCAGTTACCCGCTGTCCAATTTCCGCGTGGGCAACCCCAGGTTGCAGTATCAGCAGCAGAGCTGGGAAGACAACAATGCAACGTGATTAGAACTTAACGATTTGGGTATCACCGACAGTGGCAGCCATTGATGAACGTTTTGTTTTATTTGTAACGTCGTTGATTTCGTACAGCAACCGTAAATGTACATAAATATTGAAAGCAATTGTATGTATTATGTTATCGTACCTACAGTATGTCTAAATGAATTAAAACCATGTGTCGGATGAAGGAAAATTAAATGGCCGCTCTTTTGGCAATTGTCTACAAATTAATATAAATCCAAGAAAGGTAGAATTTGGATGTTATAACTTCAGACAAATGTTGAACATCTGTTAGTATTGGGTGATGTAGTAATTGTTAGTTTATACTATTTTTTGGAATAGATTACATATCCACCAAAGTGAAATTATACTGAATACTTGTTGTGCTACTTTCTTGATGGAACCATATTTTCAAATTGGGTAAAGTAAAACGCTTGTTTTGTTCCATAATTTTATTTTCAGTTGCCTGACACGTGTTTCGATCGGTTAGGATCATTTTCAAAGTAAAAGTAAAAGTAAAATTAGTTTAACTTTGAAAATGATCCTAACCGATCGAAACACGTGTCAGGCAACTGAAAATAAAATTATGGAACAAAACAAGCGTTTTACTTTACCCAATTTGAAAGTGAAATTAATCTAGCTTCATAAATATCGAGTTCAAAATGAGTTAATTTCTCTTAAAAGATAAACTCTTAAAGAAATGACACCGAATCACAAAGTTTGTGTAGTCACACCCCAAGGGAGTTTTGTCTTGTATAGGAGCGTAAATAAAATTATTTAATGCTTCTGCAACAAGTGAGATTGCCTCAAATTTATTTAGCAAATACATCGTCTCAATTTTAGGGCCAAACGAGCAACAAATACTACTGAATGCGCTGTAGAATATTATTTATATACTGATGATCTAAATTAATTGATAAGATAGAAAAGTTAAGCCATTGGGATGTAATCAATAATGGGGACTATCCTCTGAAGCAACAAGCTCAGTTACACACACACCTACACGGCTGAAGGGTTTAGTAATTGACAAAACAACCTAACATACATCACGCAACAAGCTCATTTACACACACACACACACCTACACGGCCGGGCGGTCTAGTGACCTATGCCTAGTTAGGCAAATAACCTAACTACTATCAGAATGTAAGGTGTGAGCCACTGAATTTTGTTGCTGAGAGAGAGAAACATAGCAGTCATGTCTGAGTTTAATACCTCGTTTATCTCACAGCCAACTCCGAAACAAAATTCTGTGGCTCACACGATAGAATAATATTAGTGCCTGGAAAACACATGAAATTCGACAATTGTCAGGAGAAATTTTTCTTAATCCGAAGCGTGCCGATAAAAAAATGATTTAGTCATAATTTGTATTTTTAAGTTGATCACGTTTAATTGTAAATATTTTATCATTATTGTAATTTGTTGTATTAATTCAATTGTATATTCAGGGCTTGAGGGCCTCTCCGATGCCTTCCGTTATACAATTTGTTCCTTTTAAGTGTACATACATTAATTTTCGGTAACTGTATTGTTACCGCAATTTAAAAAATTGGTCAGCTTTATTGTTTTTAAATTGTAGATTGTTTATTTATGATTTATTGTGTGTACATTCAGATATATAAGTTTACGCAATGAATCCGAATATTTTTCAAAAGCTGTAAAGTAATTTGTAAGTTTTAAATATAAACTATTGTTATGTTTTTCATAAATAATCTGCACCGGTTCTTCCCCACATTATTTCCTTTATTTTCCAGCTTTTCAATCATTTTATCTCTATTTTATAAATAATAATTTTTTGTTACAGACATGCCTTTTTAATACCTTGTAGGTGATTATTAATTAGAGCAGAGTATGTTTACTACTAATTGCTATAAACAACTACAAATAAATTTTAAATTCTGCCATTGGAAGCTGATAAAGTCAAATAGATTTAAGGATTAAAAGTATGATGAGGATTTGACATTTTAATTAACAAAATCAAAGCTAGAGTATGTTTATTTATAACTACTAATTGCTTCAGATAGTTAAGACTACAAATAAATTTTAAATTCTGACAAATCCTGATAAGTTCAAATGGATTTAAGGATTAAAAACTTTGACGATGATTCAACATTTTAATTATCGAAATTAACGCTAGAGCATGTTTACCACTAATTGCTTCAGTCTTTCTAAGACAACGAATAAATGTTAAATTCCGACATTGTATTAAAAGTTTGATCATGATTTAACGTTTCAATTTACGAAATAAAAAATACAAACCTATCGCGTTCGTAATTCCCGCTGCTGCCGCGCCACCTACCCGAAGATAGCTGAACTGCTAAGTGTTGATTGCGGTCAGCGCCAAAATGCTCGAACTTTATACTTATAATCAAAATGTAAGTAACCAGTAATGAGTTCTACGTCGTACGATAAATTATTTCACTCTGAAACGAATGGTGTGTAAAATAGCTGAGGAAATTGAGCGATTATCCAGTAATTTGCAAATGAAAATTCAGCACGAGCAATTGTCGGTAACTCAGTTTACTGTAATATTTGTAATGCTTAAAAATTAAATATGGAGCATTTTGCAATGTTTTTCAAATATATGGGCGTTTTAACATCCATTCATTGTACAATTTTTGATCTTGTTAATTCAATACTAAATGGGAAACCGTAATCTCCATATTGCCGCGCCCTCTGTTATCGTACGGATAAACTAAAGACATATTAGTGGATTTAATCAATATTTGTTTTAGCAATTTAAAATTATTTTGAAACTAATGAAGAATGTTATCTTAAAATAAATTTACTTATAGATATTTAAATTGCACAAACATTACTATATTATAAATGCCTAATGATAGGCAACCCAATATCGTTTCTTTTTAATTTAATATGCTAAAAGAAATAAAAAGTTAAAAATTAACTGGGCGATCATTAAAGTTTTAAAAATATTGCGAAAAGATCTTAATTTTAATTGTAAGCTTTACAGTAGACTTCAATAGCGGCAGTTGGTCGAGCTAAATTTTTGCAAATTACCGTGGATTGAATATTTGTTTCAATAATTAAAGGTTATTTAAAAATTAATTAAAAATTTCATCTTGGAATTAATTTACCTGCAAATATTTACAATGCACAAACAAAACTATATAATAAACGCCTAATCACAGGCAACCCGATATACACTTAACTACTATTAATAAATTAGAAACGTCGTTTTTTTAAATATATTGCGTCAAAGGAAATAAAAAGTTAAAAATTAACTGGGTAATTATTAGAGTTTAAAAAATATTGCGAAAATTTTAACTGTAAGCCTTCAGTAACTTCATTACCGGCAGTTGGTCGTGCTAAATTTTCAAGTTACTGAAAAACCGCTTAGTTATCTTAGCTATTTTACAGGTAATGCAATTCAGAATTGAAATTAGTTGTACGGCTCATAACTGGATTTTTACATTTTGAATATAAATTTAAATTTCGAGAGTTTTGGCGCTAATTACTTAGTGGTTCACCCATTGTCTGACAGATGGCGCAGTCATAGCAGGAATTTTTATATGCCGATAACTATTGAAATTGAGCATTGAAACGTTTTATTACAATTTTAAAATCTGTTTATTTAAATGTGCTGCAAAAATTGAAAAATGATAGATGTTGCTCTCGCACTATTGGGTTGTTAAATTTTGAATAATTCCTTAAGGCAGTGTTTCTCAATCTTTTTACTCTCGTGACACATTCTCCAACAAAGAAGAAATTTGCGGCATACCGTCACAAATAAATTTAAATTAAATGAATACAATAAAAAATAATTTTACTATTTTTTCATTTATACCTATATCTGTGTTAGACAAATAATGCTTACAAGAAAAATAAAATATATGAATAATTAATTAAATGGTTTTAGTATTTCAACCTGTTCGTGACTGACTTTAATTTTTCGTTTTTAAGATTTTGCAGAACACTTACAAAATTTTGCAGCATACTGGATTAGAGTTTTTATGCATTAAAACGAACTGTAGAATATTTGTGTACACGTGTGTGTGTGTGTGTGTTCCGAAGAAGTAAATGTATTGCAGAAAAATGCAAAAGAATCAAGTCCAAAGGGGCTTATTAAAAAATATACATAGAATATTGCAAATGGCAACAAAACAGAGAGTATTTTAGCAAATTTAATACTGAATTAGCACAATATAAAAACTTCTGGTCTGGACCAAGTATTCGATGTTATCGTTACCAATTATTCTAAAAGAAGGAATATACATAAGTTAATTCTTGAGCAATTCCTTTTTAAAATGCGGAAGTCAAATGAATATGATATAAATGTAAGAATTCATTTCCATTAACTAAAGAAACTAATAATTTTCTCATTGAATATGTAACGCATTCATAATATTTTTATTTTATTAACTAATTTTAGGTATTTCTTATGTTTCATGTTGTTGGAGCATGCCTTCAACATAAGAATTCATTTTGATAAAAACCAAACGTGTTAAAGACATTAAAGGCACTTTTTGTTAAAGCTTTTTGATAAGTTATCTTAAAAAGACATAATTTGCAATAATTCCTGGTGAATTTGATTACATAATCTTATTACAACTAAGGTCAGCAAAATTCTCGCGGTATTATGTACGAAAATACCCACGTTGTAATTTTCTCAACTATGAATACGCCTTTATTAAATTCGAAGTATTTAGAAATGTAATGCGCACAATTACGGTTGGTCACACCTACATCCGCCATGTTTGGATACTCCACAACAAAAACAAGTTCGCAGATCGTCGACAATCGCTTTGCGATGAAAGTGTTCTGCAGTCCCATAACGAGACAAATTTAGTTTTAACGCAAACAGACGATGTAATTTTAACGTAGAATTAAGATCAGTTTAAATGTGCCCTCGGAATTTCAGTCCCGCCTCCAAGTGCCTATTATATGTGTAACAAAACACAGACGGTTGTTCCCCTTTTGAGCAAAACAATACTCGAATAGAAAGCATGGCTTGGTTTGAGGCAATCAAGAAGGAACTGGAGATTCCCTGCCCCGCCGAAACAGGTGATTGAGTTTTGATTTTCTTACGCGATTAACCTTTAAACTTGAACACAACACAACATGGGTTTCCCTGACAACTTTGATTGTATTTGATTGATTGAATAGTTGTGGCTGATAGCTGTTGAAAGTCCATGTTCACTTTGATGTTGGTATATAATACGCGATAATACTTTCAAATATTTATTGTCTATTTATTGTCAATTGTTTCGCCACACTGTGGCTTCTTCAGAATACAGACAATAAATATTTGAAAGTATTATCATGTATTGGTTACCAATATCAACGTGAAGTTTGATTGTGTTCATATTCTTATGTTATTAGTAACTTTTTTTATAAAATGCAGTTTGTTGATGTCACACATGTATCACAAAGTAATGGCCTCCACCATCAACCATATTCTTATGTGACATTTACATTTTGATAAAATTGAAAACCCTTATTAGTTGCAGAAGCACTAAAGACAAAAAGTAACGTGAATGGATGAATATTCAAGCAACGATGGAATGGATTTATGTATGAAGAATATGTTTTTGTTGATCAGGCCAGATCCTCAATGGGATATATGATAAGCAACCACATGTACAGATCCACGTACGTGTGGTTGTATATGACAATAATAATAGCCAGCCTATAATATTTTACAAAAAAACCTCTGCAACTTTTAGTCATATTTATTATCCATACCGACCAATTCAGCGATAATAAATTGTTGAAAATATCAATTCCAAATTTTATTTTGCTAATCAGTGTTTCTATTGTTACAGAAAGAATGAATCTTGGCGACCAGCTACGAAACGATCCAAAAGGTATACTTAGTTTTTAGTGAATTCAGTGAAATTACTAGTTAATGATGTTCTGCTTTTACATTTTTTTTACCGTGAGATCAAAAAGTTGAAAATAGTTGGCATCCCTTAAAATATAACCTAACAGAAGTTCAGTGGCGTCACTAAGGATGGAAATTTTGGCATGGGAAAACCCTGAAATTGAAATAAAAAAACTAGATCTTAAATGCATTATTAGTAGTAATGATCAGTTCTAGAAACAACTACTACAAAATCGGCAAATAAAAACACACTAAACTATTTTTAAAATAAGTAACCTTAAAAAAACCACAACATGTCAGAATTAACAAAATGTACACATTTGGAGAATTCCAGGCAGCCAATACAATATTACTTGAATGATTATCGGGATTTTCAGAAAATGTGCTGCCAACTATTTTCGACGTTCTGATCTCACGGTACATAACATATTAATGTTTGACACTTAACCACTGTTCCCAACCTTAAAATATGCAACTACTTAAAATTAATGTTTGTATTTATATTTTATGAATTTATTTGATTTTTGTGGTACTTCACTCACGTTTTACATCTTTATAGAGCTATTCTTTCGATTTGTAATATTAGTTTTATATTATCTAGTCATTTCTTTGTTTTATTTGTTCGCATCATGAATTGCCACAATTGTTAGTGTTTATAAAACGCAAACCTCTACTATCAAGCAATTATCTAATTATTATCATACCTGCTATAGAAGTCGACCAAAATTTTTAGACCCAAATTGATGTTCAGGAATGGTTGCTTGCCATGTGTGAATGTATTTTTTTTCCTTCTGCGGTGAACGAGAGAACTCAAATCTCGGGTATCAGTCCCAACCAAAATGTTAGTAACTACACATAAACCATAAAGACATATTTGTCTAACAATTAACGTTTGAGGAATAGAATGTATTTCGACTTAAGTAGTTGGCAAGAGCTCAAAGGTTAATAAAACCAGTGAAGTTGCTATCGTTACTTAATACATAAGGGAATCTCAGCTAACACACTAACACTACTTTCAAGTCATTCAACCTACATTTAAGGCCGGTTGAAGCTTCGTAAGTTATCTCCGGAACTAGTTCTTTCACTTGAATTTGTTGAAAAGTAACTGGCCGTCGTTGAGCAGTTAACTCGTCACTCACGTGAAAGATAACTTTATGTGTATTATTCATGGTTAATGTTAGTTAACTCATTATGCAATTGGTTGTTAACTTGTCAACTGTATTTTGACGACGCACGCGTTCACCACACTTCGTTTCGACTTAACCTTTCTTTAGTTTGTGGCAGAATATCTAGGGTCCTTAAGGGATATATTTCGCGCCTTTAATTTAATTCACGAATCTTTTCGTCAGTACGCAGAGAGTCTACTTTTTAATCAGCTTTTTTGCGCTGCTAGTCGGCCGGTGTTCTGCGAACGATGTAATGTAATGTAGTGCTCGACTGCATGATCGTACCGTGGTGTCAAGATCCGCGTTGGCAATATGAACGCTTCTAGCCTGCCGGCGCGTATTCCTTGATCGCGCGCGCGCCTCTGATTAATAATAGTAAAGCCCCCACTTAGTAGCGCCACAGAGTGGTGGTGGAAAGTTGCGGTACTCTTTGGAGGTAGGCAGTAGCGCCACAGAGTGGTGGTGGAAAGTCGCGGTACTCTTTGGAGGTTGGCGTTCTTAGTGCCGGGTGGCGGAACTAGTGTCGGTAAATACAGAAACCTGTCGTGTCGGTAACAATAATTTCCTGTAATGTTGCTGGTATCTGTATTGTTGGTATAGCCCGTTCTCTGGAATCTGACGGCTGTGGTCGTAAAAGAGGGTCGGAGCTCGGTAAGTAGGGGACGTAATATTTTTTATATCTCAAACCAATATTTGTTGAGAAGTACTGGTGTAGCAAGTGCGGATACCAATAGGAGCGAAGGACAGTAATAAATGTATGGGATGCAATTAGACTAACCACCAATACCTTTTCTTCGAGGGTGCGTCGATCCTCGGGGCGGACCGACCGTTTTACGACCTCAGCCGCCAGATTCCACCGAATAGACTATATCGGGATCTGTAACCTCTGTGTCTGGTAGTAGAATGCAGGAACCTGTCTTGTCGGTAACTGTGATTTCCTGTAATGGTGGTATCTTTTATGTACTTTTTAAGCTTGGGTACACTTTTCTTCAAAACTATAAAAGATTTCAACACGATTTTTATTTTATTTTAAAGGTGGTATCGATACCCACTAATATGGCAGATTATTTCCAATATGTCAAGTGGCTGGTTTTTTAAGAATATAAACAATTCGAAACATCAGGTTTTTTTTGTCATAATTTTGAATCCAATTAATATTTTTTTAATTCCTCCGCCATAAATGCTTATTTTTGAGTTACGAACATGTGTGCAAAATTTCAGAGAAACCGATCCAGTAGTTTTTTTTTTTAGAAAAGTGTACCGAAAAATCACGTTTTTCAAATGGAAAATTGCCGAGGAAGTGACACCCTTAAACCAAAAGTTTATTAGATGTTTACCATCGTAGGAAGAAATCTCTTTGGGGAAGAATTTCCCATCAATAATAAAACCTTGCAATTCGACTAGAGTCATCTATCCTATTTAATAAACTAAATTTTTTCCAGCTACTGCGTCATGGAAGTTGGACATCCTCAACACCGACAAGTACACGAGGACGGCGACAAGAAGAACGGCAAAAGAATTGTTTAGGTACATATCTCATCAAGATATTAAAATGTTGCTTAATTAGTTTATAAAACAAAGAAAATAATATGTAAGAAGAAATTTACAAGAGGACAGAAGAATATCGAAGATATACAAGAAGAAAGAAGTGGAAATACCCATCGAATTGAACCATTCCAGTAATTAAACCTTAAATAATAAAAAAAAAGTAGATTGATTAATTAATTTAGAAAATGTTAGTAGAAGAAGCACCACAAGAAGATAGAAGACTAGCTATGAAGACGTGAAGATGTAAATTGCTGAATCTCTCAATGTCACAGTCATGCATGTTATTTTTTATTCATTTAATTTCAAGCAGAATCTGTCAATGTCACAGTCATGCATGCCATGTTTTATTCATTTAATTTCAATTAAAAACCCTGAAAAAATATTAAAATCTCTCAAGATATAAATTGTTGCTTAGTTATAAAAATTATGTAAGAAGAAAGAAATCATATAAGAGGACAAGAAGAATATTGAAGAAATTGTACAAGAAGAAAGTAACAGATTGAACCATTACAGTAATTAAACCTTGAAGTATCATCATAGATAATAAAAAAAAAATAGTCGTGGAAAAACTATTTTGTTTAAATGTTTTTCTTAATCTTCCGATGCCCGCATGCGACCAGAGATGCGAACCGTTTTATGTGAACCGAGTCACACAGTCGCCGTGCGGGCATCGGAAGGTTAATTAATTAATTTAGAAAATGTTAGTTGAAGGAGCACCGCGGGAAAATGGAAGAGGAATACTGAAGACGAGCCATGAAGAAAGAAGTGAAGATTAACGAAGAAGATATAAATTGCAGAATCTCTCAATATCACAGTCATGCATGTTATTTTTTTATTAATTTAATTTCAAATTCAAATCCTGTCAAAATAATAAATGCTTAATTAGTCATATAAAGAAATTAATTATTCAATGTTCAATTAAAAAAAATATTAGCAGAAGAAGCACCGCAAGAAGATAGAAGATGAAGAAGGAAGCGAAGAAACGAAGGATCAATATCGCATTGTCATTCTTATTAATTTAATTTTAATTAAAAACCCAGAAGAGAAATCCAAATTTGATTTTGTGAATATAGTAGTCAATGTCAAAAATGTCATTTTCCATAAAGCATTTCCCCCCGCATGAGGTATGTACTTTAGGTGTGGCGTATTTCCAGGGCTTTTCGAAGGACGTCCAGGTCCGAAAGAAGCCCGGCGTTCATCGAAAAGGCACGTTTGCACCTGACGCTGCTGCACTCGTACAACAACATCGTCCAGATGGTGAGTAAATGTTGTAAAAGTAACGGCCAGGTTATTAATTTTATATTCATTTTCAAGTCGTGCATGTTTTTCAACTTTTATGTTTTTGTATATCTCATACGTTATTAATTTGTTTAATTTCCTGTAAAGGGGCCGCGGTGGCCTAGTGAGTAGAGCTCCTGCTCGCGGGCCTCGTGGTCGTGGGTTCGATACCCATCCGGGGGGTCACTTTTTCGGAATGAAGAAGTGGCCGTTCGGGTCCATGGATGTTCAGTGTATGTCCCCCACTCATTATATATAATAAATAATGATTATATATATATATATATAAATAAATATGAGAAATCAATACAAAATAGTTAAATGGTACCCCCCTGGACCAGCTTCCGAAGCAAAAAAAAAATTGCCTGTTAAAGGTGTATACCATAACAGATATTATTATTTAATTTCATGTAAAAGGTGTAATAAATATTATTATTATTAATTTGATTTTCAGCAAAAGAAAAGGTACCCGAGAACGAAATGGATGTTCTACCTGCTGTGCCGGTACGTCGCTCTGGAGTTCGAGGGCCTCGGGCCGAACCCGGATCCGAACAACTGCGAGGCGGAGTACTTGGTTCTGGTGTTGGAAAATATACTGTCCAAATATTTCGACGTCGATCCGGAGATAAGGAGCAAGGTGTTCATCGTTTACATCATCGTCACAGCGTATCGCAGTTACCAGATTCCTAGGTGGTATATGGAAAGATTGGCACGGTAATTTTTTTTGTTTTGTTTTAAATAAACTGAAGATTTACTTCTCCGGCAGCCCTGTTCCATGCATAAAGTTCAGAGGAACCGTGCCGAGTGTAGTATTTTTAATGCCTCGCATTCACGTAGCAGATGTTGCGGAGTTACTTATACCATATCCACCGATAGATTGGGACTTTTTTGACATCTTTAGTGACAAACACTAGAAAGTGAAAAGTGCCAACACGGCTATGAAAAAAATGTAATTCTTAATATTAAATTTCCCGCAAAGTTTCGTAACTACTATTTTTGTGGCGAGTGTTGTTCGGTAACCTAAAAAAATATAATCTATGAGTAGATGTAGTCAGTGGTGGCTCGTAGAACATATTGGTGGTAGAGCCACATATACAATATCCCCCCTTCCCTTTTTTTAAGTAAGAAAGAACGATCTATCTTCCTAGACCAAAGTAATTAATTAAAAATTCTTGCTGACCTTGAAACTACAGGTAGTGCCTTGGCTCTATAGATATAACGAGCCGCCCCTGGATGTAGTATATGTTCACTCAAGTTGTCAAAAAAGTCTAATCTATGGGTAGATGTTGTATAGATGAAAATAATTTTAGCTATACCGTCTGTTCGATAAAAAACGCCCAACGCCATAACTCTCTTATTTATTGGCCGATTTGAATGAACTAAAAAATAAAGTCAATGGCTGTTTAAATACTATAAAATGACGGCAATTATATATTTTTTCAAAATCAACTTCATTGCCAAATGATGGTCAACTTTAAATTTTTAAATAGCTGCATATACTTTTCTAATTTTATAATATTGGACATTATTTTTCTGAATCCAATTATGCCCGTTATGTTGGTTTCAAGTTAATATTTATGCCAGAAAAAGATAATAATAAATTTTGTTCACGTGATTTTTTTTGGTAATAAATGTAGTGTGCCTTGAAAAAATTCAAATCGACAAATGTCATTTATTGTATAAGTAATGTCAACCATTTGTTATTAGTGTGTGTTTCAGACATAATCATGAACAATAGTGAATGTTACAAATTTATTTTCTATGTAATAGAAATCGAAGAGCTGCGGCACGGATTTATCATCTACGGTTTCCAGAGCGGTGAATACCAGAACCTAAATTTAGAAGGTTAGAAGGAAATTTGAGACGATATGGAGCCTTTAAAAAGTCGAAGAGAGTGGATTGATAATTTCGTGGACTTGCAGGGTTAGACGTTCTACTTAGTGTTCTCAATAATCGCAGAACATCTAAATCGCAAGTGAATTAATACTTCCACTACTTATTTATTCTATTCTACAATGAGTTGTGATATATTTATTGGGTTTGACATAACCTTACAACAAATGACATTTGTCACTTTTTTCCAAGGCACGCTAATTATAATCTTTGAAAGATATAATTTTAAATGGAAGATTTATTTTAATTTTTTTCGACCAAAATATTGAACGAAAAACAATATATTGGGCATTATTGGATTCAGAAAAATAATGTCGAACGTAAAAAAAATTAAACATATGCTGCCATTTAAAAATCTTAAGTTGGCCATCATTTGGCAGTGAAGTTATTATTAAAAAAAAAATCAATATTGATGTCATTTGTTGGTATTTAAACCACCATTCACTTTGCTTTTTATTTCATTCATATCAGTCAATAAATAACAGAGTTATGGCGTTAGGCGTTTTTTATCGAACACACGGTATAACACCGGTATGCAATTTATAATTTTAAATTTTGTTCTCTTGTTTAGATTAGTGCTTAAGGGAACAATAATTCAAAAACAACTAGACGACATATACTCCAGCGATGATGATCTTTTATACATCGGCAACATATGGTCCAATGACAACTTAAAGTATTTCATGGAAGTGGACGATTTCGCTACGGACGATGAAGATTCAGATTCAGATTCATCGGATCAAGTAAGTCTCTGAATATATAAAGAATACGTAACTTCTTATTGATTTATATAAGAAGCTTTTCGGTGAAAATCTACCGTTGAAAGTTTGAAACAGATTGTTTCAAGATTAACTACTCTTACTTACAGGAATCCGACGACTTCCTAAAATCCACCGTAATATTCCCATCGTCATCATCATCGGAAAGTGTAGAGAGTGAAGACGATGAAGTTGATGACGCGCTGTTAATAAATTTCGAGAAAAACTTGTTGGAGTACGACTTTACCAGGGGACTGAAAGACAGCTCTACGGTTCGGGATGACTCATCCAAAGAGGACAGGGGCGCAATACACAAATTCAGGAATGCCGACGACTCGCAATTCCCCATTGTGTCGCCTCACGTCATAACAATCGATGACGATGACGACGACGAAGTGCTAAATCAACATGATGATAAAATTGAACTTATCGATAGTGACGTTGAAGTGATTGATTGCGTTTGTCAAAGTCAGGAGAATAGAGGGAGTGAGAGAACCAAATTTAATTTTGAAAAATCATCAGAACTGATTTATATTGATGATGATGACGACGACGACGATGTAGCTAGTGGGTATTCTGCAAGAAATTTTGTTTTCTCTAAAACCGATAATAGATCAATTGTACAAAGAAATAGTATCAAGCCTTCAACAATCAACAGTAAAGCTGATGTAACAGGAACAGAACTACCTCAAGCTACCTCAAGAAATCAATCCAATTTACATCGGATCTACACAAAAATAGGAGATAATTCAGAGTTTCTTTCCTCGGATTTCCTTTCCTCAAGACTAGATCCAGTAGGAGAACGAGGAATTGCAACTTCCACCAAACCAAAGAAAATTTCTTCTGTTGAAATAATCGATTGTGTCGTAAAACCCTCTTACACAAACTTACCTTCAATAACAAGCTCAACTTCGTCTATTAAAGTGAAGCACAAAACTGAAACCACTTCAACACACCCTGTAGTATTAGAAGAAACATCGCCAAGGGCGGTGGAACACGACGGATTAAAATCATCGGCACTAAATATTTCCAATGGTGAGAATGGAATCGCCAAATCTGTTAAAGTTAAACGAGCGGATTCACAAATTCGACATTCCAATAGCGCCGTTGAAGTAATTCAAATTGAAAGAGACAAAATCAAGCGTTCAGAAACTGAACAAATAAAAGATGCAGTTGCGGTTCTACCAACCGTGGTGATTGAAGATAGAATAACGCAGGGTTGCATTAATGTTATAGCAGAAGAAAAATATTATCAAACAGTCGACGCAAAAAATATTTGTAATACGGATTTTCTAGAATCGTTGCATTCGAATGCGATCGCAACGAAACCTAGCCTAAAAAATATTAACACAATTAGAGATGGATTTCATGCAAATGTTAATGTTAAGAACCTAAAAGATATTTCTTTGAAATCCCCATGTATACAAGATGAACATATTGTACTTAATCGAGAGGCTGTGAGGTTTCAGATTGAAGAACTGAGAGTAGTAGATGCACCCTCGATACCAGAAGAAATTACTTTTGAAGAGACGTTAAAAACAACATCAACGTGTATACAAGATGAAAACATTGTACTTAGTCCCCACGTACCTAAAGAGCCTTCAAAGTTTCAGATTGAAGAACTGTGCGTAGCAGATACATCCTCCATATCAGAAGAGACGTTAATAACGACATCAAATATTCTAGAAGAGAGATTAATAGCATCACCGGAGATTCCAGAAGAAAGCAGTCTTCTGGTAACATCAAAGACCCCAGTGAAAAAATCGGAAGACATTCAAGCGCCCGAATATAATAAGAATCGGCCGATTGAAGCTTTCCTTTTCAAGAATGCCGGAAACGCATCGGAAGGAGATTCTACGGGAATTGAAGAAACGACAAATAACACATCAAATGATCTAACGACCGTAGACGTTTCAAAAATTAAAAATTTACCGCAATTACAGCACACACTTACTCGATGTCAATCTGAAGGAGAAATTCATCACCCTTTGAAAAGTCGTAGAGAAACATCTCAAGCGGAAGGTGATGAATTGAAAACAACGAAAACTATTGATTCTGAAAGATCACAAGAGGATAAAACTTACTCTTTGAAACGTTCTAGAGAAACATCCGAAAAATTTGCGAGTAATAAAGTGAAAGATGATGAATTAAAAACGACGGAAATTATTGAATCCGAAAGATCGCAAGACGATAAAACTTCAAGAGATATCGAAATAATGGAAACTATTCCATCTGAAAGACCACAAGAGGATATTAAGGCCCAATTTGAAACAGCAGAGACTGTCCAATCTGAAAGATCAAAAGAGGGTAAAATGTTGAAGGACGGTAAACCCCAATTTGAAGCAACGGAAACTGTTCGATCTGAAATACCACGAAAGGATAAAACTGAGAGATCGGAAGAGGATAAAACGTCGAAGAACGGTAAAGCCCAATTTAAAACAATGGAAACTGTTCGATCTCTAATACTACGAACGGATAAAACTGAAAGATCAGTAGAAGATAAAACGTTGAAGGACGGTAAAACCCAATTTAAAACAATGGAAACTGTTCGGTCCGGAATACCACGAAGGGATAAAACTGAGAGATCGGAAGAAGATAAAACATCTAAGGGCGGTAAAGCCCAATTTAAAGCAACGGAAATACCTTCGAACGGAATTAAAGCTCAAGAACGCAAGGATTACGAATCGAGAGACACGATTCAACATCGGATACCTGTTAAAGTTCTTGAGAACTCGGTAGAAAATAAGTTGGAGGATTCGATCAACGGAGTCCAAATTAAGGACTTCGCCAGATTTGAAAATAGCGTTTCTTCCCGTAAAATGTATACCTCTAACGGTGTTAACAAATTGAAAGTAAGACAAATAGAAGAACCGAGCTCGGGTTCTGAAATTATTGAAGAGTCAAGCAATGTTGAAATTGCCGATGAGCAGGAATTAGCCGAACAAAAAATATTGTTTCTTGGAGAAAATAGTGATAGTGAAGATCTTCAAATGAACAATTTATCAAGCAAAAAAGAATTGGAAGAAGAAATATTGTTGCAACATAATAAATTCGTAGAATTGGGTGGAAGAATTGAAGATATTGAATTAAACTCTTCACCTACAATTGTTTTGCTAGAAGAAGAAATATTGAAACAGCATAATAAATCCGTAGAACTGGGTGGAGAAATTGAAGATATTGAATTAAACTCTTCACCTACAATTGTTTTGCTAGAAGAAGAAATATTGAAACAACATAATAAATCCGTATATTTGGATGAAGAAATTGAAGATATTAAATTAAACTCTGTACCTACAATTATTTCATTGGAAGAAGAAATGTTGAAGCAACATAATAAATCCGTAGATTCAGACGGAGAAATTGAAGATATTGAATTAAACTCTGTACCTACAATTATTTCATTGGAAGAAGAAATATGGAAGCAACATAATAAATCCGTAGTTTTAGATGGAGAAATTGAAGATATTGAATTAAACTCTCCACCTGCAATTGTTTCGTTGGAAGAAGAAATATTGAAGCAACACAATAAATCCGTAGATTCAGATGGAGAAATTGAAGATATTGAATTAAACTCTCCACCTGCAATTGTTTCGTTGGAAGAAGAAATATTGAAGCAACATAATAAATCCGTAGATTCAGACGGAGAAATTGAAGATATTGAATTAAACTCTCCACCTGCAATTGTTTCGTTGGAAGAAGAAATATTGAAGCAACATAATAAATCCATATATTTGGATGGAGAAATTGAAGATATTAAATTAAACTCTGTGCCTACAATTACCGAAGAAGAAGATGAAGAATTAAAATCCGTCGACGTAATTAACAATGCAAAAGGAAAATCCATCGATACGTTTGTAGGAGAATTGAAGGACAAGGAAGAAAACCACTTGGAAACAATAACATCCGAGTCGCAACTTGCAGGAGCCGCGTTTTCTCATCAAAAAATTGGAGGTAAAGAAAGACCAAAACGTCCATCGGGAAGTGATGATAAAATGAAAGCTGATAAACAAAAAGAAAGTGGAAATTTGGCTTCTCATCAACTTGAGGAATCAGTACTTGCGTATAACAAAGAATTTCTGGAATTAATAGCGACAGGATCGGTCGAGGAACGCCAGAAACCGAAAATTAATGAGGAAGGATCGTTGGCGTTTGCAGGGAAGAAAAACATTAACGAAGAATTTCTGGAATCGGGATCGGTTGAACATCGAGGATCGGCGAAGATTGAGAATGTCAAAAATTCTCAATCTGAAGATCTTATTATTATTGAAAGTGGAATCCTAGAAAATCCGAGTGCAGATGAAGATGGTCCGAATTTAATCGGTACATCGCCACCGGACGAAGATTATCGAGACATCAATGAGGAAGTTTGCGACCGGCTTTCCATGATTACTGAAAGCGATTATGAAGAAATTATCCAAGAATCAATTACCAACAGAACCGTGGAAAATGCTGTAAGTCGAGAAAGTGCAGAAAATAAATTCATACCAAATTTAAACGCCGAGCAGAACAAATTAATGCCAGGTGTCCTACGAGAAGATATTTTCGAAGAAACCATTTCGGTACCGGATCCGATTGTAGAAATAGAGATACTAGGAGAAGATAAAAAATTGGAATCTTTAGAGAATTTAACAATAACTTATCTGCTTGCAGATACTAATGAAGAACCCACTCGGCACGGAGGTGTACTTAAAGAAGCAAATACTGTACAAATTTCTTTAGATATGGATAAATTTGTAACGACCTCTATGTACGATGATAAAGTCCGAGAAATCGGATTAACACGTGTATCATCAACTTCTCTTCAAAAAGATAACTTTAATGTCCAAGGAATGGAACAAACAAATATACCAACAACTTTTCTTCAAAAAGGTAACGTTGAGGTCCGAGGAATGGAACAAACTTTCACGTGTGATAATGTAAATATACCAACAACACATGTATCATCAACTTCTCTGTACCAAGAAATGAAACAAAATAAAATAAACATTCGAACATCAGATACTCCAGCAACTACAGCTGGTGAGATAAGCGAAGAAGACACTACAGACTGTGGATACGCCGTACCAGAGAAAGTGTTGGTTGAAGACGAAGCCGTTACCCGTGCAGACAGCAAAGCGGAAGTGATGGCTGAACATCCATCGGAACATCAAAATTACGATCTCGAGAAGATCGACTCCCGCGACGAGTCGGCCTGGGAATCGTTGCAGCGCAACATGAGGGTGCTATCCTACGCGGTCGAAACGAAGTTAATTCAGGAAAGTCGGAGTCGCGTCAAGTTCAGCAGCAGGAGATCGAAGGAATCCGAAGCCAGGAGCAAGTCGCGGAAGAAGAACACGGCCAAGGCGAACGCACGCCCCAAGTCCGGAACCGGGAACGTTTCGAAATTGCAAAGCAGGAGCGGAAGGACGGGCAGGAAAGGTATCGATGAGAATTTGAAACCGCTGCAATCGTTCGAAAGGGATTCGAAGAATTTAACACGACTTGAAGAATCCGACACTTTTGAGTTGGGAAGGGATTTGAAGAAAAGTGCGCAACTTGAAGAATCTGACATTTTTGAGTTGGAAAGAGATTTGAAGAAAAGTGCACAACTTGAAGAATTCGACATTTTTGAGTTGGAAAGAGATTTGAAGAAAAGTGCACAACTTGAAGAATCCGACACTTTTAAGTTGGGAAGAGATTTGAAGAAAAGTGCACAACTTGAAGAATTCGACATTTTTGAGTTGGAAAGGGATTCGAAGAAAAGTGCCCAACTTGAAGAATCCGACACTTTCGAGAGGAAGCAACTCAAAGAGAAGAATACCACCGCGGACGAACACACAGACTTTACCAATAAGAATTCGAACGACGATAGCAGCGATAGTTTCGAAGGTAGGCTGGTGATACCGGACGACGAACCCGCGCTAATCGATTGCATCGCACTGCCGACGACGACGACGACGACGAAGAAGAAAGCCGCCGAGTTTCAGAAGGTGGAAATGGTTCCGACCAAGATGATGCACGAAATGGAGATCCAGCCGGAACCGGTTCCTTCCCTTGCAGAAGCCGTCGGCCAATTCAGCGTCTGTCAGGACGTTTCCAAATTTGTGGACGACAATCGGAAACGAACAAACTACAACATGGACTACATCCTGGGCAACGTGAAACCCGAAGAAACCCGGCGTGAAACCGCAAGTCTTGATGTCGACTCTCTACCGCACAGTGTGAACAACCTCTTGAAGCCGAACACGAGGATGAATCGAAAATTGATTAATTCGAGTGATGAAATCTCGAAGAATCTTGAAGGAATTTTGAAGAAAAATGCACGTACGGCAAATTTTAATTCAGGCGATGAAATCCCGGAGGAAATTTTGAAGAAAAACGTACGCACAACAAATTTTGTTTCTAGTGATGAAATCTCGAAGAATCTTGATGAAATTTTGAAGAAAAATGTACGTACGACAAATTTTGATTCTAGTGATGAAATCTCGAAGAATCTTGATGAAATTTTGAAGAAAAATGTACGTACGACAAATTTTGATTCTAGTGATGATATCTCGAAAAATCTTGATGAAATTTTGAAGAAAAACATACGTACAACAAATTTTGATTCTAGCGATGAAATCCTCAAAGAAATTTCGAAGAGAATCGTACGTGCAACAAATTTAAATTCAAAACGTAAAACCAACGTAGATATTGCAAAAGAAATCAACCAAAAACCGGCCAAGAGGCAGCGGGAATTGTTCGACGAGACAAAAATGGACGCCCGAAAATGTGAAGTTGTCGAACGCTCGCTTGCCACGAGACAACCGAAAGTGATTATATTGGAAAATGTGGTGATAACTCCAAAAAGAACGAGTGCTCGGAAAATATCTGAAATTGAATATTTTGAAATTGAACAGAACTACAAGACCGAACATTTACGAATTGAGCGAAATGCAGAAAATCCTACGGATCGCGTTTTAGTGGAACTTTCCCAAACAGACGATGTAATCGTCGTAATTGAAGACGAGAGCAAGACCGAGCTTTTTTCGAAACCAGATGAACAACCGAAAAAATTGGAATCTTCCAATATTGATGATCGTGAAAATTATTCTGTAGGAAATGAAACACAAAAGCAAACGAAAAAATTGGAATCTTCCGATATTGATGAGCGTGAAAATTATTCTGTAGAAGACGAAACTCAAAAGCAAACGAAAAAATTAGAATCTTCCAAAGAAAAAATGCTTGAAAATTATTCCGTAGAAGATGAAACACGAAAGCAAACTTATTCAAAATGTAGTCAAAATAACAGTTTACCGATAGCAAACCACGGTTTTATAGAAGAGCATCGCACGAGTGAAAAATCCGAGGGCCTTCCTGGTGTACCGGTAAATCTCCAATGCGAAAATTTTGCACCGGAATCGACGAAAGTAAAATTTGAAGAACTGCCCGGTCTTTCAATTAAGAAGAATTGTGATCCTGCTTCTGGACCTCGTTTAAATGAGAAAACATGTGAAAACGCAAATAAAATAGTTTCGGAACATTGCGCATTAAGTGATAAAATATCAACGAAACGAAAAGTTGTATCGATTGGAACCGGGAGTAATCCATTACCCGACGAAGATCAAACAACTCAAAATAATCCGTCGCCCGTCGTAAGACCTGGAAATTTTGAAAATGGTGCTGTAAATATAAATGGGTGTACACGATCATCTAATGAACAAAACGGCAACGTTCACACGTCGACAATCGAGAAATGCAAGAAAATGGAGAACGATGTTCAAGCTTCGAAATCGCCAACATCTTTACAAGATAAACCGGTGTACCGTGCATCTTCAAATTCTTCTCACAATCAGTCGGATGCTTTTAAAACCGGCTTTTCTAAACCGCCTCACAATCAGTCGGATGCTGGTTTTTCTAAACCGTCATCTCAATGTTTACAAGATAAACCAGTGCATCACGAATCCTCAAGTTCTTCTCAGTCTGGCAAAAAATCTTCGAGAAAATCGAATTCCTCACGTTCGAAGCATAATAAAAAAACTGAACTCCAAACTGATATTCGTAATGTCGAAGATGGTGCTTCGAAGATGACTGCGATGGAAAATATTAGCATAAAATCGCCAATTGCGATTAAAGAGGGCTCTTTACTAAATATTGCTATTTCTAAAACGCACGAAACATCTTCAGGATTATCATGTAAAAGTAACGAGCAAAAGAGTACCAAAAATAACCTCAAAATTGCTGAAAAAACTAACACAGACTACACGGCATCATTGCATTCGGGGACAACTAAAGTCGAAGATAAAATTGCTCCAAGATTTGCATCCGAAGAAACTAAGAAATCGCATTCTGGAATAATTACAATTGAAGATAAAACCAATTCTGTGAAGATCAAGTCAAGCCATAAGAAGAAAGATATCGATACAACTGGTTCTGGAAAATCTTTACGGTCTAACGATGTTTTGGAAGACGTCGAGAAACCCCTGCAAGAAAAACCCGGTCAAACTGATGAAAAAGTTGATGAGAAAGATCCAAGACCAAATCATGATGCATCCGAAGGAATGAAGAAATCGCATTCTGGAATAATTAAAATTGAAGATAAGACCAAATCTGTGAAGATCAAGTCGAGCCATATCAAGTCGAGCATAGACATCGTCGATAAAACTGGTTCTGGAGAATCCTTACAGCGTAAGGATATTTTCGAAGACATCAAGAAATCTCTACAACAAAAACCTGGCCCAACCGATAAAAAAGAAGAATCTTTACTGCATAGGAAAAAAAATATTGTCGATATTTCTGGAGAATCTTTAGAGCATAAGGATATTTTGCAAGAAAAATCAAAGGATGAGAAAAAGAAGTCCTCGCAATCCTCCAAAGCCAAAGACCTTGTTTCTCCGGAAACGGAAAAATCAAGTTCATCGAAAACCGACGGAAAGGCATACGATAGAAACTCTTCTCACGGTAAAGATAGAGGCAGGAAGAAACCGAGTCGATCCCACCGTGAAAAATCCGCGAGTCACGATGAAACGGCAAAGAAGACAAACTCTGATAAAATCAAAAACGATGATTTTGAACTGCTGCCGAAAACAATCGTCGATTCAAAATCTAAGCAACAAAATTCTTCAGCCGGACAGAAGCACGCCAAAGAAGGAACACCTTCAAAGCAGCCATCTGTGCAGAAAATAGATTTTGAACATGAAATAATCAATTCAAGATCAAATAAACAAAAATATGCGGATAAAAATGTTGCATTATGTGAACACAGTTCTGATGGCAATGAGGAGGAAGCTGGAGTAAAAAAAGTGGTTTGTGTTAAAGAAGAGATTAAGGTAAACGAAGAAAAAATATCCAAGGCAGCGGAGGAGAAAGTTACAGTGAAAAAACTTGTTTATGTTAAAGAAGAAATTAACGAGGCCGCCGAGGATAAAGCTAGAATAAAGAAAGTGGTTTATCATAAAGAAGAAATTAAAGCAGACGAAGAAAAAATTTCCAAGGCCGCCGAGGATAAAACTAGAATTAAAAAAGGCGTTTGTGTTATAAAAAAGATTGAAGTAAACAAAGAAAAGATTTCCAAGGAAGCAGAAGAGAAAAAACTGGTTTATGTTAAAGAAGAGGTTAAAGCAAACGAAGAAACAATTTCCAAGGCCGCCGAGGATAAAGCCAGAACAAAAGAAGGGGTTCACGTTAAAGAAGGGATTAAAGCAAACGAAGAAAAAATTTCCAAGGCCGCCGAGGCGGAATCGTGCGAAGGAAATTCAAACCTTTATAAAAGGAATGGAAGAGACGAAGTGAAAACCCACAAGAGGAAGAGAGCTGAAGATAACGAACAAGAAATTAATTTCAAGCTGGAAAATTTAGAAGAAGTAAAGCCCAAGGCAAAATCAAGTTGTCCGCCGAAGGAACAGAAAGATGCGGAAAAGCTTAAGACGTCGAGCAAATTCAAAACCGAATCCAAAAAACCGGAAGTCGCTTCGAAAAAATCCGTTACGGTTATTGCTCAAAGCGCGATGCAGACTGAAGCCGTCGAAGGGGTAAAAACTAAGCGATCCAGTTCTGTTGAAGACGACGGGAAGTTCAATGCGGATGAAAAATCTAAGACAGGTAAAATAATTGCAGATGATGGGAATGAGGATGAAGATGGAATAACAAATAAAAGTATTGCAGGCGAAGAAGCCGAAAAATTTAACAGTAAAGGGGGAAATCTTGCTTTTAATAAATCGTCATCATCGGAAAACTTTACACGACACAAAAGAAATGCGAGAGAAAAGAATTCTCGTTGCGTAGAAGAGAAAGCTTCAGATGATTTGTTGGGAAATAAAAGGCTGCAAATTGTAATTTCGCAATCTATCGGACATCCAGAACAATCGACAGGCCGAGAAAATAAATTAGGTAACATTTCTGCAAGCTTTGCAGATGCAGCAGGAGATGCTTCGGGAAGAATTGCTGAAATAGTTTCCATCAATAGTAACGTTAGGACAATTTCTACAAAAGTATCAGAAAGTAATTCTACAAGCGCTAAACACACGAAATCCAAACCTCCCGCTACAGAAGCATTGATAACAAACGATGCTGCCGCGAGTCCGAAGAAAAAGAAAGATCAAGGAAAGATTTTATCAAGCACCTCTCCTCCCGCTACGGAAGCATCCATAACAAACGATGCTGCCGCGAGTCCGAAGAAAAGGAAAGATCAAGGAAAGATTTTATCGAACACCTCTTTGAAGAATAATGCGGAAAATTTCCAAGCTACAAAAAATAATGAAATGGTGACGAATCGTTCTTCATCGTGTGAAGTTTCTTTAGTACACAATAAAGCTCCCGTTGAAGGTGTTGCGACGAACGATGAATCGAGTTTTGCTCCGCAAGCGGCGAATAAAAATGAAACGGACACGAAAACGAAAACATCGGGAAAGAGGAGTGCCGAAGAAATTTTAGGGGAACACAAGAAAAAGCCACGCACAGATGCGAACAAATGCAAGAGCAGAGAAACATCGAAATTGATCGATAACATTATCAACTCATTACGGGACGGTCGTAGGAAACGTGATTGTACAAAAGAGGAAAATTCGGAGAAGCGTATCGTTGAAGAAAGGAGAGAGAAAGTAATGAATGAAGAACTGAAAACACGAAAACAACTCGATTCTCCGGATGTAATTATCCCATCGGCACCGAAAACACGATCGATTGATTCTCTGGATGTAATTATCCCTTCGGCGTCTGAAAACGTGATTCAACCAGTTCCACGATCCGAGGTCGATCTTTCGGTTACCGCAGCACCTGGAAATATGATTCAACCCGAGGTCGGCTTTTTAGTTACCGCAGCGCCTGGAAATATGATTCGACCCGAGGTCGACTTTTTGGAGAATGATGATGAACCCGTTTTCGACGGCATGGATGGTGTGTTCCGGCAAAACCCTACAAGCAGCATTATTGATAAACGGGTTGCAACATCCTCCACAGATATCTGCTTTAATCATGTATCAACGTTAGGCTTCGATGAATCGCCATTTGGTGAGGGAGTTAAGAAGGAAGGTGGCAGCGGTACGGAGGAATTATCCGGAACTCAACCTGCAGTCGGTGAGTTAGAAACTTGTAATGATCGTTATGTTTTAAAAATTAGTTTACGCATTGAAATCGTCATTCTATAAAAAAAAAAACCTTTATTGGCAAAATCATCTGTTATAATCCTGTTCTTCTCTTAATCTATCTACATAAACTATACTCATTCCTCCCCGCCTCTCCTTTCCCTTCACCTCCTGTCTTCCTTCTCACATCCCACTTTCTCCTGTCTCTTTACGCTGTCATTCTATATATTTACATTACTATAGTTTGATCAATGGATCTTTATATGTGCGACTGAGTTGTCTCGCCTTGGTCGACATACGTTATGTACACACATGATTGCGGCTAATTCAACTTACCGTAGAGAGAGAGTAAACGCATGAATGTATTGTTGGAACTACGTATTTATGATGTGCATGCAAAGATCCATCGATAAAAATATACCTCTGTTTTATTCACTCTTAGCGCATTTGTTTATATTTTATACCGGGTGCCCGGATTTCGTAGGGACAACATGGGCAACTTCTGCATTTGAAGAGAATTAGCAAAAAGGTGCAGGTTCGAGGGCTCGTTGAGGATACACCCCCAAATCCCACTTGTCATGGCTCACTTGTTCAAAATAAAAATTAAACCAAATCTCCCAATTTCTTCAATTTCAGATTTTTTTTAAATTTTCATTGTGGAGGCCATGACAAGTGGGATTTGGGGGTGGATTCTCAACAAGTCCTCGAACCCGGACCTTTTCACTAATTTGACCATCTCTCTACCTCTTCAATTGCAGAAGTTGCCCATGTTGTCCCTACGAAATCCGGGCACCCTGTATACCTGTGCAAAATGTATTTTTATTAACGCACCAATAAATAAATAAATGGCCCGTAAGTAAAATAATAATAATAATAATAAGAATCTTTATTTAGCAATATGCTATCTAAATACACATATAAACTAAAAAATATGTACAATATATAAAATATAAAAAACTATTTTTGTAATGATAATATAATAATCTTAAAATTTTAAAATTATAATATATAATATTTGTACTATATTAATAGGAACTTGTATATATATATATATATATATATATATATATATATATATATACAGGGTGTTTCAAATTCGAGGCTCACCATGGGGATCTCGCTTATTAGAAGAGATAGAGGGTATGTTTAAATTTGGCACTTTTGCAGAATTTTATGCTGATTAATAATACACTGAAAAAAATTAATTACATTCTTTTGTTTTCGAGTTAAGTCCAAAAAACTGAAAAAACTGATTTTCGTTTTTTCTTTATATCTCTGTTATTTGAAGAGATATTTAAAAATGGTAAAGACATTCTTATAGCACTTTTTTATTATCTAATAGATGGCATAAGATTTTTAGTTGTAACATGTTTCGTTTCTTTTGAACCATCATCAACTTTCTTATTTCTTATGGACGCCATATTTATTTTTTGTCACATCTGAATGCGTAATTTTTTGTGATGACAACAATACAACACAACATACATTTAATTTCATAAATGAACATATAATCGTCTAAAACACTTTTATTAGCAATCTATGTAGCGCTTACTAAAAATCATCGGTGCCATGGAATTAAAAACAATGAAACATTTGAATAGCTCTTTGTTTGTCAAACATTATTATTCTATATGAATACAAATGTCATTCGATAATTCAGAAAATCGTGATATGTTACGTATTTTTTTATTCAGTAAATAGAAATACGGTATTAGCCAGTGAAAAATAGTGTATCCAGAAAGAAGGCAACCTCATTGAACATTTTTTCTATGGATGGACAGAAATTTAGGAGAGTTTGGATCATTGATTCAACATCGCAAAGCATACAGTAATAAAATTACCCAAGAAGATAGCAATCATATTTTGGAAATGGTAATACTAAATGTATCTTAATTCTTTAATTTTACGTTTACTTACAAAACATAATTTAGGTAAATCAAAATCCATCAACCTCTTGCCGCGAAGTAGCAGCTGAATTAAATTTGCCACCAATGCAAGTATGGAGAATTTTGAATAAATTCAATTATAAGCCATATAAAATTCATTTGGGCCACACACTTGTGCGTGGTGATAATTTAAGACGTCTTGGATTTTGTAATTGGTTGCTTCAAAAGTGCAGTGAAGATGATGATTTAAAAAAAAAAACATTATTTGGACCGATTAATTCAAATTCACAAATAGTGGTGTATTTAATCGTAACAATGAACATTATTGGACAACAGAAAATCCCAGACAAGTCCGAAGTGTTAGGCCACAGCATCGTTTTGGAGTAAATGTTTGGGCAGGTATTTATGATAAAAATATAATAGGGCCAATTATGTACGAAGGGTCTCTAACCAGTGAATGATATTTACATCTTCTTCAAACATTCAAACATTTCTAATTATTTGGATAATTGTTGTTCCTCTAATTCAACTTCAGAAGTTCTGGTGGCAGCAAGATGGTGCACCAGCGCACAATGCCAGAAATGTTTGCAATTATTTAAATCAAATGTATCCAAATCAGTGGATTGGGAATGGCAGAACTGTAGCTTGGCCAGCTAGATCGCCCGATTTAAGTGTCTTGGATTATTTTTTCTGGGGTTTCATTAAAAACAGAGTCTACCGTCATACTTACAAGAATGTTGAACAACTCAGAGAGGGTATTACGAATGCCTTTAATACGATTCCCAGAAAAAGTGTTTATAGGGCAATAAATAATGTTAAGAAACGCGCTCAATTGTGTATTACTTAAAACGGTTTTTTTATTTCAACATAAATTATAATTAATAATCTCCATATTTGTCTTATAGTTATTTCTATTGTATATTATTTTATTTATTAAGAACTTTTAATTTTATATCGTCTATATCGTCCAAAATAATTGTTCATTTGAAAAAAAATTGTTCGATGCAGTTGCGTTCTTTCTGGATACATTTGTAAATATTTCTGACTAGCAAATTTTGTATTTCTGTTTACTGAATAAAAAATACGCTTCTCGCTTTTCTGAATTATCGAACGACATTTTCATACAAAATAATAATGTTTGACAAATAAAGAGGTATTCAGATTTTGAATCGTTTTTAATTCCATGGCACGGATGATTTTTAGTAAGCGCTACAGAGATTTCCAATAAAAGTGTTTTAAACGATTATATGTCGATTTATGAAATTAAATGTATGTTGTGTTATATTGTTGTCATCACAAAAAATTGAGCATTCAGATGTGATAGAAAATAAATATAGCGTCCATAAGAAATAAGAAAGTTGATGATGGTTGAAAAGAAACGAAACATGTTACAAAGAATATCTATTAGATAATAAAAAAGTGCTATAAGAACATCTTTACAATTTTTAAATATCTCCTCAAGTAACGGAGATATAAAGAAAAAACAAAAATCAGCTTTTTCAGTTTTTTTGACTTTACTCGAAAACAAAAGAATTTAAGTAATTTTTTTCCGTGGATTATTAATCAGCATAAAATTCTGCAAAAGTGCCAAATTTAAACAGACCCTCTATCTCTTCTAATAAGCCTCGAATTTGAAACACCCTGTATATATATATTTTATTTTTAATCTTACATCGTCACCCTGATGAAGCAAATAAAGATTTGCGAAAGCTCGGTATATGATAAATAGATGACTTATTAACACCCTTTTTGGTCGGATTCCCTGATACGAGGACTTTTCTTCGAAAAAATTTGTTACTATATATATATATATATATATATATATATATATAAACATCAAAAACATATTATTATTATTATTAAAAGATTTATATCAACAAAGTAGTTACAACATTTACTAAAAAATTTGAACCAACGTTTAATATTATTTTTAGCCAATCAAGATTTATCAGAACAAGCTTACATTACCAGTGAAGACATATTTGTTCCAATCGTCGGTAAAGAGGAAACGATCGCTCACGACGGTGAAGCGGTTTATTATTATTCCGGCGAGCAACCCGACCCGCGGTTATCGAATATTGTCTGTAACCGGCCATCGGTCATGAACGGATTGTCGAATAATTCGCAGTCCCAACGGAACGCACCGAGAGTTTCAGAAATCCTCACCCAATTGAACGCGCAAGGCCACTCCTTCCCCCTGGCAAACCTGGGCCTGGCCGATATGGAGGGCATAAACTACAACGAGGTGATCTGGTCGCCGGAGGCCGTCATGAAGGCCAAGGAAAATTTCACCCCCGACACCGTCAAAGAGATCTTCCTCAACAAGGGCGACTCGACGAAAAGTTTCGAGGACGGCGTCCTCCAAACGCCCAGGATAATCCCGGCGGCCCTGGAAAGTGCCGACGAACTGAATAAAAAGGAAACGGCGAAAAAATCTATCAGTCAGAAATTAAAATTTTACGTTAAGCCTAAATTATCTGAAGAATTGCAAATGCGGGACGTACAACGGACGGAAAATATAATTGCTGATAAGGCTAACGTTAAATTGCCCGTTGTGGACATTTCCAAATCCAAGAGGAAAGTCGAGATCGACGGTAATGCTTCGAAACAGAATCATAGGAAGCGATTGTCGTCACAAACGGAAACTGAGGGTGAGTTTTTTTTCTATTGTCTTGTCTCGTTAAGTTTACAACATGCTGAATTCTGTTTTGTAATGGAAATGTTTTTGTTTTACTTAAATCACAATATTAACCCCTTAACCCACACTTTTTTAGCGTTACCGTTTAGCGTGCTTGAATTAACTCGAGCGTGTACGTTAAGGGGTTAAAAGATAAAATATACATGGTTTGCTCACTCTGCTACAGTGTTGACGTACGGTATATTGTTTTCTTTATTTTTTCCTGCAGCGAATGATCGAAGTTATCGAAGCGCCCTGCAAAAACCAAACCACACTCTACTGCCGATTCTAAACTTCAAAACTGATTTGATTAAATCTTACAAGTCAAAAATTCCATTTTTGTTATTTAAAAAAAAAAAGTGGCAAATCATTATTGTAGAACGTAAAGTATGTTCATTAAAAAAAAACCTCAAGTGTGCCATGATCTTTTATTTTTTTAAATGTAATTTGGTAACACATATTGAGGTTATGTTACTTATTATTATTTTTTTTTTATTGAATTAACGGGTCATGACCCAAGAATACATAAACTTATGTCGTGTTCCTACCGATAAATTCATTTGCTGTGACAAACGACGCAGAGAAATCGTCCAAAATTTCTTGGGCTGTGTTAATAGCATCCTAAGTACGTTTGACTGGTCCACCACTTCCTGGTTTACGGAGACATAACAAATCATGATAAGGTATTTTTAAATTCATCATAAATAATGGGAACGTTAGGAAATTCTTCCTGAAACTCAGCCAAAGGTGCGTTGAATGAATACACCCAATTTCCGTCCACTTTGGTCCCATTTTGGAAATAACTTTCAACTATAAAAGTAAAGTATTATAGTAACGTTTTTTGCTGGTTGCTGTAAACCATTGTGACCACGGAATAATTGTGACTTTTAGAAAGGTCTGATGTTTTGTCAATTCCTAACATGTGCCAACTTAAATTTTTAAAAATAAAAAATCATGGCACACTTGAGGTTTTTTTTTAATGAACATACGATATAAATGAAACAAGCAAAATGCGTAAAACCAGTTGCTTTTGGTTTGAAATAATAAATATGTTCAGCATGTTTTTCCTAATATAAAACTTTTTTGATCCTCGCTTCGCAATTAACTCAATGCCCGGCGGAGTTTGTGAATCAGGCGTATCCGGGAGACCGATTAAGATGGTGCCCATTCGTCTTTCTCTTGGATCAATTTATGCCGTGATTCTCGTGTGCCCATCGTCATGCACACGCATTTCTGCTGCTCGCCGAGTACATTGCACAGGCTGGGGCTGGTAACACTGGCACAAAGTTGTTCCTGGTGTCTCTCCTACTTTTGGGCCGGTGTTCGTGTTTGGTTTTGAGTTGCGGTCGGGGTGCAACCAAAGAACTTTCCTCGCTCCGTTTGTTTCCTATTGAGCCATCATATGTTCGAATTTCCTGCAGAAATTTCACCTGAAGCTTCTAAGCCATGGAGGATACCAGCCATGGTACCGCTTCATGAATGGTATCCTCCACTTGCCTTTCTTGGTACCCGGTCTTTCAGCACATTCTTTAGTAGACCATACAGCATGGACGTAGGCGTGCACATCGTCCAATTCATCGTCGGTTCGGGCGTTGCTTTGATCAGAAAATCTCGAGGTACGTCGTGCGGGTCGATCGTCTAGACGTAAAGGTTCTACGGATCAAATCCATTGTATTTTTCCATATTGCTACTCGCGCCTAACTATTTTGCAAACTTTTCAAATTGCTTGAATACAAGATTTACTTAGACACAAAAAATATGCTCTAAACAAACTTCAGCCTGCTATACTACGTTTACCCATAGATTAGACATTTTTGACATCTTGAGTGACAGAAATGCCACTAGATTGCCAAACAACTTTGCAGGAAATGTAAAAATTATAATTAATTACAGAAATCACACATCATTTAGAACATTCTACATGGCAGAAAAACGAAAAATAGTCAAAACTTAAGAACAGTAACTGTCTGTTGGCAACTTCATGCATGAATATATTGGAAGTATATATTACATTTTTTTATAACCGTGTTGGTACTATTAACTTTCTAGTGTTCGTCATTAAAGAAGTCAGAGAAAGTCTAATCGATCGGTAGAAACGGTATACACTTATATCCCAGTATTCACGAAACCAACATTTTTCGACCAACAGTGGTCCGTTTCTATTTCCAATGACAATTTCATGGCTCTACTCATTTAATCCTTCAAGTCGTTCATTTGATTCAAATGAGATTATCTGTTCTTAAATTTTTATTTCTTTATTCAAATCAAAGTTGTCCATTTGATTTGAATAAGATCATCTGCTCTTGAATTTCTATTTCTTTTAATCGACGATGATTTAATCTTCGTTCCATTTTCAGTCGAAAAAAATGAAAACGTGAAGAGGTCCAAGAATGACGACGGTTACTGCAACGATCTGTTCGACAGTCTAAAAAAGAGTGATCCTAAGACACTGCCCTTGCCCAGCGCCTCCTCCCTGGGAAATAATCAGGACAAATCGGTCAAGAATTCGGGCAATGTGAGGAAGCCAGATGAATTGGTGAAGGGTAATTTATACACATTTAATATTTATTGTGTTATGAAATTATCCGCCTTGTCTGCCACCTATGCCCGGTTGCACTGTCTTAAGTTCGCTTGCACCGTTGACTGTAACAGCGATCCTTTGCTAAGGAACGGTAAAAGGGGGTTCGGACCGTAGATAATGCATGAAATCTAGCGAAATTTTGTAATTACTGCATTTACTGACAACATATCTAGGGTCGTCTTCAAAAATTCTTTTTGCTTTAAAAACCGTATGAAGTTGTTTCTTTTATTACGCTGCTTACTTCAAGCAGACCTTAAAATTTATGGAAGCCTTAACCTCCAAATTGCTACTTACAATAATTACTATTTCTAAGTAATCCTTAGTATTTAAGGCTTCCTTAAGATTTGGTGCAACCGGGCATTAAGAAATGAAAACGATTGTTTAGAATTATTATAACTCAGTGTTGCCACCATTAGTGAATTTTCCTTAAATCTACTGAGTACTTTGACTCTGCGGGTTCAGCGTGTCGTGCTGAAATTTAAATATTAACATGCTACATACATTTCAATAATTTTTTAGGTGTTTATATTAACCCTCTATTGCAAGATTTATTTAAACATAAAAATATAAGTTTTTAAGGTTAAGGTTAAAGCAGTAAGGCAAAATTATATTTGTTATAAATTTTGCTAATCTTTTATTTGGTTTAGTTCTGACGTAATTTTATCAGCATTTTTGGCAGCAAAACAATTATCGGTAGTAATATACCTAGATCGAGGTTAATTATCAAAAAATAGTTTTTTGAGTAACTTGTTACCTAGTAATTTAACGAGACAATAACATTTATTAACCGAGAGCTTCAGCTCGAGGTTAATAACCAGTTGACAACAAATGTTATGTCGAGATGAATTACTAAAAGGTAAAAGGTACGAAAAAAATGTGTTTTTGATAATTCATCCAAGCTCGCAGTATATTTGGGTAGATAATTTATCGAATGAAATAATCATAAGGAACAGGAAAAGTTATGGTTCATTACAAGCTGAATAGTTTGGTTTGCTACAAGAGTAATTGTAAAAATTAAAACTTAATGACAGTGACATAATGTCATGACCATCATGTTTTTATAACCTTAAAAGCTACTCACCTAATTACTGTTTTTCTGTTATCGATTATAACAATGCAAAACATTGTTGTAATGTCAAGCTACCCCATTAATTATCGATTTTCTGTTATCGCATCTATTATTATGTGGTAAATTATCAAAGAAATGAAGAAAGCGTTCTTCAAACTTGTTTAGAGCAGTGACGGTTCGCGGGGTTTTTTCCAAAACCTGCTTGAGGAAAGTTGTCTGATGAGAGATATCCAAATCAATATTCCTATGAATTGCTCCATTTCCTTAGAGTTACTTGTAATTGGTTTGCTTAATTTTTTTCTGTGCTTTCTTTTCTTTATGTTTGCTCTACCAGTTGTGAAATAAAGAAAAAAATGAGTATTCTGAAATATTTCCTCAAAAATAATTTTTTTAAATTTATTTTAGTAATTAATTATTTCGTAAGATAGCAGCACTTTCATAACAAAAATTATGTTCCTATTTGGAAACAGTATGCAATAGAGGGTTAAAATCTACAGGATTTTGTGACATCTACCGTTTTCAGTCTTCCTGGGCGTGGCAACACTGATAGCGCATGCGTTGATTGGATGTTCGTAGATATTTTATCAGTTGCTGCCTTTTAGTCTCGCTAAGTAAATTTTGTTTCGCTTGCATGACTTGATTGTATTTAATTGGAGTATTTATTGTTATTTATTAGTGTAGCAGTGTAGCTATGTTTTAAAGTTTTATCCAGGCAATTTAGTGGAGTAAAGGGAGTAGAGTTTAGTTTAGTATTGTATTTATTTTTGCGTTATTCATTCCTGGTTGCTACTTTGCTGTCGACACTTTTTATACATGTGCAATCAAAAAGTTGAAAATAGTTGGCAGCACATTTTCTGAAAATAGGGATAATAATTCAAGATTGGAATAAAACACTTTAACTTTTTTATACCACTATATTTTATTTATATGACTAGTTTCGACCAGGTTGACATAATGTATTCGCCCCTGTTTGAAGCCCTGTAATATACCGGGTGTGGCACTTAAGACGCCTCGGACCATAGCTCCTTTACGATAAAAGCTATCGAAAAAAATCTAAGAACAAAGTGGTGCATAGTTACCGTCGCTATGTTTCAAAAATATTTCTAATCATCAGTGGCGTGCCGTACTCCAGTGGCGTACCAAACTTATGTTTTTTTAAATGGAATGCCCTATTTTTTATTGCAGATTTGGAAAGTGCTCGACGAGTACTTATTTTTTTATTTTACATGTTATACCCTTCACTTTAGCGGTTTCGCTGTTATAACCCTTTCTTTCAAAATTGCGCCCCATTTTTGAGATTTTTTTGTAGAGAAACTAATTGACGCCGGCGCCTAAATTTTGAATTGAGGTACAGGTTAAGACCTCGTGTACCTTCACATATTTTTTTTTCGGGTAATTTATGGAAAAAAAATAATTTTTTATTGATCTTCGCATGTTGTCATTTTTTCCGAAAATTTCAAATGGCACCCCCCTAAAAAAATTACGGCGTTGTACAGCCAAAACTCTAAATTTTTCATTGGTGTAAAAAAAATTACACATTGCATAACAAAATTTCGGAGAAAAAAGGAATTTCATCGCAAATGTCGGGAAACGTTTTCCGTTCCCAAGTGTGCCATGAGAAAACAAAAGATTGGTAATTGTCAAAGTAAATTATTAGACGTCAGTAGCAGCCATAAGTCATTTTTGATAAACGTTCTAAAAATGTTCCGAACTCAAGAGGAAATGGTTGACATGATATTTATTCTTGGAGAATGTAACAAGAATTGTTTCTTGGCATCACGAGTGTACGCTGCGAGATATCCGCACAGGGCATATCCAAATGAACGTGCGTTTCAAAAAGTGTTGGAGAGATTTACTACTACGGGAAGTGTGAAACGGCCAAGGAGAGTTAGAAAGAAGGCAGTTATTACCGAAAATAATGAACTGCAGGTTCTGGAGGCAGTTATTGAAGATCCTCATACCAGTATCCGTGATATTAGTAGGAATCACGATATTTCAACGCGATCCGTACATCGTGTTCTTAAAAAGTACAAATTCCGTCCATTTAAGATTCAACTGCACCAAGAATTGCAACCTCAAGATTTTCATGCGAGGCAAGATTTCTGCATGTGGGCTATCAACAAAATTGAGCAGGAGGAATCATTTCTTATGCGCGTATTATTTTCTGATGAAGCAACGTTCCATAGAAATGGGCATGTCAATCGCTACAACTACCATTATTACGCCGATGAAAACCCACAAGCCATGCGAATGATAAACCACCAGCAAAGATGGTCGCTGAATGTTTGGGGAGGCATATTTGGAGAATACCTTTTGGGTCCTTATTTCATCGAGGGGCACCTGGACGGCAATAGTTATTTGAGGTTCCTTCGTGACGACTTGGATGATCTCTTGGAAAATGTCCCTCTAACCGCTCTTCGACAGATAGTTTTCCAGCACGATGGAGCTCCTGCACATAATAGCTGTGTCGTTCGGGAATTTCTCGATGAAACGTTTCCGGACTCCTTGATTGGTCGTGGGGGTCCTGTGAGGTGGCCGCCAAGATCACCAGACCTCACTCCCCTTGACTTCTTCCTTTGGGGCCATATCAAAGACGAGGTTTACAGGACGGTACCAACTACTGTCGAGGATATGAGGGAGAGAATCCGCGCGGCTTTCCGCGGTGTATCACCAGAAGTCCTTAGGGCAGTGTCTAGAGCCTGTGAGTCGAAGTTGCGGTTATGCCTCCAGCAGGAAGGTCGTCATTTCGAACATTTAGTTTAAGTTGTTAAATTTTCTTTATCTGCATTTTTCATATCATGTTGAATAAATAGGTACATACTATTATGATGACCGTATTTGTGTATTTGTTTTCTCATGGCACACTTGGGAACGGAAAACGTTTCCCGACATTTGCGATGAAATTCCTTTTTTCTCCGAAATTTTGTTATGCAATGTGTAATTTTTTTTACACCAATGAAAAATTTAGAGTTTTGGCTGTACAACGCCGTAATTTTTTTAGGGGGGTGCCATTTGAAATTTTCGGAAAAAATGACAACATGCGAAGATCAATCAAAAATTATTTTTTTTCCATAAATTACCCGAAAAAAAATTATGTGAAGGTATACGAGGTCTTAACCTGTACCTCAATTCAAAATTTAGGCGCCGGCGTCAATTAGTTTCTCTACAAAAAAATCTCAAAAATGGGGCGCAATTTTGAAAGAAGGGGTTATAACAGCGAAACCGCTAAAGTGAAAGGTATAACATGTTAGGTAAAAAAATAAGTACTCGTCGAGCACTTTCCAAATCTGCAATAAAAAATACGGCATTCCATTTAAAAAAACATAAGTTTGGTACGCCACTGGAGTACGGCACGCCACTGATGATTAGAAATATTTTTGAAACATAGCGACGGTAACTATGCACCATTTTGTTCTTAGATTTTTTTCGATAGCTTTTATCGTAAAGGAGCTATGATCCGAGGCGTCTTAAGTGCCACACCCTGTATAAGAAATGTAAAGCCGTAATTTAATTTACTTATGTTTGAAAATGACCAGTGAATGATCGAAACTAGTCATATAAATAAAATATAGTGGTATAAAAAAGTTAAAGTGTTTTATTACAATCTTCAATCAAGATGTACCACGAAGTAAACGCCGCCAACATTAAACATATAATAATTCAAGTAATATTATGTTGGATACTTGGAATTCTCCAATGCAGTGCATTTTGTTTATTTTGACATCTTGTGGTCTTCTGAGTTTTTAAAAATCTTTTCTTTATTTGTCTTTTTCTGATTCTGTCTATTTTTAAGACAATTAACCTTCAAAAATCACAAGCTATCAAAATAACCAAAATTGCACTGGAGAATTCAAGGCTACTTGAATGATTATAGGGATTTTCAGAAAATGTGCCGCCAACTATTTTCGACTTTCTGATCTCACGGTATATTTATTTATTTGTTTATTTCCCAACAGAAATACATCCAATAATAGGGAAACATCGAAAATATAATAATAACAGAAAAAATAAATTTAAGAGTTTCTTTTAAATCAACCGAGAATTTAGATACAACTGGAAGAATATCCCTCAACTTATTCACCAAGAACTCCCACTTCACAAGTATTGCCGTGAGCTTGCTACAAAAGTGAAATAGTGTTTTTCGCCTGCCTCTACCGAAAGCATATATTTCTGCCATAAAAATCGGGCCCAAACTACGATTTAGCGTATCTGGGGCCGAAAAAATAATACGCATAATCTAGACAAGCTTTCGCGGAATATGAGTAGGCTATGCAAACATCTGACAGTGACAGTTCAATGGTGCGCGATATAAAATTTCCTGAAACACTGTTTTTACTTAAGGCAGGCGAAAGCGGCGGGTTGCTAAAGCCTATTTTCGGCCCTTGATACACTATATACTGTTTTGTACCTTTATAATAAAGCTATTACGGCATGCAAAACTGTTAGAAAAGCTCATTTCTATTACGAAAGGAGTGCTCCAATCATTTTGGTGCAATTTACTTTTAAAAGTTGGCATTCAAATTTTAACCAATTCACCAAAGACTTCTGTCATAACACTTCAAGGAAGCAATAGTCAGTACTGATAACAATTTAAGGGACACCACACCCTATTTTTTGATTCACCGATGAAAAATACTTTGAAATTAAGATTGAATAAATATGCACTAGGGGTTTCCATGCCACTTAATACCTTAATATCACTTTTGTTGCGAGATATATGAAGTTCAAGAAATAAGCAAATAATTAATAAACATTCAACAAATAATAAGATCCGTTTAGCATGTTAATTTTAGTAATTATTTTTATGCAAACATATATTTTACAGATGTAGCGCGTAAGAAAACCAAACCGAACGTAATCGGTCGGGAGGAGCAGGAAATATACAAAAAACCAACAGAAAGAAGGCACTCTATTGTATCCGGCCAATCGAGAAAACACACTCCCGACACGTCTCGTAACAGTAAATCTGTACCGTATCCGATGAATCCGGACAAATACAAGTACCACCCCGGGCACTCGTCCGGTTCCGTGAGCTCGAAGCGGATCCCGCACCAGGACAACCGATACAGGCGGCACGAACCAGACTCCAGGAGTCACGCCGATCCGAGCGCCAAAATTGATGGCAGACACAGGCACAGGCACTACGGCGACGTGCCCAATAGCAGAGTCCACGGCCCTGGTTACTACGGTTCGGCGCATAACCGCCCTCTGTACACCGGCTTGAGTGTCGGAAGCCCGCACGACAGGAATTGGTATGGCTCTTTGAATTTGCCTAATTAATTAGTACTGTTATTCAATTCACTTTAATATCGTTAAACTAAATCGTAATTAACCCCTTAACGTACACGCTCGTGTTCATTCGAGCGCGCTAAACGGTAACGCTAAAAATCCGTGGTTGTTTGTATACATCTTTCATCATTCATTTGTTCATTTATTCATTTAATTTATAACTTAAAATATTTATATAAATTGATGATGGCTAATGGTCATAGCACCAAGGCCAGGCGTAATGCCGAAACCAAAAAAAAAAATTGTAATTGTGTTTCATTATTGAAGGCGGGACTCTTATCTGGACGCACACCATTACAACTGGGAGGAGGTCACGTTTCCACTGCCGAATTTACGCAAACCCAGCGTGCAGCACCAGCAGCAGAGCTCCGAGGCCCACAAGGAGTGGTACGAAAATTTCGACAAGGTTTTCCCGAGGCGGGAGGACATCACCTTCACCATAAAGAAAACCGACGACGGCCGCAATTGATAAGCAATTTCACGTTGATTTTGTATAGCAACCGTACTTGTACATAAATAATGAACACTGTTAGTTTTGTATATATAATATTACCGGAACTGCAGCGCGTCTAAATATATATCGATCGAGTCAGGTTTGGACAAAGAAAACTTTGATAAATTATGTGATATTATTCTAGCTTCATTAATTATAATTATTCATGAATTATCCTAAAGAAAATTAAGGAGAAATAGTATTTTTAAAATCACAAATCTTATATTAAAATTGAAAAGTGCAAACAAAATTTTCTTTATATTTGTTAATAAAATTGAAAAGTGCAATTGCGGCAAAAGAAATAGGAGAATTTTTTTTGTCTAGCGGGAATCGATCTTTATATGAATTTTAATAGCTGTACTGACACGCACTAGATTACAAAGGTGTCCTATTTTTTTGGCCATTTTGCTTATATTGAAAAATTGGCTTCACATCTACTCTTTTGTGCAATTTATTTTTTACAGTAGATCAAATACTCCCGTCTTAATAAAAATTAATTGAAAACAGTGCCTCTTCATCAAAATGAGTGAGTGAGTCAACTGTTGGCTTACCTGGCCGACCCTATCTTGTAACCATGCTGCGGAGGCTCGTGAATGTTCGGCAAGGAGGCTACGGAGGAAAATTTGGCTAAAACACCATCGGAATATTTGCTTCCTCTACAAGAAACAGCGGCATCTCTGTCGTAGACTCCTCTACGAACATCCACAAGCCGCCGCTGCAATCATGACAATGTAAGCCTCACTGGTGAAGTAGTTATCAGCACACCGAGTGTGCCGACTCGAAACCTTTCAGTGAGAGGTCAACTTCAGTGCGGTGAGGCGTAACAATAGCACCAAAATTTACACGCGAAATATTTTTCTCACTTCCCCGAACAAAGCTGCCACTAGATCACCTGACAATCATTTCCGTCAATATTTAATCTTACGCAATGTATTTATATCTGTAGGTCTTCTTACATTGCTAGGGTTGCTACATATCTACTTTCCAATAACACGTTCGCTGCCACTACAATTGGGATTGCACATACGCAAGTGAAAGTTGGATGCACTAGCCCGTCGGCGGCAGCGAACCTGTTAAATGAGGCATTTTGGCGATGTTATGTTCATCTACCAATGGGAGAGTGAGAATCAACTATTTTTCTTAATTTTCTTAATCCAAACCATAAAAAAAAAGTTTTATATTAAGTTAACCAAATGACATTGTTAATATTGTATTATTGTAATAATTTGTATTTTATTATATCAATTGAAGGACCTTGCCGAAAGCCTTCTTAAAAGAACTGTTCCTTTATTATCAATTTAACTACGTACATATTTGTTTTGTAAACTACGTGAATTATGTTATTTTCATGTATACAATTGGTCAGCTTTATTGTTTTTAAATTGTAACGAGAATCAGATTTAGTCTACCTGAGCTCAATTAATTAACCCCTTAACACACACTTTCTTATCTTTACGGTTTAGCGCGCTCGAATTAACTCGAGCGTCACATTAAGGGGTTAATTAACTATATTAAGTATATATTTATATTGTGTATAATTTTATGTATTAATTCAGAGTATTTTTCAAAAACTAAAGTATTGTGGTATAAATATAACTCATTGTTATGTTTTTCATAAACAAGCAACGGCAGGTTTTTTTTAACTTTAATTCCTTTATACATACAGGGTGCGGCATTTATCCTGGACACACAAAATATCATGGAAACGGAGATTAGCTACATTAGCCCCTTCATGTCAAATACATTTTATTTGAAACATTTTTTTCTTGGAATGTTCGTTTCCATAGATAAATGCCGCACCCTGTATATCTTTATTCAGACCTCTTATTTTTACAGTAACTTGTTTGCTTATTTGGCTATTAACCAAAGGTCTTTTTGCCCTGTAATTCCTTTATTTTCCAGCTAAACAAAAATCTTTTAAGTTACCTATAAACAGAGCCGCCACCAGTCTAAGTGGATCCATCTGTTGCCCTTTTTTGACAAAAATAGAAATAATGTTAAGGAATAGTAATAAGCAAACCAAGACGTTGTTTATTAGGAACACAATTTAAAAAAATAATTATTAATCATATTTGTTTTTATTCGATAAATTTTCAAAAATGAAAAATCCTACAAAAACAATCAAATATTGAAGATATCGGAGAAATTATCATGAAAATATTTTTCATAAAGATTAAAAAATCAACGTAAATTTCTCAAGATTGTTTATAATTAAACCTCTATAAATTTCCGTTTGAATCGTTAAAAAAATATATATAACTGTTATAGAATTACGATGTTAATATTTACTACTAAATAACTTAAATATTCTACCTAAAATATGTTTATTAACAATTGAAGGGTTTCCTTCATTGTTATAGTTTGTGTTAATATTTATTATTCCGTGACAGACTATCGACAGTGGGTTTCCTTCATTGGTAAAGTTTTGTTAGTTTTTATTATTCCGCGATTTATTTAAACAGGTTTAAGGATTAAAATTTTTCAGTTATTTAACGTTCCAATTATCAAAATCTTCCTTGGAGTTACGCATAATAATTTCCGCCGTTGCCGCGCCATCTACCGGACGATAGCTGAACTGCCAAGAGATGATTGCGGGCAGCGCCAAAATGCTCGAACTTTATACCTTAAATCAAAATGTAAAAATCCAGCAATGAGTTGTACATCAAATCATTAAGCATTTAATTCTAAATCGAATTACGTATAGAATAGCTGAGTAAATTTAGCGATTCTCCAGTAATTTACAAACTAAAATTTAAGCGTCGGTAATTCAGTTTACTGTAAAGCTTAAAATTTAAATACAACGCATTTAGCAATATTTTTTAAATAAATACGATTCTTAAAATGTATTATTCATTATTTATATTATTTGTCTTAATACATTACAATATGGAAAATCCTCAGCTTCATACAGCCCTGCCATCTGTTATCGCATGGATAAACTGTTCGGTAATTTAGTTTACTGTAAAACCTAAAATTTAAATTCTAAACAATTTGCAATATTTTTCAAATAAATACCTTAAAATTCATTATTGATTGATTATTTAACTTTTTATTTGGTTATTACATTATAATATGGACAATCCTTATCTCCATCGCACCGCACCATCTGTTATCGTGTGGATAAACTAGTGAATTATATAAACGCCTAATTACAGGCAACCCAATATACAGGTTGGTTTATGGTGGAGGCTTCTACTTCGTTATACATGTTGTAAATATAATAAAACACTTTTACTTTGTTGGTATAACACAAATTTTATTTTATTGTTGACTATAGCTTCGGCAACAACTTGCCATTAACAAAACATAAAGTTTTTTATGTTTTGTTAATGGCAAGTTGAGTTGCCGAAACTATAGTCAACAATAAAATAAAATTTGTGTTATACCAACAAAGTAAAAGTGTTTTACATATACAGGTAACTACTTAATGAATTTAAGCTTCTGATTTTAACCATAACAGGAATTAAACTATACTATAATAACTAAAAAAGGTTTGAACGTTAATTTATTAAGCACAATTTATTTGATAAATCGTATCTTTGAATCATCAACAACAATCAATCAACGCAATTGGGCGTGAATGTTAAAGCATTCTATTTGTAAAATTTAAATAACAAGTCAATTTGTTTTAGGATACCATATCTAAATTGCAATGACGGTTCGCGGGGTTTTTTCTGGTACGGCCGAGAAACAAGAGGTGGTAATACAGATAGGTAGGGTCAGTTGCAGAGACGGCTGGCAGCGTGACCGCACCCATCTATATTACCACCTCTTGTTCCTCGGCCGTACCAGAAAAAATCCCGCGAACCGTCACTGCAAAATTGCTTTATTTTATATTTATTTTTCGCAAATGTAAAAAATTCATTAATTTCTGTTTAAGGGTATGTTGGGTTGCTTGGTGATTAGGCGTATATGTTAAAGCATTTTATTTGTGAAATTTAAATAATAAGTCAATTAGTTTTAGAACATCATTCTTACTATGCTTGTAAACAATCTCTGATTATTGAATTAATGTTGAAGTAAATAAAATCCTTAAATAATACACAAACTTATCCTCACGATAACAGAGGGTACGGGTGTGCAGAAACTAAGATTGCTTATAACGTAATGCATTACACAAGATAAAAAGATAGGTAATTAATAAGTACTCATTATTTTGACAAGTATTTTGTTGAAAACACTGCAAAATGCTTTATATTTAAATTTCACCCGTATTTAGTTAAAAAGCATTGCAGAATGCTATATATTTAAATTTTAAACTTTACAGTAATCTGAGTTACCGACAATGGCTCCAGTCAAATTTTAATTTGCAAATTACTCAAAAATCGTCAAATTTACCAGGCTATTTTACACATAATTCGATTCAGAATTAAATGTTTTATAATTTGATGTACAACCCATAGCTGGGTTTTTACATTTTGATTATAAGTATAAAGTTTGAGTGTTTTGACGCTGCCGGCAATTATCACTTGGCAGTGCAGCCGTCTTCCGGTAGATGGCGCTGCCGGCAATTATCACTTGGCAGTGCAGCCATCTTCCGGTAGATGGCGCGGCGGCGGGGAATTTTACGAATGTGATATGTTTAAATTTTTGAAAGCTTATAACTCATAACTCTGAGGGATGATTTGGAGAAGTTGCTGAAGGAGTATATGTTTGGAACCTATCTTTATATTTTTATTGATGTTGTAAAACTTGTACAATTTCCTTGCTTCTTCAACAGCTATAGATGAAGTATACTAAACAACTTACCCCAAAACAAAGGGCGCCAAATTCTTCAAGTAAAATACGTTGGTCAGCAATCACCGGAGTAGTGACCGCAATTGTCAAAAAGCTTGGAAGCTCAGCTGAATATATTTAAAACTATTTGTTAAGTATAGTCCACGCAGACTTATTGTGAACATTCAATATTCGACAGCTATTAACTTTTGCTAATCTATATGATGTTTTGAAGTGGATAAGGGCTGGTCTTTCATAAAATGTCATAAAACTAGAAGGGTGGCGGTCTTCTGGTCGTTAAGGGCCGTACAGGAGAAAATCAATTTATTATTCTGCCACATTTAAATATGACCGTTAACTGTAGCAATCATTTTACCGTAAGTAAACTTATTAAGGTACGGTCCTGTAACTACTTTTCAAGAGAGTTCCCGGGCCGAACCGTTTTATTACGGTCTGCTGGTTAGTGGTTGTAAAAGTTACAATCTGCTTAAAATCGAACGTTCACAATATCTTTTTCTGGTACGGCCGAGGAACAAGAGGTGGTAATACAAATAGGTGCGGTCACGCAGCCAGCCGTCTCTGCAACTGACCCTACCTATCTGTATTGCCACCCTTGTTACCTCGGCCGTACCAGAAAAAACCCCGCGAACCGTCACTGTAAGACTCTAGCACATAATTTGTAATCACCGGATAAGAATTCTATTTTCTTAGCGTTTTGCAAATCTATTAATCGCAGTGGAATCAAAGTGCTTAGAGTAACTCAATATCGATAGCATTCGTTTACTTAAAGCCCTCCATATCTCAGGGTAGTAACTTAAAATAAAATATTTCTTGCTGCGTAATGTTCCAGACAAAACAAGATGATCCACAATCAATTTCTTTTCTTATTCGTTTAAACATTGTCAACTTCATCACAAATTCAATTAACAACACACAAATATAACAGAGATGACATCCATTATTTTAGATATATATTCATGGGGGATGTGTCGCATATTCATGTGCCCCGATGCTTAACATCAGTACTAATTGGTGATGAGAAATCGGGGGTGTTCTAAGTAGAGGACTCGTCAAATTCCCATTAAGCAATCATCGGTGCGCAGTCATCCGCGTCGCAGAATTTCCGTTTCATCACATCTGAAAATGTTCATTCTCCCCCATTCGGATGGGGGCCATCAATGGGAACATGTCGATACCAACAATGTGATCGATAAAGCAATTTATTCGATGGAAGTAGGTTAAAAACAAGGCAGGGCATCTCCGTGTGCGTGCTTATGGAGATGAGGGAGATCATTAATGGCATATTTCACGTGTGGTCATAATTTATGGGAGGGAAGTCCGACGTTCGTATTAATAGACATTCTGCTATAACCGAATTTTGAAGTTAATAATTCATATATTGGTATGAAAGGATATACACTGGACATCCACTTTTTATTCTGAAAAAGTGATTCGAACCCACGACCCCGAGGCCGAGAAGCTGGAACGATACTCAAATTTGGTGTAATTTGAAAACAGATTATAAAATTTTCTCGTGAAATCATTTAAAGATCGATTTTTTCAAACTTTGAACGGCCGTAGCGGCTCAACGAAGAATCCAATTTGAACCCGGATTTAAACTATATGTTTCTAGTGTGTTAATTAGTCGGATTTAATTAAAATTGGCGATTTGAAATTTTTGACGAAAACCTGAATAATCATCCAAGGGTCCCCCCTTCTTACTTTTTCCCAAAAATTGCATTTGAAATGTTTTCCTGAAGAAACCACTGGTTCGATTCAGGGTTTCTATACGCCATTCGAAAGATCTCATTAAGACGCATCAGAAAATGTACTTGCGCAAGAATAAATGTCAATTTGAAGCACGTGACGCGTCAGCAAAGAAAACTCGAAAATGGAAAAAATCGAAAAAATCAACTTTCTTAATAATCATTGTAGACTTGTATGTAATACCACTTTCTTCATCAGAAGAACGAGATAAATCGATTGGCGTTAACAAATATCATCCAGAAAAAATTGCAAAAAAGTTAGCAAGTCACCGTGAACTTTATAGAAAATTTTGGAAAAAGTCGATTTTTTCAGACTTTGAACGGCCGTAGCGGCTCAACGAAGAATCCAATTTGAACGCGGATTTCAAATATATGTTTCTAGTGTGTTAATTAGTCGGATTTAATTAAAATTGGCGATTTGAAATTTTTGACGAAAATCTGAAAAATCATCCAAGAAGAAACCATTGGTTCGATTCGGGGTCTCTATACGCCATTCGAAAGGTCTCATTAAGACGCTTCAGAAAATGTACTTTCGCAAGAACAAATGTCAATTTGAAGCCCCTGACGCGTCAGCAAAGAAAACGCGAAAATGGAAAAAATCGAAAAAATCAACTTTCTTAATAATTATCACAAACCTTTATGTAATACCATTTTCTTCATCAGAAGAACGAGATTAATCGCTTGGCGTTAACAAATATCATCCAGAAAAAAATGCAAAAAAGTTAGCAAGTCACCGTGAACTTTATAGAAAATTTTGAAAAAAGTCGATTTTTTCAGAATTTGAACGGCCGTAGCGGCTGAACGAAGAATCCAATTTGAACGCGGATTTCAAATCTGTGTTCCTCGTGTGCCAATTAGTCGGATTTAATTAAAATTGGCGATTTGAAATTTTTGACGAAAATCTGAAAAATCATCCAAGGGTCCCCCCTTCTTACTTTTTCCCAAAAATTGCATTTGAAATGAGTTCCTGAAGAAACCACTGGTTCGATTCGGGGTTTCTATACGCCATTCGAAAGATCTCATTAAGACGCATTAGAAAATTTACTTACGCAAGAACAAATGTCGATTTGGAGCACGTGACGCGTCAGCAAAGAAAACTGGAAAATGGAAAAAGTCGAGAAAATCAATTTTCTTAATAATCATCGCAGACCTTTATGTAATACAACTTTCTTCATCAGAAGAACGAGATAAATCAATCGGCGTTAACAAATATCATCCAGAAAAAATTGCAAAAAAGTTAGCACGTCACCATGAACTTTAAAGAAAATTTTGAAAAAAGTCGATTTTTTCAGACTTTGAACGACCGTAGCGGCTGAACGAAGAATCCAATTTGAACGCGGATTTCAAATCTGTGTTCCCCGTGTGTCAATTAGTCGGATTTAATTAAAATTGGCGATTTGAATTTTTTGACGAAAACCTGAAAAATCATCCAAGGGTCCCCCCTTCTTACTTTTTCCCAAAAATTGCGTTTGAAATGATTTCCTGAAGAAACCACCAGTTAGATTCGGGGTTTCTATATGTCATTCGAAAGATCTCATTAAGACGCTTCAGAAAATGTACTTTCGCAAGAACAAATGTCAATTTGAAGCCCCTGACGCGTCAGCAAAGAAAACTCGAAAATGGAAAATATCGAAAAAATTAACTTTCTTGATAATCATCCTAGACTTTATGTAATACCATTTTCTTCATCAGAAGAACGAGATAAATCGATTGGCGTTAAAAAATTTCACCTCGAAAAAATTGCAAAAATGTTAGCACGTCACCATGGAAATTTTGGAAAAAGTCGATTTTTTCAGATTTTGAATGGCCGTAGCGGGTGAACGAAGAATCCAATTTGAACGCGGATTTCAAATCTGTGGTCCCCGTGCGTTAATTAGTCGGATTTAATTAAAATTGTCGATTTGAAATTTTTGACGAAAACCTGAAAAATCATCCAAGGGTCCCCCCTTCTTACTTTTTCCCAAAAATTGCATTTGAAATGATTTCCTGAAGAAACCACTGGTTCGATTCGGGGTTTCTATACGCCATTCGAAAGATCTCATTAAGACGCTTCAGAAAATGTACTTTCGCAAGAACAAATGTCAATTTTTAGTCCGTGACGCGTCAGCAAAGAAAACGCGAAAATGGAAAAAATCGAAAAAATCAACTTTCTTAATAATCATCGCAAACCTTTATGTAATACCATTTTCTTCATCAAAAGAACGAGATAAATCGATTGGCGTTAACAAATATCATCCAGAAAAAATTGCAAAAAAGTTAGCACGTCACCATGAACTTTATAGAAAATTTTGAAAAAACTTGATTTTTTCAGACTTTGAACGGCCGTAGCGGCTCAACAAAGAATCCAATTTGAACGCGGATTTCAAATCTGTGTTCCTCGTGTGTCAATTAGACGGATTTAATTAAAATTGCCGATTTGGGTCCCCCCTTCTTACTTTTTCCCAAAAATTGGCTTTGAAATGATTTTCTGACGAAACCACTGGTTAGATTTGGGGTTTCTATACATCACAGGAAAGATTGCTTTAAGCCGCTTCAGAAAATGTACTTTCGCAAGAACAAATGTCAATGTGAAGCTCGTGACGCGTCAGCTCACTCGAAAATATAAATGCATTTTTGGAATGATAATGGACTTTTCTCGGTTGATTATTTCAAAATCTTGATTTTTTACAGAATTGTCATAAATAATGAGTTATGAATAAATTTAGAAAGTGTCAAGTATGTGTCGATTGTTTTTACATTTTATTTCTCACTCGAAAATAAAAGTGCATTTTCGGAATAACAATGAAGTGTTCTAGGTTGATTATTTGAAAATCTAGTTATGAAATATTTTGTTTTTTTTACAGAATTGTCAAAAATAATTAATTTTGAGTAAATTTGGAAAGTGCGACAATTGTTTTTAATCAGCTCTATACACCTACCTTAGTGAAATTATGTCTGTAAGTCGACAAACGTCCCTCATCCAGCCTTCAAATTTGATTAAAAAATGAAAATGCAAGAACTTCACGTGGAGTGTGCACTAAAACACCGCACTCACTAATGGAACTGGTCAACATCGGCAGGTGCGACTGGATTAATCTTCAGACCTTTGCCCCGGGGGCAATTCGCAAAAACTCGTTCTTCCGTCGTGTGTTATCAATGCTTATCTGCGATGCATTCAAATTAAATCTCTTTATTTTCCACCGAGTGAGTGTTCGCGTGTTTTAGTGTGCCGTGCAGAATATTGAAAATTATATTATTTGAAATTAATAGTTAGTTCCGACTGTTGGTAAGTGATTGAATTAAATTAATTAAACTTTAAATATTAAATAAATATTGTATTTATCTAATGCTTTCTGCAACAAGTAAAGTTGTTTCTAATTTGTTTATTAAATATTGTATCTAAACTAAATCCACCAACCTTCAATTGCCCTCTGCATATTCAATGCCCTCCTGCGTTTTACTTCTTTACACCTCGCACACTAATTACACCCATTAGTTCACTGCACGAAAAACAGCAACAATATGGAAGTTTATGTGCACTTAAAACGATTTAAATTAACAAATACGAATGCACGTGTGCGCGCTTCATATAAATTACGATCACTGACCAACGCCGCGCATGCACTCTCCAGTTGCTTACGTCATAATCGAAAATTCTAGAACCTCATTGGCTGCACGGCGACAATTCCAAGAGGCCCAACCGCGTGACGTCAGTCGCCGCCATTAATACGAACCACGCACACGTTCATTCTTCTCGGTGTGCTGTGCAAATCAATTTCGGGATTGTTCTTGTTTTATTTATAACAATCAGTGCAGTGAAATGCCAGGTTGGTGTTGATAGTGAATAATTGCCATTTTTGCCTTTAATATTAATTATTTCGAAAACTAAGTGATTAAGGTGTTTCGTTTTTTTTGGAATATGAAAGCCCAATCATTTTTGAACAAATTTGCAAAAGTTAGAAATCTGCGCTTGTTTCAGATGCGGAATAATCAATGCTTTTTCAATAATTGAGCGCTGAAAATTACCATTTTTGCCTTTAATATTAATTATTTCGAAAACTAAGTGATTAAGGTGTTTCGTTTTTTTTGGAATATGAAAGCCCAATCATTTTTGAACAAATTTGCAAAAGTTAGAAATCTGCGCTTGTTTCAGATGCGGAATAATCAATGCTTTTTCAATAATTGAGGGCTGAAAATTGCCATTTTTGCCTTTAATATTAATTATTTCGAAAACCAAGTGATTAGGTACTTCGGTTTTTTTTGAAATATGAAAGCCCAATCATTTTTGAACAAATATGCAAAAGTTAGAAATCTGCGCTTGTTTCAGCTGCGGAATAAACAATGCTTTTTCAATAATTGAGCGCTGAAAATTCCCATTTTTGCCTTTAATATTAATTATTTCGAAAACCAAGTGATTAAGGTGTTTCGGTTTATTTGGAATTTGAAATCCCAATCATTTTAGATCAAATTTGCAAAAGTTAGAAATCTGCGCTTGTTTCAGATGCGGAATAATCAATGCTTTTTCAATAATTGAGCGCTGAAAATTCCCATTTTTGCCTTTAATATTAATTATTTCGAAAACCAAGCGATTAAGGTGTTTCGGTTTTTTTGGAATATGAAAGCCCAATTATTTTTGAACAAATTTGCAAAAGTTAGAAATCTGCGCTTGTTTCAGATGCGGAATAATCAATGCTTTTTCAATAATTGAGCGCTGAAAATTACCATTTTTGCCTTTAATATTAATTATTTCGAAAACTAAGTGATTAAGGTGTTTCGGTTTTTTTGGAATATGAAAGCCCAATCATTTTTGAACAAATTTGCAAAAGTTATAAATCCGCGCTTGTTTCAGTTGCGGAATAATCAATGCTTTTTCAATAATTGAGCGCTGAAAATTGCCATTTCTGCCTTTAATATTAATTATTTCGAAAACTAAGTGATTAAGGTGTTTCGGTTTTTTTGGAATTTGAAAGCCCAATTATTTTAGATCAAATTTGCAAAAGTTAGAAATCCGCGCTTGTTTCAGATGCGGAATAATCCATGATTTTTCAAAAATTGATCGCTGAGAATTGCCATTTTTGCCTTTAATATTAATTATTTCGAAAACGAAGTGATTGAGTTGCTTCGTTTTTTTTGGAATACGAAAGCCCAATCATTTTTGAACAAATTTGCAAAAGTTAGAAATCTGCGCTTGTTTCAGATGCGGAATAAACAATGCTTTTTCAATAATTGAGTGCTGAATAATTACCATTTTTGCCTTTAATATTAATTATTTCGAAAACTAAGTGATTAAGGTGTTTCGGTTTTTTTGGAATATGAAAGCCCAATCATTTTTGAACAAATTTGCAAAAGTTAGAAATCTGCGCTTGTTTCAGATGCGGAATAATCAATGCTTTTTCAATAATTGAGCGCTGAAAATTACCATTTTTGCCTTTAATATTAATTATTTCGAAAACTAAGTGATTAAGGTGTTTCGGTTTTTTTGGAATATGAAAGCCCAATAATTTTTGAACAAATTTGCAAAAGTTAGAAATCCGCGCTTGTTTCAGTTGCGGAATAATCAATGCTTTTTCAATAATTGAGTGCTGAATAATTACCATTGTTGCCTTTAATATCAATTATTTCGAAAACCAAGTGATTAAGGTGTTTCTGTTTTTTGGAATATGAAAGCCCAATAATTTTTGAACAAACTTGCAAAAGTTAGAAATCTGCGCTTGTTTCAGATGCGGAATAAACAATGCTTTTTCAATAATTGAGCGCTGAATAATTGCCATTTTTGCCTTTAATATTAATTATTTCGAAAACAAATAATTTGTGTTTAAGGTGTTTCGGTTTTTTTGGAATATGAAAGCCCAATCATTTTTGAACAAATTTGCAAAAGTTAGAAATCTGCGCTTGTTTCAGATGCGGAATAATCAATGCTTTTTCAAAAATTGAGCGCTGAATAATTGCCATTTTTGCCTTTAATATTAATTATTTCGAAAACCAAGTGATTAAGGTGTTTCGGTTTTTTTGGAATATGAAAGCCCAATCATTTTTGAACAAATTTGCAAAAGTTAGAAATCTGCACTCGTTTCAGATGCGGAATAATCAATGGTTTTTCAAAAATTGAGCGCTGAATAATTGCCATTTTTGCCTTTAATATTAATTATTTCAAAAACCAAGTGATTAAGGTGTTTCGGTTTTTTTTGAATATGAAAGCCCAATCATTTTTGAACAAATTTGCAAAAGTTAGAAATCTGCGCTTGTTTCAGATGCGGAATAATCAATGCTTTTTCAAAAATTGAGCGCTGAATAATTGCCATGTTTGCCTTTAATATTAATTATTTCGAAAACAAATAATTTGTGTTTAAGGTGTTTCGGTTTTTTTGGAATATGAAAGCCCAATCATTTTTGAACAAATTTGCAAAAGTTAGAAATCTGCGCTTGTTTCAGATGCGGAATAAACAATGCTTTTTCAATAATTGAGCGCTGAATAATTGCCATTTTTGCCTTTAATATTAATTATTTCGAAAACTAAGTGATTAAGATGTTTCGGTTTTTTTGGAATATAAAAGCCCAATCATTTTTGAACAAATTTGCAAAAGTTAGAAATCTGCGCTTGTTTCAGATGCGGAATAAACAATGCTTTTTCAATAATTGAGCGCTGAATAATTGCCATTTTTGCCTTTAATATTAATTATTTCGAAAACTAAGTGATTAAGATGTTTCGGTTTTTTTTGAATATGAAAGCCCAATCATTTTTGAACAAATTTGCAAAAGTTAGAAATCTGCGCTTGTTTCAGATGCGCAATAATCAATGCTTTTTCAAAAATTGAGCGCTGAATAATTGCCATTTTTGCCTTTAATATTAATTATTTCGAAAACAAATAATTTGTGTTTAAGGTGTTTCGGTTTTTTTGGAATATGAAAGCCCAATCATTTTTGAACAAATTTGCAAAAGTTAGAAATCTGCGCTTGTTTCAGATGCGGAATAAACAATGCTTTTTCAATAATTGAGCGCTGAATAATTGCCATTTTTGCCTTTAATATTAATTATTTCGAAAACTAAGTGATTAAGATGTTTCGGTTTTTTTGGAATATAAAAGCCCAATCATTTTTGAACAAATTTGCAAAAGTTAGAAATCTGCGCTTGTTTCAGATGCGGAATAATCAATGCTTTTTCAATAATTGAGCGCTGAAAATTACCATTTTTGCCTTTAATATAAATTATTTCGAAAACCAAGTGATTAAGGTGTTTCGGTATTTTTGGAATATGAAAGCCGAATCATTTTTGAACAAATTTGCAAAAGTTAGAAATCTGCGCTTGTTTCAGATGCGAAATAATCAATGCTTTTTCAAAAATTGAGCGCTGAATAATTGCCATTTTTGCCTTTAATATTAATTATTTCGAAAACTAAGTGATTAAGGTGTTTCGGTTTTTTTTGAATATGAGAGCCCAATCATTTTTGAACAAATTTGCAAAAGTTAGAAATCTGCACTCGTTTCAGATGCGGAATAATCAATGGTTTTTCAAAAATTGAGCGCTGAATAATTGCCATTTTTGCCTTTAATATTAATTATTTCAAAAACCAAGTGATTAAGGTGTTTCGGTTTTTTTTGAATATGAAAGCCCAATCATTTTTGAACAAATTTGCAAAAGTTAGAAATCTGCGCTTGTTTCAGATGCGGAATAATCAATGCTTTTTCAAAAATTGAGCGCTGAATAATTGCCATGTTTGCCTTTAATATTAATTATTTCGAAAACCAAGTGATTAAGGTGTTTCGGTTTTTTTTTAATATGAAAGCCCAATCATTTTTGAACATTATTTGCAAAAGTTAGAAATCTGCGCTTGTTTCAGATGCGGAATAATCAATGCTTTTTCAATAATTGAGCGCTGAAAATTACCATTTTTGCCTTTAATATTAATTATTTCGAAAACTAAGTGATTAAGGTGTTTCGGTTTTTTTGGAATATGAAAGCCCAATCATTTTTGAACAAATTTGCAAAAGTTATAAATCCGCGCTTGTTTCAGTTGCGGAATAATCAATGCTTTTTCAATAATTGAGCGCTGAAAATTGCCATTTCTGCCTTTAATATTAATTATTTCGAAAACTAAGTGATTAAGGTGTTTCGGTTTTTTTGGAATTTGAAAGCCCAATTATTTTAGATCAAATTTGCAAAAGTTAGAAATCCGCGCTTGTTTCAAATGCGGAATAATCCATGATTTTTCAAAAATTGATCGCTGAGAATTGCCATTTTTGCCTTTAATATTAATTATTTCGAAAACGAAGTGATTGAGTTGCTTCGTTTTTTTTGGAATACGAAAGCCCAATCATTTTTGAACAAATTTGCAAAAGTTAGAAATCTGCGCTTGTTTCAGATGCGGAATAAACAATGCTTTTTCAATAATTGAGTGCTGAATAATTACCATTTTTGCCTTTAATATTAATTATTTCGAAAACTAAGTGATTAAGGTGTTTCGGTTTTTTTGGAATATGAAAGCCCAATCATTTTTGAACAAATTTGCAAAAGTTAGAAATCTGCGCTTGTTTCAGATGCGGAATAATCAATGCTTTTTCAATAATTGAGCGCTGAAAATTACCATTTTTGCCTTTAATATTAATTATTTCGAAAACTAAGTGATTAAGGTGTTTCGGTTTTTTTGGAATATGAAAGCCCAATAATTTTTGAACAAATTTGCAAAAGTTAGAAATCCGCGCTTGTTTCAGTTGCGGAATAATCAATGCTTTTTCAATAATTGAGTGCTGAATAATTACCATTGTTGCCTTTAATATCAATTATTTCGAAAACCAAGTGATTAAGGTGTTTCTGTTTTTTGGAATATGAAAGCCCAATAATTTTTGAACAAACTTGCAAAAGTTAGAAATCTGCGCTTGTTTCAGATGCGGAATAAACAATGCTTTTTCAATAATTGAGCGCTGAATAATTGCCATTTTTGCCTTTAATATTAATTATTTCGAAAACAAATAATTTGTGTTTAAGGTGTTTCGGTTTTTTTGGAATATGAAAGCCCAATCATTTTTGAACAAATTTGCAAAAGTTAGAAATCTGCGCTTGTTTCAGATGCGGAATAAACAATGCTTTTTCAATAATTGAGCGCTGAATAATTGCCATTTTTGCCTTTAATATTAATTATTTCGAAAACTAAGTGATTAAGATGTTTCGGTTTTTTTGGAATATAAAAGCCCAATCATTTTTGAACAAATTTGCAAAAGTTAGAAATCTGCGCTTGTTTCAGATGCGGAATAATCAATGCTTTTTCAATAATTGAGCGCTGAAAATTACCATTTTTGCCTTTAATATAAATTATTTCGAAAACCAAGTGATTAAGGTGTTTCGGTATTTTTGGAATATGAAAGCCGAATCATTTTTGAACAAATTTGCAAAAGTTAGAAATCTGCGCTTGTTTCAGATGCGAAATAATCAATGCTTTTTCAAAAATTGAGCGCTGAATAATTGCCATTTTTGCCTTTAATATTAATTATTTCGAAAACTAAGTGATTAAGGTGTTTCGGTTTTTTTTGAATATGAGAGCCCAATCATTTTTGAACAAATTTGCAAAAGTTAGAAATCTGCGCTTGTTTCAGATGCGGAATAATCAATGCTTTTTCAAAAATTGAGCGCTGAATAATTGCCATTTTTGCCTTTAATATTAATTATTTCGAAAACCAAGTGATTAAGGTGTTTCGGTTTTTTTGGAATATGAAAGCCCAATCATTTTTGAACAAATTTGCAAAAGTTAGAAATCTGCACTCGTTTCAGATGCGGAATAATCAATGGTTTTTCAAAAATTGAGCGCTGAATAATTGCCATTTTTGCCTTTAATATTAATTATTTCAAAAACCAAGTGATTAAGGTGTTTCGGTTTTTTTTGAATATGAAAGCCCAATCATTTTTGAACAAATTTGCAAAAGTTAGAAATCTGCGCTTGTTTCAGATGCGGAATAATCAATGCTTTTTCAAAAATTGAGCGCTGAATAATTCCCATTTTTGCCTTTAATATTAATTATTTCGAAAAGTAAGTGTTTAAGGTGTTTCGGTTTTTTTGGAATATGAAAGCCCAATCATTTTTGAACAAATTTGCAAAAGTTAGAAATCTGCGCTTGTTTCAGATGCGGAATAATCAATGCTTTTTCAATAATTGAGCACTGAATAATTGCCATTTTTGCCTTTAATTTTGGTGTGTCAAAAATATGTTTTTTCTAAACAAATTTGGAAATTTTGAAGCAAATTCCGCGGGTGATAATTTTTTTAGAATTGTTTTAATCAGGTGGTACACATTTCACTCACTCAAATTCGAGTTCAGAGTGCCGCCATTTTGTTTACAACAAAGGTGCGTCAATTATCTTTTGGTATGTCAAAAATATGTTATTTCTAAGTAAATTTGTAAATTTTGAAGCAAATTCCGCGGGCGATAATTTTCTTAGAATTTTTTAAATCAGGTGGTACACATTTCACTTACAAAAATTCAAGTTTAGAATGCTGCCATTTTCTTCTGTGTATGTTGTGTTGCCTAAATTGTCATCGCCGATCGTTGGGTGAATTCATGCGTCCGCCCGTTCTATTATCACCGAGTTCCTACGTTTTCCGCGCTTGTAAACATTGAACAATATGACGCCTCCGTTTTCTTTAACTTTAGTAGTACTGGTGGCGAACTCCCCAATATGCATTATTGAACATTTTCAGTACGTAACGCATTGGAGGGTTTCAATTACCGTTAACGGCAATTTTACATTTTGACACTTGTCAACGTTCAAGTACTGCCAATCGCAACAACTAAAATTTCACCAAAATAATGAACAAATTTTACTGTTTTTCATTATTAATCCAAAGTAGACCTCGTAAAATTCCCACGGATTACGATCTGTAAAAGTGTGTCCGGGGAGCTGCCAGCGAGACCGACACACTTGTTGCGCATGCGGGCGGCGTCGGGCGGAGGCGCCGCCTGGCGTCTAGACGACTTCGAGCCAGTCTCTTGAACTGCGTCCTCACCGCCGCCGCCGCCGTTACCGAACACTCTCTCTCTTCTCTCATACGCACCCGAACGCACGACTCGATTATTTTTTCCTTTTTCCCCGTGGTGATCTCCGGTGAACGCGAAAGTCGCCTTCTCGGGTCAGTTCTCTGTCTCTCTCTCTCTCGAACGAAGTCATGCCGCCCCTCGCTGCCGTCCTCAACTGAGAAGACTGCGTACCCGAGCATCGCCGATAAGGCAAGTAGACGACGATAACAGGTGTCGAGAGCGGACGCCGGCGGTGGTGGTTGCCACCCGGCGCATCCACCATTGATATTAAGGAGTGATACGTGTGTATTCCGTCTTTAACAATCGATATGATCGTATCCGTGCATGACGGCTTAATCCGAACAAGCTGTTAATTAATTTGTTCGCTTCCTGTATGTATGTTTTTTTTTTTTTAATAAAATGAAAAATCTCTTCCAAACTCACTCAAAATGTATTTGAGTTTATGATTCCGTAAAAAAACTACAAGCAGACCATCCCTGGATTTTGGGATTATTACACGTGATAAGAGACTAAAGTTGTAAAAATTGTAATACATTTTGCGGTTCTAAAAAAAATAATTGGCGTCAAATTAAAACTTTCAAAAATCACTAAAAATTAACTTAAGATTATGTTATTGTGAAAAATTCGTACACTTCATCACTAGATTTTGCGATAATTGAATTTGATCAGAAAAAAAACCGATGCGAAAAAAATTGAAAAACAATTGCAATCGCTTTCTAAAATTGCTCAAAATTGATTCAAGAGTATGTTTTCGTAAAAACTGCATGCGATTAATCACCGGATTATGCGATAATTTAATTTGATCAAAACGGAAAAGTTCCTCAAAATGTCTTTTATGTTATGAATCGGTGAAAATTTGCATTCACTCTTTGACAGAATATTTGGGATAATTTCTATACGAAGTTTTGTAAAAAATTACGATAACCATATTTAGAGATTAAAAATTAAAGAAAAAACAATTGCTTTCGAATTTAAACTTCTCAAATTTATTCAAAATTTACTCAAGTTTATAATTAAGGGAAATCTGCATACACTTCATTTGATCGAACTGAAATTTGTGAAAATTTGCAACAATTTAACGATTCGATAAAAATAGAAAAACAATTACTATCTACTTGGAACTTTTCAAAATTGCTCAAAATTCGTTTAAATTTATAATTACGAAAAGATCTGTATGTGCTTCATCACTGAATTTTGCGTTAATTTCAGTTGACCGGAGCGGAAATTTGTGAAAATTTGCAACAATTTTAACGGTTCGATAAAATTAGAAAAACAATTGCCATTAACTTCAGACTTTTCAAAATAACTCAAAATTCATTCGAGATTATGATTCCGTAAAAATCTACATGTAGTTCATCACTGGATCTTGGGATAATTTCATATGATCAGAGCAGGAAGTTGTAAAAAAATTTGCAATAATTTTAGCGATTCGAAAAAATAGAAAAACAATTGCTATCGACTTGAAAGTTTGAAAAATTACTCAAAATTCACTTGAGTTTATAATTACGCAAAAATCTGCATATAGTTCGTCACTGTGTTTTGCGATAATTTCATTTGATCGGAGAGAACAATTTAGGAGTTATAGAAATTTGAAAAATTCTCCATTCGAAGAGTTAGCATTCGAAAACTAATCATTTGAAGAATTTATTTTCAAAAAATTGGCGTTCCGAAAATGCACTTTAGAACAATTCGTTTTCGGAAAATTTGTTTTCGAAGAATTTACTTGCGAAGAATTCGAGGAATTGATCATTCGAAGAATTTATTTTCCAAAAATATTTATTTATTTTCGAAGGATTCGAAGAATTAATCATTCGAAGAATTTGTTTTCGAAAAATAGGCATTCGAAAAATGCACTTTGGAATAATTCGTTTTTGGAAAATTTGTTTTCGAAGAATTTATTTTCGAAGGATTCGAGGAAGTGATCATTCGAAGAATTTATTTTTGAAACACTGGCATTCGAAAAATGCACTTTACAATAATTCGTTTTGGAATAGTTCATTTTTGGAAAATTTGTTTTCGAAGAATTTACTATCGAAGGATTCGAGGAATTTATTTTTGAAAAACTGGCATTCAAAAAATGCACTTTAGAATAATCCGTTTAGGAATAGTTCGTTTTTGGAAAATTTCTTTTCGAAGAATTTACTTTCGAAGGATTCGAGGAATTCATCATTTGAAGAATTTATTTTTGAAAAACTAGCATTCGAAAAATGCACTTTAGAATAATTTGTTTTGGAATAGTTCGTTTATGGAAAATTTGTTTTCGAAGAATTTACTTGCGTAGAATTCGAGGAATTGATCATTCGAAGAATTTTTTTTTCAAAAACTGTCATTCGAAAAATGCACTTTAGAATAATTCGTTTTGGAATAGTTCGTTTTCGGAAAATTTGTTTTCGGAAAATTTGTTTTCGAAGAATTCACTTTCAAAGGATTCGAGGAATTAATCATTCGAAGAATTTATTTTCGAAAAATTGGCATTTTGAAAAATGCACTTGAGAATAATTGGCTTTGGAATAGTTCGTTTTCGAAAAATTTGTTTTCGAAGGATTCGAGGAATTGAATATTCGAAGAATTTTATTTCGAAAAATTGGCATTTCGAAAAATGCACTTTAGAATAATTCGCTTTGGAATAGTTCGTTTTCGGAAAATTTGTTTTCGAAAGATTTATTTTCGAAGGATTCGAGGAATTGAACATTCGAAGAATTTGTTTTTGAAAAATAGGCATTTTGAAAAATGCGCTTTCGAATATTCGTTTTGGAAAATTTGTTTTCGGAGAATTTAATTTCGAAGAATTTATTATATTTTCGAAAAATTGGCATTCGAAAATATACTTACGAAGAATTTGTTTAAGAAAATGCAAATTACATACCACCAATATTATATAACGCGAAGATGGCCGATGTCAATTTTGTCGTATTGTTCATGAAATAATCATCAAACGTCGGTATAACTCGAGCGTGTTGCTTTTTGGTAAAATTCTCATGCAATATTTGTACAAAAGCTCTCGACTTTCGGTCTCGCGCTTTTGATACACAAAAATTGCATTCGAAACTTTTCGAGCAACGCGCATTCCCGACGACATCAACGTTTTTTCGATTCTTTAAAAACTTCGACTTTTCGAATCTTTGAAACTTCGATTCTTCGATTTTTCGAATCTTCGAAACTTCGATTCTTCGAATCTTCGAAACATCGATTCTTCGAATATTCGAAACTTCGATTCTTCGAATCTTCGAAACTTCGATTCTTCGAATCTTCAAAAAATCGAAAATCTGGATATTCAAAGTTAACTTCATTTCTTCGGATCCTTCGAATTATTGGCCCCCTACTTTAGTCACACAGGGCAACCCTCCGAGGTAACAAGCTCAGTTACACACAAACAAATACACATGACGATAATCGATAACCAGTTAGGTAAGTTGTTTAATAAATAAAACTAAACGAAATTTCGGGGACACTATGAGAATACAACAACCGAAGTTGTTTTTTGACGCAATCAAAAGTGAAATATAATTAACCTTACAGTCTTAAGCTATCAACGATGTGTGTACTCTAAATATGAGGACAAAATGCGTGGTCAACGGTTTTAGAATAAAAACAAAGCAGTTTTTTTTTGCGTAGTCCTTTCTGCCAGAGGTACAATTTAACAGTGTATTACGTGACAACATTTAAAAATGATAGATGAAGTTAGCTTAGGATTAAATGCATAATGACAATAAATTGCTCACGAAAGAAAATTGTTAAATTTATGTTTCGACCCCATTAAAGCGTGCACGTATAATGAAAATTGCACGTGAAACTTACGACCGTTCATGGCTGAACTTTATTGAAAAAGCTTTATGCCCCGGACTTAATACGGAGCCCCGAAGCAGTAAACATTAACGGCGGAGAAAATTGCTCAAGAGGGTAATAAGTTTATCGAACGAAATGTGGCTGCACTCCGACAGCATTCATTTCAGCGAAAATAGATTCCAGAAAAACCGGGGAATCAATATCGAGGGAGGGCAACTTAAACGGTCAAAACTTGTTAACTCGGAATTAGAAGAACGCGATCTGTGCAAACGCGCACGTAAGAAGCTTTGAAGAGGAGGTCGGACAAAAAGCCCCCGCATCGATCCTCCTCCAGGAATTAATTTAAGGGTTGATATCGCGTGCGAACGGGGATGAATTGCCTGCGTAATGTTACACGCGTGTGCATGTGCAACTCGTTCCCTGAGGGTGTTTTTAATTGAGAGTTAATAGGGGCCTGCATCTGGATATCTTTAATGGGTGTGCGTGCTTCGAGACCATCAAACTCTACAGTGGGTTAGGGGAGTCGGAGGAGTGACGTTTCTAGGCGATGATTCGATTACGTTTTGCAATAAAAACGGTGGTATGGTTGCAGGGATAATTGAACTACGTGTTATCTTGACTGTATTTAAGGGAAGAATAAATTTGAAGAGAATCTGATGACGAGCAAAGATCAATATTAATCCTTAGCGAACGTGCTAGTTTATTGTTGTAGCAAGCGCCGCTTTACAAACAACAAAAATTAGCTCATTTATTGAATTGATGTTATGGTGGCTGCGCCGGGAACTCGTTGTAGAATTATTCGATCTTACGAAAATATTTTTATTGTCGCGCCTTACGGTAATATTTTTTGTTGTCGCGAATATTTTGATATTCGTTCGCTAAGAGTTAATAGTGAATGACTTCAGATCAATTCTGTGCTGTTTGAGTAAAGGGGTATATGTCTATTTTTCTTTGTAATGGGTATAAGTCATAACTGGCTTTAGATAGGTGATCTCTTGGGGTAAAGCGAAATAAGTCAGAATCTTATGTCGTCATTGAAAAAAAAGGAAGTGAAAAGGGGGACAACTGAGAAACATGGGAGTTGGGTTTGGGTAGAAGGGTACAAGTCGAGTTGAACCTCTTTCCAAAAAATGACTCCAACACCACATAATTATCGTACGCCCTTTGAAACGTATTCGGTTTAGCGATTGCTAGAGTCAAGCAACGTTATTCCGGTTCTGAGGTTGGATGGGTGACCACGGTACCGTTCGCCATTTTAGAGATGGGCGAAATTACTTTTTTGCAAGTCGACTCTTGATTCATGGTCTGAAAGAGGCAGCAGCAAATGTAATTGAACTTTAAATTTAATTAACTAATTGGCCTCGGCTTGCAATCTATGCCCTCGGCAGTAATGCAGTGTTTCCCGAGTCGATATGTAACGTATTACAAATGTTTGTATATGTACTTACCAATTCACTCATCACGTTTAGCATTTGCATTATCTGTCATTAAGGGGATACCACCTTTTTTCGTCGGAGCCGATTTTTAATTTTCGTATAAAATACTCTACACGTCATCATTTGTGTGGTAAAAATTATTGGAGCTAGAAATATCTTTGTCTGGTCCATTAGAAAATAAATATGTCTATCCTTCAAGTGCACCCATATGAAATTGTATAGGCCCGAACATGTGCATCACATCCATTCTTCATCTGTGCAATCGAGGAACCGACCGAACGCTTATCGCCAGCTTGTTTACATTATTAAAATTTATGGCTTTCATACAGAGTCGGACTTTTTTCACGCTGAATAGTTAAAAGTTGTAAAATCCTGAATACTCACGGGATTTTATTCCTTCCGATATTTCCGAAAATCGGAAATGGAGAAACCGACGTCCCTCATACAATAGTTAACCTTTTTAGATGTTATGCCCTCTTGAAAAATGTGCTTTCAGTTAGTCATGCCCCAAGTCGTAATACCGTTTTTGCTATTCCACGAAATTATATTACAACCTATTTTTCGCGGTACTCGTTACACCCCTACCCTAGAAGTTCAGTAAATTTACTTACAAAATTTTGAATAGTCTGTTTTGATTATTTGAGGTGCTAGTTTAGCCGAGATAAAGAATTTGTGTTTTAGTGTTATTATTATTATTTACAATTATATTTCGTAAAATATTCTACAATATATTAAACTTTTTCAAGTGATAAGTTTTGGTGTCCGTACATTTTGTTATCAGAATGGATATTGCACGAGGAAATAAGACTGGGCTGCGCTTATCTGCAAAGCGCAAGAAATGTGAAAATCTCACAATTTGGCGAAAGTAAGTTAAAATTTGTACGATATACTGTTCAACATAATCACTTTATATATTTTTTCCAAAAGTATACTGCGTTATAACATTAAAAATTAAATTAAAATTAATTTAAAAGCGGGCAGCGTTGTCCCAAAATAACTAAAAGTCTTGGATGATAAGTTTGAGTCATAAAAAATTAGTCTAAGAATGTTTTTTGTTCACGCAAATGTTATAATGTGTGCATTGTTTAATTGTATGGACAGCATTAATGGGGTACATTTAACACTCAATTTCTTAAACACGCATTTGCGTGTTTAATATGGTTATTAAACACGCTAATTTGCGCATTAATTCACAGAACGCGATTTATGATAATATTTTGTTTACCCTGTTTAATACTGATTTTATTTTTTTTTTCAATTGTAATTGTAATTACAACCTTAATTTCAATTTTGTTTTTGTTTTTTTTAAATTTTGATTTTAATTTTCGTGAACAAAGTATATTGTACAACTCGCATATAATGGCTATTAATCACTCAAACGATTTGCTCCACTCGCCTACGGCTCGTTCCGCAAACATCGTTCTCGTGATTAATAGCCATCATTATATGCTCGTTGTACAATATACTATTACAGATTTCAACGACGCATTTAATTAAATAAAAATTGTTACCGTTTTGAGGATAAATATATTTTTTTAGGAAATCGAAGTTACTTATCTTATGCAATTGATTACTCAAAACAACCAATGCTTTTGAGGGTTGCGATTATGGTATAAATAGTAAACAAATTGTGTCAATCGTTATCCAATATCTTCTTCAAAATCCATTACAGATTATGTAAAACAATATTGCCGTTTTCGGTTGCATTGGTTTTAAAAGCGAAAAGGGGAATTAATGTAAATTTTTGATTCGCCCTGTTCTCAAAACGAATTTAAAATGATACACTGTGTAGGTAGATCATAAATGTTAATTTGTAATATATAATAATAAAAACAATATTATTTCTACATAATCTCAAGCGGATTTTGCCAAAAATATACTGAGTGTCCCACCAGCTGTATGTCAAGCGTTGACAAAAGAAAGAAAATGAAATTTTAAAGCGAAAATGTCATATAAACGGTTATTTCCGATTTCTTTTAATTTACGAACAGTCCATTTGTTTAAAAAATGGTGATGTGGCCATCATGTTACTTTCTCCGACTTGATGGTATCATTTATATTTACGTCTTCATGGTTTATTTTCTATTTAAATCATATTTTAAGTGTGCATTGAACGTTTCGTAGACTAGGATCAAACTTAACGTTTAAAACGTCAAAATTATGAAACATGGAAAAATTATACTTCAAATTCAAAAACTCAGTTTACTCAAAAACTAAAGAGATTTCGAAAAAACGTATTCTTCATAAATTGTTCATTTTGGCATTCTCTGCAATTATTATTAACATAAATTTGCTGTAACTATTAGCGTTCCATAATTATATAGGTACCAGAAATGAAAAAAAAAATTAATAAATTTTCTCGAATAACAATGATTTTATGAAAAATATTTTCAAACCAAAGATGTTAATTTCTTTGTTGTCTTCAATATTTGCGCTTAATATTTTTGTGATATTTTTCATATTTAAGAAAATATCGGAAAAAACAAAAAACAGTTAAGGTAAACACCCACTTCCGGTGTACGAAATTTTACCAAAAGCTTTTCAGTTCTTCGGATTATCAAATAAGACTTATGTTCAAAGTTTCATATCAATTGGTCTATTAGTTTTGAAAATACAGCGCGCACCAACACAAAAAAAATTCCAGAAATTGTTGAAATGGCGAATATTTCCGTAAAAAATTTTTTGAAAAAAGATCACGATCACAATACTTTCTCGTACTTCGTAACGGAGAAAGTAAAAATGAGTATTTAACCATTCAATCACTTCCATATGTCAAAGTTTATCATAGAGTTAGCGGGACACTCGGTATTGGATAGCTTACCGGTTAGAACGCTAATAAGAAATAACTATATTATCGCTAAAGCCTTTCCTCATTTAGAATCGATAAACTGAGGCACTTGATTGGTTTCACAATTATTTTATTTCGACTAGTTTCGATTTTTACATCATTATCTAGGAATAAAATTTTAAATGTGTTAATATTGGCTCCTCTAATTATTTGACAATATCGGTCTTCCTGTACTAAAATTCTACATTCAGGTAATTAGGTCGGTCATTATTGGAGAACTCCAAATGTCGTGGTTTTCTTTTACGATGTGCAATTTTCCCAATAGTAATTTTAATAGGAATTACACTTTTGAATGAAGTCCTCCACTTATCTCCAGAACCCGTAAAAAAGTTTGTTATCTTTAATACCATAAGTCAAGTAACACGTCTCAAACCTCAAATGCAATCGGATACCAGGCTGAAGAGAGAGGAGCGCGCTCGAGCGCTAGAAAAGGAACAGAGAAATAGGCGGCTGCCGGATAATACGACGAAAATGAAAATTAGTGTTTTAAATTAATTAAATACGACGAAATGAACAAGTATATTTTTATACTTCAACCGCTATATTAATCACAAAATTCTTCATTAGCCATTCTAATATTTAAAAATGTTAAAATGGATTTGAAATGCGGTTAAAATGTATAGGGAAACAGGCTTCATATTGAACATCTTTGTAATTATTTTACACCATTTATAATACTATTTTCGAGAAAAATAAATAATAACAAGGCTAGCAACATTCTTTGGCTTTCTTGTGTTAAAATTTCAGCAATGTATTAAAAATATTGTAATTGTAAGATATTATGAGCCGACGTACAAATTTCATTTTTTTTTTTCAGCGAGTTTCCCCCTCAAGGAATTAGTAATAGTAACTAGTTTTTCAAGCTTAAGTTGCTGTGGGTGAAATTGTGTTCTTTATGTGAAATAGTGAAATATAAAATTAAGAAAATTAACTGGTGACGAACGACGGCGCAGCGCAGCGGAGCCTATTAGAATTGAGCAAAAAAAAAACCGGTGACGAACGACGGCGCAGCACAGCGGAGTGGCCTAATAAAATTAAGCAATTAAACTGTGGGCAGCATGCCCTGCGCACTCCATACGAAATAAATTGTTCGCATTGGAGCTTCGCACTGGAAACAAGGGATGGCGTAAGTATCGCCAAACGGGCTAGAATTTGTTACAGCAAATGACGCTAGATGGCCCAACCTGTTAATACAATTTGAAATCTCGTCCGTAAATCATTCAACACCAAGCGATAATCAGCGAGGCCGAGTATATGTAAACAAACAAAACCGTAAGTATGTGAATATTCGATTCCTCGTCTGTCAAAACGAAGAGAAAGTCGTCCATTCCCTTCGCGTTATAAAAATATTATAAATAATGAGTCGTTATTGTGCCATTAAATCCTGCAAAAATTACAACAGAAACACTTATATGCATTCCTTCACCAGAAAGGAACCGGTAAGTGATATTTATTACAAGTACATTTCTTTATTGTCCGAATGAAATTTTGAATGTCATATTGTTATTTTTTGGGACAAAATATTGTTATCGTTTATTTCTCATAGGCGACGAGGAAATAATTCCATGGTTTGATTCTCCTCATTTTCTAAATAATTAATGAAATACCATGCCACATTCAAATGGTAGGGAACAACATTTTCTTCTTGCTGGTTGGATATCGATATATAATATTGTTATTATACTGTAAGTAACCATTTGTGTAATTTGCAATAAATATATTATTTTAATCAATGACTTCTTATTACTCCTACATTTGATTTTAATCAAGTACTGTAAAATTTGGAAACCCACTAGCTCTGCAACCCGTTCTACTCGAACCCGCTTTTGCTTCGCCAGCGCCATCCCATGACTACAGTGACAAATTAAAAATGCGGTAAATATTTTATACAGAGAGTTGCCGATCTATTTTATTTTATCTATGGTGGGCAGCCTATTAAAATTGAACTGTTACCTGGTGACGAACGAATTTAAGGAAAAATAAAAATGAACTTTCACAAACCACACGCGTCGAGGAACTTCGGAAATGTAATCTGGTGGTAACCCCAGTTTCCGAATCTGACATCTGTCAAAAATTACAATGCACTATCAATGCATTTCTTAATTTGCTGTTTGGAAAGCACTCGGACGTTAACAGAAAGAAGCTTATTTTTTTTCATTAACTTTGGGCCTCTAAAAATTATTTGGTGAGCGTCTGAGAAGCGTATACACATTACAAACCAACATTCAAACAAAATTTAGGCTGCTACTGATAGGGGTTGTTTTGGTCTTTGGCACCCCGTTGCGGCTGGTGGAGCTGACTGGGTGACTGAAATGTTATCAAACTTTGGTGGTCTGCTTCAAATGGAACGCTTAATGATTTCCCAAAGTTTCACTGTTCTAACCCTCCCGGAAATATTTTTTTTTCGAAATTGATTTTCAGGGAAAAAAATTTCAACGTTCAAAAACGACAATAATTCAAATATTCATATCTCGGTTAATAACCGGGCGATTAAAAAAAATCAAAGTTTGTTTTACGTACACACAATACCGCAATGATAATCCGTCATTGGATTCGTGATTTAAAAAGGAATAGAAAAATTCATTTTGAAACGATCGAAAATATTTACCGGCAAAATAAATAAAAGTTTAATTAATTTTTAAAATTATAAGGAGGGGTCGGATCAAGAAATTTTATTTGGATTTTCTGCTGGGATTGAGAGGGTTTGGTGTAGATTTCCGATCGAAAAAAAAAATGTGCTCCGCTGCTAAATTTCGCTTCCCGTATACAATACGTCATATTTCGAAAACCACAAATCGGATCGAAAAATTTTATGGGGATCTTTGATACGGATTAAATCGGTGACTGATATGCCGTCGTCAGATTTTTAATTTTCGAAAAAAAAAATCGCAAAATTCTTCGAAAAATTCCCGCAAAAGAATCAAAAATCGTCCGTAGATCATAAAAAGTACGCCCCAAAAAAAATATAGCCTCTACCCTTTCGACGAAAAATGCAATTCCGAATGGCATGCCGTTTAAATTTCTCGCGTGAGATAAAAAATGGCCGCTGTAGATTTTTTTTTGTCGAAATCGGGGGTGGTTTTCTTTGAATAACTCCTCGGGAGTTGAAGATATCAAAAATTCGCAAAAGACATAAAATGTAGAGGGGACCTAGTTCTACTAATGTCTATGAAATTCGGAGTCGTGACCGTAAGGGAAAGCGCGTCCTTTTTTCCGGAAGCGTCCGAAATGTGATTTTTTAGAAAAATGCTTGAGGAGTTGCAATGAATTTTTTTTACGGGAACGTGCAGCAGCAAACTTTGTGTCCCGATGCATTGGGCATTTTTTGAGCCATATTTGAAGTCTCCAACTCAAAAACCCTGGGAGGAGATGGGTTTGGCGCGAAACTCTGCATTTCAAAATTTTTTCAAAAATTCACCCCCAAGTCTAGGGGTGAGTTGGAAAATCGCGGTTTTCACGGACCCCTAGAGAAGCCCGAGGACCATCAGGAAAAAAATAAAATGTATCGTGTTTTTTGTTTCAATTCAATTCAATTCAATTCAATTTATTTATTTAAGAACATTTGATACATTCATGGGTTGGTCGGTTTACTTAAAATTAAAAGGGGTTGGCAACCCTTTTCTTAGAGGGTTGAAATTTCAATAGTATTTTTCTTTAATTATTATAATTTTTCATGAAAATTTCAAATTGCTATCAAGAAGCGTTTTGGAAATATTTGAAAAAAACGTGATTTTGGCTTTACGCGTTTATACTCGGCGCACCGAATAGGTGGTATGGTCACCCCGCGTCGTCGTGATAGTTCGTCGAGACGTTATGAAAAGCCTGATTCACACAGCCTTGCCACATTTTAGTTCTGTGCCGGAAATATATTTTTTTTTACTTTAACCCACAAAATCTAACTATTTACCACTTCCTAATTAATTGTAATTGAAAAAGGCTGATTTAAGGATAGAACGTAATCACTACATTTAAATAAGATAGGAAAACGGGAACATATGGCATACAACGGGCGTGATTAAAAATTTCGGCTGCGTGACATACGCTTCACATGCGTTTGCGCTGACCAATCAGCGAACATCACGCGAAAATCACGCAAACCCATTACACCACCGATTCGGTGCGCCGTGTATAGTATATATTAATATTAATAACGAACATTTGCCATTCATCTTTAAAGATCTTTAAAGATGAATGGCAATTATTTGTCAAAGCAACCACTATTATTAATTTATAAATTATTATGGGCGAGTAGTAGTGCACAGTTTTCCACGGGGAAAAGGTTCCCGTGAAAGTGAAATAGTCATTCGACTATTTCATGCACGATCGTGCATTCCAGAAACAGATCTCGTTTCTAAGGCAAAATTTTAGAGCAGACTCGAATTTTATCACGACTACGTTTCGACGACAACGTAAATAAGATAAAACATAGGTAATTTCAAGAAACGTCAAGTAAATGTCAAATAGAGTGTTCGTCTTAGCATTAAAACTATTAAATATAATATTGTAAAAAGAGACAGAAAGATCTATGATCAATAGCCCAGACAGACTAACCAACTAAATTTATTATACACTCAAACAAATTTCTGTTAAAAATGGCGATGTGGCCATCATGTTACTTTCTCCGACTTGTTGGTATCATTTATATTAACGCTTTCATGGTTTATTTTCAATTTAAATCATATTTTAAATGTACACCGAGAGGATGAAACTGACGTTTAAAACGTCAAAATTATGAAAGATGGAAAAATTATACTTCAAATTCAAAAACTCAGTTTACTCAAAAACTAAAGGGATTTCGAAAAAAACGTATTCTTTATAAGTTGTTCATTTTAGCATTCTCTGCAATTAATATTAACATAAATTTGGTGTAACTATTATCGGTTCATAATTATAAACCAAAAACGAAACAAAAAATTAATACATTTTTTTCTCGAATAAAAATGATTTTATGAAAAATGTTTTCAAGCAAAAGATATTCATTTCTTTGTTGTCTTTAAAGTTTGTTAAAATGTTTTTGTGATATTTTTCATATTTAAGAAAATATTGGCAAAAAACAGTTAAGGTAAACACCCACTTCCGGTGTACGAAATTTTACCAAAAGCTTTTCAGTTCGGACGTATGTTCAAAATTTCATATCAATTACTTTATTAGTTTTTGAGATACAGCGCGCACAGACAAGCACGCACACACACACAAACACACAGACACAATTTTTTATTTCCAGAAATTGTTGAAATGGCATCTAGGGACCCCAAAACGGATATTTCCGTAAAAATAATTTTTGAAAATTTTTTCACGATCACAATACTTTCTCGTACTTCGTAACCGAGAAAGTAAAAAGTGTATGTATACTATTGTAAAGTATTCTAATTGCATGTATTTAATATTACCCGAGTGTGTCCTTTGCGGAAAATTATCTTATTCTAATTTTACGCAAAACAGATAAATATTTGAACTAACGCGTGCATTAGTGGCCTTTTCCAAAATAAACTAAACGGCGCGCCTTTTCCTTTTGACACTGCGCAAATAAACAGAGCGATTTTTGCCTAATTAAATTGCCAATACGTTTAACTTTGTTATTTGAATACAAACAAGATCCTGTCTATTTTAAACCCACTAAATCTTCGCACTAACACGATTCACGTCCTTCAGTATACATTTTCAAATCGCAGTTTTGCTTAAAATTCGGAAGCAACCATGTTTATAATAAATGTGACGCAATCGGCAACGTGCCTGGGTACAAACCGAAAGGGCGCTGGTTCGAATCCCGACGATGGCATAATTGTTAAATCCATAATATACAGTGCGTTGAATTTCAAAGCGGGATTTACACGTAAAATTTAAAATGTATTAATATTGGCTCCCCTAATTATTTGACGGCATCGGTCTTCTTACATTATTTTTAAAGCTTTTTAAGTTGAATGATTTGGTACCTTACTCAATGATTTCTGCTGAGTATTTACCGAGATATTTGCAAAAAACTTTACAACCATTTTGAATTAAAAACAAAGGTTTGCCATGAAATCATAATGGCGGATATTTCATTTTGTTCTAAAAAGTGACGGTAGATGTCGCGTTACGTGAGATGTTCAAATTATCATCCCTAGTTGACGATGTGCCTCGTGTAACAGAATTTCTGCCAATCTGAACGGAGGGTGCTCGATTCTGCTGGGGAAATGAGTGGTACTTAATTAAATCCCGAACTACCATCGACTAATTACTGCTGCGAAAGGGCAGATAACTATTAAACCCACTATCGGTTGTTACTTGTGAATCGAATGTAGGCACACACACACACACACAAAGGTTTATATTTAGCCTGTGACCCGTTAGTAATGTTTTCATGCTTCGCAATGTACAATGAAATTTAGCTGCTTCGAACAATCCACCAAAAATAAATCAATCGTATGTACAGGATATCCCAAAGAAAAATCTGCGATAGAAACACTGAATAAAACACTTACTAAGTTTTTTGCCACAATTTATTTGATGTATGTACAAATATTACATATACATACATATCACGACTTAAGTTTCGACGTTTTACTGTCATTATCAAGTCTAAAAAACTTAGTAAGTATTTTATTCAGTGTTTCTATAATGAATTACCACGTAGTAACGGTCGCAACCATCACCATGAAAAAAATCTGCTGATTGACGTTTTCGAGATTTTTTCTTTTCCATAATTCACGGTACACCAAACAAAATAAAATGGAAGAAATGTTATTTTGAGTATAAAGTCAATACCCGGAAGTACCCTGTGCTGATAAAATTTTTGGAACCATAAAATACAGAGTGTATAAAATTTGATACGACATTAAGTCAACTTTAAACCATTAAATCTTGATCTTTTTTTAACCCGCCACTGGTGACGCCGGTCGCGGGGTTTCCAACTGAAGATTTTTCGAAACGTGTTAATATAGTTCATGTTTTTTTTTTTAATTTATGCTCTTTGACAATAAAACAAAGATATTTAATCACCCTGACCCTGACACTGCTGTTCTCACAGACCAGCAGGGTCACCATTGGCGGGTTAATGGAACACCCTGTATTTTTTACACATTCTGGGGCAGAATTCAATTTTTCATAGATCCATACCAGCATTTCCTATACCGTTCTTTTCTCGTTTTTAAGATATTAACATATTTGTAAAATTACGTCAATATCTTTTTCAATATTTATTTATTTACGAGAATTTTCTTTACATACAATTATTGCAAAATAATTATTTTGTATTTATAGAAAATCAATTTATCAAGCGGGCTTTTTTGAAATATAGAGCGACTCCTGATTTAAGATTCAAACCATTAAAAATAGTATCGCGGGCAACCGATAAATTCTTTAGTGTTTGCGAGGTGAAGAACCGTCATCGGCGATATCGAATTTCAATAACCGCCTCAATAAATAACGGCGGTCGTGGGGACGCGGCCACGTGGCGGCGATAAAATTTTCGAAATTGGCAAAAAAAAACTCGGGTTTCCCGGCGCATCCGCCGAATGCACGGCGCGAAACCATGGCGACCTGTTGAAGGGGGAACATCCGCTATCGACTACAACGCCCTTTCTAACAATTGATTCCGTCACCTCTGCGTAATTCTTCCTGTTTCGCGTGCCGGCGGCGGAAATGTAGGCTTTTCCGGTCACCACTTACACCCCACAAAGGGCCTTTGTGCCCCCGTAACACCTTCCCCGGTTCTGTTCGCGCACGGTTAACGTGTTGCATAATCGGCTTTTGTGTGCAGTGCGTTTAATAATTCAGGTGACGACGAGCTTTCATGTGTTGGCGTCTGTAGTTATGCATACGTGCTTTTATGATGTTAAATTAAAGCAATGTTTTATCTTGAGCAATTGAATGTTTTATTGGAGAGCAGTTGTAGCACGTAATCACTGCTATTGATGTTCATGTTTTGGTGTCACTGAAAAAATACGGGAAACCCTAATTTTGACGAGAAGCGCTTTACGGTATATTGTGTAACAAAGTTAGAATGGCACGAGCATCAAAATTTTTATTTTTACCGAGTCGCAGACTATACTTTCTCCACGACCAGACAAAATTAACAAATACAATGATGCACGCAAAGAACTTACGTTTTATTATAACATGTTTGTGTTTATGTTTAAAGTATTTTGCCAATTTATAGTATTGTAATAATAAAAGATGAGTTCTTTGAATATTTTGTCTGGTCGTGGAGAACGTATAGTCTGCTACACGGTAAGAATTGACATTCTAATGCTCGTGGTATCGAATTTCCATTCTAACCTTGTTTACAGAATAAACTATTTCAATATCCGATACAGCGTGTCTTGTTTGTCTGTTGAAGACACATGCATGTTGGAACATTCCATTCTGCCACTGAAAACTCTTAGAAAACGTATACTTATGGGGGACACAATAGGGGCGACACTTGGCGCCCGTTTGCCGCAATTAAAATTTCAGCTGTGAAGACTGCCAGATGGATTTGCATAAATTAGAGGAGAGACGGCACGGGTTTGCATAAAACCATGGAAAACGGCAATTACTTCGCGTTTAAAACTTTCCGGGCCGCGGCAGCGAAACAAAAAAATAATAATCTTGCCAAGTATTTCGCGTCGATGGGAATTTGCATATTTAATGCATTGAGAGAGTCGATAAGGCGTTTACCAACGATGTTAATCGTTAATGGACACACTTAGGTATTAATAATTTAAATTTATTCAATAGATGTAAATTAATTTAGAAAAAATCAGCAACCTTAAAAAAATAATAATGTGTGTACTCAGAACCGAAAATAACGGATAAACTCTATAAAATCGTTGATAAAAATATTTCAAAAAATTGCTCGGATGGGTCCGGTATTTTTAAATTGTCATCTAGAGATGCAATTTTCAACCCCTAAGCGCTAACAACTTAAAATAACCCAACCTAACCTAACCTAATCTCACCCAACCCAACCTAACCTAACCTAACCCTGCAGAAAATCGTTTTTTGATCATAAAATTTCAGTTTTGACCAACGCCATTTTTCTTGCGGTGAAGTTGTCAAAGTTTTATTTAGCACATTTTAAAGATATACTTTCTTGGAATAATCTGTCAGAGTTTTATGTAATTGTCGTATTGGTTACGGAAGTTATAATCATGTTACTGCAGAAAGTCGTTTTTTGATCATAAAATTTCAGTTTTGACCAACGCCATTTTTCTTGCGGTGAAGTTGTCAAAGTTTTATTTAGCAAATTTTAAAGATATACTTTCTTGGAATAATCTGTCAGAGTTTCATGTAATTGTCGTATTGGATATGGAAGTTATAATCATGTTACTGCAGAAAGTCGTTTTTTTGATCAGAAAATTTCAGTTTTGACCAACGCCATTTTTCTTGCAGGGAAGTTGTCAAAGTTTTATTGAGCAAATTTTAAAGATATACTTTCAAGGAATAATCTGTCAGAGTTTCATGTGATTGTCGTATTGGATACGGAAGTTATAGTCATGTTACTGCAGAAAGTCGTTTTTTGATCAGAAAATTTCAGTTTTGACCAACGCCATTTTTCTTGCAGTGAAGTTGTCAAAGTTTTATTTAGCATATTTTAAAGATATACTTTCTAGGAATAATCTGTCAGAGTTTCATGTAATTGTCGTATTGGATATGGAAGTTATAATCATGTTACTGCAGAAAGTCGTTTTTTAATCATAAAATTTCAGTTTTGACCAACGCCATTTTTCTTGCAGGGAAGTTGTCAAAGTTTTATTGAGCAAATTTTAAAGATATACTTTCTAGGAATAATCTGTCAGAGTTTCATGTAATTGTCATATTGGATACGGAAGTTATAATCATGTTACTGCAGAAAGTCGTTTTTTTATCAGAAAATTTCAGTTTTGACCAACGCCATTTTTCTTGCAGGGAAGTTGTCAAAGTTTTATTGAGCAAATTTTAAAGATATACTTTCTAGGAATAATCTGTCAGAGTTTCATGTAATTGTCGTATTGGTTGCGGAAGTTATAATCATGTTACTGCAGAAAGTCGTTTTTTAATCATAAAATTTCAGTTTTGACCAACGCCATTTTTCTTGCAGGGAAGTTGTCAAAGTTTTATTGAGCAAATTTTAAAGATATACTTTCTAGGAATAATCTGTCAGAGTTTCATGTAATTGTCGTATTGGTTGCGGAAGTTATAATCATGTTACTGCAGAAAGTCGTTTTTTAATCATAAAATTTCAGTTTTGACCAACGCCATTTTTCTTGCAGGGAAGTTGTCAAAGTTTTATTTAGCAAATTTGAAAGATATACTTTCAAGGAATAATCTGTCAGAGTTTTATGTAATTGTCGTATTGGATACGGAAGTTATAATTATGTTACTGCAGAAAGTCGTTTTTTGATCATAAAATTTCAGTTTTGACCAACGCCATTTTTCTTGCAGTGAAGTTGTCAAAGTTTTATTTAGCACATTTTAAAGATGTACTTTCTTGGAATAATCTGTCAGAGTTTTATGTAATTGTCGTATTGGTTACGGAAGTTATAATTATGTTACTGAAGAAAGTCGTTTTTTGATCATAAAATTTCAGTTTTGACCAACGCCATTTTTCTTGCAGGGAAGTTGTCAAAGTTTTATTTAGCAAATTTGAAAGATATACTTTCAAGGAATAATCTGTCAGAGTTTTATGTAATTGTCGTATTGGTTACGGAAGTTATAATTATGTTACTGAAGAAAGTCGTTTTTTGATCATAAAATTTCAGTTTTGACCAACGCCATTTTTCTTGCAGGGAAGTTGTCAAAGTTTTATTTAGCAAATTTGAAAGATATACTTTCAAGGAATAATCTGTCAGAGTTTTATGTAATTGTCGTATTGGATACGGAAGTTATAATTATGTTACTGAAGAAAGTCGTTTTTTGATCATAAAATTTCAGTTTTGACCAACGCCATTTTTCTTGCAGGGAAGTTGTCAAAGTTTTATTTAGCAAATTTGAAAGATATACTTTCAAGGAATAATCTGTCAGAGTTTTATGTAATTGTCGTATTGGTTACGGAAGTTATAATTATGTTACTGAAGAAAGTCGTTTTTTGATCATAAAATTTCAGTTTTGACCAACGCCATTTTTCTTGCAGTGAAGTTGTCAAAGTTTTATTTAGCACATTTTAAAGATGTACTTTCTTGGAATAATCTGTCAGAGTTTTATGTAATTGTCGTATTGGTTACGGAAGTTATAATTATGTTACTGAAGAAAGTCGTTTTTTGATCATAAAATTTCAGTTTTGACCAACGCCATTTTTCTTGCAGGGAAGTTGTCAAAGTTTTATTTAGCAAATTTGAAAGATATACTTTCAAGGAATAATCTGTCAGAGTTTTATGTAATTGTCGTATTGGTTACGGAAGTTATAATTATGTTACTGAAGAAAGTCGTTTTTTGATCATAAAATTTCAGTTTTGACCAACGCCATTTTTCTTGCAGTGAAGTTGTCAAAGTTTTATTTAGCACATTTTAAAGATATACTTTCTTGGAATAATCTGTCAGAGTTTTATGTAATTGTCGTATTGGTTACGGAAGTTATAATCATGTTACTGCAGAAAGTCGTTTTTTGATCATAAAATTTCAGTTTTGACCAACGCCATTTTTCTTGCAGGGAAGTTGTCAAAGTTTTATTGAGCAAATTTTAAAGATATACTTTCTCGGAATAATCTGTCAGAGTTTCATGTAATTGTCGTATTGGATACGGAAGTTATAATCATGTCACTGCAGAAAGTCGTTTTTTAATCATAAAATTTCAGTTTTGACCAACGCCATTTTTCTTGCAGTGAAGTTGTCAAAGTTTTATTTAGCAAATTTTAAAGATGTACTTTCTTGGAATAATCTGTCAGAGTTTTATGTAATTGTCGTATTGGTTACGGAAGTTATAATTATGTTACTGAAGAAAGTCGTTTTTTGATCATAAAATTTCAGTTTTGACCAACGCCATTTTTCTTGCAGTGAAGTTGTCAAAGTTTTATTTAGCAAATTTGAAAGATATACTTTCAAGGAATAATCTGTCAGAGTTTTATGTAATTGTCGTATTGGATACGGAAGTTATAGTCATGTTACTGCAGAAAGTCGTTTTTTGATCATAAAATTTCAGTTTTGACCAACGCCATTTTTCTTGCAGTGAAGTTGTCAAAGTTTTATTTAGCAAATTTTAAAGATGTACTTTCTTGGAATAATCTGTCAGAGTTTTATGTAATTGTCGTATTGGTTACGGAAGTTATAATCATGTTACTGCAGAAAGTCGTTTTTTGATCATAAAATTTCAGTTTTGACCAACGCCATTTTTCTTGCAGGGAAGTTGTCAAAGTTTTATTGAGCAAATTTTAAAGATATACTTTCTAGGAATAATCTGTCAGAGTTTCATGTAATTGTCGTATTGGTTGCGGAAGTTATAATCATGTTACTGCAGAAAGTCGTTTTTTAATCATAAAATTTCAGTTTTGACCAACGCCATTTTTCTTGCAGGGAAGTTGTCAAAGTTTTATTTAGCAAATTTGAAAGATATACTTTCAAGGAATAATCTGTCAGAGTTTTATGTAATTGTCGTATTGGATACGGAAGTTATAGTCATGTTACTGCAGAAAGTCGTTTTTTGATCATAAAATTTCAGTTTTGACCAACGCCATTTTTCTTGCAGTGAAGTTGTCAAAGTTTTATTTAGCAAATTTTAAAGATGTACTTTCTTGGAATAATCTGTCAGAGTTTTATGTAATTGTCGTATTGGTTACGGAAGTTATAATTATGTTACTGAAGAAAGTCGTTTTTTGATCATAAAATTTCAGTTTTGACCAACGCCATTTTTCTTGCAGTGAAGTTGTCAAAGTTTTATTTAGCACATTTTAAAGATATACTTTCTTGGAATAATCTGTCAGAGTTTTATGTAATTGTCGTATTGGTTACGGAAGTTATAATCATGTTACTGCAGAAAGTCGTTTTTTGATCATAAAATTTCAGTTTTGACCAACGCCATTTTTCTTGCAGGGAAGTTGTCAAAGTTTTATTGAGCAAATTTTAAAGATATACTTTCTCGGAATAATCTGTCAGAGTTTCATGTAATTGTCGTATTGGATACGGAAGTTATAATCATGTCACTGCAGAAAGTCGTTTTTTAATCATAAAATTTCAGTTTTGACCAACGCCATTTTTCTTGCAGTGAAGTTGTCAAAGTTTTATTTAGCACATTTTAAAGATATACTTTCTCGGAATAATCTATCAGAGTTTTATGTAATTGTCGTATTGGATACGGAAGTTATAATCATGTTACTGCAGAAAGTCGTTTCTTGATCAGAAAATTTTAGTTTTGACCAACGCCATTTTTCTTGCAGTGAAGTTGTCAAAGTTTTATTGAGCAAATTTTAAAGATATACTTTCAAGGAATAATCTGTCAGAGTTTCATGTGATTGTCGTATTGGATACGGAAGTTATAATTATGTTACTGAAGAAAGTCGTTTTTTGATCATAAAATTTCAGTTTTGACCAACGCCATTTTTCTTGCAGTGAAGTTGTCAAAGTTTTATTTAGCACATTTTAAAGATATACTTTCTAGGAATAATCTGTCAAAGTTTCATGTAATTGTCGTATTGGATACGGAAGTTATAGTCATGTTACTGCAGAAAGTCGTTTTTTGATCAGAAAATTTCAGTTTTGACCAACGCCATTTTTCTTGCAGTGAAGTTGTCAAAGTTTTATTTAGCATATTTTAAAGATATACTTTCTAGGAATAATCTGTCAGAGTTTCATGTAATTGTCGTATTGGATATGGAAGTTATAATCATGTTACTGCAGAAAGTCGTTTTTTTATCAGAAAATTTCAGTTTTGACCAACGCCATTTTTCTTGCAGGGAAGTTGTCAAAGTTTTATTGAGCAAATTTTAAAGATATACTTTCAAGGAATAATCTGTCAGAGTTTCATGTGATTGTCGTATTGGATACGGAAGTTATAATTATGTTACTGAAGAAAGTCGTTTTTTGATCATAAAATTTCAGTTTTGACCAACGCCATTTTTCTTGCAGTGAAGTTGTCAAAGTTTTATTTAGCACATTTTAAAGATATACTTTCTAGGAATAATCTGTCAAAGTTTCATGTAATTGTCATATTGGATACGGAAGTTATAATCATGTCACTGCAGAAAGTCGTTTTTTGATCATAAAATTTTAGTTTTGACCAACGCCATTTTTCTTGCAGTGAAGTTGTCAAAGTTTTATTTATCAAATTTGAAAGATATACTTTCAAGGAATAATCTGTCAGAGTTTTATGTAATTGTCGTATTGGATACGGAAGTTATAATTATGTTACTGCAGAAAGTCGTTTTTTGATCTTAAAATTTCAGTTTTGACCAACGCCATTTTTCTTGCAGTGAAGTTGTCAAAGTTTTATTAAGCAAATTGTAAAGATACACTTTCTAGGAATAATCTGCCAGAGTTTCATGTAATTGGAATAGTAAGGTGATGCACCATCCTGTTGCCTATTACACCTGTAGCTCCACTTTCTTTCTTCTTCTCAAATCCAAATGAACGTTTCATAGCTCTCAATTGTCCATTTTCTAAAGGATAAAAAAGAAATCTGCAAATTTAACTAATCGGAGGATAATTGTAATTGGAACTGAAACTAATTAGAATAATTTTACGATGGTCTCTTAAGGCGGTTAATCCGAGCGTGAGGAGGCGTCCCCAATTAAGGGATAAAAATCATTGAACACAGTTCACAAAGAGTTCTGCGGAGACGGGTGGCGACCCCTCTTCACGCGAGATCGCGCGCGTCCTTTTCGGCTAATAGACCTGAAAATTGCCCCCCCGGGAAGTGCACGTCTCATCCCTAATATAAACATAAATCCGCCCGCCCACGTTACACATCTGACCTTTACGAAATGGAAATCGACGCTTATTAAAATGCTGCGTGCGTTTTATACGTTCCCGCAGGACTACAAAACTCCCACGCAAATATATTTGCTCATATTTCACATGCAATATGTGAGATAAGATAAGAAAAATGAAGTGCTTTAAAGTTTGTAAAGTTTGACAATAAATTTCGGACACCCTGTATAATTCATATCGATCAAACTTGGTTATTGGGAGTGTCGGACCTTATTTAATGAGTATCCTGTATAATTTTATTAACGAGGCACTTATTTTATTTTTGATGATTTTTTTTTAAACCAACTGATTTTTTTAAATTTTAATTTTTTATGCGGATATCACTGAACCGATTTTAATAAAATTTTAGGGGCGTGTAGGTAACGATAAAATGTACTTAAATACGCAATAAAATATACTTCATGTAATCTAAAAAGATGTGTCATCATGACGTAACACTTTTTTGGAACACCCTGTATAATCAAAAATATTTTCATGAAATACATCCTAGGATACAAGCAGAGTCTGCAAAATATCAAAATCGTAACTTAATTAGTAACTGAGCTATAGCAGACGGGAGGTAAAATGCATGGCAATTATGGTGAATGCGCCAGGTAACGTAATCGTTATTTTAATAACTATAATAATAAATAAAAAAATTTAATTACAAAATATGTTATGTCAACAAATTGTTTTTCAAAGCCACCTTCGATTTTTATTTAGTAAAATGGTTATTGAAATGGTTGATAAAACGAGTTTTCTGCAAATAACTTTTAATGCGTTAGGAATTGGGACGGGGTTGTTATAAGGAAAAATGTTTGTTTTTTAATTCTGCATGGAATGACATAAAAATATACAGGGGCTCCAATTTAAAATAAGAAAAATAAAGTGCTTTAAAGTTTGAAATGTTTGACACTAAATTTTGGACACCCTGTATAATTCATATCGATCAAACTCGGTTAACGGGACTATCAGACCTTATTTAATAAGTACCTTGTATGATTTTATTAACAAGGCACTATTTTTATTTTTTATTCATTTTTTAAGACAATAGTGCAAAACTGATTTTTTTAGTTTTAATTTTTTTCTGCTGATATCCCTGAATCGATTCCAATAAAATTATAGGAGTATGTAGACAACCATAAAAGGTACCCAAATAAGCAATAAAATACATAGCATGTAATTTAAAAAAATATATAATCATGTCGTCGCGCTTTTTTGGGACACCCTGTATAATCGAGAATATTTTCATTATATCATAGGATATAAATATATTCTACAAACTATCAAAATCCTAACTTGATTAGTAACTGAGCTATAGAAGCCGGGAGGTGAGATGCAGGACCCTGTATAATGATTGGCGGGACATATACTGGACATCCATGGACCCGCACGGCCACTTCTTCGTTCCGTAAAAGTGACCGCACGGATGGGATTCGAACTCACGACCACGAGGCCCGTGAGCAGGAGCTCTACTCACTAGGCCACCGCGGCCCCAATGAAACACTTGAAATTCGTGAAATTTCAAACCGCCATAACTCGGCGTGTTTTCAATCGATTTTGATGAATCTTTGAGGGCGAAAAACTTTAAAGTGTTTCCTTTAAAGTCATGCATGCGAACTTAAGCGTAACCCCTTCCGCCCCCCTCTAGCACCCCTGCGAAAAAAAAGTTTTTTCAGGAAACCATGTTGACGATGTTGGAAAAAAATTGTCCACTCGATCCACCATAACGGCATTAAAATTTGATCAATGACAATGATCTATTGACGAAGTTCCTACGATGATTTTAGCAAGTTATGCAAAAAGCAAAAAGTGTTTAATTTTTTTCTACCAGTATAACTTTTAATGTAGTAGGAATTGAGATAGGGTTATTATTAGAAAAAATGTTTGTTGTTTCATTGCGTCAAAATATGCAGGGCCTTCAATTACAAATAATGTGCTTTATAGCACTATATTTTGAACTTCCTGTATCAACCTAAATAATTTTACCAAACTCATTCGTACCCAACAATAACCTTTTTATGTTTTTTTTTTCTTTTCAGTTAGCCATGCACTTTAACATGTCACACAATGGACTCGGCATGGAGTCTGTATCGCCAGTAACGCTAAGCTCCGATTGGTCAAGGGTGGCGAGGCTTCTTTTGCTCGCGTCCCTTTCGGCCGTTGGAAGCATTGGGAACGTCTTCATGATAAGTGCAGTTATGATAGAGGACTATCTGAGGAAAAGAGGTAAATTCGATTTATTCCCATTATTCCCGACACCGTTATCGTTCGCGCACCGTTCGACCCCAATTCAGCCCTTGTCAGTTTCATAAAATCTAATTAAGGTCTCCCGGAGAAAAATCGTTTTACAGTTGAAATGACATTTTAGGGCGTCGCGTTTAATATGAAAAATTCATTCGACCAGTATACGGGGTGTAACAATGCGCGTGATTAAAATAGGTCGGGTTAAACAATTTAATTTATACCCCTTTCAGCCCTGGATTTTTAAATTTGAAAAAAAAATTGTTTTATTAATTATTATTGATGGGGAGCTTCTTAAGACCATAAATAGCAAATTTTAACTCATTTGATTAATTAGTTTAGGAATTAATTAGTGAGGCTTTGTTGAAGTGACATCTAGTGATAAACAGCAAAAATATGAAGTAGAGACATGTAAATGTTGCGGTGGCAATTGCCACCACCAGGGCCGAAAGGGTTAAATATTGTTTCCCCAATAGAAGATCTACAGATCGGTTTCGACATTTCGGGACTCATCAGTGTTGATGGTGGGGAACCGGAGATGTGTTAATTTGGTATCTTTGATATTTTTAACACGCAAATTATCTACTGTATCATTCCGTCGTCGTACTAGCCAGGAAAGTGGTTGTTTCGGTAGATGATTTGTTAATTGTAGGTCTCTTGGAGACTCTTAAATTGCATCGTATTTCTCATTTTAAATGGAAATTACTCTTGGAATATAAATATTCCAAAAACGTAGAAACGCCAAAGTGGCGGAATCTATTGCCTAAATATTGTACTAAACCCGATCTGTTGCCGTTGGCATATTCCTACATTTGTCGGTGATTATTCCACGCAGATTGGATTTAGTACAACGTTCAGGCAATAGAGAGAGAGAGACAATACATTTATTGAGACACTTTTACAAATGACCTCAACAGGCAATTGACCAGAGGTCTTTCAGCCTATAGGCAATAGATTTCGCCACTTTGACGTTTCCACCTTCAACTTAATTTGGTTCGAAAAAGTTTTGAAAATAATCACAGTTACCATCGATTCACTAAAGACTGCAAGGGGCACCGAAATACTTCCATCCGGCCCGCATCTATGGAGTTTGCGGTTTGTATCGTTTGTTCATTAAAAAAAAGAAACCTCAAGTGTGCCATGATTTTTTCGTTTTAAAAAGTTAAGTTGGCACACTTGTTAGGAATTGAGATATAAACGTCAGATCTTTCTAGAAGTCACAATTATTCCGTGCTCACAATGGCTTACAGCAACCAGCAAAAAACGTTTCTAATTGATAATTATTTCCGAAATGGGACTAAAGTGCATGGAAATTGGATGTATTAATTCGACGCACTTTTAGCAGAGTTTCAGGTAGAATTTCCTAACGTGCCCAATATTTATGATGAATTTAAAAACGGGTGAATTGCACTTTACGGTCAAACTCCCGATTTCGGAAATTTTTTGTTTAGGGACTCTGTACGTGTTATTATTAAGATACGTACAAAATTTTTTGTGCGGAAACGTGTTTCAAGCCGAAAAATCCAATTTTTATTTCTTCAGTTGCGCATATACGTCAATGTCCACCATACATTTAATTGTACGCACGGCACGAGAGCACTCATGTTACACTACGAAAGTTATTCGTATCATAGATAATTTAGCACACGAAAGGCACACTGTTAAAATTAAGCACGAGGTGCAAGTTCGCGCAAACAACATGTTTTCTTCGCAATGTAATTGAAACGTTGACAGCGGCAAATACAGACTTAAGGATGCGCCCTGTATTGCCAACCGTGAAAGTTGGTTTGTCGTTTTCTGTTTTCAAACCTTACTTGTCAATCGTTTATGTATAGTGCGAAATCGGAAGTTTGACCGTCAAGTGCAATCACTCCTTAAAAATACCTTATCACGATCTGTCGTGTTTTTTCATGAAATGGATAGTATTCTCCGTAAACCAATAAGTGGTAGACCATTCAAACGTACTAACACAGCCCAAGGAATTTTGGAAGGTGAACCTACGTCTTCTCTACGTCGTTTATCACAGCAAATTAATTTATCGGTAGGAACATGCCGCAAGTAACATAACCTGAATATGTGTTACCAACTCAAATTTTTAAAATTAAAAAATCACGGCACACTCGAGGTTTTTTTTTTAATGAACGTACTTTACGTTACGTGAAATTGGAAATTGTTTATATTCGGACATCGACAAATATTTGAGCCTCCGGGGAAATCGTAGCTCAATAATGAATAAGTTCCGGTCGTACGAGTATCGACCATTCTACCGCCCCTTGCGGATTGCAGGAAGAATGACCCCCGGCCCTTTCTCTCCTATTTACACATTTATCAACGTCATACGAGGCAGACATTTCCCTCCGGGTATTTATACATTCATTGTGCCCCAAACTGGGAGTAAATGGTCTATTGTTTAACTCGTTCGAAATTTACAATCGTGCAAAAAATCAGTTTTGACCAGCGCTGAACGTACCTGGGATTAATCCAATTCAATTAATAAAAACGCTGACGCAGTGTAATGAAACAATTTTTATTGTTCCACAACAATTGTTTATTAAATGTTACCATGGAGTTTCAACAAGTAACAGTAACATATTATCCTAGTAGCACCATCACAACTAAATATTTCTGATTTGATGGAGAAAAATCTAACTAATCACACTCTGGGTAAAGACCGAACCATCTACCTCGAATTACGAGTTATTGAAGTTAACAACCGTAATAAATTTCCAACGCCTAATTAATTCACTATAACGTGCAATACGACATCCCGCCACGATACACCAGAATTGGATAAGTTTCGCCATGAATTAATTGTTACAGGACGGATATTAATATATGCATGGCTGGCGTTTATTTATGTGTTCCTCTTGTTCGATACAGGCTTGCCGAGGAGCGAACTGAATAAACCGTAAACTCTTGGATTTACTCGGCCCCCGAAACGTCCCTTCAAGTTCTAACTAACGGGGACTAAGCCCCTATTGGCTTATAAGGCTTAAAATTAACTCGATCCTTGTAATTGTTTTGCCTTCGGGAGTACTTTACACGCTCAAAGGAACCGAATATCTGTTTATGGGGGGTTATTTATACCGGTGCGAATGAAAATATATTCCCTTTGTCGCTTGTTACATTTATTATTAACCAGGTATGCTAATGGTGCTTACAAGCGAAAGATCTGTCGCAATAAATTTGGAATTCACAAAGTGCATTTTTGGTCATTCAAATTTGCTTTCCAGTGCAGCCATTTTTGTTAACGCAAATTTCGGGAGATTTATTTTAGGGCAGATGTAAAGACACATTACTCATAATTAATCTGTCAAAATTTCAAGCAACTGTCAAAATAAATGTGGATTCACGGAGTCATTTCTGGCCAAAGTGCATTTTTGGTCATTCAAATTTGCCTTCCAGTGCAGCCATTTTTGTTAACGCAAATTTCTGGAGATTTATTTTAGGGCAGATGTAAAGACACATTATTCATAATTAATCTGTCAAAATTTCAAGCATCTGTCAAAATAAATGTGGATTCACGGAGTCATTTCTGGCTAAAGTGCATTTTTGTTCACTCAAATTTGTCTTCCCGTGCAGCCATTTTTGTTATCGCAAATTTCGGGAGATTTATTTTAGGGCAGATGTAAAGACACATGATTCATAATTAATCTGTCAAAATTTCAAGCATCTGTCAAAACAAATGTGGATTCGCGGAGTCATTTCTGGCCAAAGTGCATTTTTGGTCATTCAAATTCGTCTTCCAGTGCAGCCATTTTTGTTAATGCAAATTTCTGGAGATTATTTTAGGGCAGATGTAAAGACACATTATTAATAATTAATCTGTCAAAATTTCAAGCATCTGTCAAAATAAATGTGGCTTCACGGAGTCATTTCTGGCTAAAGTGCATTTTTGGTCATTCAAATTTGCCTTCCAGTGCAGCCATTTTTGTTAACGCAAATTTCGGGAGATTTATTTTAGGGCAGATGCAAAGACACATTACTCATAATTAATCTGTCAAAATTTCAAGCAACTGTCAAAATAAATGTGGCTTCACGGAGTCATTTCTGGCTAAAGTGCATTTTTGGTCATTCAAATTTGCTTTCCAGTGCAGCCATTTTTGTTAATGGAAATTTCGGGAGATTTATTTTAGGGCAGATGTAAAGACACATTATTAATAATTAATCTGTCAAAATTTCAAGCAACTGTCAAAATAAATGTGGATTCACGGAGTCATTTCTGGCTAAAGTGCATTTTTGGTCATTCAAATTTGTCTTCCAGTGCAGCCATTTTTGTTAACGCAAATTTCGGGAGATTTATTTTAGGGCAGATGTAAAGACACATTATTAATAATTAATCTGTCAAAATTTCAAGCAACTGTCAAAATAAATGTGGATTCACGGAGTCATTTCTGGCTAAAGTGCATTTTTGGTCATTCAAATTTGTCTTCCAGTGCAGCCATTTTTGTTAACGCAAATTTCGGGAGATTTATTTTAGGGCAGATGTAAAGACACATTATTAATAATTAATCTGTCAAAATTTCAAGCAACTGTCAAAATAAATGTGGATTCACGGAGTCATTTCTGGCTAAAGTGCATTTTTGGTCATTCAAATTTGTCTTCCAGTGCAGCCATTTTTGTTAACGCAAACTTCGTGAGATTTATTTTAGGGCAGATGTAAAGACACATTATTCATAATTAATCTGTCAAAATTTCAAGCAACTGTCAAAATAAATGTGGCTTCACGGAGTCATTTCTGGCTAAAGTGCATTTTTGGTCATTCAAATTTGCTTTCCAGTGCAGCCATTTTTGTTAATGGAAATTTCGGGAGATTTATTTTAGGGCAGATGTAAAGACACATTATTAATAATTAATCTGTCAAAATTTCAAGCAACTGTCAGAATAAATGTGGCTTCACGGAGTCATTTCTGGCTAAAATGCATTTTTGGTCACTCAAATTTGTCTTCCAGTGCAGACATTTTTCTTAACGCAAATTTCGGGAGATTTATTTTAGGGCAGATGTAAAGACACATTATTAATAATTAATCTGTCAAAATTTCAAGCAACTGTCAAAATAAATGTGGATTCACGGAGTCATTTCTGGCTAAAGTGCATTTTTGGTCATTCAAATTTGTCTTCCAGTGCAGCCATTTTTGTTAACGCAAATTTCGGGAGATTTATTTTAGGGCAGATGTAAAGACACATTATTCATAATTAATCTGTCAAAATTTCAAGCAACTGTCAAAATAAATGTGGCTTCACGGAGTCATTTCTGGCCAAAGTGCATTTTTGGTCATTCGAATTTGCCTTCCAGTGCAGCCATTTTTGTTAACGCAAATTTTGGGAGATTTATTTTAGGGCTGATGTAAAGTCACATTATTCATAATTAATCTATCAAAATTTCAAGCAACTGTCAAAATAAATGTGGATTCACGGAGTTATTTCTAGCCAAAGTGCATTTTTTGTCACTTAAATTTGTCTTTCATTGCAGCCATTTTTGTTAACGCAAATTTCAGGAGATTTATTTTAGGGCAGATGTAAAGACACATTATTCATAATTAATCTGTCAAAATTTCAAGCAACTGTCAAAATAAATGTGGATTCACGGAGTCATTTCTAGCCAAAGTGCATTTTTTGTCACTTAAATTTGTCTTTCAGTGCAGCCATTTTTGTTAACGCAAATTGCAGGAGATTTATTTTAGGGCAGATGCAAAGACACATTATTCATAATTAATCTATCAAAATTTCAAGCAACTGTCAAAATAAATGTGGATTCACGGAGTTATTTCTAGCCAAAGTGCATTTTTTGTCACTTAAATTTGTCTTTCAGTGCAGCCATTTTTGTTAACGCAAATTTCAGGAGATTTATTTTAGGGCAGATGTAAAGACACATTATTCATAATTAATCTGTCAAAATTTCAAGCATCTGTCAAAATAAATGTGGCTTCACGGAGTCATTTCTGGCTAAAGAGCATTTTTGGTCAATAAAATTTGTCTTCCAGTGCAGCCATTTTTGTTAACGCAAATTTCGGGAGATTTATTTTAGGGCAGATGCAAAGACACATTACTCATAATTAATCTGTCAAAATTTCAAGCAACTGTCAAAATAAATGTGGCTTCACGGAGTCATTTCTGGCTAAAGTGCATTTTTTGTCAATTAAATTTGTCTTCCAGTGCAGCCATTTTTGTTAACGCAAATTTCGGGAGATTTATTTTAGGGCAGATGTATAGACACATTATTCATAATTAATCTGTCAAAATTTCAAGCATCTGTCAAAATAAATGTGGATTCATGGAGTAATTTCTGGCTAAACTGCATTTTTGGTCAATCAAATTTGTCTTCCAGTGCAGCCATTTTTGTTAACGCAAATTTCGGGAGATTTATTTTAGGGCAGATGCAAAGACACATTACTCATAATTAATCTGTCAAAATTACAAGCACCTGTCAAAATAAATGTGGCTTCACGGAGTAATTTCTGGCTAAAGTGCATTTTTGGTCACTCAAATTTGTCTTCCAGTGCAGCCATTTTTGTTAACGCAAATTTCGGGAGATTTATTTTAGGGCAGATGTAAAGACACATTATTCATAATTAATCTGTCAAAATTTCAAGCAACTGTCAAAATAAATGTGGCTTCACGGAGTCATTTCTGGCTAAAGTGCATTTTTGGTCATTCAAATTTGACTTCCAGTGCAGCCATTTTTGTTAACGCAAATTTCGGGAGATTTATTTTAGGGCAGATGTAAAGACACATTATTCATAATTAATCTGTCAAAATTTCAAGCAACTGTCAAAATAAATGTGGCTTCACGGAGTCATTTCTGGCTAAAGTGCATTTTTGGTCATTCAAATTTGACTTCCAGTGCAGCCATTTTTGTTAACGCAAATTTCGGGAGATTTATTTTAGGGCAGATGTAAAGACACATTATTCATAATTAATCTGTCAAAATTTCAAGCAACTGTCAAAATAAATGTGGATTCACGGAGTCATTTCTGACTAAAGTGCATTTTTTGTCACTCAGACTTGTCTTCCAGTGCAGCCATTTTTGTTAACGAAAATTTCGGGAGATTTATTTTAGGGCAGATGTAAAGACACATTATTCATAATTAATCTGTCAAAATATCAAGCATCTGTCAAGATAAATGTGGAATTAACGGAGTCATTTCTGGCTAAAGTGCATTTTTGGTCAATCAAATTTGCCTTCCAGTGCAGCCATTTTTGTTAACGCAAATTTCGGGAGATTTATTTTAGGGCAGATGTAAAGACACATTATTCATAATTAATCTGTCAAAATATCAAGCATCTGTCAAGATAAATGTGGAATTAACGGAGTAATTTCTGGCTAAAGTGCATTTTTGGTCACTCAAATTTGTCTTCCAGTGCAGCCATTTTTGTTAACGCAAATTTCGGGAGATTTATTTTAGGGCAGATGTAAAGACACATTATTCATAATTAATCTGTCAAAATTTCAAGCAACTGTCAAAATAAATGTGGATTCACGGAGTCATTTCTGACTAAAGTGCATTTTTTGTCACTCAGACTTGTCTTCCAGTGCAGCCATTTTTGTTAACGCAAATTTCTGGGGATTTATTTTAGGGCAGATGTAAAGACACATTATTCATAATTAATCTGTCAAAATTTCAAGCAACTGTCAAAACAAATGTGGAAGTCACGGAGACATTTCTGGCCAAAGTGCATTTTTGTTCACTCAAATTTGCCTTCCAGTGCAGCCATTTTTGTTAACGCAAATTTCGGGAGATTTATTTTAGGGCAGATGTAAAGACACATTATTCATAATTAATCTGTCAAAATTTCAAGGACCTGTCAAAATAAATGTGGAATTCATGGAGTCATTTCTGGTCAAAGTGCATTTTTGGTCAATCAAATTTGTCTTCCAGTGCAGCCATTTTTGTTAACGCAAATTTCTGGGGATTTATTTTAGGGCAGATGTAAAGACACATTATTCATAATTAATCTGTCAAAATTTCAAGCATCTGTCAAAACAAATGTGGAATTCACGGAGTCATTTCTGGTCAAAGTGCATTTTTGGTCATTCAAATTTGCCTTCCAGTGCAGCCATTTTTGTTAACGCAAATTTCTGGGGATTTATTTTAGGGCAGATGTAAAGACACATTATTCATAATTAATCTGTCAAAATTTCAAGCAACTGTCAAAACAAATGTGGAAGTCACGGAGACATTTCTGGCCAAAGTGCATTTTTGTTCACTCAAATTTGCCTTCCAGTGCAGCCATTTTTGTTAACGCAAATTTCTGGGGATTTATTTTAGGGCAGATGTAAAGACACATTATTCATAATTAATCTGTCAAAATTTCAAGCAACTGTCAAAACAAATGTGGAAGTCACGGAGACATTTCTGGCCAAAGTGCATTTTTGGTCACTCAAATTTGTCTTCCAGTGCAGACATTTTTGTTAACGCAAATTTCGGGAGATGTGTTTTAGGGCAGATGTAAAGACGCATTATTCATAATTCATCTGTCAAAATTTCAAGCAACTGTCAAAATAAATGTGGATTCACGGAGTCATTTCTGGCCAAAGTGCATTTTTGGTCACTCAAATTTGTCTTCCAGTGCAGACATTTTTGTTAACGCAAATTTCGGGAGATGTGTTTTAGGGCAGATGTAAAGACGCATTATTCATAATTCATCTGTCAAAATTTCAAGCAACTGTCAAAATAAATGTGGCTTCACGGAGTCATTTCTGGCTAAAGTGCATTTTTGGTCATTCGAATTTGTCTTCCAGTGCAGACATTTTTGTTAACGCAAATTTCGGGAGATGTGCTTTAGGGCAGATGTAAAGACGCATTATTCATAATTCATCTGTCAAAATTTCAAGCAACTGTCAAAATAAATGTGGATTCACGGAGTCATTTCTGGCTAAAGTGCATTTTTGGTCATTCGAATTTGTCTTCCAGTGCAGACATTTTTGTTAACGCAAATTTCGGGAGATTTATTTTAGGGCAGATGTAAAGACACATTATTCATAATTAATCTGTCAAAATTTCAAGCAACTGTCAAAATAAATGTGGCTTCACGGAGTAATTTCTGGCTAAAGTGCATTTTTGGTCACTCAAATTTGTCTTCCAGTGCAGCCATTTTTGTTAACGCAAATTTCGGGAGATTTATTTTAGGGCAGATGTAAAGACACATTATTCATAATTAATCTGTCAAAATTACAAGCAACTGTCAAAATAAATGTGGATTCACGGAGTCATTTCTGGCTAAAGTGCATTTTTGGTCACTCAAATTTGCCTTCCAGTGCAGACATTTTTGTTAACGCAAATTTCGGAAGATTTATTTTAGGGCAGATGTATAGACACATTATTCATAATTAATCTGTCAATATTTCAAGCAACTGTCAAAATAAATGTGGCTTCACGGAGTCATTTCTGGCTTAAGTGCATTTTTTGTCAATTAAATTTGTCTTCCAGTGCAGCCATTTTTGTTACTGAAAATACTGCAGGTTTGAAATTTAGTTTCTTCGGTAAGTTGGGCAAAGGACGGCTGTACTGAATGCGATAATTTGTGGGCTTACAAAAGTTGCCGGTAATTTAATGCGACCTCAGGTAAATAATTACCACCTCGACGAGGTAAATATTAATTACGCCGGCGGCGAAGCACACGGCTTCATTACGTTTCGATTAAAAATCAACTCAGCTTTTTACTTAACGCGGACACGGTCGGAAGGTTCCGTTAATTGCTTCGAGCCGATGCGTACGCTCGGCTGCATACATTAACCCCAATTTCCAAGCAATTAGAAAATAATTACGAGGAATGCTTTATGAACGGAAAATATTCGACTTGTTTTTTGTCAATGGGCAACATCCGAGTCTGTCCCATATTTATGGATATTCCTGCGGCTGCATCCCATTTCCATCAAAATTAATATTGATATCACACGAAAGGGAATTTTAATTACCTGTTTTAATCAGACTAAGATGAAGTAAATAATAGTAAATTCATGGATTATTTTTTGCAAAAGCACTTGTTGTCTTTGTAAATTCGCATGGAAACATTGTTTTCAATGTCAGATAACTACGTAGGTTCTTAAGGATATTGATTTTAATTAACATGTCGTTTAATATTCCAACCAATTTATATTAATGAGGTTGAAACGCATATTTGTACACACACGCTGTAATGATTGAAGACGGGAATATTTGAACGCTGTAATATTTGCGCGAAATCTCCAGGGCAGTATTTCATTTTCAGCATACGCTGTAGTATAATAAACACACACACATGTATCTCGATAAATAGGTAAAGCGCGTTGTAAATTACTAGCAAGCAAGGTTGACATTTTCTAAAGGGAAAACGATAATAGCAGCGCCGCGCACGTAAAACCTGAGACCCCGGCAGGATTAAACGGCCCCGGGAAAAACTCACACTGTACACTTCCGTTTTTATTGTTTCCGCGCGAAGCACTAAAAGGAAACGGGGCGAAAGCTTTAAGGCTTTCGCTTTTAGATGATATTGACACTTTCGGCGTGAAGAATAAAAATTGTTTCGCCGAATATATGCAACGGATTTCAACCGAAATGTGGAAATGGCGCCATTTGATAAACGGGACGTGCCTTTTTTGCAGGCGCGCTGCAAACGAGTCTCCATTTACTGCGGAAAATGTGCGATTCGTTTAGCAATCAGTGATATGAAATATTGAATGATCAATAAATTGGCGTTGATTGCTTATTCAATCAGAGATAATTTAGTAACGTGTGAAATATGTATTCCCTTGTATTTTTATTTCATATTTCTTTTCCCTTCAGCTATTATCATGGTTTTTGTCTTCTCGTAGTATAGTTTTGTTTCCCTAATCTCTTTCTCCATTATTTCCATGTTGTGTTATAAAGTATGTTCATTAAAAAAAAAACCTCAAGTGTGCCATGAAAATGTACACAAGTAGAGCCCTTGGAACTTTTACTCAAAAAATTCAACTTTTTTAATATTTATCGTAGACCATTGAAGTATACCTTCTTTTTCATCAGAAAGAGAGAAATTGATTGGCGTTAAAAAATTTCAGCTATCTCCAATAGTAAAAAAAATAGCGTGCCACCATGAACATTTGCAGAAAAATCGATTTTTCAGACTTTGAACGGCCGTAGCGGCTAAACAAAAACTCAAAATTGAACGCGGTTTTCAAATTCGTGCTCCTCGTGTGCAAATTAGTCGGATTCAAATAAAATTGGCGATTTTAAATTTTTGACGAAAACCTGAAAAACTACCCAAGGGTCCCCCCTTCTTACTTTTTCTCAAAAATTGGCTTTGAAATAATTTCCTGAAGAAACCACTGGTTCGATTCAGCGTTTCGACACATCACTGGAAAGATCCCTTCAAGACGCCTCAGAAAATGTACTTTCGCAAACACAAAAGTCAATTTTAAGCCCGTGACGCGTCAGCAAAGAAATCTCGAAAATGGAAAAAATCGAAAAAATCAACTTTTTTAATAATCATCGTAGACCATTAAGGTATACCTTCTTTTTCATCAAAAGAATGAGAGAAATTGATTGGCGTTAAAAAATTTCAGCTATCTTCAATAGTAAAAAAAATAGCGTGTCACCATTAACATTTTCAAAAAAAAAACAATTTTTCAGACTTTGAACGGCCGTAGCGGCTAAACGAAAACTCAAAATTGAACGCGGTTTTCAAATTCGTGCTCCTCGTGTGCAAATTAGTCGGATTCAAATAAAATTGGCGATTTTAAATTTTTGACGAAAACCTGAAAAACTACCCAAGGGTCCCCCCTTCTTACTTTTTCTCAAAAATTGGCTTTGAAATAATTTCCTGAAGAAACCACTGGTTCGATTCCGGGTTTCTACACATCACTGGAAAGATCCCTTCAAGACGTCTCGGAAAATGTACTTTCGCAAACACAAAAATCAATTTTAAGCCCGTGACGCGTCAGCAAAGAAATCTCGAAAATGGAAAAAATCGAAAAAATCAACTTTTTTAATAATCATCGTAGACCATTATGGTACACCTTCTTTTTCATCAAAAGAATGAGAGAAATTGATTGGCGTTAAAAAATTTCAGCTATCTTCAATAGTAAAAAAATTAGCGTGTCACCATTAACAATTTTTCAGACTTTGAACGGCCGTAGCGGCTAAACGAAAACTCCAAATTGAACGCGGTTTTCAAATCCGTGCTCCTCGTGTGCAAATTAGTCGGATTCAATTAAAATTGGCGATTAAAAATTTTTGACGAAAACCTGAAAAACCACCCAAGGGTCCCCCCTTCTTACTTTTTCTCAAAAATTGGCTTTGAAATAATTTCCTGAAGAAACCACTGGGTCGATTCCGGGTTTCTACACATCACTGGAAAGATCCCTTCAAGACGCCTCGGAAAATGTACTTTCGCAAGAACAAATGTCAATTTTAAGCCCGTGACGCGTCAGCAAAGAAATCTCGAAAATAGAAAAAAATGGAAAAAATCAACTTTTTTAATAATTATCGTAGATCATCGAAGTATGCCTTCTTTTTCATTAGAAGAACGAGAGAAATTGATTGGCGATAAATTTTTTTAGCTATCTTCAATAGTAAAAAAATTAGCGTGTCACCATTAACATTTAAAAAAAAAAACAATTTTTCAGACTTTGAACGGCCGTAGCGGCTAAACGAAAACTCCAAATTGAACGCGGTTTTAAAATCTGTGCTCCTCGTGTGCAAATTAGTCGGATTCAATTAAAATTGGCGATTTAAAATTTTTGACGAAAACCTGAAAAACTACCCAAGGGTCCCCCCTTCTTACTTTTTCTCAAAAATTGGCTTTGAAATAATTTCCTGAAGAAACCACTGGTTCGATTCTGGGTTTCTACACATCACTGGAAAGATTCCTTCAAGACGCCTTGGAAAATGTACTTTCGCAAGAACAAATGTCAATTTTAAGCCCGTGACGCGGCAGCAAAGAAATCTCGAAAATAGAAAAAATGGAAAAAATCAACTTTTTTAATAATTATCGTAGACCGTTGAAGTATACCTTCTTTTTCATTAGAAGAACGAGAGAAATTGATTGGCGATAAAATTTTTTAGCTATCTTCAAAAGTAAAAAAAATAGCGTGGCACCATGAACATTTTTAGAAAAATCGATTTTTCAGACTTTGAACGGCCGTAGCGGCTAAACGAAAACTCAAAATTGATCGCGGTTTTCAAATCCGTGCTCCTCGTGCGCAAATTAGTCGGATTCAATTAAAATTGGCGATTTAAAATTTTTGACGAAAACCTGAAAAACCACTCAAGGGTCCCCCCTTCTTACTTTTTCTCAAAAATTTTCTTTGAAATAATTTCCTGAAGAAACCACTGGTTCGATTCCGGGTTTCTACACGTCACTGGAAAGATCCCTTCAAGGCGTCTCGGAAAATGTACTTTCGCAAGAACAAATGTCAATTTTAAGCCCGTGACGCGGCAGCAAAGAAATCTCGAAAATAGAAAAAATCGAAAAAATCAACTTTTTTAATAATTATCGTAGATCATCGAAGTATGCCTTCTTTTTCATCAGAAGAACGAGAGAAATTGATTGACGTTAAAAAATTACAGCTATCTTCAATGGCAAAATTAGCGCGTCACCACTTACAAAGAATTAAGTCAAAACGGTCGATTTACATTTAAAATATGATTTAAATTGAATATAAATTATTAATAACAATGATTCTATCAGATCGGAGAAAGTAACATAATGGCCACATCACCATTTTTTCTAGTGCCATGGTCATTAGGATTCCTCTGTAGTTTTTGCATTTTCTTTTATCACCTTTCTTATTTATTGGTAAATTTATTCCTTTATTCCATTCTCTTGGTGTTTCCGCGCTTGTTATTATGTCATTTATTAGTTTAGTTATTGGTGTTAAACCTTCATCTCCAATGGATATATCGTCTGTTCCTGGCTCTTTTCCGTTTTTTAGTTTCTTTATTCCTTTAACTTCTTCATTTTTAATTTGCTCAATTTTTTCTTTCCGTTTCTCTTGTGACTTTTCATCCTGTTCTTCTCCTTCGTTATCTTTTTCTTCCTGTTTAGTTAGTTCTTTGAAATGTTGTCTCCATCTTCCCGTTATGATTATTTTTCCATTTTTATCTTTTATGTTTTTTTTTTTGTTTTAGTTGTTTTAGTGTTCCCTAGAATAGTTTTTGGTTATGCACAAAGTTTTCATTTATCCTTTCGCCAAATTTTTTCCATGATTTTTGTTTTGCTTCTTTAATTATTGTTCCTCTTTTCTTTGTATTTTTCTAGTTTTTGGGTATTTTTTCCATTTCTCTTTTTCGACTTCCTCTGTCCACCAGTTTGTCTTTTTCATTTCTCTGTTTCTTCCGCAACTCTCTTTTGCCACTTCTGGTATTTTTCTTTTGAATGTTTCCCATTTTGCTTCTATGTTTGTCTTTATTTCGCTCTCTCTGAATTTATTTTGTAATATCTCTTGTGTTTGTAGACATTTATCTTTTCTTTAACTCGTATCCTCCTCTTATCCGGTTTTCGTATTTCCTTCCATCTCATGTCCATTTTTAGTAGGCGGTGGCCACTTCCTATTTCACTTCGCCTTAGAACGCTCACATTCGTTATTTTGTTCCAGCCGTTTCTACAAATTAAGTGGTAGTCCATCATTGATCTTTCATTTCTGTTTGGCTTTTTTTTTGTGTTTGAATTTTGTATTTGTTGTCACAAGGTTATTTTCGATGCATAATGGGATTATTCATTCTCCATTGTTGTTTTTAACCCTTTGCACTCGGACGAACCAGCAACTCGAGACGAGAGATATCGTTGTTGATAATATTAATTAATTTCAATATTTTCGTTCCAGGAAACGCATTCGTGGTCAACGTCGCGTTGGCCGACTTCCTCGTATCCGGCCTCCTCGTCCCCACCTCGGCGGTGGTCATCCTGGCCGGATTACGAGAAAACGTGTCGGTCTGCAGATTCCAGTGGTTCCTCGCCGCCCTCTGCTTCCTGGTGACCGTCCTCTCGATAGCCGCCATTGCCGTGGAGAACTACGCCAGGCTCTGCTGCTCGGTGTCCACCTACGAGGTCCTCACGCCCTGCCGGATAACCACGATACTCATCATCATATGGCTGATATGCGCGATCACGTCGGGCTTACAGTTCACGACAAATCTGTCCTTCGACTATTGCACGAGGAAGTATCCGGGACTGATACCTTACCAAACGACGATCGGTGTGGTGTTTGTGTTTTTGCCCATAAGTCTGACACTCTGCTGTTACGTACGCACAAAGTATCAAATCAACGTGGCGCGGTCGAGGCCGAGTTTTAGGCCGCCGGTGACGTTCGGGTGGGACTACTCGCTGATGAAGAGCAACCTGTACAGTTTCATCTTGTTCGTGATATTCTGGCTGCCGTTTGGAGTTATATTGGCGGTAAGTGGAAGTGTATAGTTTTGTGTGGGGGGTATCGGGAAGTGCATGCCATCTTGCTCGTTAAGATATTCTCCAAACACGATCAAAGATCAGGACAACATCGGAGAAGCTATCGGCAAAAGCATTGGCAGAGGCGCCACAAGGTACAGGTCGGCAAACATAACTTGCCGTTGCGCCGTGGCGAAATTATGGGCGGTAGCTTCGAAGGGCGCTCTCGACAGATTTCGTGAACAGTTCGCGCGCCTGGTACAGTCAGAGAAAATACAAATGCGAAACTCGCTCGGCGAGGGAATGCTGCCGCATGTCGGTACTTAGTTCGGTCGGATCCCGTTCCTGCTTAAAATCCATTTATGAGGTAATAAAGGGTATCCCCAGATAAGATGGTCAAAATGCCACCCGACACAGATTTTTAAATAAATATGAAAATATCATTAGATGTGCCCTTAAACCAAAGTAGCCGTATATCAAAAAAAAAACCCTACATGACCCGGGAAGCCCCAAAAAAAGATTCTTTCAAATATAATTTTTTTAACCACTAAAAAATATTTAAAAAATCTGAAAAAATCACATATATTATTGACCCAAATACCAAATTAAGTGAATTTTTTCAAGCTCATTGAACGTTATTTACAATATTAAAAAAATGTTTGAAAATAAAAAAAGAAAATTTGCCCACAAAAATGCCAAAAGTAGTCTTGAAAAAGAGTACTGAAAAAAATTGTCCCGAAAAAAATTCCAAAAAGAGTACTGGAAAAAATTGTCTTGAAAAAAATACCAAAAAGAGTTCTGAAAAAAAAAATGGTGATGTGGCCATCATGATACTTTCTCCGACTTGGTAGTATAATTTATATTTACGCTTTCATGGTTTATTTTCAATTTAAATGTGCATCGATCGTTTTGTCGACTTGGATGAAACTGACGTTAAAAACTTCAAAGTTATGAAAGATGGAAAAATTATACTTCAAATTCAAAAACTCAGTTTACTTAAAAACCAACGAGATTTCGAAAGAAACTTATTCTTTATAAGTTGTTCATTTTATTATTCATAAATTTACTGTAACTACTATTATCGTTTCATAATTATAAACCAAAAATGAAAAACAAATTAATACATTTTTTTCGCGAATAACAATGATTTTATGAAAAATATTTTCCAACAAAAGATATTAATTTATTTGTTGTCTTCAATATTTGTTTAAATGATTTTGTGACATTTTTCATATTTAAAAAATATTGGGAAAAAACAAAAAAACAGTTAAGGTAAACACCCACTTCGGGTGTACGAAATTTTACCAAAAGCTTTTCGGTTAATCAGATTCTCAAATAAGACTTATATTTAAAGTTTCATATCAATTGCTCCATTAGTTTTTGAGATACAGCGCGCACAGACTGACAGACAGACAGACACACGCACACACACAGACACACAGCACAATTTTTGTGTCCAGAAATTGTTAAAATGGCATCTAGGGACCCCAAAACAGATATTTCCGTAAAAAATAATTTTTGAAAATTTTTTCACGATCACAATACTTTCTCGTACTTCGTAACGGAGAAAGTAAAAGTGCCAAAAAGAGTCTTGAAAAAAAGTACTGAAAGAAATTGTCTTGAAAAAAAAATGCCACAAGTAGTCTTGAAAAAGAGTACTAAAAAAAAATTGTCTAGAAAAAAAAATGCCAAAAAGAGTAGTGGAAAAATCTTTCAGATTATAATAATTATTTCTAATTTGATAATCGCAGAATACAAGAAAATTATTGAGATTAGGAACAGGGAACCCTTACACAATCTGAAAGATAATTGGATTCTACTTAAGAATACGTTACTAAATACAGGGTGTGCCATTTGAAAAAACGAAGTTATTCAACTTTATAAGTTGGGTTTTTCTATTGCATTTTTTTCATCACCCTGTATAATTTTTTGTTTGAAATCATGGTTGGCTCTACAGTTCGAACCTTCAACCAAATAATAGAAATGATTTTAATCGTTCAACGTCAATCACTGGGGCAGAAATAAAATTTCACCCAGACCATGCATTTCAACAAATCTTCAAATATTTCGAAAACGGCAAACAATAGGTATAGGGAATATTGAAGTAACTCACCTTTATTTGCTCCATATAATTCAAAAATGACAAAAAATACAGGGTGTTCCATTAAAAAAAACATAAATTAGGTCTGTAACTTTGTTATAAGACACCCTGTATAAATTTTAATATTTTTAGGGCGTGCAGCTCATTATTATACACAACTTTGTTTAAAACATTTTTCGAAATTTTGAAAAATAAGCACGTGATTGACCGTTCCCAGAGCTCTGAAACACCCTGTATATTTGCAGACATGTATTCACGAAACAATAACTTGGTTAAAAGAGACTCTTATTCTTGGTGTTACGTAATTATATGCTACAGAAAGCCTGCTGTAGAAGTAACGATTTTGTCTTGAGAAAGAGTACTAAAAAGATTGTCTTGAAAAAAAATGCCAAAAAGAGTTTTGGAAAAGAATACTGAAAAAAATTGCCTTGAAAAAAAATGCCATAGTAGTCTTGAAAAAGACTACTGAAAAAATTGTCCTGAAAAAAATGCCAATTGAGCACGGAAAAAAATTGTTTAAAAAAATGCCAAAAACAGTACTGAAAAAAATTGTCTTGAAAAAAATGCCAAAAAGAGTACTGGAAAAAATTGTCTTGGAAAAAATGCCAAAGAGTCTTAAGAGTACTAAAAAAAATTGTCCCAAAAAATGCTAAAAGTCTTAAAAAAGTGAACTAAAAAAAATGCCAAAAAGAGTACTGGAAAAAATTGTCCTGAATAAAATGCCAAAAAGAGTACTGGAAAAAATTGTCGTGAATAAAATTCCAAAAAAAGCACTGGAAAAAATTGTCTTGGAAAAAATGCCGAAGAGTCTCAAGAGTCCAAAAAAAATTGTCTAAAAAGTCTTGAAAAAGTGAACTGAAAAAATGCCAAAATGAGTACTGGAAAAAATTGTCTTGAATAAAATTCCAAAATGAGTATTGGAAAAAATGGTCTTGGAAAAAATGATAAGGATTCTTAAGAGAACTAAAAAAAATTGTCCCAAAAAAATGCTAAAAAGTCTTGAAAAAGTGAACTGAAAATATGCCAAAAAGAGTACTGGAAAAAATTGTCTTGGAAAAATGCCAAAAAGAGTATTGAAAAAAATTGTCTTGGAAAAAATGCCAAAGAGTCTCAAGAGTCCAAAAAAAAAATTGTCCCAAAAAATGCTAAAAAGTCTTGAAAAAGTGAACTAAAAAAATGCCAAAAAGAGTACTGGAAAAAATTGTCTTGAACAAAATGCCAAAAAGAGTACTGAAAAAAATTGTCTTGGAAAAAATGCCAAAGAGTCTCAAGAGTCCAAAAAAAGTTGTCCCAAAAGAAATGCTAAAAAGTCTTGAAAAAGTGAACTGAAAAAAATGCCAAAAAAGTACAGGAAAAAATTGTCTTGGAAAAATGAGTCTCAAGAGTCCAAAAAAAAATTGTTCCAAAAAATGCTAAAAAGTCTTGAAAAAGTGAACTGAAAAAAATTCCAAAAAGAGTACTGGAAAAAATTGTCTTGAAAAAAATGCCAAAGAGCTTTAAGAGTACTAAAAAAATTGGCCCGAAAAAAATGCTTAAAAGTCTTGAAAAAGTGTAATTTAAAATTTTATTTCATCATATGATTGCTATCAATAAATACCATCTATGTGACTTTTTTCATCTTCCAACGTTTGGTGCGACAACTTCAAAAATTCAATTAACTAATATTTTTACGATATATTTTGTATATTTATCAACAGTTGAACAGTCATTTTATGTAAAATTATTATTAGTATTTCAGTAATAATTTTTTTTTCAGTTTCGTATAAACAACCCAATTTTTTGTCAAGATGTGACCATGAAACCCTCGAACCCACTATAAAAATCTGAAAAAAATCATAAATATTTTTATCCCAAATACCAAATTAAGTAATTTTTTTCAAGGTTAGAAAAGGCCAAAGAAAAAAGGTTAAACTTAAAAAAAAAATAATACCCTAAATAAACTTTTATTTGGGTAAAAAATATATGTGAATTTTTCAGATTATTATAATAATTTTTAGTATAGAATAAAACACTTTTTACTTTCTCCGTTACGAAGTACGAGAAAGTATTGTGATCGTGATTTTTTTTTCAAATTTTTTTTTACGGAAATATCCGTTTTGGGGTCCCTAGATGCCATTTCAACAATTTCTGGAAAAAAAAAATTGTGTCTGTGTGTGTCCGTGTGTGTGTGTCTGTCTGTGTGCGCTGTATCTCAAAAACCAATAAAGCAATTGATATGAAACTTTGAACATACGTCTTATTTGATAATTCGAAGAACTGAGAAGCTTTTGGTAAAATTTCGTACACCGGAAGTGGGTGTTTACCTTAACTGTTTTTTGTTTTTTGCCAATATTTTCTTAAATATAAAAAATATCACAAAAACATCTAAACAAACATCGAAGAAAACAAAGAAATGAATAGCTTTTGCTTGAAAATATTTTTCATAAAATCATTGCTATTCGAGAAAAAATTTTATGAGTTTTTTTTAATTTTTGGTTTATAATTATGAAACGATAATAGTTACAGCAATTTTATGTGAATAATAATTGTAGAGAATGCCAAAATGAACAACTTCTAAAGAGTAAGTTTTTTTCGAAATCTCTTTAGTTTTCGAGTAAACCTAGTTTTTGAATTTGAAGTATAATTTTATTTCATACTGTCCGGTAGATGTTCGTTTACAATGTCAATTTAAGTCCGGTAGGTGAGTTATAACAGCATCAGAGCCGGTAAGTGTTGCTTAGCAACGGTTTCTTTGTTATAAATCAAATCCCATTTTGACAAAGATTTATTTAGAAAGGATATATTATCTATAATAATTATGAATTGGGAATATTAACATTGATCGTAATTGTACAATTTGTATTGCCCGTAACACATAATTTTCAGATTTAATGACATTGACATGACGTGTTTAAAGTCGCGGGTTTAGGTTAGGAACTTATCAGCTGTGCGTCAGACATATCTGGAACAAGGTTATGATTGCACTCAATTTTTAGATTTAATGACATTGACATGATATCAAAGTCGCGGGTTTAAAATCTCTCATATTTTAATTTTTGAATTAAAATAATAAAACAGAACAAACTTACAGTATGAAATAAAATTTATTACGACACACATCCGGTAGTACTTGTAACAGTACTCGTCTAGACATTCTGTCTGACTCGTCCTGTTACAAGTAACCTACCGGACTTATGACGTTAATTACTATTTCCATCTTTCATAATTTTGACGTTTTAAACGTCAGTTTCATCCGAGTCTACAAAACGCTCGATGTACATTTAAAATATGATTTCAATTGAAAATAAACCCATGAAAACGTAAATATAAAGTCGGAGAAAGTAACATGATGGCCACATCACCATTTTTTTACTTTATTCTTTATTCTATATAAAAAGCATGTATAACGAAGTAGAAGCTTCCTACATAACATAATTTTTAGTGATTAAAAAAATAAAATCTTATTTTTCGAGGGTTTCAAGGTCATATCTTGGCAAAAATGGGTAACATATTTATACAAAACTGAAAAGAAAATTACTACTAAAATATTACCAATAATTTTATATAAAATTACTGTTCAATTGTTGATAAATATATTAAAAAAATATCAAAATAAACATTTTAGTTATTCGAATTTTTGAAGATGACGCACCAAAAATTGGAAGATGAAAAAATCACAGATATGGCATTAACTGATTGAAATCATATAACGAAATAAAATTTTCCGTCAGTCGAAGTGAACTAGGCTTGTAAATTTTATTACCTCATAAATGGATTTTAAGCAGGAACGGGATTCGACCGAACTAAGCACCGACATGCGGCAGATTCGCTCGCCGAGCGAGTTTCGCATTTGTATTTTCTCTGACTGTACTTCATTTTCGATGTGGAGGAGAGCGCCCGATAGAGTTTTAAATGAATAGCGCACGCGAAGAATATATGACCACTTGCAGAGACTGTACTCAGTCGGCAGTAGAGAGAGAGCTTTCGCTTCCTCTCTGCGCGTCTGGCCGACTTACATTTGCCATCCTGTAGTTTGGGATCCCGTCCGAGAAGAGCGACCCCATGTGCCCAATCATGACAGCAGTGGGGGATCTATGCCAGAGGGTCTGAGGTCAAAGAAAAACTGGCTAGCCTCTCCTGTAAGATAGATTTTTTCATGACCCTGCTGAACCAACGCCAGTGGGCAGAGGTGCAAGGACAGATCGAGTTGTCGGCAATAGACGTCAAGAATGCCTTTCGTGGGTTCGAATCCCATCCGTGCGGTCACTTTTTCAGAACGAAGAAGTGGCCGTGCGGGTCCATGGATGTGTAGTGTATGTCCCATTAATTATTAAAATGAAATCTTCAAAAACTTATTAGTTAGTGGCCGAACAGCAAATCGCTTACGCCAATTCCCTTATAGTCATTCACTCTTCTTAACCCGCAATTCCATCCTTCCTTTAAAAAAAAAGGAATGCCTTTAATTCCCTCCCGAGGCCAGTGATTCTGGAGCAGACACCTGTCTATCTCGTGATGATGATGAGGAGCTACCTGGCCAATAGGAAACGGCAAAGCTCTCGGGCGTCATTCCTCAAGGCTCCATTCTAGAGCCCTAGATTTTTTCTTGCAAACCTAAATTATTCGCAAAGAATATTTTCATCGATTTTTTTCTTTTCGTATTAGGTCGGAACGGTGAAGACGATACCCGATCGGATATTCTACAACCTGGCCTGGTTCGCCATCAGCAAGTCCTGCATCAACAGCATCCTCTACTGTCTCACCAATCGGCACTTCCGCGGCGCGTACATCAACCTCTTCCACTACTGCTGCTGCAAGACGACGGTGTCCTTCTCGAGGAGGCAGCGGCCGGACGGGGTGCGCGCCTCGGGGGACGTCCGCGTGCACATCATCCCCGGCTACAACATGTACTGCAGCCCGCAGCGGGGCCGCGAGGGCCAGTCCAAAAGGTGCTCGAACCGACTGAACGGAAGGGACGTCTACGAGTTATGATGAGACGATTCTTACCCCGGTTCGGGTGTATGGGTATAGCCGCCAGAGGGTGGTCGTTTCGTGAGTTAAAGCGGGATGTAAAGGAGGGGCGAAAGCGTGACGCGGACACGAGAGTCCGACAATCCGTGACCGAAAGCGATAAATAACTCCATGACCTGATTGGTGGGCGACCGCGGAAAGTTCAACGGAAATTCCGGAGGGAGTTGATGGGTCGTGCGGAAAAGGGAATTGTAATTTACAATTAAAGTTGGTGTAGGGAATGTTCGTTTCATATAACTTTTTTTTCGATATGGAGTAATGAAAAAAAATCGAGTCTAAATAAATAAATAAATAAATTTAAAAAAAAACGAAATATAGCCTGAATATATAAATATTCAACCTGTTCGTAACTCTGCAAGCTCTTTTAATTTATTTAATACTTTCTGCAACAAGTAAGGTTGTTTCTATTTTATTTCAAATAAATAAATGATTAAATTCCACGAATTATACAGCAAAATTGAAAATAGCAATTGATTATATTGCGCACCTTTGACTGTTGCTAAAGTTTCTGTGGATTATCCGAATTCCAAATAATTTTGCTTGTTGGCATAAGCGCATAAATAGAAATGCGCTTTGTTAGACATCTACAAATTGTGAGCATTGCATTTTGCAAAATTCAGGCGAGCTGGTGGGTCTGTTGGTTTTAAAGACTGCACCACGAACTTTGTATGGATAAGAATTCAGATCCCAAACAGTTTTCTTGAATAATTCTTGAACATTAACGGCGTTTACTTGGTGGTGCATCTTGATATAATTTCGAAATAAAACACCACTGTGGTAATAATAATTTACGACACAAGTAACGTTATGAAGGTTTTTACATTACGAGAGAAAAGTTTGCAAGCACGAGTGCTTTTAAATTCTCGAATATTGTAAAAGCAAATAACATTACGTGTGTCGTAACACGGTTTATTTTATCCTATTTCTATTTTTTGTAGTAAAAAAAAATTGTTTAATGAAAACCATCAAACAGCGAAATCATGTTTGTTTGCCAACATCTCCATAGCAACGAGTTGCGTTAAGATACATACAGGGTGTATTTGAAATAACGAACAGGCATTTAAGGGCACATACACAAAATATTTGTGAACCCATTTCCGTCAAAATTTATTTTTTTAATTTTCCTATTTTTTCGAGGTTTTTTAAACATTTTGAGAACCGATGCTTTTCTCATTTAATTAGGTCTGCATGGAATGTGCGTTTGTTTATTTAAAACGCGAGATACGATTTCTTGCCTCCGAAATTTGAAGTGTTATCGCAACGTTTTTTTTTTTGTAAAAGATAAACAATCCTTATGTTCATTGACGCTTAAAGAGCCGAACTCAGATATTTCCCACGCGCTTGTTGTAATTCGATATCTAAAGCCGATGCCGTTTAAAAATTAGGTCACATTACCATTGCCCCCAAACATGTTGCGTATTTTCACTCATTAACTTTAATAATCAATTGCGGGCTTTTTGTTACAGTTATAAACAAAATAATTGCGAATATTGTTTAAAAATAATATAATCTCTTTGTGGTTACGAGCTTGTTCGTTATTTCAAATACACCCTGTATAACAACACTAGTGTTATTAAGAATTTCTTAACAACACTAATGTTGTTAAAGGTACCTTAACGTTACTCTTTGCGAAGGAGTTACTGGCATGTTAACATTATAGGATAAAATGAAAGAAAGTTTTATTTCGAAATTATCCAAAATTTTAAATTAAATCTGTTGTTACTAACTTACAAACTGTATGCGGAATTTCCGCTGCAACGGTATAGTAAAATACACTCGTGGACAAAAATTTCCGGACACCGAAGTTAATGTTATCATATGAAAAACTTTTTTTTTTGTATTTTCCACAAGACACAAAACATCATCTAATAAATTTTGTACAAATTTTTTGGGACAAAATTTGGACTCAAAACTACACTCGTGGACAAAACATTCCGAACACCGAATTTAATGTTATCATAAGAAACACTTTTTTGGTTCTTTTTCCACAAGACATCAAACATTACCTGCGAAAATTTTGTATGTTTCTCTGCCATTTTTTTTTGGACAAAATTTGAACTCAAAACTTAATAAATCTTTATTGGTGTTAGTAATAGATTACACAGGTCAATTAACAATATTAGATATTAACTCCAGTGTATAGGGATTTACAAACAATATTTAGAAAATATATAAATGACAATTTAAAATTAGAACAGTTAATGCATAGTAAGACATATTTTGTTGATATAAATAAAATAATAATAATATGTTAATAGTTTCGAGTTCAAATTTAGTCCCAAATAATTGGTACAAAATTTTAGTAGATAATGTTTAGTAGATTATTAACTTCAGTGCCCGAAGTTTTTACTTTCTCCGTTACGAAGTACGAGAAAGTATTGTGATCGTGATTTTTTTTTCAAATTTTTTTTTGCGGATGTATTCGTTTTGGGGTCCCTAGATACCATTTCAACAATTTCTGGAATTTTTATTTTTGTGTCTGTGTGTGTGTGTGTGTCTGTGTGCGCTGTATCTCAAAAACTAAAAGAGCAATTGATATTAAACTTTAACAATACGTCGTATTTGATAATCTGAAGAACTGAAAAGCTTTTGGTAAAATTTCGTACACCGTGGGTGTTTACCACAACTGTTTTTTGTTTTTTGCCAATATTTTCTTAAATATAAAAAATATCACAAAAACATTTAAACAAACATTAAAGACAACAAAGAAATGAACATCTTTTGCTTAAAAATATTTTTCATAAAATCATTGCTATTCAAGAAAAAAATTTATTAATTTTTTTTTAATTTTTGGTGTATAATTATGAAACGATAATAGTTATAGCAAATTTATAATAATTGTAGAGAATGCCAAAATGAACAATTTCTAAAGAATAAGTTTTTTTCGAAATCTCGTTAGTTTTTGAATAAACCGAGTTTTTGAATTTGAAGCATAATTTTCCCATCTTTCATAATTTTGACGTTTTAAACGTCAGTTTCATCCGAGTCTACGAAACATTCGATGTACATTTAAAATATGATTTTAATTGAAAATAAACCACGAAAGCGTAAATATAAATGATACCATTAAGTCGGAGAAAGTAACATGATGGCCACATCACCATTTTTTTGTCTATGAGTGTAGTTTCGAGTCCAAATTTAGTACAAAAAAATGATGATGTGGCCATCATGTTACTTTCTCCGACTTGATGGTATCATAGCCATTCATATTTACGTTTTCATGGTTGATTTTCAATTGAAATCATATTTTAAATGTACATCGAGCGTTGTGTAAACTCGGATGAAACTGACGTTTAAAACGTCAAAATTATAAAAGATGGAAAAAAATACTTCAAATTTAAAAACTCAGTTTACTCAAAAACTAAACGGATTTCGAAAAAAACTTATTCTTTATAAGTTGTTCATTTTAGCATTCTATACAATTATTATTCACATAAATTTGCTGTAACTATTATCGTTTTATAATTATAAACGAAAAATTAAGAAAAAAAAATTTTTCTCGAATAAAAATGATTTTATGAAAAATGTTTTCAAGCAAAAGATGTTCATTTCGTTGTTGTCTTCGATGTTTGTCTAAATGTTTTTGTGATATTTTTCATATTGAAGAAAATATTGGCAAAAAACAAAAAACAGTTAAGGTAAACACCCACTTCCGGTGTACGAAATTTTACCAAAAGCTCTTCAGCTCTTCAGATTATCAATTAAGACGTATGTTCAAAGTTTCATATTAATTTCTCTATTAGTTTTTGAGATACAGCGCACACAGTATACACACACACACGCAGACAATTTTTTTTTTCCAGAAATTGTTGAAATGGCATCTATGGACCCCAAAACGAATATTTCCGTAAAAAAAAATTTTGAAAAAAAAATCACGATCACAATACTTAGTAAAAATGAGTACAAAATTTTAGTAGACAATATTTTGTCTTGTGGAGAAAACAAAAAAAGCTTTTCTCACGATAACATTAACTTCAGTGTCCGGAATTTTTTGTCCACGAGTGTATATTATCCGGACCACAGTTCTGGGGAACTAACAATAAGCTAGACCGCTAAGATACCATATTATTTCAGAATTTAAATTATAAATAATTTTGACTATAATCGTATAGAATTGGCTTAAAAGTGTAAATATGTTTCCGACAGGAATCTAACGTGTAACCTCCAGTTTCTAGACTGTATCCTCCAGTTTGCTATACTAGAGTTTACGGATTCGATCCCCGTTTTTTAAACTCTTCAATAATAATAATAATAATAATTTTATTTGTGCCACTAACCGAGGTTTTACACATACAGAAAATGGATTAAAATACATGCAGAGTAGACTAAAATATAAATAAGTTATTAAAAACCTGTGGACCGCCCTGTTTAAGGGTAGATTGAAAAATTCCAGCAGAGGTCACTGTTCTTATTTTGATGTTTTAGCACCTCCAGTTTGCTATACTGGAGGTGTAGCGGGTTACGGGTTCGATCCACATCCTTTAAACTTTTCGAACCTGTGTTTAATGTTAGATCGAAAAATTTCAGATGTGCTCACTATTCTTATTTATAATAATAATTACAATAATAGCTGTATTTCCCAACAGAACAAAATATTCGAATTACAGGGAAATTTTACAATTAACAAATAAAAAAGTAAATAACTAACGGAATTAAAAATAATTATAGATATTTATTATTTTAAATAAATACAAGAAAACGAAATATAGCCTGAATATATGAATATTCAACCTGTTCGTTAATCTGCAAGCAACAGGTTCAATATTCATATATTCAGGCTATATTTCGTTTTCTTGTATTTATCTAATGTTTTCTGCAACAAGTAAAGTTGTTTCTAATTTATTTATTATTTTGATAATTTTGGCAATGCTTTCACATAATAGTATATTATTAAACGAGTGAGAAAGTTGGCCATTGCCACGAGGGTGAAGTTTGCAACACTCGCCTACGGCTCGTGTTGCAATTCATCCGAGTGGCAATGGCCAACTTGCTCACTCGTTTAATAATATACTTTTTTGCATCATATTAAATAATTACGTAAAGATTTTTCTGTTCGTATTAAATTATAACGAATAATTTTTCTATTTGGAAATTGCGGCAGTTCGCTGACAAAAAACGAATCGTAACCATAGTAACAACTAAACTGTTGGGCAATGAAACCGCTATCATTTGATTGGACGTCACCTGTTGGGCAATGAAATTGCTATGATTTGATTGGACGTCATCAGTGGAGACAATGATTCGGCCGAATAATGGACAACTTTCTCAATCAAAAACGATTTAACAACGTTTATATTATTTAATAAGATGCGAAATTTTTTTTTCTCCATCTCGAAACGAACATTTTTTTACTACATTATGTAAGTTACAGTTTCACTTCCCTTCATTTTTATTTCTCAAACTCCCTCTCGATCTTATAAAATTCAGGTCATGGATTTAAACGATAATGGATTGTCGGGATCACATAAATGTAAACACAACAAAAAAAAAAAAAATCGAATAAACCCTCACCCCATACGATCCAATCGCATTTCCTTAGCATATTTTTATAACCGGTGCGGATGATACACACACACGCACATAAAACAAAAAACTTGGATCTAGTTCTAATTATGCTTTCTTTTTATGTTCGAGCAACGCATTGCCTTTCCAAGCTTTAATTAACTCGTATGTATGTAAATATAATTAAAACATAACAAAATAAATTAAGGCTATATCACCGGAGAAGACTGAACAATTATGGTGTACAAATTTTATTTTTATTGGCGGCGTAATGGTATTTTTAATATTATTATTTAGACTTAGCACAATTGGTGGAGCCGCCGGGAGAACCGATTTTCGGCGGGTTCACATGAAGTCGGTGGCATTACCTGGGCAACAGAATAATATTTTGATTCAATTTAATTTAAGTTGTGGTATTGCTATAGCAGTGCATAATGGTTTTCTGCTTAAAAAAATTTCTAGAGAATATTAACATAAAATTATTTTTAACGTCTTCAACTAATTATAGATATACTCTCGCCGCGCTATGAAGGCGTCTGAGGTGAACAAAGGGTCGGAAGAACCTCCCTCATCAGAAGTGAGTGGAAATTTTGTTACTTTACATTCACAGGTGTTTACACTTTACTTGCTGCCTATTGGTGCACTATCCATTTCTATTTGTAAATCAGTGGTTTTTAAAAGGTTACAGATAGCTCCTCAGATGCCTTCATAGCGCGGCCAGACTTAACTTAGCGCTTGATGAGACTGACTGTACAATTCAGGGCCAGTATACAGTAGAACTCTCGAAGTTAATTTATAAGATAAGAATTATAGTTAATTTTCTTGGATTTAAGAGAGAAAGAAAAATTGATCTAAGAGAGTTATTTAAATTATAAGTGGTCTTATAATATAAGTAAACAATTCTAATTCCGAATGTACTTGATAGTAATTAAGCACTTATTTTTTGATCACTGGTCTAGATACAAAAATAAAGGAGATATAATAAATAAGGGTACTGGAAGAAAAACGGTTTAAGTGTACTTTTTCAAAAAAATAATTAAGTGCGGTATGCTGCGCCTAAAAAGTATCTCTGGCATATTTTTATGCCTTTAAGGGCCGCTTTTACAATCGTCGGATAAATGATGGTTAACTTATACCCTCTTTAACTAATCCCATCGTTTATCTCTCAGTTAACGCACGCTGCCTTTTACAAACGCTTAGATAGATTTTCTCCCGAAACGCCAACGTTGGCAGCATTGCGGATACATGCGGTTGCGCAGTTTATAGAATTGGCATTTTTCGTTTTGCTTGCGGAAAGGTTAGAAAGTTGTGTTTGTAATCATTGATGCGACCCTTGACCCCCACGAGCTTCTTTTCAATATTCCACCTAGAAATATGCCAGAATGCATGTTTTTTAGAAACTAGTTTGTCGCCCTCTAACGGCCCCTGTATGTAACACCGATTGCAGATCGCTATAATGCCGGTATGGTGCGTGTGCTTGCTGTGCGCATTGCCTGCGAGTTAGAGAGATTTATCTGCTGCTCCAAGCACCTTCTTAACCCTAACCCTGCTTTAACTAGGCATTGTAAAAGCGTATTTTCGAATTTAATCCGGAGATAGTGTTTACCTTAATTTAACCGACTATTGTAAAAGCGGCCCTAAGGGGGACTTACACCTTGTAGGACAATTTCGGAGCCAATTTTCAAGAATTTATTGTAAAGAAATTAAGAAGATTTCGATACGAAACTTTTATAATGTTATTGTAGATCAATTGAATTTCACACATGATTTTCTGTAAATGTCAATGTTGACTTCGAAGACCTGGAGATGGCATTGACAGCGCGCCTGTCAGAAGTGAAGGGTCAAACGGTGTACAGGATTGGGTCAACCCTAGTTATCTGAAATATAATTTTCAGCAAGACTTTTAATTTTTGTTATGTCAGCAAGGTCCCGATTGTTCACTCTTCTAAAATTGCGATTTTTCGCAAAATGGCGAACATTTTTCAAAATAAGTCATTTTTTTGTCCTTCTTGAAGCTGTCAAAAATCAGCAAAATTGAATTTTCCAAAAATGAACGATCGGGACGTTGCCAAGTGTTGTTTGTAGATTATAAAAAAAAAAAAATATCGCGATACGTTCAGTTGTTCTCCCGTAATCGTGTACACCAGTTTGAAAAATGCAACTTTTCGGAAAACCCGTTTGAAGTTTTAGAACATTACAACGTGTTAATGGGCGCGTTCGTCAGACTAAACAGTTGAGTGTTTACTGCCAACTGTTGGGGCATTTTCTGATGGATGCACTGTTGATCGTGAACAAGTTCCTCCGTCGGTCGCCATTTTACCAATCGTACAAATTAGACTGATTGGTGTTAGAAACAAGTGTTGAAGTTGCCGCCGAAATGGAGGTTACAAAAGTAGCGTTCATCAAATACCAACATTCAGCGTAAATCGAAATAAATATGTTGACAGTTGAAAATTCTGACGAACGCGCCCAATGGCGGGAATTACGATTAATTTGCAATGCCAGGTCCGCGCAGTTAGCCTTCCTGATGAAGACGAAATTCACGATGGGTCACCTGCTCCTCTCTTTGTTGAATTATTGCTCGTTTTGCCGCGTCGCTCACCTTTCGCTCGGCACTGTCGATTCGTAACGCGTTTAGTTGAGTGGCGCACGAGGAGCGCCTGAATCCGCCATGCGCCATCATGTTTAAATAGCTATAACTCTCGAACTAAAGAGAAATCTGACAAACCCTTTTACATGCTCATTTCTAGGACCCTTTAGATTAGAAAAATTAAGAAAAAAAAATTGATTTTTTTAAACCGACAAGTTGTAAGTCCCCCTTGAACAAAAAATTAAATGAAAGAGCTCTCTCAATTTTTGCTGAAAAATCACCCTTTAAAATGTTTCGCGTCAATTTAGAAACACCCTATATATACCAAAAGGGGGGTTAGTTTGTCTGAGCTATCGACCTACAGTCTTTCTGCCCTGTCATGAATTTAATTAATTTAAGATATAAAACAAAGAAATAAAAATAAGTTCTTAAATTGTCCTGTTGATTCGAGCTGATGAATTGGTGAAGTGTGCCAATGGGGAATTTATATTTTGAAGGGATATTTGGGTTTCGGAAAAATGCAAAATTTGTCTAAAAGTTTGGTTGCTGGGATTTTCAGCAAATTCTTTGCCAAGGGCTAGTATGCGTCAGTCAGTAATTTTACTTGATGTAACTGACAGCAAGTGACTCCGATGCTATTTTTATTTTATTATGTTCAGAATCTTCTCGTATTTGTTTGGCACACTCGAAACGAGTATACAGTGTGCGCCTAAAGTATGGAATATATTCAGTGAAACCGAAATAAAATATTTTTGGAAAAAATCCTCGAACAGGTCGATTTTCTTTTATAAAAATGGTGATGTGGCCATCATGTTACTTTCTCCGACTTTATATTTACGTTTTCATGGGTTTATTTTCAATTGAAATCATGTTTTAAATGTACATCGAGCGTTGCGTAAACTCGGATGAAACTGACGTTTAAAACGTCAAAATCATGGAAGATGGAAAAATTACACTTCAAATTCAAAAACTCGGTTTACTCAAAAAGTAACGAGATTTCGAAAAAAACTTATTCTTTAGAAGTTGTTCATTTTGGCATTCTCTACAATTATTATTAACATAAATTTGCTGTAACTATTATCGTTTTATAATTATAAACCAAAAATTAAAAAAAATTAATAAATTATTTTCTCGAATAGCAATGATTTTATGAAAAATATTTTCAAGCAAAAGATGTTCATTTCTTTGTTGTCTTCGATGTTTGTTTAAATGTTTTTGTGATATTTTGTATATTTAAGAAAATATTGGCAAAAAACAAAAAAACAGTTAAGGTAAACACCCACTTCCGGTGTACGAAATTTTACCAAAAGCTTTTCAGTTCTCCGGATTATCAAATAAGACGTATGTTCAAAGTTTCATACCAATTGCTTTATTAGTTTTTGAGATACAGCGCGCACAGACACACACACACACAGACACAAAAATTTTTTTTCCAGAAATTGTTGAAATGGCATCTAGGGACCCCAAAACGGATATTTCCGTTTAATGTTCAGTTAGGCAAAATTGACTAACAAATATAATACATACCATCTGCATAAGCAACGTTGCCATGACCAAAATTGCTATTGCGCACTTGTGCCGTTAGGTGATGCCACCTCTTCGAATAAATGATAATAGCATTAGATCCAAGGGCGCGACGCCTCGTTTCACCACCCCTACGCGGACCCAACCCTTCGTGCCTGTCCAAAAACTTCTCCAATATCTAAACTTAAGTTTCGGGACAAGACCCGGGCTGCTCGAGCACCCATCATTCATTTGCAATCCGCTTTTTTCTTTCGACTTTCCGTCCACTTTGTTTCACAGCTGCGCACGGTCTTCAGCAGCCCGGACAATTTTATTTTTTTTTTCACAACTGCGCAGAGATTGAAATGAACGCCATCTATGAAGGGGTTTATTTTTCCCATTGAAATGAACGCCATCTATGGAGGGGATTCATTCTTTTCATTGAAATAAACGCCATCTATGAAGGGGATTTATTTTTTTCATTGAAATCAACGCCATCTATGAAAAGGGTTTAATTTTTTTGATAGAAATGAACGCCATTTATGAAGGTGTTTATTTTTATTCATTGAAATGAACGCCTTCTATGAAGTGGCTTAATTTTTTCATTGAAAAGAACGCCATTTATAGTACAATCGCGCAAAGTTGACAGTGACTCATGCTTTTTCGATCTAATAATCGCGTCTCGTTAAATATCTATACTCATTCGCATGCTTAAGAAAAACGAAATGAAATACGAAACGTATGTCGATATGTAAATTCAAGGGCTAAGTGCAACGTCTTTTCTCATTCTGTCTATTCTAACCTCAAAATTCACGTTTTGACCGTCTCCGATTTCTATTTAGTTAAGAGTAGAATTGATTGTATCCATTTCAATTATAAAAAGGTTAAATTTAATGACAAATTTCCAGTTGTCTTTACCGATTGCCGAAAAATGCACTCGCAAAGTTTCGTCGCGAAAATATTTGCACGCTCGAGAATTTTTAAATTTCCCGCCTAGACTGAATCGAATTATTTTATGGACATACGTTTACTAGAAACTTAATTCAAGCAACATGGAGGGATGAGTCACTGTCACCTCTGGGTGATTGTACTGTATGAAGGTGTTTAATTTTTTCATTGAAATGTACGCCTTCTATGAAGGGGTTTCATTTTTTTTATTGAAATATACGCCATCTATGAAGTGGTTGAATTTTTTCATTGTAATGAACGCCATCTATGAAGGAGTTTATTTCTTTTAATTGAAATGAACGCCATCTATGAACGGGTTTATATTTTTCATTGAAATAAATACCATCTATGAAGGCGTTTAATTTCTTCATGCTAATGAAGGGGTTTAAATTTTTCATTGAACTTAACTCTATTTTTCATTGAAATTGAAATAAACTCCATCTATTTTTCATTGAAATTAATGCCATCTATGAAGGTGTTTATTTTTTTCATTGAAATAAACGCCATCTATGAAGGGGTTTAATTATTTCATTATAATTAACGCCATCTATGAAAAGGTTTATTTTTTTTTCATTGAAATGAACGCCATCTATGAACGGGTTTATAGTTTTCATTGAAATAAACACCATCTATGAAGGCGTTTAATTTTTTCTTGCTAATAAAGGGGTTTAAATTTTTCATTGCAATAAACGCCATCTATGAAGGCGTTTATTTTGTTCATTAAAATGAGCGCCATCTATGAAGGGGGCGGTGAAACCGCCAACAAACCAACCAACCAACCAACCTCACCGCCTCCTCCCGTTATTTTGTATGATAAGTGTTGCCTTCTTCCCAGCTGTGATTTTTCAACAAGAAATGTTTAACCGGATTCAAAAAAAAAAATTATATTAGCGGCGAGCTCTCGGGGCATGCGCGAAAAATAACGAATTTTATTGTTGAATAATTGTGATAGGGACCATTTCAGAAAGCTAATTTTTAAGTGAATTAATTATTGAACGATAGATAATGGAGGGAAAAACAAAACAGTGGCGTGCAGCTGATGGGGGCGGAGACTGAATTATCCTCGGCCGTTCAGCTATGTTTGAGCATAACAACGAATTAACTGTATGTGCGTATGTGCGTATGTGTGTGTGTGTGATTAAATTGATGCAAACAAATTACTGACGCGGTAATTTTTTTTTTAATATTCATGTTCGATATATTTTCTCTTTAATTTAGAACATTAGAACGATCTTAAGTCTCTTAAAAATTTAAATATTTTGAAGGAATAACATTTTTATTTTTCGGTATCGCTTGTCATCTCAACTGCATCGCTCCAAGATTGCAGAAAAAATATTTTAAAATTTTTGGAAAATATATCCAGTCGGACTCGGTCGGTGGCCCTTTCTAACGTATGTATCGCGTGAGCCACAACATTTTGTTTCAGAGTTGGCCGTGAGATAAATGAGGTATGTCGCATATTATTACGTCAGAGACTACTTCATTTGAATTAGATGTAAAAAAATAATAATCTCAGACATGACTGCCATGTTTCTCTCTCTCTCAGGCATGGCCAACTCAGAAAGAAAATTCTGCGGCTCACACCTTATGTTGGAATAAAGTTAATGTATATACAGGGTGTATCTACCTTTTTATCCACTTGCAAATTTTATCAACCTTTCTATCCGATTGCAAAACCGCTTACTCGGCTATTTAAATTAGCGTAACCTGTAGAGACTAATATTTAGATCATTCAAATGATTTATTTATTTACTTGCAAACTTGTATCTACCTTTTTATCCACTTGCAAATTTTATCAACCATTCTATCCGATTGCAAAACCGCTTACTCGGCTATTTAAAGAAACTTTAAATTAGCGTAACCTGTAAAGACTCAGAGTTGGCTGCGAGATAAATGAGGTATGTCGTATATTATTACGTCAGAGATTACATCATTTGAATTAGATTTAAAAAAAATAATAATCTCAGACATGAGTGCTATGTTTCTCTCTCTCAGGCATGGCCAACTCGGAAACAAAATTCTGTGGCTCACGCTTATGTTGGAATAAAGTTAATGTACATACAGGGTGTATCTACCTTTTTATCCACTTGCAAATTTTATCTACATTTTATCCGATTGCAAAACCGCTTACTCGGGCGTAACCTGTAATATTTAGATCATTCAAATGATTTATTTTTTGAAGGATTTCAAATTTTTGACAATTACATTATCTTTTACTAGATATACAGGGTGTTTCTAAATTGATGCGAAAGATTTTAAAGGGTGATTTTTCAGCAAAAATTAATAGAGGTCTTTCATATAATTTTTTTGTTCAAAACCTTTTCCTCTTCAAGTTACAGCCCTCTAAATTTAAGGGAAAAAATTGTTTACATTACATATATTCACAATGGAAGAACTAAGAAAAATGCAAGATAACTGTTCTTAATAAAGCCTACTTAATTTTTCTTAGCAAATAGTAACCAATGAATTTATGTCAAATTGGTCTGACCATTATTTTATTTTTTTTTGTGATCAAACTAACAATTTTAGGAGAAAATGTCAAGAGACAAAAAAGTTGCAGATTAAATCCCTTAATTTGAATCAAGTTTTAAAATAGAAAAATGTGAACGCATTAAAAAGTTCTGATGCAAATTATTGTAGGGGTTGACTTTTCGCCCCCTTGTAATAACATTTTGGGGTTACAAAAATCGTTGGGAACAGTTATCTGTTATCTGTTTTTGTCTCCTGACATTTTCTCCTAAAATTGTTAATTTGACCACAAAAAAATAAAATAATGCTCAGAACAATTTGACATAAATTCATAGGTTATTATTTGTTAAGAAAAACTAAGTAGGCTTTATTCAGTTATCTGCCAAATTGCATTCTTCTTAATTCTTCCATTGTGGATATATGAAATGTGAACAATTTTTTTCCCTTAAATTTATAGGGCTATAACTTGGAGAGGAAGGGGTTTTGAACAAAAAATTATATGAAAGACCTCTATTAATTTTTGCTGAAAAATCACCCTTTAAAATCTTTCGCATCAATTTAGGAACACCCTGTATATCTGATAAAAGATAATATAATTGTCAAAAATTTGAAATCCATCAAAAAATAAATCTGTCATATACTTGTTTCTCATTGATCACTTGGTGAAACATTATGTTAGTATAGGTTTAAAAATTAAAATTTTAAGTTTTAAATCTATAAAAAATAAATCATTTGAATGATCTAAATATTAGTCTTTACAGGTTACGCTAATTTAAAGTTTCTTTAAATAGCCGAGTAAGCGGTTTTGCAATCGGATAAAAAGGTAGATAAAATTTGCAAGTGGATAAAAAGGTAGATACAAGTTTGCAAGTAAATAAATAAATCATTTGAATGATCTAAATATTAGTCTTTACAGGTTACGCTAATTTAAAGTTTCTTTAAATAGCCGAGTAAGCGATTTTGCAATCGGATAAAAAGGTAGATAAAATTTGCAAGTGGATAAAAAGGTAGATACAAGTTTGCAAGTAAATAAATAAATCATTTGAATGATCTAAATATTAGTCTTTACAGGTTACGCTAATTTAAAGTTTCTTTAAATAGCCGAGTAAGCGATTTTGCAATCGGATAAAAAGGTAGATAAAATTTTCAAGTGGACAAAAAGGTAGATACAAGTTTGCATGTGGATAATTTTTTTTAATTCACCATGACAACGATGTGAACGCCTTGAAATTATATATAGTTTTGCTTTATTCGATAAATTACCCTCCGATAATAAAAATTTGTTTGCATCATTTTGATATTACTTTCCTTCTTATCAAAACACTCCAAAATTTATATAGAAAAAAAACAGTAGCCGAACGGCCGAGAGGGTGTTTTATGAATATCTCCTTGCGCATATATAAACTCACTTATATTGTTAGCGGTAACATTAAACATTGTACATATTTATGCTGGGTGTTCTATGTGCAAAAAAAATCACCACTGTCCATTCCAGTAAATTGGAATTTGTAAGGATATTTTTACTGTTGTATATACTTAGGTGTCTATCGTATAGCAAAAGGATCCAAAACTGAAGGGCGCAGCTTTAGCACAGTGGGCGGAGCCTTATTCCAGTGCCAACTATAAAAAAAAAATGATGACGAGTGGGATATATTTTATAGGGTCAAATTTTTTGTTTTCTGAAATTGATCTTATAAATATTGTACAGGGTCAAATTTACTATTGTGGTGTAATTGACCTTGTAAATATTATACAGGGTCAAATTTATTATTGTAACGTAATTGATCTTGTAAATATTTTACAGGGTCAAATTTATTATTGTAACGTAATTGATCTTGTAAATATTGTACAGGGTCGAATTTATTATTGTAACGTAATTGATCTTGTAAATATTGTACAGGGTCGAATTTGCTATTGTAATATAATTGAGCTTGTAAATATTTTACAGGGTCAAATTTATAATTGTAGTGTAATTGACCTTGTAAATTTGTACAGGGTCAAAGTTACTATTGTAATGTAATTGACCTTGTAAATATTGTACAGGGTCAAATTTATTATTGTAACGTAATTGATATTGTAAATATTTTACAGGGTCGAATTTATTATTGTAATGTAATTGATCTTGTAAATATTTTACAGGGTCAAATTTACTATTTTAATGTAATTGACCTCATAAATATTGTACAGGACTGTCCAAAAAGAGCACGCCCCCGCCCACCAAGTTTCACCACCGCGTTTCGTTTATAATCGTCGATTCATTTTTCATTTCGCCTCCGCGCGCTCGGAGGGTAAGCGGCATTCTAAATGGAAAATGTACTCCTGTATAAAGAAAATTAAACCAAAAATACATATATATATATATACTCTTACACATATTAATGTTGTGATAACTGAAGAAATAGTGGAATCAAAAAAGGGAAAAACCGAAAAAAAAAAAATCACTTGATGTCCTTTATTTTTGAATGTGCCGCGTTTGCGCAGTCTCCGCGGTTTTTATACAAAAAATGCGATTAGTACTAGTTTTGATTTATATATTTTTTATAAAAAGAAAAAAAAAATGAAATGAAATGATGCACAATATATTTTGTTTATGAATATGTAAGTCCGGACAAGCTTAAAATATATAAATATATATATACATCTTTTAATAGATTTTATAAGTTGTAATAAAATAAATATTTATTTACGTACTGACTGATCGAAATCTGACAGGGCTGTCAATTTGTTTACCCTCCTTATACACTGGAAGTGCGAAGGATGTTCAAATGGAGGTACGTATGCTTTTGGTTACACAAATTCTCCATCCAAAACTCCTGTGCTTTATATTAGTATCCAAATTTTGCTTCTTTTGAATTCCTGTGAATTCAGGAAGGCCCATTTGCTTATGCGCCGCTTTCATATCTTTAAATATCAAATGCACACGAGTTTCCTTCAGCACGGCTTGATGATCATCTGCAGATCGTTACTTTGCAATCCGGTTTACTTTTCTAGTCTCTCTCGTGCTTCTAACCAGTGACGGCTCGCGGGGTGACTCATGATACAGCCGAGGTAGCAATACAGATAGGTAGTGTCGGTTGTAGTGATCGCACCTATCTGTATTACCACGAATAATTCTAATTTTATTGTGACCTTTTAAACACAATAATAGAGATACAATCTGAAATTGCGAATTGCAACAAGACACACGGTACATACTGATAGGTGTGATAATTTACCACCACTGCTACCTCGGCCGTATCATGAGTCACTGCTTCCAACGATTGCACTCCCGGGAAATTCGATTCAAAATCCGGCGTGGCGTTAGCCGAAGATGTAGATTGAAAAAACGGTGATGTGGCCATCATGTTACTTTCTCCGACAAGATAATATCATTTATATTTACGCTTTCATGGTTTGTTTTCAATTGGAATCATATTTTAAATGTACATCGAGCGGATGAAACTGACGTTTAAAACGTCAAAATTATGAAAGATGGAAAAATTATACTTCAAATTCAAAAACTCGGTTTACACAAAAACTAACGAGATTTCGAAAAAAACTTATTCTTTATAAGTTGTTCATTTTGGCATTCTCTACAATTATTATTGACATAAATTTGCTGTAACTATTATCGTTTCATAATTATAAACCAAAAATTGAAAAAAAATTAATAATTTTTTTTCTCGAATAGCAATGATTTTATGAAAAATATTTTCAAGCAAAAGATGTTCATTTCTTTGTTGTCTTCAATATCTGTTTAAATATTTTTGTGATATTTTTCATATTTAAGAAAATATTGGCAAAAAACAAAAAACAGGTAAGCACCCACTATCGGTGTACGAAATTTTACCAAAAGCTTTTCAGTTCTTCGGATTATCAAATCAGACGTATGTTCAAAGTTTCATATCAATTGCTCTATTAGTTTTTGAGATACAGCGCACACAAACAGACACACGCAAACACACACACACAGACACAATTTTTTTTTCCCGGAAATTGTTGAAATGGCATCTAGGGACCCCAAAACGGATATTTCCGTAAAAAAAAATTTTGGAAAAAAAAAATCACGATCACAATACTTTTTCGTACTTCGTAACGGAGAAAGTAAAAATGTTCAGGAACAGCACCCACATAGTTAGGATTGTTTCTTGGAGGTTCGAAAAGTGTGAATGTGGTGACTAAATTGAAGCTAAATACTGTTTAATAATCACTTTTTTTCTTTATAGAATACATCACTATTTATATCAATCACCTGTATCATCGCCACTGAATTCTGGGAAAGGTTTTCGTTTTGCGGACTGAGAAGTAAGTCGAAGCAATTTGAAGATATACGCTTACAATTTTTCCAGCAATTTTATCTTTGTATTTAAGGAACGAGCTGTTGTTAGCCGAAAGAAGCGCAACCGTGGTCTATCATGTGTTCATTATGACATGCTATGTGATACCTATAATTGGTGCTATATGTGCGGATAGTTTTCTGGGAAGATACAGGTTAGTTTTTGTTTTAATCCTTCGCTAGAAAAGCAGTAAACACCGACAAATACACAAAGAACGCAAGAATTTAAATAAAACACCGAACGAAATAATGCTAGAATCAACAGACAAAAATAAATTGAAGAAAAATATAAACAACTAAACAAATGCCCAGAAACACCTTTAACACGTTGACCGCTTTCTCAGTCACCGGTGACTGACACATGGATCCGTCAGTCACCGATGACTGACAGTGAGTGCCTGCTTTCAACTTACTATTTAGCGCTGTCAGTCACGAGTTTGATTAAGTAAGCATGTTCTTACTCATTTTATAAAATAAAACTTAAAAACAAAGAAAACTTTTTTTGACATTTTACAAAAAAACTTGTCGGCAGCCAAGGTGTTAACGTTCCCTGGAAATATTATAAGTTTTAATTTACCACGAAGTGATTTATAAAATATGTCTATTTCAGGACGATACTTTACTTTTCGCTGATATACATTTTTGGCAGCATTTTGATGATTTTCGCCGCGATACCAACCATCGATATATCTCCAATGTGAGTATTTCATCAACGTTATCAATCTTGACAAGAAATATTATTTATATTTGATTGGTGTAATAAAATGAAGTACGCCCCAGTATTTAGTTAAAATTTTATTTTTCCGAAAAATAAAATTTTAACTAAATACTGGGACGTACGTCATTTTATTACACCAATTATATATAATAATAATAATAATAATAATCTTTATTCCATGAACTACAAAATATACATACCGTATTTATGATAATTTGTAACCACTTTGTCAATAAAGATTTTGTGTATATATATACATACCGGGTGACCCAGGGATCTGTAAAAGCCCCATAACTTATTTGCTATTTGAGATATCGACTTCCAGTTTTCTTGAATTGGTACCCACACTTATTCTACATATTTTAAAAATATGTATGTTTTTGTACAGGGTGTCCCAATATACATAACAATATCGATATCTCAAATAGCAAATAAGTTGTGGGGCTTTTACAGATCCCTCGGACACCCGGTATATGATGTTACAGTGTTTGATTACCCAGTAATCATGGATTACAACACCAACAATTTATATTTGACTTATATTTTAGCGTTGCAACAACTTTGGGCTTGGGATGTATCGCCATCGGCACGGGAGGGACGAAACCGTGCGTCGCGGCCTTCGGCGGAGACCAATACTACCTTCCGGTGCAGCAAGACAAACTGCAGCAGTTTTTCTCTTTGTTCTATTTTAGTATTAACTTGGGAGGACTGGTGGGGATGATTTTGACTCCCATCCTAAGAAAAGAGGTCACGTGTTTCGGCGATGACACTTGCTACGCTCTAGGATTTGGTTTTCCCGCTATACTGATGGTGTTTTCTTTACGTAAGTTACATCCATAATCTCAGGTGTTGTAAAAATTGGCCGAAAAATAATACTGTAATACACCATATCTACGCATAGATTACCCCCCTTAATAGTTTCTGCAGAAGATAATTGCAAAAAACTTTACAATTATTCTGAATTAAAAACAAAGGTTTGCCATGAAATCATAATGGCCGATATTTCATTTTGTTCTAAAAAGTGACGGTAGATGTCACATTACGATTTATAACCGGCCGTGTTTTCTACGCAAGAAAAAGTATTTATAAGTAAATGGTTTTACTCGGGTACTCTTTAAGAAGTGTAGGTGATTTGTTTAGTGATGAATTTCCGGAGAAGGCAATACCCAGCTTGTAATTAGTGGGAGACAAAAATTTACATCTCGCATAGCCATTCGTCCGTAGAAATAATTATTAACGCCAGAGTTTCTCTTACCACACATGTGTTTCGTTTTTGGGAACTTTAAATCGTAAAGTTTCAAAGCGTTCTATTATTTTTGCAGTGCATTTTGTTTTGGGAAAGCCTTGGTACAGGATGAAGCAGCCGAAAGGAAATCTGATGCTCCAGTTTGTGAACTGCACGACGGTAACACACGACGAGTTCTCTTGCAAAGATTACCAAATAATGTTTACGTTTTGCAGTACGCTCTCACGCAGAAATTAAGGAAGAACGAAGTCGCCGACATCTGCAAACCCTGTACGCACTGGTTGGACTACGCGAAAGAGAAATATAACGGAAAACTTATACAGGACATGAAAATTGTCTACGCCGTGCTCTTCCTGTACACACCGTTGCCGTTGTTTTGGTCTCTTTTCGATCAACAAGGATCAAGATGGACATTTCAGGTGAAATAAGTAATCTTCACAAATTTTTAATGTCGAAACACAGTGGCTTCATCAGGCAGATGATTAATCATATGTCGCAGTGTTTCGACATTTCGAAATTTGTGAAAATTCTCAACACACGTGTTTTACTTACCACATATATTATGGAATTTCACCAAGTAACAGCCTCATCAATCCAATAAATAAATAATCGATGATTTTGCCGGCAATTATTATTGTCTGGATAACCATTGCTTGTTGCTGCTAAAATCGGTTTTTTTTTAGAAGCAACAAGCAAGAGTGATCCTGGCAGTGACGGTTCGCGGGTTTTTTCAGGTACGGCCGATGAACAAGAGGTGGTAATACAGATAGGTGCGGTCACGCAGCCAGCCGTCTCTGCAACTGACCCTACCTATCTGTATTACCACCTCTTGTTCCTCGGCCGTACCAGAAAAAACGCCGCGAACCGTCACTGGATCATGACGATAATAATTGCCTAGGAAAAATCAGTCACGTGTTTGATTCGAGAAGACAATTGGCCGAACAGAAAGTTTACTCTTCATAATTTGAAAAATTAAATGTCTGGCGTGTATTGTGAGCTTACCAAGATTTTGAAAATGCCTTTGAAAACTATTACTTATTAAAGCACTAACACAGTACTTAAAAATACGAACAGATCGAATTCAGAAAACAAACAATAACTGACGTTTTATTCGTCATGTAACGCGTTGCTAGGCAATACCAACATTATGTGTTCCCATGATTAACACCCACCCAGGATGTATTGCCATGCATAACATGCACCCAGGTCTGTTTCCCTGATAGAATTTTATTGGATTATGTCATCAACATTCGTTGGTAAACATGAATTTTTTAATTGCGTTCAAAATTCAACATTTTCTAAAATAAATAAAAGATAGTAGAAATTGTTTCAAAATTCTGAAATAATTCTACTCAACTCCCACATTATTATATTTTAAGAATATAATCAACTTCTTAAATTCCAACAATTTTTTAATGGGTAATAACTGTTCGTTGGTAAACATGCATTTTTTGCGTTCAAAATTCAGCATTTTCTAAAATAAATTAAAAAATAGCAGAAATTGTTTAAAAATTCTGAAATAATTGCACTCAACTCCCACATTATTATATTTTAAGAATATAATCAACTTCTTAAATTCCAACAATGTTTTAATGGGTTATAACTGTTCGTAGTTAAACATGCATTTTTTAATCGCGTTCAAAATTCAGCATTTTCTAAAATAAATAAAAAAATAGCAGAAATTGTTTAAAACTTCTGAAATAATTGCACTCAACTCCCACATTATTATATTTTAAGAATATAATCAACTTCTTAAATTCCAACAATGTTTTAATGGGTTATAACTGTTCGTAGTTAAACATGCATTTTTTAATCGCGTTCAAAATTCAGCATTTTCTAAAATAAATAAAAAATAGTAGAAATTGTTTCAAAATTCTGAAATAATTCTACTCAACTCCCACATTATTATATTTTAAGAATATAATCAACTTCTTAAATTCCAAGAATTTTTTAATGGGTAATAACTGTTTGTAGTAACATGCATTTTTTAATTGCGTTCAAAATTCAACATTTTCTAAAATAAATAAAAAATAGTAGAAATTGTTTAAAAATTCTGAAATAATTCTACTACACTCCCACATTATTATATTTTAAGAATATAATCAACTTCTTAAATTCCAACAATTTTTTAATGGGTAATAACTGTTCGTAGTAACATGCATTTTTTGCGTTCAAAATTCAGCATTTTCTAAAATAAATTAAAAATAGTAGAAATTGTTTAAAAATTCTGAAATAATTCTACTCAACTCCCACATTATTATATTTTAAGAATATAATCAACTTCCTAAACTCCAACAATTTTTTAATGGATAATAACTGTTCGTTGGTAAACATGCATTTTCTAATTGCGTTCAAAATTCAGCATGTTCTAAAATAAATAAAAAATAGTAGAAATTGTTTAAAAATTCTGAAATAATTCTACTACACTCCCACATTTTTATATTTTAAGAATATAATTAACTTCTTAAATTACAACAATTTTTTAATGGGTATTAACTGTTCGTTGGTAAACATGCATTTTTTTGCGTTCAAAATTCAGCATTTTCTAAAATAAATAAAAAATAGTAGAAATTGTTTAAAAATTCTGAAATAATTCTACTACACTCCCACATTTTTATATTTTAAGAATATAATTAACTTCTTAAATTACAACAATTTTTTAATGGGTAATAACTGTTCGTTGGTAAACATGCATTTTTTTGCGTTCAAAATTCAGCATTTTCTAAAATAAATAAAAAATAGTAGAAATTGTTTAAAAATTCTGAAATAATTCTAATCAACTCCCACATTATTATATTTTAAGAATATAATCAACTTCTTAAATTCCAACAATTTTTTAATGGGTAATAACTGTTCGTAGTAACATGCATTTTTTGCGTTTAAAATTCAGCATTTTCTAAAATAAATAAAAAATAGTAGAAATTGTTTCAAAATTCTGAAATAATTGCACTCAACTCTCACATTTTTATATTTTAAGAATATAATCAACTTCTTAAATTCCAACAATTTTTTAATGGGTAATAACTGTTCGTAGTAACATGCATTTTTTGTGTTCAAAATTCAGCATTTTCTAAAATAAATAAAAAATAGTAGAAATTGTTTAAAAATTCTGAAATAATTGCACTCAACTCCCACATTATTATATTTTAAGAATATAATCAACTTCTTAAATTCCAACAATTTTTTAATGGGTAATAACTGTTTGTAGTAACATGCATTTTTTAATTGCGTTCAAAATTCAACAATTTCTAAAATAAATAAAAAATAGTAGAAATTGTTTAAAAATTCTAAAATAATTCTACTACACTCCCACATTATTATATTTTAAGAATATAATCAACTTCTTAAATTCCAACAATTTTTAATGGGTAGTAACTGTTCGTAGTAACATGCATTTTTTGCGTTCAAAATTCAGCATTTTCTAAAATAAATACAAAATAGCAGAAATTCTTTAAAAATTCTGAAATAATTCTACTACACTCCCACATTATTATATTTTAAGAATATAATCAACTTCTTAAATTCCAACATTTTTTTAATGGGTAATAACTGTTCGTAGTAACATGCATTTTTTGCGTTCAAAATTCAGCATTTTCTAAAATAAATAAAAAAACAGTAGAAATTGTTTAAACATTCTGAAATAATTCTAATCAACTCCCACATTATTATATTTTAAGAATATAATCAACTTCTTAAATTCCAACAATTTTTTAATGGGTAATAACTGTTCGTAGTTAAACATGCATTTTTTGCGTTCAAAATTCAGCATTTTCTAAAATAAATAAAAAATAGTAGAAATTCTTTAAAAATTCTGAAATAATTCTACTAAACTCCCACATTATTATATTTTAAGAATATAATCAACTTCTTAAATTCCAACAATTTTTTAATGGGTAATATCTGTTCGTAGTAACATGCATTTTTTGCGTTCAAAATTCAGCATTTTCTAAAATAAATAAAAAATAGTAGAAATTGTTTAAAAATTCTGAAATAATTCTACTAAACTCCCACATTATTATATTTTAAGAATATAATCAACTTCTTAAATTCCAATAATTTTTTAACAGGTTATAACGAGGGGCGGCTCGTTATATAGAACCAAGTAGTTTCAAGCTCAGCAATAATTTTTAATTATCTCTTAAAACACATTTTCGCCAGTTACTTTGGTCTAGGAAGATAAATCGTTCTCTTTTTTTGAAAAAAAAGCGGGTGGGGGGTATATTGTATAAGTGGCTCTACCATCAACATGTTCCACGAGCCGCCACTGCTTTCTCGTACTTCGTAACGGAGAAAGTAAAAATGATAAACAAATATTTTCAGGCTAGTCGTATGGACGGATTCTTCATGGGATTCCAAATCGTGCCGGACCAAATGCAAGTCGTCAATCCCCTCCTCGTCCTCTTCCTGATTCCCTTCTTCGACAAATGGCTGTACCCGCACCTGTCCCGGAAGAACTTCATGACGAACCATCTGGACAGGATGGCCATCGGCGGTCTAATCGCGGGTCTGGCCTTCATAACGGCCGGAGTTTTGGAACTGATCCTCGAACGTAACTACGCCAAACTGCCCGGGCAAAACAGGGCCTCCGTCAACGTCATCAACACTCTGCCGTGCAATCTGGAAATCTACAATCCCTTCAACGAGATTTTGTACCTAAATTCCAGCCAGAAGTTCCTATTTCAGAATATTCCCGCGCACAACATAAGTAGGTACAATGTGACAGTTAAGACTTCCAAAGTTTGCGGAGACGTGCACTTACGGAAAAATGTTTATAACATGATCGTCGTTGCCGTGGAACATCAGGTGAGGGACGCATTTGTTTTGTTTGTGGTTTTGGTTTCTAAATGGTGTTCGGTAACTTTGAATTAAAGTTAAACAAGTGGTAAAAAAACGTCGAAAGTTGTTTAATTCAAAGTTACCTGACAATAGACTAACGGTCGCAACCATCATCTTTATAAATGGTGTTCATTTTAGGTTGATACCGTGGTCATAGGCAGTGATAATGATGGAGAGATTGTGGATTTTATTATTGATCCGATTGAGTTTAAAAGGTCGCTCAGTGGGAAGCCGAGAATCAGGTGATGTGCGGATTAAATTGTTTCATAGAAGAAATACAATCAAATTGTTTACCTTTTTGAATGTCAAGATGTATAGTATTACCATTAATTCGTTGCTACCAATAGTAATATTTTTGGTATATGTTGCGACACACGTACCCTCATTCTCTTGAGCTGAGGTGCAGATGACACGAGAACGTCAAGACGTAATTTTGTTGTATCATGTCTAATAGTCTACCAGTGAATTTCACAAACATTTATTTAAGCCAGGTTTTTCGTAAGTCAGTATTATACACCGGAGGAAAAAAAAAATGAAACTCCGAAATTCGTGAAAATTTTGATCAATTTCAAACCGCTATAACTTGGCGTATTTTCAATCGATTTTAATGAATCTTTGAGGCCAAAAAAACTTTGAAGTGTCTTCTTCAAAGTCATGCATGCGAACTTAAGCGTAACCCCTTCCGCCCCCTTCTACCACACCTGTGAAAAAAAATGTTTTATCAGGAAACCATGTCCAAGTTTGACGATGTCTATGGAGTTGGAAAATATTTGTCGACTCGATCCACCATAAAGGCATAAAAATTTGATCAATTACCTATGCAGGACTCGAAGAACGAAGTTCCTACGACGATTTGGCACCCAGTTATGGTTGTTTGAAAAAAACGTGCTTTTTGAGGTTTATCGCACATAACTCAGCGACTTTTCAACCAAATTTGATGATTCTTACGGGAAAAAATCTCATTTTGGCCCTACTTTAGGGAGGTAAACTCAGATTGAAATGATCCTTTTTCGAACCCTTCAACCCCCGAACAAGAAAAACACGTTTTTGGGCAAAAAAACGTCCAACTTTGGCAACGTGTACCGAGTTGGAAAAAATGTGTCGACTCGATCCACCAAAAGGGCATTGAAATGTGTTCAATTACCTGTGCAGGACTCAAAAATGAAGTTCCTACGGCGATTTTTCTCAAAGTTATGGGTGTTTAAAAAAACTGGACTTTGTGGTCTTTTTATTTTTCCGTTTGGAGGGGCGTAGAGCCCTCTCTTTGAGCGGGGGATACACCCTCTTAAAGAGGACACATTTTGTTTTTGATTTCTCAAAAGATCGTCGAAATCGGTTGGATAGAAGCCAAGTTGTGGCCATTCGAAAATTACCTAAATTTCAAATTGGGTAAAGTAAAACGCTTGTTTTGTTCCATAATTTTATTTTCAGTTGCCTGACACGTGTTTCGATCGGTTAGGATCATACATAAATTTTTCCAAATTTCAAGTGTTTCATTTTTCCCGTCAGTGTAATTTGTTTGTTTTTATTGGACGAATGGAAAAATGGACGAATGGTGGTGAGTGAGGCCCACATTTTTTTCCGAGCCTACAGAGATCGTTAAAGTGATTCTTTTTTGACCTAAAAGAAAGTTTTTTGTTAATGGAGTTCTAAGGTACAAAATGCGAAATTCGTGATTTCGCGCAAACAATGAATTTTCGTGCATACCTCAAAGAACATGCAAAGAAAAGTTCATTCGTGAAAACGAAAACAATTTAGTCGAAAAACTTCAGACTTATGAGTAAAAAAACCACAAAATTCGCTTTTTTTCAAACACCCATAACTTTGTGCCAAATCGTCATAGGAACTTCGTTATTTGAGTCCTGCATAGGGAATTGATCACATTTAAAATTCCTTTATGGTGGATCGAGTGGACAAAATTTTTCAAACTCCGTAGACATCGTGAAAGTTGCACATAGTTTCCAGAAAAAACTTTTTTTTTTACAGGTGCGCTAGAGAGGGGCGGAAGGGGTTACGTTTAGTTTCGCGTGCATGACTTTAAAGAAGACACTGCAAAGTTTCTTGCCCTCAAAGATTCATCAAAATCGATTGAAAATACGCCGAGTTATGGCGGTTTGAAAATGGTCGAAATTTCACGAATTTAAAGTGTTTCATTTTTTTTTCCTTCAGTATATTTTCAGCAGTGTACACTTATTATTTGGTTCTTCGAAACGGATTATTTACGAAGAACTCTAGTCAATGCTTGAAATGGAGGGAGTCGCACAACATTATTAAAAAATTAAAATATGAATTTTGCCTATAAAAGAAAATATTTTGAACAACTATTTTTTTAAAATCACTGAATAAAACACTTACTATGTTTTTTACCACAATTTATTTGATGTATGTACAAATATTTCATATACATACATATGTGATATGTATGTATATGTATATACATACATATGTGATATGTATGTATATGAAATATTTGTACATACATCAAATAAATTGTGGTAAAAAACATAGTAAGTGTTTTATTCAGTGATTTTATAATGAATTACCACGTAGTAACGGTCGCAACCATGACCATAACTATTTTTTTTATATATATCGCGGTTTACATCCTGCAAAAATTAAAATTCCTAATCCTGAAAATAAAGTTTGCTTTTTAAATTCGACATAACATCTATTGATTTATTTCAGGATCGTAGTCTTGAAGAGGAGTTCGAATTTGCTGAATGTAAATGTTAGCTTCCAAGGCACTGGTTCCCTCAATGACATTTACTTCTTTTCCGACACTGTAAACGACGGGTTTCTGGTGTCTGATTATGTGGAACTTCCTCCAGACGGGTACACGCTTTTTTCTAGTTAAATATTTTATAGTTTTCGTTTTGAATATATAAATCGATAACTGCGGAAAGGTAACATCTGCATAACTTAAAGGTTTACAGGAGTAGCCTGTAATTTTATATTCGTGATATCCCATAACTCCACTTGCAAAATTGAAAAAAATACTTTTTCGCATCTTATTAAATAATGTAAACGTTGTTAAATTGTTTTTGATTGAGAAAGTTGTCCATTATTCGGCCGAATCATTTTGTCCACAGGTGACGTCCAATCAAATGATAGCGGTTTCATTGCCCAACAGGTTTCAGCCAATGGCATGACGACGATTTTACTTTTTCAACAGTTTAGTTGTTACTATGGTTACGATTTGTTTTTTGTCAGCGAACTGCCGCAATTTCCAAATAGAAAAATTATTCGTTATAATTTAATATAAATAGAAAAATCTTTAGGTAATTATTTAATATGATGCGAAAAAGTATAGTATTAAACTCGTGAGTAAGTTAGCCATTGCCACTCGGGTGAATTGCAACTTCACCCTCGTGACAATGGCCAACTTTCTCACTCGTTTAATAATATACTATTATACCTGCGATTAGTATAGACAATTGAAAAGCAGTACGTACAGGCAAAAACTGCCTTGAAGTCGCTGTGATTTCTCCAGTCTGTTCCAGACAGTTTAACTATGCTTATTTTATATCTTCTTTATAATTCTCAATATGTTATACCCAGGGCCGCAATATGACTTTTTCGCCCATAGGCAATTATATTATAGAAAAAACTGTATTTATATAATATCCATGGATGCGCATTTCATTTCTCTAAATAGTATCTTAATAATCGAAAGCAGTGTGTCTCTATGAATGATAGCAAGTCCGATATTTAAAACATAAATCAAGGGGTTCCTCAAGGTTCAGTATTGATCTACCGAATCTACCAGACAGGAAAGAATAAAGGTGGCCAAGAAAGAAATTAAGAAGAAGAAGAAGAAAAAATAAATGACAATATTTTTTAAGTACATTTTTATTTTTTGTTGATAATTTTCAATAATGAAATGTTTTTGTTTTCGTTCATCGCCGGCGCCGACTCCTCCTAAGCAACTGCCCACATTGCCTTATGGGGATAATCCGGCCCTGGTAAAACCCTTGTTACGATTTTTTCATTATGTGGACCAAACTGCTTATTATTTTTATTACTGTTATTCGAAATACATTTTATTGTGAAGTACAAAAAACAAACAAACACGACTGCAACCTGTGCATGCTTGTCATAATCTGTTTATGTAGTCAACGCCGAAACAGAATCTGGGCGTGTTTCTCTTCTACAGTGACCCTAAATTTAATGTGCTTTCATTGGACTTGTTCCTTTTCTGTTGATAACTTTTTTGGACATGTTACCTTTTAGCAGTTAGCGATAATATATCATTTTAATACAGTGACGGTTCGCGGGGTTTTTTCTGGTACGGCCGAGGAACAAGAGGTGGTAATACAGATAGGTGCGGTCACGCAGCCAGCCAGCTGTCTCTGCAACTGACCCTACTTATCTGTATTACCACTTCTTGTTCCTCGGCCGTACCAGAAAAAACCCCGCGAACCGTCACCGTTTTAATAATAGACTTAGTGTGCTCTTGCAGGTATATCTGCAGTATTGAAGCTACCGGTTTACAACAGAAACACGACGAATCCGTGCATTTAGCACTGGGTGGAGTTTATACTATAGTATTCAGTGAAAGAAATAAGATTATTGAGGTATGTGTATTGATAATGTTTCACTTTCACTAACTATTTAACTATCCGAATCAAGTAGTGTCCGTTGCAATTTTCCACCATAGGCTAAATCGCGCGCGCCTATGAAATAACCGGTAAGTAAGAGACGCCGTAAACTATTTCTTTCGCAGGCCGCGTGTGTGTTTTCTAGATACGACCGACGACGAAATCGTACGTCTTGGGAATATCCGCTCGGTTATCAGGTAGTAGAAAAGGATACCAATATTATTTGAATGTTCCGAACTTAGTTCGTAAACCGCCCTTACTCATGAATAGGTCTATACTTCGGTTTTTATGTTTGAAATATCTCGTGTTAGGGGGGTACGGGTAATCTAAGCACAACGGCTGCTGAAGCGAGAAGAAGGAATAATCTTAATTTTTCCTAAAGACTTCCCCTGTTACGTGTATGTTCGGTTGTATAGGTTACAACATTATTACAATAAAACATTACTATAATAAAACACTTTTAACTTTGTTAAACAAGAACTTCTTGTTTGAAAATGGTAATTGTATTACCGAAACTTAAGTCACAAAAATAAATATATAAGTTATACAAAACAAAATTAAAAGTGTTTTATTATAATATTTAAAATGTATAACGAAGTAGAAGCCTCCAGCATAAACAATATTATAAAACATTACAATATTTTAAATAAGATGTGATCACCTCACGTGTATCTAGAGCCCTCCAAATATCCGGTGTCACATTGCGCAGTGAACATCTTAAATTTCAAGAGAGGAAGCGCCGAAAACTCATAATTATTCAGCGAGCAGAATGTAAGGATAGACACAGAATCCTCGCAGAGATTTGTTATTGCGTTCTCTCGCATTCTTTCCGAATACCTTCTCACTGTGCGCATTTTTTACCTCAGATATTTGGAGGCCTCTACCTGAAACAATTTATACAAGGTGCTGTAAAAATGGCGGATTAACTCAATGGTACGCTGTCGAGGATTACTTCGAGAGTATGGAAAAAATAATGAAAAAAATCTGTATTGTATTTTTTCGAAGATGTGAAGACTTTAGTGTAAATTATTGCATAGCTTAAAATCTGCAGAACATTAATTATTTTCACTCCAGCTCATCAAATAAATTTTTCATAAGTAAAACCACAAGAGGTTTATTTTTTCCGGAAAATCTTCGAAATTTTTCACGGTAACTTTGTTGTTTATTAATTTCACGAGAGCAAAATCACGTCTTAAAACGCGAGACCGCAGGTCGAGCGATTTGATTTTGCTCGAGTTAAATTTTAGAAAACAACAAAGTTTGAGTGAAAAATTTTGAAGTTTTTCCTGGATAAAAATAAAACTTGAGTGGTTTTTGGCATGATTATTTCACGAAAAGCAATTTAATTACACATTTCTTACAAATAAATCAGACATATTTTTTAAACGGTTTTATTAATTGGTTTTATTAGTATTTGAAAAATTTGATAGATGGAACAGTTTCCAATGTTAAACACTATTAGTTCATGAAGTAATTTTTGAAGATTATGGGTGGGTTTACAGAAAGCAAATCAAATATTTGATTGCAATTAACTATTTGATTGCGATCAAAATTCGCGTTGCCTTGCCAACTAATATCAATCAACATCAAATCAAATAGTTAATTGCGATTAAGTTAACAGCGTTGTTAAGTCCGATTTGATTGCGATTAAACAAAAAATCGGTTTACAGAAGCTCGATTAGCATTTGATTGCGATTAACTTTTTGTTTAATTTGACGTTAACTTAATTGACGGCGCTACCTCAATTAAGTCCCTGATTAAAGTGAAAATTAAAAGAAAAACTTATAAACAACAAAAATTTGGCAAGTTATCAATTAATAAAAGGTACGTAATTGATGAAACACGTATTTGTTATCCGAATAATGTTAGTACAGGCTTCATAAATTTATGTACATATGTATAAGGCAAGCCAAAACATTCTTTGGCTGTGCAAAAATAAAAAAGTAGAGGAACCTATTTCATAGCATCACAAGATGTTCAAATTCAAATTTATTTAACAGCGGAGAAGGTAATTAGAGAAAATTCTAATGATATCGTCAAAATCAAACAAATTAATCTAAAACTGTGCAATACTGTACTATACTATAGTATATGACCAGTGCAAACATGCATTTAATACATACATCATGGCACAGCATATCTCTGAACAAACGTTCTTGGACAATGATAAGGTCCAGTTAATTATATTAATAATTACTACCAAAAAAACTACATAGGAACATATTGTTCCCACATGTATAAACATTTTCCCGCATTAGAGAACATCCTCTTGATTCATTTGTATTATTTTATATAACCTTTTACAAAAGCAAACGCGCCAGCAGAGAACAGCAGATCGTTTAAACACCATCGACCGCCATACAATCAACACATGCGCACTTATTCGTGGTGACAGATTGGTGACAGACAGTTTAATTTATAGGTTACGTTAAACGGCGTGAAGTTAGCCGCTGACGTCTCGCGCCGTACCAACCGCGATTAAAATCGCCTTAATTGAATTTAACTAATTGCGTTGTTAATTTCGACAAAAGAGTATCTCTAAACCGCGATTAATTTGATGGCGCTATTAAATTGTTTGCGCGATTAACTTAATTTCGAATTAAAAAATGTACTGTAAACCCACCCTTAGTGTTTTTGAAGTTTTTTTAGGTACGGTACCTGCTATTATATCGTCGATTTCACTATTCCTTTTTGTATTGAAACCCGAAATCTTGAATTACCTTAATTAATTTCACTGATCCATAAGATAATAAATTGAAAAGTTGGTGGGTTAATTTGACGTTTATATGTTTGCGTTACCAACGATACACAGGAAAAACTTTTACTGTGCCTGTTCGGACTTGCCCAATCTGTTAGAAAATCGTCTCATTTGGCAGTCGATTAGAGAGAATTTCCGCTGTTGGGATCGAAGCATATTTTCTTCGTTAATGATAGTGCAATTATTATCACTGTATATATTACTAATACGTTCAGTTATTAAAACATGTTTAATAACAGAAACGTGAAAGAGTCCAGCTCTGCCTAGCATGGTGAAGTTTTTCCGGAAAAAATTCGTGGTACGATGCGGTATTTCCGTTTATTAAAACAAGTCACCTGGTACAATTTGGGGGTTCTGATTGGTTCTAAATGATTTGAATAAAATAATCAGAGATACATACTTTCCTGCTTGTCAATATTATATACCATTGGTATTTTCAAATGCGATAATTTAAATGTTAAATAATTGATTTTCGCATTCACATAAATCTATTGATGCTAGGTTTTTTTCAATGGGAAAATCAATTATTTAGCATTCAAATTATCGCATTTGAAAATACCAATTATACATAATATTGACAAGCATGAAAGTATGTATCTCTGAAAAAAATATTTGATGAGCTGGAGTGTAAATAATTAATGTTAGGTAAACTTTAAGAAATGAAATAATTTACACTAAAGTCTTCATATCTTCGAAAAAATACTATATTTTTACAGCACCCAGTATACGAGTAACTTATTTGTATCGAAAAGATTTTCCCTACTCGATCTTCTGAACAATGCTGTCCTAAAACACAAGCAGTCTCGTGATCGAGGACATAGATAGCACCCGGTGTATTTGGTTTATTTTGAAGGTGTTGGGTCAGAATTATCTGACCCAATTAAATACCAGTCGATGTTAATTTTGTACATATCTCCTTGAGAATGACCTAAGGTCGAAACTAGTCGGAGAGAAAAATAAAATCAGTGAAACAAAACCAAGTGTTTTCATTAATCAAATTATATAATTATGTTTCACCACGGGTTAAGTGAGAAATTAATTAATCATATAGAATTATCTTCTATCACCCTGTAAGATATTTTGGATGTTAAGGATAAATAATGAGAGGAGATAATTGCAAAAAAATTTACAACTATTTAAATTAAAAACAAAGGTTTGCCATGAAATCATAATGGCGGATATTTCATTTTGTTCTAAAAAGTGACGTTTGCTGTCGCATTACGATTTACAATCGGCCGTGTATTCTACATAAGAAAAGGTATTTATGATTAAAATGTTTTACTCAGGTACTATTTAAGAACTGTACGTGAATTTCCGGAGAAGGAATCCAGCAAAAGTACAATTTAAAATGTGTTACAATCGGCTCCCTTAATTATTTTATAATATCGGTCTACTTACATTATTTTTAATACTCATTAAAGAGTACGTTTGCTGGGTCTTGTTTTTTTCGGAAATTCAACACTAAACAAATCACGTACACTTCTAAAATAGTACCCGAGTAAAAACATTTACTTATAAATACTTTTTTTTGTGTAGAATACACGGCCGGTTATAAATCGCAATGTGACATCTATTGTCACTTTTTAGAACAAAATGAAATATCGGCCATTATGATTTCATGGCAAACCTTTGTTTTTAATCGAAAATAATAGTAAAGTTTTTTGCAAATATCTCGGTAAATACTCTGCAGAAACCATTGAGAAAGATACCAAATGATTCAGCTTAAAAAGCTTTAAAAATAATGTACAAAGACAGATGCTAAATAATTAGGGGAGTCAATATTAACACATTTTAAATTGAACATGTAAATCCCTATGGCCCGCTTTGTAATTCAACACCCTGTAAGCACTACTGGGGTCTTTGGGATGCAATTATGGTTTTAGCCGGTTTCTTTTGACTCCATCTAAAACGTGTTTTTCCTTGATTACTTCATTATTATGATCTTCAATCTGAACATCGGTTCTTTGTTGGAAGAAAATTTACTGTCATGCTCAGATATTATGTCCAAATTAACACATACGACTAGGAAAAGGTAGGTACCCCAACTTACCCATTTTACGAAAAAACACAAGTCGTAAATTGACACTATATTCACCTTACCCTTTCGGCCCTGGTGGTGGCAATTGCCACCGCAACATTAATATGTCTCTACTTACTATGACAATCCATATTTTTACTGTTTATCACTAGATGTCACTTCAACAAAGCCTTACTAATTAATCAAATCAGTTCAAATTTGGTATTTATTGTCTTAAGAAGCTCCCCATCCCCATCCCCATATAATAATAATTAAGAAATTTTTTTTTTCAAATTTAAAAATCCAGAGCTGAAAGGGTTAAACCTAATAAACTGATTGAGGTTGGCGGGACTTACTTCGTGATACATTTTTAATTAAATAAAACACACTTTTACTTAGTTAATATCACACTGTTTATTTATTAGTGACAATGATCATTATCAAACTATAAACCTAATACATTTTGTGGCAAATTTAAATTGTTCTAAAATCATGAACAACCCCTGCCTCCTTTCTAGGATTAGTTTTTGAGTAAATTGTCGGTGAAATTGAATAAAAATATTAAAATACAGTAATTCCTAAATATTTTCTTACAGTTTACAAAGGTGTACACGATGTGTCCCCCTAACGACGTAAACATAATGTGGCTCGTACCCCAGTACTTTTTAATTTCCATTGCCGAGATCATGTTCGGAATAGCCGGATTGGAATTTTCCTTTACGCAGGTGAGGTCATTCAGTTCGCCACTCGAGATGTTGAAATGTGCGCATTTTAGGCACCCAAAAGTATGAAAACCGTTACAATTGCGGCTTGGTACCTTTCCGTAGCTGTCGGAAACTTTATGGTAATTTTAGTGACACAGGCAAAAATTTTTGATAGTCAGGTGAGTTGATACTTTTGTAATCCAGATTATACAGTACCACTTTTGATGCTATATAAAGGTGAGTATAGACTAGAGCATTTACTAGTAACAGAACAACGAGCCGCTCTATGATATGTTCTAGTGTATCACCCTCACGAACCAGACGTCTTTTGACGACAGCTTTTGAAACTGAGCATTTTCCTGTATTGTACCATTCGTTAGAACGTTACATTATATAGAAATGCTCGAGAAAATGCTCTAGTGTATATCCACCCTAACAGTGACGGCTCGCATGGTAACTCATGGTACGGTCGAGATAGCAGAGGTGGTAAATTATCGTAGCTATTTGTATTACCACTGGTACATACAGATAGGTGCGTTCATTGCAACCTACCTATCTGTATTTCCACCTCTGCTACCTCGGTAGTACAAAAAAAATCGCAAACCGTCACTGATAAATAACTATTATACCATTAAAACGGAGAAAGTTGCATCACAATTAATTTTTTCTACTTTGGTTTAACAATCGACCTTTTGTTATATCAAAAATAGTTTAATAATGAGATTTTTTATTTTACAGTTTTGCTCATTATTGAACTATTTGTGGTAACATTTTAGTTGTTGCGATTGGCAGTACTTAAACGTGACATATATCGACATCAAAATGTAAAATTGCCGTTAATTCATAGGATAATTGGAACCGCCCAATGCGTTACACACTAAACATGTTCGAATGCGTATTGGGGAGTTCGCCACCAGTACCACTAAGGTTAAAGAAAACGGAGGCGTCATATTGTTCACTTTTTATCCGCGTGGAAAATGTAGGAACTCGGTGACAATGGCCGGACGCATGAATTCGCTTGGCTCTCCGTGACGACGTTTAGGCAACACAACACACACAGAGGAAAGCTTGTAATTTATTATATGTATTATGACTTTGTTTGCAAAACGAATATCACGGAAGAAACAGCGAGAGTGTAATGCATGTTTCATTCGCGGCGAAAAAGAGCCGCTTAAGTCGGTGTGGATTTTTAATTAGCGTCGATCGATGCCTGACACTAGGAACGAGAAACAAATGTAAACATAACCTTAAATTTCGATTATCATTTAGGCGTTGCATTATTTTATAAGCTTAAATTGGTTACAACTTACCCGGAAATAGTTTGTTTATCGCACCCTTGGCAACCTCCCTTATTTTTGGAGGTGTGTAAGTAATATTCTTGATTTAATATGTTTTAAAATTAACTATTGAAATCGCCGTAGAAATACGTATGTCAAATATTAAATTCGTTCGAAAGGATCAAATGTTTTCAGTGCTGCCAAATGTTAAAAGATAAAACTCATTAGGTTTAAGTATATATTTTATTTTAGAAATAAATTCTTAATTAAAACCAAAGTAGAAAAAATTGTATATTATACTTGTTTAACAAGAGGCATTGTGGGGCACTCGTTGCATTGGAGCACTCCTCGCTGCGCGAGTCATGCCACAATATATCCTCCTATTAAACTTGTATAATAATGTACTATAATAGTAATAACAACTTCAATGAAAACTATATCTATCAGGCTGTAGTCACGTACACTAAATTCATCTCATTCAGAACGACAAAGTGTTCCAGTAATTACAAACTCATTAGATTTGGTTTCGTACAGCTAACGATGAAGTAATCGCCACTCACAGATTAGAGGATAAAGCCACAATAAAGATTTTGAATATTATTGGATTGTAATCACCAATTTCAATTCGTATTTACTTACTACATTATCTATTGTAATGTATATGCTTGATATAATATCAAACATATTGTAAGGGCAAATTCAACGATAATATTTAAAGTGATTAAATAAATTTAAAAACAAAACATGATAAAGTTCAAAAGCTTTTCTTGAAATTTTCTATCGTATAATAATTAATTACGAATTAAACATGAATGTTTTGCTACCAATACACGATAACGATGTTTACTTTGCTACAATCTCGGTTCAGCCACAAAATACTGTAGATATCAAGTTGTCTTATATTAGCCTTAACAGTTATTGATATACAGGGTCCTGCATCTCACCTCCCGTCTTCTATAGCTCAGTTACTAATCAAGTTACGATTTCGATATTTTGTAGAATATATTTGTATCCTATGATGCATTTCAGGAAAATATTTTTGATTATACAGGGTATCCCAAAAAAGCGTGACGTCATGATGATATATTTTTTTTAAATTACACGCTATGTATTTTATTGTTTATTTGGGTACCTTTTATGGTTGCCTACATACTCCTATAATTTTATTGGAATCGATTCAGGGATATCAGCAAAAAAAAATTATAACTAAAAAAAATCAGTTTTGCACTATTGTTTTGGTATTTGGTATTTGGTATTTGGTATTTATTAACGGAAGCCATTTCAATACAGTAATAAATTAAATTAAATAAAACATATATACAATAAAGATGTTACGAGACAGATTAAAATATAAATATATATATATATATATATATATATACAGTTTTGACATTGCAAGACAGAATAAAATGTAAAATATAAATATATATATATACAGTTTAAGACATGACAAGACAGATTAAAATGTATAAACAGTTCAAGACATTACAACAGATTAAAATATTAAGAAAGTACCCGACGTAAAACTTTAAGCGATCCCGCAAAAAAATCAAATTTTGGGTCGGTACGGTTGGCGTGTCTTAGGACCCGTGTAGCCGCAGATTGTTGGGCGTAATCCGTCCGATTAAACGGAATATGGAAGGGGACATTAGTACGCAGAGCACGAGAAGGAACATGAATACCTATCAAACTGAGCAGGTCAGGACAGTCCACGATACCACGAAGCAGTTTAAAAACAAGTACCACGTCAGAATTGAACCGTCTTGTATCAAGACTTACAATATTAAAAATTGATAGTAAGTCAGTGTAACTGCCAACTACGTTACATTTAAACGCTAAGAATCGTACAAACTTTTTTTGAACTTGTTCTAGCTTTTCCTTATCTAAAGTGGTGTACGGAGACCATACACTAGAACAATATTCTAGATGAGGGCGAACTAGGGCATTAAAAAGAAGGATTAATGTGCGATGATCACGAAAATCTTTCGCGTGACGTTTAATGAAGCCCAAAAGCTGGTACGATTTAGCAACTATGTTGGATACATGAGTAGTGAAACTTAAATTCGAACTGAATGCAATACCCAGATCCTTTATACAATCCACTCGTGATAAGGGTTCGCCTAGTAAGGAGTACCCATACAACACGGTGGACAAACATCTGGAGAAGGTAATTATATTGCATTTTTTAAGATTAAGTGAAAGCTTGTTATCACGGCACCATTCACCAAACGATTGCAAGTCGTTTTGAAGCAACATTGCATCATCCAATGTTCGAACTTTCATGAATATTTTCATGTCGTCAGCAAATAGTAAACATTTAGCATTCGGAAAGCAGCGTACAGCATCATTAATAAAAATGTTAAATAACAGGGGTCCGAGGTGGGATCCTTGAGGAACACCAGAAGTTACATTAATTGGTCGAGACACACATTGACCTATTCGAACATATTGAGTTCGACCAGATAAATATGATTTGACCCATTGCAAAAGAGTACCATTAACACCAAAATTAGTTAATTTATTCATTAAAATTGTGTGATCAACAGTATCAAATGCTTTCGAGAAGTCAGTGTAGATAGAATCCACCTGACTTCTCTCCGCGAAAGCATCAATAATATAAGATTCATAAACTAAGAGGTTAGTTGATGTCGATTTACCAGCTCTGAAGCCATGTTGGCACATGGAGATCGAAGATTGTAAAATAGCTGTTAGGTGTATGGTAAGCAATTTTTCAATTTTTAAAAAATTAATAAAAAATAAAAATAGTGCCGTGTTAATAAAATCATACAAGGTACTTATTAAATAAGGTCTGATAGTCCCGTTAACCAGTTAGTGCGCGCTCGCTGTTTCTTTGCTTCGATAATTGCAAAATTGTGACAGTGACAGTGACAGTGACAGTGACAGTGACAGTGACAGTGACAGTGACAGTGACAGTGACAGTGACAGTGACAGTGACAGTGACAGTGACAGTGACAGTGACAGTGACAGTGACAGTGACAGTGACAGTGACAGTGACAGTGACAGTGACAGTGACAGTGACAGTGACAGTGACAGTGACAGTGACAGTGACAGTGACAGTGACAGTGACAGTGACAGTGACAGTGACAGTGACAGTGACAGTGACAGTGACAGTGACAGTGACAGTGACAGTGACAGTGACAGTGACAGTGACAGTGACAGTGACAGTGACAGTGACAGTGACAGTGACAGTGACAGTGACAGTGACAGTGACAGTGACAGTGACAGTGACAGTGACAGTGACAGTGACAGTCACAGTCACAGTCACAGTCACAGTGACAGTGACAGTGACAGTGACAGTGACAGTGACAGTGACAGTGACAGTGACAGTGACAGTGACAGTGACAGTGACAGTGACAGTGACAGTGACAGTGACAGTGACAGTGACAGTGACAGTGACAGTGACAGTGACAGTGACAGTGACAGTGACAGTGACAGTGACAGTGACAGTGACAGTGACAGTGATAGTGACTGAGTGACAGTGACAGTGACAGTGACAGTGACAGTGATAGTGACTGAGTGACAGTGACAGTGACAGTGACAGTGACAGTGACAGTGACAGTGACAGTGACAGTGACAGTGACAGTGATAGTGACTGAGTGACAGTGACAGTGACAGTGACAGTGACAGTGACAGTGACAGTGACAGTGACAGTGACAGTGACAGTGACAGTGACAGTGACTTTTTTTTATTGAATAAGAGAAAATAAGAGATCGTGATAATTTTATCCCAGCTCCTTTCCATTTTTGATTCCCCGAAATTATGGAAGGTCTATCAATGTAAATATAAATTAAAATTTATTAAGTGAAATTTTATATTTTAGGAATTTTTATATTTTAGCGGAGCTAGTTCCATTTTAACGGTTTAAAAAATTCAAATTAGTTTAATTTTATTATTATATAGGTACTACTTACTAATATTTCGATTGAACTTTGTGATAGCCAGCTTGTTCTACTTTAATTAATTAAAGTACTATCTGGATACATAGGTACAATTAAAAATTTTCCGATTGAGCGAAGTACGTCAATCGGACCTGGACGCCATTGATCTATCGATTCGAGTGTTTGCACGGCACCAATAAATCCGTCCGAAACTGGTTCCTAGACGAGTTTTACAAATCAATAAGAAGTCTAGAAACAAATGCCATGTAATTTTTCACCGTGACTGATCCAACTACTGGAAATCACTGTTTTGTGTTTTTTTTTTAAATACATAACCTATGATAACAAAAGAGAATGCAGAAAGTTATTCCACTGTGTTTTTGCTTTGGTTAACAAAAAATAATAATTAAAAAATATGTTCTCGTTTTTTTTTTATTGGCCCACCAGATTTGGAATTTATTTGCTTATTTTTCTTAGGGTTTCTCTACTATTTGTCATATAATGACATTGATATACAGTGCGTACCTAAAGTACGAAATATATTCAGTAAAATAGAAACAAAATATTTTTGGAAAAATTCTCGATTTTCTTTTATAAAAATACACATATTAAAAAAATACGTACTCGTTTTTTTTTATTGGCCCACCAGATTTGGGATTTATTTTTCTTAGTTTCTCTACTGTTTGTCATATAATGACATTAATATACAGTGCGCGCCTAAAGTATGGAATATATTCAGTAAAATCGAAATTAAATATTTTTAGAAAAAATCCTCGATTTTCTTTTATAAAAATACACATATTTGCATGAAAGTCGATTTTCAGTCGTCATTTGTTTTTGAGTAATGACGTCATCCGTTTTGTTTTTAAATGACAACCCCCTATTTTTGCTTTTGATTTTAAGAGATCTTTTCATGGTCGAACTGGCAATATAAAAATGTTGCCACCTTACATAATACATTTTTCGAGTAAATGGCAATTAAAGACGAGAACTTTATCAAGTTTATCATTTTTGTTTGGAAAAAAGCGCTATTTCATTTCGCAAAAACTCTAAAGATATTTTGCAAAAACTCTAAATATCTTTGGAGTTTTTGCAAAATGAACTAGCACTTTTTTTCCAAACAGAAATGATATGATCTTGATCTTCTATATAATACAATATGGTTTCAGCAAGATGGCGCACCCCCCGTACTATGTCAGCAAGATGGCGCACCCCCCGTACTATGTGCGTTTTTTTTGACATCTGCTTTACGAATAGGTGTATTGGCAGGCGAGGAGCGATAGAATAGCCCGCGAGAAAGATGAATGCGCAAGGTTAGGTTAGGTTAGGTTAGGTTAGGTTAGGTTGGGTTAAGTTAGATTAGGTTAGGTTAGGTTAGCATAGGTTAGGTTAGGTTAGGTTGGGTTAAGTTAGTTTAGGTTAGGTTGGGTTAGGTTAGGTTAGGTTGGGTTAGGTAAGGTTAGGTTAGGTTAGGTTAAGTTAGGTTGGGTTAGGTTGGGTTAGGTTGGGTTAGGTTGGGTTAGGTTGGGTTAGGTTGGGTTAGGTTGGGTTAGGTTGGGTTAGGTTGGGTTAGGTTGGGTTAGGTTGGGTTAGGTTGGGTTAGGTTGGGTTAGGTTGGGTTAGGTTAGGTTGGGTCAGGTTAGGTTAGGTTGGGTTAGGTTGGGTTAGGTTGGGTTAGGTTGGGTTAGGTTGGGTTAGGTTGGGTTAGGTTGGGTTAGGTTGGGTTAGGTTGGGTTAGGTTGGGTTAGGTTGGGTTAGGTTGGGTTAGGTTGGGTTAGGTTGGGTTAGGTTGGGTTAGGTTGGGTTAGGTTGGGTTAGGTTGGGTTAGGTTGGGTTAGGTTGGGTTAGGTTGGGTTAGGTTGGGTTAGGTTGGGTTAGGTTGGGTTAGGTTGGGTTAGGTTGGGTTAGGTTGGGTTAGGTTGGGTTAGGTTGGGTTAGGTTGGGTTAGGTTGGGTTAGGTTGGGTTAGGTTGGGTTAGGTTGGGTTAGGTTGGGTTAGGTTGGGTTAGGTTGGGTTAGGTTGGGTTAGGTTGGGTTAGGTTGGGTTAGGTTGGGTTAGGTTGGGTTGGGTTAGGTTGGGTTAGGTTGGGTTGGGTTGGGTCAGGTTAGATTAGGTTAGGTTAGGTTGGGTTAGGTTGGGTTAGGTTAGGTTAGGTTAGGTTAAAATCAGCCTGAAAAATATTCTAAATGTCAGGAAGAATTTCTATATGTTCGAAAAAAAACGCGCCAAGTGCGCGGATGCGCCGTCTTGCTGACACCATATTGTATTATAAGAAAGGTCAAGATTATTGCTGTTTGGAAAAATTGCTACAAGTGCTGGAACAAGGTCATTTTGCAAAAACTCTAAATATAGATCAAGATCATTTTTGTTTGGAAAAAAGAAGCGCTAGTTAATTTTGCAAAAACTCTAAATATCAAGTTCTCGCTTTTAATTGCCATTTACTCGAAAAATTTCTTATGTAAGATGGTAACATTTTTATACTGCCAGTTGCAGAATGAGAAGATCTCTCAAAATCAAGAACAAAAATAGGGGGTTGCCATTTGAAAACAAAATGGATGACGTCATTACTTAAAAACAAATGACGACTGAAAATCTACTTTCATGCAAAAATGTGTATGTTTATAAAAGAAAATCGACCTGTTCGAGGATTTTTTCCAAAAATATTTTATTTCGGTTTCACTGAATATGGAACATACTTTAGGCGCGCACTGTATGAATGCCATGTTGCAATTGATTAATTATTTGACAGAAAAATTAAAGGTAATAAAATAAATGAAACCTGTTCCGCTGTTTAATTATTTTTTATGATAGGGTAATTAAGCGCATGGTAATCATGTGGAAAACATAACCTAAAAAGTCTGTAAATTAATTCTGGAATGTCCGACGCTTGCACTAATCCTACTGGATGTCCTTCCCTGTAACTGAAAAAAAAATAGGAGGACGCTTTTTACCTTTTTAATTTATTTCAATGGTGTTTTTTTTGCATAGTTTTGACCATTCAGCCACTCCAATGGCGTGGTTTTCTTGAATTATCTTCTTACACCACTGCAGAGCTTCCAACAATTCCGTTTTTTTCCGCAAAAAAAAAATACAAAGTTTACCCATTTTTTTCGAGTCTTTCAAGAGGAATGGTCCCTTTAGTAACACGAAGGATATCGAGGCATTTCGATAACTCCACAATCCCACAATCGTTTTCCTGGTGTGACGAATATGCGTGTCTTAAGTTCGTCAACGTCATTTGGTAGCGGTGGAATCTGCTGTAGCCTCAGAAAAAAAAAATTAAAAAGAAATGACTCGGAGTGATGTCAGGGCTCAGAGAAGGTCATTAATGAAGAGAAATGAAAAGTCTTCGGGTTTATCCACCCGAAACTACCTTTCCGCCGAGGGGTAAAAATATTTTTCGGCCAGGAATGACGACGCTTCGGGCACTGGACTACTCGGCGACCAATCCACCGGTACCATTTTAGACGTCGAACTACTATTTTTGATTTCCGATTAACAAAACAACAAGTTTGTACTTTGTTTAGTTTTCTTTCAATAGCACTGCCAACTTGGGATATTTATTTATGTACACACTGTATTTTACACTCAAACTAAAGGCAAAACATATTGTCAACTTTTTGTAACTCACGTGAGAAGAAATATTGTGCATTTTAAAACATATTCATTATTAATAGAAAATATTAAACATAAATCGTTTAATTAGCTGCAGTGTATTCAATATTAATAAAGTAGTAATTGTTTGAGCTTCTGCAGCGAGTCTTACTTAATGTTCTTACTATAATAAGTAAGACTCGCTGCAGAAGCTCAAACAATGACTACTTTATTAATATATTCATTATTATTATTTGTTTGTTTCAGGCTTGTGAATTTTTTCTTTTCGCCGTGCTAATCGTCGGTGATATGATGGTCTTCGCGAGGATGGCGTCCCGATACCATTGCGTGGAACTCGAAGCGGACAGTTCCGTATACATAATGCAGCCGAAATGCGACGATATTTGCGAACAGTGTATTTCTAAAAACTTTGTGCAACCCGTGGATAAAATAGAGAACTAAAAAGTATACATAAGTAGATCCATCTAAGCTATCACATATTTTATATTTTACAAAATTATGTTCTTAAATCTCATAAAAGTTTTTATAACCCATCGTTTTATTAAAATCGGTGATTTGGGCAATTTGCCATTCGAGTAACTGGACTTGTCATATTTACTCGTAAAATAAGGTCAAGAGTTTTGGATGGCGCGAGGATTCGATGCTCGGGGTGCTCAATTTGCCATTGATAGCCAGATCCTTCAGTAGTGGATTTGCGAGCGTGTGTAACTGGGCTTTACTAGTAACATAAGGGATATGATTAAGAATTTTGGAAGCCAGAGCCGATGGGTCAAGGTTTCGGTGCTCAGGAGCTTTAGTTCGAATCCAGACCGATTATGGGTGTTGTGATTGTCCACTCTTTAAAATTTATATACAGCTTTGACTATATACTAATGGACTGCCATTCCCCCTCTATTTCCCATATGATCACTGCTCCAAAAGTTGTCCACGAGCTGGAGCCCGATATAAATCCCGCCCCGGAGCTGAAAATTGAGCGTAATTTAAAAACCGAAAAGCAAAAAAAATATTTCTCGATGTATTCATCAGCAACGCGAATGCAAATGCGAACATATTTCGGCAACTCGGGTCCACTTTCCTGCCTGTTCTTTACAAGCAAAGCATCAACCCATAATTTGCGAAGTTCCGGATTTGATGGAAATCTAATACAGAATTTTAGGTTATAAGTCAAAAGTCAACTGACGTGTACATCAGCTGACGAGTATTATAACCGCGTTGGCATATATACGTGGACGTATTGCAGCAATATTTTGACATAGTGTGAATACTTGACAATATAAATGTTTATATATTCAAAGGTGTGAATAAATTGCAGGGTATCACAATATGCAATGCGAGCTCATAGGGTCATATGTCATAGACACAAAATAGCTACCAATTTAGTAACATACCACAACCATTTAGGGTCCCGCCGTGCCACCGTTGCTTGGAGACACACATGAAGCGGCGCTAGCAGTCCATTAGTATATAATCAAAGAGGCAGCCAATATCAGATTACTTAAATTATTATAGGAATTTTCGGAAAATGTGCTGCCATTTCCATCTTTCATAATTTTGACGTTTTAAACGTCAGTTTCATCCGCTCGATGTACATTTAAAATACGATTTAAATTGAAAATAAACCACGAAACCGTAAATATAAATGATACCATCAAGTCGGAGAAAGTAACACATCACCATTTTTTTTTGTAAATTTTATGTAAATGTTTTTAATATTTCTGCAACAAGTGACGTTGTCTCTAATTGACATCAAATGTAATAATTTTATCAATAGATATGATATTCACGGATAAGCATAATTAATATCAGGAATTAATCATGGATATGACCAAGTGCAAAAATTACTTTTCATTCTGGATATCGGCGACTTATTTTTCTAGATACGCCTTATCTAGCACGAGTGCCTCCTCAGCGATAAATGTACAACGAATCTCTGAAATCTGCTGGTTAGTCCTGCTGGGATACTTGATCTATATAGTTCGTATTTTAGAAATCTTCCAAAACGACGTCGAGCAAAGGAGTAGGTGTTTACTATGGCCGACGAAAAAAGTAAGTCGCACTTAAATAATTATTTCTTTATCGTTTTTTAAACCGTCGAAAATAAAACAGATCCATAGTGCTTAAACACTCAATGATTATAGTGAGTAGTGTGCGCATGACTAAGATCTTGAAGACGCGAGTGACCGATGAGTTTGTTTAAAAAAAAAATATTTCAAAACTTACTTAATGTTTGCTTAGAATTAATTGTTACATCGCGGGTCGATTTCAAGACTAAGGATCCCTTGGGTTCAGCATGGATGTATAGACAACCAAGGGAAATGTATTCATATTTCCCGTGTTGTAATCAATAGTTTTTTTCTGATTGAAATAATATTGTTCTGTAAATGGGAAAATATTGGATTGTAAATTTTTGAATTTATCGGATTGGTAACGTTGCTAAGGGCCTTGTTTGTAAATATCATGGTTGACTTGTTTTGGTATTTGCGTTGTTTCATAAATTGATGAAATGTCAAACTATGTGTTAACCCAAGCGACGAAAGACCGTGAATGTTTGGTTCCGGTAAAATCCAAAGCTGTAAAATTCATAAAGGATACCTTCCTAAGAAATCGGAGGTGTTGTCCCGAGAGCAATTAAAACAATTCTTGCGAGAAGCTCCTAATGACAATTGTTTGATATCTATATTTCCCTAGGGAAATATGAGCACTTCATATTTTCCTACGGAAATATAAGTGTGTTATAACATATCGTAACTAAGGCAATATCACTCAATATTGTTTCAATCAGAAAAAAAAGAGTTTTTTCATACAAAATATACTTCTGATTTCGCTTCACGTGTCTGGAATTCAGTTTTTATTATCTTTATTGTAATTAGAAGTTTGCGACTTTTGCCTACTCGTAACTCTTTCTGTCCACGAGATATTAACTATTCTACGATAGTCGAAATTCCTGCTAAATCGAACATGGCGTGAACTTGGAATCATACAATTAGAAGTGCCTAAATTTAATTATTAACGATAATTTCCAATAATCAAACAAAATAAAAACCTCAAGCGTTATTTAGTGATAATGTTGTCAGTTGAATTGCTTTGTTTTTAAAATGACAAAACGTTCTCTTATCAATTGAATTGCGTTCGTTTGCTCTTAAACAAAATAATACGCAATTTAAATTATGTTTACACAAATATTTATTTCTAAGATTTCATTTAAAACAAATCAATTATACATTAGTGGTGTAAACTATTAAAAATATTTGCTCAGTACTTTGTCGGCTATAAAAAAAAATGCCACATGCTCGATGCTAAATAATACTATAATTTACTCAAAAACTAACCCTAGAAAGGACACAGAGGTTGAAACGCCAAAGTGGCGGAATCTATTGCCTGAATGCCGTACTGAACCAAATCCGGGTGGCTTTAACACCGACAAGATATGGACATTGCCAGCGGCGGCAAATATAACAATATTAATGTAAACATTAGGTAGGTATTCTGATGGAGGAACAATATTTAATGTTCTAATTAATACTGTTGACGTATTAAGCGTATAGTTCTTTCAGTAATAGTGTGCACGATAGTGCAATTTCCAATTTTTTCAATTTTATTAATAACAGCAATTAACGACTATAAAATGGTGATATGGCCATCATGTTACTTTCTCCGACTTGATGGTATCATTAATATTTACGTTTTCATGGTTTATTTTCAATTGAAATCATATTTTAAATGTACATCGAGCGAATGAAACTGACGTTTAAAACGTCAAAATTATGAAAGATGTAAAAATTATGCTTCAAATTCAAAAACTCGGTTTCCTCAAAAACTAATGGGATTTCGAAAAAAAACTTATTCCATATAAGTTGTTCGTATTAGCATTCTCTACAATTATTATTAACAAACATTTGCTGTAACTATTATCGTTTCGTAATTATAAACCAAAAATAACAAAATAAAAAATAATTTTTTTTCTCGAATAAAAATGATTTTATGAAAAATGAGCTCCTCGTACGTCAATTAGTCGGATTAGTGATTTTTAATTTTTGATGAAAACCTGAAAAAAGACACGAGTAAACCCCTTGGAAATTTTGTTAAAAAAATGCAACTTTCTTAATAATCATCGTAGATTATGGAAGTATACCTTTTTTTCATCAGAAAGACGAGAGAAATTGATTGCCGTTAAAAAATTACAGCCATCTTCAACAGCAAAAAAATTAGCTAGTCACCAAGATTATTTTAGGAAATGAAAAAAAATAATTGATTTTTCAGACTTTGATCGGCCGTAGCGGCAAAACGAAAACTCCAAATTGAACGTGGTTTTCAAATCTGTGCTTCGCGTGTGCTAATTAGTCGGATTCAATTAAAATGGGTGATTTTTATTTTTTGACGAAAACCTGAAAATCTACTTTTTCTCAAAAATTGGCTTTGAAATAATTTTCTGAAAAAACCACTGGTTCGATTCCGGGTTTCTACACATCACTGGAAAGATCTCTTCAAGACGCCTCGGAAAATGTACTTTCGCGAGAATAAATGTCAACTTGAAGCCCGTGACGCGTCAGCAAAGAAAACTCGAAAATGGAAAAAATTGAAAAAATCAACTTTTTTAATAATTATCGTAGACCATTGAAGTATACCTTTTTTTCATCACAAAGACGAGAGAAATTGATTGCCGTTAAAAAATTTCAGCTATCTTCAACAGCAAAAAAATTAGGTAGTCACCATGAACATTTTAGAAAATGAATAAAAATAATTGATTTTTCAGACTTTGATCGGCCGTAGCGGTTAAACGAAAACTCCAAATTGAACGCCCCGTTTTAAGTGTGAGTTTCGGGGGACGCGATTTTCAAAATCCCCCTCATATTTTTGGGCCAATTTTTTGTGCCGGTCGGCCGACGCCCCTTTATAGCGGTTTTTCTGGGCTGTCAAACTTTTCTTACTCAATTAGTATATATAAATTTATAAAATATTTTTTATTAGAAGAGCAGTTGGCCATGATTATTACACCTATAATTATTCGCTTAGAATGGCTCAATGTAAATTATCATAATATCACCAAAGCGTGTATATAGTTATCTTAGTTATCTATGTGTGCGGAAAATTGGAGGTCGTGTTGAAAATTGATCATTGAACACTTTCGTGAAACGCGACAATAAAGCGGAACGGCCCGTTTAAATTTATTTCCACAGCTGTTTACTTAATTGCGGCTTTTTTAAATCAATTTCGTAATTGATTGTAAAACGCTCTCCAGGGACGAACGTAATTGATCCGCAGTTTCTCCATCTGTTTAGAAAACACCGACGTGCTTATTGGAGCATGATGATTCCAATCGGGATTAAATCGATTCAAGTCTTGGGATAAATTAATATAATAACAAAATGAGTTGATGTGGATGTCTTCATATTTTTCATATTTATGAATTATCGTTTAAAAAGTGATGGTGTTTCGCAAAAAAAAAACGTACTTTTTCTACATGTGAAAATCGAATTTTCAAAAGGTGGTAAAGCCCCTGTGAAAGTTATTGTTTATACGAGGGGCGTTTGAAAAGTCCGTGCAAAAATAAAAACTTCTAACGTGTTTGGGGTAAACCTTTTTACTTTCTCGGTTACGAAGTACGAGAAAGTATTGTGATCGTGAAAATTCTTTTCACCGAAATGTCCGTTTTGGGGTCCCTAGATGATATTTCAAGAATTTCTGGAAAAAAAAAATTGTGTCTGTGTGTGTGTGTGTGTGTCTGCCTGTGTGCGCTGTATCTCAAAAACTAACAGAGCAATTGATATGAAACTTTGAACATACGTCTTATTTGATAATCTGAAGAACTGAAAAGCTTTTGGTAAAATTTCGTACGCCGGATGTGGGTGTTTACCTTAACTGTTTTTTTGTTTTTTGCCAATATTTTCTTAAATATGAAAAATATCACAAAAACATTTAAACAAATATTGAAGAGAATAAAGAAATGCGATTATTTTGTTTGAAAACATTTTTCATAAAATCATTGTTATTCGAGAAAAAAATGTATTATTATTTTTTTCATTTTTGGTATACAATTATGAAACGCTAACAGTTACAGCAAATTTATGTTAATAATAATTGTAGAGAATACCAAAATGAACAATTTATGAAGAATAATTTTTTTTCGAAATGTCTTTAGTTTCTGAGTAAACTGAGTTTGTGAATTTGAAGTACATTTTTCCATCTTTCATAATTTTGACGTTTTAAACGTCAGTTTTATCCGAGTCGTCAAAACGTTCGATGCACACTTAAAATATGATTTAAATTGAAAATAAACCATGGAAGCGTAAATATAAATGATACCATCAAGTCGGAGAAGGTAACATGATGGCCACATCACCATTTTTTTCTTTCTTGTCAGGAATGCGATTACGCCATGCCCGAATTTCGTGATTTATTCATATAAAAATGTTTGTGTTATTTTTCTTCGGCAAGTGTTACGACACTGTCCAGTCTGGTCCATTGGCTAAGCGAATTCGTGAAAGGGAAAGTGCTCAATCTGGAGCACGAATAATTCTCCGCAAAATCGCCGATGGTAATTTAATCAAACAAATGGCATTTCGCGTTAAGCAAGACGAATTTCATAATTTCACCAAATAACAGAGGATCCGATGCAATTTAGGTCTGCCCACATGTTCGAAATGATGTCGAAATTTGCATTTTATGTAACGGTAGCAATAAATATTCACACAGCGGCATAATTATAAAGATTTACGGTAAGCCCCGATTTAATCAACTTGAGATAGAGAAACAATTTTGGACACGCATTAATAAAAAAAAGTCCCCGACATTGGTACCATTTGATACACGAAAGAAAAAAGCGGGACATTATCTACGTGTTTAAATAAGTGTACAATAATCCTTGTGGAAATGCGTAAAATTGTCTAACAACCGGCAATTACTCGTCGACCCTAATTTGAAACAAGCGGGAATTTTCCATTTCATTTAGCGCGGACAATTTTCTGACCTTAGTCTGCTAATGTTTGATCACTATTAATAGTAATATAAACTCGAGAAACTTCCTATCGACCAGAAACCAATTTCTTAACGATCATCAAGTGGATTAACTAATTCATTTAATTGCGAGGCGATCAATCATACCAACAAGGAAAACGCGCGTGATTATTAATCAATTTATTTTTGGAATTTTGTAAATGATACCACCAGCAAAATGCTCACCGCATATCTTATAAAGTACGTTACCTAGAATTTTGTAAATGATGTAAAGTACGTCGCTTAATTTACGCGTAATTGCGTTACAACTCGCGTTATGTACTATACTTTACCTTCGACCTTATATTCATTCGCTTAAACTTAAGACATATTGAAACTGAATCTTGTCAGGGTGACGTTTAAATTTGTAATAAATTAGCCGGTAATGGCAATGTAGGACGACTACCAACTAAACAAACGAATTACCGTTCGAATAATTTTCCGTCGAATAATATATTCTCCAATACATTGATTGAACTAATTTAAGGATACTCACTCTGAAGTGTTAATCTACGAAGATACCATCGCGATGGAAGTACCAGTAAGGCATAGCGTGAAGTTTATTGGGTCGGTTATTGTTTTAACCAATAAGTTGTAATCTGACGTGTAAATGTCACTGTCACTTTTGATATTTAAAGACGAACAGACGAATGCAGCGGGACTCGGCGGACGTTAATTGTAATTGACTAATAAGTATATAATATAGCGAGGTACATAAGTGGTAATAGTACATGTTACACATTTATCTGCAACATTTAACATTTATATATGATCTCAATATTCGTGATGGGTCGCTTACGATTGGTGAAAACAATTCGGTAATTCATCAATTACAAGGTAAAATAGTATACATACCTCGCGAGAATACGATTCCAGCCTCGCGCAATCGCAAACCTTGGCGCTTCGCCCTCGGCTGTAATGCAGTATTTCCCGACCCGGTATGTAATATACCATTTTAAACCCGCCGTGTCGCATATCACGTAATTCGTGTGACGAGTCATAAACTCGTGCTCCAAATACACCGTCGCGAATTTTGCATTTTATTTTTCAATTGACAGACGTTCACTTGCGTCTGCTAGACGGGTCATTGACATATTGTTTAATATTGGCGGGAGCGACCCGTGAGCGTTAATTAACAATCAGAGCCTCGCGCCACTTTCGCGAATCGTTTCGCCGGGGTCTCGGACAATTAAGCGTGGGGTCAGACGAACCAGATAAAGAAATATGATTACGCGACTAATAATTCATCGATCGTGATTATATCTTTATCTTTAAAGAGCGGCGTTGTTTTGTAAGCAAACAATACGTTCGATACGAAGAGTAAATAAATTATAATCTAGGTGATTCAATTTAAATACAATATAGTGGAATTTCCAATATTTATTCGGTAAACCAAACAAGTGCTTTACTTTAAAATTAGCTACTTTGATTTAGAGAATTCTACAAAAATTAGTCACTAGCAGAATTAGGTTTGCACTTCTCAAATCCATTCAGACACATTGTATTTTTGACATACTAAAAAATAATTGACGTACCCTTACTGAAAACAAAATGCCAACACACGAAACTTGAATTAAAAAAAAAACGAAATTTGCATCTCATGATTTAAAAAATTCTAAAAAACCAGTCACTAGTAGAAGTAACATGAAACGTCTCAAATCCATTCAAATATATTGTATTTTTAACATACTAGAAAATAATCGGCATATTCCCACTGGAAACTATATGCCAACAATGAAAACTTGAAATTAAAAAAAAAACGAAATTTGCATCTTATAATTTAAAAAATTCTAAAAAAATAAGTCACTACCAGAATTAGGTTTACACTTCTCAAATCCATCAAGACATATTGTATTTTTGACATACTAGAAAATTATCGACGTACCCTTACTGGAAACAAAATGCCAACACACGAAACTTGAATTTAAAAAAAAACGAAATTTGCATCTCATGATTTAAAAAATTCTAAAAAACCAGTCCCTAGTAGAAGTGACATCAAACTTCTCAAATCCATTCAGATATATTGTATTTTTAACATACTAGAAAATAATCGGCATATTCCCACTGGAAACTATATGCCAACAATGAAAACTTGAAATTAAAAAAAAACGAAATTTGCATCTTATGATTTAAAAAATTCTAAAAAAAAAAGTCACTACCAGAATTAGGTTTACACTTCTCAAATCTATCCAGATATATTGTATTTTTGACATACTAGAAAATAATCGACGTACCCTTACTGGAAACAAAATGCCAACACTCGAAACTTGAATTTAAAAAAAACAACGAAATTTGCATCTCATGATTTAAAAAATTCTAAAAAACCAGTCACTAGTAGAAGTAACATCAAACTTCTCAAATCAATTCAGATATATTGTATTTTTAACATACTAGAAAATAATCGGCATATTCCCACTGGAAACTATATGCCAACAATGAAAACTTGAAATTTAAAAAAACGAAATTTGCATCTTATGATTTAAAAAATTCTAAAAAACCAGTCACTAGTAGAAGTAACATGAAACGTCTCAAATCCATTCAAATATATTGTATTTTTAACATACTAGAAAATAATCGGCATATTCCCACTGGAAACTATATGCCAACAATGAAAACTTTAAATTTAAAAAAACGAAATTTGCATCTTATGATTTAAAAAATTCTAAAAAAAAAAGTCACTACCAGAATTAGGTTTACACTTCTCAAATCCATTCAGATATATTGTATTTTTGACATACTAAAAAATAATCGACGTACCCTTACTGGAAACAAAATGCCAACACTCGAAACTTGAATTTAAAAAGAAAACGAAATTTGCATCTCATGATTTAAAAAATTCTAAAAAACCAGTCACTAGTAGAAGTAACATCAAACGTCTCAAATCTATTCAAATATATTGTATTTTTAACATACCAAAAAATAATCGGCATATTCCCACTGGAAACTATATGCCAACAATGAAAACTTGAAATTAAAAAAAAACGAAATTTGCATCTTATGATTTAAAAAATTCTAAAAAAATAAGTCACTACCAGAATTAGGTTTACACTTCTCAAATCCATCAAGACATATTGTATTTTGACATACTAGAAAATAATCGACGTACCCTTACTGGAAACAAAATGCCAACACTCGAAACTTGAATTTAAAAAAAAAACGAAATTTGCATCTCATGATTTAAAAAATTCTAAAAAACCAGTCCCTAGTAGAAGTAACATCAAACTTCTCAAATCCATTCAGATATATTGTATTTTTAACATACTAGAAAATAATCGGCATATTCCCACTGGAAACTATATGCCAACAATGAAAACTTGAAATTAAAAAAAAAAACGAAATTTGCATCTTATGATTTAAAAAATTCTAAAAAAATAAGTCACTACCAGAATTAGGTTTACACTTCTCAAATCCATCAAGACATATTGTATTTTGACATACTAGAAAATAATCGACGTACCCTTACTGGAAACAAAATGCCAACACTCGAAACTTGAATTTAAAAAAAAAACGAAATTTGCATCTCATGATTTAAAAAATTCTAAAAAACCAGTCCCTAGTAGAAGTAACATCAAACTTCTCAAATCAATTCAGATATATTGTATTTTTGACATACTAGAAAGTAATCGACGTACCCTTACTGGAAACAAAATGCCAACACTCGAAACTTGAATTTAAAAAAAAACGAAATTTGCATCTCATGATTTAAATAATTCTAAAAAACCAGTCCCTAGTAGAAGTAACATCAAACTTCTTAAATCCTTTCAGATATATTGTATTTTTAACATACTAGAAAATAATCGGCATATTTCCACTGGAAACTATATGCCAACAATGAAAACTTGAAATTAAAAAAAAAATGAAATTTGCATCTTATGATTTAAAAAATTCTAAAAAAATAAGTCACTACCAAAATTAGGTTTACACTTCTCAAATCCATCCAGATATATTGTATTTTTGACATACTAGAAAATAATCGACGTACCCTTACTGGAAACAAAATGCCAATACTCGAAACTTGAATTTAAAAAAAAACGAAATTTGCATCTCATGATTTAAAAAATTCTAAAAAATCAGTCACTAGCAGAAGTAACTTCAAACTTCCTAAATCCATCCAGACATGTTGTATTTTTAACATACTAGAAAATAATCGACATATTCCCACTGGAAACAATATGTCAATATTGGAAACTTGAATTTAAAAAAAAACGAAATTTGCATCTCATGATTTAAAAAATTCTAAAAAAATAGTCACTAGTAGAATTAGCTTCAAACCTCTCAAATCCATTGTGTCTGTGTGTGCATGTGTGTGTGTCTGTCTGTGCGCGCTGTATCTCAAAAACTTATAAATCAATTGATATGAAACTATGAACATACGTCTTATTTGATAATCCGAAGAACTGAAAAGTTTTTGGTAAAATTTCGTACACCGGAAATGGGCGTTTACCTCAACGGTTTTTTGTTTTTTGCCAATATTTTCTTAAATATGAAAAATATCACAAAAACATTTAAACAAACTTTGAAGACAACAAAGAAATGAACATCTTTTGCTTGAAAACATTTTTCATAAAATCATTTTTATTCGAGAAAAAAATGTATTATTTTTTTTTTAATTTTTGGTTTAGAATTATAAAACGATAATAGTTACAGAAAATTTATGATATAATAATAATTGTAAAGAATGCTAAAATGAATAACTTATAAAGAATAAGTTTTTTTCGAAATCCCTTGAGTTTTTGAATATAGTATAATTTTTCCATCTTTCATTATTTTGACGTTTTAAACGTCAGATTCATCCGAGTTTACACAACGTTCGATGAACATTTAAAATATGATTTCAATTGATAATAAACTATGAAAACGTAAATATAAATTGCTATGATACCATCAAGTCGGAGAAAGTAACATGATGGCCACATCACCATTTTTGAAGAAAGAAAGGACGATTAATCTTCATAGTCCAAAGTAATTTTGAGTTGTAAAGTAAAGGTTCGTAATTCAAATAAGCTGAAAATATGATTTATGTGCACTTTCGATTTATCGTGCGTTTACATATTTTATCCCAGACATTAACATCATTAAAAGTACATGGACTTGTAATGAATGTACTGTAATGAGATTTTCAGCGTTTACGTAATTTTTGATGAAAGATTATTCGACTACCTTCCTTATTTTAAATGGAATGCTATATTTTTTATGGCAAATTTGGATTACACATAAAATTCTGCGAAAAAAACATAACCTCAAAAATTAAGCGTTTTCAAAATATTTGACATTTTAAAAATTTTGTGCTTTTTCATAATTCACTTTAAAAATACATATCTCCGAACAATACAAAATTGAAGGGATGTAATGTTGGCCATAAAAAGCCAATACCCGAAGGTACCCAGTGGTGATTTATTTTCGGAAAATAAAATTAAGAGAGTTCAAAATTTCATACCACATTTGGTCAACTTTAAAGCATTAAATCTTGATGTTTTTAAATGAAACACCCTATATATTTTTACATATTCCGACGCAGAATTCAATTCTTCAATGATCTATACTATAATACATTCCCTACGCCTATCTTCTTTCGTTCAATATTCACATTTTTGTAAAAATACGTCAATTTTCTGTGCAATAGAAGAACAATGAGGATGTAATAGAAAATAAAGTAACCATTAATTATACAATAACACAGTCAATTGGTACGGCACAAACATGGAAACACGTCAAGAACGATTTGCAATTAGATGTTACTTAAATAAATTAGAAACAACCTTACTTGTTGCAGAAAGCATTAAATAAATTCAAAAAACGAAATATAGCCTGAATAAATGAATATTCAACCTGTTGGTAACTCTGCAAGCAAATTAAGTCTTTACTAAGACTATAAACAAATAATTTATTGTAGTTGTTTTAATAAGTTATTTGTTTATAGTCTTAGTAAACACTTAATTTGCTTGCAGAGTTACCAACAGGTTGAATATTCATTTATTCAGGCTATATTTCGTTTTTTTAATTTATTTAGATGTTACTTAATTATTGTTTGATTAAAATACTTATCCGTATTATATGGCTCTAAAAATATACCTTCGATTTATAAGAGAATTATTATCAAACTCCACTAACCTTAAAACTTCCACATTGTACCTTCCAACAGCGAATTCCGTGTTCTTAGTATCAGCCCTGTCCATATTCACAAACATCACTTGCACTATTATTCACTCGATGTATTTACAATAATGTACGCCCGTAATTATCACACCTGCATTACAACTCAACCGAAAAATAAACAAATGATTTGGAGACTTGCGGGATGTCGCCGCCGACTGGTTGAGAGAGAGAGAGAGAAAGACACGGGAAGAAATCGTGCTTATCGGCTGTCCCTCCGTAAACGCATCCGCGCGGCTTCATTTTACAACGTCGTTTTTTTTCAATGAATTTCGGGTATTTTTTTGGATCGATTCGTGTGTGTGTTAAGTGAACATATAGTGTAAATATGGAAGAGAAGTACCGTGTAAAAATTGCCGCTGGTAATACATAGTAAAGTGAAGAAATCATAAATAATAGTCATAGCGCCGGATGACTTCGTCGACCGGTAGCGAAAATGGGCAAATCCGAGGAAACAAAATGCGCTCAGACATTCGCAGAATGTTAGTACTTTCGATTAATATACAATTGATTGGTTAGTAACAATGTTTACAATCATACGAAGAAGTGATGCGCACAAACACACAAAACGAAAACTTCTTAATTCCCAAGTAATGTTTTTATTCCGCATTTGATTTTCGGGACTGATCAGAATTGATCACGCCAGATGTATAATAAAAAATGGTGATGTGTCCATCATGTTACTTTCTCCGACTTGATGGTATTATTTATATTTATGCTTTCATGGTTTATTTTCAATTGAAATCATATTTTAAATGTACATTGAGCGTTGTGTAAACTCGGATGAAACTGACGTTTAAAACGTCAAAATTATGAAAGATGAAAAAATTATACTTCAAATTCAAAAACTCAGTTTATTCAAAAACTAAAGGGATTGTTCATTTTAGCATTCTCTACAATTATTATTCACTTAAATTTGCTGTAACTATTATCGTTTTGTAATTATGAACCAAAAGTTAAAAAAAAATAATAAACTTTTTTCTCGAATAAAAATGATTTTATGAAAAATTTTTTCAAGCAAAAGATGTTCATTTCTTTGTTGTCTTCAATGTTTGTTTAAATATTTTTGTGATATTTTTCATATTTAAGAAAATATCGGCAAAAAACAAAATACCGTTAAGGTAAACACCCACTTCCGGTGTACGAAATTTTACCAAAAGCTTTTCAGTTCTTCGGATTATCAAATAAGACGTATGTTCAAAGTTTCATACCAATTGCTCTATTAGTTTTTGAGATACAGCGCGCACAGACAGACACACACACAGCCACACAAAGCCATACACACACAAATATTTTTTTTCCAGAAATTATTGAAATGGCAACTTTATTTGACAATTCGAAGAACTGCAAAGCTTTTGGTAAAATTCTGTACACCGGTAGTGGGTGTTTACCTTAACCGTTTTTTGTTTTCTTACAATATTTTTTTAAATATGGAAAATTTTACGAAAACATCCAAATAAATATTAAAAACAACTAAAAAATGAACATGTTTTGTTTGAAACTATTTTTCATATAATCATTTTTATTGGAGAAAAAAATTTATTAATTTTTTTTTTCATTTTTGGTTTATAATTATGAAACGATAATAGTTACAGCAAATTTACATAATTAATAATTGTAAAGAATGCCAAATTGAACAACTTATAAAGAATAAGTTTTTTTCGAAATCTCTTTGGTTTCTGAGTAAACTGACTATTAAACTCGACTCACGCGCTACAATTTTAGGTTATGTCGCAGATGAGCGATATAAATTCAAAATGCGCATGCTCGCATACTAGATCTAGGATGGAAATTAAGCGTGTCCTATTTTCATCCAATTTATTTTTCAAGATTTGATTTCTTGTATTACACGATACGAGAAAAAGGTATACAATTTATTTCAATATGCATTCCTGTTCTAACTCAATAACTACTTCATGAATTAACATCAAACTTTGAACATCAGCCTTATTTGATAATCCAAAGAACTGAAAAGCTTTTGGTAAAAGTTCGTACACTGGAAGTTGGCGTTTACCTTAACTGTTTTTTGTTTTTTGTTTTTTGTCAATATTTTCTTAAATTTAAAAAAATATCACAAAAACATTTAAACAAACTTTGAAGACAACAAATAAATGAACATCTTTTGCTTAAAAACATTTTTCATAAAATCATTTTTATTCGAGAAAATATTTATTATTATTTTTTTAATTTTTGGTTTATAATTATAAAACGATAACAGTTACAGCAAATTTATGTTAATAATACTTGTAGAGAATGCTAAAATGAACAACTTATAAAGAATAAGTTTTTTTCGAAATCCCTTTAGTTTTTGAGTAAACTCAGCTTTTAAATTTGAAGTATAATTTTTCCATCTTTCATAATTTTGACGTTTTAAACGTCAGTTTCATCCGATTGTACACAACGCTCGATGTACATTTAAAATATGATTTTAATTGAAAATAAACCATGGAAACATAAATATAAATGATACCATCAAGTCGGAGAAAGTAACATGATGGCCACATCACCATTTTTTATTTTAATAGCTAGCTGAAATTTGATTACTCCAATCGATTTGTCTCGTTCTTCTGATGAAGAAAAAGTGCTTTTTGATGATCAGGGATGGTTATTATAAAAGTTCATCCGATTTTTTCCATTTTAAAATTTTCTTTGCGAGCGCCTTACGCGGTTGGTATTGACATTTGTTCATGTGCGAGTACTTTTTCTGAAGCGTCTTAATTAGATCTTTCGAATGACGTACAGAAATCCCGAATCGGACCAGTGGTTTTTTCAAGAAATCATTTTGAATGCAATTTTTTAGCAAAAGTGAGAAGGGTCCCCCATTTGGTAGTTTTTCAAAATTTCAACTTTTTTATTTTAATAGCTAGCTGAAATCTGATTACTCCAATCGATTTGTCTCATTCTTCTGATGAAGAAAAAGTGCTTTTTGATGATCAGGGATGGTTATTATAAAAGTTCATTCGATTTTTTCAATTTTAAAATTTTCTTTGCGAGCGCCTCACGCGGTTGATATTGACATTTGTTCATGTGCGAGTACTTTTTCTGAAGCGTGTTAATGAGATCTTTCGAATGACGTACAGAAATCCCGAATCGGACCAGTGGTTTTTCCAAGAAATCATTTTGAATGCAATTTTTAATAATAATGTCTATCGTTCATAATTTTGACGTTTTAAACGTCAGTGTCATCTCATCCTGCAAAACGCTCGATGTACATTTCAAATATGATTTCAATTGAAAATAAACCATGAATGCGTAAATATAAATGATACCATCAAGTCGGAGAAAGTAACATGATGGCCACATCACCATTTTTAAATTGGCAATGACTAACTTTGCGCACTTAATACACGCGCAATTTCTTTGCATAAGGAACATTCAATTTGTTTGTTTGTTTATAAGTAAAAATATGATTTTGTAACAACTACTCGAGAAGTGTATTTTATCATGGTCCAGATTTGACTCTATCTTATCCACCTTGGCAATCTATGTCACCGAAAAGGTGTATTGATATCGAAAGTCGCAAAATAAACACCTACAAGTTTTGCCTCGGTTCACTAAGCATCTTATTTCAGAATTCCAGCTGTTTAATTAACAATCTAACTCTCAACTATTTATAATGCTTCTTTAATTTCCCATTTTTGCAAGACTTAATTTTCAAAATTTAAATTTACACCACTGCTCCTCACATACCAAGCCGACAATTACGAGGACAAGCAGATGCACTTTGTGCGCTCGGACGCACCTCCCGAGGCGAAAAAAAAATCTTCACGGCCTACTTGGACCTAATCGGCGTAATTGCCGGCCGAACGGAACAAAAAGGCGAAAAGCGTCGCGTCTCTGGAACGTGCCCTCGATTTTTCATTACTACTTCAATTGAAAACAATTTAGCCGTAAGGACGGCACCGGAAAAATTGGGTTACCGAACGAGATTTCTCTCGCCTTTATAATCGCACTAATCGATGACTTTTCTTGTCTGTTGCAGGAAAATTGTCAGTCGCGAAGGTGGAGGGTGAGGAAGAAAAGGTAAGTTAAAATACTTAAGAGTACGAATTTTTATTATGTAACGTATAAGAGTTAATTAGTTGCGCCTTTCCAAACGTACTTCTTGTGCCTTTACGTGTTGGTCCGGGTGAGATTTCTCATTTTTTTTCATTAGAAAATAATAGAAAAATGATCGTTGCGCGGATGACAATTTAATATGTAATTATAGAGCTATTCAGCAGAGATGGCGGTCGGGGTGTCTTGTCCGTCTAAATCAAGTAGTGTCCGTTGCAATTTTCCACCATAGGCTATAAATCGTGCGCGCCTATGAAATAGGTTAAAATATCTATAACCTCAATTATTGATTTATATGCGATATTTTTTTCCGGTATTTTCGAGTTTTGTTTGTTGAAATTTTGTCTGCGTTTTTATTTTTGGTACAGGATTCTTGATTCTCTGTCTCATATTTTAGATTTCTGTATTTTCGATTTTTTTCTTCCATTTTTTTTATTCTTCTTTATTTTGGACAAAATATTTGATTGGTTGGTTTAGTTATTTTCGATTTTTTGTTTGCAATTTTTATCTTTACGCCCGTTTTCGATATTTGTTAACTTTTCACCTATTTAGGCCCTATTGTAAATTTTTACTTTTTGGCCTATATTTTATATTTTCGATTATTTTGGTTTCATTTTTTGGTCTTTTGGCCGAAATTTTCTTTATTAACATTTCATTATTCTGTTTTTCTCTACTAATTGAATTTTAATTTATTTAATTTATATGTTTCTACACATTTACATTATATTTTAAGTTATTAATTAATCAATTATTATAATTTAAATCTCATTCCTGTAATTAATGTATATGTTGTAAAAAAAGGGGTTACCAGTTAATAAACGTTTATTTATTATTCTTATTTTAACTTTCGATTTGTTTGCTAAGAAAAAATATTTTTTGGTCCACCACTTTGATTTTCAGGTACGAATTATAGATTTTTGGTCTTCATTTTTTATTTTTGTACCATATTTTAGATTTTCTTAACCTGGATTATTGATTTTATAGTGCGATCTTTTGAAAAAAAATTGCTATTATTTATAAGAGTTATTTTTGGGGTTGAAAGTGGCAAATTATTTTTCTTTTGCTTGTTTTTCAATTTTTTAGTCTGCATTTTTATTTTTAGATCAGATTTTATTTTTATTTTTTGCTGATATTTTAGATTTGTTCCATTTTTTTTATTTTTTGGCCAAAATATTCGATTCGTTTGTTGAAATTTTGGATTTCTCGGTCTGCATTTTTTATTTTTAGACCTGAGTTTTTGACCTTTTGTCCTAAATTTAGACAAAATGAAAATAAAAAATGCAGACCAAAAAATCGAAAATTTCAACAAACAAAAGAAAATACCGGAAAAAAATCTCGCATATAGATCAATAATTTTTTATTTTGGCCTACATTTTTTATTGGTTTGTTAAAATTTTCGATATTTCCGCATGTTCGATTTTCAGGCCCGACATTTTGGTCAAAATTTTTGATTTTTTGTCCTACACTTTAGATTTTTTAACCGGAATTATTTATTTTTACCCGGAAATTTTTGATTTTTTTGCGGATTTTTTTTCAAGGGTTTTGTAATCATTTCAGGTTATTTATTTAATTTTATATTTTTTATATTCGTGGTGGGTCTTAATTTAAAAATTGGGTTTATTTTTAGATAAAATTAATTTACTTCGATATTTATTTGGAAAATATAGTCTGCGGGATTTATGTTAGAGTATTATTTAATTTTCAAATATTTGCGGGAATTTTGGATTTTTTTGCATCAAACAATGAAATGTATAATCTACTTTTTTTTTAAATCTGATCTGATCCAAATAACGTTGTCAAATCTTGATCATATATTTTATTTACTTATGTATTTTACACTAATTATATATTACAAGTTGTAAATTTTCCCTGTAATAAGATTATTTTTAATCTGCTGGGCAATAAAAGTTTATTATTATTATTATAAACTTATTTGCTAAGTACAATACTAGACTTCATTCATCATTCGTTCAAGGCAGCGGCGGCTCGTGGATCTTCGTAGAGAAGGCTCGTGCTGCACTAATTACTCTTACAGAGGAAGCAAATATTCCACTGCTATTTTTGTCAAATTTTCTTCCGTGGCCTCCTCGCCGAAGAACCACGAGCCGCCGCTGGTTCAAGGGTTATCCGAGAAAAACAAACAATTGGAAAAATCTGAAGGGTGAATTTAATTTCTGTATCTGTAACCAAACCTGATTTTTTTCGAAATCTGGATGACTGGATTTCGAAAAAACGTCAAATTCAAAAATTATTCTCTAAAAAAAAACAAATTTTATTTTTTATTTATTTATTCTTAAACGGGAGATCCCTTTTAACAAAAATTAAATTACAAAAATGAAGTATAATTTAACTAATAAAAATAATTACTTTAAAGTACATACAATAGTTGTTAACACTTAACAAGTATAATAACATAAAATAAGTATGTAACTATAAATAACACATTATAAATATTTAATTAACCTCCGCTTGATTGATGGTTTGTGGAGGGCGACCAAATGGTCGCAGCGCTTAGACCATACGTTGGTCCTTTGTGCCGCCTCCTGGGCCCTACTCCTCAAGCCAACCTAAACTTCTTGTGAAGTCAAGTAGTTGGCCGTGTGGAGTGTTGCCCAGTTGTGACCAATCTGGCCACTCCTCTCCGAAAACGGACCACCTAAGTTGTTTGAGTGACTCGCATTCACACATGATGTGTCTTAGTGTCTCCTCTTCTTGCTCGCATTTCCGACATAGGGGGTCTTTTACCACCCCTATGTTGTGGAGGTGCTTTTTTAGTTTGCAGTGCCCAGTAAGTGTACCGACTAGCAACCGCAAGCTACTTCTTGGTAATTCAATGTATTTCCTGCTCAGCTTCGGTATTGGTGAGTGGATGAATTTTTTGGCGACCACATATTTGTCAGTCTGTAGCCATTCTTTTTTGTGTTCTTCAAGAGAGTTTCCTTTAAGTATTTGGGAGACAGTGAGTGGTGCCAGTGGCAAAGCCTTAGAGCCTTCCCTTTTCAGGGCAGCCCTTTTGGCAAGCCTATCGGCCCGGTCGTTCCCTTCATTATTTGAATGTCCCTTAATCCAGGAGATTGTGACTCTGTTGGTTGCGGCGAGTTTGTCTAAGGCTTGCTTGCACTCCAATATTATACTGCTGGCCACCCTCGGTCTCGAAAGCGCAGCTATGCTTGATTTGCTGTCAGTGAGGAACAAAATGGATTTGTTCGAGACTGCCAGTTCCGATAGTTTCCGAGCACCTTCAAGTATCCCGAAAAGTTCCGTTTGAGTGATCGTCGCATTCCTACCTAGGGGGATGCTAAGACTGAGGTCAGGTTCCTGGCAATAGATGCCTGCCCCTGCGCCTTCATGGTTCTTGGCCCCGTCGGTATAGACGGTGATTTCTGGTTTGTCATTAATCTGATCTTTTATTTCGTATTGCCGTTTAAACAGGTGTCTCGGTGGGACACTGTCGAGGGATTCTTTGAGTTCAGGCATGGTTAACCCCGCCTCTCTCAATATTTTCCCGTGTCTCACACCGTTTGCTGTCGGGCTCCACGTGCCATTTGCCTTTAGTCTTAAGGCTGTGCTTACTGCCACCTCCTTTACATGTATGTGAAGGGGCGTCAGGTTCAGTAGAGTTTCGATTGCAGCCGTGGGTGTTGTGCGCTTAAAATCAATACCATTGGAGTTATATAAATTGAACCACCATTCGCCCGAAAGTTGATTTGCTGTCCTAATCATTCTTGCAATTGGATTGAAGTGGCAGTGGTTGCTACTGAAGGTCTTCAATCGAAATATTTGAACGTTCCTGAGGATTCTTGAGTGAACCGGAATAGAAAAGTTCAGCTGTTCCAAAAGATAAGCACAGTCTACTGAGTAAACACAAATGAACAATAGAGCATTTTTATGCAAACAGGACTTAGATCTTTACTCACTTTCCGAACAAAACCCCACACTTTCAGTGCTTTATTCGATGGAAGTCAATTGTAAAAAATGAAGAAGCTTTATTATTGATTAGTTTATGCAATATGTTTCAAATAGAAAGTAATCGCAGTCAAGGGCGGCTCGTTATATAGAGCCCAGGAGCCATGGTACCACCATAGTTTCAAGCTCAGCAAGAATTTTTAATTAATTCTTACTTTGGTCTAGGAAGATAAATCGTTCTTTGTTTTTTCAAAAAGTGAGGGGAGGGGGTGTATTGAAGAAGTGGCTCTACCATCAACATATTCTACGAGCCGCCACTGCATCTTCGTATGGTGTATACGAGCGGCACGCGCCGAGGCGCCTTGCCGTATTGTGCGGTCTGTGCTCAGGTGTCGTCCAAATAGACGGACCAATCGCAGACCGCGTATTAATCAATTAATCGTTACATTATAATAAAAGGGGCAACATATTTATGAATTACACATAGACGGACTTCTCGTGGTGGCCCAGAGCGTACGAACTGACTAAGAAGCGTACCGTGTGAACCAGCGGCGGCTCGTGGATCTTCTTAGAGGAGGCTACGACAGATATAGTACAATCGCGCAGAGGTGACAGTGACTCATACTTTTTCGATCTAATCATCGTGTCTGGATAAATATCTATACTCGTTCGCATGCTTAAGAAAAGACGAAATGAAATACGAAACGTATGTCGATATGTAAATTCAAGGGCCAAATGCACCGTATGTCTTTTCTCATTCTATCTATTCTAACCTCAAAATTCACGTGCTTGCATATGGTTTTGATCGACTCCGATTTCGATTTAGTTAAGAGCAGAATTGATTGTATCCATTTCATTAATAACAAGGTTAAATTTAATGACCAATTTCCAGTTGTCTTTACCGATTGCTGAAAAATGCACTCGCAAAGTTTGGTCGGGAAAAGATTTGCACGCTCGAGAATTTTTAAATTTCCCGCCTAGACTGAATCGAATTATTTTACGGACATACGTTTACTAGAAACTTAATTCAGGCAACATGGAGCGATGAATCACCGTCACCTCTGCGCGATTGTACTATATGCACCACTAATAGAGGAAGTAAATATTCCGCTACTGTTTTAGTCAAATTTTCTTCCGTGGCCTCCTCGCCGAACATCCACGATCCGCTGCTGGTATAGTCGGGCCGCTGAGAGCTGCCCGTGACTCATCGCTTAAAATCGTATGAATCAAGATTGCAGTAAACGTATGTCCGTAAGAAAATTTGGTGCCGCGCTGATTTTCATTGGCGGGATATTTAAAAATTCTCCCGCACCACCTTATACATTTTAAGACCGGTTTATCATTTGGCGATTTGCGTTCAAAATAATTAAACACGTTAATCAACATATGTTGAGACTGACTCTTTAGCGATTTATTTCTGAGCATGATGAATTAATGAAGTATTAACTCGATCGAAATGAAATCTAAAGCGCAATACAAACAAACTTCTTACGGTTATGTTATTTGACGTAGCGCTCGCGTGTTTTGTCTGTTTATATGAAGCGTGCCAATGCGATGCAAGAGTCATGCGTGAGCTTAGACTTACGTTTACGCTGCCCTATTCTTTAACACGCAGACACACGTTTCGTCTTTTATTTCATACTGTTTCGTACATGATAGAAAAAGATAGATATAAAATGCAAAGCAATTCTGAGTCACCGTCAGCTCTCAACGGATGAACTATATGAACCAAATATACCATCAGATTGATCAATATTTTAAAAAATATATTAACGCTAACAGTATTCAAAATTAATAGCCACATTATCATTTATTATCGCGTTATTAAATCAATAAAATTTATAGCGTTTCCTAACAGACGATGAGTTATCAACTTTAGGGCTTATTGTAGTCTAGATAAAACATCATGCGAGAATAATTAACTTGAATCATGAATTACGACTAGTATTAAGATCGTCCGAATCATAAATTACTAACTAATCTCGTTTGACGTTTAGATTGATCAGAAATTGAATTGTTTTCATTGTCAAAATTTTGTCAAAATTTTAGAAGCTCTTAATTTTATTACTTCAAATCCCATTGTCGTACAGTTTGTTCACCGCGTAAGGCGCCTAATCAGGAGATGCGTCACTTCAATCCGAACTCGTAAATTAATGAGTTGATGAGTTGAATCACGTGTATTGTTTACACCTGGCTAAACTGAGTAAGCGCTGATAACATGTGAATCAAGCTCGTTTAAACTGTCATCCTTGCTTAAATAACATATCGCTCAAGATAATTGCAATTTTGCAAGAGTTATTGAAGAAATATAAAAGTAATATACTGTACGATGCAGTGACGGTTCGCGGGGTTTTTTCTGGTACGGCCGAGGAACAAGAGGTGGTAATACAGATAGGTGCGGTCTCTGCAACTGACCCTACCTATCTGTATTACCACCTCTGCTACCTCGGCTGTACCAGAAAAAAACCCGCGAACCGTCACTGGTACGATGGAATTCGGACTATTGCATGGATTCTCAGCGATTGTGTATCACGTAAACTGTCATTGAACAAATCGAAACAAAATAAATTTCATGCTGGCATCTTAGACTGTAGGATGGAATTCAAGAATTGTCTAGGAAAAATAATTCTCGAGTACAAAGAGCTTAAGTTACCAACGCTTTAAACTTTTACATCACTAAAGTCAAAACAGTCTCTTGCCACCTTGTTAAATTTTAATGTCAATAAATTGTTTTTCAAAGCCACCTTCGATTTTTATTCAATAAAATGGCTATTGAAATGGTTGATAAAACGAGTTTTCTGCAAATAACTTTTAATGCGTTAGGAATTGGGACAGGGTTGCTATTAGGAAAAATGTTTGTTTTTTAATTCTGCATGGAATGACATAAAAATATACAGGGTCTCCAATTTAAAATAAGAAAAATAAAGTGCTTCAAAGTTGACTCTAAATCTTGGACACCCTGAATAATTCATATCGATCAAACTTGGTTAACGGGACTATCAGACCCTATTTAATAAGTACCTTGCATGATTTTATTAACAAGGCACTATTTTTATTTTTTATTCATTTTTTAAAACAATACTGCAAAACTGATTTTTTTTAGTTTTAATTTGTTTCTGCTGATATCCCTGAATCGATTCCAATAAAATTATAGGAGTATGTAGGCAACTATAAAAGGTACCCAAATAAGCAATAAAATACATAGCATGTAATTTGAAAAAATATATCATCATGTCGTCACGCTTTTTCGGGACACCCTGTATAATCAAAAATATTTTCCTGAAATGCATTCTAGGATACAAATATATTCTACAAAATATCGAAATGCTAACTTAATTATCAACCGAGCTATAGAAGACGGGAGGTGAGATGCAGGACCCTGTATAAGCAAAATCATGTTTTCAAAACAATAACTGTAACAAAATCGATACTTATTGTAATAATTATTACTTAACAATATTAGATCCCCGTTTGAATATTCATGAAATAATTATTTTTCGGATTACTTCGATCTGCTGGAGTTTCACGATTGAGCAAAAATATGCACACCTTTTCATGGCGATTTCAGAATTGTTCTAATTTTTATTTTCCAATCACGTTTACTTCACAAGATAAGTGAATGCCATTGTTTGACATTGGAACGCGTGAGGATATTTTAAATTAGCTTGCTGCCATGGTGTGTATATTTTTCTATCGTGCTTTAACGAATATTATTTGTATTTGTTGTATTCGGTTCTCGTTTAACACGTGGTGAAACATTTTGAATATTCAGGATTGTTAAAATGAGACACTTGGTTGGTTTCATAATCGTGTTTCGCCCTTTTTAAATGAAAAATATTGAATTTTAAAATGTAGGGAATTTAGTCGAATGTAGTCGAAGTTGGTAATCGTAACCTGTCAATCTCACATGAATTTTTTCAGGTTATTTAGGTTAGAAGTTATTTATATGCGGCTTATAATCGTTTGACGTATTTGAAGTTTGGCATTTCAATGCTTCTAATTTGAAAAAATGAATTACCTATGTTTGATGGTGGAAGGCATTACTTTGTGATACATTTTGATTCAGGAACTTTTTAATGAAATGCACTTTGTTGATATATCGGACAGTCTGTTTGATAATAACCTTGTAAGGGTCGAAGATATAGTCGCAAAAATAAAAGAAGAAACGTGTGTGATATCATCAAAGTGCATTCTATTGAAAAATTCCTGAAGTGTTGCAATATCTTGTAACTAGTGCAACGAGTACACTGAAATAGAAATGAAGGCTAATGACAGAAATATTTTTCGAAAAATACAAACCGTTATCAGTTCTACCTTGGCATTGTGTGCAATTATTGTTTTGCAATTTTTCTAATCGCCGAATATAATTTTCTTGCGTAATCCGGCTGTAATGCGTCAATTGTTTTAGCAGTGTGTCAAAAATACGTTTACTCTGGTTGGATTTTGAAATTTTCATTTCCTCCGTTCACGTTTTGAGTGTTGCCATTTTGTTTGCAGTTGTCATTTGTCAATTTGTTTTAAAGTATGTCAGAAATTGGTTTATTTTGGATGAATTTTGAAATTTTGAAGCTAATTCCTGCCGAGATTAATTTTTTGCAATTTTTTTAATCGCCGAATGTATTTTTTTTAACGTAATTCAATTTTGGAGTGTTGTCAATTCGTTTATGGCTGTGATATGTCTATTGTTTTAGCAGTATGTCAAAAATAAGTTCATTTTGGATGCATTCTGAAATTTTGTAGCTAATTCCTGCTGAGATTAATTTTTTACAATTTTTTTAATCGCCGAATGTATTTTTTGAACGCAATTCAATTTTGGAGTGTTGTTAATTGGTTTATGGCTGTGATATGTCTATTGTTTTAGCAGTATGTCAAAAGTAAGTTCATTCTGGATGCATTCTGAAATTTTGTAGCTAATTCCTGCTGAGATTAATTTTTTACAATTTTTTTAATCGCCGAATGTATTTTTTGAACGCAATTCAATTTTGGAGTGTTGTTAATTGGTTTATGGCTGTGATATGTCTATTGTTTTAGCAGTATGTCAAAAGTAAGTTCATTCTGGATGCATTCTGAAATTTTGTAGCTAATTCCTGCTGAGATTAATTTTTTACAATTTTTTTAATCGCCGAATGTATTTTTTGAACGCAATTCAATTTTGGAGTGTTGTTAATTGGTTTATGGCTGTGATATGTCTATTGTTTTAGCAGTATGTCAAAAGTAAGTTCATTCTGGATGCATTCTGAAATTTTGAAGCTAATTCCTGCTGAGATTAATTTTTTACAATTTTTTTAATCGCCGAATGTATTTTTTTAACGCAATTCAATTTTGGAGTGTTGTCAATTGGTTTATGGCTGTGATATGTCCATTGTTTTAGCAGTATGTCAAAAGTAAGTTCATTCTGGATGCATTCTGAAATTTTGAAGCTAATTCCTGCTGAGATTAATTTTTTACAATTTTTTTAATCGCCGAATGTATTTTTTTAACGCAATTCAATTTTGGAGTGTTGTCAATTGGTTTATGGCTGTGATATGTCCATTGTTTTAGCAGTATGTCAAAAGTAAGTTCATTCTGGATGCATTCTGAAATTTTGTAGCTAATTCCTGCTGAGATTAATTTTTTACAATTTTTTTAATCGCCGAATGTATTTTTTGAACGCAATTCAATTTTGGAGTGTTGTTAATTGGTTTATGGCTGTGATATGTCTATTGTTTTAGCAGTATGTCAAAAGTAAGTTCATTCTGGATGCATTCTGAAATTTTGTAGCTAATTCCTGCTGAGATTAATTTTTTACAATTTTTTTAATCGCCGAATGTATTTTTTTAACGCAATTCAATTTTGGAGTGTTGTCAATTGGTTTATGGCTGTGATATGTCCATTGTTTTAGCAGTATGTCAAAAGTAAGTTCATTCTGGATGCATTCTGAAATTTTGAAGCTAATTCCTGCTGAGATTAATTTTTTACAATTTTTTTAATCGCCGAATGTATTTTTTTAACGCAATTCAATTTTGGAGTGTTGTCAATTGGTTTATGGCTGTGATATGTCCATTGTTTTAGCAGTATGTCAAAAGTAAGTTCATTCTGGATGCATTCTGAAATTTTGAAGCTAATTCCTGCTGAGATTAATTTTTTACAATTTTTTTAATCGCCGAATGTATTTTTTTAACGCAATTCAATTTTGGAGTGTTGTCAATTGGTTTATGGCTGTGATATGTCCATTGTTTTAGCAGTATGTCAAAAGTAAGTTCATTCTGGATGCATTCTGAAATTTTGTAGCTAATTCCTGCTGAGATTAATTTTTTACAATTTTTTTAATCGCCGAATGTATTTTTTTAACGCAATTCAATTTTGGAGTGTTGTCAATTGGTTTATGGCTGTGATATGTCCATTGTTTTAGCAGTATGTCAAAAGTAAGTTCATTCTGGATGCATTCTGAAATTTTGAAGCTAATTCCTGCTGAGATTAATTTTTTACAATTTTTTTAATCGCCGAATGTATTTTTTTAACGCAATTCAATTTTGGAGTGTTGTCAATTGGTTTATGGCTGTGATATGTCCATTGTTTTAGCAGTATGTCAAAAGTAAGTTAATTCTGGATGAATTTTGAAATTTTGAAGCTAATTCCTGCCGAGATTAATTTTTTACAATTTTTTTAATCGCCGAATGTAATTTTTTTAACGTAATTCAATTTGGAGTATTGTCAATTCGTTTATGGCTGTGATATGTCTATTGTTTTAGCAGTATGTCAAAAATAAGTTCATTTTGGATGCATTCTGAAATTTTGTAGCTAATTCCTGCTGAGATTAATTTTTTACAATTTTTTTAATCGCCGAATGTATTTTTTTAACGCAATTCAATTTTGGAGTGTTGTCAATTGGTTTATGGCTGTGATATGTCCATTGTTTTAGCAGTATGTCAAAAGTAAGTTCATTCTGGATGCATTCTGAAATTTTGAAGCTAATTCCTGCTGAGATTAATTTTTTACAATTTTTTTAATCGCCGAATGTATTTTTTTAACGCAATTCAATTTTGGAGTGTTGTCAATTGGTTTATGGCTGTGATATGTCCATTGTTTTAGCAGTATGTCAAAAGTAAGTTCATTCTGGATGCATTCTGAAATTTTGTAGCTAATTCCTGCTGAGATTAATTTTTTACAATTTTTTTAATCGCCGAATGTATTTTTTGAACGCAATTCAATTTTGGAGTGTTGTTAATTGGTTTATGGCTGTGATATGTCTATTGTTTTAGCAGTATGTCAAAAGTAAGTTCATTCTGGATGCATTCTGAAATTTTGTAGCTAATTCCTGCTGAGATTAATTTTTTACAATTTTTTTAATCGCCGAATGTATTTTTTTAACGCAATTCAATTTTGGAGTGTTGTCAATTGGTTTATGGCTGTGATATGTCCATTGTTTTAGCAGTATGTCAAAAGTAAGTTCATTCTGGATGCATTCTGAAATTTTGAAGCTAATTCCTGCTGAGATTAATTTTTTACAATTTTTTTAATCGCCGAATGTATTTTTTTAACGCAATTCAATTTTGGAGTGTTGTCAATTGGTTTATGGCTGTGATATGTCCATTGTTTTAGCAGTATGTCAAAAGTAAGTTCATTCTGGATGCATTCTGAAATTTTGAAGCTAATTCCTGCTGAGATTAATTTTTTACAATTTTTTTAATCGCCGAATGTATTTTTTTAACGCAATTCAATTTTGGAGTGTTGTCAATTGGTTTATGGCTGTGATATGTCCATTGTTTTAGCAGTATGTCAAAAGTAAGTTCATTCTGGATGCATTCTGAAATTTTGTAGCTAATTCCTGCTGAGATTAATTTTTTACAATTTTTTTAATCGCCGAATGTATTTTTTGAACGCAATTCAATTTTGGAGTGTTGTTAATTGGTTTATGGCTGTGATATGTCTATTGTTTTAGCAGTATGTCAAAAGTAAGTTCATTCTGGATGCATTCTGAAATTTTGTAGCTAATTCCTGCTGAGATTAATTTTTTACAATTTTTTTAATCGCCGAATGTATTTTTTGAACGAAATTCAATTTTGGAGTGTTGTTAATTGGTTTATGGCTGTGATATGTCTATTGTTTTAGCAGTATGTCAAAAGTAAGTTCATTCTGGATGCATTCTGAAATTTTGTAGCTAATTCCTGCTGAGATTAATTTTTTACAATTTTTTTAATCGCCGAATGTATTTTTTTAACGCAATTCAATTTTGGAGTGTTGTCAATTGGTTTATGGCTGTGATATGTCTATTGTTTTAGCAGTATGTCAAAAGTAAGTTCATTCTGGATGCATTCTGAAATTTTGTAGCTAATTCCTGCTGAGATTAATTTTTTACAATTTTTTTAATCGCCGAATGTATTTTTTTAACGCAATTCAATTTTGGAGTGTTGTCAATTGGTTTATGGCTGTGATATGTCCATTGTTTTAGCAGTATGTCAAAAGTAAGTTCATTCTGGATGCATTCTGAAATTTTGAAGCTAATTCCTGCTGAGATTAATTTTTTACAATTTTTTTAATCGCCGAATGTATTTTTTTAACGCAATTCAATTTTGGAGTGTTGTCAATTGGTTTATGGCTGTGATATGTCCATTGTTTTAGCAGTATGTCAAAAGTAAGTTCATTCTGGATGCATTCTGAAATTTTGTAGCTAATTCCTGCTGAGATTAATTTTTTACAATTTTTTTAATCGCCGAATGTATTTTTTTAACGCAATTCAATTTTGGAGTGTTGTCAATTGGTTTATGGCTGTGATATGTCTATTGTTTTAGCAGTATGTCAAAAGTAAGTTCATTCTGGATGCATTCTGAAATTTTGTAGCTAATTCCTGCTGAGATTAATTTTTTACAATTTTTTTAATCGCCGAATGTATTTTTTTAACGCAATTCAATTTTGGAGTGTTGTCAATTGGTTTATGGCTGTGATATGTCCATTGTTTTAGCAGTATGTCAAAAGTAAGTTCATTCTGGATGCATTCTGAAATTTTGAAGCTAATTCCTGCTGAGATTAATTTTTTACAATTTTTTTAATCGCCGAATGTATTTTTTGAACGAAATTCAATTTTGGAGTGTTGTTAATTGGTTTATGGCTGTGATATGTCTATTGTTTTAGCAGTATGTCAAAAGTAAGTTCATTCTGGATGCATTCTGAAATTTTGTAGCTAATTCCTGCTGAGATTAATTTTTTACAATTTTTTTAATCGCCGAATGTATTTTTTTAACGCAATTCAATTTTGGAGTGTTGTCAATTGGTTTATGGCTGTGATATGTCTATTGTTTTAGCAGTATGTCAAAAGTAAGTTCATTCTGGATGCATTCTGAAATTTTGTAGCTAATTCCTGCTGAGATTAATTTTTTACAATTTTTTTAATCGCCGAATGTATTTTTTTAACGCAATTCAATTTTGGAGTGTTGTTAATTGGTTTATGGCTGTGATATGTCTATTGTTTTAGCAGTATGTCAAAAGTAAGTTCATTCTGGATGCATTCTGAAATTTTGTAGCTAATTCCTGCTGAGATTAATTTTTTACAATTTTTTTAATCGCCGAATGTATTTTTTGAACGCAATTCAATTTTGGAGTGTTGTTAATTGGTTTATGGCTGTGATATGTCTATTGTTTTAGCAGTATGTCAAAAGTAAGTTCATTCTGGATGCATTCTGAAATTTTGTAGCTAATTCCTGCTGAGATTAATTTTTTACAATTTTTTTAATCGCCGAATGTATTTTTTTAACGCAATTCAATTTTGGAGTGTTGTCAATTGGTTTATGGCTGTGATATGTCCATTGTTTTAGCAGTATGTCAAAAGTAAGTTCATTCTGGATGCATTCTGAAATTTTGAAGCTAATTCCTGCTGAGATTAATTTTTTACAATTTTTTTAATCGCCGAATGTATTTTTTTAACGCAATTCAATTTTGGAGTGTTGTCAATTGGTTTATGGCTGTGATATGTCCATTGTTTTAGCAGTATGTCAAAAGTAAGTTCATTCTGGATGCATTCTGAAATTTTGAAGCTAATTCCTGCTGAGATTAATTTTTTACAATTTTTTTAATCGCCGAATGTATTTTTTTAACGCAATTCAATTTTGGAGTGTTGTCAATTGGTTTATGGCTGTGATATGTCTATTGTTTTAGCAGTATGTCAAAAGTAAGTTCATTCTGGATGCATTCTGAAATTTTGTAGCTAATTCCTGCTGAGATTAATTTTTTACAATTTTTTTAATCGCCGAATGTATTTTTTGAACGCAATTCAATTTTGGAGTGTTGTTAATTGGTTTATGGCTGTGATATGTCTATTGTTTTAGCAGTATGTCAAAAGTAAGTTCATTCTGGATGCATTCTGAAATTTTGAAGCTAATTCCTGCTGAGATTAATTTTTTACAATTTTTTTAATCGCCGAATGTATTTTTTTAACGCAATTCAATTTGGAGTGTTGTCAATTGGTTTATGGCTGTGATATGTCCATTGTTTTAGCAGTATGTCAAAAGTAAGTTCATTCTGGATGCATTCTGAAATTTTGAAGCTAATTCCTGCTGAGATTAATTTTTTACAATTTTTTTAATCGCCGAATGTATTTTTTTAACGCAATTCAATTTTGGAGTGTTGTCAATTGGTTTATGGCTGTGATATGTCCATTGTTTTAGCAGTATGTCAAAAGTAAGTTCATTCTGGATGCATTCTGAAATTTTGAAGCTAATTCCTGCTGAGATTAATTTTTTACAATTTTTTTAATCGCCGAATGTATTTTTTGAACGCAATTCAATTTTGGAGTGTTGTCAATTGGTTTATGGCTGTGATATGTCTATTGTTTTAGCAGTATGTCAAAAGTAAGTTCATTCTGGATGCATTCTGAAATTTTGTAGCTAATTCCTGCTGAGATTAATTTTTTACAATTTTTTTAATCGCCGAATGTATTTTTTGAACGCAATTCAATTTTGGAGTGTTGTTAATTGGTTTATGGCTGTGATATGTCTATTGTTTTAGCAGTATGTTAAAAGTAAGTTCATTCTGGATGCATTCTGAAATTTTGGAGCTTATTCCAGCATAGATAAATTTTTTACAATTTTTCTTATCACCGAATGCAATTTTCATTTCTTCGTTTCAAGTTTTGAGTGTTGCCATTTTGTTTGCAGTTGTCATATGTCAATTTTTTTAAAGGATGTCAGAAATTGGTTCACTCTGGATGGATTTTCAAATTTTGAAGATAATTTCCTGCTGAGATGATTTTTTTACAATATTTCTAAATCCCGACTTAAATTTTCTATTCTTCAGTCTTTCAATGTTATCGTCAACCTTTATCCTGGAATAAAGTCTGAAGATGTACGTTTACTAAGGAGACTAATAAATAGAATGGAAGAAGAAGCAAACGACGTTATTATTGTCTTTACTTTGATCTAACTATTTTGTCGAGCGAAGAACCCTTTCGTTTCGTTTACCCGAAATTTTTCTGTTTCTTACACTCTGCATCAAATATTTGTATACTATTATGGGTATAAATTTTACCAATAGACGTAGGTATTTTTTGTGAGTCGATTCATGGAAAAGAGTCGACTGAAATGAGTCTCATCAGAGTCGCGAGACGACTCTTAAATCTTTGGAAAAACAAATAAATAAAGGCTATGAATCGACTCTTTGAATCCACTCACTCATGAGTTACCCAGCTTTATTTATTTATTTATTTATTTATTTATTTAAACGTTTCAACTTTTACAGGAATACATAAATATAATTCCACAATAAGTAATATAAAATTAAAACAAACAGCAATACATACATGGTGGGTATTAGTAGGTATTACTACTCATGCAGCATGAGTCATGCTACAAGAATAAAAAATCCGTTAATTGATGCATAGAATTACTAGTTTGAGTTCTTTTGGCACATCAGAGTTCTTAAAAAGTAAGCATTGATTGCAACTGTGGCTTAAAATTCAATTCATTTCCAATCAAGTAAAAATTTTAATATTTCAATTATCTCAATAATTCCTGGACCGAACGAAAATTCATTCATCTGACCCTCATCCGTCCCGAATCCGAAGACTTTCTCAAAAAAAAAAAACAAATCAACGCTAATTCCCATTACGTAACATCGCCATTCATTAACGTAAGAGCAATCATCATCTTCGTCGAGAACGCGCACTCGGGAAGGTCGCGGCCGCGCGCATTTCCATCACTTGGAAAACAAAATAACCACGGTGCCGTCACTTGGGCCCGTTCCTCATTCAGTTTGTGTCAAAACGCGATAAAGTGCAGAGCGGTCAGTCCGAAGGAGTTTGGTGGTGCGCATGTTGACACCGAGATGTGAAAGTGAACAATTTGTTGAGTTGATTTGTTGCACGGAAGAGCAAGAAAGAGAAGCCGAAAAATCGCACGTGCCCGCCAGAAAACCGCCAAAGCCAAAATAATGGGAGTGCAGCCCGAGAAAAAGGTAAATTTGGTGCGCGTGAACGCCCGCAGTGATGGATGATTTTTTAGGTCGGTGATTGTATTATTTATTAAAATGGTAATTAGTGGAATATTCAAGAAATTTTTATATTGCAGTGGTTTTCTCCTAAACGGAAAAAAATTGCAAAATTGAAATTGCAACTTGAATTTTTGGACGTTGTTGACAGTTACTCATTGTATTTAACTGAAGAAATCCAATTGGTATCGCAACTGTGATATTTTGTGTGGAAATGTTGTAATGACTTTACATTTCTTTCGCAATAAACAAAGAAGATTTTTAACTACTAAAAAATTTTAGAAGAAAAAAGTCGTTTTTTCAGATTTTGAACATCCGTAGCGGCTAAACGAAGAATCCAAATCGAACGCGATTTTCAAATCTGTGCTCCTTGGGTGCAAATTAGTCAGATTCAATTAAAATTGGCGATTTTTAATTTTTGTCGAAAACGTGAAAATCGATAGAAGATTTCCTGAAGAAACAACTGGTTCGATTCGGGGTCTCTACACGTCACTGGAAAGATAACTTCAAGACCCTTCAGAAAATAAACTTGCACAAGAAAATATGTCAATTTAAAGCCCGTGATGCGTTCGCAAAGAAAACTCGAAAATTGAAAAAATTTAAAAAATCAACTTCCTTAATAATCCTCGTAGACCTTTATGTAATACCATTTTCTTCATCAGAAGAACGAAATTAATCGATTGGCGTTAAAAAAAATTCATCCAGAAAATATAGGAAAAAAGTTAGCAAGTCACTATTAACTTTATGGAAAATTTTGAAAAAAGTCGATTTTTTAGACTTTGAACGGCCCTAGCGGCTAAACGAAAAATCGAATTTGAACGCGGATTTCAAATCTGTGTGCCTTGTGTGTCAATTAGTCGGATTTAATTAAAATTGGCGATTTGAAATTTTTGACGAAAACCTGAAAAATCATCCAAGGGTCCCCCCTTCTTACTTTTTCCCAAAAATTGCATTTAAAATTATTTCCTGAAGAAACCACTGGTTCGATTCGGGGTTTCTAGACATCACCGTAAAGATCCCTTCAAAAGCCTTTAGAAAACGTAGTTGCGCAACTACAAATGTCAATTTGAAGCCGGTGACACGTCAGAAAAGAAAACTCGAAAATGGAAAAAATCGAAAAAATCAACTTTCTTAATAATCATCGTAGACCCTTATGTAATACCATTTTCTTCATTAGAAGAATGAAACCAATCGACTGGCGTTAAAAAAATTCATCTAGAAAAAAATAGAAAAAAGTTAGCAAGTCACCATGAACTTTATGGAAAATTTTGAAAAAAGTCGATTTTTTCAGACTTTGAACAGCCGTAGCGGCTAAATGAAAAATCCAATTTGAACGCGGATTTCAAATCTGTGTTCCGTGTGTGTCAATTAGTCGGATTTATTTAAAATTGGCGATTCAAATTTTTTGACGAAAACCCGAAAAATCATCCAAGGGTCCCCCCTTCTTACTTTTTCCCAAAAATTGCATTTGAAATGATTTCCTGAAGAAACCACTGGTTCGATTCGGGGTTTCTAGACATCACCGTAAAGATCCCTTCAAAAGCCTTTAGAAAACGTAGTTGCGCAACTACAAATGTCAATTTTAAGCCCGTGACACGTCAGCAAAGAAAACTCGAAAATGGAAAAAATCGAAAAAATCAACTTTCTTAATAATCATCGTAGACCCTTATGTAATATCATTTTCTTCATCAGATGATCGAAATAAATCGATTGGCGTTAAAAAAATTCATCCAGAAAAAAATGGGAAAAAGTTAGCAAGTCACCATGAACTTTATGGAAAATTTTGAAAAAAGGCGATTTTTTTCAGACTTTGAACGGCCATAGCGGCTAAACGAAGAATCGAATTTGAACGCGGATTTCAAATCTGTGTGCCTTGTGTGTCAATTAGTCGGATTTAATTAAAATTGGCGATTCAAATTTTTTGACGAAAACCTGAAAAATCATCCAAGGGTCCCCCCTTGTTACTTTTTCCCAAAAATTGCATTTGAAATGATTTCCTGAAGAAACCAATGGTTCGATTCGGAGTTTCTATATATCACAGTAAAGATCCCTTCAAGAGCCTTTAGAAAACGTACTTGCGCAGCTACAAATGTCAATTTGAAGCCTGTGACGCGTCAGCAAAGAAAACTCGAAAATAAAAAAAATCGAAAAAATCAACTTTCTTAATAATCATCCTAGACACTTATGTAATATCATTTTCTTCATCAGAAGAACGAAATTAATCGATTGGCGTTAAAAAAATTCATCCAGAAAAAATTGGAAAAAAGTTAGCAAGTCACCATGGAAATTTAAAAAAAAGTCGATTTTTTCAGACTTTGAACAGCCGTAGCGGCTAAACGAAAAATCCAATTTGAACGCGGATTTCAAATCTGTGTTCCGTGTGAGTTAATTAGTCGGATTTGTTTAAAATTGGCGATTCAAAATGTTTGACGAAAACCCGAAAAATCATCCAAGGGTCCCCCCTTCTTACTTTTTCCCAAAAATTGCATTTGAAATGATTTCCTGAAGAAACCACTGGTTCGATTCAGAGTTTCTATACATCACCATAAAGATCCCTTCAAGATCCTTTAGAAAACGTACTTGCGCAACTACAAATGTCAATTTGAAGCCCGTGACACGTCAGCAAAAAAAACTGGAAAATGGAAAAAATCGAAAAAATCTACTCTCTTCATAATCATCACAGACTTTTATGTAATACCACTTCGTCATCAGAAGAACTAAATTAATCGATTGGCGTTAAAAAAATTCATCCAGAAAAAATTGGGAAAAAGTTAGCAAGTCACCATAGCTTTATGGAGAATTTTGAAAAAAGTCGATTTTTTCAGACTTTGAACGGCCGTAGCGGCTAAACGAAGAATCCAATTTGAGCGCGGATTTCAAATCTGTGTTCCTTTTGTGTCAATTAGTCGGATTTAATTAAAATTGACGATTCAAAATTTTTGACAAAAACCTGAAAATCTAAGGGTCCCCCCTTCTTACTTTTTCGTAAAAATTGCACTTGAACTGATTTCCTGAAGAAACCACTGGTTCGATTCGGGGTTTCTATACGTCACTGGAAAGATCCCTTCAAGACCCTTCAGAAAATGTACTTTCGCGAGGAAAAATGGCAATTTGAAGCCCGTGACGCGTTCGCAAAGAAAACTCGAAAATGGAAAAATTCGAAAAAATCGACTTTTTTAATAATCATCCTAGACCATTAAAGTGTACCTTTTTTTCGTCAGAAAAACGAGAGAAGTCGATTGGCGTTAAAAAATTTCAGCTATCTTTAATAACAAAAAAGTTAGCATGTCACTGAAAATTTCAGAAAATTTAGAAAAACAGTCGATTTTTGAACGGTCCTAGCGACTAAATGAAGAATCTAAGTCAATCAAAATGGACGACTCAATTATGACATAATAACAGTTACATCAAATATACTCAAAAAAAAATTGTAAAGAGTGTAAAAAGAATACGTTTTTTTTTTCGACGCCAAAAACAGAGTTTTTTAGCTTAGATAAAAATGACACCAGAAGCTGAACTCGCTCTCATAATCTGCCAACGATTTTTTTTTCATTAACTGAATTAACGAATGAAATAACAGAAACGCAAAGCAATTTATGGTAGTAATGTGAAAAACTAACAGTGATGCCCTTGGCATAATTTTTTTTAAGAGGCAAAAAGACACAGTATGGAAGTAATTAAGGTAATACAAATATAATACCGTCAAGGATTGTCAAGTCACGCAATAAATCAAATGTTGACAGTAAACAATGCATCATTAGAAATACGTGCGAGATGTGCGAAGTTTACTTAACTTATCTATTAATAAAATGTTTTTTAAAATACAAGTGTGGCAATCTCAACGTTTCAAACTTTTTAGGTAGATATATTATTAATAAAATAAAACACTTCTTACTTAAAAAAAAAATGAAAAAATAGTTTTACCTGTATGCTCAAACGGGGTATATTGACATCTAGCTAACGAGCTAGTTTATAAAAGTTGCAACCATCGCCTTACAGACAACTGATATGAGCTCGTTTATGAATTTATATTATGGTGGGTGCGCCGGGTGTATGCGCATTTGATCTTACGAGATTATTTTTTCTTGTCGCGAATACGGTGACATTAGTTGGGTAAGGTGTTGATACAAATTGTCATTACTTCAAGCGACTTTCAATGGGTGATCATGCATATTATTTAAAGTTACTTGAGTTGTGAAAAAATAATAATAATACCTATGATTAATTTATTATGGAATGCATGGTTTAAAATTCCATACTCGATGTGGGTGGCTCATGAGCGAGTCGACTCCTCAAAGAGGCAACTCCTCAAAGTGAGTAGCGGAGTCTTGTGACTCCTGCGCAAACTTGTAGCTCAATTTGAGTCACTAAGTTTTTGAAAAGTGCAGGTCTCCACTTTTTTGCTCGTCAAATTTATATAAAAAAGTATTCCATCATTTTGAAACAGTGATGACCTTTTTTTGTGAATAAGCATGTTTCTCGGCTTGTTGAAGGTGAAGACCTTGCTGGGACAACCCGCCAAAAAGAGTCATTTCGCTAACCTGTAGTCTATACCAATATGACAATAAGAATAATAATAATATTTATTCATTCAAATACATAACGTTTACACATGTCGTATTGACTCTTACTTAATAATAGTTCAAGTAAAAATCAAAGGTTAAAATTAACATTATCACAAGTACGTTACAAATGTGTGTTTAATTATCATTGCGCAATAAATTAAAATGAAGACAAAAATTAAAATTAAATAAGACAGTAAAAAATGGATGTATGTACTTATTATATAAATGTTGTATTTATTTTTGTAAAAAAAAGGTATTTACCGTTTACGTATAAATAAATGTGCGTTGTGACATGTTTCAAAAATTAAGGTGACGCGAGAAATTATTCGCAAAATTGAACTTACTGCTGACATTTTTAGCCGTCCTCTGTATCTGATAATCATTTGTAAACACTAACTTTTACTATTACTTTAATTATTTTCCATAACATTAAGATCGCAATAATTTTACTTGTATTTCTCGCCGATGTTGTGCATAAATTATAATTTCAAGTTTGACTTTTTTTCTACCTGTGCGATAAGTAGTCGATGGAATGAAATCATCATATTAATATATTCAGAATATTATTTAAAATACGATAATAACACAACAAACAAAGCTACACTTGCGAGGTCTAGACTTCCTTTCCCGAAACCGCGAAAGCGTAAACAAACACCGGCACACAAATATTTGTATTCTAGTTAAACAAACTTTGTAACTTTCTAAAATAATTGAGCACCAAGACTTAAGAAATATATTAATACTTCAAAATATTTCAGGATGCCAAACTGTCTATTTCGTATGGTTAACATAGCTGTTCAAATTGAGACCAAATCGATTTTTATCAATATAATAAATAATTATAGAAATATTAATTTGTTGCATATAACAATTTTAAAATAATATAAAGGGTGTTTTTTTAGCTGCATGAGAAGTTTCGATGATAATTGTCTATCTATACTCAATGAGAATGTCAAACTGTGTTGACATTTCTGTTCGGTAAGGTTGGGCAATTCATCATTAATCGTTTAACGTCACAACGCTTTCAAATTGTGGAAATTTACTTTCAAAAAAGAGCACTTTTTTACGGATAAAAATGATCAAAAGTAGCATTTTTTGACATTTTTCTTAATTGTCAAAAATGGCATGTTCAGCTGTCAAAACTTATACTTTTTGTGTTGTCAAAAATTATATTTTTTCGCTAACAGTAATGGTTTGTTGCAGTTGTCAAGAATGGTATTTTTCAGCTGTTAAGAAGAGTATTATTCAACTGTTAAAAATAATATTTTTCAGTTGTCAAAAATGGTACATTTCAGCTGTCAAAAAGGCATTTCTTACCTATAGAAATTGTATTTTTCAGCTATTAAAAGTAGCATTTTTTTACATTTTTTAATTGTCAAAAATGGCATTTTACAGCCATCAAAAATTGTATTTTTTGCGTTGTCAAAAAAAAATTGTGTTTTCTGGCTGACAATAATGGTACGTTACAGTTGTCAATAATGGTTTGTTGCAGTTGTCAGGAATGGTATTTTCAGCTGTTAAAAATGGTAGTTTTCAGCTGTTAAGAAATGTATTATTCAACTGTCGAAAATTATATTTTTCAGTTGTCAAAAATGTTATTTTTCAGCTGTCAAAAAAGGTATTTCTCACCTATTAAAATGTTTTTTTTCAGCTATCAAAAACAGCATTTTTCGACATTGTCAAAACTGGCCTTTTTCAGCTGTCAATAATTGTCTTTTTGTAGTCAAAAATTGTATTTTTTAGCAAGCAATAATGATATGTTACAGTTGTCAAAAATGATTTGTTGCAGTTGTCAACGGTGGTATTTTTCAACTGTTGAAAATTGTAGTTTTCAGCTGTTAGGAAGTGTATTATTCAACTGTTAAAAATGATATTTTTCAGCTGTCAAAAATGCGAATTCCCATCGATAAAAATTATCAAAAGTAGTATTTTTGGACATTTTTCTTAATTGTGAAAAATGGCATGTTCAGCTGTCAAAACTTATACTTTTTGTGTTGTCAAAAAGTATATTTTTTCGCTAACAATAATGGTTTGTCGCAGTTGTCAAGAATGGTACTTTTCAGCTGTTAAGAAGAGTATTATTCAACTGTTAATACATAACTATAAAAATGGTATTTTACAACTGTCAAAAGCAGCATATTTCGACATTTTTTTAATTGTCAAAAATGGCACTTTTCAGCTTTCAAAAATTGAATTTCTTTAGCTGACAATAATGGTACAGTTGTCAATAATAGTTTGTTGCTGTTATCAAGCATGGTATTTTTCAGCTAATAAGAATAGTATTATTCAGCTGTCAAAAATGTGTATTTTTCAGCTGTCAAAAAGGCATTTCCCACCTATAAAAATGGTCTTGTTCAGCTATTAAAAGAAGCATTTTTTGACATTTTTTAATTGTCAAAAATGGCATTTTACAGCTGTCAAAAATTATATTTTTTGTGTTGTCAAAAATTGTGTTTTCTAGCTGACAATAATAGTATGTTACAGTTGTCAATAATAGTTTGTTGCAGTTGTCAAGAATGGTATTTTCAGCTGTTAAAAATGGTAGTTTTCAGCTGTTAAGAAATGAATTATTCAACTGTCGAAAATGATATTTTTCAGTTGTCAAAAATGTTATTTTTCAGCTGTCAAAAAGGCATTTCCCACTTATAAAAATGGTATTTTTCAGCTATCAAAGGCAGCATTTTTCGTCATTTTTGACATTTTTTTATTGTCAAAAAAGCATTTTTCAGCTGTAAAAATTGTATTTTTTAGCTGACAATAATGGTATGTTACAGTTGTCAATAATGGTTTGTTGCAGTTGTTAAGAATGGTATGTTTCAGCTGTTAAAAATGGCATTTTCAGCTGTTAAGAAGTGTATTATTTAACTGTCAAAAGTTATATTTTTCAGCTGTCAAGAATTATATTTGTCAGCTGTCAAAAATGATATTTTTCAGATGTCAAAAATGATATTTTTCAGCTGTTAAAAACGATATTTTTCAGCTGTCAAAAACGCTATTTTTGAGTTGTCAAAAAAAATATTTTTCAGCTGTCAAGTATTATATTTTTCAGCTGTCAAAAATGCTATTTTTCAGTTGTCAAAAATAATATTTTTCAGCTGTCAAGTATTATATTTTTCAGCTGTCAAAAATGATATTTTTCAGCTGTCAAAAACTCTATTTTTCAGTTGTCAAAAATAATATTTTTCAGCTGTTAACTATTATATTTTTCAGCTGTCAAAAATGATATTTTTCATCTGTCAAAAACGCTATTTTTCAGGTGTCAAAAATAATGTTTTTCAGCTGTCAAATATTATATTTTTCAGTTGTCAAAAATAATATTTTTCAGCTGTCAACTATTATATTTTTCTGCTGTCAAAAATGATATTTTTCAGCAGTCAAAAACGCTATTTTTCAGTTGTCAAAAATAATATTTTTCACCTGTCAACTATTATATTTTTCAGCTGTAAAAAATGATATTTTTCAGCTGTCAAAAACGAAATTTTTCAGTTGTCAAAAATAATATTTTTCAGCTGTCAAAAATGATATTTTTTAGCTGTCAACAATGGTATTTTCCACCTATAAAAATTGGATTTTGCAGCTGTCAAAAAGCAACATTTTTTGACATTTTTTAACTGTCAAAAATGACATTTTCAGCCGTCAAAAATGTGTATTTTTCAGCTGCCAAAAATGGCATTTCCCACCTATATAAATGGTATTTTTCAGCTATCAAAAGCAGGATTTTTTGACATTTTTTAACTGTCAAAAATGACATTTTCAGCCGTCAAAAATGTGTATTTTTCAGCTGCCAAAAATGGCATTTCCCACCTATATAAATGGTATTTTTCAGCTATCAAAAGCAGGATTTTTTGACATTTTTTAACTGTCAAAAATGACATTTTCAGCCGTCAAAAATGTGTATTTTTCAGCTGCCAAAAATGGCATTTCCCACCTATATAAATGGTATTTTTCAGATATCAAAAGCAGCATTTTTTAACATTTTTTAACTGTCAAAAATGACATTTTCAGCTATAAAAATTAGTATATTTTGTTGTCACAAATTGTATTTTTTAGCTGCCAATAACGGTATGTTTCAGCTGTCGGGAATGGTATTTTTCGGCTGTCAAGAATGGTAATCCCCAGCTGTTGAAAATGGTATTTTTCAGCTGACTCAAGTTGTATTTTACAGTTGTAGAAAATGGTATTCTTCTACTATGTTTCAGCTGCCAAAAACAGTATTTTTCAGCTAATAAAAATAGTTTTTTCGACATTTTTGAATTGTCAAAAGTAGTACCTGAAGTTTCAAGCTCAGCAAGAATTTTTAATTAACCAGTTACTTTGGTCTAGGAAGATAAATTGTTCTTTCTTTCTTCAAAGCAGGAAGGGCGAAGGAGAGTATATTGTATAAGTGGTTCTACCATCATTCCACGAGCCGCCACTGAATACATGTAATATTTATAAATATACAGCAGAACGTCGATTATCCGAACGTCGATCAACCGAACGACCGCTCAACGTGTCGATTATCCGAACGTCGATCAACCGAACGACCGCTCAACGAGTCGATTATCCGAACGTCGGTCAACCGAACGACCGCCCAACGTGTCTCGCGCATGCCTACCACCTCCCGTGCGGAAGATTGTATCTCGCACTTGTCTCAACCTGTCACTTCTAAGTTGCCACTACTCGATTAACTAAATTTTGACGATTGAAAGTAAACTCTCTGTCGTTATTAAAGATACATTATAAATAAATATGTATTTTATTCACCTGTACATAAATATGTATTTGTGAATTAGCACAGTTCTATTATCCGAAAAAATCGGTTTTCCGAACACCCATGTCCCCCAATTAGTTTGGATAATCGACGCCCTACTCTATCACTATTTAAGTTGTCGAATTAAGTAACTTCTACGTGGTTAATGTCGCAATCATCACTTATTTTTAAACGCCACTGTTTATTGCTGGAATTTTGCACCGCGGCAGAAAAACAATATCCGGTTTATTACGTAATTATCTGTACATTTTTTTTTGACCGCTAATCATAAAACAGAATGATGATTGCTTAATTGCGTAATTACTATTCATCGAGAATGATTTTCGTGACGTCACGTTTAATGCTCTTGTACGACCTCTGGATGTCTTAGCGTCGTTGTTTTGAACGACCTCTGGGTACAAGTATATGAAGACCGTTTGAAAATTGGGTCAGTGAAAATTAAAAAAAACAGAATACAAATTGTATTTTTTTTTATATCCGTTATACACCGTCCAAGATAAGAATGCACAGCACGGGGATCTTGGAAACGGTAGAAGATACAGGGTGGCTTAAATTAGGAAAAAGTTGCGCTATTCAGAGTATACTTACATGCCGATCGTGGAAATTCATGATTGCTTATCGTTTTCGAAATTTTCCAAAAAATGTAATTTTTCGGATTTTTCCAATTTATGTGTTTATTTTATAAGATATTAAAAAACTAATGGCACTTTGTTATTGTCACTTTTTAAGCTCTGCAAAATGGAGTCTTCAAATTTTTTATCCGATGTTTCATCTCCGAGAAATCATTATCAACATCATTTTTTTATATGGCCACAAAAGTAGAAGCACCTTGTATACGGTAGCGTTTTTTATTACAAATTTAACGATGTATTACACGTTACGCTTCTAAAGCCAAAAAAAAAACAGAGAAAAATAAATTTTAATATTTTGTAGATTCTTAATCTAGTGGGCGTTTAAATAGTATGTATTGGAACAATTGCAATATCTCTAAATGCGATTTTTGATATTGATCTTGAAAAATTTCAGAGGTTGTCAGTTTTCGTTAGTTTGACATGGATATTTTTTTAACTTTCAGCGTTTCATTATCAAGAAACACCTCGCAATTTTCAAAAATCGAAATTGCGAATTTGTTGCCTTTTAACTTGAAGGATTTGATAGTTTTCGTTAATCCATTATTAATTTTTCGTAATACTTATTCATATATTAAATCAATTAAATAATTGCTTCATTTTTTTTAATATAAGTCTAGTGACGTTTTACATTGGCCAACAAAACTGTCACCCTAACAGAGCCAACTTAGTTAAAACATTAAAATGGAACAGAGTTTATGATCAAATTAATAATAAACCATAGGCTACTACTAAAATACTAACGTTTCACAACTTGTAGAACCATAAAATAAAATTGTTTCCTCTATTTCACAATTATGTATTGGATTAAAGGAAACATTGCATTGTGACAGTTTAAAATATTGTAATGGCATATGCCAATATTTTATTTTTATTTTTTATGATTATTTTACTACGCTGCATATTGAATAATTAAGCAGTTTAAATATTCAGCCTTCAATGAAATAAACGTTTAAGGAATTCCCGATAAGATAAGTTGCTTGTGATAACAATAACATATTTGCATAAACAGTACGTCTCTGCAGTTGAGTGCAAGGAACGAATCTTAAAATGTCGTTCTCTCGGTTCTACTCGGTGCTAGCTGAAAAATAGTGGTATCAGAGGACATAAGATTTTCAGATAATATTCAATGCGATACCTGTGTTGTGTAAGTACGGCTTTTATCAATACAAATAAATACAGTGCTCGCCTAAAGTATCGAAAAATATCATCATGTTACTTTCTCCGACTTGATGGTATCATTTATATTTACGCTTACGTGGTTTATTTTCAATTGAAATCATATTTTAAATGTACATCGAGCGTTGTGTAAACTCGGATGAAACTGACGTTTAAAACGTCAAAATTATGAAAGATGGAAAAATTATACTTCAAATTCATAAACTCAGTTTACTCAAAAACTAAAGGGATTTCGAAAAAAATGTATTCTTTATAAGTTGTTCATTTTAGCATTCTCTACAATTATTATTAACATAAATTTGCTGTAACTATTATCGTTTTATAATTATAAACCAAACATTTAAAAAAAATAATACATTTTTTTCTCGAATAAAAATGATTTTATGAAAAATGTTTTTAAGCAAAAGATGTTCATTTCTTTGTTGTCTTCAATGTTTGTTTAAAAGTTTTTGTGATATTTTTCATATTTAAGAAAATATTGGCAAAAAACAAAAAACAGTTAAGGTAAACACCCACTTCCGGTGTACGAAATTTTACCAAAAGCTTTTTAGTTCTTCAGATTATCAAATAAGACGTATGTTCAAAGTTTCATATCAATTGCTTTATTAGTTTTTGAGATACAGCACGCACAGACAGACAGACACACACAGCACAAATTTTTTTTTCCAGAAATTGTTGAAATGGCATCTAGGGACCCTAAAACGGATATTTCCGCAAAAAAAAATTTGATAAAATTTTCACGATCACAATACTTTCTCGTACTTCGTAACGGTGCTAGTAAAAACTGATAGTTACTGACAGTATTCTAGATATAATTTTAAGAGTCTTTAAAATTGGTTTCACTTTTATGAATTCGATAATATCTAGCCTTCGATAAAAAAACGCCAGGATAAACGAATATAAAAAAAAATCACCGAGAGATTGTTTATTTATATCGCTCACAAGTTGTTTATTTATGACTTTTGTTTTGACCTTGGCAAGGCCTACAGATAAATTAATAAACAACCTGAGTCACACGTGGGCTATGTGCAATATCCAATCAATGTAAATGTATTGTTTTTCTGATGATAAATCGCAAAGTAATCATTTCTAATATTCGTTCTAAATTAAATTGGACATTTCTCATTTAAAACGCTAATAGTAAAGGTGCAGAATCTATTGTCTTAGTTGTATCAACACGTTCACTGCGTTACGGGACATATGTGTCCCGTATTTGGAAGAATGGAATTCCATCGAACGAACTCAAAGTAAAATTACGAAAATTATAATAATTTTGGCAGTTTGAAAAAAATATAAAAACATTTGCCATCGACTTGAAACTTTCTAAAATTACTTGCATTACATGCGGAATTGTTACTCTGTGAAAATTAGATATTCCTCTTTCCTAGATTTTGGAAGAATTTCACGTGAACTCTGAGTTAAATTACGAAAATTGTAATAATTTTGGCGGTTTGAAAAAAATACAAAAACAATTGCCATCGACTTGAAACTTTCTAAAATTACTTGCATTACATGCGGAATTGTTACTCTGTGAAAATTAGATATTCCTCTTTCCTAGATTTTGAAAGAATTCCACGTGAACTCTGAGTTAAATTACGAAAATTGTAATAATTTTGGCGGTTTGAAAAAAATACAAAAACAATTGCCATCGACTTGAAACTTTCTAAAATTACTTGCATTACATGCGGAATTGTTACTCTGTGAAAATTAGATATTCCTCTTTCCTAGATTTTGGAAGAATTCCACGTGAACTCTGAGTTAAATTACGAAAATTGTAATAATTTTGGCGGTTTGAAAAAAATACAAAAACAATTGCCATCGACTTGAAACTTTCTAAAATTACTTGCATTACATGCGGAATTGTTACCCTGTATAAATTAGATATTCCTCTTTCCTAGATTTCGAAAGAATTTCACGTGAACTGGGAGTAAAATTACGAAAATTGTAATAATTTTGGCGGTTTGAAAAAAATACAAAAACAATTGCCATCGACTTGAAACTTTCTAAAATTACTTGCAATACATGCGGAATTGTTACCCTGTAAAAATTAGATATTCCCCTTTCCTAGATTTTGGAAGAATTTCACGTGAACTCTGAGTTAAATTACGAAAATTGTAATAATTTTGGCGGTTTGAAAAAAATACAAAAACAATTGCCATCGACTTGAAACTTTCTAAAATTACTAATATTACATGCGGAATTGTTACCCTGTAAAAATTAGATATTCCTCTTTCCTAAATTTTGAAAGAATTTCACGTGAACTGGGAGTAAAATTACGAAAATTGTAATAATTTTGGCGGTTTGAAAAAAATACAAAAACAATTACCATCGACTTGAAACTTTCTAAAATTACTTGCAATACATGCGGAATTGTTACCCTGTAAAAATTAGATATTCCTCTTTCCCAGATTTTGGAAGAATTTCACGTGAACTGAAAGTAAAATTACGAAAATTGCAATAATTTTGGCGGTTTGAAAAAAATACAAAAACAATTGCCATCGACTTGAAACTTTCTAAAATTACTTATATTACATGCGGAATTGTTACCCTGTAAAAATTAGATATTCCTCTTTCCTAAATTTTGAAAGAATTTCACGTGAACTGGGAGTAAAATTACGAAAATTGTAATAATTTTGGCGGTTTGAAAAAAATACAAAAACAATTGCCATCGACTTGAAACTTTCTAAAATTACTTATATTACATGCGGAATTGTTACCCTGTAAAAATTAGATATTCCTCTTTCCTAAATTTTGAAAGAATTTCACGTGAACTGGGAGTAAAATTACGAAAATTGCAATAATTTTGGCGGTTTGAAAAAAATACAAAAACAATTACCATCGACTTGAAACTTTCTAAAATTACTTGCAATACATGCGGAATTGTTACCCTGTAAAAATTAGATATTCCTCTTTCCCAGATTTTGGAAGAATTTCACGTGAACTGAAAGTAAAATTACGAAAATTGCAATAATTTTGGCGGTTTGAAAAAAATACAAAAACAATTGCCATTGACTTGAAACTTTCTAAAATTACTTGCAATACATGCGGAATTGTTACCCTGTAAAAATTAGATATTCCTCTTTCCCAGATTTTGGAAGAATTTCACGTGAACTGAAAGTAAAATTACGAAAATTGCAATAATTTTGGCGGTTTGAAAAAAATACAAAAACAATTGCCATTGACTTGAAACTTTCTAAAATTACTTGCAATACATGCGGAATTGTTACCCTGTAAAAATTAGATATTCCTCTTTCCTAAATTTTGAAAGAATTTCACGTGAACTGGGAGTAAAATTACGAAAATTGTAATAATTTTGGCGGTTTGAAAAAAATACAAAAACAATTACCATCGACTTGAAACTTTCTAAAATTACTTGCATTACATGCGGAATTGTTACCCTGTAAAAATTAGATATTCCTCTTTCCTAAATTTTGGAAGAATTTCACGTGAACTGGGAGTAAAATTACGAAAATTGCAATAATTTTGGCGGTTTGAAAAAAATACAAAAACAATTGCCATTGACTTGAAACTTTCTAAAATTACTTGCAATACATGCGGAATTGTTACCCTGTAAAAATTAGATATTCCTCTTTCCCAGATTTTGGAAGAATTTCACGTGAACTGGGAGTAAAATTACGAAAATTGCAATAATTTTGGCGGTTTGAAAAAAATACAAAAACAATTACCATCGACTTGAAACTTTCTAAAATTACTTGCAATACATGCGGAATTGTTACCCTGTAAAAATTAGATATTCCTCTTTCCCAGATTTTGGAAGAATTTCACGTGAACTGGGAGTAAAATTACGAAAATTGCAATAATTTTGGCGGTTTGAAAAAAATACAAAAACAATTGCCATTGACTTGAAACTTTCTAAAATTACTCGCAATACATGCGGAATTGTTACCCTGTAAAAATTAGATATTCCTCTTTCCCAGATTTTGGAAGAATTTCACGTGAACTGGGAGTAAAATTACGAAAATTGCAATAATTTTGGCGGTTTGAAAAAAATACAAAAACAATTGCCATTGACTTGAAACTTTCTAAAATTACTTGCAATACATGCGGAATTGTTACCCTGTAAAAATTAGATATTCCCCTTTCCTAGATTTTGGAAGAATTTCACGTGAACTGGGAGTAAAATTACGAAAATTGTAATAATTTTGGCGGTTTGAAAAAAATACAAAAACAATTGCCATTGACTTGAAACTTTCTAAAATTACTTGCAATACATGCGGAATTGTTACCCTGTAAAAATTAGATATTCCTCTTTCCCAGATTTTGGAAGAATTTCACGTGAACTGAAAGTAAAATTACGAAAATTGTAATAATTTTGGCGGTTTGAAAAAAATACAAAAACAATTGCCATTGACTTGAAACTTTCTAAAATTACTTGCAATACATGCGGAATTGTTACCCTGTAAAAATTAGATATTCCCCTTTCCTAGATTTTGGAAGAATTTCACGTGAACTGGGAGTAAAATTACGAAAATTGTAATAATTTTGGCGGTTTGAAAAAAATACAAAAACAATTGCCATCGACATGAAACTTTCTAAAATTACTTGCAATACATGCGGAATTGTTACCCTGTAAAAATTAGATATTCCCCTTTCCTAGATTTTGGAAGAATTTCACGTGAACTGGGAGTAAAATTACGAAAATTGTAATAATTTTGGCGGTTTGAAAAAAATAGAAAAACAATTGCCATCGACTTGAAACTTTCTAAAATTACTTGCAATACATGCGGAATTGTTACCCTGTAAAAATTAGATATTCCTCTTTCCTAGATTTTGGAAGAATTTCACGTGAACTGGGAGTAAAATTACGAAAATTGTAATAATTTTGGCGGTTTGAAAAAAATAGAAAAACAATTGCCATCGACTTGAAACTTTCTAAAATTACTTGCAATACATGCGGAATTATTACCCTGTAAAAATTAGATATTCCTCTTTCCTAGATTTTGGAAGAATTTCACGTGAACTGAAAGTAAAATTACGAAAATTGCAATAATTTTGGCGGTTTGAAAAAAATACAAAAACAATTACCATCGACTTGAAACTTTCTAAAATTACTTGCATTACATGCGGAATTGTTACCCTGTAAAAATTAGATATTCCTCTTTCCTAAATTTTGGAAGAATTTCACGTGAACTGGGAGTAAAATTACGAAAATTGCAATAATTTTGGCGGTTTGAAAAAAATACAAAAACAATTACCATCGACTTGAAACTTTCTAAAATTACTTGCAATACATGCGGAATTGTTACCCTGTAAAAATTAGATATTCCCCTTTCCTAGATTTTGGAAGAATTTCACGTGAACTGGGAGTAAAATTACGAAAATTGTAATAATTTTGGCGGTTTGAAAAAAATACAAAAACAATTACCATCGACTTGAAACTTTCTAAAATTACTTGCATTACATGCGGAATTGTTACCCTGTAAAAATTAGATATTCCTCTTTCCTAAATTTTGGAAGAATTTCACGTGAACTGGGAGTAAAATTACGAAAATTGCAATAATTTTGGCGGTTTGAAAAAAATACAAAAACAATTGCCATTGACTTGAAACTTTCTAAAATTACTTGCAATACATGCGGAATTGTTACCCTGTAAAAATTAGATATTCCCCTTTCCTAGATTTTGGAAGAATTTCACGTGAACTGGGAGTAAAATTACGAAAATTGTAATAATTTTGGCGGTTTGAAAAAAATAGAAAAACAATTGCCATCGACTTGAAACTTTCTAAAATTACTTGCAATACATGCGGAATTATTACCCTGTAAAAATTAGATATTCCTCTTTCCTAGATTTTGGAAGAATTTCACGTGAACTGAAAGTAAAATTACGAAAATTGCAATAATTTTGGCGGTTTGAAAAAAATACAAAAACAATTACCATCGACTTGAAACTTTCTAAAATTACTTGCATTACATGCGGAATTGTTACCCTGTAAAAATTAGATATTCCTCTTTCCTAAATTTTGAAAGAATTTCACGTGAACTGGGAGTAAAATTACGAAAATTGTAATAATTTTGGCGGTTTGAAAAAAATACAAAAACAATTGCCATCGACTTGAAACTTTCTAAAATTACTTGTATTACATGCGGAATTGTTACCCTGTAAAAATTAGATATTCCTCTTTCGTAGATTTTGGAAGAATTTCACGTGAACTGGGAGTAAAATTACGAAAATTGCAATAATTTTGGCGGTTTGAAAAAAATACAAAAACAATTACGATCGACTTGAAACTTTCTAAAATTACTTGCATTACATGCGGAATTGTTACCCTGTAAAAATTAGATATTCCTCTTTCGTAGATTTTGGAAGAATTTCACGTGAACTGGGAGTAAAATTACGAAAATTGTAATAATTTTAATAAACTTCATTTCCCGAATGCTTCGTTATCAACAAAGCTCATGAGCCAGAGCATTATCGAATCCGGTCCGCAGTTGTCGTGGCGACGAAACAATAATTAAGATTCACCAAATTTTCAAAAGTGTTTTTTTTCAGAAATTAACATTTTATCTGATTTTAAGAATGACGCTACATTTTGTCACCAATCCACCAACTAAACATAAAATGCCCGCAAAATGGCATTAGAATGCATGCAATGTATCAAAATAATGGCGTACACATTTAACCTCGGAATAATGAAATGCATAAAATCAACATTCCTCTTGGTTAACAACACCAGGTCGGAATATTTATTGCTACGATTCAGTTTTCTACGGCCTTCACAACTTTTCCACTTTTCGCAATAAGTAATTTTGAAGCGTTATTATAAACAAATTTTAATTTGAAGTTTACTTTGAGGAGGACAAATGTTGTAATTCAGTAAACTTGAGAACAAATTTATTTAAGTTATTTTTATTTAAAATTTTAAGATCGGTTTCTTTGGCCAATCTACCAGTGGGTACGGCGGATTGGCTAAAGAAAGAAACCCTAGCATGAAGGGGATGTCACGGCCCTCTAGTCCCTGTTGATATTAAACTCACCTAAGGATTGTCGAGGGATGGGGTCGGGGTCGAGGCTGCGTTTTGCGTTATTACGAAGCGTGTACGCAATTTTGGCCCGAAACATGACCACAAATTGAACGTCTCCAACATCCAACATTTAATCAAAAAAATTGACAAACTTACAATACTATTATCAGCACACAGCAGCCTTGAAATTCTGAAATTCGCTCTTAAATCCATTCCAGTGTATTTTATCTTCACGTTGGCTAGATTGCCACAGTCGATCGGTCACGTTGGTAATCGAAGGTGCGAGTGCTTACCAGATGTTCCGGTGCAAATTCCATAATGGAAACTGTGAAATCTCCGGTGATAGGATCATACTTATCGAGAAAGTAGGATATTTTATTTATTATTTTTATTTCCCGTTCGGTTAAAACTTGTATCGAAAATGTGTATCTACATATTGATGTTTTGTTGTTTAATCACCAACACTCGTTATCAGTTCACTTTTGTTATGTACCTCACCTGTTCATAATTCACAGCGATTGTGATAATGCTCGCGATTTGGCGGTACCATTCAAAATTTACCGACCGGGCGATCTTTCAGTATTACAAAGACGCTGGTTTTGAAATTCGGAAACAAATCTGTTATCGGGCGAGCTTTTATTTTTTTGAAAATGGTAATGTCGAACGCATAAATGAGTTTTACATGTATCACAGGCAAAAAAAAAATGTTGGAGATAACGTTCCAAAATAATGCATTCGTTATTCATTGAAAAACGTGCTTTTTACCGATATTGAGCGCAAAGTGTGCGGCGCAAGGTAGAGACGCTAAAACTTATATGTTATTTTTAAATTTCAAAATCTTCAACTTGATGAAAAAAATATAAAAACAATTGCTACAATTGTGAAACTTTCCAAATCTACTAAAAACTAATTCTACTTTGTGTTTCTGTCAAAATCTAAACACACCCTATGCTAGCTTTCGAGTAAATTCCACCGAAAATGATCGTATGTCATGTTAAAGTTCAAAATCTAACCGCCATCTTACAGACTTTTCACACCTGGAAATTAAACATCTAACAATGTTTTCTTTTACTTCACAGAAACTTACGTATCCGAAGTCAGTATTCTTTATCGTCAGCAATGAGTTCTGCGAGAGGTTCTCCTACTATGGGATGCGAAGTAAGTTACCTTACGTCTCTTTAATAACCGAAAACGTCATATTATCGACTAAAATGAAATGAAGATTATTTCGAACCTTCAAGTTGCAGTTTTTAGTTCATATGTAGTTGGTTGCAAATATCGGTAAGACAATGTTTTCTTGTGTTTGGGAAATGTTTTGTTATGTAAACCTGCCTGACATTTGAAATGTTTCAATCGGAATAGGAGAAAAATGTTTTTATTTACATTCAGATGATTTGCTGTGGCGCGTAACGTCCGTCATAACCCAGTAATACGAGCTCTTAATATCAAATGTAACGCCACGGGCATTTCCATGCAAAAAAAATATTAATTAAAAGTATTTTGACGTTTCATTGACACATATTTTAAAGTCCAATCTACGCAGCTTAAAAAATGTCGTCCTATAGATTTTTGTAAGCAACTGTATTTTATATCTTTATTACCCGTTCCATCCATCTTCTTTCCAATACATCAATCGTTACCATCTACCTCACGGACATGCTCTTTTTCTTGGGGCGAGCTCTTAATATCAATTTAGCGCCACGGGCATTTCAATGCAAACATTTTATTAATCAAAAGTATTTTGACGTTTGATTGGCACTTATTTTAAAGTCCAGTCTACGCAGCTTAAGAAATGTCGTTCTATAGAGTTTTGCAACCAACTGTATTTTATATCTTTATTAGCTGTTCCATCCATCTTCTTTCCTATACATCAATCCTCAGCATCTACCTCACGGACATGCTCTTCTTCTCGGGGCGAGCTCTTAATATCAAATTTAACGCCACGGGCATTTCAATGCAAACATTTTATTAATCAAAAGTATTTTGACGTTTGGTTGACACTTATTTTAAATAAATACAAGAAAACGAAATGTAGCCTGAATATATGAATATTCAACCTGTTCGTTAATCTGCAAGCAAAAAAAAATTAATGGTGTTATTCTGAACAATTGTTATTAACAGCGATGTTATTAACATCGATGTTATTAACATTGCAATGTTATGTGAAATTGAACAGCGCTGTTAAAAACTGTATTCTGAACAGCCTGATGTACACAAATTGGCAACAGTGCAACGTCTACAGAGCGACCAACTTCATGTATGTTATAATAGATGATTCATGATACGTTTTTGAGGATATTTTTAGCAAGGAAATGAGTGTTTCATAAAGCATGCACATAAATATTGGAATACTACTATTTATTTGAGTTTTTTGTTAACGAGAAACAGAAACTACGAAATAACCTCAAAATATCATCATTAACAATCTCGTAATGTCGACCGTTTTGACAAGTGTTGTTTAACATCGAAAATGTTAATTTACATCGATGTTAGTTGACAGACAGTGTACAGAATAGTATATTCATAACATCTGTCGATGTTAGCAAATAACACCGCTGTTAACGCTAACATTTTTGTTCAGAATAACACCATAAGTCTTACTAAGACTATAACAAGTAAAGTTGTTTCTAATTTACTTATTTTAAAGTCCAGTCTACGCAGCATAACAAATGTCGTTCTATAGAGTTTTGCAACCAACTGTATTTTATCCAGTGATTTTGTATAAGTAGATACCAATATAGACATGTGTCCTAGTACACCTATGAAGCAAACTTGCAAAACGTGCCGTTTTCTACCGTCGTAGTTCTATTGTACATTACAGTGACGGTTCGCGGGGTTTTTTCTGGTACGGCCGAGAAACAAGAAGAGGCAATACAGCTAGGTAGGTTCAGTTGCAGAGACGGCTGGCTGCGTGACCGCACCTATCTGTATTACCACCTCCAGTTCCTTGGCCGTACCAGAAAAAAACCCGCGAACCGTCACTGGTACATTAGTTCCTAGCACGATATCTCTCTTGCGATCACAAAGAGCGAGCGAGCAAGCCTACGACGTACGTTAGGCGGGTACCCACACGTAACCTTACATAACCTGGATCAGCTGTCATTCATTTACAATTTATTCCGTGAGTGCGTTTTTAGTTGAATTATCTTTTTATACTAACAAAATGAGCCGGAAGTGCAGTATTTGTGGTGCTTCCCAAGAAATTTAATTGGCGATGTTATTCCAGTACTTTCGTTTATTGGAACTTTCAAATTTAGCGCCTTATTTCGTTTGATTCGAGAAGGGGTATCCCGGTACTGCTATTGGTTCATGGGATTCGTGATCGCGAGAAAGACAGATTTATGCAGAAGTACATTATCCGAGTGAAATGGTGAATAAAAGTACCATGCATTTCACATGTTGTGATGTTGGCATCCTAATGGTGTTATTCTGAACAACTGTTATTAACATCGATGTTATTAACATTGCAATGTTATGTGAAATTGAACAGCGCTGTTAAAAACTGTATTCTGAACAGCCCGATGTCACAAATTGGCAACAGTGCAACGTCTACAAAGCGACCAACTTCATGTATATTATAATAGATGGTTAATAATACGTTTTTGAGGATATTTTTAGAAAGAAAATGAGTGTTTCATAAAGCATGCACATAAATATTGGAATAAAATTCCAAATTTGAGTTTTTTGTTGACAAAAAACACAAACTACGAAATAACCTCCAAATATCTCGTAATGTCGACTGTGTTGTTTAACATCGAAAATGTTAATTTACATCGATGTTAGTTGACAGACAGTGTACAGAATCGTATATTCATAATATCTGTCGATGTTAGAAAATAACACCGCTGTTAACGCTAACATTTTTGTTCAGAATAACACCATAACTGATTCAACACTTGGTATCTACCAGATATGAAATCACCGATTGTATCCCTTCATTACCCGTGTTGAATTTTTAAAATGTACCTTCTCTCCAAAACAGCAATCCTCAGCATCTACCTCACGGACATGCTCTTCTTCTCGGAACCGGACGCGAAGATCATCTATCACACCTTCACCATGCTCGTCTACTTCTTCCCCGTGTTCGGAGCCATGCTCGCCGACAGCCTGCTGGGAAAATTCCGGACGATATTCTACATCTCCATCATCTACGCCATCGGAAATCTGGTCCTATCTCTGGCGGCGACGCCGCCCCTTCACCTCCCGCAAGTGGCCTTCTCCATGGTCGGCCTGCTCCTCATAGCCATCGGCACCGGGGGGATCAAGCCGTGCGTTTCGGCCTTCGGAGGCGATCAGTTCGTGTTGCCCCAGCAGGAGAAGCAACTGGTCGCGTTCTTCTCCATGTTCTATTTCGCCATCAACTTCGGCAGCTTCGTGTCGACCTTCATAACGCCGATCCTGAGGGAGCAGGAGTGCTTCGGAAGCGACCAATGCTTCACGCTCGCCTTCGGCGTGCCCGGCGTGCTCATGGTCATCTCGATCTGTAAGTTATGAATTGCTGGAATTTGTGAATTTTTTAAAACGCGATGATTTGCAGTTATTTTCGCCGCCGGAAAGAAATTGTACAGAATCAGGAAACCCGAGGGAAACATGGTCATAAAAGTCAGCAAATGTATTGGTGTAAGTGACCGAGGTATAAAACCCGATCGCCATTGTTATTTTCTTTTTAAATCCAGAACGCAATTAAAATGAAGTCGAAGAGCTCGAGCAAGAAAGAACACTGGTTGGACTACGCGGAAGAAAAGTACGGAGCAAAATTGGTGAACGACGTCAAGGCCACGCTTCGCGTCCTCGTCCTCTACATTCCGCTTCCGGTCTTCTGGGCTTTGTTCGACCAACAAGGAACGGGATGGACCTTCCAGGCGAGGAGGATGGACGGAGATATCGGTTTCTACACCATCCTTCCGGATCAGATGCAAGTGGTCAATCCGATTTTGATTCTTATCTTTATCCCACTGTTCGAATACGGCATCTACCCACTGTTAAACATGATGAAATTATTGCGACAGCCCTTGCACCGATTGGTGGCGGGAGGAATTCTCGCGGCGATTTCCTTCGCCATTTCGGCGTGCATCGCGCTTGCCATCGAAGCTGAAAATCCGATATTGCCTTCGAGTGGAAACGGCCATTTGATTTTGTACAATACGAACGAGTGTGATATGAGCATCATAGCAGGGACGAAGACGATTAATATTCCCGCTTACGATTACCAGAGAATGGAATATGAATTTAAAAGTGCAACTAAAGATATCCACTATGATGTTAGTGGTAGTTGTATTAGCCAAACAAGTGGCGCTTTCAAAGTGAGTGAAGGGAAAGCAACATTGTATTTCTGGCTGGATAAAGGATTTAAAGAAAGCTCGGAGTCTCTTGCTAAAGATGATAAGGGCAGTCCACGTTTATTGTAAGTATATCCTTAGTTAAACTATTGACCAACCATATCTGATGAATTTTCTATAATGTTGGATACTCTGGTTGTAATTCTGACTTTTGCCTTCAAAATAAATTTAAGGTTATGTTTGCCATGTGCTTAATAACCCTATCATAATAGTAAAGTTTGTCCAAGAATGCAAGCAATATCTTGTTGTTTTTATTGCCACTACAAGATCTTTAAACTCCCTAAACACAACATTAAATAGCAAGCATTAAAAGGGCATGATGTTGGTACCACCCCGCAGCGTTGCCCCTTGCTCACATTATTGTCAGCCGTTCGATCGCGTGTTTCGTTGCGACGTTCACTTACCGTTGTTGTTATTTTATCACATTAAAAATACACCACTATAACAATTCCACTGGTTTAAAAAGAGTTGACAAAGATAGTTTTTAAAATAAAATGATACATTTTTGCACAGAGTTAAATGGGAATGCGGACGATACACTCGTTTCCTATCGTCTTTTTGCCACGATCGGTAAATTTCGAGGCCAATTATGATTACATGCACTCTTGGCAACAATGCGGGGGCCTTTAAGCCCTTTAAAATATTGCCAGGTTTCTTGGATGGACTATAGATTATATATCAAGGGAGAGAAATGCGTGATTTTTCCCGAGGTGCAAATTTGTATCCCCAGGGCGAAAGGTTTATAATTTATAATTATGAAATAATTTCAGCAAATAATAATTGTAGAGAATGCCAAAATGAAGAATAAGTTTTTTCGATATCTCTTTAGTTTTCGAGTAAACTGACTATTAGTATTCTAAGTATAATTTGTCACTTTCATCTTTCATAATTTTGACGTTTTAAACGTCAGTTTCATCCGCTCGATGTGCATTTAAAATATGATTTAAATTGAAAATAAACGATGAAAGCGTAAATATAAATGATACCATCAAGTCGGAGAAAGTAACATGATGGCCACATCACCATTTTTAATATTAGGATTGGTGTAGAATTGTGGAAAAAAATGCAATAATTTCGACGACTTGAAAAAAATATAAAAATTAATAATAAAATTTTCAAATTTATTCAAAATTCATTTGTGATTCGGGTTTTACAAAAATCTGTAAGCATCCCTAAATTTTGATAAAATCCTATTCTAACAGAGCGTAAAATAGTGAAGAAAAAATGCAATAATTTCGACGTCCTAAAAAAATTTAAGAAAATTCAAAATTCATTTGTGATTACGATCCTACAGAAATCCGTAAACCCCCATCCCTAAATTTTGACGAAATTCCGATTCGTACAGAGCGTAAAATTGTGAAGAAAAAATGCAATAATTTCCGACGTCCTAAAAAAAATTAAAAAAATTCAAAATTCATTTGTGATTACGATCCTACAGAAATCAGTAAACACCCCATCCCTACATTTTGACAAAATTCCGATTCGTACAGAGCGTAAAATTGTGAAGAAAAAATGCAATAATTTCTCGACGTCCTAAAAAAATTTTAAAAAATTCAAAATTCATTTGTGATTACGATCCTACATAAATCCGTAAATTTTGACGGAATTCCCATTCGTACAGAGCATGAAATTGTGAAGAATAAAAAAAATGCAATAATTTCGGCGTCCCAAAAAAAAATATGAAAAGTTGAAATTGGCTGACGTTTTGAATTGTTTCGCAGGACCCTGTTTAATGGCCCCGAAGACGCAAACATTAAATACATAAACAGTGAAGGGCACGCAGCTATCGAAATGAAGTCGAGCAATTTAACAAGAGTTGCATTGAGCAAGCCTGGAATGTACCAATTGAACATTGATGGTAAAGACGTGCTGGATGAAATCAAATTGAAACTGGGAGGAGTCTACACCGTCTTAGTGAAGAAAGAAAAAACAAATGTATTTGTAAGTATATTTATTTACACGTTTTAAACACTATTTTTGGTCAAATTGCAATTTATAAAAATTAAAATTAACCCATTACATCCCATGATATACAATTTTTTCCAAAGAATTCCAAATTCTCAGATGTCTATTAAAAAGCAATTTGGAACAACTGAATAGAATAACCGCTAAATATTGTTCTATCATTAATAAAGAAGAGTTTGTATCGCAGATACGTTATCTAAAGTAAATAACATTGCCACTAGATGTCACCAAAGCCCATGATGTTTGTTGTACTTGCTTGAGTACAATGGGAGGTAATGGGTTAAAACTATTAAGCGGATGCTTGATGAAACCTTCTCAAGGTTGAAATTTGGATACTCTCAAACACTACAAATTTTAGTAATTAAAACTGTTATATGTTGAGGTTATATGAGGGAGTAGTACACCGGGAAGCGGTTGAGCGTACACTGTATTAATTCGAAATATCACAATTGGTTGCATGTCTATAGTAGGCAACCCGATGTACATGTATATTGGGTAACATATATAACAAAAACTATTAATTGAACGAACCGGATGCTTAAAACTTAAAAATGGTCTAACGTTTAAACGGGCAGATGAATTCAACAATAATATATTGAAACCAGTGGCAGTAAGCAGTGGTGTATTGGTAAAATAAGAAGTAAGGGAACGCATGGTGAGAGCAAAAAAATAGTCCGCGACTTTCCACAAGCTTGCTGAAAGGTTTTCGGAGATCATCTTATTTTAAGCAAACTATTGTTTTCCTTGTAAGCTTTTTTATTTATTTTTTATTCTTACTATACAAAACATTAACAAACACAAACGCGTTCCGCTTCTGAAAAAAGTTGCCGGAACGTCGTTCCTTCACGTTCCCCCTCCAATACACCACTAGCAGTAAGTGAACTTTTGAAGGAGTCTACGTAACAATCATCCCGGATGCACTACTTACTCTTAAAAAGAAATCATTGATTTTGACTTAATTTAAATTTGAATTTGTTATAAATTTGAAATTTGATAGGGTGGTAAACTTTTGGAAGTGACCGCAAGCAATGGAATCCACATGCTCTGGATTATACCTCAATACGTCGTCATTACGATGGGCGAAATCATGTTCTCCATCACCGGTTTAGAGTTCTCCTACTCACAAGCACCGATTAGTATGAAGTCGGTCCTGCAGGCTTGTTGGTTGTTGACCACTGCTTTCGGTAACTTGATCGTGGTCATCATTGAATCGGCGGATGTTTTTGAAAAACAGGTGAGTTTTTTTTTTAATTCTATACAGTGCGTTGAATTGCAAAGCGGGCCATAGGGATTTACATGTAAAATTTTAAATGTGTTTATATTGGCTCCCCTAATTATTTGACAGTATCGGTCTTCATCAGTCGCGGGTTTTTTTCTGGTACGGCCGAGGAACAAGAGGTGGCAATACAGATAGGTAGGGTCAGTTACAGAGACCGCACCTATCTGTATCACCACCTCTTGTTCCTCGGCCGTACCAGAAAAAAACCCGCGAAGCGTCACTGGTCTTCATACATTATTTTTAAAGCTTTTTAAGCTGAATGATTCGGTGCCTTACTCAATGGTTTCTGCAGAGTATTAACCGAGATATTTGCAAAAAAACTTTACAACTATTTTGAATTAAAAACAAAGGTTTGCCATGAAATCATAATGGCGGATATTTCATTTTGTTCGAAAAAGTGACGGTAGATGTCACATTACGATTTACACGAATTTATAAATTATAATATTTCAGTCTTACAATTTCTTCCTGTACGCTGGACTGATGGTCGTCGACATGATAATCTTCTCGCTGATGGCGATGAATTACAAGTACGTGGAGAAGGAGAAGGGGGAAGACGATAGCGCGGACGAAGGATTGCCCATCGATGAAAAGTTACCGGGTGGTATTGACAATGTGGCTTTCACAGAGAAAGAACCCTGAGTTGATTAAGTTCCTTTGTATTGTTACGTACCATTTTGGACTCTCTCATCATATGTCCCGCCGCATTTTTATATTTATTTAATTCACTAAGATTTTATCGACTTGTACATACCTTGTATTTTATTAAATGTATATATTTTTAACTGATGATTGTTGATGGAAAAACCGTCATCGTTTATTGTGAGCACACTTTTCTTGCTATTGATGTACTTATACACGACTGTAAATTAATATATAATATTGTGATTCTGTCAGGAGACGCGTTTTTTTAGGTGATTTATAGTTCTATCTTTTCCCATCAACGAGAATCTTCGGACAGGTTTCGGACTATTAGTCTAATCACTGCAGGCTGTTGCGTCTGGTCATAGTAGAATAAGCTGGGGCCAGGATCAAGTAATAATCTTATATAATATTTATACAGAACGTGTAAAACCTAATGATAAAAAAGCATTCAATCAAATATTGAAGATATAATGGAATCAATATTATTTGCTAGGAAATAATGCTTGAAATTTTTCGTATATAACTTGATCGAAATGTTCACACTTTTGATCCAGTTATACACGAAAAATTTGCTAGCAAATAATATTAATTCTATTACATTTATAACTTCATAAAAAAGAGGAAATCATTTCTTAAAACAGTGCCGGCGGGACGTACAGGCAAGGAAGGCCGCTTGTAGCGGCCAAATCAGGGCGGACGCTGAAGGACCAATGATAATTTTAATTGTAAAGCAAACACGAACCCTATGGAAGATTCATCACAAAAGTTTAAAGTTGATGTTATTAGGAGCAATTTTAACAATTATCAACTTACAATAACACATTTCGATTTGAGTTCAGAGTGCCACCATTTTGTTTACAGGCAAGGTGCGTCGATTATTTTTTGTTATGTCAAAAATATGTAATTTCTGAGTGCATTTGAAAAATTCAAATCTAATTCCACGTGCGGTGATATTTGTAGAAATTTTTTAATCGCGAGGTGCACATTTCACTCAAATTCAAGTTAATACTGTCGCCATTTTGTTTACAAGCAAGGTGCGTCGATTATTTTTTGTTATGTCAAAAATATGTCATTTCTGAGTGCATTTGAAAAATTTGAAGATAATTCTACGTGCGATAATATTTTTAGAAATTTTTTAATCCCGAGGTGCACATTTCACTCAAATTCAAGTTAATACTGTCGCCATTTTGTTTACAAGCAAGGTGCGTCGATTATTTAATGGTATCTCAAAAATATGTCATTTCTGAGTGCATTTGAAAAATTTGAAGATAATTCTACGTGCGATAATATTTTTAGAAATTTTTTAATCACGAGGTGCGCGTCTCACTCGCTCAAATTCAAGTTCAGAGTGCCGCCATTTTGTTTACAAGCAAGGTGCGTCGATTATTTTTTAGTATGTCAAAAATATGTCATTTCTGAGTGCATTTGAAAAATTTGAGGATAATTCCACGTGCGATAATATTTTTAGAATTTTTTTAATCACGAGGTGCGCGTTTCACTCACTCAAATTCAAGTTCAGAGTGCCGCCATTTTGTTTACAAGCAAGGTGCGTCGATTATTTTTTAGTATGTCAAAAATATGTTATTTCTGAGTGCATATGAAAAATTTGAAACTAATTCCACGTGCGACAATATTTTTAGAATTGTTTTAATCACGAGGAGCACATTTCATTCAAGTTCAGTGTGCCGCCATTTTGTTAACAAGCAAGGTGCTTTTTTGATATGTCAAAAATATGTCATTTCTGGGCAGATTTGGAAAATTTTAAGATAATATTTTTAGAAATCAAGCGGTGCACATTTCACTCACTCAAATTAAAGTTCAGAGTGATGGCATTTTGTTTCCAGGCAGATTGCGATTATTATTTTTATATTGGCCAACAAGAAATATTTCTCGAAAAACCCCTAAATTCTGGAAAAAAAAATAGATAAACATGGAATTCATCATAAAAATCCCTTTTTATTCCATCAAATCGGAGAAAGTTAGATGATAGTCACATTTCTTAAAAAATTTGAAAAACGAAAAATGCATGTTTAAAATAATTTCGCAAAACTTTATTACAGGCATCACATTTTAATAAAACGACAATTCTCGTCTAAGACCATTGTAAAACGCGAGAATGTTCGCTTCTGCATTTTTGAACTGTTGAAAGTCAAATTAATAAAACGAGAATTCTCGTTGAGAATTCCATTGCGAAACACGAGAATTTTTGAACTGTCGAAAGCATGGAGCCTAAAGTACTATAGGCATGCCATGGTCGAAAGTAACAAATTTCTATTGTAAAAAATGTAATTTTCATGTTTCTTGTTGGCAGCAGATTTTAATAAAACGAGAATTTTCATCGTGGAAGACGAAAATTCTGTTTTTAGTAAGCATCGCATTTTAATAAAATGACAATTCTCGTCTAAGACCATTGTAAAAGACGAGAATATTCGTTTCTGCATTTTTGAACTGTTGAAAGCAGTGACGGTTCGCGGGTTTTTTTTCAGGTAGGGCCGAGGAACAAGAGGTGGTAATACAGATAGGTGCGGTCACGCAGCCAGCCGTCTCTGCAACTGACCCTACCTATCTGTATCGCACCTCTTGTTCCTCGGCCGTACCAGAAAAACCCCCGCGAAGCGTCACTGGATGAAAGTCAAATTAATAAAATGAGAATTCTACTGTGAAACACGAGAATTGTCTTTTCTCGTTGGAAGTAGATTTTCGGCATTTTCGTCGAAACTGGAATTCTATTTTTTTGTCTTAAGCTATTGTGTTGATAACGAGTAACTTGTTATCAGCTTTTAAAAATTTAAACATATCACTTTCGCAAATTCCGCCACCTCCGCGCCATCTACCGGCCGATGCCTGAACTGCCAAGTGATCAGCGCAGATCGGCGTCAAAACTCTCGGACTTTATACCTATAATCGTGAATATCGAGTAATGAGTTCGATTCAGAATGAAATATTGTATGATGTGCAACTCGTTGCTGGATTTTTACGTTTTCATTAAAAGTATATAAAGTTCCAGAGTTTTGGCGCTAATCATTTGGAAGTTCGGGTATCATCCGGTAGATGATGCGGAGGCGGCGGAAATTCTTAATGATGTATTTGAACTTTTAAAAGCTTATTAAATTTGTAACTCTGAGGGATGATTTTGATAATTGAAACCTTAAATCATTTCCAGACTTTTAAGAGAGTTTTGGCGTCATCACTTAGCAGTTCAGGCAATGTCCGCTAGATGCGGCGGAGGCGGCGGACTGTGATGTGTTTGAATTTTTAAAAGCTTACAACTCGTAACTGGTGAGGTGTGATTTTCATGATTGAAAGGTTAAATAACTGAAAAAATTTTAATCCTTAAACCTGTAAGATTATAATTATATATTATTATAAACATCGCGGAATAATAAATATTGCAATTCTTTAACCGTTGATTTTAAATAGTACGGTAATTTTCCAGTTACTGATGCTAAACAATACGCAGGCGCGAAAATCATGCGGACGGTATGGGATGTTGTCAGGTCTCCTTATTTTATAAAATCAGTGAAACAAAACCAAGTGTTTTAATTAATCAAATTAATCTGGGTATTTTCATTTACAATAATTTGCAACTATTGGTGCTTATACTATATGCAAGTTAATGATAGGTGCTTATGCTTAGGTTAGGGTTAGTTTAAGTTAGCCCCCCCCCCCCCTTTAGACCGACTTGTAGTTTAACCCCCAGTAGTTTAATAATTTTTTTTTTTATTTTACGTCAGTATAGTGAGACAAGAAATCCGGCAATGTCGCAAATATTGGTCTGAAGTTATTGCGTTTACTTCAGTCCATTCATTAGTATCAGTAACTGGAAGATTACCAATGATACTTTACAGCAATTAATGATTTAACAATAAACAATCAAGTAAGGTTAGTTAATGTTTCTATCTTCCTCGTTCAAGAAAGTGGTTTTCATATTTTTTTTTTTTAGAATTCGTCTTTTAAACTTAAAAAAAACATTTTAGAGGTCCTCGAGATGATTCCGACAAGTTTTAAAAAAGGCCTGCGTATGCCTGTCAGTCTGTATATCAAAAGCTACTATACTATAAATCTTAACAATGCGAAGAACTGAAACGCTTTTAGTCCTTTTTTTACCCCGAAGGTTTAACCAAATCAACCAGTAACTGGGAAGTTTTGGTAGTTGTAGTAGACAACCCAATATACAAGGTGTTGTTAACCTAAACATCTAAATATAAATATTAAATAGATTATAATGCATATGTAATTTATCTTATCACTGTAGGTAAAACACGTCAACCATAACATAATATTGGCTTTTTTAATTTGTTAATTATATTAAAGCCTACATCGTATACATATTTGATTATTACAACTAATTATTGGGCTCGTTCGTCAGACTAAACAGTTGGGTATTTACTGCCAACCGTTGGGGAATTTACTGTTGATCGTGAACAAGTTCGACCAGCGGTCGCCCTTTCACCAATCGTACAAATTAGACTGATTGGTGTTGGAAACAAGTGTTGAAGTTACCGCCGAAATGGAGGTTACAAAGTGCTGCGAGTATAACAATATAATAACTTACCTGAAAAGTTTGTCTACACATTCCAAATTGGTCTCTAAATTGTGTGTCTGTATATCACGGCACTACACTTTCACTCACTCGTGGTTGTCTTTCCACACCAAAAACATCGTCTACCAGCAATGCTAAATTCGTTGCTTTATTGAGGATTGGAATTAAATCTTCTGTGGCAGAAAATTGGGCATTACCCATCGCTACATTTTAGGTTATGTTAAATATATACAAACGCACGACAATCAAAATGGCCGAGTAGCGTTCATCAAATACCAACATTCAGCGTGCTGACAGTAAAAATTCTGACGAATGCGCTAATTAGTTAACAACTAGACCTCGTATAGTAGTAATAATTCAAAATACATAAATTCCAATACTTCTACGCAGCGGTGTACAGAACCATCGCCCGATATAAACTGCTGCGTAGTTTCCTGAATGCGCACGCGCCGGCCATCAATCCGCATTGGCCGTGCTTGCGCTTTGTTTCCTCCAGCGCGGTGACATTTCGGTGACATTTGCCGATCATAACAATAACAAATAGGCGCAGAAATAACACGGCATTCAGTCGTTCCATTTGTTCGATAGACGGCGATGTCGACGCGTACGTTTGTCACCGGCGAATTTTAGAAACCGTGTCCATCCGCGTACGCCAGTCGAACAAATTCCAGTAATCCGAAAATGAGCACGAAGAAGAGAGATTTGGAAATCGTCTTCAACCTGCTGTGGAACCACAGGCCCCTCAATGCCGACGACCGCTGCAACATCGTCGGGATGTACGACGTCCCCTCGACGACGCTCACGTGGGAGAACTTTAAATCATATTTGGTATGTGTTTGCTGTTCTAATTATTGTTTAAGCGAGTGGCCATTTGCTTTCCTCGCCGAAAATTTCACTCCTTCGGACTTCGTACGTTATTTAACAATTCCGTTGCAATTTCGGCCCGAAATGATTATATTATCTGGATACGTGCACTTGTTTATTGATTTTCGCCATTCTGTACGTGTTACTGGGCATTGTTTTGTTTACATATGTTACACCACATTCTTTGATGGGCAATTACCCAATTGGGTCATTTAGTGTTTGCATTCACAATTTTTTATGTATTGAATAAACTGTGCGTATTGTAAAGAGTTATGATACTGCAGCAGTTGGGCCTCTTTTAAAAAATTGTCGTCGACCACCACAGCCCACTTTGTGATTTTTCCAGGTTAAAAATAATATAAATGGCATGTCAACGTACAAATGCAATATCTCTCAGGGTGTATAAAGGAAAAATTAAAAACATAATTGTTGTCGGCTACATATACCGTGAGATCAGAAAGTCAAAAATAGTTGGCAGCACATTTTTTAAAAATCCCTATAATAATTTTTGCGCTACTGTGTGTGTATTTAGTCACTTTCGAATGGCTTTTCCTGACTAATTTCGCTTGCTAGGAAACTCACAAAATAACAAGCCTGTTCTGAATCATGACAGTCCTGGTACCGTTATTATTATAGGCTAGTTAAAAGAGCAGGGATTTTTAATTATAAAAGTCATTTTTGGGTTAGTTTAAGTCCCCCCCCTTTAGACCTCCCAGTAGTTTTACCCGCAGTAGATTAGCCATCGATCGTCATTCCGGTTAATGATCATGTTTAAATTTAAAAAATGACAAAGGTGACAGGTGACATTCCTGTGTGGGCGTTGGGCGCAAGTGATCCGCCGGATGCGGATCTGGGCGCAAGTGTCCCGATTTTTGACAAAAGAAGAAAGATACAGTAGTATATGTGAGTTGTGTACATTTATATGATTATGAAATAGTCATAGTTTAGCCTTGTACTAAATGCCCTCTGATAAGTTATCTTCTTATGCTTAAATGCACTTTTAATATTTACAATAACAGTTGGGTTTTATTACATGATTGATGTATTTTATTTACAATTCTAACGATTTAGAGAAGATGTCAATGTGCAATATTGGAACGCCAGGAAAAGAGATGTATCTTTTACGTCCACTTTCTAATGAATCTGAACCCCCTTCCGAACTGGGATTTCCTTTGCCATAAGAGGACAATTAACCATCTCTACGATTATAGGAATGCATTATTTGTCATCTTGGCAGAAGTATTGAGTATGGAATTATGAAATTTTATAATAACCTGCCAGTTGATATTAAGAACAAAATTGTCAAAATAAGTTTTTAACACGTTGAATGCCATTGCCTGCAAACTGCATTAGAAAACTGCGAGTATTCTCGTTGTTGGCAGTCAACGTGTTAAGAGGTTACACAAATATCTACGTGAGTGTGAACCATATAATCTTGCAGAGTTTTGTCCTTGAATGTATGTCCAGTTATAATCGTAATTCTTTCAGTTAAATTAGTAGGATCTATATCTATTGAGATTTGTGATTTTTTTGGATTTCTAAAACAATTTCTTAGTGGTTAAAAAAATAAACTCCTATTTTTAAGGGGATTTCAAGGTCATATCTTTGCAAAAAATGGGGTTACTTATGTACAAAGATCAAATAAAAATTTATCACTGAAATATTTACAATAATTTTGCTCGTCAATTGTTGATAATTATATAAAAAATATTTACTTATTAAAGTATGTTCATTAAAAAAAACTTCAAGTGTGCCATGATTTTTTAATTTTAAAAATTTAAGTTGGTAACACATATTGAGGTTATGTTACTTGCGGCATGTTCCTACCGATAAATTAATTTGCTGTGGTAAACGACGCAGAGAAGACGTAGGTTCACCTTCCAAAATTCCTTGGGCCGTGTTAATAGTATCCTGAGTACGTTTCACTGGTCTACCACTTCCTGGTTTACGGAGAATACTACCCGTTTCACGAAATAATACAACAGATCGTGATAAGGTATTTTTAAATTCATCATAGATAATGGGCACGTTAGGAAATTCTTTCTGAACCTCTGCTAAAGGTGCGTCGAATGAATACACCCGATTTCCGTCCACTTTAGTCCCATTTCGGAAATAACTTTCAATTAGAAACGTTTTTTGCTGGTTGCTGTAAACCATTGTGAGCACTGAATAATTGTGACTTCTAGAAAGATCTGACGTTTATATGTCAATTCCTAACAAGTGTGCCAACTTAAATTTTTAAAACAAAAAGATCATGGCATACTTGAGGTTTTTTTTTAATGAACATACCAGCAATTATATGACCAAATAAAAATTTTCGCCCCTCTAAACCTTACCCGGAACGACCTCCAATGACCTTAAAAACATTCACCCTATTTGGTGTGTACTTCCTCTGTAATTTTAAATAGTAATTGTATAACTTATCATTTTATCATCAATTTTGGATGTTTTATTTATTTGTTTTTGTAATTTACTCTCTATTGACATAAACGCTTTACTTACCTACAGTTGAAAAATTCCGGGAGCTCCAGTGCCGACATCAGGGTCACGTACATCGACAGCGATGACAAGGAGATCGCCATAAATTCCCAGGAGCAGTTCTACCTGGCGATGTATTCCTTCCGCAAGCGGGCCCGCATCGGCGACATAATCACCCTGAAACTGGACAAGGCCACGCCCGCCATAGGCGAGATGCTCGCCTCCAAATTGGACAGGGCCGCGTCCGCTCTGAAGAAGAAGGAACCGGCGCGGAAGTACTACAACATCATAGACGTTGCTGTCGCCGAAGAGCCAACGATCGCTCCGGACACGGACGTTCCCCCGGAATGGTTTTTGAAGTACATGAAAAAGGTAAACTTATAATGGCTCAAATTTCAATATTCAAGTACAGTATAGACTAAACGTTTATTATGTATGTACACTCGAGAATAGTGTTTGAATTTAAAAATGAATAAATGATCGATGATTATAAGTATGCAAGCTTCAACGGAATCACATTGTGAGCTCCATAATTGCATTTACTATCTCGTTCTGGTTGTTCTTGAGGGCTTTGACAGCCTTCGAGCGGCTGACGTTGGCCTGCGTCATGACCAACTCCACGTCCTTATCCTCAACTCCCGTATCGTCCACCTCCTCATCCTCGGACTCCTCTGCGATTGGTGCAACCGATGTTGTTGCAGTTATATTTATTAGTTTGCATTAGTTATACATTTGCCAGAGATGTAAATTAAAAGAAAGTAAATGATATGTTTCTCTAAATCTAGTAATTAAGATTTGAAAACACAGAGAGGTTATTTTTCGCTCCTGTCAAATGTCAATGAATATTCACTGAATATACTTATTGCAATAAAAAAATGATAGATGGCGCTGACGATATTATAGATATTATTTTAAGGTTATTTTTCGCTTCCTGTCAAATGTCAATAAATAATCACTGAATATACTTATTGGAATAAAAAAATGATAGATGGCGTTGACGATATTCTTGATATAATTTTGAGAGGAACTTTAACCCTTTTGGGACGGCTGCCGTACATGTACGTTTTACATTCTCCACATTACCGGCCAAGCGCCGTACTTTTGCTCTCCAATTCTCTACGTTTTTGTTTTTTTTTTATGTATGATTTATTTACTTATTTCATGGATAAAGTTCACAGAAAAGAGTCATTTCGCCCACCTTTAGTTTTCACACTGCATTCCCGCACTCAGCCGGGCGCTGTGATCATTCACATCTGCGCTCGTCCCGAAAGGGTTAAAATAGTTGTCCTACATATAGTACTGTGGGCACATCTGGATTAATCTTTAAGATTCTCTAACAGTATGTACTATCACCACCAAATACATAAATGGTTGCCAAAGCCAAAAAGAAAAGAAACAGTACAGTATGTTCTTTTTTTTAATAATAAACTAGTTATCAACAGTTTTTTCTTTTTATCTGAATCATTGTTTTTACAGACATTCTAAAGTCTCTAGCATTTTCATTTTTCACTTTTTTTTTCTTCACTGTACAATACTCTGTTAGGCCCGTTACACAGTCACGCGGATGCACCACGATCCGCGCACGGATAGCATGACATTGCTGTAATGGGACCGCCGACCGCTCCACTGTGTGTACTCCTATTACAGCAATGGCATCCTATCCACGCGCTCAGCTCGGAGCGCGGTGCATCCGCGTGACTGTGTGACGGGCCTAATTGGGCTTTGCCTGCCTGTTGGGTAATAAAGATTATTGTTATTATTTCCTCTAAATATTCTCTGTAATATACTCGAGAAATCATTTGCAATTTTAAAATGTTTCTCTTGTTGAGCAATTTTTCGTAACTTGTTGTGTAATGTACTATAATTTCCATAAACATATTTTGGCTGTAAATTTCATTTTCCTCAACTCATGTTTAGTGTTGCTATTTTGTTTTCTGCTGTGTTGCGTCAATTGTTTCTATTGTATGTAAAACTGGGTCTATTCTGGAGGTGTTCAGAAATTTTGAGGACAATTCCTTAACCTGTTAACCGAGCGGGATGCATAAATACGTCAAACGTAAACAATACCGGGTCCTTAAAATATATTTTCATAAGCCTAAATAAAAAAAATAATAATAATATGAAATTACGTCCTCCGGGCGTGACGTATTGACACGTCCCGGTGAAAAAGTTCGCGCCCGTTGTATGATGCGTAATTAAAAAGAGAATTCCCCGGTTAACAGGTTAAGAGATCCAATTTTTATAATTATTCTAATCGTTGAATTCAATTTTCATTTTACTAAACTCTTAGAGTGTTGCTATTTTGTTTCCTGCTGTGTTGTGTCAAATGTTTTTGTTTTACAGTCACTTATTTAATCATTTGGCTGTCATTTACGTAAACCCCGTAATACTTATGTTACCGTCAGCTATTAATGTACTAACCTGATTTTGTTGTTTTCTAGTTCAAGCGGGAAATTGTGGAGGACATGTCTTTACTGGTGTCGAGAAACATTTCGAAGCTTGCAAGTACTAACCAAACGCATTCATCGCGTAAAACCAAAACCGAGACGCATAAGAAACCCAGAAAGCTGTCCGCGCCCACGCAGACCGCGTCGAGTGGACAGTAAGTGGCTGCGATCTTTCGTTCAGCGTGTTAATTTTTCATTGCATTATTAAAGATTTTTAAAAAAATTGCCTTGAAAACACTTCAAAATAAATTATTTATGGTTATGTGGCACACTATGGTATTTCCCCAAGCGTAAATATTTATGTAGCCTAATACCCATTTGCACCGCACTCGGTTAAAATCTATGATTACTAAATCAAACATTAAGTTAATCATGCCGCTCCGTTTGCACCGCCCATCGGTTAGTATCCGATGATTAAATGGTTGCGAGCAAAAATACGGTTGGCAATTTGTGGGGTTATTTTATTTTCTGGGGTGGGTGCCAGTGAAATTGACAACTTTGCGCATGCTTCAGATGCCAAATGAACAGCTGTTTACAGTTTCCTATTATTTAGAAAATCTATCTTATGTTCAAATGTTCAATTACTTGCAACCAATTAAATGTGAATTGTTTGCTTAATTCATACCTTCTCCTAAAACACGCTTTACCTAATAAATCAAAAAAATTTATTCGCATATTCACTTGGATTTGCATACCATTTAAATCTAGCGCTTGAATAAATAAAATCAATTATATTTGATCTCCGTAATGATTTCATAACACCTAACGTCGTCCTCAGTGTAATAAACCTTCATGTTCCATTATTTTTAACACGAACGCAGGTGAATTTCCTTAACCGGCTTCCTAACCGCCCAAACTCGGCCGGTTAAAAATTGGGACTTAAATCAATGATTAAATGGCGGTGCAAACGGATTAACTTATAATCAGTGATTAAAGAGTTAACCGGGTGCGGTGCAAACGGGCATAAGACAGTTATGGTGAATTTCAAAAACATTTATTCAAGCCAAGTTTTTCATAAGCCGGTATTATATTTTTAGCTGTGTAAACGACCTTTATGCGCCACTGTCGGTCACCGAATACATTTTTGAATTGTTGCTGTTTAACCCTTGGTTGCACCTGTAAAAATAGGAGGTCTAACTGTGTGATCGCCGGAAGCCGTATGTTCTAATGTGTGCAGTTGTATAGTTCGATAGTTTTACTAACACCGTTTAATGACACCTGGGTTTTTGGATATTTATAGGTCACCAAAACACCCGCGAAAAAAGTGCTGGGGTCCTGAGGGACCCCTAAGTGCAGCCAAGTGTTAAATTACAAATGGAGCCTCAGAAGAGTATTTAAGGTAAAAAATACATCGAAATAGAAAATAATTTGTTGATAAACATTGTGAAACGCTAAAATCCATCAATGTAATCGCAGAACCTAACCTCAAATTATGCATTCCGATTACCATTTGAAAGATCGTTTACACAGCCGAAAATATAATACCATAGTTATGTCAATTTAAACCAGAGTTACATTTATTACCGCCTTTGTGAAATCCACTGTTGATGATATTTTCTAAAATTAACAAAGCATCAAATTTTACTGCAAATTTTTATTGAAAGTAATTCGTTTTGAAGTTTTGCGTGGCTTTAATTTTGGTATTTCAACGATTTCATTTCCATCATGTTTTTTTTTTAAATGTTTAAAGTATTGAGGAGTTGAAAAAGTACATAAAATTTGAAAGCAAACTGGAGAAGCTGGAGCAGAAGTCGCTGAAGATCAAGGCGAAGAAGCTGGCCCTGAAAGTGAAGGAGGTGGGCGGCCCGAGCAGCAAGAGTCGCCTGATCGGCGTGGCGCCGTCCGAGGCGGAGCTCTACATGAACGCGACGCCCGTCGAATCTCACATGCCCACCATCCCTCGAATGCTTGGCGGCGAAACTTACCTGCAGCAGTGGAAGGTCATAAATAGTGGGGAACTGCCTTGGACAGGGGAGGTAAAATATACTTCATAGTGTACACTAAACATGGTACTCGTCGCACGGAAGTAGTACTTGTAGTTGAAGGTATATGTCGGTAACGCTAGATACTTCTAGAGTCTCGTGTATCTTCATTACACTCTGTTCACATTTTATTTTCGCCGCAGTAGGGTGTGTTTGGGTGACATTTTTGTTGGTAGTAAAAAAGTTACAATTTGATTGTCATTGTATTTTTGGGGTTATGTTAAATTTTATATCAATATAAATTTATTCAGCCTCCTTAAAGTAATACATATTCTACAATAAGTTTTAATTTTTGTAGAAAGTCAATACAATATTCCGCAAGGAGTTAAATGAGCAAAAGAAAGAAAAATATGCAAAATTGCCAAATTTTATTCATCGATGGAGTAGAAAGCCATTGCTATTGGGTATTCTCTCATTCTTTTCCTTAACAGATGCAGTGATGGGTTTTTGAAAGAGTCGGGAAGTTTGTTGTACAACGTAATATTAGGAGAGTTTTGTTTGGAGGTCATTAATCTAATTTTTTTTTATTTTTAAGGTGTCCACCATACCTTGTGTTATAGTTATGTGTGTCATTTATTTTTTCAATAATAATGTTTTTATGTATACCAGGTAAAGTAGCATATAGATATATTGATGGAACAGTCATAACTCTTATTTTTTTTTAATGTTCGCTACAATGAGCCCTATATGACAGTTTATAACATCTCTCATTCACATGTAAAAATATTAGGTGCGTTCATCACAATCTGCAACTGTCTACACGTTTACTTTAATTTATGCTGAATTTGATGAACACTACTTTGGCCATTTTGATTGCTAAGCAAAAAATATTAAAATATGCACTTTAATTACTTTTTTTGCCCATCAGCAATTCGTGAACTTTTAGTGATATGATAAACTATGACATTTAAAGCATTACTCTTCATAACTTCCGACAATCTTTAATGCTCACTTTTAGCACAAATCAGTCTAATTTGTACTATTGCAAAAAGGACGAATTTGTTTGCAATCATCAGAAAATTAGCCGTTTTTTTTTTCTGATGAACGTGCCCGTTGTTTGACGTTTTGAAATTATAGGTTAACAATAATTACTGTCAAAAATACAACATACCAATATAAGAACAAAAAAACAACCCGATGACTGCGGGGAGAATAAAATGTGTACTTAGTATACAAATACTACTTCCGAAAATTTGTGATGGGTTGCGAATAAGTCTGATTCTTAACGAAGATAAAATGGCTTTATCTGTCTTGTGCCCTCTTTGTTTTGGCAAATTTTTAATTCCACGTCAGCACTTTGATATCTATATCTATTCATTTTTCTTTTATAGACTGAACTGAGATTTGCCTGGGGTTCCAAACCACTAATCCCGTTGGAGAGGAAAGTCCTGTGCCCTCACTTGCTCCCAGGAGAGGAAGGAGTCGTATCGGTCTTGCTTGAAATTCCTGGTAAATATCTTTCAAAAATCCTACCCCAATTTTAACATTTCTATAGTCACTTGTTAGGTATTAAAATAAAAACTCTTTTTTTTTATTTTAGAAAACGTTTATTGTTTAATTTGCACGCAACAATTGTTTCGCGCCACACTGTGGCTTCTTCAGGCGAAGAAATGTTTGCTTGCAAATTCAACAATAACAGTTTTTGAAAATTAATTTTTATATCTCCATAGTCACCCCCGGCAATTACGAATGCTACTGGCATTTCCACCACGGCGGCGTGCGCTTCGGCCACTGGCTCGGCTGCCTGGTAATCGTGGACGAACCGCCGATCAAACAGTGCCATTTGCCGAAACTGGAGCTCAAACCGGAAAACACTTCGTCTCTCGAGACCCAGGCGGACCAGAAGCCGGCATCGGACAACATCGATGCCCTCGCCTGCGTCAAGGAGATACCTCACGTCAAGCCGCCGGGCGTTCAGGTCCGCGACGTGACGTCCTCCCGTATGAACGTGTTCGGACAATCGATTGATCTGTCCAGTTTGGAGAACAAGTTGAATTCCGATAACAGCTCCAGATCGTCGTCCGTCTCGAACGAAGGGTACGTGTTTGTGGACAACGACGAGAAGCTCGACAACCTCGACAAGGACAGTACCGGTGAGGAGGATATCGAGAAGATCGAGAATGAAGAGAAGAAGGAATCTGACGAGAATAACGAGGAGCGGGGTTTGGATATCGATGAAAATATTGCACCTGGTAACTAAAATATATTTATTTTATCCACTTCGCACCCATGCTGCCTTGATTGGGTTATAGCATAATCCGAGGTTTATTAAAAAAACTTCTTTGTTACATTTTTTTACGAAATATTATTCCACCTTCACAAACTGACTTATTCATGCAAAAAAATATGAAAAATATTCCATAGATGGCGCTAAAGTGTTTTTGTTTTCTTTTTATTTTGCTTGTCACCACATGTGGCGACCTGGGCATGATGAAGAGGTTAATGGTCCATTAAAACTCTGACAGTGGATTTCATAAAGCTTGAATTACATTATACTTTTTCCGTCTTTTTTCGTCTAGATTCTCGTTCAAGTTGTGCTTTCAATTTCCGTTCGATTTATAGTTCATTGCATTCGATATAGAGGGCGCTGCTAGCGGATGACGTAATTACCAACCCACTAAATAAATAGTTATTTGTATGGTAAGAGCACAAAATGATACATTGCCGCTTGAGAGAGGAAGCTTGCGCTCGCACTATACATAAAAATTTTTCTACGACCGCTTTGAAAAAGAAACAAATATAATTAAATATAAAAAACAATAATACATACAGACTGTACCGTGGTCAGCCATGGAATGTCGTATCCATGGTAACGGGTCAATAAAAATTGTGCAAAGTGACGTTTAGATAGTTGTTGTGAATACTTTGCCGCTCGCTCCTCGGAAAACGTCTACTTTGCGTTGACAGACGCAAGCGCAAAAGCCTTCTTTTTATATCGGTCGTAGAAAAAAGTATTTGTGTTCGCGTGTCCAAGTGCAGCCGAGGCTAAGAGTTGAAATTGTAAAAATGAATAAAATTGAAAACATTAACCGGTCACCAGGTTATATAGGTTATGTTGCTTACACAAACAACTCGTGCTTGTTGTTTTTTCTTTCGTCGTTCACAGTACCGAACTTGGACCAATATCGAACGGAAAATAGGACCGGCTGCATATTTCTATTCAAGAAACTTGAACGGAAATTGAATGGAATTTTTTGAATTACATTCATACTAGATTGTCTCGAAGCAAAATCTAACGAGAATTTAGACGAAAAAAGGCGGAAAAAGTATAATGTAATTCAAGCTTAAAGGTGGTAATAAATATAACTTAAATTGAAATAACACTGGTATTAAATTTTTGACTGTGTAAACCATGGATGCACAGACCGCGGCCCGCGGGCCGCATGCGGCCCGCCGGTCGAATACCGGTGGCCCGCCGACAGCAAAAATAATACTCTCGTACATTCTAAAAATATTGAATTCTATTCCAGAATAAAACCAAAAAAAATATGTTCGAAAAGTAATTTGAATCTCGCGCGCGCGCTATTACGGTGCGCCGTACGTGCGTCGTCGGTAACAGCGGTCGGTAATGTTCGTGCTGATCTCGGTTAAATTCGTTTGCTTGAAGAAGCGCGGCGGCCGGCGGCGCGATGACGATCGCTCGCGTAGATAGTACACGACTCGAAGCTTCCAGAGTCGGTTTCGAGATTTCTCCAGACAGTTTTCGACTCTATACGCGCGGTATAAAAGCCACGTTTAATCGCCGCTAGGTGTATTAGTGTTCTGTGAGTTTAATAGAGGTTTTGGAAGGCAATAGTTGTACTCCACTAGCCGGTGTCATATATTTTGATCCACATTCAACGTAGATTTCCTGTTGCAGTGTTAACCGTCAAGTGCCGTGTATAATTGTGTTGTGAAATCGTAAGTAAAACTCTATTATTAATAAGTGTTTCCCTACCTATTTAATCAATTATTTTTGATAATTTAAAAAGGATGGGTAATTTAAGTAGGTACTGTAATTGTTTTTAGGTGCTGTGTTAATCCTAGCCAGGATTAGAACGCAACATGGACAAGCCAGGACCTAGTAAAAAACGTAAGGTTAAAGATGAAAATCGGCAATTTCAAGAAATTTGGACTGAGAAATACTTTTTTGTATGGTCGCATAACAAAGTCGTTTGTTTAATTTGCAAGAATTCTGTTGCAATTGCAAAGGAATATAATGTAAAAAGGCACTATGAAACGCAGCATCCTTCTTTTACCAAGTTTACAGGCGAATTAAGAAAGCAAAAAATGTTGTCTTTAAAACGGGAGCTTACGGGTCAGCAAGCTATGTTTAGAAAACCCATTGAAGATTCAGAAACAGCTACAGAAGTTAGTTATGAAATTTCTCGAATGATAGCAAAGCGAAGTCGCCCCTTCAATGATGGGGATTTTGTAAAAGAATGCATAGAAATTGCCGCTAAGAAAATGTGTCCAGAAGCAGCAAAAAAGTTTGAGAAAATTCAACTGAATCGTATGACCATCCAAAGACGAATTATGTCTTTGTCAGGTAATATTGCGGAACAATTAACTGAAAAAACTAAGATCATTGAATTTTTTTCATTAGCACTCGACGAATCCACTGATATTAGTTCCACAGCTCAACTTCTAATATTCATACGAGGTGTTACTCAAGATTTTGAAGTCGTAGAAGAGTTATTAGGAATGTGTTCATTGAAAGGTCAAACCAAAGGAGTTGATATACTCAATGTACTTTTGGATGAGCGTTCAAAAACTGATTTGGACTTATCAAAATTATCGGGAGTTGCGACTGACGGTGCTCCTTCGATGATTGGTGTCAATTCCGGGCTAGTTACTTTGCTGAAAAAGCATCTGCAAGAAAAAAACATAAAGGCTGAAGATCTCATGCAGTTTCACTGCATTATACACCAAGAAGCCCTCTGTGCTAAACAAATTGAATTTCAAAATGTCATGAAAGTGGTAGTTTCGACTGTAAATTTCATAAAATCACGAGGACTCAATCACAGGCAATTCAAACAATTCCTTGATGACATCGAAAGCGAATATGGAGATTTACTGTATTATACAGAAGTAAGGTGGCTAAGTCGTGGATTGACACTGGAACGATTTCTAAATTTAATAGAAGAAATTGGAATATTTCTGGCGGAAAAGCAAAGGGATGTCCCGGAACTTAAAAATCCTGATTGGTTGTGTGATTTGGCTTTTTTAGTTGACATTACAAATCATTTGAATGTCTTGAACACACGGCTTCAAGGCAAAAATCAACTGATATCCCAGCTCTACGCTCATGTATCATCCTTTCAATGCAAGCTGACACTTTTCAGATCGCAATTGAATTCTGGAAATTACAATCATTTTCCGAATTATAAGAAAATGGCTGAAAAATTCAACAAAACTGCGATTAATTTCAGTTATGTAGAAAAGCTAGATATTTTGATTCAATCTTTTCAAGACAGATTTTCGGAGTTTAAAAAAGTGAAACCTCTGTTGGACATATTCAGCAATCCTTTCACGATTTCAGTTGAAAATGCGCCAGAGTCAATGCAGTTAGAAATTATCGACATTCAAAACGACGAAGATTTACGCAACAAATTCAACGAAGGAGACTTGCTGAACTTTTACCGCTGCATTGATAAAAATATGTACAAAGAGTTGCGCATAAACGCTCTGAAATGTGCCAGCTTATTTGGTTCTACCTATATATGTGAACAAACTTTTTCAATACTTAATAATAATAAAACCAAAAATAGAAACCGCCTTGCAAATGAAAGTTTGGAAGCAGTTTTACGTGTTGCTACAAGTAAATTTGAGCCAAATATAAAAAAGATTGTAAGCACTATGCAGTGCCACGCTTCAAATTAATAAATTCCTTTTTAATTTTAATACATTATTATCAATTATTTATTGTCTTTAATTACCTACACTTCTGGCGGCCCGCCATCAGTTCATGATTTGCCCGAGTGGCCCCTAGTCTTAATAAGTCTGTGCATCTCTGGTGTAAACAATCTTTCAAATGGTAAACGGAATGTATAATTTGAGGTTAGGTTCTGCGATTACGTTACACATATTTTTATTGATATTTACTCTGTCACAATGTTTATTAACCAATTATTTTCTATTTCAATGTCTTGTTTACCGTAAAAACCCTTCTGAGACTCCATTTTCAATTTAAACAACGAATCAAAAATGTATTCGGTGACTGATAGTGACGCATAAAGAACGTCGAAGGATTATTATTTCCGTTAGTTGCTAATTATTTTCATTTACTTTTAGCTGCAGATTATTGTTATGTAGAAAAATATATTATATTTGTAAGGCACAGTACTGTATTTTTTTATTCGGCGTGTTTAGACAGCTGAAAATATAATATCGGCTTACGAAAAACCTGCCTTAAATAAATGTTTGTGAAATCCACCGTAAGTCATTCACCAATCAACATTTCTTTCTGTCCGAGCTTCAACTTTTCATCAAGAAATATTATTAACACGTTCGCTGCCACCGACGCGCTAGTGCGTCCGACTTTGTACTTGCGTAAATGCAATCTCAATTGCGGTGGCAGCGAACGTGTTAAGACCCGGCGCTACCCGACCGAAAATTTAAACGTAAACTCCTTTCCCCTGTATCTAACCCGCAAAAGCCTTAGAAGAGCGCATCCGATTTTAAATGGAAAGACCACTGTAGTAAAAGAGTTATAAATTTATATAAAGTATACCTGTCAATTAATAGAAGAGTGCTCGCTTTCGAAGTTACATTTTATTAGATATATCAATTAATACCCAAAAATAAACAAAACGTTACTGATATAATAAATTTAAAATAATAAATACCAGAACATACCGTCTAGATTTTCTCAATGTTATTATTTTTTATAAATTATTTTTGTTATTATTATGAATTCGTTAGAAATCTTCACGGTAAGCCTTAGACAATTGGAAATAATGGAGAACTAATGCAGAGATTTTTTTTTAATATAAAATAGTTTAGGAGAGAGAAAAAAAATTTAATAGGTGTAGCGCCTCCCCTTAAATCACGGATTTAGGTCTAATTAAGTTTCATGCATGCTAATGACATGATATTTATCAATTTGCTCATTTATTTATTTCAGAATATGCGTATATTGTTTACAATGGCGAAAAGTATCCGTTCCACAAGAAATTTTTGACCGACGAGTATTTCCAAACGGCAGAGAAAGTGCAAAATTTGCCCGTGCAAGAGAACGTGTGCAGTTCGACCTCGGCTCCAAATTTAAGCAGCGCTGGCAACACTGAGGAACCCGCCCCGAAGCAACGGAACGTTTCCGAATCGTCCAGCACCCGTCTATTTGTATTTCCGCAACACAGTCCCGGCTTCGAAGTGGTTTATCCGGACGATATGAAGGACCAACCGGATTCGTTCATTTCCTTCGACAGTAACATGATGGCTTGTAATTCCTCCACAAATGGTACATATAATTATACAAGCTTAGTACTTTATGCATACCGTCAGATCCAAAAAGTTGAAAATAGTTGGCGACACATTTTATGAAAATCCCTAAAATTATATTGGCCGTCTGGAAATCTCTGATGCAGGAAGTGTACATTTTGTTAATTTTGACATCTTGAGATTTTTTAGGCTTACTTGAATGTAATCTACCGATTTTGCCTATTTGAAACGTTAGCAGTTATTTTCAGAACTGATATTCACTATTAATAATACATTTGAGATTCATTATCTTGTTGTCTTTTTTTTATGGCATAGGAAACTAGTCCATTCAGCCAGAGTTTTAGTTAACTTTGTATATTGATTTCTAGATTTATTATTATATGTATAATCATTCATATATTACATAATGAATAGGGGGGGCATGCACTGAACATCCATGGACCCGCACGGCCACTTCTTAGTTCCGAAAAAGTGACCGCACAGATGGGATTCGAACCCACGACCACAAGGCCCGTGAGGAGGAGCTCCACTCACTAGGCCACCGCAGCCCCATCTTGTTTTATTTAAATTTCTGAGTTTTTCACCCTAAAATTCCCATTCTTAGTAACGACGCTGAACTTAACCGACAGAAGTTATGTTTTAAGAGCTGCCAACTATTTTTGACTTTTTGGATCTCACGGTATATTATTGTTGATGATTCTAGCATTTTCTCCCAGAGATGTTAATGCATTGCTAAATAAATCCTTTCGAAATAAACTTTCACCTTCTGTATAAATAAAACTTACGCCTTCCTGTTGCAGGACAAAGTAATCCAGACGATTCCAGAATGAGCAGTTCAAGAAATTCCCTGTTGGTGAACACGGATTCCCAGTCGGCCTGCCCCTGCAACGTTTCCCAGACTTGCCTCGAGTCCTCGTTCCAGTACAACCCGGGCGACTGCGAGTGCAACTACTGCGGGCCCAGGGAATGTTCGTCGGCCCCCTGTCCCTACAAAGTCGAACAGCACATCTACGCCGGCTGCAGCTCCAGGAGCTGCAACGTGCAGATGTCCTCGTCGTCTTTGCCCAAAAACCCGACGCCGCCTCAGTCGGCCGCGGAGAACGTTTTCGGGGGAGAGTCCGATCCGAACGCGAACTGCACGCCGCCGCCGATGTCCGAGAGCGTTCACAGCGGGCGGTCGCACGTCCATCGGCCTTCCCACGTTTGGAATTCCAGACCCGAGAATTTGATAACCGGAGCTGCCATACTCGCCAGTTCCGCCATGTCGACCGCAAGGAGTATGATGAATATGGTTATTCAAAATGGGGTAAATGTAAATGATAAGAATTTATTTATGCAACAAGTGAGTAATGTAATACTTTTTTTCACGAGTAGGCAATTCTTACAAGTGAAAAAAAAATTGCTTCACTCTCGAGTTTCATACAAAAAATTTCTACGTCCTTCTAAATAAATTCAATTAAACCTTTATCAGTTTTTATAAGTAATAATACTTCTTTTAAATGAAGAAATTACAGAGTTTTATTGATCGGAAACGAATGTGCTCTAAAGTACTCCTTCAATAGATTTTCTCATAATTGGAGGAGAATAGCGTCAATCCCAAACTTTGAATTTCCAACATCATGATTAACATAGATTTCCTGAAAATCGTAGGAGAATGGCGTTAATCCCACATTTTGAATTTCCAATATCATAATTAACGAAAAAACAATAAAAAACAACTGCCCGAGACTGGAAAGTTAAAAAAATTACTCGACCTTATGATACAATTCAAATCTGAAAACATCCCTTCAATAGAATTCCTGAAAATCGCAGGAGAATGGCGCCAATCCCAAATTTTGAATTTCCAACATCATGATTAACAAAAAAAAATACAAAAACAACTGTCGGAGACTGGAAAGTTTAAAAAAATTACTTGTAATAACCTCCACCTTATGGTACAATTCAAATCTGCAAACATCCTTTCAATAGATTTCCTATAAAATGAGGGAAGCGTTCATGATACACTTTGCCCAAACAATTTTATAGTTGCATTAAAAAATGAGCCATTTTTTTTTTTTAAAGCATCAAGAATCACATATTTTATGAATGCATAATAATGAAAAAAACTGTACATTTTATAATGGACGTAGAAAAAATATTTTACATAACCTCTAAAATAAAAACGTATTAACCCCTTGACCGGGAAATTAATCAAGCTAGGTAGTGCTAATAAAGACCATTCAAAAGTAAAACGACGAACGTGGGATGATTTCTTCTTAATGCGGGTTACTGCTTCGAAAATATTTGGAAGCGGCCGTCTACCGAAACGCCTACCTATCGCGCGCGCGACTTTATCACGTGATTGCCTGGCAAGGCACATTTAACTCATCACGAGCAACACACGTTATTCCCGGCCAAGGGGTTAAAACATTGTGGTAATCTGGTTCCGTCGATTTTATTTGTTGTGTTACGTCGTTATATTTGCTGTTAATCTCTATTTTCAGGGCGGTAAATGGGTGAACGGTCACTGGGTGGTGGACAACCCGAACTCGAAAAGGGAGAACGGTCTGCGTCTTTTGGCCGAGATGGGATTCCTAAACCGCGACCTGAACGCGACACTCATGGCTCGCTACAATGACGACGTGCACCGCGTCATTTCCGAGCTCATCCTCTAGGCACTGTAGATAAGTATTCGTATGTGTAGACGGTACAGTATTTTTAAATAAATTTCTTCATTACATTATAAATTACTTTTTGCAAACTCATAAGTTATACTGCAAAATTTGAAATTGTATTTTTAGGAAAGAGGGGGCAATTTACTTTTAAAATAATTACGAAGCACAAATACTAACACCTAGAATAGTCTCGAATAACCCAAATCATTGGTGATTGGTGACAAGAAACGTATTTAGACATACTGTATTGAGCATCATTTATATTTAAAATTAAAAGTTGAGCCTTATCACTTATAAACGTGTTTTCGTGTTATAGTTATAATAATGTACCTTAAATAATACATACATATATATTTATTCACGTACACACTAGGAGTATCTGAGACACAGGTGTATCTGTTCTATATTTTGTAGCCATTGGTGTAGTTAGTATATCCGTGCGTACAATGTGTGATTACTTGATTACTTTCATAGATTGCATTACAGCTTTAATACTGCTTAGTTGTAAGTCCACCGATTTTAAGGTTTGTGGAGTTTTCGTATAGGTTTGTATTTTTGTTTGTGTCTGAGAATAGTACATAGTTTATTTCTGTTATTTCTGTAATTATTTTATTTCTTTCAATAAATAGTTAACGGTCTATAAAAACAAATTTCTGGTTATATTAATAAATAAACATTTAACAATTTTTTTACAGCTTACAGAGTGCCAATTGTCAAATATATACCGTGAGAGCAAATATAATTTAACTTGAATTATTTTAGGGATATCCAGCAAATGTGCTGCCAACTATTTTCGGCTTTCTAATCTCACTGTATTTATGAACAAAAAATGTCAAACGAAGTCCAACTGATTGTACAGAGTATGTAGATTAGTAGAAAATAATTTGTTCTTGAAAGATCTGAGTGCATAAAAAAATAATTGAATCGTATGTAAGGAACAGGTTGAGGATATCAAACCTTGTTGACGTAGCACACATGATTTTGCTTATCAGCGTATTGCTGTGCAATGCAGACGATGGACTTGCTGCTGTACAGGAAGTCACTGGATTTCGAGATGGTTTGTGGTGAGATTTGATGGTAAAACTGACTCATAAAACACTAAAAAATAAAATAAAGTAATCAGTTTCACGAAAATAATGGTTGCCGTGAAATTTAAAAAAAATAATGTGCTGTTGATCTGTTGGCTTAATAAAGGACGGTTGGTCACATTTATTAACAGCCTGCTATTAAACTTTTTTTTAAGCCTTCATTTAATTCATCTTTAAAACATTAATTCCTTTACTGATTAACGCTTCATTAATCCTAATCAATTCACATGTTAAACAATAATCCCAATAGTGACATATTAGCAACAACAATCTTTATCATTTCCAGAATTTACTAGCAGAATTAAAGATTAACAGTTTGTTAGCATTTTAAAGTTTCAATTGTGGAAATTATAGCTCCGTATCACGAGTTATAAGCTTTTAAAAATCCAATCAAATCAAGTTCGTAAATACCGCGTGTATGCGCCACCTACCGGACGATAGCTGAACTGTTAAGTGCATATTGCTACCAGCACCAAACACCCGAACTTTATACTTATATAACCAAAATGTAAAAATTAAGCAATGAGTTACACTGCAAATAATAGAATATTTAATTCTAAATCGAATGATGTATAAAATAGCCGAAAAATGTACGCTGTTTTGCAGTATTTCGCATTTAAAAATTTACTACGTAGGGCTGTCGGTAATAACGTTTACTGTAAGGCTTAATTTTGGAATTTGAAGCATTTTATAGTAGTTTCTTAATAAATACCCGTTTAATTAATCGATTGCTCTTTTTGTATTTCTTAGTGCACTCTAAAATGCTATAAATTTCAATATTCAGTTTTACAGCGAATTGAATTACCGACAGCTAAATTTTCATTAGCAAATTACTGCAAAATCGTTCAATTACCTTAGCTATTTTATACATCATTCGATTCAGAATTAAATATCGTATCAATTACTGCGCAACTCTTTTTTCATTGTGACAATAGGTATAAAGTTCGGGTGTTTTGGCGCTGGTGCACTTAGCAGTTCAGCAATCGACCGATAGGTAGCGCGGCAGTAATTACGAACTTAATTTATTTGAATGTTTAAAAGCTCACATAGAATATTTAATTCCATATCGAACGATAATAACGATATAAAATAGCCGGAAAACTAGGTGGGTTTGCTGTAGTTTAAAATTTAAAAATATATACGTAAGCTGTCGGTAATAAAGTTTACTGTAATGCTTAATGTAGGAATTTACAGCATTTTCCAGTAGTTTCTAAATAAATACTAGTTTAAATAATGAGTGCGATGTATTGATTGCTCTTTTTGTCTTTCTTAGTGCTCTCTAAAATGCTATAAATTTTAAATTTTGCAGCGAACTTAATTACCGACAGCAAAATTTTCAATAGCAAACTACTGCAAAAACGATTCATTGCCTCAGCTAATTTATACATCATTCGATTCAAAATTAAATATCGTATAAATTGCTGCGCAACTCATTGCCGAATTTTGTCATTTTGGCTATAAGTATAAAGTTCGGGTATTTTGGCGCTAGTGCACTTAGCAGTTCAGCAATCACCCAATAGGTGGCGCGGGCGCAGCGGTAATTACGAACTTGATTTAATTGAATGTTTCAAATCTCACAACTCGTCGTATGATTTCCACAATTAACACGTTAAAATACCGACAAACTCGTAATCTTTCAGAAACTAAATTTACCTTTGATCTTCAAATTGGTGGCGCGAACATTAGACACAAGTTTCCTTACGGTGGCAGACCCGCATAATTTAAATTAATTGTCAAAATTTCAAGTAGGTTAGGCTATAGGTCAAAATGGTCTACCAAGCGAATTACGGCCTTTTAGAGGGTATTTCGGATTTCCTGAGCATAATAACAATAACGACATGCTTCGTACTGAAGATCCCGCAAATTATAAACATCGTGCAAGTGAAGAACACCAAGGGAATCAACTTGATCGGACTGCTGATGGAGCTGTGCAGGTAAATCAAGTTTCCGCCACTTTATCGCAAAGTAATCGAGCAATAATTAATTGCAGCTACACGGTGATGTTCTCCTATAACTATCGGCACGGTTACGCGATGCTGTCGTACATGGAATACCCGATCATTCTCGTCCAACAGATGATACTCATATTTTTCGTGCTGTACTACAACGGCGCTTTGAACCTCTCGAGCTCGGTCGGCGCCTGCACCTACTTCTCCTTCGCCGGTGGATTCCTGACCGGGATCCTGCCCAGGGAAATTCTGATTTTCCTGGTTGTGAGTGTATTTGGCTCGGGCCCAAAATGTTTGTGTTTTATCAATGTATTTTTAGCCGTTCTGCACGCCGATAGGTGCCTCTGCGAAGGTCGTCCAATTGGTGGAAATCTGTAGGTCGAAGAATTCCGAATCAGTTAGTTTACTGACTTGGTTCATTTCTGCATTTACTAATTTTAGTAAGTAACTAGTTTTTCCAAGCTTAATATGAAATAGTGATTGCTCATCTTACCTTCTACAAACTCTAAAATTTTCAACTCTTCAACTTTTAAAGAAAAAAATACGTCCTGGAAAGAAGCAAAATACGTTCTTGAAAGAATGACGCGCTTTGGAAGGGTAGGGGGTTTTAAAAATTTTGAAAAAATTACTGATCGAGGCTCGTCACACCCTCTTCTAATCCTAAAAGTTTCAGCTCTTTGATTTAAATAGAAAAAAATTCAAGTCCTTGAAAGAAACAAAACGAACCGAGGGGCGTTGCCAAATGACGCGTTTTGGAAGGCTAGGGGGTGTTTTAAAAAGTTTGGGAAAATCACCTATCAAAGCACGTCATATCCTCTACTAATCCTAAAAGTTTCAGCTCTTTGATTTAAATAGAAAAAAATACGTCCTTGAAAGAAACAAAATGAACCGAGGGGTGATGACAATTGACACTCTCTGGAAGGCAGGGGGTTTTCTAAAAATTTTGAAAAAATTACACATCAAAGCACTTCATATCCTCTACTAATCCTATAAGTTTCAGATCTTTGATTTAAATAGAAACAAATACGTCCTTGAAAAAAAAATTGTGATGTCCCTGTAATTTAGAGTCACCCCGCATATCCAGGGGATTTACGGTTGGATCTTATTTTTCAGCACGTGTCTTCACAATCTTGATAGACTCCGCAGACACCACCCTGCTCCTGAACTTCATCGTGAACTCGATACTGAGCTCGTCGATAATGTTCGCCGCTTACTACTACAAGCCGAACAAACTGTATGGGAAAAAACCTGAATAAAAGTATCGTTTGATTCCCTAGAGCGAGTAAAACGGGGGAAACTGGAATTGATAGATTTCGTGCAGTAAGGAAAATTGTAGACGCTTTCAAGTTTGTAGAGCTCCGCCGCAGTTTCACAAGAACAAATACTCTATTTTTGCAGGTAGAAAACGTATCCATTTTTTTTTTATTATAATGTGCCATATTAACTTTAATACGATTTTTATTACTGTGATAAATTTATTGTATTTCTTATACGTAATTCGTAAACATGCCAAAGGATTGTTATTTATGATAATAGTGTTAAGTTTAAAGTTGTTGAATATTTACGAACAAAATATATTATTGTTACAGTCGTTCCTTGTTACGTTTGTAATTGTTCTTTGAGAACCCTTGTAAACTGTGTTTTAAATAAATTTCTCGTTATTATGTTTAGATAAGGGAAAGTTCCCTATACCACCATCCAATTAGTTGAACGTAGACAAGGGTTGCGCGGATATAGAGAAATTAATTAAACGTTTGTGTTTTTTTTTTTTGGTAAATTAGTTTACGTGTAAGAACCCTGGACTCTGTTCAACTGGTTGGATTGTAAAATAAGGCCTGCCCTCCGTATCCACTTTAACCTAACCTACAAAATGCATGATTTTTTTTTTAAATCCATTAGCGGTGTTGGAAGTTTAATTATTAGAAAACAGGGTTTGTGGTTTAAGTGAAAGTTAATACGAAGGGTGGTGGTTGGACCCTATTCTACCCTCCAAATAGTTGAACTTAAACGAGGATTGCATTGTAAAGTAATGAATCAAACATCGCAATAGTATATAGTGTATCAAGGGCTGAAAATAGGCCGTAGCAACCCGCCGCTTTTAGTAGCTCGAGCAAGCAAGGGTTGCTAAAGCATTTTGGCATGAGTTACACTCGATATTTTTTCGCCTGCCTTAAGTAAAAACAGTGTTTCAGGAAATTTAATATCGCGCACCATTGAACTGTCACTGTCAGATTTTTGCATAGCCTACTCATATTCCGCAGAAGGTTGTCTAGATTATGCATTTTATTTTTTCGACCCTAGATACTCTAAATCGTAGTTTCGGCATGATTTTTATGGCCGAAATATATGGTTTTGGTAGAGGCAGGCGAAAAAATGGATTTCTGTTCTTGTATTTTTAAGTTAATTTACTCGTAAGAACCCTGGACTGCACCTGAATGCATTGGGAAATTGGAATGATCGAAAGGGGGCGATTGAAAAGTAAACCACTTTCAAAATAAATAAAATATAATCTCCTAACAATAATCTTACATTGCTATTTATTTTATTAATTAATAGGACACACATAATTAATTCATTAAAAATTGATAAACCATTTATTCGGCAGTAAAAAAAGGAATAAACGCAGGATCAATCACGAAATGCCCAATTTACAAAATTATACCAGAGTCACAATTGGATTTTGCTTTAGAATAATAAAACTGGATAAGGTAAAAAAAATTGTCTAAATCGAATTATTATCAGAATCATTTGGTACAACAAAATTTGTTGCGTTACATCAAATTATTTGTTGAACAATCACTTAATTAAATTTCAATTTTGTTTCTTATCATCGGAATCATTTGGTACAGAAAAATCTCAATTAGAAAAATTTGTTACATTATTATCGAATCATTTAATTAAATTTAAATTTTGTTTCGTATTATCGGAATCATTTCGTACAACAAAATCTCAATTAGAAAAATGTATTATCAAATTATTTGTTGAAGAATCATTTAAATTCAAAGTTTGTTTCCATCAAAATTATTTCACTTACTCTAAATAGAGTAATTAAATTTAAATTTTGTTTCCATCAAAAATCATTTCACTTTAACCCTTTAAGGCCCAAAGTTGCATTTAACAGAAAAAAATCAAATTTTAATAATAATTTATACTTTTTTTATCAAAGGAAGCAGAAAACTCAATTTTGTTTGAGGAGTTTTTGAGAAAAATCTACTGTTGTATTTAACAGAAAAAAATCAAATTTTAATAATAATTTATACTTTTTTTATCAAAGGAAGCAGAAAACTCATTTTTTTGAGGAATTTTTGAGAAAAATCTACTGTTGTATTTAACAGAAAAAAATCAAATTTTAATAATAATTTATACTTTTTTTTTATCAAAGGAAGCAGAAAACTCAATTTTGTTTGAGGAGTTTTTGAGAAAAATCTACTGTTGTATTTAACAGAAAAAAATCAAATTTTAATAATAATTTATACTTTTTTTATCAAAGGAAGCAGAAAACTCAATTTTTTTTTAAAGAATTTTTGAAAAAATATATTGTATTCAACAGAAAAAATTCAAATTTGAATAATAATTTATACTCTTTTTATCAAAGGAAGCAGAAAACTCAATTTTTTTTAAAGAATTTTTGAAAAAATATAATGTATTTAACAGAAAAAATTCAAATTTGAATATCAATTTATACTCTTTTTATCAAAGGAAGCAGAAAACTCAATTTTTTTTAAGAATTTTTGAAAAAATATAATGTATTTAACAGAAAAAATTCAAATTTGAATAATAATTTATACTCTTTTTATCAAAGGACGCAGAAAACTCAATTTTTTTTTAAAGAATTTTAGAAAAAATATAATGTATTTAACAGAAAAAATTCAAATTTGAATAATAATTTATACTTTTTTGATCAAAGGAAGCAGAAAACTTTTTGGAGGAATTTTTGAAAAAAATATATTGTATTTAATAGAAAAAAATCAAATTTTAATAATAATTTATACTTTTTTTTATCAAAGGAAGCAGAAAACTCAATTTTTTTTTGAAGGAATTTTTGAAGAAAAAGTACCATCAGGAAATAAATATCAAACAGTAGCGGTGGAATTACGTTAAAATTACTAAATAATGGAAAAATATAACGTACGACTTTAAACTACCATTGGGTACTAAAGGGTTAAACGGAGCATCCCAACAATGACTTACAAAAACTTACAGTTTACAATGTCCTCAAATTAATTTAAAAAATTCAACAAAAATTAGATTCAGCAGCAAAGTTATTTTGTATATGTCATGTTTTTTCTTTTAAGTTTGCTTGTACTTCTCAGTGCAAATATAAATAATTTTGGCTCTTTCATGAGAAAGGATAGGTCACAAATATTTCTAATCTTTTCATCACACTAAAATAAAATAAGTAATTGCGGAGGCTTTCACTTCGTGATACATTTTGAATGATTCGAATAAAACGAGTAACTTTTCTGTTTCCATCATTTTTTTTTTCTAGTTTCAAAAATCATTATTAGAAATGAAGCTATTGATTCAAATAAATATTCACAGTTGTGACAGATTTTCCGAGCATTGTTTAGAATCATCGAGTTTTTATGGAAATTTTAAGGTTAATGATTTATGACACATGGAGGCTTTCGCTTCGTGATGCATTTTGAATGATTCAAATAAAACGAGTAACTTTTCCGTTTCCATCATCTTTTCCTAGTTTCAAAATTTGTTATTAGAAATGAAAGTATTGATTCAAATAAATATTCACAGTTGTGACAGATTTTCCGACCATTGTTTAGAACCATCGATTTTTTATGAAAATTTTAAGGTTAATGAGTTATAACACATTATTTTAAAGTATTAATACCAATAAAACGAGAGAAATAAATTTCGAAAATACAATTTAGAAAGTCAATTCTTCGAAATGGAGTTTTTTCAAAATTCAATATTTCCACAATAAACATCATTTATTTTCCATTTAAGTTCGCTATTGTATTTGTAGAAAGAAGGAAATACAGTTGTTTATTATTATTATTATTACAAAGTAAAAATTCTTCGAAATTGAATCGAAAGTAAATACTTCAAAGTTAAGCTCATTGTTTGTTAAAAAGTTATTAACAAAAAAGTTTTACCTGTTTTTTCACTGTATCTTCGAAAATATTCATTTGGAAAAAAAAATGTTTCAGACAAAGACTGAAGCTCCCGAAAAGCTCTACCAAATGTAACCCAACCTAACTAAAACAAGGTTAGGTTGAGTTAGGTAAGGTCAAGTCAAGTAGAGCTTTTCAGGAGCTTCAGTTTTTGTCGGAAACATTTTTTTCCAAAATCAATATTTTCGAAAATACAGTGAAAAAACAGGTAAAACTTTTTTTGTTAATAACATTTTAACAATGAGCGCCGATTTTGCATATCGATTTTAGATTTTGCGCCGTTTTTATTCATTTGCACACTCTATATATTCATTATACCTAATGAGATTTTGACATATCGAATGCTTAGATTTTGAATTTTGCCGCGCGCCCGCCATTTTGGTGGGGGGTGTTTTATGGCGTCTTATGGAGAAATTTACAAGGAGCCACTTCCGGGAGCACTTCCTGTCCCCGTACCGGCTAATATCATCTACTAAAAAGTTGTTTGTCTTGCAAAAACACGTCTGAGCCCATTTAGAAAGTCCTTGGAAGGTGCTCCCCGTAGGTAAATAATTACCAGAAAATTTGTCACAGCTAAGAATATTTATTTAAATCAATAGTTTAATAAATTTTGAAACTAGGAAAAAAATTATGGAAACGGAAACTCTATTTTGAGATAATGAGCTATAAATCATTTAAAATTGATGATTTTAAACAATGCTTGGAAAATTCATCACAGCACTGAATATTTATTTGAATCAATAATTTAATTTCCAATAATAAATTTTGAAACCAGAAAAAACGATGGAAACAGAAACTGGTTTAACGTACAAAAATTGACAAACTTTACGTCATCCAAATGTCTGATAAGAATTACCTATTTAGAGATACTGTAAAAAAACGGGGCGTTAGCACAGCTGCGGAAATTAGCGGAAGTATTCATGTAGAGAGCGAAACGGGTCACGTTTCGCTGACTAGTGCCGACGCGCAAACCGGACACAACAACCGAGCCACTGAGATCATTAAACAAAAAACACCAACAAGCCGATGACGACGGTTAATTCGAATTAATCCGTTAAAAATTAATATTTTAAATTATGCACCATCATTAAAAGGTCGTTTAAAGTACCAAAGGTTACAGTGATCGATTAATTTGGCACCGTTCAGTCTCTATTCACGTACGTGTGTGTGTGTGTGTGTGTGTTTACCCTTTAATAATGAGGAATGTTTCGATGCGCGCACTTCACTCGATGCCGTGCGCGAATATCATCACGAGCCCCGGCTCGACCATCATCTCCTCGCTCATGTGCGTGTTGTCGCACGACAGCACCAGGACGGCCTGCTTGCCGGGCACCCGTTTGCACACGTAGTTCTCGTACTGTCTGCGGTTGTTCTGGCGCGTCTCCAGGGAGCACAGCCCCGGCGGCCACCGCCTCTCGTGGCAGTTCTCCATCAGATCGTCGATTATGTGAGACGGGCAGCCGATTTCGCTTAGTACTCGTTTAATCATCCGCTGAAATGAATCGAATCAATTAATATCGGACGTTACAAATTTTGGCGTTTTGTCAGAATTAAGTCTAAAGATAATGATAATATTAACTTCCTTAACGGGCCTAATTACAAAGGAAAAATACAGAACTAGGAGGATGCTCCTACATAAATTACGCAAGCAAAAAAACATTGACTAAACTTTATTTTTTAATTTCAAATAACTAAAATATCATACAAACTCTTCGCTTCCCAAACGTGAACTAAACAAGAAATTATTAAGGTACTCGGCTGGACAACTCGAAAAAACAGTTTGCTGAAAATTGACGAACGTTTATTCGCGCACCGGGTCTCACAGACTCGGCGCCCGGCACGGAAGGTTAGTCACGCAGTGTTTTTTTTTAATGATAAAGATCTGCACTTATAAACAGAAGTAATTTGAATACAATATTTAAAATTAGGAAATTTCTCGTACAATTATCTCATATAATGGGAACTTTGGCAAGCCGACAAAATTTTTGCAATATCTCGGAGAGCGGCGGCTTCCTGTTTATAGTTTACAGGTTGTGCAATTGATTTTACTTAGGAATTTGCCAGAAGTTATTTCAGAAATTGACACAGCTGTTCTAAAATAAAATCGTGAGTACCTGCAGAACTTCGTCCGGCGTGGAAATCATTCCGCCCCACCGGGTCACTCTGGCCCTGGTCAGAGAATTGCTCCACCGCAGCACCTCGTCCCTCTCCATGGCGTCGGCTATGGCCCGCATGGCTGGGTTGGATATTCGCATGGCCCTCATAAAATCCTACAAAACAATTATTGGAGTAAAGTTTTGCTCGTGCAATTTTTGTTTGGGGAATAATTTCTTTAAATCGAGTGAAAAATGTTTACAGATTTTAACTGTATCTTAAAGCAGAAGTAATTTTGAGTAAATTTGCAAAGTTTCAAGTTTCTAGCAATTGTTTTTGTATATTTTTTTAACGCTCGAGAAATTCGCAATTTTTCATTTACAAAAACTTTAGTTATCTTGCGATTATTTTAAAATTTAATGAAAAATGTTTGCAGATTTTAACTGGATCTTGAAGCAGAAGTAATTTTGAGTAAATCTGCAAAGTTTCAAGTTTCTAGCAATTGTTTTTGTATATTTTTTTTGACGCTCGAGAAATTCGCAATTTTTTATTTACGAAAACTTTAGTTCTCTTGCGATTATTTTGAAATTTAGTGAAAAATGTTTGCAGATTTTAACTGGATCTTAAAGCAGAAGTAATTTTGAATAAATTTGCAAAGTTTCAAGTTTCTAGCAATTGTTTTTGTATATTTTTTTTGACGCTCGAGAAATTCGCAATTTTTTGATTTACAAAAACTTTAGTTCTCTTGCGATTATTTTGAAATTTAGTGAAAAATGTTTGCAGATTTTAACTGGATCTTGAAGCAGAAGTAATTTTGGGTAAATTTGCAAAGTTTCAAGTTTCTAGCAATTGTTTTTGTATATTTTTTTAACGCTCGAGAAATTCGCAATTTTTGATTTACAAAAACTTTAGTTCTCTTGCGATTATTTTGAAATTTAGTGAAAAATGTTTGCAGATTTTAACTGGATCTTAAAGCAGAAGTAATTTTGAGTAAATTTGCAAAGTTTCAAGTTTCTAGCAATTGTTTTTGTATATTTTTTTGACTCTCGAGAAATTCGCAATTTTTGATTTATAAAAACTTTTTTAGTTCTCTTGCGATTATTTTGAAATCAAGTGAAAAATGTTTGCAGATTTTAATTGGATCTTAAAGCAGAAGTAATTTTGAATAAATTTGCAAAGTTTCAAGTTTTCAGCAATTGTTTTTGTATATTTTTTTAACGCTCGAGAAATTCGCAATTTTGATTTACATAAACTTAAGTTCTCTTGCGATTATTTTGAAATCTAGTGAAAAATGTTTGCAGATTTTAACTGGATCTTAAAGCAGAAGTAATTTTGAGTAAATTTGCAAAGTTTCAAGTTTTCAGCAATTGTTTTTGTATATTTTTTTGACGCTCGAGAAATTCGCAATTTTTGATTTTATTTTGAAATTTAGTGAAAAATGTTTGCAGATTTTAACTGGATCTTAAAGCACAAGTAATTTTGAGTAAATTCGCAAAGTTTCAAGTTTCCAGCAATTGTTTTTGTATATTTTTTTAACGCTCGAGAAATTCGCAATTTTTGATTTACAAAAACTTTAGTTCTCTTGCGATTATTTTGAAATCAAGTGAAAAATGTTTGCAGATTTTAACTGGATCTTAAAGCAGAAGTAATTTTGAGTAAATTTGCAAAGTTTCAAGTTTCTAGCAATTGTTATTGTGTATTTTTTTGACTCTCGAGAAATTCGCAATTTTTGATTTATAAAAACTTTTTTAGTTCTCTTACGATTATTTTGAAATCAAGTGAAAAATGTTTGCAGATTTTAACTGGATCTTAAAGCAGAAGTAATTTTGAGTAAATTTGCAAAGTTTCAAGTTTCTAGCAATTGTTTTTGTATATTTTTTTTGACGCTCGAGAAATTCGCAATTGTTTATTTACAAAAACTTTAGTTCTCTTGCGGTTATTTTGAAATTTAGTGAAAAATGTTTGCAGATTTTAACTGGATCTTAAAGCAGAAGTAATTTTGAGTAAATCTGCAAAGTTTCAAGTTTCTAGCAATTGTTTTTGTATATTTTTTTTGACGCTCCAGAAATTCGCAATTTTTTGATTTACAAAAACTTTAGTTCTCTTGCGATTATTTGAAATTGAGTGAAAAATGTTTGCAGATTTTAACTGGATCTTAAAGCAGAAGTAATTTTGAATAAATTTGCAAAGTTTCAATTTTCTAGCAATTGTTTTTGTATATTTTTTAAACGCTCGAGAAATCTCCGCCAGTATGTAAAATTATTTATTATGGATTTTATTTAATTTGCTGAAAGAAAATTGTGTACCGAAATTAAAGAATAATTTTGTATTGTTTGCCCTATCATTTGGTGGATAAGGTGGAACGATTTAATTTTTGGGTTTTTTTTTTTTACAAAAAATTTACCACGCGCTACTAACATTCGTGTAGTTATTGAAATTATAGGTAAACAACATACTTCAAAAATACAACACGGCAATATAAGGACAAAAAACACTTCGACCGTGGCGAGAATTACGCCAACTAATTTCTGGATGTACGTACCTTAAGTAGCTGCAGTTCGCGTTTCTGCTCGTTTATCGTGAACCTCTGTTCGGTCAGATCCTGCTGGAATTCGGTCAGCTTTTGCTGTTGCGTCTGTATGAGGGCGCGCAGCTCCTTTATGCAGTTGTGGTCCTTCAGTTCGTCCTTGGGTATGATCAGGCCGCAGCCGGACTCGCACGGCAGCGGCCTCTTCGGATTGTGCTCGCAGTCCTCCAGGTGAGACGCCAGGGTGTCTAATTTTAACGTTCTAGTACAGCCATATTGAGCATTATCACAATTAATGGAAAGTCTAAAAAAATTCACATTTTGTTTATTACTTTGAAACGTACGAATATAAATAGTTTGACAAAAAAAAATGCTTTTAACACATTCGCTGCCACTTCAAGTATAAAGTCGGACGCACCAGCACGTCGGTGGCAGCAAACGTGTTAATTAAAACACAGCTATTTAACTGCTTCTTCAAATACGGTGACATCAACTTTTAAAATCGTTTCATCTTTGCTTTTACAGATACCTTGTTAAAAGGATTAGATCAATAGATATTAGCGCCCATGAAATTTATTTTGAAAAAGATGCATTAACTTACAAGCACTGTTTCGCGTAAACTAAATCAATGTTTTCAACTTTTTTTTGAAAAATATTATTTGTAAAGGAATGGATGGGAGCAAAAGGGAGTTGAAGGGTGACGGTGGATGGGGACGCTGAAGAAGCAGGGGAGGGAGAGGGAAAACAGAAGAGTGGGTAGGAGGGAAGGGTTGGGAGAGAGAGGGGAAATAGTATAGTTTTTTTGTGAATTTTTGAGGTTGTAAATAGTTTTTGGATATGCCAATGAAGGTCTTTTTTTTTACTTGTAAACTCAACAAACCATTTTTTAAATTCAGTCTACTTCTCTAAAATAATCCTTTTAGATTTATATTGCATATTTTTGTAAATCTTTGATACCCGTTGTGATTAACCCAGATATGGATAAGGTTCTACATGTAGGACGACTATTTTAAAATTATATCCAGACTATCGCCAGCGCCATCTATCATTTTTTTATCTCAAGTACGTTCATTGATTATCCAATGATATTTAACAGGAAGCGAAAAATAACCTAAATCTTAATTACTTGATTAAGGGCCGCTTTTACAATAGTCGATTAAATTAAGGTTAACACTATCTCCGGACTAAATGCGAAAATACGCTTTTACAGTGCCTAGTTAAAGTAGGGTTAGAATTAAGAAGCAGATAATTCGCAGTTATCTTATACGATGCTTGGAGCAGCAGATAAATCTCGGTTAACTCGCAGGCAATGCGCACAGCAAGCACACGCACCATACCGGCATTATAGCGATCTGCAATCGGTATTACATACAGGGGCCGTTAGAGGGCGATAAACTAGTTTCTAAAAAACATGCATTCTGGCATATTTCTAGGTGGAATATTGAAAAGAAGCTCGAGGGGGTCAAGGGTCGCATCAATGATTACAAACACAACGTTCTAACTTTTCCGCAGGCAAAACGAAAAATTCCAATTCTATAAACTGCGCAACCGCATATATCCGCAATGCCGCCAACGTTGGCGTTTCGGGAGAAAATCTATCCAAGCGTTTGTAAAAGGTAGCGTGCGTTAACTGAGAGATAAACGATGGTTGTAAAAGCGGCCCTTAGAGAAACCTATCATTTACTTTCCTTTAATTCAAATCTCGGGCAAATGTGGGTTAAGACGAAGCACCTGCCGATCTGGGTAGTACGCAGAGGTGTGATATGTCACACCCTATCTATAGCCCTTTATTAACCCACATTTTCCCGAGATTTAAATTTAAGAAAAGTAAATATGTTTCTCTAAATCAAGTAATTAAAATTTATTTATTTAGTTATTTTTTGCTTCCTGTCAATTGTCAATGAATAATCACTAAACTTATTGAAATAAAAAAATTATAGATGGTGCTGACGATATTCCAGATAAAAAACACAGAGAGGTTATTTTTTGTTTCCTGTCAAATGTCAATGAATAATCACCGAACGTGCTTATTGGAATAAAAAATTGATAGATGGCGCTATTCTAGATGTAATTTTAAGAGGAACTTTAAAATAGTGTAAGACTGTGGGCATATCTGGGTTAAGATAATTGTATTGTCTGACGTTGCTTAATAAGTTCGCTGCCAATGGCGCGCTAGTGCGTCCCACTTTATACTTGCGTAAATGCAATCCCAATTTTAGTGGCAGCGAACGTGTTAACATAGGTATCACCTATAGGATTATCTCATGCTGGGGAAAAAATAATGCAGTCGGAGTTTGGTCATCCGATTGACCTTTAGATATTCAGAAGTTTCAAGTACTTTTTTAACAAATTGTATATCCGTTAATAAACTTATTATTATTATTATTATTATAAGTGTACTCGTTACTCAAAATAACTGTCTGGCGGCCAGGAGGTGCAATAGCACCATCGTTATCTTTAATTGTAACTGCATATTCGTGGTGATGTATTTTTTGGCTTTTTCTGTATTGTAACCATCAGATGCTCTTAGATTTTTTGATCACACTGTACTTTTTCCAATGTAATTGTAACAAAGGAAAATGAATAAATAAATAAATAAGCACCAATCATTGCAAATTAATGTAAATGAAACTGAAAGTACTCCATACTGAAAATATCCCGATTCAAATAAAGAGACGTGACCGTGACAACATGGCATACCGTCCGCAATTAAATCAAGTTCATAATTACTGCAGTTATAAACAGGAATCGTGCAATTAAGCAACAAAAAAAGTGTAATACAAATTTCTAGCGCCACTCCATATCACTAGCTGCAACTAGGCTTTGAATGTCTTATTTTATTGCTATACAAAAGAACATTTTGTAATTAGTAACTGTTACTGTTGACACTGTTGTGTTTCAGGTAAAGTATTAACCCTTTGCACTCGAGGCATTTTTCGCTTGGGCGAACCAGCAACTCGAGACGTATTGCTGGTTCGTCCGGGACGAGTTACAGGTAGTTTAAAATCATTGGGTTAGGTTAAGTAGGGTTGGGTTAGGTGAGGTTAGGATGATCACACCTCCCAACTTTTGATTATGAAAGTACCTATATTAGCGATAAAAATAAGAATTTTTATTTAGCTATGGCTGATGCAAATTTTGTCAAAAATCGAGATTAATATCGTGAGATCTGGATTTCTGCGACTTACGGAGAAATGATTTTTTTCTACGTTCAAAGAGTACCCGTAACGTTTTATTCTTTTTTTTAATCTATTGCTAACTTCACACCCGTTCGCATTTTGTAACATGATTATAACAAATACGACTACCCAACCTTTCCGCAAATCCGCAAACAAAATGAAAAATGTCAACTACAACAAATATACACATTGTTACCGTCAATACAATGTGAGAACGTGAAGCCCACACTGAATATTCTGCTCTACATAAGTTTTCTTTTAATATTCTTCTTAAATTGGGACATTTCCAGTAGCTTTATAATAATACAAGTAATATTATATTAGCTATCTGGAATTCTCCAGTGCAGTCTACATTTTGTCAATTTTGACATTTTGTGATCTTTTAAGGTTACTTGTTTAAAAAATAGTTTCGTTCCGATTTTAAACATTGGTAGTTATTTCTAGAACTGATGCTACATTTAGGATTAATAATCTGGCTATTTTATTTAAATTTCAGAGTACTCCATCCCGAAATTCCCATTCTTAGTGATGCCACTGAACTTCTGTTAGTCAGGTTATGTTTTAAGAGTTGCCAACTATTTTCGACTTTTTGATCTCACGGTATACATTTTCTGTGGAGGATGGTAATTACTTTAAATTTTTGCTTTTATCTGCAACATACGTAGGTTTTTTTTTATTCAACTCCAATAATATTTACAACCTGCCCTCGGGCAGATGTTAGGCATACACTAGCGCCTTAACGATTAGTGAAAATTATTTGCAAGTGTTGCTAGTAGCACGTACACTCTTAAAATACTGTTTATTTATTAATGCGCGTTTAAATTAGGCACCGACCGAGTTTACATTAAAATAACCAAATCTATATTTACCTTGCTAAGAGATTTCTTAAAATACGAGGGACCTGCCGTAGTTGCAGCACCGTGATGGGCTGCCTGTCAACGGGACAGGTGGGTTGTCTCGAGATCCATTCCTGTATACAATTCCGGCAAAACGCGTGCTCGCACACCGGTGCCTAACAATTTTGCAAATTGAGTGTGTCGTTCGCCCCCACTTATCGTGATATTCGGGCGACTCACCTGCAGAGGATCCTCCAGTACACCTGAACATATTGGGCACACCAGTTCTTCGTCGACATCGCCTTGGAAACGATTCAGTTCGAATCCCATATTTCAGGACTGTCCATATATGGCGGCGGATGTCGGCGTCACGTCGATAACGAGGAAATTGTCCCCTGTTTTTCGAAAATCTCCGGCCCAAATGTCACAAAATGTCTGGACGGGGACCACGGAGGGGACCTATTGCGGAAGGTTAAATTTGCGCAATCGAGAAACTTCGGCGGGACGAAAGTTTTTGTACACTAACTGTTGCCAATCTAACGACAAGAAAATAACTTGGCGGATGATTGCTGAACTACTAAGTGCATGCATATTACTACTAGCGCCAAAACACCCGAACTTTATACCTATAAATTAAATGTAAAAATTGAGCTATGAATTGCAGAGCAAATGATAGAATAAATGTTTAATGTTGGCGGCGTTTACTTCGTGGTACATCTTGATTGTAGATTGGAATAAAACACTTTAACTCATGTTTGAAAATGACCAGTGAATGGTCGAAACTAGTCACATAAATTGAATATAGTGGTATAAAAAAGTTAAAGTATTTTATTCCAATCTACAATGATAGAATAATTAACTCTGAACAAATAATGTATAAAATAGCTGAGGAAATTCAACGATTTTGCAGTAATTTGCAAATTAAAATTTACCGCTTCAGCAATCGGTAATTCAGTTCGCTGTAAAGCTTAAAATTTAAATGAATATCATTTTAGAGTGAATCAAGAAAGATACAAGGAACAATGTATACTCCGCACTTATTAATGAAACTGGTATTTATTTAAAAACTACTGCAAAATGTGTTAAATTTCTACATTAAACATTACAGTAAACCTTATTACCGACGGTAATTCAGTTCGCTGCAAAGCCTGATATTGAAATTAATAGTATTTTAGAGTGCGTTAAGAAAGACAAAAAGAGCAATCAATACACCTGATTAATTAAATTTATTCAGAATTGAAATTTCTATATTTAACATTACAGTAAACCTAATTACCGACAGTAATTCAGTTCGCTGCAAAGCCTGATATTGAAATTTATAGTATTTTAGAGTGCGCTAATCAAGACAAAAAGAGCAATCAATACACCTACTTAATTAAACCTTTAAACTTATTTATAAACTACTGTAAAATGTTTAAATTCCTATTTAAGCATTACAGTAAACTGTACCACCGACAGCCAATGTGGTACATTTTTTCAATTGCAAAATACAGCAAAACCGTGTACTTTACTCAACTATTTTATACATCATTCTATTTATAAATCGGTATTCTATCATTTGCTGTGCAACTCATTGCTGAATTTTTACATTTTGGTTATTAGTATAAAGTTCGCGTGTATTGGCGCTGCTGGCAATATTGATGTAGCAGTTCAGCTATCGTCCAGTAGGTGGCGCAAACGCAGCGGTAATTACAAACTTCATTTAATTGAATTTTTAAAAGCTCACAACTTGATTTCTATAATTAAAACTTGTAATCTATTTTATTATAAATATTGTTCTTGCTAATGTGCTATTGTTGGAATTATTGTTTAAGGTTTAAATTGATTTGAATGAAAATTAACCAGTCGAGGAATTAATGTTTTAATGATAAATTAAATGAAGGCTTAAAAAGTGACAATACCCTCCCTAAACAAATATACCTTAATAAATTCTCGAATAAATGTAATTAAGACAAAAAATAGCCTGAATATATAAATATTCAACCTGCTCGGAATTCTTGAATATTGCATTGATGATGCATCTTCATATTATTTCGAAATAAAACACTTAAAACTTTGTTATACCACTAGTACCGCTCACATTTATCAAATATACAGTGGTAAAACAAAGTTTTAAGGGTTTTATTTTGTAATAGTATCTCGATAACATGTTCAATGCATTTTTTCTAATGCAGTACCAGTTGTGTTTTCGATATCTCGTCGATTAATGATTTTACTTTCTTTCATTCAAATGTTGTTATTTGCTTGCTTTCAAATTGAACCCAAATCAACTAACAAAGTGTTAGGGTGATGTTCCCAAAACATCAGGTATGTTTCTTTTCCAGTGTTATACCATAATATAAATTAGAAGAATCAACTGGAGCTCACAAACAAAAGTCAGCAGCCGGCGCTGGATATTGGGTTTTGGAAAAAGAAATAAGGACACGAAATTCAAAGCACTTGCTTAACATAATTATTTCCTTTAGGAATACGATTGACATTTAGGGCATGCATATTTTATAAATTCGCTTAAGTAACGTAAAGAAATATAAAAGTAGAGGTAAAGTATTTATTTCGGTTAAAAATATCAGTTTGTGGGGCAAGAGCCGATGGTCACTTGTCCTTCGGCCATTGTGGGAGTGATGGTGACATTCTGGTTGTTCAGTTGCACGTTCCTGATACAACCGATGTAAGGGATCCTCACTGTGAGACCCTTCGCCCTATTGATGAGTCTGTGGCCTCCCAGGAAGAGGAAACCACCGGTGTTAGTGGTTGCGGAGCGGTGGTCGCCGACGCCGGGATCCGAGTAGATTCCGTTCACGGCGAGGGTCACTACGCTCTTGGATTTTACGGCTGAAAACAAACAAATGGGTTATTTAGGGTAAATAATAGTATATGGGCTAGCCGATAACGAGTGGTGACAAAAAAAAAATAGAAGTTTATTATTAGAAATTTAAATGACTAATCAAAATAACTCAAAAACTGTGCATCGTACAAAAAACGTTCGCAGACCAAAAATTAATATTTCCCAAGGGGACAACATCCTTTTCTAAATTCAGCCTCCTGCTCCATCCCTAGTGGGTGGAGTGATAAAATTTTGACAATTTTTACAAAGCATTGAATTTTACGTTCAGTAAAAAAAAAAAGAATCAACTTTAAACCAACGCCATCTTGTTTCCGGTTGAGATATTGGAGATTTCATTAGGGAAACCACTTGAATTGTTATTTTTAAAGAATTTCTGAAAGTTAAACACGGCTGCTATGGCTAATAAAATTTTGATAACAATTTTTTCACAGCATTGCACTCTACCTGGATTCTATGGAAAAAAATACGTAAGTTTCCATTAAAACATGATTTTCATTTCGTAAGAAGGCGATGTATGAAATGAAAATAATGTTTCAATAAAAACGAATGTATTTTTTTCTGATTTTGTAATGAAAAATGAGGGTTCCTATTTGAAATTTCAAAATTGCCCCCAGTCCCACCCACTGGGGGTCGAGCAGTGGGATGAATTTAGACCAGGATGATGTCCCATTAGGGAATATTAATTTTTGGTCTGGGAACGTTTTTTCGTAAGATGCGTATTTTTCGAGTTATTTTGATTTGTCTGGTTAAATGGTACACCCGGTATACTGTAATAATTGTAACAATTCTTCAATAAAGATGTTTGTATACAGTATGTTTTTTTCATGTGCCATAGAATTTTTACATGTTTTCTGTGATGTTTTTTTTTATTTTTTCTATTGTTTGCCAACATATTAAATATTTTCATTTTTTAATGGAATAAAACTTGTTTATGTATGTATGTATACTCTAATTAAGTGCATTATGTAGAAAAATAATTGATTTATTACTAATTAAAATTTACTCAACAATTATATGATAAAATACACAATACAAAAAACACAAGGTATAATTTTTGGCACGTATAATTCTTTGACCCGGGATAAAAAGAAATACTGTCTATATAATAGTATAATACATACTCAGGTGGAAAATGTTTCATTACAATCGAGAGATTAGGAACTTCACTTTTTCTCGTTAATTCTCACCTTGAATCTTGTGCCACTGTCCGTCGCAGAACGAGTGCGGCATGCTCGGCTGATACCTGGTAGTAATCGGCCCCATACCGTTATCGACGGTGAACTTCAAGGCGCCGTTGTCCAGTTCCATCACGAAGTAATCGCGTTTGCCGTGCACGGCCATAATGAGACCCGACAGATTCCTGGGCTTGATCTCCATCTTCACGTCGAGCTCCACGCCGACCTTGAACCTCTCCTTCAGCTTCACGTAGCCGCCTCCCAGGCCGAAGAAGACGCCCGGTTCGACGTGCTCGGAGCACGGGATCACGCCCTTCACCTCCGGGTTCTCCATGGGCTTGTTGTTCATGTGGAGATTCTTGATGCAGCCCCTGAAGGAATCGGTGATGTTCAGATTGCCGAGGACGTGGTTGTGGATGGAGGACGGGGTGCCGCCCAGGTAGTACGGGGGCTGGATGTCGATTTTGGTGGTGGTCGCAGGAGTTTTTCCGTCGGTGACGGACTGATCGTCGATCACCAGCTTTCCCAGGGAGGCCTCGCGGCTGAAGTGCACCGTGTGCCAGACGTTGTCGTCGGTGGTGATTTCGGATTTGATGTCGGCTGCACCGTGTCCGCCGTCGAACATAAAGTGAAGCTGGAAGATTGTTTAGTTTTATTATTATGTAATCTTATTAAAGTGATAAAAACCACTTACGAATCCGGCTTTCATGAATAATGCCACGAAATGTGTGTGCATCGGATCGGCAACGTAGAAGATTATTCCGTCTCTGCTGAGTGTCTTAAATTCCAGTGAAAATTCAAACTGCCTCCTGTATTTTCCTCTCGACGCCTTGAATTCAATCCTGCTGTCTTTTTCTGTACCTGTAAATAATTAATATCCGAGGATATTTTTGGGGTTTAGTACGTCTTAGACTAAAAGTTAATCATTGCCTTTTTATAGGAGTATAGAAATTTTTTTGCAAGTTTACTTTCGACCATTAACCCTCTAACTGCGGCTGTCGTCAATAAGCGACTCGGGTAAACTTTACCGTAACTACGGCTGTCGTCAATAAGCGATTCACATATTTTTTGCCGTTCTTTTATGCCGTGAATCGCTTATTGACGACCACCAGTAACATGATACGTTGGTTCAGTTCAAATGGAATAAAATTTATCACATTTTCAGTCTTTGTTTTTTTTGCGTTCAGGCAGCCAGTTTCTTGAAAACTTTTTAGTAGCTAAAGGGTTAAACTAAGATGGAATGATTTTGACCATTTCAGTTAAATTGTCTGTGTGTCTATCTGTAGGCTTTTCATCTCAAACACTTTCAAATAAAACTTCAAACAGGCTTTATTTGACAATTGGAAGAACTGACAGCTCTTAGTATAATTTAACTCTTCGTTAGTCACGCGGTCTACAGTCATTGACCACTCTTTTAAACACGATTTTAACTCGATGATTCGCGATATTTGCACATGTAATATAAATATCAATAGACACACTATTTAAAATATAAATCAAATTTGGCTATAATAAAGCCTTTTGAAAAAGGTCTACAATTGTAGACCACGTGACCAAACTCGTCACAAATGTAATGTTAAAAAAAGTGCAATATTATCTTAACCATGACATGATTAAATATGAAAGATCTAGCAAAATTTAAGATTCACAAAAACACTCACCGTATCTGTATGACCCCGAACGTATCACCTGCTCGTCGATTTCCGGTTCCATCGGAAGCGCGCACAAGGAGGGAACTTGCGTCGTCGTAATCGGTTGCCTCAAGTACACGACTTGTTTCGTGGTGCTCTCGTAGTGATCGTCGTCTTCCTCGTACGGTATTTCAGCCTCCACCTCGACCTCGTTCTCGTCTAGATCTTCGTCCCCGCCGTCCCGACCGCCGTCGCCTCGTTTCGGGAATTCTCCCTCGTCGTAACCGTCCGTCGTGAATTCAGGCTCGGGGGTCGTGTACGAATCCAACTCTTGTAGCGGAGGTAACACGGGAACTGAAAAGAAATAAGTCGTCGAGACACATTATGCATACGTCACATCAATATCTACTTCCCGTTTTCGTTTGGCACACTCGAAACGAGACACCCCGTATATTTACAATGACGAAATGAAGTGAGCTTGCCTGAATGCACGTCCGAGTCGCTTCCGATGGCTTTGTCCAGTATACATTTGCCGACCACTTCTCCGTATTTATCGGTGGAATTGGCAAAGTTGATGATGTTCCCGTTGACGGTTGCGTCGCCGATGCATCCGGAAAACGGTTTGTACATGTCGATCATTCCCTTTCTGATGTTGTAATTGCCGGGTACACCTCCGATAAAGATGTCTCCGTAGAGTATGTGTAACGGTTTTGGGGAATCATCAGTTCTGTTAACAAATAACATTATGTTTAAAATTATGAACAGGTTGAATATTAATATATTCAAACCATATTTTGTTTTTATTCAATTTATTAAATTCAGTTTATTTTACATTTATTTTACTTTCTCTCACCGTCTTTCACTCACTGATTTTCATGCACGCATAATGATCTGTCATTGTGTACATTTTTCCAATTCTTTCTGATAACGTGATTTTGATTTATCACACAACATTCTTCGGGCATTAGCGGCTTCCAGGACATCAGGAACATATAATCGTTCATCATCCATTTTCACAATTTCCAGAATTTGCACGTAACCACTTTATTAACATTACAGAACTTTGTTTATTTTGTTTTTGTTTTTTCATGGCAACAAATCTCCGAACATGTGAATTATTATTTTTTTTAAATTTTGAATACAAAGTTACAGACTTTCTGGGGAGGTATCGAACAAAACCAAATACAGCACTCGAGAGTAAGGCCGCTTTCGTTCACTTGAATTGCATCGTCCACTCAGCTTGCGCTTCGCAATTCGCGTGAACGAAAGATTCACCTTCCTCACTCTTACTGTAAATAACTATACTTTGAGCTTGCTTCAGCAAGTTTTTGTATTGCTAAAGGAACTGTTGGACGGGTAGTAACATACATGTATCCGTAGTCATCAAAGTCCATCCGGAGAACTTCGCTGTTGTGCCTGACGCTGACGACGTGCCACTCGCTGTCGTTGAAGACGTGATCGTTTGAAACCAGCACGGTCTTCTGGCTGATCAGCTTCAGGTGACCGTCCTGCAGCGACAGGGACATTCCGGCGTCCTGGTTCTTGTCGGTGGCGTAGAAAATGAGCCCGTCCTTCTCTTTCGTTTTGAATTTGAGATTGATCTTGAAGTCGTTGGAGGAGGAGACCCTGTCCTTCTTGATGTATCCCGCTCTGTTGGGATAGAACGAGACAAGTCTGCTGAACTGTAATAAACATATTATAATAATACATATTTAATTCAATTCAATTACTTGATTTCTTAAAACTATGTAATTTATATAAGAATTTAACTTTACGGTAACCCCAAACAATCGCATAAAATTTACCTTAACCGGACATCCCGGCGTTACGCCGTAAGCCTTGATGTTCGTGCTCAGATCCACTTGATTGCTCATGATGACCACGTTATCGATGCAGCCGTCGAAGTCTATGTTGGTGACCTCCTTGATGTCGTGCATCTGCGGATAACCGCCGAAGAAGATCGTGTCATCCGGTTCGATGAGGCTTCCCCTTATCGGCCCCGAGGTGTCGGCTATATCCTCGTTGTCCACGACGAAGCGCCCGTTGGCGCCGTCTCTGCTCGCCACAACCGTGTGCCAGGCTCCGTCGTTGTAGGCTCTGCTCGTGTGCCACACTTTGGTACCGCTTCCCAAATTGTACTAGTAAAAAATTGAAAAACAAATAACAACACCTGTTGCAGCAGTATTAAATAAATTAAATTGCAGTCACAAACAGGTGACATTGCCGTCTAGGAGTTTCAGGGTGCGCATTACTTTTATAATGGACCCTGTATTAATTATCTAAAAATATTAATAACTCACGAAGATATGTGAGAGTACAAAACTATTTGTATTGTTTTTTTCGGCCCACTGTGTATACATGTAATTTATATAGCAAAGTGCTAAAGAAAATTGAAGACTAAGGGGGAAGAATGGTACATGTCCATGAAAGCTGATTCTGTGAAAAACGAATTTAAATGTTTGAGAACTTTCAGGAGCAAGTATACACGGTCCATCCTCATAGTTTAATAACTCTCGGGGAGAACCGATTTTCCTCGTTAATGATTTGTCAATGTTTAGTAATCCTAAAAATGCAACAGATGGCGTTCCAATCGCCATTTTGGTGAAAAACGGACATAAACCCTTCTTCCCCCGTGATCTTCAATTATTATTATTATAATTATCGAGGAAGTCCTTGAAACCTGCCGAGTATGCGGCCGGGTGTACACCGGTGTCAAATAACACCAGTTCGCGACAATATTGAACCTAATCGCTTGCAATTCATGCGGGTTTAGGTTAATTAAGATCGTACACTAACCTTGTACAGCACTTTTCCGTTCCTTAATTCCAACGCAATGAACGTCTTTCCCTTTCCGTACAGGAAGAGCAGCCCTTCGGTGGCAAAAGTTTTGAAGCTCAGATGGATGTCCGAGCGCGATCTGAACGGATAGGATCGCGAGTTCAAGATTGCATAGCCGTTGCCGTTAAATCTGTAGCCGGTGCTTTGGATGTTGCGTAGTTTATCCCTGGAATAAAGAAGATATTTTATTCTATAATTTCTGATAGAAAGCAGAAATTGGTTTGATGCAAGCATTGCAGCTTAAGATAGTTATTTAAGTTTTGTTACTTTGTTTATACAGTGCGTCCACGGATTGAGTGCATATAAGGTGTAAATGACATTTTTTTTTAGAATTGAATCTTCACGTTCTGAAGATCTCTCCTGCTTAGTCTCAAACTAAAATATTGAAAAAATCAATTAATATACAAATATACATTTGTTTAATTACTCTTCATGGATGGGTCATTAAAACCACGAATAAAAAATCTCATGTTGAAAAAAATCAAAGTAGGCTGATATGTATAAAAATTGAAAACGTTCCATAACTCTTAATTCTAAACAACTTTTTCTAATACATTTTTGTTATATCTGCTAAAATAAAGACAGTTTACTCTTGACTAATTTTTAGAATTCGGCCAAAAAAACCCCTGTATATTAATTGAGTTGCCTCATTTTTTCAATATCTTTTTTAGACTAAGCAGGAGCGATCCTCAGCACATGCAGATCCAACTCTAAAAAAAAATTGTCATTTACACCTTATATGCACTCAATCCGTGAACACACTGTATATTGGAGATGTTCCGTCTGTTTTTTTTGTTTTTTTGACTTAGCCTTAAGCCATCCATTCACAACATGATTTTTATCTTTAATGAGAGCTACATTAGGAATTTTCGGAATTTTCTAGAACTACTATTAAAAAAGAACAGTAATTATATTTTTGTTTTTAAATTAGTAATTAATTTGTAAATTGCGCAGTAGACTTCACGTCTATCTAGATTCAAAATATGTATCATGTTAACAGGTAAGATTGGTCGCGATCGTCAGACTAAACAGTTAGGTGTTTACTGCCAACCGTTTTCGGTATTTTCTGATAAACGCACTGTTGATGGTGAACAAGTTCGTCCAGCGGTCACCATTTTACCAATCGTACAAATTGGACTGATTGCTGTTGGAATCAAGTGTTGAAGTTGCCGCCGAAATGGAGGTTACAAAAGTAGCGTTGATCAAATACCAACATTCAGCGTAAATCGAAATAAACATGTCGACAGTTGAAAATTCATGACATTGTAAGGTGTGAGCCACAGAATTTTGTTGTCGAGTTGGCCATGCCTGAGAGAGAGAAACATAGCAGTCATGTCTGAGATTAATTCATTTTTTTTAAATCTAATTCAATTGAACTAATAATAATATGCGACATACCTCATTTATTTCACAGCCAACTCTAAAACAAAATTTTGTGACTCACACGATACAAATGAACTGAAAAAATTACAAATGCAAATGATAACACATGTGACTATATAAACACGTTAACTCTTTCACAAAATTATATTCAAGCGGTCGACTTGAAACCTTTCAAGCCCCTCGTAACCAATCATAAAGATAATTATTGTATTAATTGGTGCCATTTTTGCATTATTGCTTCAGCTTCTTCTCAACTTGAATACATACGAGAAACGAGTCGTACCTTTGCTGGGCTCCGTGATTGTTCTCGTATCCCCAGTTGAAGTTCCAGAGCGACACCGGATTCTCGCCAATCACCAGCCCCTCGATGTCCCCCTCGAAGGTGCTCGGCTGCACGGTGTCCTGCATCTTAAAGTTGTCGGGATAGCTGCCCACGAATAGCTTGGACTGGTTCTTGTCCAGATTGAAGATCGAGTACGGCCCCTCCAGCTGCTGCTCCTCGGTGCTTTCCTTTTCGCGATCGTCGCCCAGCTGCTCCTTGATGGTCAGCTTGGCGTTGAGCCCGGTCCGGTCGATGACGAACTGGTACCACTGGTTGTCCGAGACGTACTTCGAGTTCACGATTCTCTCCGGCCCGTTACCGATGTCCATGGTGAGCACCGGGTATCCGTTCTCGATTTGCAGGGCCATGTAGTCATCCTAAATACAAAAAAATCATTATGTAGTGTGTAATAAATAGAACACTATTACTTTGGTTGTATTACTTTTGAAAATTTATTATTTCAAAAGTTATACAAAGTAATAGTAGTTATTTTTGATATAAAATGTATAATGAAGTAGAAGCCTGCAGTATAAATAACATTGTGTGTACACGTTGTACATTTTATTGCTCCTAAGCACGAGTAATTAATTTATTATATTGTTGACTGTAATTTTTGTTTTCTTTGTTCACGTTTGAATCGTTACTATTTTGTTTCCACCTCCAATTTGGTAATTGTTTTTACGGTAAATCAAAAATACATTGTCTCTTAATGGACCTTGACCTTTCGAAGCTAATTCCTGGAGTGATTATTTTTATACAATTTTTTGAACTGTCGAATGTAATTTTTGAATTTTTTGTTCAAGTTTGAATCGTTACCATTTTGTTTCCACCTCCAATTTGACAATTGTTTTTACGGTAAATCAAAAATACATTGTCTCTTAATGGACCTTGACCTTTCGAAGCTAATTCCTGGAGTGATTATTTTTATACAATTTTTTGAACTGTCGAATGTAATTTTTGAATTTTTTGTTCAAGTTTGAATCGTTACCATTTTGTTTCCACCTCCAATTTGACAATTGTTTTTACGGTAAATCAAAAATACATTGTCTCTTAATGGACCTTGACCTTTCGAAGCTAATTCCTTGAGTGATTATTTTTATACAATTTTTTGAACTGCCGAATGTAATTTTTGTTCAAGTTTGAATCGTTACCATTTTGTTTCCACCTCCAATTTGACAATTGTTTTTACGGTAAATCAAAAATACATTGTCTCTTAATGGACCTTGACCTTTCGAAGCTAATTCCTTGAGTGATTATTTTTATACAATTTTTTAAACTGTCGAATGTAATTTTTGAATTTTTTGTTCAAGTTTGAATCGTTACTATTTTGTTTCCACGTCCAATCTGGCAATTGTTTTTAGGGTAAATCAAGAATACGTCTTCTCTTAATGGACCTTGACCTTTTGAAGCTAATTCATTGAATGGAATATTGGATTAAAAAAATGATAGATGGCGCTGACGATATTCTAGATATAATTTTAAGAGGAACTTTGAAATTGTCGTCCTACAATATAGAACTGTAGGCATATCTGGGTTAATAATTTGTAATCTTTGGTTTTGAATGTATTAAAATTCGATTTTTTTATTAATGATCAATCGAATGAATCGTTACTTACGGTTTTTGTCCTGCGCAAGTTAGTCTCCTTTCCGTTGCCGAGGTACAAGAGCAAACCGTTCGGCTTGTCCGTTCTGAAATATCCGGAGAGCTGCGTGGACGTGCTCAAATCCGGCAGGTTGTCGGGATTCCTGAGCTCAATCGATGTGCCGGGCACAAACTTCACACCGACGTCGATTCTGTTGGCGTAATCCCGCGCCAAAGCAATTTGCTGCCTCAACTTGTTGATCTTGGACTTCAGATCGTCGCCCTGTTCCTTATCCTGGGACTGTCTCGGAGGTAACTTATTCATGGCCTCGATTAGCTTCGGGAGTTTCTCGTTGACCGTGTCCAATTGGTTCTTCACCTGATTGATGTCGGAGTTAGCGTCGTAGACTTTTTTGTGCAGTTCTTTCGCACTGTTCGTTCGGTTGTCGATCTAGAAAAAAGAACGATAATGATTATTTTTGTAATAGATATTGGTGGTACTGCTATTATTTACAACACATATAATAAGTTTCTTTATTCAATTTCGTTTGAACATTACTAATTATTATTTTCTCTTTGTTTCAGGTAAGCATCATTTTTGTAACTTTTGCAATGTTTTTCCAAATTTTCTTCGAAACATCACCAATTAGACCGAGCCATTGATTTTGCAAAAAGAATTTTCCAAAACAATCCACAAACAAAAAAGTTGCGTAAAGATGACAATTTTTAATAATAATATTTATTTCCTCATTAAAAATAGTTAGAAAGTACCATCTTAATTAAAGTAATGTACATTGAGGAAAAAGGCGAAGTTCAAAACACTGCTGGTCTACCACTCAAACCTTTAAAAATTTTTGATCGACAACTCTACAAAAGTTTTGTAAATGCGTACCCAAAATTTGAGCTGATTTGAAGATTCGTTCGCTAGAAGTTTAAAGCCTCAAATACCTAAAAACTTTTGTTTTCGTGAAACGAGCAACCCTGTAAACTCCTGTTATTCTTATGCCAACGAAGGTGACTGGTAGATTAGCAATATGGCCAAAATCCAATAAAAAAAAAACTTCTTTTTTGTACTTGCTATGCTTTCTTTTAATTTTTTGTATTTGCTATGCTTTCTTCTAATTCGGTTTAATTTACAAGTAGGTTTTTTTGACTTAGTGATTAACCGCATTAATTAAATGCAAAGATAACTAATAAATACATAAAATAAAATAGAGGATTTATAAAACATCTTACCATATTAAAACCAGCATCCAAATCCACCATCGTCTCCTTAGTGTACTCTTGCGAAGTGTCGGCGTTATCCTTCGCGTTATTCAAAATCTTCTCGATCGGCTCGGACTGATAATTATCGAAAAACTTCTGGATCGTCTTCAGCTGCTCCTCGTTATTATTCTCCAGCGATCTGATCCTCCTCTTGGCGTCCTCCAATCTCGGAATAATATCTTTAACGTTGTTGCTCGCTTGGAAGGCCTCGCCCAATAAATCACTGGCGGCGGCGTCGGCCTCCAGGGTGTCGTTCTCCATGGAATTCAACTGCCGCACGGTCTTCTCGGCCACGTCCTTGCTCTTCTGGGCGGCCTCCTCGGCCTCGTTGATCGCCTTGATGATCTCGTTGTAGGCGGTCGCCGCGCGCACCGCGTTCTCCGAGCTGTTCCTGGTTTCGTTCAGCAGGTTGTCGAGCTCCTCGGCCCTCCTCGACAGGTCCTCGGCGTGGTTTTGCACCTCGGGGAGGTCGTCGCCTATCAGGTTGAGTTTCTCCATGTCTGTCTTTATGTTGCCCGACAGATTGGTGTTGTCGTCCTCTAGCATGTGTCTGTGGTCGTTTAAGTACTTGAAGATTTCGCCCAGCAACTTTACGTTCCTCGTTGCGTTTTGAAGGAGGACTTGGGAGTCCTTGATCGTTGTTTCGATCTCGTCGGTTTGGGTGTTTATGTTCGATAGTTTCTTCTCCAGTCGTTCTTTCCTGGAAAATAAAAACTTTAATTTGTAGTTTCTTTATTGTTTTTATTACTATTATTATTATTCATTATTAATAATATATGGGATAAATCCCTTTACATAATATTGAATTAAAAAAATAATTGGTGACACTATAACACTTGAAATTCGTGAAATTTTGACCATTTTCAAACCGCCATAACTCGGCGTATTTTCAATCGATTGAGATGAATATTTGAGGACGAAAAACTTTGAAGTGTCTTCTTTAAAGTCATGCATGCGAAGCTAAGCCTAACCCCTTCCTTCCCCCTCTGGCACCCCTGTGAAAAAAAAATGTTTTTTCAGGAAACCATGTCCAACTTTGACGATGTCTAGGGAGTTGGAAAAAAATTGTCGACTCGATCCACCATAAAGGCATTAAAATTTTATCAATTCCCTATGCAATACTCAAAGCACGAAGTTCCTACGACGATTTGGCACCAAGTTATGGGTGAAAAAAAGTGCATTTTGAGGTTTTTCGTGCATAACTCGGTGGCTTTTCAACCAAATTTGATGATTCTTTCGGGAAAAAATCCCATTTTGGCTCTACTTTAAGGGGGTAAACTCAGATTGAGATGATCCCTTTTCTAACCCTTCAACCCCCAAACAAAAAAATACATTTTTGGGCCCTTCAACCCCTAAACAAAAAAACACATTTTTGGGCCAAAGAACGTCCAACTTTGGCAACGTGAACCGAGTTGAAAAAAAATGTGTCTATTCGATCCACCAAAAGAGCATTGAAATGTGTTCAATTACTTGTGCAGGACTCAAAGTTATTTTAATTTTTAAAACCATATTTATTTAAATCTCGCGCTAAAATCATAGTTACCGACATATACAGTTCCCTACTTCGCCCCGCCCGCATTTTAGTTTCCTTCATTACCGCACCGCGTTCGTCACTTCTTTCCAGCTCGCGTCCCGTGTAAGTGCTACGCGATAACAGAGGTCACCACACTCCGCCAGTGTTAATCAACGCAATTTATCGCTTTATATTATTCTAATGGCCGCACAGCATCACACATTTTACAACGATAACATTTCAATTGTGCAATCGTGCCGCTGGCGATAAAATGGCGTCGGAATATCCGTAACAGATGCCGGCCATCTCGCATCCGGTGGAGCAAACAAAGCCGCACGAAACAGATCCCTTCCCGCCCGATCGAACGAACGAGCCGCCGCAATTGTTTATGTAAACCAGTCAGCTGTCAGTGTCAATTTTAAAGGTTAGGGAACGGCAGCGCAATGCCGTGAATTCTTCCGAATAATTAAAAGTGAACGCGACAATAATGCTGCCCACAACCGGTTTCTTCAAAGACATCGAGTGCCCCTATTATGAGAAGTCGTGCGTGCGTCCGTATTGTCACTTCCGGCACCGCAAAAGAAGCCAGGAACCTCCGCAGGAATCGCCGCCGCTGCCCCCCGACGAACCGCTCGTGATCCCCACGTACAAACCCACCCCGAAGAGCGAACTGGCGAGCACGAAAAGCCACATACCGATCAGCTATGTTCCCGACCTGGTGATACGCTCGGACCGGAACTTAAGGCCCATTCCCTCCTTTAATCTGGCAGACCGGCCGACGTACAAACCCACACCGATCAGTATATTATCGTCGACGAACGTGTCGAAGGTGTGCGAGTACACGCCGACGAACGTAGTGTTGGACGACTCCAAAGAGGACATTAATCTCGAGGACTTAACGACAGAGTTTAACCTAATCGATGAAATATTAGAGGATGACGATCCGAAGAAGGAGAAACCTGATAAAAAAGAAAGCGGTCCTTCTAAACCCAATCCGAAAGATAAGAAACGCGAGAAGGAAAAGTCGAAAACAAAAGATAGTGATAAGGCAAAGGTTAAGCACAAGGAGAAAAGTAGTAGTAAGGAGAAGGAGGTTAAACATAGGAAAGATAAGTACAGTAACAGCAGTGGTAGTAGTAGTAAAGGTAAACTCAAAGAACGTGATAAAGATAAGGATTCCGAAAGTGAGGAAATCAAATATAACAAGAATAGAGATAAACAAAGGGATTCGGAAAGTGAGGAAATAAAACATAAGAATAGAGATAAACATAAAGATAGGGAAAGTGAGGATGCCAAAAATAGGAGGAGTAAAGAAAAAGAGGAAGTGAAACATAAAGAAAAGGAGCAGGATATCAAATCGAAGCGTGACAAGGATAAAAATAAAGAGAAAGGCAGGGACCGTGACAAGGAAAAATTGCGGGAGAAGGAGCAAAGCAATAGTGATCGCGAGAGGGAAAAAATCAGGGAGAAGGAGCAGAGTTACAGTGATAAGCACAAGAGTAAAGAGCGGAAAGAAAAGGAGCAGATTCACGGTGATAAGGACAAGAATAAAGACAGGAAAGAGAAGGAGCAAATTCACAACAACAGAGAAAAACATAAAGAACAAATTCACAACGACAGAGACAAAAATAAAGAGCGCAAAGAAATTCATGGTGACAAGGACAAAAATAAAGACCGTAAAGAGAAGGAACAAGTTCACAACAGCAGAGAAAAACATAAAGATCACAATGATAGGGAGAAAAATAAGGACCGCAAAGATAACTATAAGTATAAAAATAAAGAAATGGACAGTGATAAAGAGAAACATAAAAATCGTGACAGGCGGGAAAAGGATAAAAATCGGGATAGAAAAAGTGAGAAACACGAGAAGTCGAGGATAAAACAAGAGAAACTCGAGCCAATCGTGGAATGGAATTCGACCGACGATTTCGAGGTTAACTTCATGATGGACGAGGAAGATGACGAAATGGACAGCATCGAGGCGGAGTGCTACAAGATTTTCAACGAGTACACCCCGCCGATAATGGAAGAGAAGTACGAACCGATGCCGACGGAACCCTCGGAAGTGGCACCGGAACCGTACAACCCGACGTGCAAGAAAAGGATCGCGTACGACAACGCGAATCAGTCATCTTCAAAAATATCATACAATAAACCGAAGCCCGTTACGAACATGTCTATAATCATGCTTAACCGGTTGAAACAGGCGAGGCAAGCGCAAACCGATAATTACCACAGGGATTTACTAGCCGAATTAAACAAACCGACTTTAAAACGCGCACCCGAGGTCGAATTAAGCGCAAATAAACGGTTCGCAGGCAGCACGGCAGTAAATGGCAAACCGAAACCTAGCCCCTCTTCATTACTCAATCCTGGCAAACCGGTGGGTTTAGTGGATGAAATTTTGAGCGGCCGAAGTGCGACTAAACCCAGGCGAATTGCCCCGGCGCAGAACGTGAATTTAATTCAACGTGCTAAAGCTCAGTTCGATGCGATGGTGAAAACTAAAGCGGCTCAGGTGTTGAAAACGCAGGCGCAGACTGCGGGGAAGGGAAATAAGCGTGTCGCTCACGTTCCCGACGCTTCCTTGTCGGATCTTCCGGACGTTCTACATGCAGAGCGGTCTAAATTACCCGTGAACGTACGTACACGCTACCTGACCATGTTAGCAGACGAGTGTATCAAGCTTTACCTGTTTAAAGACGACGCTTACCAGAGGGCGCTCAACGAGGAACTTAAGTGTTACGAGAAATGTTCTGTTTTAACGACATACAGGAACTCGGCTATGTTAGCCATTAATAGGTTGAGGAAAGAAATTCAGGAGAGGGAGAAGGACGGTTTGGACCCTATACAACCCGGGGAAGACGATGAAAGAGTCGTCGATTCGCCGTTACAGGGCAAACGCTTTTACGAAAGCATTCAGAGTTTCATTCTAACGGAGGATGAGTTGGTCTTGCACGGATATCCGCGAGAAGGTCCGGAGCCGGGGAGAGCCATCATAACCTCAGATTCTCGCGTGGTTTCGGATAATATGGATGAAAATCAGCGGATTTGCTGCCGGTGTCATAAGCATTACTTGGTGGACGACGACGGGTTACCGGTAGTAACCGAAGACTGTGTTTACCACCCTCTTAGAAAACGGACTTTACGGGGGGAGCGGACTTATCTGTGCTGCAAAAGCACGGACGACGCCGGCTGTGCAATGTCGAACACTCATGTCAGTGAAGTGTCTGCGGACCGGGAATTGGAGGGCTACCAGTCCACTCTGGAACCGAGTTACGAAGAAGATCAACGAAACTACGCCGTTTACGCCCTGGATTGTGAAATGTGCTACACGACGACGGGCCTGGAATTAACGAGAGTGACGATAGTGGACACTAACCTAAAAACGATATACGAATCCCTAGTGAAACCCTTAAATCCCATAATAGACTATAATACCCGGTTTTCGGGTATAACCAAGGATCAAATGGACCGTACGAGCACCAGCATACTGCAAGTGCAAGCCAACATACTCCACCTGTGCAACTCGAAAACCATCTTAATCGGCCATTCGTTGGAGTCCGACATGAAAGCCCTTAAAATAATCCATAGCAACATTATAGACACTTCGGTGATGTTTCCTCATAAGTTCGGACTGCCGCATAAAAGGGCGCTTCGTGTCCTGGCCAGTGAGTACCTCAGGAAGATCATCCAAAACGGCACCGACGGGCACGACAGTGCCGAGGACGCTTTGACGTGTATGGAATTGGTTATTTGGAAAGTGAAAGAGGACATGAAAGTGAAGGGTTCGAAGGGGTGACGGCGCGTCTAATTTATTTTTGAATACAGACTGTTGTTAATTTATTTTTTATTGAATTGCGGGGATCTTGTGTATTTAAAGATTTCTGTAGTGTTTCGAAAGATGTAATAAAAACAAGATTAACTCATCCATTTATTCGTATTGAGATTCTCCTCTAACCAAAGGGTTTTATGTTGTTTATATTCTATTATATAACGTACCGAGGTGCAATAGTAGATTATATATCGAGGGAGAGAAATGCATGATTTTTCCAGAGGTGCAAATTTGTACAACGCATCAAGGGAAACAGCATTCTCTCACAAGATATAGAGTAAGATCAGAAAGTCGGAAATAGTTGGCAGCACATTTCTGAAAATAGTAATATTATGTTGGCTGTCTGGAATTCTCCAGTGCAGTGCATTTTGTTTATTTACATCTTGTGATTTTTAAGGTTACTTGTTTTAAAAAAGTTTTTAGGGCTGCCAACTATTTTCGGTATTTTGATTTCACGGTATATACAATACACAAACAGGATATTTTAAGAGTAAAACGATCGTTTCTAAAACCTAACCTTAAAAAAAAAACGCTGTCAGCCGTGACAGTTAAAATAAATAATTGAAACTCGTAGGGTGAAAAATTATTACTTCGCTCCCTCGGGCGATTTAATTTATAAAATTTGTTGCATCGATAATTTAATATTTAGAAAATTCCTTGCGTAGAATTTTTCATATTTATAAAACTCGTTGCCTGGAATATTTAATACCTCGGAAGTTCATAGCTTAAAAATGCTCCAATTTGATGTAATTTCATTGACTTTAAAATTGAATATATTACTCACCTATATTTATTTTATAGATTTTGTTATGTAGCGGTTATTCTGAGTACTTCCCAGTAGGATATATTAATTTTATTTTCTGTACTAGTTTCGAGTTTCGGACAAACTCATCTTTAGCAGAAAACTACAAGTAAAAGACAATGTAAGATTGATAAAAGTTAGAGTGTACGTTAAAATCATTGTGAACATTAATAAAAATATGTGTTTTTGATGAAAATATATACAGGGTGCCCGGATTTCATAGGGACATGGACAACATGGGCAACTTCTGCATTTGATGAGATAGGGAGATGGTCAAAATAGCAAAAAGCTGCAGGTCCGAGGGCTCATTGAGAATCCACCCCCAAATCCCACTTGTCATGACCTCCACAATAAAATTTGAAGAAAAATCTGTAATTGAAGAAGTTGGGAGATTTTGTTTCAATTCTTATTTTGAACAAGTGAGCCATGACAAGTGGGATTTGGGGGTGGATTCTCAACGAGCCCTCAAACGTGCAGCTTTTTGCTAATTTGACCATCTCTATCTCTTCAAATGCAGAAGTTGCCCATGTTGCCCCTACGAAATCCGGGCACCCTGTAGATTAAAGTCAAAAATTTATTTTAATACTCAATACATTTTATTGTTCACTTCAAACTTTAATCATTATTTTCACAAGAATTAACATTTTATATTGATGAATTAAAATAATACGAAAACGATCTTTACTTCAAAGAAAACCCATAAAATTAAGTCTTAAGATTAAAGTAACAGACAGAATACTTCACTTTTAGGAGCATTACAATGCTTTAAACGATGATGATGCCCGAAAAGAAGTGAAAGTCAAACTTTCGTTTTCTTATGACATATTTGCAAGAAAATTTAATTCGGGCTTTGGTTTTTTCTACGACAAGTGTTTGAAGTTTTTGTCACAAAAGTTCAATTAGGTCGAGCAAAGATGACAACACATATTATCGTTCAATTAATTTGACAAACTCTCAGTTAAAGGATTTTAAAAAGCCTTAATAGATTCACTAAAAAAAATTGTAAATCGTATTCTTTCAATCTCCAGCAGATGCAGATGTAACCAAAATTGCCGATACGAGTATCACACATCTCGAAGAAAAATACGCTTACAGATGCTAACGTACTTCGAAAGTACAATTATTAATCAGATTTTAATAGACCTATAATGCTCTGCGCACTCCATACAAATTAAAATGTTCGCGTTAAAGCTTCTACACTGGAATCAACGGATGGCGCTAGTATCGCAAAACAGATCACTGTAACCAAAGCGCAAAAACAGATCGCTGTATTCAAAGCGCAAAAACAGATTGCTGTATTCAAAGCGCAAAAACAGATCACTGTAATCAATGCACAAAAACAGATCACTGTAATCAATGCGCAAAAACAGATCACTGTAATCAATGTACAAAAACAGATCACTGCAATCAATGCGCAAAAACAGATCACTGTAATCAATGCGCAAAAACAGATCACTGTAATCAATGCGCAAAAACAGATCACTGTAATCAAAGCGCAAAAACAGATAACAGTAATCAAAGCGCAAAAACAGATAACAGTAATCAAAGCGCAAAAACAGAGCACAGTAATCAAAGATCAACACAAGTGAATCGGAGTGTATGCAAATAACCAACACCGTAAAAGTAACCGTGAATATTCGTTCCCGTCAGAAAACAGCTATTTAAAGTTAGGGGAAAAAAATTGTTTTTATTTCATATATTCACTATGGAAGAATTTAGAAAATTTGGCAGATAACTGCTCCTAATAAAATGGCCCAGTGGCGGCTCGTGGAACATGTTGATGGTAGAGCCACTTATACAATATAACCCCGCCCCCCGTTTTTGAAGAAAAAAAAATCGATTTATTTTCCTAGGCCAAAGTAACTTGCTGAGCTTTAAACTACAGGTAGTGCCATGGCTCCTTGGCTCTACATAACGAGCCGCCCCTGAAATGGCCTACTTGATTTTTTTTTACAAATAATAACCAATCTGTGAATTTATGTCAAATGGGTCCAAGTATTTTTAACAAGTTCAGGAGAAAATTCCAAGAGACAAAAAAGTTGCAGATTGAATCCCTCAATTTGAATCGAGTTTTGAAATAGAAAAATGTAGACGCATTAAAACGTTCTGATGCAAACTATTACAGGTGTTAATTTTTTCACACCCTAGTAATAACATTTTAGGGTTACAAAAATCCAATAAGTGCCATTTTGTTATCTGCAAAATTTAATTCTTTTAAATTCACATAGTGGATATATGAAATAAAAACAATTTTTTCCCTTAACTTTAGAGGGCTGTAACTTGAAGAGGAAGGGGGTTTTGAACAAAAAATTATATGAAAGACTTCTCTTGATTTTTGCTGAAAGATTACCCTTTAGAATCTTTTGCATAATTTAGAAACACCCTGTACATATAATTACTTTAATTATAATTTACTTTTAACTGAAGTTCTAAAGTTGTTTTTAATAAATATTTTATCTTAATCAATGACTTCTTATCACTTATACAAAAGAAATTTAAAAAAACTTTAAAGTTTTCAAATTCAATTTAGTTTTATTTTTCAAGTTAGTCCTGTGGGTAGAAATAAGGGATCTTAAACCAATGTTATTTCACTTAGTACTTAGTACTTAGTACTAGTAATAACGCAAATTTCTTTTGTATCATTCAATATCCGTGCCGAGTGGCACTAGCCAGGGAAGTAGTTGTTTCAATAAGTTATTTGTTTATAGTCTTAGTAAGACTTAATTTTGCTTGCAGAGTTACAAACAGGTTGAATATTTATATATTCAGGCTATATTTCGTTTTTTTGAATTTACATTATTTATTCTAACAAGAGTTACCTAGAACTCGGTGTTGTATGTTACAAAATCTACTTTTTTAAAATCTTAATGGGATCATAAAAATTATTACAAAAATAAATGTTATCTTTATATATCATGTGATTGAAAATAATCATTTCCATGGGTTCTTGTTCTTGTCTTATTTACCATGCATTTTCTCACTTTCGTCAATTACGATTTTCATAAATCAATCAAAATTAACATCTCCGTCATAGAGTAATCAAATTCACTGTTTGTAACTTATTTCTATTTAGCTTTAGATATTTTAATTCTACATTGTAATGTTAACTTTTTACTTTGTAAGACTTTGACAAGTGTAATACATATATTTATGTCGTACTACATCAATAAAATCAAATCACTCTCGCTGTAACTCGAGCTGCGTAATATTACACATGAAAATGAAACGTTATATTTAGCGTACTTATTTATGCAATATTAAATAAACTTGAGACGACCTCACTTGTTGCCGATGCATTAAATAAATGTAATAAAGACGAAAGATATTCTCTGGTTTTCGTGTTTATTACATTTATCTAATGCATCAGCAATAAGTAAGGTTGTCTCGAATTTTTTTAATACTACATGCATCCTAAGTAAGTTAAATATAAGGTTACATTTATTGCATGCAGTATTGTTTAGGATGTATTAAATAAATGTAATCAATAAAATAAAAATGTCCAGACTTCTTGTAGAAAATTACAATATAATGAAAAATACGATACTTTTCGTCTTCTACAATTAACAAATTGCTAATTGTACTCTTAAATATTGTTTATGGTGGAGGCTTCTACTTCGTTTCTTCTACTTTATGTTAATGGCAAGTTGAGTTGCCGAAACTATAGTCAACAATAAAATAAAATTTGTGTATACCAACAAAGTTAAAGTGTTTTATTATATGTACTCTTAAATTGTAGAAGACGAAAAGTATCGTATTTCTCATTTTATTTAAACGTAGTTAAGACAAAAATAGCTTGAATACATGAATATTCAGTCCATTTTTCATATTTATTCCATGCAGTATTGTTTGGATGCCATGGTATCGAATTTACAGCTAGATTCACTTACCCGTTTACGTCGTACAACTCCTTCGCCTGAGACGTTTTGGTCAGGGAGTACAGGGTCTGATTGGTGAGATCGTCCAGTTTCGCGTTGAACTCCTTGAGGTCCCTCTTGATCGATTTCATGTTGTTGTTGACGGTGTCGAAGGGTTTCTTGAACGTCTTCAGTTCGCCGAGAAGGTCGAGGACCTCGTCCAGCTTATCGGAGGCGGCGTCATCGCGGTCTGTGAAGTTGTAGACCTTGATCTGCTTCAGCAACTCTTGAGCCTGTCTGACGGCTGTATCTATCTTCGGTCCTGCAACAAAATACGGATTCGATAAAGGTTTTCATCCTTCAATCAAAATAGAAAAACAGACTTAAAATTATAATAATTATTTATTTTGGCTATAAAATTCATGACAAAATAGGTGATGGATGCAAAAATGTGAAAGCCACTATAGTAGCTCATGGTCGTTAAAGGGATAACAAATAAATGATGTCTCGGTGTTTTAATTTCTGTTGAAATAAATCTTTATTTACTGTCAAGTACTGTTTATGTTTACTTCTCTAATATGTATCACTACTGTATACATCTATTGAAATAAACTGTTTATTATAGTTTTGTTTAATGCAGTAAATAATAATTAATTTACATTTTACAATACACCGTGAGATCAGAAAGTTGAAAATAGTTGGCAGCACATTTTCTGAAAATCCCTATAATCATCATATTGGCTGCCTTGAATTCTCCACTGCAGTTTTGTTTATTTTGACATCTTGTGGTTTTTTGAGGTTACTTGTCTTAAAAATAAACAAAATGGGCAGATATAAACACAAAGTTAAATTAAATTTAAACTGTACCTAAGTGAATGAACACTACTATTATTATTATTATTAATAAACGTTTTAACTCACCTTCCCCTTCTATTAAGTGCGACGATAATTCCTCGATATCATCGATCGTATTACTAGCATCATCCGCAGCGTCCTTGGCATCTTCCAGCATTTGCATACTCTGTCCTCTGATGTCGTTCGCCTCTTTCAAAAAATTCTTACTGTTATCCAACGAGTAATTTGCCTAAAAGAATAAAATGCAATAGATAGATATATTTGAACGATTTTTTCATATTAATTAATTCAATTTATTTCCTAAATTTAATTACTTTTACATATTATCCCTTTGTACTCGTATAGTCGCCACAATACGTTTTACCATTGTGCTCTCAAATATAAATACGAGTGCAAAGGGTTAACATATATTGTACTGTTTATTAGTTTTAAATTTGACTATTAATTTTAATTTGTAGTTCATATATGTTAATAACGATCAGTTTTAAAAAATAAATTAAAAGAATACGACTTAGAGAAGTAGAAAAGAAAAAAAATACAATATGTGCAATAAGTTGTTTTTTTTTTTAATAATAACAAATACCTTTCGATTCATATTGTTAGATTCTTGCTCCATGGCGTCCAACTCCTTCATGATCGGAGTTAAATTGACCCTGTCGGGATTCAGCGATTTCACCAGTGGTTTCAGTTGTCGTATGGTGTCGTTGATGTGGGTCAATCGTCTGGTGGTGAAGTAGCCGGAGTCGACGGTCTGAAATCATGTGTTTCGTGCGTGATTTACGTTGAAGAGTGTGTGCGCCGAAATATTATAATTACATCGAACTCCTTCTGAACGGGATCGATGAGGGCCGCCAGTTGATCGGTGAAATCCAGGAGGTCGTCGGTGCAGCTGTCGCAAGCGAAGCATCCGTTGTCCGGATCGAAGGCCCACCTGTAGGGGCAGTGGTCGCATTTGTCTCCGAGCACGCCGGGGAGGCATTCGCACTGGCCCGTGCTGGCGTTGCATCCGAATCCGCGAGAGTACTCGTTTTTGCAACCGCAAGCTTAAATCGAAAAATGGAAAGTGTAGTCGATTCGATGAAATACGGTATTTGATGGTAGTATCTGTTCAGAATGTTTTTGCATGAGTGGAAAAAATGTTTCTGCTGTATTTAGATAGCTTATTGCTAAATAAAGAAAGATTATTATTATTATTATTATATTAACATGAATTATTAACATGTCGTGTATTCACTTTTGCAACCACAAGCTGTAAAAAGTGTAGTTGGTTCAATGAAATACGAAATTTGATGGTATTATCCGTTCACAAAGTTTTTGCATGAGTGGAAAAAACAGTTTCTACTATAGATTAACATGAATTAGTCGTTGAATATGTATCAATCCAATGTAGGAAATATACTATACAACGTTAGCTATACAGTGCGAATTTTTAATCTCCGAACATGCTAATTGCGTGCGTGTAAAATTTCGTATGTTCAATTTAAAAAAACACACAATTGCAGGGTGCCTTAAAACAACAAATCACTGTCAGATTTGAAATATATACAGTATGTTTTTTGTATCGTGGGCCATAGGATTTTACATGCTAAAAATTATACCTTGCGTTAATGTATATTTTATCATCAATTTTTTAAGGAAATTTTAGTTAGTAATAAATCAATTATTTTTCTGCACGATGCGCTGCATTAGAGTACCTTAGACATGTTTTATTCCAGTAAAAAATGAAATTATTTAATATAAATAACTGAGCAAACAAATTAAAGTACCTTGAATTTACGAAACGTCAGATTGAATAGTGAGGCAAGTAATCAAATGAATTTATACTAGAAAATGTCTGTTTATACTGTTGAAGAACGGGTGGAATTTGTAGCGGCAATTATAAGAGGTTTGTCCAGCAGGGAAATTTTTCTACAAGAAGTCAGGGTATTTTTATTTTATGGAAATAGTTAAACAACTTTTCTGCAGCGTATCCCGATCGTCCGGTTCCGAGCAAAAGCACTTTTTAATGGAATAAAACCATGTTTAAATTATTCTAATTAAGTGCATCATGTAGAAAAATAATGGATTTATATTATTAACTTAAATTTTCTTCAAAATTATATGTTAAAATATACATAAACACAAGGTATAATTTTTAGCATGTAAAATCCTATGGCCCACGATAAAAAAAACATACTGTATATATGTAATCTATATAGCTGTAATAGCAGAACCTAACCTCAAATTCTGTTTTACATTTACCATTTGAAAGATAGTTTACACAGCCGAAAATATAATACCAGTGTTATGTCACCTAAGCCGGAGTTATATTTATTATTTGTGAAATCGACTGTATAAGTTGTAAATAAGACCCTTAATCCTTAAACGCCTAGTGATGCCATATGGTTACGCTTGTAGACATCTTCCGGATCTCTTGGCTGGATTCACAGCCTCGCTCGGCAGTGAAACCCCAGCCGCTTCCGTAAATCTGTCACTTTATTGCCTTGTTAAACAAATAACTATTCTTTTTACTCAAATATATTTATTTGTGTATAGTTATTGTTATTTGCAAAAAAAATTAAATTTCGAAAAAAAATTAATTCAGGCGTTTAAGGGTTAATAAACAACAGTTCCACACCCTTTCTGTGATATAAAGAATACTTTTTTTTTTACTTACAAACGCATCCCTCCACCGTATAATTCCAATATCCGGGAGAACAGTGATCGCACTGCCTTCCCGTGACCCCGGGTTCGCACCTACACTGCCCGTTATCGTCGTCGCATTGTAAACTAACGGAAGCCTCGCCGCAACTGCAAGGCTTGCAGCCCCTTCCCGATTGGTATCCGTAATGGTGCACCGCGCACATGTCGCACTTGTCTCCGATTACGTTCTCCCTGCAAACGCATTCTCCGGTATGGCTGTTACATCTCTCGGTGCCTTGGTCGGAACAAACGCAAGCTGAAATAAAAAAATAAAAAAACTGTTATAAGCCATTATAAGGACACTGCGGCGGGTCAATAATTTACGAACGGAAAAAATTAATAGTTGTGTGTTGAGACTCTATGACTTATCAGCCCCTGGATTGTTGTTACACAATCTTTTAATTGCTGTGCGGAAACACCTCAAGCATAAATCCAGCGGAAATCTGAGGCAGCAATGGAGCAGTTGCCATGGACAACATTTTTTTTTTTTTGAGTGGAGAAATAAATTGTACGTGTATTTTAGTCGTGATAAATCAACGAGTTCAAACATTTCCATCATAACATACTTCATTGTAACAATATCACATAAATATCACATGAATAATATGCTATTTTTAAGTTGCACAACATGTATACTATTATTTTAAATTATGAATTTTCCTGTATAAGTTTTTCTGTTGGGAAATAAATTTACTTATTATTATTATTATCATCTATTTTTATATATAGTTACTTACTCTGGCAATCTTTTAACTGGATGGCATCGCCGAAGTATCCAGGTTTGCACAGGGCGCACGATTCCCCGAATGTGTTATTCAGACATTTAAGGCACTCTCCCGTAACGGTATCGCACGAGCCCATGTCATAGGGATTGATGTTTCCGGAACAGCTGCACGGCTTGCAGTAGTCGCCTGATAACAATGAGAAAAATTGAGCAAAACGAGAAAAAAATTCCACAAATATGTGGCTCTAAAGTTGCAAAATAATGTATGGAGTGGTAACCTTTGTTTTCGGGCCGTCCGTAAAATCCGGCGGCGCACGACTGGCACCTTCCGCCAAAATATCCTTCGTTGCAGTCGCAGCTTATCTTCTCGCCATCGGAACTCACCTCACAGCCTCTCGCAAAACTGAGAAGAATAAATAAAATCAATCCCCATGGTTTAAAATAAAATAGTAATTTTTACTAGATATTGTTCAATCAAGCAGGGACGAATGTTTGACATTTCACTTGATTTTAAAAGATAATCGTTAAAAATTAAATGTTTAAAAAAGTCATCATTGTGTTTGTGTGTATTGTTTAAGACGTTTTCATTTCAAACTACCTGAAAATCCACAGAGGTTTGGTGGCATCCATCTTTTTTCATAGTGGAAAAATTATATCTTTAGAAATAAATGAAAATCACTCGTGATTAGGACCCGTTTACACGCTCATGTAATTGACGCAAGCAAATCGTTGCATGTAAACGAACACATGAGGTTTGCGCAAGTCGAAAAGTTTGGCTTGAATAAAATCTGACGCGCTAGTAAATTTGCATGAGATTGATGCATATTCCATCTTTCTGCTTCGATTTTACCTTCTTTTTTTTAATAACACAAACTGCAGCCAGTCAATATTTTTCATTTTTTTAACCCAAAACGCTTTAACACTTTTTTGGAGATTCTGTCGACAAATTGTGCAAGGTAAACTGAACGTGTAAACACCAACACACGTTCAGTTCATTTGCGCAGTTTCGCATGCACAAATCACTTTGCGCAAATTGCATGAGCGTGTAAACCGAGCATTAAATGAAAATTTACATGAAAGCCAATTGCAAACTTACTTGTTGGATGTAATCGGGAGCGGACAAGCGCAAATCAGACAATCTTTCGGAGTTCCTTGCATGGCACTTCCATGGTAGCCAACGGCGCATTGTTCGCAATGATCTCCTACGGTGTTGTGTTGACAACTCTGGAAACAAGATGGTATTCGTAGTTATTTTACTGATTTGATGGTTGTGATTTTTTTTTTAAAGGAAGGATGTTTGATGGAATTTCGGGTAAAGGAGAGTGAATGACTATAAGGGAATTGGCGTAAGCGATTTGCTGTTCGGCCACCAACGTATATAAGTTTTTGAAGATTTCATTTAATAATGAATGGGACATACACTACACATCCATGGACCCGCACGGCCACTTCTTCGTTCTGAAAAAGTGACCGCACGGATGGGATTCAAAACCACGACCACGAGGACACGAAGCAGGAACGCTACTCACTAGGCAACCGCGGCACCCCCCTTGGTTGTGATTAAATATAATAAAACATTTTACGTCGTTATTGTACTTACTATGCAGATTCCTGTATTAACGTCACATTCTTCAGCGTGACCGTTACAGTTGCATGCCACGCAATATCCTCCATGCGGTCCTTGAGTCCTGTAGTAACCGGGCGCACATTCTTCGCACGAGAGTCCCTCGTAGTTGGGCGGGCAGTCACACTCTTCAACCGACGAAGCCGTTATGTAAGAGCTCGTGCCGTTGAATTTAATGGAATCGTCTAAAGCCACATTTGTCAGCCTGGAAAAAAATTGTACGCATTTGTATCGGTCAAATTTGCAATTCAAAGAACTTTAAATTAGGTTAGCTATAAGCAGTGCTTGATTTCTAAACTTTTTTTAGATACCGGAACGGGATCTCGGAAACCATAAGAGATAGAGGGACGGTTAAATGAGCAAAGAAGTGCAGTTTTACGAGCCGAATAAAATGACTCTTCAAAAAAGTCAATGTGTAAAAAGTGCCGATTTTTTTAAATCGATTTTACTCGATTGCTATAATAGATAGAAAAAAACTGTTGAAGGCAAAGTTTTAGATAATTTTACACTGAATAATAAAGTTTTATCGAAATTTTTTTATCGACATTAGTTTCCGAGATATAACACATTTTCCATTTAAAAAATGTAAGTTTCTGTTATATCTCAGATATTAATATCAATAGAAACGTTCTGATAATATTTTATTATTCAGTCCAAAATTATCTAAAACTTTGCCCTTTACAGTTTTTTTCTATCTCTTATGCCAAACGAAAAAATCGATTTAAAAAAATTAAATTTTAAATTTATTTTAAATATCTAGTCACCATTGAATTTTTTTTAAATTTTGTAAGTGTTATTTTATTCAACTCGTAAAACTGCAATTCTTTACCCATTTAATTATCTGTGCTAGTTTCCAAGACACCCACACTAAACATCGAAGAAAACCAGCAAAAAAGCGGCGATTTTTTTAAATCGATTTTACTAGATTGCTATAAGAGATAGAAAAAAATTGTAAAGGGCAAAGTTTTACATAATTTTACGCTGGATAATAAAGTTTTATCGAAATTTTTCTATCGACATTAGTTTCCGAGATATAACACATTTTTCATTAAAAAAATGTAATTTACTGCTATATTTTAGGAACCAATATCGATAGAAACATTCTGATAAAATTTTATTATTCAGTCGAAAATTATCTAAAACTTTGCCCTTTACAGTTTTTTTCTATCTCTTATGGCAATCGAAAAAACTCGATTTAAAAAAATTTAATTTTAATTTTTTTTTTAAATATCAAGTCACCATTGACTTTTTCTAAAATTTTATAAGTGTTATTTTATGTAGCTCGTAAAACAGAAATTCTTTCCCCATTTAATCATCTGTACTAGTTTCCGAGATACCCATCCTAAACATCTAAGAAAACTAGCAAAAAAGTGGCGACTTTTTTAAATCGATTTTACTCGATTGTTGTAATAGATGGAAAAAAAATGTAAAGGGCAAAGTTTTACATAAATTTACGCTTGATAATAAAATTTTATCAAAATTTTTCTATCAACATTAGTTTCCGAGATATAATACATTTTCCATTTAAAAAATGTAAGTTTCTGTTATATCTCAGAAATTAATATCGATAGAATAATTCTGATAAAATTTTATTATTCAGTCGCAAATTATCTAAAACTTTGCCCTTTACAGTTCTTTTTCTATCTCTTATGGCAATTGAAAAAAATCGATTTAAAAAAATTAAATTTTAATTTTTTTTTAAATCAAGTCACCATTAACTTTTTCTAAAATTTTATAAGTGTTATTTTATTCAGCTCGTAAAACAGCAATTCTTTTCCCATTTAATCATCTGTGCTAATTTCCGAGATACCCATCCTAAACATCAAAGAAAACCAGCAAAAAATGGCGCTTTTTTAAAATCGATTTTACTCGATTGCTACAATAGATAGAAAAAAACTGCAAATGACAAAGTTTTAGATAATTTTACACTGAATAATAAGATTTTGTCTAAATTTTTCTATCGACATTAGTTTCCGAGATATAACACATTTTCCATTTAAAAAATGTAAGTTTCTGTTATATCTCAGAAATTAATATCGATAGAAACGTTCTGATAAAATTTTAATATTTAGTCGAAAATTATCTAAAACTTTGCCCTTCACAGTTTTTTTCTATCTCTTATGGCAATCGAAAAAAATTGATTTAAAAAAATTAAATTTTAATTTTTTTGAAATATCAAGTCACCATTGACTTTTTCTAAAATTTAATAAGTGTTATATTATTCAGCTCGAAAAACAGCAATCTTTCCCCATTTAATCATCTGTGCTAGTTTTCAAGATACCCAACCTAAACATCAAAGAAAACTAGCAAAAAAGTGGCGATTTTTTTAAATCGATTTTACTCGATTGCTGTAATAGATAGAAAAAAACGGTAAATGACAAAGTTTTAGATAATTTTACACTGAATAATAAGTTTTTATCGAAATTTTTCTATCGACATTAGTTCCCGAGATATAACACATTTTCCATTTACAAAATGTAAGTTTCTGTTATATCTCAGAAATTAATATCGATACAATAATTCTGATAAAATGTTATTATTCAGTCGTAAATTATCTAAAACTATGCCATTCACAGTTTTTTTCTATCTCTTATAGCAATCGAAAAAATCGATTTAAAAAAATTAGCACTTTACATTTTTTTAAATATCAAGTTACCATTGACTTTTTCTAAAATTTTGTAAGTGTAATTTTATTCGGCTCGTAAAACTGCAATTCTTTTCTCATTGAATCGTCTCTCCATCTGCGCTAGTTTCAGAGATACCCATACTAAACTAACAAAATGCATAAATCTCAAACTTGAAAAACCAAAAAATATTCAATTTCATCTATAAATAGGTATAGATAGCATATAATGAACGAGACAACAGACCGATAAAGACGGGCAGAAATATTTATGGTCGATAGCCCTTGACAGTTCATCATAAATGTTTTATGTAAAATGAAATGTCAAAAAATTATGTCATATACTTGTTTCTCATTGATCACTTGGTGAAACATTATGTTAAAATATATTAAATTCACTTGGTTTGTGAATCGTGAAACAAACCAAGTGAATTTTAATTTTTAAACCTATGTCAAAAAATTATGTGTCTTTTTGCTTCAAATTTATTTATTACGTTACAATATATGGGTGTAGATTTAAATTACCTAGAAGTTTTCGTAACGCTCCAATAACTAGCTCGTATATAAATACCGCGAAGATCCTTCAAAACCATCATCAGGTGCTCCCTGCGGGCCGCCATCCCGCTCGGCAGCGTGAAACTAGATTCGACCATCTCGAGGTTCGAAATGTAGTCCTCGGCCGACGCAGGGTGTTCTATGTCGTAGTACAGGAGATAGGTGTTGCCTCCTTCCAAAATCACATCGGGTTTTCTAGTAGCTTTGCCTGAAAACACAATTTATTTAGCTGCGGCTTTATTAAATAAATTAAATAGATTTTCAATTATGTATTGTATAAGGGCATTTGCTTGTTTGCTATTTTAAATTGTAAAATGGTGATTGCCGAAGATTATTAATTGTATAAGTGCATTTACTATGTTTAATTGTAACATGGTGATTGCCGTATACAGGGTGAGACATAACTAGGTGTAAAAAATGTAACCAAAGCTTCTTTAGGCTAATACAAAGGAATTAATCTAATATAACACCAAAATGTGTAATGAAAAAGATACAGGGTGTTAACGAAAAAAATTAATTTGAAAATACATCAAAATAAACACAACATTAACAAAACAATGATTGAAAACTATAACAAATGTTCAAAATTCCCCCTCCAGCCTCAATTGTTGTTTTGTTAATTTTGTTGTATTTCCAAAAGAATCGGATAAATATTTTTTATTCATAAACACTGTATGTTTTTCATGGCGCATTTTGGTACTAAAGTGTACTAGGTTAATTCCTTTGCAATGCCTAAAGAAGCTTTGGTGCAGTTTTTTTTACACCTAATTATGACTCACCAGCGGTGGCTCGAGGATGTTCGGTGGCGGGGCAACAGAAGAAATTTTGATCAAAACAGCAACGAAATATTTGCTTCCTCTATAAGAGTAAGTAGTGCAGCACGAACGACACCCTCCCTATGGAAATCTACGAGCCGCCGCCACCCTGTATACATAAAATAAAATAAAAACAAATCTACTGGTAAACTAACCATAATCCCCAGTCGTGTAGAAGATCGTGTAATTCAAGAACGCCCCGTACACGGTCAGCTTCTTCCCGAGGTAACTCGACGGAGCGGCGAAGTAAGCCGTTTTATTGTTAGCGTTCTCTCCCAGGTCGATCCCGAAGGAGTACGGGTTGACCCGGTGCAGGGTCAGATTGGACGGTTCGATCTGCAGCCGGTCCGTTTCGTTTATGAACACCGCGTCCCAGCTGCGCATGTCCACGATGGTGACCCGGTACAGGTTCGAGCTGTGGCACCTGTTGGTCTTTCCGAAGCAGAAGCACTCCGTGCAGCCGACGTCGTTCGTCTCCTGGAGGTTGTAGGTGCCGTCTTCGCAGATGTCGCAGGCAGCCCCCTTCACGAATTTCTTGCAGAAACACTCGGCCGTCTGCTGGTCGCAGATGTCCATGCTCGTGCCCATCGTGTCGCATTCGCACTCGTCGCAGAACGGGAACGCAAAGTGCCCCGGTTTGCACATGTTGCACTTACGGCCGACCACGTTTTCTTTGCAGCTGTAAAGAAATAATTTAATGCAATGATTTGTTTATTGACGACAGTAACGGACTGGATGGAGTAGTAATTAATTTGTATTAACGGATGTAATGTTAATTAGGGCGATATATTTTTCAAATTTAATTTTAGATCTTGAAGATGGAAGCGGGAGTTTGAAACAGAAACCCTAACCCGCCTCATAATTAAAATTTTGTTTTCTCTCTAGTGATGATGAAAGTACCGGTATCTGTTGGGTGAAATATCGTACTACAACAAACTCCAAATTCAAATCAATTAACAATATCGATGTCCCGATACAGTCCGACAAAGAGTGTATACATTTTTCTGGCGGACTCTGTAGAATGAATATTATTTTGCTAACAAATAATGGTTGAAATTCTTCGTATATAACTGGATCAACTCACCTGCAACTTCCATTATACAAATCGCAATCCAGAGTGCCGACGATGCCCAAATGATCGCACTTGCAGTCCTCGCATCCGCTCAACGGATTCAGGGGATCGAAGCCGTACGTGAAGGGCTTGCACTGGTCGCACAGCTCGCCGACGACGTTCGGGGGGCAGATGCACTGGCCGCTGCTGGGCTCGCACGTCGAGCTGCTCGGGCAGTTGCAGGGCTTGCAGTCGGGAAAGCCGTAGTAGCCGGTCCTGCAGAGGGTGCACTGCCGGCCGATCACGTTCTCCTTGCAGGGGCACTGCCCGCCGAAGGGCTTGCACATGAAACTGGTGGAGCCGTCGAAATCGCACGAGCAGGACAGGGCGCCGTTGTTGTATCCCGACGTTATGGAGAAGACGGATTCTCTACAGAAACCTGAAACAATTAATAATAATAATAATTGTTTATTAATGCTTGTAACAGAGTTTTACGAGGCTGCCTCGATAAATTAATAACTAAATTGCCAGACCGATAAATGATTACACTCAAACACTTTCGGATGCAGAATTTGTTTTAATAAAAACAAAATTGGAAATTGTGTAATAGTAATTTACGATACGTGTAACTTTATGAAGCTTTTTACATTACGAGAGAAAAGTTTGAAATTCTCGAGTAACGTAAAAACAAATAACATTACGTGTGTCATAACATGTTTTATTTTATTCTATTTCTATTTTTTTTTTACATTAAAAACAAATGTTTAATAAAAACGGCCAAAAAGCGAAACCAATATCTCCATAGCAGCGAGTTGCGTTAAGATACATATAACAACACTGGTGTTTTAAGAACACGAACTTAGACAATAAATATATATTATTTACCAATATCAAAGTTATTTAAAGAATACGAGTTGTGTTGGATTTGTATAGATCGAGGCTTACCGTCTTCTTTTGCGTCTATGTAGAAGTGATTGTTTCCGCAGTTCGAGATGAATTCGCCCGTTCGGTCTAATCCTTCTTCTTCTAAAATTCGTTGCGTGTACAAATCCATCGGTACGACCAGAATGTAATCCAGATAAACGTTTTTGTTTTCAGGTAACTGAAATTAAATAATTTTCAATAAAACAACTCTTATAATTCTTAATTCCAATGTTGGATAATATATTAAAACAACTTCATCAGAATGAAACCACTGTGGTAATTAAAGATTACCGTAAAATAGTACACATTTGACCGACATCAATGCATAAACTCTAGATTTCAAGCCTTACCTCGAAAGAAATCATAAAATTCTCGGTCAACGAAAACCTGTTGTTTCCATCCTTCTGCGAAATTATCCATCTGCATCCCGATTTGGCGGGGCAGTGTCTTACCGGTAATTTGGCCTCGTAGAACAAACCGTTTTGAATCAAAACACCGATATCGTACTCTGAAACAAAAGTTACAAATTTTAATTATTGCACAGAAGAAAATAATTACGTAACAATAACTTTAACTTTATATAGCACTCTGCTATATAAATTACATGTGTAAAATAACAGTATATATATATATTTAAAAAAATTGTATATCTATAATACTTATTTTTTAATCGAATAACTAGATTTAACTACACCCACGCATTAACGCATATACCGTGAGATCAAAAAGTCGAAAATAGTTGGCAGCACATTTTCTGAAAATCCCTATAATCATTCAAGTAGCCTTGAATTCTCCAGTCAAAATAAACAAAACGCACATGCGCGTTTTACGTCTTGGGTTTTTTGAGGTTAATTGTCTTTAAACTAGACAAAATTGGCAGATATAAACACAAAACTATTTTTAAACTAGTAACCTCAAAAAACCACAAGATGTCAAAATAAACAAAATGCACTGCACTGGAGAATTTCAGACAGCCCATTATTCTCATTTTCAGAAAATGTGCTGCCAACTATTTTCGACACATTCATCCACATAATGCACAGTTTCCACACTACGACAATTGAATCCTACCTGGAAATTCTGGTTGGTAATAGTGCACGATGAAGGTGTACAGGCCCGGGATGGTGACTTTCGACCTGACGTCGACCATTTTATTGTGCGGGTGGAGGTAGATGTACGAGGTATCGTTGGAAGTCTTCACCACCTCCTTCTCCTGACCCTCGCTGGTCATCGCCTCCTTCTCGAACTGTATCTTCTTCGATTCCGGAGGATTGGGGAACGCCGACTTCAAGCAGACGCCGTCCTTGCGTATGCAGATCGGTCTCGGCTGCACGAAATCCAGTGACCACTCGCTGTAGGGAATCGCGACGATGGATTGTATGCCTATATTCGTATCATCGCCCTGCATAATAATAATAATAATATGTCTTTATTCCATGGACCGTACACAATATTTACATTTAAAACAGTAAGTGTTTTACTGTGTTGGTATTATACCTCATTTAATAACCAGGCGGACTAATCGCGAAAGTCACGTTTACACTATAAAAAGTCACCAGAAAAGTAACCAGACATGTTTTGGCAATAAAAATAAAATGATTTCAATTTCTTTTATCCATAACATTCATTCAAGATTTATACCAACACATATATTATATCTTGATCATATACTCAATGATGTGGTATGTAATATTAAAATAAGTATGAGACTTAAGCTTTATATAAGATAATTTTGGATTGTTTTTCCTCGAGCGTTAATGCTCTAAAATCCAACTATTTCCGTTTCTTGGGGGCCGAAAATGACACCAAACTTGTGCTGGGTATTTATCCGTAGTTAAAAATAAAATAAACAATTTCCACGAAAATCGCGGGATGAGAGGAATCGATTCTTACACTATCAACAGTAGAAATAGCTGGCTAAAAACAAAAAAACTGAGGCGAAACGGTGGGACACAAGGATCGGTTAGAGATCAGCTGATCATAACAACGGCCATTACTGTTTTAAGCAATTTGGGCCTGTGTAAAAACGGCGCCCGATTGGCCAATCACAACAATGTATTTTGGCGGCTATAATTTGATTTAGTCCGCCTGGTTATTAAATGAGGTATAGTAATATAATACATACCTTTAATTTAGCGTGGATCATATTGTCATTGGCGTTGTAAACGCTCACGATACCATTGCCGTCAATCACCACTTGTCTGCACATCGTCATGTAAGGACAGTTGTACAACTTTATATTATCGTATCTGGTGTATCTAGCATCGTCGCTGGTCGATACAATAACGTCAACATCGTGCGTCACATTCTTGTCGATCGGAGTCACGTAGTTTATCAAGAGGACGTATCTTCCCGGCTTGCTGAGGGTTATGTTATAGTCGATTTCCTTCTGGTCCCTGCCCAATACTGGAATGTTGTTGCGGACGCCCAACTTCGAAAGATGCTGAAATACAATAACGGTGGATTTCAGGAACATTTTTTGTAAGCCGGTATTATATTATCAGCTGTGTAAACGTTCTTTATCCGCCATTGTCAGTCACCGAATGGATTTTTGAATTGGTATTCTTTAAATTGGAAATGGAGCCTCAGAAGACGATTTAGGGTAACAATACATCGAAATAGAAAGAGTATATATCAATTAAAATATTTCATGTTCACATTAATATTGTTATAATTGCCGCCGCTGGCAATGTCCATATCTTGTCGGTGTTAAAGCCACCCGGATTTGGTTCAGTACAGCATTCAGGCAATAGATTCCGCCACTTTGGCGTTTCTACCTAAAATATGTGTAATGTAATCTTAGAAAGTAACCTCAAATTATGCATTCCGTTCACGATTTGAAGGATCGTTTACACAGCCGAAAATATAATGCCAGTGTTATGTCAATTCAAGCCAGAGTTATATTTGTGAAATTTACTGTAAGTACATTAACCCTTTAAGGACCATGAGCTACTATAGTGGCTCAGATTTAATTTTTTTATTTACCCATTTTATAGTTAAAAGAAATAATCAGTGTAATTTCAAATCTATGTTTCTATTTATCTGTGGACACCTCTTATTTTGAGTTATAGAAAGAAATGTGTCATTGTGGAGTGATAAGTTCGGCATTGCTCAGTTACTGCGCTAGAAAAAGCTCTTTTGTCGTTGAAGAAGACCCGTTAATTAATTACGGTTTCCTTGTCAACAGCGACCGCGTACCGATTTCGATCTCGTTGGATCTCGTCAGCACAGTATACTCGTTGATGAGGAAGTGGTGGATTGATTAGCAGTTTCGGTAATTTTTTAGGAGAGCAACAGTAGCGACATCTAGTATGAAAGCTTGCTAACTGGGAACATTAGCTGTATTAGTTTATATAATGAGAGCCAAAGTGCACAGAAGTTAACAATTAATCCTGTATAGATCATCAGTTGAGAGCTGACGATGACTCATGCATTTTCGTTCTAAGAATTGCTTTGCATTTTATATCTCTTTTTCTATCATGTACGAAACATCATGAAATAAAAGACGAAACGTGTGTCTGCGTATTAAAGAATAGGGCAGCGTAAACGTAGGTCTAAGCTCACGCATGACTTCATATAAACGCTTCATATAAACACACAAAACACACGAGCGCTACGTCAAATAACATAACCGTAAAAAGTTTGTTTGTATTGCGCTTTAGATTTCATTTCGATCGAGTTAATACTTCATTGATTCATCATGCTCAGAAATAAATCGTTAAAAAGTCAGTTGATTAACGTGTTTAATTATTTTGAACGCAAATCGCCAAATGATAAACCGGTCTGAAAATATATAAGGTGGTGCGCGAGAATTTTTAAATATCCCGCCAATGAAAATCAGGGCGGCACCAAATTTTCTTATGGACATACGTTTACTTAAATCTTGATTCATGCGATTTTAAGCGATGAGTCACAGGCAGCTCTCAGCGGCCCGACTATACATCACAAGAGATCGATAGACATTTTATTTTGGAAACCGTATCGAACGATTTTCTTTGTAATTTATTATCATGTTAGAATTACTAATACTCACCTCAAAGTCTTCGTAATACTCGGTCAACGATCCCACACCTCCGGACTCGAGACGTATGTATCCTCCCGCACCTAAACTGGCGTCGTAATTCGAAACGTTGGGGTAACTAAATTCACGACATAATCCTTCCCCGTTGATGGTGCAAGGACCCTCGACCCTCTGATTTAATATCGAAGCCATGTAATATTCTTCGGGGAGCAAAACGAAATAATCCTGTCGGGAAAAATATTAATGACATAAATTTAGTTTAATTTAAGTTTTCCTTAGTTTCCTTTTTGCACATAATTTTATATACGAGTTGGCCGATTTATCTGAAGACATCTCGAAAACAACGCATCATCATTAAAAAAAGTTCTGAATTAAATTTGTCCGCCTGGAAGAGGGTCATCCAATGATACCCAAGTCGATCCCCCACCCCTACCTCCTGTGGTGTTGGCAACTTACTAATCTTAAACACTTCGCGCCCATGCTACTTTGATTGGGTTATAGCATAATCCCAGGTTTATTGAAAAACTTTTTTGTTGTTACGTTTTTCTACGAAATATTATTTAACTGTCACAAACTTACACATTTAAGCAAAAAATATGAAAAAATATTCCATAGATGGCGCTAAAGGGGTACATTTTTTTTGTAAAATATTTTTGCTTCTTTTCGCTTGTCGCCACATGTGGGCGTGAAGAGGTTAAATGGGAACCCCCATTTTTATTGCAGATTCGGATTCCCAAAATACAAAAAATAGGCAACTTTGATCTAAAACATTTGTGGAATTCCTCGAGACATTCGCAAAAACCAGGTTTCTTGCGATTACAGTGCCATCTATCACGAGTCAAAAAAAAATGTTTTGGATAAAAGTTACTTATATTTTTACGCGGAATCCGAATCTGCAATAAAAAGTTGAGGTTCCTATTTAAGATTTCAAGGTTTCCCCCACCCCCACCCCCGAGGTGGATCGATTTTGGTACATTGGATGACCCTCTTCCGTTCTTTATTTAGAACTTTTTCTGATACGATGCGTAGTTTACGAGATATTTCTATATCATCAGACAAATGTATATAATCGTCGCTTACTTACCATAAGTAAATTTTTTTCGACGAGTATGTGAATCGTCCACTTTCCGGGATTCAAAACGAGAGCGATCGGAGCGTTTCCAGATTGTACCGTGACGAATGCCGGCACCGAACTGTCTTTGAACTGAACTTGATACTTCTGCTCGATGTCGTTGGGATTTTCCGGAATGATCTTTATCGTTCCCATGACGGTGAACGGGTTCTTGTTGACGTATCTGAGGACCATGCGATACAGGCTGGGTTTGTAGATCTCGATGTCCTTAATAATTTCTCTCTGAAATTACATTAACATATTAGTCCGGTCAAATAAAAAAAAAAGAATAAGCATTAATCGGTGAAGATCTAAATTTTGGTAGGAGTGAAGACGAAAGGCAACTTGAGTTCGACTGTTGGGCTTCGGACGATGATACTAACGTGAGTCCTAAAATTCTTTGAATCCACTCCTGCCGTGAATTTGAAGAGGCAGGTCATTTCTTAATTCACACATATAAAATTAAACAAATTATCAAATGTCAAACGTGACATAACCTCGAGACCACTTCATGAATTTACATTAACAACAACTGACAGCTACTTAAAAATGACGTTTGATAATTTTTTTATCTGAACCATTTTTTCGTATCAGTTACAGCTACCGAGATATAGGCAAAAAACTGAAAAAGCGTACCATTTTTCCAAGATGGCGGCTCGAGCACAACAGATTTTGACGGGAACTTTTAATATGTTTAATGGGAAGCAGTGACGGTTCGCGGGTTTTTTTCTGGTACGGCCGAGGAACAAGAGGTGGTAATACAAATAGGTGCGGTCACGCAGCCAGCCGTCTTTGCAACTGACCCTACCTATCTGTATTACCACCTCTTGTTCCTCGGCCATACCAGAAAAAAACCCCGCGAACCGTCACTGATGGGAAGCCGTAAAAATAAACACTTATAAAGTTTATTTATTTAAAAAATTCTGCTGTTGATTAGCTTCGTTCTCATTTAGGCGACTTTGAATATGTTCCTGTTCACACATCTTGTCATTAATTGATTGGGAACAGTGTAAAGTTTTCACATACCTGTAGAGAAGAAAAGACGGCGAAACCCTTCCAGGAATAGTTGGGAAAGTCACGCTCGTTGTAAGAATTCCGAATGACGTTCGAATCTTGAGTCCGAGCATCTTCTAATTCGTACTGGAACTGGTATAACGTGGGGAAATAGTGCATCTGCAGTGGTTCTTTGCAGGTACGTCCCGTCACTCTGGGCTGGCATTGACATTGGCCGGAATGCTTGTCGCAAACTGGCCCTACGGCACCACCGACGTCGCAACCACAATCTAAAAGAAATCACACAATTAATTTAATAAACAATACGTTATTCCCAATACAAAATGTATCAAACATAAATTACTTCCAGTTTTAAGAATGCGTTTAACCCTTTCAGCCCTGGATTTTTAAATTTGAAAAAAAATTTTTTTTGTTAATTATTATTGATGGGGAGCTTCTTAAGACCATAAATACCAAATTTGAACTCATTTGCTTAATTAGTATAGGAATTAATTAGTGAGGTTTTGTTGAAGTGACATCTAGTGATAAACAGCAAAAATATGGATTGTCATAGTAAGTAGACATATAAATATTGCGGTGGCAATTGTCACCACCGGGGTCGAAAGGGTTAACTTATTTCAGTATATTAACCCTTTCGCCGGTACAGACGCATATTTACGATCCCCTTCTGCGTACCTGTACTGCTATTGCCGTATATACAGGGTGCCCGGATTTCGTAGGGACAACATGGGCAACTTCTGCATTTGAAGAGATAAAGAGATGGTCAAATTAGCAAAAAGGTGCAGGTTCGAGAGCTCATTAAGAATCTGCCTCAAATCCCACTTGTCATGGCCCACTTGTTTGAAATTAAAATAAAAACAAAATCTCCTCATTTCTTTCATTTGCCGTAACTTCTCAGCTACTCAAGATATGGAGATGCGGCTTGAACCAATTTACATGACAATAAAAGGTGCAGATTTGAGAGCTCATCAAGAATCTGCCCCTAAATCCCACTTGCCATGGCCCACTTGTTCGAAATTAAAATAAAAACAAAATATCCTCGTTTCTTTCATTTGCCGTAACTTCTCAGCCACCCAAGATACGGAGATGCGGCTTCAACCAATTTGCATGACAATTTAAACACTTTATTTGGCACTTCATAAAACCAATGTTATCTGTGCAAATTTTTAGTAATCTAACAGAAGTTGCCCATATTGTCCCTATGAAATCCAGGCACCCTGCATACATATGCGTCCTGCCAAATTCTGTAAGAATTGTTTTATGTACGAGGATCGTAAAACCGTTTTTTGAAACAAACTGGGGATCGTGTCTCGTTCGATGTAATAAGGCGCGTATACCATTGCTGTGTTTACGTGTGTGTTTTTTGTTTATGAAATATTTCTGCTTTTCTAGTTCTTATTTTGTACCCGTTTTTAGGAAGAAATATCAGTAAACTATTTTGTACGTATTGTGAAAAAAAAGTATGCCAATATCGATTTTTTTTTCTTGTCAGTGAATTTTATGTATACAATAAGACATGTTTTTTGAATTTTTTCATTATAATTACTTACGATTTATCATTGTTTGTTTCATTAACCTCACTTTTTTCGTAATAATTTTAAGCTTTCACTGTACTGTCACAGGTCGACGGGACCTTTGTGTACTTGGTTGCCTACATTGTCAATACTTTCCAATGCGTCAAGGTGGTTATTATGACATAGAACATAGACATTAACAATCATATGTTCGGAGTTAAAAAAAGACCCTGTATACGTTTCAGGCTAATCTAACACCGCATCACATGCACGCGAGTGTTCTCCCAACGCCGCAGCGAAATGGTTAAACCATTGATATTTTATGTATGTAAAAAGTTTACATACCTGTACATCCAAACAAGTTGTCCTCTTGCAAATTAAACGTCCCGTCGTCGCACTCCGAGCAGCCCCTGGCGACCACGGAGGGCTTGCAGGTGCACTGCCCGTGATCGTTGTTGCAGACCCGGATCCCTCCCAGGACTCCCGGTATGTGGCAGTGGCACTCCTCGCAGCCCTCCGGATTGAGCATGTTCAGGTTCCAGTAGAGGGGCTTGCAGCTGTTGCAGATCCTCCCCTCGACGCGCTCCTTGCACTGGCAGAGCTCGCCCTTGGGAACGGAGCCGCAGCCGGCGAAAGCAGTGATGACGCCGGCCGGGTTGCAGTTGCAGTCCTCGCAGGCCGGGAAGTTGTAGAAGCCCTCCTTGCAGGAGTCGCAGTGCTCCCCGCCGAAATTGTGGTGGCACTGACACGTGCCCTTGTCGTTGCAGGTGATCCCGATGGAGCCGTGAGTGTCACAGTTGCAAGCTAAGGATTAATATTACGTCAGTGGTAAATAATACACTTTTGTTTCAACAGATGTTTGATACAAAAAAAAAATTGCATGTTATTACTAGTACTACTAGATAATTAAGATCGTTTATTTCTACGTACAGGACTAACTTGAAAATTAAACTAAATTGAGTTTGAAAACTTTAAACAATAAAACTGAACCCTAAAATATGTAAAAATTAAGTAAAAAGCCATCTGCAGACGCGTTTCGAGATTTATCTCTCATCAGCGCAGCTTCGCATTTAAATTGAATGTTAAATAATAAAATACACTTACGTGAAGGTGATCGTGAACGTGAAGAAGTCGTAAACGACTGAGGAGATTATGGAAGGTTTGAACGGGTTTTATACCTGAGTTGGAGGTGATTGGTGAAAGTACAGATGTGAAGAAATAAATGATCTTGTTTTCAGTTGGAACCGAATACACGATTAAATAATAAATAAAATTACTTGAGCAACTATAACAATATTTAAATGATAAATGGCTTTTTCCTTTCAATAAAAGGAAATGAATGAAAATGTTGATTGCAACAACTGTATGGAAACGAATTGTACCAATGCCAGTTTTTACGACTCGACTAAACGTTTAAATTTAAATTAACTCACACAAACACTCCGGATATTTATAATTCCCAGGACTGCACTGCTCGCAGGTGCGGCCGGCAAAGTTGGACAGGCACGGGCATTTCCCCAGCAGGTCGCAGTACGGCGAGGCGGAACCGATCGCGCTGCAGTTGCAAATCTTGCAGTCGGGATAACCGTAGTAGCCGGACGTGCACTTATCGCAGCGGTCCCCGGCGTAGCCCTCCTTACACATACACTTTCCCGTTGTTTTATTGCAGATTCCCGGCTGGGTTCCTTTTACGTCGCAATCGCAGTCTGGAATTTATTACATTGCAATCGGTAAAAGTTTAAAATTTACAGGGAATACGAAAAATTGTTCTTACAGGGGCACGAGGGGTAGCTGAAGTATCCGTCCTGGCACTGGTAGCACTGCTTTCCTCCGTAATTGTTCTTGCACGTGCAATTGCCCGAGTCTTTATCGCAAGTGCCATCGACGGAGCCTAGAGGGTTGCATTCGCATGCTGAAAAAGTATCGTAAGCATAGATAGGTGAAGCGTTCGCTAGAGATTTGTAAATGTGTTGGTTGTATTTGTGTTCCTAATAAAACTGCACAATTGTGAAAACGGGAAAGATATATTTTATTTTTACATCTGATGTGGTATACCATACCAGTGGAGAGAGTTAGCCGGTACGGGGACAGGAAGTGATCCCGGAAAACCGGAAGTGAAAATGGCAACGTTCTACGCGCACAATGGCCGCCAATTTAGTCGCGGGAAATTCAAATCTGGGGGATCATAACCATAAATTAGACTTTTTTGACATCTTTAGTGACAAACTCTTGAAAGTGAAGTACCAACACGGCTATAAAAAAAATGTAATTTTATAGTGTTAGGTTACTTTCCATTGTACTCAAGCGAGTAACAAATATTATAAGCTTTAATGACAATTAGGGGCAATATTACTTACTTTAGAGAAGTTATTTGCAACAAAAAAAATATTCCGTTTTGATGGCATAACAGTGACTCTATTTGGTTTTATGAAGATATCTGAGTATTTGAATACTTACATGTCATGGGCAGTAATGGGTTAATTCTGATTGAGACATTGCAAATTACATTATCACTGATCATATGCAAAGCATTTTCATAACAGTTGCCAGCAATTTTGATCTTTCCAGACGATTCATATGATTAGGAAATAAATACTCACGTTGGCAGACGGGGAAACCGTAATACTCGGCGGCGCACACCCCGCAGTTATCCCCGCCGAAATTCGACTTGCACGGACACGCGCCGTCCACGGCCTCGCATTGCAAGCCCTCGGTGCCGTTCAAGAAACAATCGCACTCCTTGCAGTTCGGGTATCCGTAATAGCCAAAGCTGCAGCTGTCGCAATCGGGCGGATTGTATTCCTTCCTGCATTCGCAACGTCCAGATCCTTCGCCGCAGTTTCCCGTGTAGAAGATGTTATTACACTCGCAGGCTACAAACAAAAAATCAATCCTACAATTCAACCAGTTGAATAGAGCCAAGGGTTTCTACAAATGAATTACATAATAACAATAATAATATTTATTAAGTGCCATCAGAATTACATCTTTACACAAGTCAAATATTGAGTAAAAAAATATATATTAGGTTAGGTTAGGTTAAAATTGTATAGATACATAAATAGGACATTACAACATATTAAAAATCAAATTAAAATTAAATTAAAACTAGAATTGAAATTCAAATTCAAATCAAAATCAATTATCAAAGAGAGAAATCTGAAGGCAAAGTTTCACAGCTTCATCCATTATTTTTCACCTGTTTCACAAATTGGAGGGTGGAATAGTGCCCACCGCCCACCCACAATCCTGTGTATGAGTTTGAGAAACACTGCTCTAGGTCAAGCAATTAAAATCGAAAAACAAAGACATTTTTCGTTTTTCCGTCGGATGTTAACGGATGATCATTGAACGTACTTATTTGAACAAAAAAATGATTGATGGCGCTGACATAATTCCAGATATAATTTCCATCCTACATGTCTGGGCTAATGAAATAACTTACGTTGGCAAACATCGGTTTCATTCCAGCTCTTGCTGTACGGCTTATAGAATCCCGCTTTGCATCGGTTGCAATTCGTGCCCTCCGTGTTGTGCTGGCAGTTCTGACAGACGCCTCCCCCTTCGAATCTTCCGTGAATGTCCAGCGATTGACGTTTCTTGTCCACTTCGGGGTCGTAGATGCACTCGTTGCTGTGGTTGAAGCAATTGCAAGCTGAAAGAGTTATACGTATGTATTTACTTTTAAAAATCGCCCCTTAGATAACAGTTATACTCTCACACGCAGCGGCGACTCATGTGGATGGTCGGAGAGGAGGCTGCGGAAGAAAATTTGACCAAAACCGTAAGATATGTTTTTATTTATCTGATGGTGCGATAATAAACACCATCTCTGTCTTAGCCTCCTCTACGAAGATCCACGAGCCGCGCCGCTGCTCAAACATTTCATTAAAATTCAATAATACCATTCACTAATACATCCAAACTGGCTTCTTTTTTTTGCAATGGAAGCTGGTCCATTCTGCCAGAGGTATCATTTAACTATTTTTGTATTGATTTCTGAATATTTATTTATATATAATCATTATTAATTATATAATGAATGGGGGGCACATACACTGGACATCCATGGACCCGAACGGCCACTTCTTCGTTCCAAAAAAGTGACCGTCCGGATGGGATTCGAACCCATGACCACGAGGCCCGTGAGCAGGGGCTCTACTCACTAGACCACCGTGGCCCCAAACTGGCCTCTTATTACAATTAATCTTACGTTCACAAACAAACAGCGCCGATTGCTTCGACTGTCTCCAGGCCTTCTGTTCGAATCCGTGGCAGCACTTGTCACATTTAGGCCCGCACGTGTTATGTCTGCAGAGGCAGACGAGGATAGAGGGATCCGTCGGGTCTCTGTTGTCGCAGGTATCCGCGTGGCCATTGCACATGCATCTACCTCCAATGCTGATGTCTTTGATTGAATAGAAATACTGGAATTAAATAAAGTTTCAACGGTAATAAAACGAAAATATTAAATCCACTTGTTTCTCATTGATAATTGAAAATGGCACTAAGCCAAAACTGGTTGAAAACAAATCAATTTAATTCTGAAATTTAATTTTAAATCTATATACTTATTCTACTCACTCTTCTCGTAACCGTAGGATCTTGTCTGGCGACAGACATAAGGTGGCCGTACAAGTTCTTCGTTCGTAACAAACGCAGCCTGACGTTTGTGGCTCGAGTCCATTCTTGCAAAATGCTCGAGTTGAAGTAATGGTTGGCGGATGGGCGGTTATTCAGGAGGGATATTGGAATCTGCAATCATGAGCAACAAACATTAAGGCATTGTTATTTCGATATTTTACATTATATGTATCTATCGGACATGGTCATTACCTCTCCCCGTTCTAATGGCACGATTCTGGAATGGTCGGTACTGCACACAACAGAATCGTCTTTGGTGATTGGATGTACCGATTCCGGTCCAAAGAACTCCATGCAGTCCGATGGAGAATCCGAAAAGTATTGCCACGGTGTGAAGGTTTTGCCGTAATCCACAGATTTTTCTAAAATCCAAAGGTCCGGGCGTGGCGAGTTTCCCATGCGGACGTACACATAAGCGACGTGAAATTCCTGAAAAAAAATGTTTATATTTATATTATGGCAAATGCTTACTATTCATATTACCGATACTGGGATTATTCGAGAAACTGGGGAATACCTGGCGAAGCGCGATTTTTATGGTGTGCGTTTCATAAACATCCAATGATATATATCGGAGTTTATAAATATCAATATACAGGGTGTAGATGAACAAAACGGAACAAAGGATTTTCAATGTTAATTTCATTATATTGGATAATATTCCATTATAAAGAAATTGACATTGAAAATCCCATGTTCCGTTTTGTTCATCTTCATATTTATGGATCTAATGTGGCTAGTTAATAGTGGATTTTTTGGATCAACATTTATTGTAAATTAACAAAGATCTACCCAAATTATATCATCAATTCTTTGTAACATATGAAATTTATAAAATAAGCGCTGTAGAATGAATAGATTAAAAATTCTTTAATCTATTATATAGATTTTTGTTTTTTGGCTGTAACTTCTGAACAAATCATGATAGCGTTATTTCGTAAATGTAGAAAATTTTAAAAGCTCATTCACTGATGTACCTAAACTCATACTCAGATTAGTGTGTATAGTGTCTTCTGAACTTAAAGTGAGTCGATTTTGTCTCTCTCGAGCGTTGTATACATAGCACGTGGTATATTCTAAAGTATATGGAAAATTCAATCAAATTCCCGCCATGATTGCGCCATCTGTCAGACGAAGGCTGGACTGCTTAGTGATGATTGCGATCAGCGCCAAAATCATTGAACTTTATACTTATAATCAAAATATAAAAATCCAGCAACGAGTTGTACATCAAATAATAAAGTATTTCATCCTGAAACGAACCATCTGTATAATAGCCGAGGAAACTTGGCGGTTTTCCAGGAATTTGCAAATGAAAATTTAGCACCGGTAACTCAGTGTTCTGTAAAATTTATTTTTATAAATTTGCGAATTTAAGGCGCTTCGCAACATTTTCGCAGCTTTAATAATGATTACAGTCATTTTTAATTTTCTATTTTATTTAATCCAGGAAATTAAAAAAGAACGTAACTTGCAAACACATGCCCCATCTGTTAGCGCGAAGACAAATTAATGCATTTAATATTTGTTTGAATAAATTCTACATATTTTAAAAAAATAACTAGCCAATGTTGACTTTGTTGCCCGTCAGCATCATAATTTAAAATTGATTTGTAGCCTGAAGCAATTAATAATATCACGAACCATTTTATATTTATTTTCCCTAAATATTGAATAACAACTGTGCACTATATTATCACTAAGCAGTCCAGCCTTCGTCTGACAGATGGCACAATCATGGCGGGAATTTGATTGAATTTTCCATATACTTTAGAATATACCACGTGCTACGTATACAACGCTTACCGAGAGAGACGAAATCGACTCACTTTAAGTTCAGAAGACACTATACACACTAATCCGAGCAGTGGCGGTTCGCGGGTTTTTTTCTGGTACTTATACAAGTTACGCGTATATTGGGTTGCCTGTAATTATAGCAATACATATTATTTAAAAATTGCGTTTGTATCTAATTAAACGTTCCAATGATTAAACCATTATGGTGAAATCAATTGTAGTTTCATTAATTTGAAAATAAATTATTACAAGTCGCCCGTATATTGGGTTCCCTGTAACTAAGCGTTTATAACACTTATTATTTAAAAAATGTGCTTGTATGTAATTAAACGTTAACATGATTAAACCATAATGGCGAAATCATTTGTAGTTTGATTAATTTGAAAATAAATTAATACAAGTTACGCGTATATTGAGTTGCCTGTAATTAGGCGTTTATAGCAACACCCATTATTTTCCGATTTCAACAGCACACGCAAGTAATCAGATTGAAAAATTGCGTTTGTATGTACATTTCAATGATTAAACCATAATGGTGAAATCATTTGTAGTTTTATTAATTTAAAAATAAATAAATACAAGTTACGCGTATATTGAGTTGCCTGTATTTGGGCGTTTATAACAACACCTATATTTAAAAAATACTTTTTTGATTAATTAAAACGCTTGGTTTTGTTTCACTGCTTTTATTTGTCTTTGGAGAGACAAATAAAAGCAGTGAAACAAAACCAAGTGTTTTAATTAATCAAATTATATAATTATGTTTTACCACGGGTTAAGTGAGAAATTAATTATTCATTTAAAAATTACGTTTGTATGTAATTAAACGTTCCAATGATTAAATCGTAATGGTGAAATTATTTGTAGTTTTATTCATTTTAAAATACATTTATACAAATAACGCGTATGTTGTGTTGCCTGTAATTAGGAGTTTATGGCAACACCTATTATTTACAAATTCCGTTTGTATGTAATTAAACCTTCCAACGATTAAACCATAATGGTGAAATCATTTGTAGTTTTATTAATTTAAAAATCAATTAATACAAGTTACACGTATATTGAGTTGCCCGTAATTAGGCGTTTATAGCAACACCTATTATTTTCCGATTTCAACAGCACACGTAAGTAAAAAATTGCATTTGTATGTAGTTACACGTTTCAATGATTAAAATGGTGAAATCATTTGTAGTTTTATTCATTTAAAAATGCAAACAAATTTTAGTAATTCCTGCAATGACTGCGCCATCTGTCAGGCGACGCCTGAACTACTAAGTGATGATTGCAATTAACTTTATGGCAACACCTATTATTTACAAATTGCGTTTGAATGTAATGAAACCTTCCAACGATTAAACCATAATGGCGAAATCATTTGTAGTTTTATTAATTTAAAAATCAATTAATACAAGTTACACGTATATTGAGTTGCCCGTAATTAGGCGTTTATAGCAACACCTATTATTTTCCGATTTCAACAGCACACGTAAGTAAAACATTGCGTTTGTATGTAATTACACGTTTCAATGATTAAAATGGTGAAATCATTTGTGGTTTTATTCATTTAAAAATGCAAACAAATTTTAGTAATTCCTGCAATGACTGCGCCATCTGTCACGCGACGCCGGAACTGCTAAGTGATTGCAATTAGCTTTTATAGTACACTGAATTACCGACAATTGCTAAATTTTCAAGTTTTCCTAGCAATTTTACATATAATTCGATTCAGAATAAAATACTTTATCATTTGAGGTATTATTACTGGATGTTTACATATTGATTTAAAGTATAAAGCTAATTGCAATCATCACTTAATAGTTGAGGCGTCACCTGACAGATGGCGCAGTCATTGCAGGAATTACTATAATTTGTTTGCATTTTTAATCATCACTTAGTAGTTCAGCCCATATCTGACAGATGGCGCAGTCATGGCGGGAATCGCAATAATTTGTTTGAGTTTTCCATATATTAACTTAAAAGGAGAATAATAAAATGTTTCATGTTTCATGAAATACCTTCGGTCGATAGCCATTTTGCAGATTAACAAACTAACACACGGTGATGTGTGCTGTTAATTAAAAGTAGTATTGTTGCCGCTAATAAAGATGTACTCATTGTAAGGTGTGAGCCACAGAATTTTGTTGCCGAGTTGGTCTTGCCTGAGAGAGAGAGAAACGTAGCAGTCTGAAATTGAACTAATGTAGTCTCATGACGTAATAATATGCGGCATACCTCATTTATCTCACAGCCGGAAACAAAATTTTGCGGCTCACACGATATATAAAATTATTACTTTGTGATATATTTAATTTGTTGGTTACCACAACGTGTGGGCATTTATTGAAACAATCCTAGTATATAAAATATTTTTTCGCCTGCCTCTACCGAAACCATATATTTCGGCCATAAAAATCGTGCCGAAACTACGATTTAGCGTATCTAGGGCCGAAAAAGTAATATGCATAATCTAGACAACCTTCCGCGAAATAAGAATAGGCTATGCAAAAATCTGACAGTGACAGTTCAATGGTGCCCGATATAAAATTTCCTGAAACACAGTTTTTACTTAAGGCAGGCGAAAAAATATCGAGTGTAACTCGTGCCAAAATGCTTTAGTAACCCTTCACTTTTAGCAACCCTCGCTCGCTTCGCTCACTCGTGCTGCAAAATGCGGTGGGTTGCTAAAGCCTATTTTCGGCCCTTGATTTTTGGTTGCAGCGGGCTAAGAATATATCAAAACATTCTCGTAGACGGTGTGCATACTTGACCGCAGGTATGAACTTAAAAATAGCAAAAAATGGCATCTTGTTAATCAACAACATTAAACAATGCCCAATGTTAATACGAATTAGCTTATTTTTTTCCGTCGTTCGAGCGTATGAAGCCATTAAAATTATCCTCGGCAATGTAAACGGCACAACGGAGCGTGAATGGCGTCCTTTTAATGCGAGATAAGAAAGCGCGAAATCTGCAGGAAATTGACACCCACGTCGCTGACCATTCCATTCCGGCAATGGAAATGGAACAGCACACGCGATAAGATAATTCGAGGAATGACCGTGGGCAATTACGCGCGTCCGCCTCTGGATTCGACAGCAGCGGCGGATCTTCCCCGTGATATTAGAGAAGACGAGAAGAAAAAAAAAACATCGCCAGACCCGGAGTGTTGAAATCTGTTGAACACATGTTTCGGGGCCGTCCCGTGTGACTTAAATTCAGAAACGAGACGCCTTCTTGGATCTTCGTGGAATGCTTTCATTGTGATGGTGAATATTATGCAAATCAAGCGTGAAATTTTAAAGAAATAGAAATGCAATAAAATTTAAATCGTGAATATCTGCGTATTCTTTATTGGAAAATGTTAAAGGCATGACTCGAGTCACTAAAAAATAAAATATATTAACAAAGAAACTGTTTTATTTAAGTTCCAAAATGTATGACGAAGTTAAAGCTAAGTGTTAAAAGCAAGTTTAAAATAAACACATTTTTTGACAGCAAATCAAATAATTCTAAAGCAATGTTTTCCAAAGCCTCCTCCTTCAAAAAGCAATAATTCACTACTAACCTTTCCGAATCAGATCTGCGTTGATATAACTTTTTTTACTTAAAATAGACCAAGAATACAACCCTGAAGTTTGGTAGTTTCCTCCCGGGATATATTTAAATTTGCAATTTTTAAATAATGTTAAACACGAATAGCGCAGTAAAATCAATAGGTGCTAGTTTATCAAATGATTTTGAAATCATAGATTTAGTTGGAACATCTAAAATAAGACCATAAAATACACTAAAACTATTATTATTCCATCGTAAAATCACCATTCTTTGCATTCCTCCACCAGCTGCCGAGGCGTCCTATTATTACTTTTATTGCCACTATAGCCGAATCGGGCGTGAAGTTTTAAACACGTGCCATTTTCAGAATTTATGAGGACCTACCTGTCCCAAGTCGATGGTGAGATTGACCTCCTGGTACTTCATCCCCCTGGACAGCGGGGGGCTCTGCCACCAGTTTTCCGTACCGTCGACGGCGAACTCGGGCGGGTGGCTTTTGTCCGGTCTAGACGGATCGCAGACATCACAATGCTGAAAGAACAAAAAGAGATTCAGATCGGGGATGTACGCTTCGGTGGTTGTTTATGGCACCTTAATGCGACACCTGACGTTTAAATAAGGGGGTTTTACCGTATCGTGATCGTAGAAGGGTGGGCGCAGGTATAGGGTTTTTGTTCGAGGGGTTGGTTTGATTTATAATTAATGAATTAATATTGGCTCCCAAAATCATTTGACAGTACATTATTTTTAAAGCTTATTAAGCTGAATGATTTGGTGCCAGTGACGGTTCGCACCTATCTGTATTACCACCTCTTGTTCCTCGGCCGTACCAGAAAAAAACCCGCGAACCGTCACTGTTTGGTGCCTTACTCAATAGTTTTTGCAGAAGATAATTGCAAAAAACTTTACAATTATTTTGTATTAATAAAAAAGGTTTGCCATGAAATCATAATGGCCGATATTTCATTTTGTTATAAACAATGACAGTTGCAGTCGCATTACGATTTACAACTGGTCGGGTATTCTGCACATGAAAAAGTAATTAAAAGTAAATGGTTTTACTCAGATAGTACTAGAAGTGTAAGTGATTTGTTTAGTGTTGAATTTCCGGAGAAGGCAATGCCCAGTTATTCAATGAGCATTAAAAATAATGTAAGTGGACCGATACTATAATCATGGCATACTAGAGTGGATGCAAGGAAATGCATGGCTGCATGTGTACCACCCAAATGACAAAAAAACAAAGGTAGCGGTGATAATTTGTTGTGGTTCTGTCAGAATTTGAAACGTCAAAATGGACGTCAAATTGTTGGATTGCAGTTTCTAACAGTGAAATCAGTGAAATGGTGAAAAATACGACGCCAAGAAACGCCGCATTTGCAGTGGCGGCAGTTTATTGAAGTTTCTAACAGTGAAATCAGTGAAATGATGAAAAATACGACGCCAAAAAAAAAACCGCATTTGCAGTGCCGGCAGTTTACGGAGTTTTTGTGCTGCTAGAAACTACGAAACGAATTAAAACATTGCAATACGTAAGTTGTCATCAAGATTATAAAATTTTATTCGTTATATTTTCTCACTAAATATAACTCCTGGTACGATTAATGACCGAAACAGCACATTCAACTCGTGATGCGCACTCGATTTTAACTCCAAAATATCATCAGTAATAATCATACCACTCGTTGTATTCAAGACTGATAATTAAGGGAGCCAATTCTAACATTTCAAATTTAGAAAGCAAAGTAGTAATCATTCATTGAAGAGTACTCGAAAGTACCGGAGTAAATCAGTGACGATTCACGGGATTTTTTCTGGTACGGCCGAGGTAACAAGGGTGGCAATACAGATAGGTAGGGTCAGTTGCAGAGACCGCACCTATCTGTATTACCACCTCTTGTTCCTCGGCCGTACCAGGAAAAACCCCGCGAACCGTCACTGGAGTAAATCCTTTTATAAGTTCAGTTAGAATATTCATGTAGAGAGAGAGACAATACATTATTGAGACACTTTTACAAATGACCTCGACAGGCAATTGACAGATCTTTCATCCTATTCATATATTTAATTTAAAAAAATGATTTTCTTAAAATATTTAATCAAAAATCAATTCGCTTCTTATTACCAAGAGTTCATTCTCTTCACATTTTGATATCAATATCGGAGACTAGTTCGAATTTATCGTCTATCGACCTCTCGTAAACCAAACAGATTGTTCTGGGCAAATACAAAAATACAACCGGCCCCGTTTAAGTCGCGACCCCGTGATAAAAAGTGTGACCCTTGAACCTCTCTTTTGAAATATTAACAACGGTGCAATTTTCTAAATATTTTTAACTCTAACTATTCAACGAATTGCAGTGACAGTTCTCGTTTTTTTATTTTGGTACGGCCGAGGTAGCACCTAACTGTATTACCTCTCTGCTACCTCGGCTGTACCAAACAAAAAAACCCGCGGGCCGTCACTATACAATTGATATATCCGTAAAAGTATCCGCGAGCGTTCTGTGTTCACATTACAGAAAATGACACTTCGCGATGAATTAACAATTTAGCGCCATCTCTAATTTCTCCGATTTTACAATTTAGTAAGAATAATGAACTCGCCGGTGTCGCGTTCCTGGCTCCGGTGTTAAAATGTAATCTAATACATTCCCTAGTAGCGCAAAATATTTCTCAAATATTGAAAAACATATTTCCGTGATATTGGGCGCGTTCGTCAGAATTTTCAACTCTCCACATGTTTATTTCGATTTACTCTGAATGTTGGTATTTGATGAACGCTACTTTTGTAACCTCCATTTTGGCAGCAACTTCAACACTTGATTCCAACACCAATCAGTCTAATTTGTACGATTGTTAAAATGGCGACCGCTGGACGAACTTATTCACGATCAACAGTGCGTTCATCAGAAAATACCCCAACGGTTGGCAGTAAACACCCAACTGTTTAGTCCGACGAACGCGCCCATTGATTATGACAGATTTATATATGTTTTAGCAATATTTGTATAAAATGTTACTATATATATTTTTACAATATTTGTAAAAAAAAAATGTTGAGGAAATATCATGATATATATTTCGGCAATATTTGTACAAAATTATAAAGGAAATATTACAATATATATTTTATGTCATACTTGTTTATTATTGAAATCATAACGGCATGGAAACAACGTATATTAAATGACAAATAACGCTCTAGGGCGTTATTTCTATAACGCCCGCTCATAGTAATTATGTAGGTAACTATCCACTATCTACTTTAGTCTGTGGAAAATTAATCATATAAACACAAACGGTTTTTCATAATCAAAAATAGCTCTTTAAGGAGGCAATTTTCAGTGTTTGGCCCTTGAAGGTACTGAATTTAATTGGGACCCACCGCATGCCAACCATTAAATGATATATTTCTGTCTCTTTTGCAGTACAATAATTTCCAATTGGATGACATATCTCGTGCATGGGAAACGGAAACCGAATGCTCCAGCGTGCGGTGATAAATGATAAAAATAGAGCGTGAACTCTAGAAACTCCAAACGGTGATAAAAATATCGTCCATTACTTCAAGTTGCTCGTTTTATAACGGTCTATTTTGGAACAAACCTAAGAACATGATTTACTTGAACATCGCCAGGAAAAATAAATACACTGGTGAAAAAAAAAAATGAAACACTTTAAATTCGTGAAATTTCGACCATTTTCAAACCGCCATAACTCGGCGTATTTTCAGTCGATTTTGATGAATCTTTAAGGGCAAAAAACTTTGAAGTGTCTTCTTTAAAGTCATGCATGCGAAACTAAACGTAACCCCTTCCGCCCCCGTCTAGCACCCCTGTGAAAAAAATGTTTTTTCAGGAAATCATGTCCAATTTTGACGATGTGTACGAAGTTAGAAAAAAAAAATGTCTACTCGATCCACCATAAGGGCATTACAATTTGATCAATTCCCTATGCAGGACTCAAAGAACGAAGTTCCTACGACGATTTAGCACCAAGTTATGGGTGTTTGAAAAAAGTGCATTTCAAAGGTACAAAATGATTCATGATTTCGCGCAAACAATAATTTTGTGCATACCTCAAAGAACATCCAAAGAAAATTTCATTCGTGAAAACGGAAACAATTTCGTCGAAAAACTTTGGACTTATGAGTCAAAAAAAACGCAAAATGCACTTTTTTCAAACACCCATAACTTTGTGCCAAATCGTCGTAGGAAATTATTTTTTTGAGTCCTGCATAGGCAATTGAACTCATTTCAATGCCCTTTTGGTGGATCGAGTCGATACATTTTTTCCAACTCGGTACACGTTGCCAAAGTTGGACTTTTTTGGTCCAAAAACGTGTTTTTTTGTTCGGGGGTTGAAGGGTTCGAAAAGGGATCATCCCAATCTGAGTTTACCCCCTTAAAGTAAAGCCAAAATGGGATTTTTTCCCGAAAGAATCATTTGGTTGAAAAGTCGCTGAGTTATGTGTGAAAAACCTCAAAATGTACACCCATAACTTGATGCCAAATCGTCGTAGGAACTTCGTTCTTTGAGTCCTGCATAGGGAATTGATCAAATTTTAATGCCTCTATGGTGGATAGAGTCCACAAATTTTTTCCAACTCCGTACACATCGTTAAAGTTGGACATCGTTTCCTGAAAACATATTTTTTTCACAGGGGTGCTAGAGGGGGGCGGAAGGGATTGCGCTTAAGTTCACAAGCATGACTTTAAAGAAGACACTTCAATGTTGTTCGGGCTCAAAGATTCATCAAAATCGATTGAAAATACGCCGAGTTATGGCGGTTTGAAAATGGTCGAAATTTCACGAATTTCAAGTGCTTCATTTTTTTTGCCACGAGTAAATGTTTATGCATTATTTGCATATATGGAGGAATATCTTTGGATCTACGAAAAACAGCAGCAAAATTCTGTTACGTTATGTTCTCATATTTTGAGATAACATAGTCAGAAAATAGGTCGAAGTTGTAGCTTATTATGTTTGTAATCATCGATTCCGGTCAAACCAGATTCGGTTTATCTAAAATTATTTTTACTTATATTCAATATTACTAGTAGTTCATATTATTAAGAATAGTAATATGAAATAAATATAAATACCACTAAATAAAAAGTGTAAATGTTTAAAATTCTTGACTATAAAATAAGGTGTGAGCCACAGAATTTTGCTGCTGAGATGGCCATGCACGAGAGAGAAACATAGCAGTCATGTCTGAGATTTTTTTTTTATTCAAGTGAACTAATCTAGTCTTCTATGACGTGAGTTGTCAAATTAAAATCAAAGTGACAAGTCGAGACAATTTGTGATATTAAAATTTAAGATTGACCGTTAGTGGCTGATGGTCCTATGCCAAAAAAAAAAAAAATGGTGATGTGGCCATCATGTTACTTTCTCCGACTTTATATTTACGTTTTCATGGGTTTATTTTCAATTGAAATCATATTTTAAATGTACATCGAGCGTTGCGTAAACTCGGATGAAACTGACGTTTAAAACGTCAAAATCATGAAACATGGAAAAGTTATACTTTAAATTCAAAAACTAGGTTTACTCGAAAACTGACGAGATTTCGAAAAAAACTTATTCTTTAGAAGTTGTTCATTTTGGCATTCTCTACAATTATTATTTATATAGAATTGCTGTAACTATTATCGTTTCATAATTATAAACCAAAAATTAAAAAAAATAATAAATGTTTTTCTCGAATAGCAATGATTTTATGAAAAATATTTTCAAGCAAAAGCTTTTCATTTCTTTGTTGTCTTCGATGTTTGTTTAAATATTTTTTATATTAAGGAAAATATTGGCAAAAAACAAAAAACAGTTAAGGTAAACACCCACTTCCGGTGTACGAAATTTTACCAAAAGCTTTTCAGTTCTCCGGATTATCAAATAAGACGTATGTTCAAAGTTTCATATCAATTGCTCTATTGGTTTTTAAGATACAGCGCACACAGGCACACACACACACACACACACACACACACACACAGACACAAAAAAAAAAATTCCAGAAATTGTTTAAATGGCATATAGGGACCCCAAAACGGATATTTCCGTAAAAAAAAATTTTGAAAAAAAAATCACGATCACAATACTTTCTCGTACTTCGTAACGGAGAAAGTCAAAATAAGATATTTAGCCTAATATCTACGAAAGAAAGGGTTAGTTGAAGAAAATCGAAAATTGTAAGATTGGTCATGAAAGCCATTCATGAACATCAACTACAACTAACCCTTTTTTTCGTAAATATTAGGCAAAGTATCATAATTTATTAATATGCGACATTCTTAATTTATCTCACAGCCAAATCTGAATAAAAATCTTGCGACTCACGCGTTACAATTATTGTCACAAAATGTATAAAATTGAGGAATGAAAGAAAAATGTTCAATATGTGTCTGAAAAGATTGGGAAAACCACGAAAGAGCTAATTTCATTAATGTTTTTTTTTTAAATATGGACAGATGTATAATAATAAAATGCAAATATTGTTTTAGGTTCATCTAGTAAACAAGAGCCATTTTAGCAGGTTTCGATGGAGCAGACTTGTGGTTTGTAAATATTTATCGCCAGTGTAAATACAGACGCTGTGCAGTAGTAGATAAATCCATATAATTATTCTCGGCGGTAAAAAAAAAAAAAAACGAAGATTGACCGTCCATTTTCCCTTCCGAGAACAACAAAAAGTTAAATTTTACATTTCGCATTGTCGTCGAGAGACCGGTTTCGAATTTTTTTTCGACTGAAGATTCGTAATTACACAATTTGATTTATGGGCATTAAACGCGCGCGCTGTTGATATTCTTCGTTTGTACGCGTCCGGCCGTGGATTTTAAAGATGTTTCGGCCGGCGAGGACCGCTCAAAGGAGACCGGCGGCCCGAGGGTGAATCCCCCGTCACGGAGCGTAATTACTCACTCACCTGTCCTTTTATCACGTTCACGTTGGCGTCGTTTTCGGAATTCGTGGGCCCGACCAGTTTGCAGAAGAGTTCCGGGCCCTCGGTGTCCTCTCCGCAGGTGGCCGAGGCGTGTATCTTCCTTCCCTCGGCGAGGTTGAAGTACGGCGGCGTCAGTATTTCCGAACGCGCGCGTTTCTCTAGGGTGAAGAGGAGCACGAGGAGGACGGCCAGTGGCCGCCACCGGTGTGCTTCCCCGTCGGACATCTTCACTTGACTGAAGTCGAAAAATGCGCTCGCGCTCTCGGCTCTCCCGCGCTCGAAGAACACCCCGACGCAGGACCGTACTCGGCGGGTTTGATTTTGATTTGTTTGTTGCGGACTTCGCATTATTCGAACCATTCATACATGCTTTCTTCAAACCAATGCAGGGATTTTTCTAACCAAATGCCAAAAATCACAGCGAGCGTTCCTTCCTAGTATTCTGTTACAAATTGTGAAAAATTACAAGCAAAATACCTCTTTTCGTTCTTACTCTCCTAGTATATATAAATCGTGAAAAATTACCAGCAAATACCTCTTTTTGTTCTTAGTCTCCTGTTACAAATTGTGAAAAATTACAAGAAAAGTACCTCTTTTCGTTCCTAATCTCCCGTTTCAAAATTTAGAAATTTTTTATTCATATACGATTTATAACCATATATAATTAATTGTTTTTGTTGGTGAGTTCATATTATTAAGGACAATAATATAAAATAAATTCTTCTATTTTACTACCAAATAGTTGACAAAAAAAATATTATTTTTGGCCGCAATAGTACCTACATGCATTTCAGAATACAATACCAGTTTAAACATCTAAAAAATGCACTCTATTAGCAAGAAAAAATATTTTTTCTACTCCAAGCAAACTCGAATCATTGCCAAATATTGCTAATGATTCAAGTCTTTTTGACCATTGTACTGTTAACTTATATGTTTTATTTAGTTTTATTTTCTTTTTGTACTTTCGATGTGTCAATAAATGATTTATCATTATTATTATTACTTATTCCATTGAAAAGCTATGGTTGATCTTCTAGAAGAATGAATCATGCCGGGTAAGTGCTTTCAGAAGGTTTTATGCAAATATTGTTAATCTTTACTTGTCCACCTGTTGAACTACAATGAACCTTTCTCCTGGGGGCTCTACACCTCATCGTGTCGTTACCTGCAAGACGAAATCTCTTCTTTTGTTTGAATTTGTGCAGCGACGTGTTTCACTATTTTTTCTTCTAATAAATCGGCTCCTTTAAAAAGTGCAACATAAACTTCTCTTGGCGAAAATCATCAAATGGCCAAAAAAATTTTTTTCGAAAAAATTATTACTCTACACGCCTTTCCTCGTCTTGAACAGTCGTAAATTTCTTCAATTTTTTTGTTTGTTTAATTTTTTCATTTAACACGCATTTGCGTGTTTAATATGCTATTGAACACGCACACGCACTTGCGTGTTTAATATGGTCATTAAACACGCTAATTCGCGCTTTGATTCACCGAACGCGATTTATGATAATATTTTGTTTACCCTATTTAATATTGAATTTAACTTTGATTTTTAATTTTTTTCAATTGTAATTGTAATTTCAACTTTAATTTTGATTTTGATTTTAATTTTGATTCCAATTGTAATTTTAAATTAAATTTTGATCTTGATTTTAATTTTCGTGAACAAAGTATAGTGTACAACTCGCATATAATGGCTATTAATCACTAAAACGATTTGCTCCACTCGCCTACTGCTCGTTCCGCAAACCTCGTTCTCGTGATTAATAGCCATCATGTACAATATACTATTATTGTTTATTATTAAACCATTAATACCTCTGTACATTACAATTTGAATCATTAAAATCAATTTAACCATAAAACTTGCTGCGGCAATATTTATTATTGCAGGATTTTTACAGCACTTTTATTCTAAAAGATTAAAGGATTATATGTTTGGTGGTCATTTAATGCTTACATCATCAAAATCATCCCTTAGAATTGCTATTTAGAAGCTTTTAAACATTTTTCGTTCGGATTTCCGCGCCTCGTCGCCATCTGTTGGACGGTGGCTGAACTGCTAAGTGATGTTTTTGAACAGCGCCAAAATACTTATTGTCAAAGTGTTAATGTTTAGCAATGGGCTGTGCATGAAACGGTAGACGATTTAATTTTTAATCGAATGGTGTATAAAATAGCTGAGGAAATTTAGCGGTTTTTCTGTAATTTGCGAATGAAAATTAAGGACGACACACTTACCGACATTTACAGCTCACTGTAACATAAAAATTCAATAACGAAGAACTTGCTATATTCTCCAATCAAATACGGTTTATAATATTTATTCCTGATTAATCATTCAACTATTTATATTGTTAATGCATTACAATTAAAGAAATATACGAGAAATCATAATCTAACTAGAGGGCTCTACCTGTTATCGTGGGGATAAACTACTTAATAATTTGTGGATGTAATAATTGTTGTAATAATAAAAGAATATTTAAAAACTTAAAAAGAATGTTGTCTCATGATTAAATAAATTCACTTGTGGATATTTACGTACTTAAATTGCAGAAACAATATTTTATAATATATACGCCTAATCGTAAGCAACCCAATATGCACATAACTCAAATTAATTTATTATTAAAAACTTCTAATTTTATACTTAACAGGGACAAAACCATAAGTGTAATCCTGAGTAAAGCTTCAAAAATAGTAGGAATATTTAAGTATTTAAATTGCGGAAACAATGGTATTATATAAACGCCTACTTGTAGGCAACCCAATATACTATAACTAATATGTTTTATTAAAAACTTCTAATTTTAAATATAAACATTTTTTTTCGAAAATATAATTACTCTACACGCCTTTTCCCATCTTTAAGAACCATCATGAATTTTTTTTAATTTTTCTGAGACCCAACGTTTTTTGAATGCATTTTTTTCCCTATGGAAAAAAAGGCAAAAATCATTAAATGACCAAAAAATTTTTTTCCGAAAAAATAATTACTCTACACGCCTTTTCTCGTCTTTGAGAGCCGTCATGAATTTTTTCAAATTTTTCTGAGACCCAACATTTTTTGCATGCATTTTTTCCAGAGTAATACTATGGAAACATGGCGAAAATCAGTAAATGACCAAGAAATTTTTTTTCGAAAAAATAATTATTCTACACGCTTTTCCCCGTCTTGAAGAACCGTCATGAATGTTTTCAAACTCCGTACACATCGTTATGCATTTTTTCCTGAGGAATAAATGGAGAAAATCAACAAATGACCAAAACATTTTTTTTCGAAAAGTTCCATTGGAAATCTTTAATAATAATAGTAAAGAATTTTATTACCAATTTCAGTGTTAATTGAATCAAGAGGGAGAATAAATCATAATTTGTATATTTGGTTGCATATATTTTTAGATGGAAAAGTTACTTATTTAAAAATGCATAACATTTAGTTCTTTTGGAAATTATTATTAATAATATTAGATAATTTAAAATATCCTGAATTTTAATATTAATTTCAATATTAATTGGATCAAGTATTGGAATATATTGCAATACGTATATATGGTTGCATATATTACTAAATGGGTACTCTAGTGTTAGCAACAAAAGTTTAGGGAAGTAACGCCGTCAAATGTAAATGTAGGAAGAAGATATCGGGTGTGGTCACGGCCTGAGCTAGTAAGCAACAAACATAATTTACAGAAATCCATCGAATTTTTATGGTGGCGCCATCATATTAGCGGCGTAAAGCTAGTTTTCTTATGCCCTGTTTCCCATATCTCTTGTCATACCCCTGATTCGTATGTATGGTTGCATATATTAATAAATGTAATTTTTGAAAAATCAATATATTTTATTTAAACGTGCACACCATTTAAAACTCCCATAATTGTGGTACATAATTTGAAATATATTATGTTCACAAAATAAGTATAATTGGCAGTGCTTATTTGAATTAAAGCAATGTCAACATATTACCTAACCTATAATCGTATTGGCTCTTAAAATTTAAATTATCTATAAGAAAATGTTGCAGTGCACATGTAGACTATTAGCTTTAATAAATAAATCTCGTCATTTTAATTTAAGGTAAGAGATCAGTGTTGTTATTAGCTTTTATACGTAAAATCTATTTCTTAGGAGTATCTCGCTCCATGCATCCCGATTTGCAGGGGCAAGTACTTATGAAGGCGAAGGAAAAACTTCAATCCAGATACTAAACAACGAGGCCGATTTAGGGCTTATGATTAACGGATTTAGTCAGGTAATTAATTATATCAATACTAGTTCGGAGAGTGAGCTTCTGAAGAAAACGATGGCGCAATACTTGCTAATTTTATAAGAGTAAGTGGTGAATCGTAGGGAGGCGCATTAAGCTTTCCCTGTGAAAGTTCATGATCCGCCCCTGTGACATAATTGGGTGAACAGGAGTAAATATTAGTTTGTGCGGGTGTACAGACAGCATTTTCATCGTACGCATGCAATTCTATAAAAAGTATTACAAGTGAGCGTCGATAATACGGATTAATTGTGACCGGACCATCGAAATATCCGGATTTTCGAAAAGAGTCAAAAAAAGGTCTTTTGAGTTAATAGCAAAAAGAAAACTTGCTAAAACCGTTAATAATTCACTTTAGTGGTTAAATAATTGGAGCAGATAAATAAAACCATTAATTAATAAAAAAATATACATATAACTTTTTTCTCACCCGAATTGAATCCGGATTATCGACGGTCTATGTATTTCAAGAAATTAATTCTAGCGAGAAATATTTGTAAGTTTGTGTTGTGGCGCATAAAGCAATAATTTACAAAAATTCTGTTCGCTTTACTTTTATTCCTAAATGTTTTCTTACATAATTATCTTTTTCAGATTGGGTTTAGATTAAATAATGGTATGACAGTTTTAGGACCTATGGTAATATTTCCAAGGTAGGGATGGTTTTTTATAACGATTAACTCTTTAACGACCAAAGAGTTTTTCATGCGATGTAACTGAGCACTGCCGAACTTATTACCCTGCAAACAATAACAATATAACTACTCAAAATAAGAAGAGCTTGTAGAAAACAGACTGGACTTATCACTTCGCAAACAATACATTTCAAAATAAGAAGAGCTTATAAAAAAAAAGAAAAACAGACTCGAAATTGTATTATTAATTATCAAATTCATGATAAAATGGGTAACTAAAAAACACCATAATGGCTCATGGTCTTTAAAGGGTTAAAACAAAGTACACTGATATTAAATGTTACTTCTAGACATTTATTAAAGACGAAAATAGACTGAATATATGAATATTCAACCTTTTTATATATTTTTTATTTTATTTAATTCAATATTCAACCTATTCATATATTCAGGTTATTTTCGTCTTTATTAAATGTATTTAATGCTTCTGCGACAAGTGATGTTGTCTCAAATTTATTTGTCACTTCTAGGTCGGTATTATCATGGAATATCTGCGCAGCAGCCGATATCAATGAAGAAAGCTTGAGCCTATTCACAATATTAGAGCCAAAACTGGACATCTTAGTGTTAGGAATTGGAGACAGACTGGAAGATTTCTCCATTTACCGCACGCTAATTCCGCTCGGTCAGAAGTTGAAGCTAAGCCTGGAGATCCTGCCCACCGAACAGGCCTGCGCGACGTTCAACTTCCTCAATTCCGAATCGAGAATAGTCGCGGCGGCAATGATTCCGCCGCCCACTATCCAGGCGTCCGAAGACGATACCATTAAATCCAAGCTTCGGTATCAGAATTTGTACGAAACCAACGAGGTTCAATTGATTTAATGGAATGAAGAGAGTGGATGTTTAGAAACGGATGATGAGGATATCGTGGGGGGTGTGCGTTTTAACGAAGGCGCTGTTTATTAAGATTGTTGTGTTATGATATTACGAATTGCTTATTCTGATTGCAATAAAATGTATTTTTAAAAAATTGTGATTTGTTATTTATAAGACATGAAATGTCACTCAATACTATAGAAAATTCAAAACTGCAGAGGATAAATTTGTTTGTCTAATTTGTTTGCAGTTTTAAACTTGATTAATTTAAATGTGCTTTAAAAATCGGAAAATGATAGACATTGCTGCTACAAATATGCATTAATGATATAATACATTTTAAAAGTCATCTAACAAATGTACCTAGTATTAATTCTTTGCACTCGAGGCTTTTTCGCTAAGGCGAACCAGCAATTCGAGACGATTTAGGCTGTATTAGGGAAGTGTTTTACAGGTACTTTAAAATTGAGAAAAAGTAGGAATGGTCTCACTTGCGACGACTTTGAATGACTTTGACCCCGTATATAAAGTTGCCTAACGTTCAGGCGAAGGTCGCGCGCTGGATGCATCAAACCGCCCGGGCGCCATAGCGGCGCCGCTCGAGTGCAAAAGGTAAATAGCCTGAAAGACATCGGACGATGGCCATTTGTAGCTCTTATGTATTATTATTAGAGTTTTAATAAACTGTAATTATTATTGTTAACATTTTTTTTAAAATTTCTACTGCTTGCGCGGCATCTACCGGACGATAGCTTAACTGCCAGTGGTGAATTTTATCCTTATATTCAAAATGTATCAACGAGTTGTACATCAAATAATGCAAACTTTAATTTTTAACCGAAAGATTTATGAAATTGTTAAGAAAATTCAGCTGTTTGCAAATTATAATGTAGTACGTGCTACTGTTGGTAATTCAGTTTGCTGTAAAGCTGAAGTATTTCACAATTTTTTCAATTAAATACGGGTCTAAATAACTACTTCTTAATAATTACTTTACTTTTTATCTTGTTAATGCATTACAATATGAAAATCCTAATTTCCATACTGCCGCGCTATCTGTTATCGGTGGGAAAACTAGTGTATTATTTTTGGATTTAAAATTTGTTCTAATAATCTTAGATTATTTAAAACGTAATGAAGAATGTTAGCTCAGAACAAATATTTAAATTGCACAAACAATAGTATAACATTATCATATAGGCATCCCGATATACGCATAACTAAAATGAATATAGATAAACCAGTATTTGTGGATTTAATATTAAAGATTATTTAAAAGAAACTAATAAAGAATATTATCTTAAAATAAATTTACTAGCAAATAAAAAAATCGCACATACAATACTATAATATAAACGCCTAATTCTGGGCAACCCGATATACGCATAATTAATATTAATATGGATAAACCAGTGATTATTTGTGGATTTAATATTTGTTTTAAAAATCAAAGATTATTTAAAAACTGACGAAGAAAGAATAAATTTACTAGCAAAAATTTAAATCGTACAATCAATAATATATACAGGCAACCCTATACGCGCATAACAACTGTAGATATATTAAAAACTTGTTTCTTTCTTAATTTAAAGCGTCAAAGAAAATACAAAGGTAAAAACGGCCCAAGTAAGAATTATTAAAGCCTTAGGAATATTGCAAAAAGCTCAATATTTTAATAGCAAGTCTTACAGTAAACTTCATTACCGGCAGGTGCGCGTGTTAGGTTTACATTTGCAAATTACTGAAAAACCGCCAAGTTATCTTAGCTATTTTATACATTATTCTAATTAGTATGAAATATTTTATCAACTGATGCACGGCTCATCATTGGATTTTTACATTAACAATACAAACAATACTGTAATATAAACGACTAATCACAGGCAACCCAATGTACGAATACCACCCTTAATATGTTAAAAACCTTGTTTTTTCTTCATTTAAAGCGCCAAAGACAATAGAACGTTGAAAATTGACTGGGTAATCATTATTAGAATTTTTAAAATGTTGCAAAATGCTCTCAATTTTAATAGAAAGCTTAACAGTAAACTTTATTAGCGGTAGTTGCTCTTGTTAGATTTTCATTTGCAAATCACTAAAATACTAAGTTATCTCAGCTGTCTTGTACATAATTCGATTCAGAATGAAATATTTAATCATTTCACGTACGGCTCATTATTAAATAAGTATAAAGTTCGAGAGTTTTGGCGCTGCCCGCAATCATCACTTATTAGTTCACGCCTTGTCTGATAGATGGCGCCATCATTTCTAAAAGTACCAAAATTTGAATTTTTAAATACCTTTAGCCAGAAATGATTTTAATCATCATTCAAACACGTATTACAGACAATCATTTCACGTACGCCTCATTAAAAAATAAGTATAAAGTTCGAGAGTTTTGGCGCTGCCCGTAATCATCACTTAGTAGTTCACGTCTTGTCTGATAGATGGCGCCACCATTTCTAAAGGTACCAACATTTGAATTTTTAAATTCCTTTAGCCAGAAATGATTTTAATCATCATTCAAACACGTTTTACAGACAAACTTGCAGTTTTTAAATCCGTTTAGTTAACTTTGCTATAAAAATGAAGAATTATGTATGTTTTTGGTATTTGGTATTTGGTATTTATTAACGGAAGCCATTTCAATACAGTAATAAATTAAATAAAATAAAACATATATACAATATAAGATGTTACGAGACAGATTAAAATATAAATATATATATACAGTTTAGACGTAGCAAGACATAGCTGTTGTTAAATTTTAAATAATTCCTTCATCGTTCAGACATTTAATTACAGTATTGAAATCCGTTTACTTAAATTTGCTGAAAAATTAGAAAATGATAGATGCTGTTGTTGTTAAATTTTAAATAATTTCTTAACGCAGTATTTCTGAATCTTAATGTATTCATTACTTTGGTAAAAATATTATTCTTGGGTACGACATATCCTCAAAAGTATGTGTTCTAACAGTAAAACACTTTTTTAATATCCAGTGTGGCATTTTTCCTTGAACCGAAATCCTTGCCACATTACCGCATTTTATGCAAATCATGTTGAATATTACCTTACATTAAACAATTTGTAAAATGAAAACTTGATTATCACTTCTGCGAATAATGATGAGCAATAGTTTATTATATAATCAGTTATTAGAACACAATTGTTGCAAATATAAATCTAATTACCAACAGGCTAATTTTTATAAGAATGTTTACAAATATTTAATCCTATTGTTGGCCTGTTAATTGGCTATCGATCAAAGATCTAATTATTACAATGAAATGCCACATTTACCGCAATTACGATAATAAAAAGCAATTTCGTATCAACTCTAATTACAAAACGTTTTCGTAAATGCCATCATAGCGACAGGTTTGTGATTTCACGAAAGTGAAAATTTAAAAGGCCCAAACGCACTCAAGCCGGCCCGAAATTGAAAATCACGATTAATCACCGATTGTCGGAAATTACACGAATAAATTAGAAAGTGCGCTCACGATAAAACGCGACCAAACAGAATGTTAACATTTGGGCTTTCGTGTGGTCTCAATTGCGCCGCATTGACATTGAAGGAGGCATTGACCGCCTTGACACAATTACAATTGATCTTGTTGTCCCTTGTTGTCTTGGCGATCAATCAACGAGATATTTTTTTTCTTGAATTGTGGTTCGTGCTTGAATTGATAAATTACCGTTGAGCTAATGTGTTGTTATCGTGTTGATAGCGGAATGTTTTTTGTCCCGTTTCATGAGGCAATCCAAGGACAAAGAGATCGTCTTTCTGCTGAATGTAAAAAGACGTTATACCTGCGCAGGATTAATCAGAAACGAGAAAAGGTTAATCATTTGTATCCTTGCTTTTTTTTCAGGAGAAATATGTTGACTAATATATCGTGTGAGCCACAAAATTTTGTTTCAGAATTGGTTGTGACATAAATGAGGTATATCGTCATGAGACTAGATTAGTTCAATTGAATTAGATTTAAAAAAATGAATTAATCTCAGACATGACTGCTATATTTCTCTCCCTCAGGCATGGCCAACTCAGAAACAAAATTCTGTGGCACCTAACCAGTTTCAATGTAAGCGGATGTAAAAATATTCATCTTGAAATTTTTAGTTTCGGAATATAAACAATGACTATAATTTTAGCACGATAAACCTGATATTATGCCATGCACGTGTGGGTTAATTAGGCGAACAGAACTGTTAAAAAATAGTTCGTTACCAAATGAACTATTTTTTAACAGTTCTGTTCGCCCAATCGGCCCACACGTGCATGGAATAACATCAGGTTTATTGGGTGGGCGTAAGCAATAAAACGAAAGTCGTACATCTTCTCCGATGACCAATTTGCCATGAACGGGTTTTTGTTTTGTAACTGGCGAGACAAAGAACGACCGGCAGTAGCCTAATCGCGACGGATCCATAAAACACCCATGCAAACATTCCTGCGGCCACCTCCACCGCCGGTTCACCAGGTTAAACGATATTTGAGAGCGAGTTGCGCGGTGGGGGCCCCGTCTGCGCACCGTTGCACCGTTACGGGGCGCACAGTAGTGTCCGGCTCCGCGCTCACCACCTGCCGTAGTTTACTGTTCGTTTTCCTTCCTTTCGTGAAAAGTGCCATTGGAAATCCATCAAAGTGGCCGGGAAACACAGGCGGTCGGGGCTGAGGGTCTTATGGATACCCACGAAAAAGGGCCATAAACACAAAAAGTATTACACGCGGCAGCACGACGATTCCCCCAAACGGTGAGCACCAAATATTCCATAAGCCACAACAGCCAACGATTAAAAATCGACCGTAATCTCTGCACAATGGGTCGCGAGATTGCGCGTTTGGTTGCCTAATCACCACACCTATTTCCATTATTTTTAACCATCACGCTTTATCATATACTACTGGAAATAATAAAGAATTTGATTCGCGATAGCCTGTGATCTCTTGCTCCGTTTAATTTAATTGATTCGGTGTTTAATTTAACGCGAAAAGTTTGTCGAAATTTTTGTTTTGTTTATTTCAAAAATTAGAATCTTTTAAAAGGACAGCATTACTTTGAACTGGTAGAGATTTTCCGAAGAAGATATTTCAAGAAAAAAATATCGGCTGATCAGATCAAATTCTCTATTCATCTCGCCATAACATACATCAAAACAGTTATTTGCGTACCGAGTGCAGAAAGTTATAATTTTTCTGTTCGAGTCGGAAGTGTGTTGATAAATATATCGAGGACACAAACGGACGCGTTACACAAAACAACTTTTACACTTTTCCCGAACAAAGGCGATTACTTTGTATTAGGTGAAGTTTTGCAATAAAACACTTAAGACTTTGTTTTACCACTGTATATGACTATAGTTTCGACTATACACTAGCCAATATCAAGATACAGTGACGGTTCGCGGGGTTTTTTCTGGTACGGCCGAGGAACAAGAGATAGGTAGGGTCAATTGCAGAGACGGCTGGCTGCATGACAGCACTTATCTGTATTACCACCTCTTGTTCCTCGGCCGTACCAGAAAAAAACCCGCGAACCGTCACTGTCAAGATGCATCACCAAGTAAACGCAGTCAATATTTAAGAATTAGGTGAAGTTTTGTACTACACAAATAAGAATCAAGAATGTATGTAATATTTACATGGATTACGATAACAACAACGATAAATCAACAACTATCTATTCGTCGATTTTCAAACGAGACATGCATTTACTGTAATTAAAATATTTTAAGATCATCTGCAAACAATAAAAAATTGTTATGTTTATTAATAACAGTACATACTCTGAAATATCATAAATTTTATTACCAAGTAGCGGAAGTTTATATCACAATGCGTATATATGGTTGCATATGTTAGCAGATGAAATCCTTAAAAAAATAATACATTTTATTTAAATTTGCATACCCTATTGTAAATTATTATTGATAATAGTACATAATTTGAAATATTATAAATTTTATTATTAGTTCAGTGTTAATTAGATCAAGTAGGGGCATATGTCGCAATTCGTATATGTGGTTGCATATATTAATACATGGAATTTTATTTAAATATGCATACCATTTAGAAGTTCAATTGAAAATTATTAATAATTGTGATACATAATTTTAAATTTACATTTTATTATTAATTTCCGTGATAATTGATTCAAGCGGGAGAATATGTCGCAATACGTATATATGGTTGCATATATTAATAGATGGAATCGTTACTTTTTAAATATGCATACAAGTTAGATGTTCTATTGGAAATGATTAATAATAGTGGCACATTTGAAATATCATACATTTTATTAATAATTTCAGTATTAATTGAGCCAAGTGGCAGAAGATTAAATCACAATAAGTATATATGGTTGCATATATTAATAGAATCGTTACTTATTTAAATTTAAAAGCACTATTGTAAATTATGATTTATATTTCGATAACAACAATAAATCAGCAATTCTTTGGACCAACTACATATTCGACTTTAAATTCTCGTCAAAGTAACTCGCAAAGAAAATTCGATGCAGAGAATGTACTCGTTATTTGTGTGTATAAAGTTCCCTACACAGCTATTTTTTCAATCCTTCCCAATCTCTAAATTGCCAATCTTCTAGCGTTATATGCTGTAGTCAACTTGAAATTGCAAACATTATTTGAGCTCTCAAGCACATTTGTTGCGTGATAAAATTATTTCAAGGCAATACAGTAAATGAACTAGTTATTCGTGTATATAAAGTTGCCTACTCAGTTATGTCTTAACAGCTTATCTCTAAATTGCTAATTTCCTATCAAACACGTTATATGCTGTAATCAACTCGAAATTGCAAACATTATTTGTACTAACAAGCACGTTTGTTGCGCGATAAAATTATTTCAAGGTAATACAGTGTTATTGAAATTGTTATTCGTGTCTATAAAGTTGCCTACACAGTTATATTTTAATTGCGTCTCTAAATTGCTGATTTCCAATTAAACAAGTTATATGCTGCAGTCACAGATTAATTCTAATCTGTGGCTGCAGTCAACTCGAAATTGCAAACACACAAGCACGTTTGTTGCTTCATAAAATTATTTGAAGGCAATACTGTGAATGTACTTGTTATTCGTGTTAAAATTGCCTACACAGTTAATTTTTAATTGCTTATCTCTAAATTTCCAATTTCCTGTAAAACACGTTATGTGATGTAATCAACTCGAATTTGAAACATTATTTGAGCATTCAAGCGCGTTTGTTGCTTGATAAAATTATTTCAAGGCAATACAGGAAATGTACTTGTTATTATTTAATAAAACACTATGTATTGGTTTCAAATTAATTTTATTGTTCTACGACAATTGTTTCACCACACAGTGGCTTCATCAGGTAGATGAAAAAAGTACTTGTTATTCCTGTATATAAAGTTGCCTACACAGTTATTTGTCAATTGCCGGTCTCTAAATTACAAATTTCCTATAAAACACGCTGTATGCTGCAATCAACTCGCAATTGCAAACATTATTTGAGCTCACAAGCACGTTTGTTGCGTGATAAAATTATTTCAAGGCAATATAGTGACTGTGCTTATTATTGGTGTGTATAAAGTTGCCTACACAGCTAGTTTTGAATTCCTCCTCAATCTCTAAATTGCTAATTTCCTATAAAACTATGCTGTAATCAGCTCAAAATTGCAAACATTATTTGTACTGACATCACGTTTGTTGCCTGATAAAATTATTGTAAGGCAATGACGCAGTTAAAAACAGGCACACAAATTTCATAATCAAACAAAATAGGTACACCTATTTGAATGTGTAATGAAAATCGCATATATTTTATAGTGTGAAAAAGCTAGAACCACAGGAAATTATTCCAATAATATCATAAATATGTTTAAATTACAAACAGTGTAGGATAGCGAATCGGATGCTGATGAATAGGCCGAGTCCTTTCAAGGCTTCCCTGAATCATGAAAAAGCTTCTGGGTGTCAAATTTATATCAGCAATGTGTATCGTGCAATGGGGTAAGCACTTCTGTATATTTTTTCTAACTCGTACGCTGAGGTGATATGATGAGTAAAAAAATGAGTGTAACTTTAACCCTTTCGAGGTACTTAAAAGTTTTTTCGGTATATTCTTCCTTTATTTAGTAATTTCTACGTAATGGTACTGCCTGTTGGTACTTGTAGGCAACACATATCTAATCTCGATGATTAGAGCGAAGCTTTTGATTAGATTTTTAATTTGCGACGGAACTCATTACACTAATAAACATAATAAATTATTCATGGTGATGGTTGCGACTGTTACTACGTGGTAATTCATTATAGAAACACTGAATAAAACACTTAAGTTTTTTACCACAATTTATTTGATGTATGTACAAATATTAATAGTGTTTCTATAATAAATTATGATTCAAATTTGATTTTTCTTATTAAATACAACTTTGGGTACTAACGGGTTAAGATAATGTTAGATTATGTCCGAATAGGACGAAACTAGTCACAGTAAAGTGAAACATACCAGCAAAATATTTTAGTTCAACGTCCTTTAATCTCACCTAAAAGGTGTTAATTGATCTACAAGCATAGATGTTAAAAACGAACCAAACAAAAGAATTGATTTTCCGAACAATGGTAGGCTTAGCTAATTGAATTTAGTTTTAGTAGTTCGCGTATTTTCCAATTTCACGCTCCGATTAATTCGCGATTGTTAAAATTAAATGAAGCGTAATGTGTATCAACACCGGAATGAATTGATAAAACGCAGTGCGACAGATAAATTATGTCCAACTCTTTCGAGAGTTCGAGATGAACAAAAGTGTGAGAAATGGAGGGAGGGGAAATTTCAGACGAGATAGAAGTTAGAGCAGTGCGACAGATAAATTATGTTCAACTCTTCCAGAGTTCGAGATAAAGAAAAGTGTGAGAAACTAAGGGAGGGGAAATTTTGAATACAGCAACAGACGGGATATTAAGAAGTTAGAGCAGTGCGACAGATAAATTATTTTCAACTCTTCGAGAGTTCGAGATAAAGAAAAGTGTGAGAAATGGAGGAAGGGAAATTTCCAATGCAGTAACAGACGAGATATTAACAAGTTAGAACACAAAAGTACATTGGAGACAATGAACTGTGTTTCGAAGATAAATACAATAATAGTGATATGAAATGATAACTTGCTATCAAACACAAAGACATTTTAGAGTAAATATTTAAAATACTCAAGCAAGGAGTGAAGAACGTTCGTGAATTTATTACAAACAATAAAAAGACTAAAATCTAAAAATTAACTATTCTTAATAAGCTATTATTCAATTACGGCTCAGGTTAATAACACTATCGACTAGTCACAATTGTTCACTGCTGAGTAAACACGTTACCCCGTTGTGCCCCCTGCATCCAGTTAGTCTTCCGACATGTATGTAACGATTTGTGAAACTCATAAAGGATTATCGGGAAGAGTGCATACAGATACAAGTCCTGCTTCATCGACTCTCTAGTAGGAAAGGTTTGTTACTTCCCCACAGAAATCTGCTACACATTGTGCACGTGAAGTAGAGATTAGCAGTACATATGTATGGCAAAATCTGAAAGTTGTAAAGTGGAAAGTTTGCAGCGATCTCCATTGAAAAATTGACCGCTCATCTTTCTTTTAGACGGCCAACGACAGACATTTTGAACATCTGCAGTCACCATGTGCTTAACTGAAGACAGTACTACATGTGCGATCAATATTTAAATGTGAAACAAACACATAATAAATCATTTTCTTTCCTTAAAGTGTGTATACAGTTTTCTGGCGGACTCTGTATATTACTTATGGTAATACGAAATAAATACTAGTACTACAAAATAAAAAAACAAAGGCTGAAAAAACTCTGGTTGAAAGCCAATTAATAATAGTGATGTGCCAAAATTGTTTTTGAATTGTATTTAAAACGTAAATTACTATTAATAAAGATATTTGTCTATAAAAAGACCGAATGTTTAAAATTTCTGACTGGTTTCACCTTATCAGTGCAGTTTTGAGGGAATTTCACACAATAAATAAATGATCTTGTTCAATTTCACAATGTTATTGGTACAACAAACCTCAAACGTTTTAACTTACAATAAGTAAATGGTCGTGTTCAATTTTACAATGTTATCAGTATAATAAACTTCGAGTGTTTCAACTCGAGTCTCAAAAATATATTTTTGACAATTAACATTACACCCGAGCAGCTCATTAGCATATTTTAGAAATCACATGCTGATGTCAACATTTTTATAATTTTGTGAAAAATGTTTACATTTAAAATCAAATCATCAATCATCCTATTAAAAAATTTGAAAATCTTGAAATGTTTGTCTTTTGTATTGAGATTAATTAGAAGGGTTGCTAGATGTACACCAAGAGAAATGTTGCTCTCCTCCAAAAGCAGAATTCACTAGTAAGTGCAATTTTTAAACTATCTTTAATGTCCTCGAGTTTAAGTGGGTGACCAAATAGTTTTGGTTAAGCGTTGTGAAACAAAATTAATACAAAATTTGGCGAAATTTGTCCTCGGCCAATAATATAGGTTAGGTTTTCAAAGTCGCCCTTTAAGGTTACGTTCATCTCTGTGTGTCCCAGCATCACAAGATTAATAAATTAATTGATTGATAAGTTTAAAAATGCGCATTGTTATTTGATCTTGCCCACAATTTATTTTTTACTTTGCACAAACCAAAAACATTGTATTTTAAAACGTACAATAATGGATGCTGGATGATCATCTCGCATGAATCACCTATTCATTATCAGTCGTACACCCCAGCACATTACAAGTGTTCATTCACTTGGGTGCTTATAGCGTAAATTTAATTTAATATTTTCAAATTTTGGAATAGAGAGAGAGACAATACATTTATTGAGACACTTTTACAAATGAACTCAACAGGCAATTGACCAGAGGTCTTTCAGCCTCTTTGGAATAGATTTACAATACGTAATTTAAATTTTGAAATATGTACACCCGTAGATGTTGAACGAATTACCTTAGTAATTCTTCCACCACCACATCTTACCAACGAGTTAATAGATATAATAGTATTTACGTTATTTATAAATAAATAACGGAGACAAAGATTCTTCGTATATAGCTGAATCAAAAGTGTGAACCTGCAACCTCCAGATCGAACATCGAATAGAGATAATAGATGTCGATTTGCATTGTGTGTCCTGTCGAAACAGTGCAATTATTAACCCCTTCACGCCCAGGTTGCCACATGTGGTAACAACCAAAAAAAAAAAGAAGACAAATATTTTATAAGAAAAAAATTACCCATTCGTCGCCATCTGTGGAATATTTTTATCATACGTTTTTGCATAAATGGCTAGAATTGTGACATTGTGGACTAATATTTCGTAGAAAAAGGTGACAACAACAAAGCATGGGTGTGAAGTGTTTAAGTATATTTGTTATTTTGTTGTTTGTAATTTCCACAAACTCATAACGTCTCCGTTTGTTTATCGAAGTAATAACTGTAATTTATAAAATCACAACCATTTGTATTGCATTTTGATTAGGTAGGGGTTGATGGGGTACAAATCTTAGGAGTTTTATATATCCAAATTTATTAAATTAAATTGTTAAGTCATGTCACTTTATGTTATAATCTCTTGTTTAAAATCGATTGGTATTTACTGTTTTGTGAACATTTTCTTATCTCTAATATTACTAATAGTGTGTTTAAGACTCATCAATACTGTTTATTTTATTTATATGTAAATATTGTGTACAGTCCATGGATTAAAAACACATTATTATTATTATTATAAGTACTAACTTATTTTTAATGTACATCAAGCACTCTAAAATATTTAAGTATGGCAGTGCCACCATAATCACTTCCAACGCCAGATTTATGATTAAAGAATCAAATGTTCAGCAACTATTTGAAATTATTTGCTCGAATGCAAACACCGCTGGGATTATTGAAATTATACGCAAAGTTGGCAGCACATGTGTCTATAATAACTTCAACCTTAATCACTCTCATGTAGACACCGTAAATACATTACTAAAATGTCCCTGATCATTAAATGCGTACGGGTTACTAGAAACATAGTTTTCCCATGGTTTTCGCTCAATCAAATCCCAACTTTTTGGAACGCAAAAAATAGGTATGAAGTATTTTAAATAAACGTTGCTTTAGTCGCTTACACTGCTCTCACATGTTTACTTCAAATTATACAATGAAATTTATTATTTTCTTACTATTCATCAACACAAAACCAATATAATTATTACGGATGCATAATTACCTGTCTGAAATAACAAGCTCAGTTATTTTATAACGTGACTGTAGATTGTCATCATTTACGGGCAGTTAATGATGAATACAATTACTACTATTACTGCTGTAAAAAATTGCAAGCTTGTTTTAAATTCGTCAGCCTATTCAAACTTGTCGACAACCAATAATAAATAGATCAATAATTGTCAAGCCTAAGCTTTTTATAAACACAAGAATCCATTAATATTACACACATTAAAACGACATCACTTACCTTATCTCGTTTTTTTAGACTTAAACACAGAGACTCAATTATTTGTAAAACACGTGTACAATGCCGCCTTAATTTCGCTCAAAAGCATAGATAAGTAAAATAGATCGGTGACTTTCTGTATAGAACATTTACCGCGTTTTTAATTCGTCACTGGGTACACGGGATGGCGCTGGTGTTGCAAAAGCGGGCGCGGGTAGAACGGGTTGCAGAGCTAGTAGGTTTTCAAATTTTCACTTGATTAACAAGAAATATGGGAGTAATAAAAGCGCCTTCACAACAACCCAGGAACGGTAACGAAAATATACCAAATATACTCGTTCCCGTTCCCGGAAATTAGTTAATAGTTGTGTCCGTCAACCAGTTATGGTTCGCGGGTTTTTTTTTGTACGGCCGAGGTAGCAATGCAGATTGTCGGTAGGGTCGGTTGCAGAGACCGCACCTATAGTTCATCCGTTGAGAGCTGACGGCGACTCATGCATTTTCGTACTAAGAATTGCTTTGCATTTTATATCTATCTTTTTCTATCATGTACGAAATAGTATGAAATAAAAGACAAAACGTGTGTCTGCGCGTTAAAGAATGGGGCAGCGTAAACGTAGGTCTAAGCTCACGCATGATTCTTGCATCGCATTGGCACGCTTCCAATAAACACAAAACACGCGAGCGCTACGTCAAATAACATAACCGTGAAAAGTTTGTTTGTATTGCGCTTTAGATTTCATTTCGATCGAGTTAATACTTAATTAATTCATCATGCTCAGAAATAAATCGCTAAAAAGTCAGTTGATTAACGTGTTTAATTATTTTGAACGCAAATCGCCAAATGATAAACCGGTCTGAAAATATATAAGGTGGTGAGCGAGAATTTTTAAATATCCCGCCAATGAAAATCAGCGCGGCACCAAATTTTCTTACGGACATACGTTTACTTAAATCTTGATTCATGCGATTTTAAGCGATGAGTCACAGGCAGCTCTCAGCGGCCGTACAAAAAAAACCCGCGAGCCGTCACTGATGTCAACATGCAAATGTCACATCATTTAACTTTTGGTTCCTTTTACTGTTCCCGGCTTGTTGTGAAGCGGTCTAAATAAGAAGCAGCGGTGGCTCAGGGATTTCCGTGGGTGACAAAGTATGCAAAGATATAGATGCCACTCGTGCCGCACTACTTGCTCTAATAGAGGAAGCAAATATTCCGTTGCTTTTTCGGTCAAATTTTATTCCGTTGCCTCACCGCCGAACATCCACGAGCCGCCGCTGATTATCGCTTGGTGTTGAATGATTTACGGAAAATTTTCAAATTATATTGGCAGGTTATACCATCTAGCGTCATCTTATGTAACAAATTCTAGCCCGCTCGGTGATACTGGCGCACGGAAAATTTTCAAATTATATTAGCAGGTTATACCATCTATACTATATCCATTTCCAAAACACAATCACGTGAACGGCGAGAATACTCAGGGTCGGACGCGCCGTACCCTAGCGCGTGCACAAATAAATTTCATTTGACTGCCCAACACTTTTTAAACGCACGGCAATCGACGACGGGCCCAGAATACAAACTGAATCCGGGCACGAGCACGCACCATTGAAGTACGCACGTGGCTATCACACAGCCGGGTTTGTTTATTTCCACTGCCACTTGGAAATGGATAGAGTTTAGCGTCATTTACTGTCACTCTAGCCTGCTCGGCGATATTGGCGCCATCCGATGTATCTAGTGCGAAGCTCCAGCGCTGCGAACAATCGAATTCGCACGGAGCGCGCAGGGCACGCTCAAAAGTCAAAGCTGGCACCTGCCAAACGCCACCCACAACTTCACTTTTAAATTCGAAAAATTTTATCAGCTCTTTTGTAGACGGCCAGTGCATATAATATTCAGTCGCGGCTTATTTCGCGTGTGTGAACAGATTCGCGCGACTAAATGGCTTACTTCCACAAGAATTTTAGGATGACATTCCTGTCGAAAAAATTCGAAGAGCTGCTCGTGTTGGAGGCCATTCAAAATTTCAGTGCTACAATGTTGCCCTTTTTCAATCCCGAAAATTACCCGTTCTTGGCGGACTTTTACAGGTAGACACACTAATGATTCATCCAATTAGATCATACGCGCAAATACGACCCGTTCATTCATTAGCCGGATTTCGCTAGAATTTCTCGACACCGCACACAACCGCATCGTTAGTGGCGAAGTTTACTTGCACAATTTTTGTAGTCACATACATGTGCGATAATTGTGATAGTTTCACTAGTAAAAGTGCGTTAATTAACAAGACAAGTTTTACACGTGCGATATTAACACTGAAACAGTAATTACGATAGTTTCTCTAGTAAATGTGCGTTTATTAACACTGAAACATGTAATCACGATAGTTTCGCTAGTAAATGTGCGTTTATGAACAATAAAGGTTCACGGTCGTGAACACGCGAGTTCCGACATCTTCAAAATGAAAATCGCGCGAGCAAATTCCAATTGATTTACATTTGCTTTCGTGAGGCACGTCTCGACATTGACTCGCAAATTGTAGGTGTGGTGAGAACTGTTCGAACAATAACTCTTCATGCATCAGTACTAACACCTTTCGTTTAAAATGCTAGTGTGTGTTTCGTTTGTTTTAGAGTGTAGTGTAGTGTCCTCTGTTGCACATTTTCTAGAGCTCGTAAAATGGCCAAGGGTCGAGCCAAAAGGGGAACGTCGTTGTCTCTCAAAAATAACGGCTTTGTGGTCATGATGAGGTGAGTGTGAGGTCGTACGCAACCCGACACTCGTAAAAATCAACGTGAATATCGTATACTTGGAGAAGGATGAATATACAGAAAAGATTACACGAGGAGTAAAGTCGGGTGCTTCACCGTGAAGTTAGCCAGTGAATATAACACAATCACGATCAAGTTTAAGTAAAGCAAGCCATGATATTTGTTTATTACATTTGAAACAGGGAATTTTGACAAACGTCAAAACTAAGTTTGACAAATGTTTTTTAACCTTAACCAGCCATCACCCCCGATTCCAGTTTTATTTCAACTACAAAATCACTTTCCTTATTTAAATAAATTATTATTTATTATTTCTAAACTCTCGAATAAATTGTTAAAGACATTTCTTCAACCAAACAGAGTTTTGTAGTTTAAAATAATAATAATAATAATAATAATCTTTATTTAGCAATATGCTATCTAAATACACATATAAACTAAAAAATATACAATATATAAAAAATAATGTTGATTCAAGGGGTGGTGGGTGTGCCCTATCCTACAATCTAATCCGTTGCTCGGGGTGGTGGGTGGGCCCTCTCCTACAATCTAATCCATTGCTCACGCGTCCAGATTTTTACTAATAAATAAGTCAAACGAATAAGAAAAACAATGAAGACCTAATTTTTTTATTTACTTATTAATTGGTGGAAAAAAGGGTGCGTGAGCCACAGGTTGGATTGTGGGATAGGGCCCACCCACCCACCACCCCCCGTTCCACTGTTATCTAAACTACAAAATCATGTTCCCTATTATTTCTAAACTTTACAACTCTCGAATAAATTATCAAAGAAATTTCCTCAACCAAACAGGGTTTTGTAGTTTAAAATAATGTAGATTGGAAGGCTGGCTATCCTACAGTCCAATCCGTTGCTCACACGTTCAGGTTTTTACTAATAAATAACTTAAACAAGTAAGGAAGACAGTTAAGACCTTATTTTTTTGTTTATTAACTTATTAATTGGTGAAAACAGGGGTGCAAGGGCCACAAGTTGTATTATTATAACCACAAAACAAAATGACTTGGTGCGCACTTAATCGTGCCAACAAAAATTTCACCCTAACACACTAAATGTTGACCGTGAATGGATTTTAACTAACTAATCTATGGGTGTGCATGCTGTATCGATGTTACATGTATAAAAATTACTCCTGGCAACACTACACATAACCAAAAAAATGCATCGACATAACTTCTTTACTACCAACAAAAACGTCACCCTAACAAAGCCTACTGCGGTGAGAATAAAATGTGGACAGAATATACGTAATTGGTCCCGGAAAAAGTTTATACGATTGATGTTAATGTAGTTTTGATTACATTTTTTCTCAAGTGTCAGTGGCAATGGTATTCATTAGGTGTCAGCGATCGCAAGATCATCCGGCTGTGCAGATTTGCTTGCAACTAAACTTGTCACTTCAAAAAATTACTCCGTCACTCTAAAGCTCCATTAATTGTATCCCAATGGCGAACGGTACCAGTCACCCATCCAAATTCAGATCCGGGCCAACATTGCTTGAATTTAGCGGTTTCAGGTCAGGCACTGTCAATTATTAAAAACAACCTGTTATACCCTTCAAATTACACAACAGTTTAAAAAATAAAAAATAAAATTATTATTATTTCAGCTTCTGTTACTACAGAATAATTTCAACTATGGCCATGGCATTAATTAAGAAGTCAAATTTTATTTAACGCAACTGCCATCAAATTTGGATCAGATCCCTTTCACTAATTTTCTTCTCGCTCGTTTCTTTTGCAGTTCCATAATGGCAGGAGATTCACCGACCACCGTCCACAAAGACAATATATACAATTACGAAGGCCGATCGACCCCACCACCGACGACCAGCTACTCGATAGCAGCCGGCAGGCCCGAACCCCCCGTCGAGGTGTCGGCGAAGGACGCGAGCACCCTAGTGGAGCCCGTCAAGGATGAAAACGAGAAGGGCAAGGACGGCAAGGACGACACGGAGTTTAACAGGCCGGACGCCAACCCCGGCTACAAGCCGGAGTCCGAACAGAGGCTGGACAGGAAAAAGGACTTCAAGGACAGCGGCGGAGGCGGCGGGGGCGACAGGAAGGGAGGCGGCGACAAGAAGGTGAACGGCGGCGACGCGCTCGACGGACAGTGGGTGCTCCCCTCGGACAAAAAGATAGAGGACGGTGAATCCGATAGAGAGGACAGTTGCATGGTCAACTGTTTGTACTATACGCTGCAGTGCTGCGAATGCACGATAACATAGTTACTATATAGAGCAACTTTATATAAGTATAATATTTTTAATTTATAGTTTTTACACTGTATAAATTGGTCACCCGCCATTTATGATCCCTTATAAACGTAATTATATGTGTACAAAATAAATCTGAATCTCGATTGCATTCCATTATACATTCGATGCAACACAATTGAAAATTTCTATTTATTGTATTTGTTCTCGTGTAATATATTATCGTAGTATATATTTTTTAAATATAAATTTTTCTAGATTTACTATTTATGTGAATTATATCCTCACAACTTTTTATTTTTAGATCAATTTAGAGATTTAATTGAGAATAAAATTTATTTTCATTTTTAGTTTATAATTATAAAACGATAATAGTTACAGCAAATTTATGTTAATATGTTAATAATGCCAAAATGAACAACTTATAAAGAATAAGTTTTTTCGAAATCCCTTTGGTTTTTGAGTAAACTGAGTTTTTGAATTTGAAGTATAATTTTTCCATCTTTCATAATTTTGACGTTTTAAACGTCAGTTTCGTCCGATTCTACAAAACGCTCGATGTACATTTAAAATACGATTTAAATTGAAAATAAACCATGAAAGCGTAGATATAAATACCATCAAGTCGGAGAAAGTAACATGATGATTTTTTAATATTGTCTATTTTATTTAACGCTTTGGCCTACTTTCCTTACGTCCGAATGCAGCAGCAGAAACCCGTCCGACTGAGGCACGCCTGGCAGTATTTATTATTTCAGGATTTTCACAGCATGTTTATTTAAAAATACCAAATAATTATAAGTTTAGTGATGATTTAACGTTCCAATTATCAAAATTGTCCCTCAGAATTACGATCTAAGAGCCAAACATTAAATTCGCATTTTAGCGCGTTTTCGCCATCTACCGGACGATAGATGAACTGCTAAGTGCGTTTTTACGGCAGCGCCAAAATGCTCGAACTTTATACCTATAATTTGAGTGTTAAAATTCAGCAATGTGCCACACATGAAAGGATAGACGATTTAATTCTAAATCGAATGATGTATAAAATAGCTGAGGAAATTTAGCGGTTTTCTTGCAATTTGCGAATGAAAATTAAGCACGACCCCTTTACCGACAATTACAGTTCCCTGTAACTTAAAAATTTAATCAAGAACAATTTTCAATATTGTTCAATCAAATACGGGTCCCAAAACTGATTACTTAATAATTATTTAACTTTTGATTTTGTTAATGCCTTACTTCATGAGAAATCCTAATCTTCATATAGGTTGCCCTCTGTTATTGTATGGATGAAATAGTGAATCATTTGTAGATTTAATATTTGTTTTAATGTTTTAAGAATATTTAAAAACTAAAAAAGAATCTTATCTTAGAATGGTAGAATGAGTTTACTTGTAAATATTCAAATATTTAAATTAAAAAACAATGTTATATAGACGTTTAAATTCAGGCAACCCAATATACGCGGAAGCTTTACAGTGAACTGAATTACCGGGTATATTTTCGTTTGCAAATAACTGAAAAACCGCAAAGTTTCCTGAGTCATTTAACACATAATTCGATTCAAAATGATACGCTTTATTATTTGATGTATAGCTCATTGCTGGATTTTTACATTTTGACTATAGTTCGAGGCTTTTGGCTTAATAGTTTACACCTTGTCCGACAGATAGCACAGTAATGACCAGAATTATATAAATGTTTTACAATCATCATTAAAACGTTTAATTATAGTTTAAATTTATTTAGTTGAAGGTGTCATTAAAATTGAAAAATAATAGATGTTGGTGTGTCAATTATGCCAGTATTGGGTTAAATAAATTATTAATAATTTCCTCACCTAAGATTTGATTTTTGAGTTTAGTTTAATCCTTTAAAATTGGTAATTTTTTAGTATTAATAAATTAATTGCAGTTACTTGTATATTGGGTTGCCTGTTTTTAGGCGTTTATTTTAAACTATAGTTCCTGCAGTTTAATTATTTAAATATTTATTCTTTACAAGTAAATTCATTCTAAGATAACATTCTTAAGTTTTTAAATTGGCTTTTATTATTAAACCAAATATTAAATCCAATAATGGTTTAGTAGTTTATCCCCACGATAACAGAGGGTGCACCGGTATGGAGATTAGTATTTCTCATATCGTAATGCATTAACAAAATAAAAAGTTGAGCGACTAATCAGTGATAAGAATAGGGACCCGTATTTGATTGAAGAATATTTCCAATTGTTGTTTATTTAGTATTTAAGTTACAGTGAACTGTAAATGTCGGTAAGTGTGTCGTGCTTAATTTTTATTCGCAAATTACGGGTAAACCGCTTAATTTCCTCAGCTATTTTATACATCATTCGATTCAGAATTAATTCGTCTATCGTTTTATGTATGGCGCATTGCTGAATTTTAACACTTTGATTATAAGTATAAAGTTCGAGCATTTTGGCGCTGGCGTAAAAACATACTTAGCAGTTCATCTATCGTCCGTTAGATGGCGAAAAGGCGCAGAAATACGAATTTAATTTTTTAATTAATTCAATTTTTAAATAAATTTGAGACCTCACTTGTTGCAGAAGTATTAAATACATATTAATACATTAGATAAAGATAATCTGAAGAACTGAAAAGCTTTTGGTAAGATTTTGTCCACCGGAAGTGGGTGTTACCTTGACTGTTTTTTGGCAATATTTTCTTAAATATGAAAAATATCACAAAAACATTTAAACAAACATTGAAGACAACAAATAAATGAACATCTTTTGCTTGAAAACATTGTTATTCGAGAAAAAAAAAAATTTTTTTTAATTTTTGGTTTATAATTATGAAACGATAATAGTTACAGCAAATTTATGTGAATAATAATTGTAGAGAATGTTAAAATGAACAACTTATAAAGAATAAGTTTTTTCGAAATCTCTTTAGTTTTTGAGTAAACCTAGTATGAAGTATAATTTTTCCATGTTTCATAATTTTGACGTTTTGAACGTCAGTTTCATCCGATTATACAAAACACCTGATGTATATTTAAAATATGATTTAAATTGAAAATAAACCATGAAAGTGTAAATTAAATGATACTATCAAGTCAGAGAAAGTAACATGATGGCCACATCACCATTTTTTCATTTGCGAGTAAAAAATTTCCAAACTTTGCATACTTTTTAGTAATCTAGAGGAGAACCTCCCCTAATTGTAAAAATCCCAGGCCCATCTTTGATCCATTACAATAATTCTGCTTCTTTATTCGCCGCATCTAGTTCTGCGAAACTCGTACACTACAGCATTCGGGGCCAGCCCAGACATATTAATTTTTTTCACTCATATTTTGCCCGAGGTGTATCTAGTAAATTAAAAAGCTGTTTTGGGCGAAAAGAATGCAAACAAATTTAAGGATTAAAACTCCTTTAATAATTTATCTTTCATTGTTAAATTTGAACAATCATAATACAGACCGATTGATACTTCCACAAACATTAGGTCAGAAAATTGAAAATACTGTTTACACTTTAAAGGAATGTCTTAAAACTTAACCAACAAAAAGAATTCACGGAATTTATGGAATTATCGAAGGAATGTTTCGTAGTTACATAAAACGTAATAAAACAAATAAATAAATAAATTAGGGACTACAATACAATTTATATGAAATTTTTAATTTCATCGTAAAGTACGAGCACGAGGGCGCCGCCGGTGCCGCGGAACACGTTCGACAGTGCTCCCTTGAAGAACGAGAGAAGCCCTTCGTTGCGGAAGACCTTGCGCCAGACGTCCAAGGTGTTTTTGTACATCCTCTCCTCCACCTTCAGACCGGACTGCATCATCATACGCCTTCTGACCGTGTCAAACGGATACGAAGTAAAACCCGCCACCGTTGTTACGCACTGCAATCGGAGAACGGAAACGCGTTAGAATTATTCGGAGTATATTTAAACATACAAATAGATTTTAAGTTCAATCGATCAGTTAATGGGTGGTGATATAAATAGTCATCAAAATAAGGTCAGACCAATCAAGTACATCATGTCATCTATCATATTTACACTTCATTGGTACACAGTAAGTGGTAAATAAATCCGAGGGAGATATTCAAATATTCAGGCTGTATTTCGTTTTATTAAATTTAAAAATTCATGTGCGACACACAGAAAGACTATATGAAATAATAGTATTGTAACGTTACTTGGCCCCTCGTGATAAACAAAAGGAGTTACTTCACACATACATCTTAGTCGTTCCTTGTGACGCTAATTCTTTTATTAAGTATTTATGTATATTTTTTGTATATTCATATTTATATTAGAATAAAGATTACTTATTATTATTATTACCACTGAGTCGAGTGCTTGAAGATTTCTATAATGCATATCTTATATTCTTAACATAACTGAAGTAAATTAATTATTTTAAATATTTCTATAAATACCTGAGCGATAAGGAATGAAAGTAGGAATGGTGTGTTCTTGGGGTCCGGCAAGGCACTCTTGGCGGTGTCAAAGAACCCGAAATAGGTCGCTCTGTAGATGATGATACCTTGTACCGACACTGAAAAACCTCTGTACAAGCCGACGATACCGTCACTTTTTATGGTTTTCTTAACGCAATCGATGAGACCCAGGTATTGTCGAGTGTCAGGTCCCCTGCCCACGTCAACTCCTAATCTGAAAAAAAGTGATTACATTCCATTCTTTGCAAACAGCACACACTCTCCGACACAAACAAACATCAGACAAGATGGGTAGTGGTAAACTAGAGTCATCAAAGAAGGCTCAGGTGCTTATAGAACATCATTTAAATAAATTATATTTCTGTAATAATTACCTGGTTCATCCGTAATCTAAGAAGTATACGGGTGTGCATTAAAAAGTGTCAACGCTACGAAATTTAATTCTTGCAATAATTACCTAGTTCGGGCGTAATCTAAGGGATATACAAAGCAAAGAGAGGAAGCCCCGGCGGCACCGCCAGAAGCCAGGTTTCCAGCAAAGTACGTCCACCAGTGCGTGCTTTTGTCGATGCCGCTCAAGAACGCCGTCTTGTAGACATCCCTAAACGCAAAGTTCAACGCCTGTGTCGGAAAGTATCTGAGCACATTCGCAAAGTTACCTCGCCAGTAACTGAAGAATCCCTGCTCTTTGGGGATCCGTATGAGGGTGTCGATTATGCCTGCGATTAAAGAAAAAAGAAAGAATGAGCGAAATTCACTTGGAATCCACAAAAAATAATTGGTTAGGTTAGGAATTCGTTCCATCAGTTTATGGGTGATGGTAAAAAGTAGTCATCATTTTGGGCTCAGGTGTATTTTCAAGCATCATGTGGAACGAATATTCTGAAAGCTCTGGAATACCTCAAAATATTTGAATCGGTGCGCACGGAATAACTATACACTTAGGAGAGTTATAAGTTCATTATTAAACCAAAATTGATATAATATTTGGAAGGTGCATCGAACAATGAGCCTTCCTAATTCAAATAGTATTTCAATTTTGGTTTAATAATGGACTTATTACTCTCCACAGACGATCTGTTGCAGGCCGGATTTTAAAACGGCAAAATGTCGCAGACCAAATGGATCAATCTAATGAAGTCGATAAGAATACCAAATTGTACACTTTGTAATGGAACATTTGTGTTCTGCGGCCAGTATTCACACATCTCATTTAGTCGCTTTTAATGAAGATGGATAAATGCGAGAATAATATGACGTGTCAGTGGCGTAACAAGCGCCGGTCCAGCCGGTCCCACGGACCGGGGCCCCCGATTGGTTTTTTTTTAAATTTCGGGGCTACAAATAATATTCAATTAATTTTTGAAGCCCAAGTATATTGTGATAATGCTTGATTATTTTAATTCATTGATTATTACTACAACATAATAAATCAAGGATTCATTAACTCCGGTGTCTCAGACAAAAATTCGGCTTAAGCAATTTGAATTTCGCGGTACATTCCATTGACGCGAAAGTGCTGCGTTTCGTTGGTGACTGTACCGCGCACTGTTACCAACCGTGATTGTCAGTGACACAGCTAGTTTCATCTCGAGCTGGCTCCTGTGGAATAATAGTCGATACGAAATTCGAACGCTGGAGTTAGTGCTCAATGAAAATAGAAGGATGGCATCAAACCGCAAATATCTCAGTGGATGTCAGAAGAGGAAGTTGAAAGCGGAGCGCCTCGAAGATGCAAAAAGGCTCAGACCCATAACTTCCTTTTTTCAGCCCAACGAAAATGATGAATCGATCAAAACGAGCAGGTAAAATGCAGGTAAATGTGCAAAAATATTTTCCAGTTAAAATGTTCGTTAAAAAATAATTTGCACGTTCAAAAAAAAAAACTTATAAATCTTCCAAGAATATTGTGTAGGGTTAATGGTAGTATTTTCAGAGAAATACAGACTCCCAGTGCACTCGTCGAGGTTACTGCGACTGATATTGTCACCAAAAATTCAGATTTGCATCACGACGATGAAAGAGAAGCTCCACATAAAACTGTGTATGTATCATACAATAAATCATGTTTTTGTATATCAACAAAATGTTTAACCATTCTTATCACCGAGTACTTATAAAATCGCTTCTATAATGTGTTTTAACATTCTTTATACAATGTGTTTATGAAATAATTATTTAACATTGCTGTTTACAAAGAAAATGTTTAATTTTCGATTAAATAGTTTTGGAATGGTAATAACATATTTACAATGTTATTAACAGATGTTAATAACATTATAAACAGAATATAATTTATTTTTTGTCATATTTTATGTTTAGTGCACAAGAAAGCTGGGAGTCGGCGGTCCAAGTGAACGAGATAGAGGCAGAGTTCAATGAAAACGACGAATCAGAACTTTCAAGCGTGATTGCGTATGTATACATATAATTTAGATGACTGATAATATGATACAAGAATTGATAACAAATTAATAATTAAATGATTTATATTACAGCCAAGGTGCAGATTTGTCAACGTCGGAGGCAAACACAAAAACTTCTACCAAGCTGCAAGGTGATTTGCATCCATCCGACAAAGGGCTTTTCGAGAAACCAGTTTTGACACCGGAAGAGAAACGGTTCATCATTTCCGTTGGGTCGTGTCGACGAACAAACTAAATGTCACTTTACCGACTCCTTTTACGAGATAACTAACAAGGCCGGTGTTAAAATCCCAAGAAGCTGGCTTTGCTACTCTACGATACTCGATTGCGCGTACTGCGAGCCTTGTTGGTTATTTGCTGATCGACAAAGTACTCATTTTCAGTCATCCTGGATTGAGGGAGTTCACGCCTGGCGCAAAATTAGTAACAAAATCCACGAACACGAGAAGTCGCAGATTCATTTGACTGCGTGTGACACGTACAAGATCTGGCAAAGTAATTCTACAATTGATCATGTCGCTGAAGATGAGATCTTGAAAGAGCAATCGTATTGGCGCAAACTTATAGACCGATTGTTAAATATAATAATCACCTTGGCTACGTGTAATCTCCCATTCAGAGGACATCGCGAACATATTGGTAGTACTGATGGACAGAATGGCAACTTTTTGTCAATCGTGGAATTGCTTGCCAATTACGATGCGATTTTGAAAGAACTGATCGAGAAACCCGCGCGTTCAATTCGTTATTTAAGTCCTACGATCCAGAACGAGTTGATCAATTTGTTGAGTGAGACTGTGTGAAACAAAATTATAAGCGACATCAATTCCGCGCCATTTTTCTCCATTATAATGGACACGACTCAAGATATTGCGAAAGTGGATCAGCTGAGTCAAGTGTTTCGATACGTCACCATAGAACAAAGTGAGTCTGGAAGACCTACCGGCATAAAGATAAACGAATCTTTCCTAGGGTTCAAGAAAGTTGAAGATGGCTCGGCTCAAGGTCTTCAGGAAGACATAGTTGACTGCGTCAAGAGCAAAGCTATTTTCGTCTGCAGTATTTTTGTTTACAAGATAACTAAAAAAATATGTGATTTTTATAATTGCTTTTTTGTTATCTAGGAATCAATTTATCGAAGTGTCGAGGGCAAGGGTACAACGGAGCTGCAGTGATGAGCGGTCCGTATTCAGGGGTGCAAAAGTGAATTTTGGATGAAGCCGATCGGGCAGTTTACGTGCACTGCGCTGCACACAACCTTAATCTTGTGCCGAATGATACTATGAACGGGATTCTGGAAGTTAGCAAATTTTTCGTTACGCTGGAGAAATTGTACGGGTTTTTCGCCGTGAGCATCAAACGTTGGGCTTTGCTGTCAGAAATATTATCTTCCAAGAAGGCAAGCAGCCTACAACTGAAGCGTTTGTGTCCTACTAGGTGGTCCAGCAGGAACGATTCACTGTTGGCTGTTCGCTCGGGATATGCAGATATTTTGCGAGCGTCAGCGAAAATAATTTTGACCAGCAACAATGCATCTGAGCGAACAGATGCCACCAATTTGAAAAAAAGAAATGGAGACATTTGAATTCGTCTTCCATGTTGTGCTTCACACCAATGTAACCGATCAACTGTGCAATCAGATATTGTCCCTGCGCAGTTGTCTGAAAGATCAAATTTCGAAGATACATTCAATCAGGGAGTTGGCGAACTTAGTACTGATCGAGTATTTTTCTCTTTCCGCTAGCTTTCCGGACGTTTGCTCAGTAATTTTACGGTTTTTAACAATTCCGGTGACCGCTGCCACGGCAGAGCGCTCCTTTTCGAAGCTGAAAATGATCAAAAATTATCTGCGAAATTCGATGGGGCAAGAGAGACTGGCGGATCTGAGTATTTTGTCGATAGAGAGTAAGATCACGATCTCGTTGAGGGCGAATCTCGCTGAAATCATAGATAAGTTTGTGAAGGCGAAAGTTCGCAGGGCGAGATTTTAGGGAGCGTTCTGTAGGAAACATTGTACCGGGACATGGCTGTGACTGTTTGTAAGATATCAGTTCTCGCAATCGTCAGTTTTATTTGACCTTTTTTTTTTTGCTTGAAAGAAAATTTTCTGCCGGGGGGCCCCCACGTTGCCGTCGGGCTGGGGCCCCGGGGAAGCTCGTTACGCCACTATGACGTGTCATTTATTTGAGTGGGAAGTAAACATTCTAAATGAATAGAACGAAAATCGAAGGAATTATAAGAAAATCTCTGTATACAGCCGATTTAAATTTTTTGACTGTTTCATGAATGTATTTCCATAATATAATATCTTTCTACATGTTTATAATAGCACTTCTATGATGGTCATTCTTATATTAGATTTTCCGTGGGTTTCTCCTGGGTTTTCAAAACAGGTAATTTTCCAGTTACTGATACTAAACAATACGCATGCGCGAAAATCATGCAGACGGTATGGTATGTTGTCAGGTCTCCTTATTTTAATCTGGGTATTTTCATTTACAATAATTTGTAACTATTGGTGCTTATACTATATGCAACTTAATGGTTGCAAATGGTAGGTTCTTATGATTAGGTTAGGGTTAGTTAAAGTCTCCCCCCCTAGATCGACTGGTAGTCTAACCCCCAGTAGTTTAATTATTTTTTATTTTATTTTACGTCAGTTATAGTGAGACAAGAAATCGGGCGATGTCGCAAATATTGGTCTGAAGTTGTTGTGTTTACTTCAGTCCATGCATTAGTATCAGTAACTGGCAGATTACCCCAAAACAATATTTTACATTCAAAACAGTCTTGTGTGTAGTTTCAATTTTTTTCAATTTCCCGCCTAAATAAATGATAGGTTAATATTATTCTCTCAGTTTTTCATCATTTAGTAAAAAGCGATTCAAAAATGCGAGGCGTGAATATGGGCCTAAAACGATTTACCACGCTGTGCATAATTTTTCGGAACGTATACATCAGATTGATTTGCAATTTGTCATTACATTTTTGGCCGATCGCGGTAGGCGTCCCTCTCAAACAAAATGGAAAGTCAACGCTGGGGACTTGCCGTAAAAACAATCACATGAATTGACCGTACAACATTATCGTTTATTCAACCGTAATCGGGGGGCCCGATTTTCCGAGATTACGATCAACGTCGCGCATCCAGGAGCTACTTTCGTGTTGGCGGGAAACACGCGCAACCGTAAAAAATGAAAGATGGTGGACGACGCCGGGCACGCCGCCGTTCATACCTTTGTACTGGTGTTCGGCACTGATCTGCTTGTGGGCGGCCTGCACCTGCAGCAGCAATTTCACCCGCTCGATGGGGGCGACGGAGGTCTTGGCCACGGCAGCGGACACACCTCCGGCCATGAAATCCTTGAAGAACCCCAACGGATCGGTCGGCATGATGGCGGCGCGTCGCTCTTAGCACTTTACTCTACCGACGTTCGGAGCAAAAGGAGCGCGTTCTGACAGCGCAATATTCGCAAACGATTTTATTGACCTTGACGTCAGCGCCACCACGGCGGTTCGATTCCCGCGCGGGCAGCTCCCTCTATTGACGTTTAACGGCGCTGCACAAGTAACCGAGAACGGCAACCAAAAGTTAAAAGATATGATTCGCTCGTTGATATACACAACCAATTTTCGGTAACGGGAACAAGAAGCTCGGTGTATTTTCGTTCCCGGGATGTTGTGAAGCGGCCTTAAATCGGTAAATGCGTCGTCGGTGGTGTTGTAGGCAACCCGATATACGAGGTGTTAACCTAAACGCGTTAAAAAATAATCAACAAATATATATTGAATAGACTACGTGTGTATTATAATTTATTTTCAGGTGATTATTTAACGCATGTTTAAATAAATTATAATGCATACGTAATTTATTTTTATAGACCTATTCACGAATAAGGGCGGTTTACGAACTAAGTTCGGAAGATTCAAATAATATTGGTATCCTTTTCTACTACCTGATAACCGAGCGGATATTCCCAAGACGTACGATTTCGTCGTCGGCCGTATCTAGAAAACACACACGCGGCCTGCGTAGCTGGGTCTTAGACCAAGCGGTAGGAGAAAGAAATAGTTTACGGCGTCTCTTACTTACCGGTTATTTCATAGGGGCGCGCGATTTAGCCTATGGTGGAAAATTGCAACGGACACTACTTGATTCGGACGGACAAGACACCTCGACCGCCATCTCTGCTGAATGGCTCTATAGATGACAATTTTTAACGCATGTTTAGGGTAACACCTCGTATATTGGGTTGCCTAATCAATACCCCGACGTATTTACCGATTTAAACCAGCTTCACAACGATTAACCCGGGAACGAGAACCAAAAATTAAATGATATGATTCGGATGTTGACATACACAACTAATTTACGGTAACGGCAACGGGAAGCTTGGTATATTTTCGTTTCCGTTCCCGGGTTGTTGTGAAGCGGCCTGACACTAATCGAGGATGTCCGTGAGGTTGCCTAAATAAAATCACACAATAGGGGGAACAATATAAATATTTATTTATATATATTCTTTATTAGAATCGGTATGGAAAGTGTGGTTATTTGACCGTGCGGTCAATTTGGATACAAAAGCTAGTATTTTTAATTCGTAGCACAACTTTCCTTTTTTACTTTCTCCGTTACGAAGTATGAGAAAGTATTGTGATCGTGATTTTTTTTTTCAAAATTTTTTTTTACGGAAATATCCGTTTTGGGATCCCTAGGTGCCATTTCAACAATTTCTGGAAAAAAAAAAATTGTCTGTGTGCGCTGTATCTCTAAAACTAATAGAGCAATTGATATGAAATTTTGAACATACGTCTTATTTGATAATCCGAAGAACTGAAAAGCTTTTGGTAAAATTTCGTACACCGGAAGTGGGTGTTTACCTTAACCGTTTTTTGTTTTTTGCGAATATCTTCTTAAATATGAAAAATATCTCAAAAGCATTTAAACAAATATTGAAGACAACAAATAAATGAACATCTTTTGTTTGAAAATATTTTTCATAAAATCATTGTTATTCGAGAAAAAAATTTATTATTTTTTTTTCATTTCTGGTTCATAACTTTGAAACGATAATAGTTACAGCAAATTTATGTGAATAATAATTGTAGAGAATTCTAAAATGAACAACTTATAAAGAATAAGTTTTTTCGGAAATCTCTTTAGTTTTTGAGTAAACTGAGTTTTTGAATTTGAAGTAAAATTTTTCCATCTTTCATAATTTTGACGTTTTAAACGTCAGTTTCATCCTCTCGATGTACATTTAAAATATGATTAAAATTGAAAATAAACCATGAAAACGTAAATATAAAGTCGGAGAAAGTAACATGATGGCCACATCACCATTTTTCATCAATGGGGGGGTTTCAACCCCCCCGGTTACGCGATTGACTGCGGGTAAAAGTACTAACCGGTCCAAATATATAATCCAATCAAAAGTGACCATTCAACTGTTAAAAATAACAATTTTCCAGTCAAAAATTACTTTAGATCTTTCGACAGTCAAAAATCACACTTTATAGCAGGTAAAAATTACATCTCTCGAAGCAACACAAATGACACTTTTTACACGTTTGCTTCTACCGACGCGCTAGTGCGCCCGACTTGATACTTACGTATGTGCAATCCCAGTTCCAGTGGCAGCGGTATTAACTGTTAAAAATAACATATTCCACAGTAAAAAATCACACTTTTTAGTCAAAAATAAAACAAATCAAAAATTACACTTCACCATCAAAAATTACATCTTTCCACAGTAAAAATGATATTTTTCCACAGTCAAAAATAACAATAACCAAAATGACACTTTTTACTGTAAAAAAATAATTTTTGGTAAGTAAGTAATGACAATTTCCACTGCCGACAATTACAAATTCCAGTCAAAAATGCCATGAACATCCACGAGCCGCCACTGTTACACCTCTCAGCAGTCAAGAATAAAAACTATTAAAAATGACATTTTTTCATTCAGAAATTACACACTTTCTAGCTATCAAATATTTAAATTCTTTTGATAGTTAAAACGTGACATTTTTCACAACTTTCGTTAGCCAAGAATTACAATTTTTAGCAAGTAAAAATTGCATTTTTCGAAACTTCAGAAATGACACTTTCTGTCAAAAATGACATATTCTACAGCAGCAGCGGCTCATGGATTTCCGTATGGAGGGCAAAGACCAAGATGTCGCTCGTGCCGCAAAGGAAGCAAATATCTCGTTGCTGTTTCGGTCAAATTTTCTTCCATTGCCCCGCCGCTGAACATCCACGACCCGCCACTGTTACACCTCTCAGCAGTCAAGAATAAAAACTGTTTTTTCACTGTATATTATAGGAATAATAAGGGTAAGATAACCACATTTACGTATACATATTTTTTATCTAGAGTTGATATCACAAACTTACACAAAATCCTAATTAAGCATTGTATGACGATCGTAAATATTGCGCCTTTGCTCTTTAACCTGCCTCTTCCACTTGTCCTGCTGGTGACCGACTCTATTCAGTACGTTACCTCGGACGCTCATGTTGTGCGACATCGGCCCGCCGACTCCCGCCGCCGTCTCATCCTCTTCGTTCATGTGTTCCTGGTAATTACCTTTGTTTCTCTTATTGAGCCACGGATCCAAAATGATCAAGAAGGCCATGTAGATGACCAGGATGGAGATGACCCAGATCACGATGATGACGACGAATTTAATTATGTTGGTGTTGCGGTTCTCGTATTTGCACTCGCATCTCGGACAGAATTCGGCCTCCTTGCCCTTTATCAGTTTTTCCACGTGCGGCAGGATTACGTTCTCGCAATTACTGAAAACAGACGTGGTTAAACTCCATTTTATTTTTAACTAAGAAGGCTCTGTTAGGGTGACTGTTTTGTTAACCAATGTAAAAAGTCACTAGAGTTTATACAAAAAAAAAAAAAATTTTACATTTTACGACAGTTGGCAAAGTACCACCGGTGACTGACAAAGCGGTCAACGTGTTAATTAAAACAGAACAAACTAAATGTTTCACCATGTGATTGGCGATAATTTAATTAATTGAATATATAAATTAGGCAATATTTAATAATTTTTCACTGTCAGATCATTTTTGTTGGTGTTCATTCATGTGTAAAAACGTTATGAAATGAAACCACAGCCTCCTTCATTAAAAATAAAAATCGAAGAGAGTACATTCGCAGATTTACTTTTAATTTACCGTTAGATTTTAAGGTCAATTACCATTTGTTCGGTGGTACGTTTCCAATCTTCTGAATTCTGGTCGTGTGATCCGTCTCAGTGCTGTTCGTTACCGTGGAGATACTCGGGCAAACACATCTGCACCTACTGTTTTCGTACGACTGTGCCTGAAAAACATAAACCGCAGTTTATTATCGCCGGGGCAACGAGCCATCGCCATCGAACTCACCTGGATTCGATCAATTCCAATACAAAACAGGACGCACACGAATAAGTTCCTCAACATTTTAAACACTGAATATCTACAAAAATGAAAGTGGATCACAGCTGATTTTTAATTGCACATTCCCGAAACGTCAACATTTGTTTATTATCAGTAAATTGGGTGGGCATTGCAGGGACCTGCGAGTCGTGTGTTGCGTGTGAACGTAACTCTCGGAAAAGCCGGCGTTTCGGAAAATTCGCGATAAAAACGAATTCCCGGTTGATGATAAGGGGTATTCCATTGCGAGTGCTCACCGTGTGCGAAGCAAAATGTCGGGTCCCGCGGGTTCTAGGAAAGTTGCGTTTATAACGGGGATTTCGGGACAGGTAAGACCGTAAATGATTACTTTACCTTTTGTGGAATTTCGCTGATTGATGGTGTATGCGGTGATTGAAGGTGCGCTGAGATTAAAGAGGTCTCATCTAATTTTAATTACGGCCATTTATGTTTGCGTTTGTCGTCGATAATGTAGGCACCTGTTGGCGGGGTGGAGCATGGGCGGAACGCGAGGGCTTTTCAAGAGGGGGTTTTATTTTGGATGAAATGTGTAACATTAGGCCATGTGAAATTAAAATACGTAGAATACAATACTAAACAGTCTTACAAATTAGAAGTAAACGTTAGAATAAATAAAATACTAGGACGCTATGACGAATTTAAAACAATATACACATACCAGTGACGGTTCGCGGGGTTTTTTTCTGGTACGGCCGAGGAACAAGAGGTGGTAATACAGATAGGTAGGGTCAGTTGCAGAAACGGCTGGCTGCGTGATCGCACCTATCTGTATTACCACCTCTTGTTCCTCGGCCGTACCAGAAAAAACCCCGCGAACAGTCACTGAAACATACTTCAAATTACACACATTTTAAGACAATATTACATTGAAGTAATAATAAGAAAACTAATGGAAATAGTCACAAGTTAAAAATATTATGCATTCATCACAAACGATTATTAAAATACAAACGCAGGCCATTTAAAACTAACACCTAAATTATTGCTTATGTGAGATAAACACTACAAATTAAACATTTTGACGATAAAATCGTTACAATTGGTATGGAATTGATTGAAAAAATTATATATACTATGTGTTTGAGTTAAGGGGGTATTCCCACTCAAAAATCAAGGAAGTAACATTATTGTAAAGATATACTACTACAAAATATATTTTTTTCAGAATGACTCATTTTTTGTGATGCACAAATTTTCAGACTAGTTTTTTAAAACTTCGATAAAACCAATATTTTGTATAATAGTTAAGGGGGTATTCTCATTCAAAACCCAAGAAAGTAACATTATTGTAAAAATACAGTACTACAATATATATTTTTTTCAGAATGACTAATTTTTTGTGATGCACAAATTTTCAGACTAGTTTTTAAAACTTCGATAAAACCGATATTTTGTATAATAACTGTGAAATATATTCACGTATGGTTTAACCCTGTTACGTTAAAATCAAAAGTTTTAAATATTGAATTAATAGAAGTTACGCGTACATCGGGTTGCCTGTGATTAGGGGTTTATGGCAACATCTATTATTTTCTGATTTACGTGGCACATGTAAGTTACACTTATAGTTTCAACCCTGTTACGCTTAAAATCAAAATGTTTTAATATTAAATTAATACGTAAGTTACGCGTATATCGGGTTGCCTGTGATTAGGCGTTTATGGCAACATCTATTATTCTCCGATTTATATAGCACATGTAAGTAATCAGATTTAGAAATTGCAAATGTCTCTGAAATTAAACGTTCCATTGATTAAAATGGTCAAATCATTTGTGGTTTTGGGCATTCGAAAATTCAAACAAAATTTAATTAATGATTGCGCCATCTGACGAGAGCTGAACTACTAAGTGATGAGCAATCATCAAGATTATTCGCAAGATTAGCGCCAAAATCAATCAAAAAGTAAAATGCGGTGATAAAATAAATATTTTATTATTTGGTAAAATATTTTATTCTGAATCGAATTATGTATAAAACAGCTGAGGAAACTAAGTGGTTTTCAAGTAATTTTCAAATGAAAATTTAGAGTACTGTAAAACTTACAATTTATACATTTACAAATTTAAAGCATTTACGCAATATTTTAATTTGTTTCAGGATGAATTACTTTATCATTTGATGTAGAACTCAATACATTTTGATTATAGGTATAAAGTTTAATGGTTTTGGCGCTAATTGCAATCATCACCTAGTAGTTCAGGCGTCGTCTGACAGATGGCGCTGTCATGATAGGAATTACTGATTTTTTTTTAAAATGAATTAATAATCAGCGTAGACCTTTACGTAATACCTTTTTCTTCAACAGAAAAACGAGCTAAATCGATTGGCGTGAAAAAAAATTATCTAGAAACATTTTAAAAAAAGTTAGCAATCACCATGGAAAATTTTTAAAGAAGTTGATTTTTCAGACTTTGAACGGCCGTAGCAGCCAAACGAAAAATCCAAATCGAACGCGGTTTTCAAATCTGTGCTTCTTGGGTGCAAATTAGTCGGATTCAAGTAAAATTGGCGATTTTTAATTTTTGACGAAAACCTGAAAAACTGTAGAAGGGTCCCTCCTTCTTACTTTTGTTCAAAAATTGACTTTAAAATGATTTTCTGAAGAAACAACTGGTTCGATTCCGGGTTTCTATACGTCACTGGAAAGATCACTTCAAGAAAATGTCCTTTCGAAGAAACAAATGTCAATTTGAAGCCCGTGACGAGTTCGCAAAGAAACTTCGAAAATGGAAAATGGAAATCGAAAAAATCAACTTTTTTAATAATCATCATAGATCTTTATGTAATACCGTTTTCTTCATTAGTAGAACGAGATGAATCGATTGACGTTAAAAAATTTCATCCAGAAAAAAATTCAAAAAAGTTAGCAATTCACCATGAACTTTATAGAAAATTTTGAAAAAAGTCGATTTTTCAGACTTTGAACGGCCCTAGCGGCTCAACGAAGAATCCAATTTGAACGCGGATTTGAAATCTGTGTTCCTCGTGTGTCAATTAGTCGGCTTTAATTAAAATTGGCGATTTGAAATTTTGAACGAAAACCTGAAAAATCATCCAAGGGTCCCCCCTTCTGACTTTTTCCCAAAAATTGCATTTGAAATGATTTCCTGAAGAAACCACTGGTTCGATTCGGGGTTTCTATACGCCATTCGAAAGATCTCATTAAGACGCTTCAGAAAATGTACTTTCGCAAGAACAAATGTCAATTCGAAGCCCCGGACGCGTCAGCAAAGAAAACGCGAAAATGGAAAAAATCGAAAAAATCAATTTTCTTAATAATCATCGCAGACCTGTAATACCACTTTTTTCATCAGAAGAACAAGATAAATCGATTGGCGTTAACAAATTTCATTTAGAAAAAAATTCAAAAAAGTTAGCAAGTCACAATGAACTTTATAGAAAATTTTGAAAAAAGTCGATTTTTTAAGACTTTGAAAGGCCGTAGCGGCTCAACGAAGAATCCAATTTGAACGCGGATTTCAAATCTGTATTCCCCGTGTGTCAATTAGTCGGATTTAATTAAAATTGGCGATTTGAAATTTTTGACGAAAACCTGAAAAATCATCCAAGGGTCCCCCCTTCTTACTTTTTCCCAAAAAATGCATTTGAAATGATTTCCTGAAGAAACCACTGGTTCGATTCGGGGTTTCTATACGCCATTCGAAAGATCTCATTAAGACGCTTCAGAAAATGTACTTTCGCAAGAACAAATGTCAATTTGAAGCCCCTGACGCGTCAGCAAAGAAAACGCGAAAATGGAAAAAATCGAAAAAATCAACTTTCTTAATAATCATCGTAGACCTTTATGTAGTACCACTTTTTTCATCAGAAGAACGAGATAAATCGATTGGCGTTAACAAATTTAATTTAGAAAAAAATTCAAAAAAGTTAGCAAGTCATCATGAACTTTATAGAAAATTTTGAAAAAAGTCGACTTTTTCAGACTTTGAATGGCCGTAGCGGCTCAATGAAGAAACCAATATGAACGCGGATTTCAAATCTGTGTTCCCCGTGTGTTAATTAGTCGGATTTAATTAAAATTGGCGATTTGAAATTTTTGACGAAAACCTGAAAAATCATCCAAGGGTCCCCCCTTCTTACTCTTTCCCAAAAATTGCATTTGAAATGATTTCCTGAAGAAACCACAGGTTCGATTCGGGGTTTCTATACGCCATTCGAAAGATCTCATTAAGACGCTTCAGAAAATGTACTTTCGCAAGAACAAATGTTAATTTGAAGCCCTTGACGCGTCAGCAAAGAAAACGCGAAAATGGAAAAAATCGAAAAAATCAACTTTCTTAATAATCATCGCAGATCTTTATGTAATACCACTTTTTTCATCAGAAGAACAAGATAAATCGATTGGCGTTAACAAATTTTATTTAGAAAAAAATTCAAAAAAGTTAGCAAGTCACAATGAACTTTATAGAAAATTTTGAAAAAAATCGATTTTTTCAGACTTTGAACGGCCGTAGCGGCTCAACGAAGAATCCAATTTGAATGCGGATTTCAAATCTGTGTTCCCCGTGTGTCAATTAGTCGGATTTAATTAAAATTGGCGATTTGAAATTTTTGACGAAAACCTGAAAAATCATCCAAGGGTCCCCCCTTCTTACTTTTTCCCAAAAATTGCATTTGAAATGATTTCCTGAAGAAACCACTGGTTCGATTCGGGGTTTCTATACGCCATTTGAAAGATCTCATTAAGACGCTTCAGAAAATGTACTTTCGCAAGAACAAATGTCAATTTGAAGCCCCGGACGCGTCAGCAAAGAAAAATTGAAAATGGAAAAAATCGAAAAAATCAACTTTCCTTATAATCATCGTAGACCTTTATGTAATACCACTTTTTTTATCAGAAGAACAAGATAAATCGATTGGTGGTAACAAATTTTATTTAGAAAAAAATTCAAAAAAGTTAACAAGTCACCATGAACTTTATAGAAAATTTTGAAAAAAGTCGATTTTTTCAGACTTTGAACGGCCGTAGCGGCTCAACGAAGAATCCAATTTGAACGCGGATTTCAAATCTGTGTTCCCCGTGTGTCAATTAGTCGGATTTAATTAAAATTGGCGATTTGAAATTTTTGACGAAAACCTGAAAAATCGTCCAAGGGTCCCCCCTTCTGACTTTTTCCCAAAAATTGCATTTGAAATGATTTCCTGAAGAAACCACTGGTTCGATTCGGGGTTTCTATACGTCATTCGAAAGATCTTATTAAGACGCTTCAGAAAATGTACTTTCGCAAGAACAAATGTCAATTTGAAGCCCCGGACGCGTCAGCAAAGAAAAATTGAAAATGGAAAAAATCGAAAAAATCAACTTCCTTAATAATCATCGTAGACCTTTATGTAATACCACTTTTTTTATCAGAAAAACAAGATAAATCGATTGGCGGTAACAAATTTTATTTAGAAAAAAATTCAAAAAAGTTAACAAGTCACCATGAACTTTATAGAAAATTTTGAAAAAAGTCGATTTTTTCAGATTTTGAACGGCCGTAGCGGCTCAACGAAGAATCCAATTTGAACGCGGATTTCAAATCTGTGTTCCCCGTGTGTTAATTAGTCGGATTTAATTAAAATTGGCGATTTGAAATTTTTGACGAAAACCTGAAAAATCATCCAAGGGTCCCCCCTTCTTACTTTTTCCCAAAAATTGCATTTGAAATGATTTCCTGAAGAAACCACTGGTTCGATTTGGGGTTTCTATACGCCATTCGAAAGATCTTATTAAGACGCTTCAGAAAATGTACTTTCGCAAGAAGAAATGTCAATTTGAAGCCCTTGACGCGTCAGCAAAGAAAAAGCGAAAATGGAAAAAATCGAAAAAATCAACTTTCTTAATAATCATCGCAGACCTTTATGTAATACAACTTTTTTCATCAGAAGAACAAGATAAATTGATTGGCGTTAACAAATTTTATTTAGAAAAAAATTCAAAAAAGTTAGCAAGTCACCATGAACTTTATAGAAAATTTTGAAAAAAGTCGATTTTTTCAGACTTTGAACGGCCGTAGCGGCTCAACGAAGAAACCAATTTGAACGCGGATTTCAAATCTGTGTTCTCCGTGTGTTAATTAGTCGGATTTAATTAAAATTGGCGATTTGAAATTTTTGACGAAAACCTGAAAAATCATCCAAGGGTCCCCCCTTCTGACTTTTTCCCAAAAATTGCATTTGAAATGATTTCCTGAAGAAACCACTGGTTCGATTCGGGGTTTCTATACGCCATTTGAAAGATCTCATTAAGACGCTTCAGAAAATGTACTTTCGCAAGAACAAATGTCAATTTGAAGCCCCGGACGCGTCAGCAAAGAAAAATTGAAAATGGAAAAAATCGAAAAAATCAACTTTCCTTATAATCATCGTAGACCTTTATGTAATACCACTTTTTTTATCAGAAGAACAAGATAAATCGATTGGCGTTAACAAATTTTATTTAGAAAAAAATTCAAAAAAGTTAGCAAGTCACCATGAACTTTATAGAAAATTTTGAAAAAAGTCGATTTTTTCAGACTTTGAACGGCCGTAGCGGCTCAACGAAGAAACCAATTTGAACGCGGATTTCAAATCTGTGTTCTCCGTGTGTTAATTAGTCGGATTTAATTAAAATTGGCGATTTGAAATTTTTGACGAAAACCTGAAAAATCATCCAAGGGTCCCCCCTTCTGACTTTTTCCCAAAAATTGCATTTGAAATGATTTCCTGAAGAAACCACTGGTTCGATTCGGGGTTTCTATACGCCATTTGAAAGATCTCATTAAGACGCTTCAGAAAATGTACTTTCGCAAGAACAAATGTCAATTTGAAGCCCCGGACGCGTCAGCAAAGAAAAATTGAAAATGGAAAAAATCGAAAAAATCAACTTTCTTAATAATCATCGCAGACTTTTATGTAATACCACTTTTTTCATCAGAAGAACAAGATAAATCGATTGGCGTTAACAAATTTTATTTAGAAAAAAATTCAAAAAAGTTAACAAGTCACCATGAACTTTATAGAAAATTTTGAAAAAAGTCGATTTTTTCAGATTTTGAACGGCCGTAGCGGCTCAACGAAGAATCCAATTTGAACGCGGATTTCAAATCTGTGTTCCCCGTGTGTTAATTAGTCGGATTTAATTAAAATTGGCGATTTGAAATTTTTGACGAAAACCTGAAAAATCATCCAAGGGTCCCCCCTTCTTACTTTTTCCCAAAAATTGCATTTGAAATGATTTCCTGAAGAAACCACTGGTTCGATTCAGGGTTTCTATACGCCATTCGAAAGATCTCATTAAGACGCTTCAGAAAATGTACTTTCCCAAGAACAATAGTCAATTTTAAGCCCGTGGCGCGTTCGCAAAGAAAACTCGAAATCGAAAAAAATCGAAAAAATTAACTTTTTTTAATAATCATCGTGTCGTCAAACGAATGAAATAATGAATGCGATGTCGACAGGACGGCTCTTATCTGGCCGAACTCCTCTTGGAGAAGGGTTACAGCGTGCACGGGATCATCAGAAGGGCGAGCACCTTCAACACGTCCCGCATCAACCACCTGTACGAGGACAGGTACACGCACAGGGGCGGCATGATGAAGCTCCATTACGGCGACATGACCGACTCCAGCTGTCTCGTCAAATTGATATCCACCATCAAGCCGACGGAGATCTACAACTTGGCCGCCCAGAGCCACGTCAAAGTCTCCTTTGATCTGAGCGAGTACACCGCAGAAGTGGATGGCGTCGGGACGCTCAGGCTGCTCGACGCGATCAGAACGTGCAATCTGGAGAAGGAGGTGAAGTTCTATCAGGCCTCCACATCGGAGCTTTACGGGAAAGTTATGGAGATACCGCAGAAGGAGACGACCCCCTTTTATCCCCGATCACCCTACGGTTTGTACACATACGTTCGCTACTAAAACTTTGCCATTGGTAATAGTATTGATCAATTCGTAATATATTACAAGTTGGGATGTGCTCAAAGTTTTAATGCCACGTAAATTGCAACGATTTTCTTTTCAGCTTGTGCGAAATTGTACGCGTACTGGATCGTCATCAATTATCGCGAAGCCTATGGAATGTTCGCGTGCAACGGAATCCTCTTTAATCACGAGAGTCCGCGAAGAGGCGAGACTTTCGTCACCAGGAAAATAACCAGGGAAGTGGCGAAGATCCACTTGGGCCAAGGTGAAGTTTTGGAATTGGGAAATTTGGATTCGAAGCGCGATTGGGGACACGCGAAAGATTACGTCGAGGTATGCCTTCTTTGTTACACAATGCTAAAATTATCTGGAATACGCGGGCTTGAATATTTGCTCCACATGCATAATAAATAAAGGTGTTGTTTTCGAAAAATACCATTGTGCATGTTTGAATATATTTACCATTTATGTTATGTGAAATGTGTTTAATTTTTGCATAAATTAGAGGTTATGATAGCAATTGTTGTTGCGTATTACCGATGTGAAGATAGCGACGGATTTTCGATTTCGGCATGAAAAAATTTTCCCAAAATTGATAATCTGAAGAACTGAAAAGCTTTTGGTAAAATTTCGTACACCGGAAGTGGGCGTTTACCTTAACTGTTTTTTGTTTTTTGCCAATATTTTCTTAAATATGAAAAATATCACAAAAACATTTAAACAAACTTTGAAGACAACAAAGAAATGAACATCTTTTGCTTGAAAACATTTTTCATAAAATCATTTTTATTTGAGAAAAAAATGTATTATTTTTTTAAAATTTTTGGTTTATAATTATAAAACGATAATAGTTACAGCAAATTTATGTTAACAATAATTGTAGAGAACGCTAAAATGAACAACTTATAAAGAATAAGGTTTTTTCGAAATCCCTTTAGTTTTTGAGTAAACTGAGTTTTTAAATTTGAAGTATATTTTTCCATAATTTTGACGTTTTAAACGTCAGTTTCATCCGAGTCTAGGAAACGTTCGATGTACGTTTAAAATATGTTTTAAATTGAAAGTAAACCATGAAAGCGTAGATATAAATGATACCATCAAGTCGGAGAAAGTAACATGATGGCCACATCATCATTTTTTTCTCTACATAACAGTCTGTCTGTGCGCGCTGTATCTCAAAAACTAAAACAGAAATGAAACCATCAAACTTTGAACATAAGTGTTATTTGAGAATTTGAAGAACTACAAAGCTTTTGGTAAAATTTCGTATTTCCGAATATTTACTTTAACAGGTTTTTCTTTTTTAGCCTTTTTGGTATTTCAGGACAGTTTTCAGAACTTTTTTAAGGGCATTTTTAAAAGACCTTTCTTCGAGGATTCTTTTTCAGGACTTAAAAAAATTCAAGACTTATTTTTAGGACGTTTTCGAATTTAGAATTTGTTTATTTCCATTAAGAATATTACATTCATGGAGGAGTCAGGTTAAATACAATAATAATAATATGCAGTTTTCTTTCAGAACCTTTATTTTCAAGATTTCTTTTCAAAAACAAGATTTTTTGACGGATTGTTTTCGGGGCTTTTCGTTAAGGACTTCTTTTCGGGACTTATCGTTGGCGACTTCTTTTCTTTTTTTTAGAAAAAATTTTTCAAAATTTTCTTCGTGACCTTTTTTGGAAGTTTTTAAGGACTTTTTCAGATATTTTTAGCTTTTTTTCAACACTATTTTCAAAACTTTCCATTTGAGGAATTTTGTTAAGGACTTATTCTAGGCCTTTTTGCAGGACATTTTTTCAAGACTCTTTGGAATCTCTTTTTAGGACAATTTCTTCAGATCTTTTCAGGACTTTTCACAATGCTTTTTTTTCAGATTTTTTTTGTTTCTTTTTTAAACATGTTATTTTCAGGGCAATTTTACAGAACATTTTTTTTTAAGTTGGGTAAAGTAAAACGCTTGTTTTGTTCCATAATTTTATTTTCAGTTGCCTGACACGTGTTTCGATCGGTTAGGATCATTTTCAAAGTTAAACTTTAACTTTGAAAATAAAATTTGGAACAAAACAAGCGTTTTACTTTACCCAACTTGAAAATATGGTTCCATCAAGAAAGAAGCACAACAAGTATTCAATATATATTTTTTTTATATTTCGGGATTTTTTTTTCGGAATTTTCTTCATGACATTTTTTAGAATATTTACTTTTTATGATCTTTTTTGGACCTTTTTAAGGACTTCTTCAGATATTTTAAGCATTTTTTTTAAGACCATTTTAAGGACCATTTAAAGGATTTTTTACAATGCTTTTTTTCAGAAATGTTTTTGCTTATTTTTTAAACATGTTATTTACAGGACAATTTTTTTATGATATTTCGGGATTTTTTTCAGAATTTTCTTCAAGACATTTTTTTAAATTCTCCTTTTCATGACCTTTTAAGGACTTTTTCAGATATTTTTGGCATTTTGTTTTTCAAGACTATTTTCAAAACTTTTTATTTTAGGAATTTTGTTAAGGACTTATTTTAAGCCATTTTTCAGGATTTTTTTCAAGACACTTTGGGATTTCTTTTTCAGGATAATTTCTTCAGATCTTTTTAAGGACCATTTTCAGGACTTTCTACAATGCTTTTTTTTCAGAAATTTTTTAAACATGTTATTTTCAAGGCAATTTTTCAGGGACAATTTTTTTATGATATTTCATCAGCACTCTTTTTCTGATCTTTTTTCAGAACTTATTTTAGCTTTCAGGATTTTTTTGGGGCTTTTGTCGGGACATTTATTTTTGGTATTTTGTATGGAGACTATTTTTCAGGACTTTTCTTCGCGGCTTTTATCAGGACTCTTTTTTCAAGACTTTATTTTCAGGACTGGGACTTTTTCTAGAATTTCTTAAGAACCTCTTGTTCAGGATTCTTTTCTAAATTTTCTTAATTACATTTTTCGGGAATTCTTTTTCAGGCCTTCTTTACAGGACTTTTTTCAGTACTATATTTCAGGACATTTTTTACAGGATTAATTTTCAGGACTTCTTGTTCCGGACTTTTTTTCGGGACACTTTTTCGGACTTCTTTCAGGATTTTTTTTAGGTCATTTATTTCTGGTGTTTTATATGAAGACTTAATTTTCAGGACTCTTCTTGCAGTACCTTTTTCTGGACTTTTTTGACGACTCTTTTTCACAACTTTTTAACAGGATTCTCTTTTCAAGACTTTATTCTCAAAACTGTATTTCCAGGACTTTTTTCAGGACCTTTCTTGACAGAACTCTTTTTTCAGGACTTTATTTCTGGTCATTTTGAAGGAACTGTTTTCAAGACTTTTTTTGTCTGGACTCTATTTCAGGCCTTTTTAATCAGGACTATTTTTAGAAATCTTTTTCGGGACTCTTTTTTTGCATTTTTTTTTAGTTTTTACGGTGAAGATTATTAGAATTTGAAACATAATTTGACATTTTTACCTTTCATTATTTTGTCGTTTTAAACGCCATTACCAGTCGATCATGTGAAACGTTCGATTTAAAATTTGATTTAAATTGAAAATAATGAATGAATCTATAAATATAAATAACTATGATTCTATCAAATCGGAGAAAGTAACATGATGGCCACATCACCATTTTTTTAAAAGCATGCGAACGAGTATAGATATTTATTCAGACGCGATTATTAGATCGAAAAAGCATGAGTCACTGTCACATATGCGCGATTGTACTATATCTACAAATTGGTTTCAAAAAATTAAATTTGAAATGCGTCAAACAGTGCTTTATTGGACTTTGAAATCTTGTTGTTTGACCAATATGGTTCGGGTGGACTTCCATAAAACATTGTAATGAACAATCTCTCCACAGCGACATCTATTGTCTTAAACTTGTAACGAACAGTCTCTCCACAGCGACATCTATTGTCTTAAACTTGTAACGAACAATTTCTCCACAGCGACATCTATTGTCTTAAACTTGTAACGAACAATTTCTCCACAGCGACATCTATTCTCTTAAACTTGTAACGAACAGTCTCTCCACAGCGACATCTATTGTCTTAAACTTGTAACGAACAATCTCTCCACAGCGACATCTATTGTCTTAAACTTGTAACGAACAATCTCTCTACAGCGACATCTATTGTCTTAAACTTGTAATGAACAATCTCTCCACAGTGACATCTATTGTCTTAAACTTGTAACGAACAATCTCTCCACAGCGACATCTATTGTCTTAAACTTGTAACGAACAATCTCTCCACAGCGACATCTGTTGTCTTAAACTTGTAACGAACAATCTCTCCACAGCGACATCTATTGTTTCAAATTTGCAATGAAGAAACTTTCCACAGCGACATCTATTGTCTTAAACTTGTAACGAACAATCCCTCCACAGCGACATCTATTGTCTTAAACTTGTAATCAACAGTTTCCACAGCTGTGGACGTCTATTGTCTTAAACTTGTAATGAACAATCTCTTCGGGGCACCGTGTTAATAAAATTAATAATAATTTAATTAGTCGATATTTTTGTCAATATTTTGTAATTGTTATCAGGCTATGTGGTTAATGCTACAGCAAGATGAACCCGAGGACTACGTGATCGCGTCGGGCGAGGCACACAGCGTCCGCGAATTCTTGGAGAGGGCCTTCAAGCACGTCGGCAAGGAAATCGTGTGGGAGGGCGAGGGCGTACAGGAGGTGGGCAAGGAGAAGGAAACGGGCACGGTCCGGGTACGCGTGAATCCCCGATACTTCCGACCCACCGAAGTCGTAAGTTTTTTTTTTATGAAACACACACTTCGACGTCGTTCGGCCCGGAGTAAAACTAAAAATTTCAGGACCTGCTGCTCGGGGACGCGTCGAAGGCGAAGAAAAAGTTCAACTGGAGCCCGAAAGTGACGTTCCCGGAACTCGTTAAGGACATGATGGATGCGGACATTGAATTAATGAAGAGGAATCCTCTGGCCTAATGCGCGGAGGAGGAGGAGAGGAGGGCGGATGCGTCTCGAGGGAGGAACCGATGGCATTCCGAATAGATTTTAGCTGTAAGTGTGCGAGAATTCACTGAAAAAAATACCCACACGGAAACAAATAGGGATACCGTCCTTTCTTATTGCCTGAGTTTCGAAATGTACGTCCGATTTTTTGCTTCCGTTTAAAAATTGTTCTTAAAATGATGACGTAAGCGGAAGCCCAAAGCTACGGGGTGACTCATAGACGGCTGAGGTAGCGGAGGTGGCAATACAGATGGTAGGGTATCTGTACCATGAGTCACCCCGCGAGCCGTCACTGCCCAAAACTCAATTTTTTTGAAGGATTACACTTATTGTAAGTACAAAAAACTTTCAATTCGTGAAATCGGAAACTAAAAAAATTTGAATGTCCAACGTGCCTTTACTTATTATTTAAAACAGGAATTATAAAAAAAAGATGTATATTCTAAATACAGATATAGGAAGGGACGATAATATCCTATTTACGCGAAAATTACTAAATGCAGTTTTTTTTACTAGTTTTATTAAATTTTAACGATTTTTGTTGCATACAAATATATATATTTTGGACAAACTAATCCCATTCGAATGTTCGTCGTACCATTGGGCATTTTATTCATCGCAGTGTTTTAGTAAGATATATGGGTTTATTTTATTTTATGTATGTATGTATGTTTATAATAATGAATAAATTTAACTTTATTATGTTTTCTTTTGAATTGCACGTCCCCAACAAGATCTAGAAGATGGTGATGTCGGGCCACAGTAGACTCCGTACAGAATGGACAATCGAGTGTGCGCTGTACACTGCCAATTAAGATATTTTTTTTTTACTTAAAGTTTGGCCATTTAATTATAATAAAACACTATTAACTTTGTTTTGTATAACTTATATATTTATTTTTGTGACTTAAGTTTCGGTAATACAATTACCATTTTCAAACAAGAAGTTCTTATTATTATTTGCTAATCAGATCTCTAAATCTGATTTTTCTCATTTTCCAAGAATACAATCTTTAAAATTCACTTTATCAAACAATAAGATTAAAAAATACGAAATTAATTTGAGAAAACTATCTACAGAATTTGGAAGGAGATTTCAGGACTTTAGAAAAATGAAACCAGAGTTTAGTATTTTTGCGACCCCATTCAATGTTAATTACGAAGAAGTTGATGCAAAATTTCAACTTGAGTTAATAGAACTGAACTGTAATACTCTCCTGAAACAAACTTTTCGTACAGTACCATTACTAGAATTTTATAAAAATTTAAGTCCCGATAATTTCCCGAATCTAATGACTCATGCAATGAAGATAATGACAATGTTCGGCTCATCTTATATATGCGAACAAATCTTTTCAACAATGAAGCTTAGGAAAACTTCTTTAAGAAACAGAATTACAGATGAGCACCTTTCATCAGTTTTAAGAATTTCTGCTTCGCAAATGAAATTTTGATGAAACAGTCTCAATTTTATTTTTCTCATGCACCATCAACCAGTAATGACACCAGAACATAAAGTGATAATACTTCACATCAAGAACTACACTAAATTCATTTTATATTTTGTGCTTATAATTTTGTTACCTTTTGCTTTTTTACTATTAAAATAATAAGTGTATGTAATAATATATGTATATGTTTATAGAACACATAAATTAGTTAACGATTAAGCATTATTCTTTGGCCCGCTACGATTGTCTAGTTATTAAAAATGGCCCGTCTTAAAAAAAAAATCCCCACCACTGTTCTGGTTTCTTCCGAACGTCAAATTATTTGGAAACAATTAATTTGCGAACATTTGCCTAATCTTCTTTGATTAGTAATTTAGCCTTGGATTCTTAGTAATTCAATGAATTATTTAAATTTAAGTCGGCACCTTTGAGAGCGTCTTCCGCGTAAAACGCATCGTTGCGGTCCGTGGGGGCGTTCCACCGCGCTATTCCGTAGAGGAAATATCAAAGAGGAATCGTAAAAGTGTTGCATCCAAATAAACACGTTGGTTTCGCGTATCCGGTTTGGGGGGCCGGTGGCGGCGGTGGTGGTGGCAGCGTTTTACGACCCGTAGGTGCCGCGGACCACCCGCGCGGACGCGCATGGACTCTCATCTGGTGTGCGCCACCATCGAAAATAGAAGAACGCGTCCGAGGGCAATAAAGACATACATAAATAAGTAAATAGTAATGTCCTAGAAATTCGAGTGTTTATTTGTGATTCCGTGTGAACGTAAAATAAACAGTGCCGGAGCCGCACAAAGCGCGCTCCTGTTAATATGAATTGCGCCTCGGCGTCCGTTTCCTCCTTGCAATGCCGACGCCGACGCCGACGCCGACGGTTCCACCGACTCGCAAACGCAAACAACGGCACTCAAAGAGGAGAGAGATTATAGGAAATGGAATGGAGAATAGAAAAATACGTACACATGTAAGCCAGTGGCGTACGTCAACAATTCTCAATGTAATGGCGCATATTATTTCAATAATTTCATTGAATAATGGATGAATCCAATAAAAGTAGATGTATATCAAGGATTTTATTTTTTTCATTTATGATTAAACGAGGTTTATATATAAGGTCTCCAATCTTATCTTTTTATGAATTATTATACGAGGTTTGTCTGTAAAATAAGGTCTCCAATTTCATCTTTTTATTTATGATTATACGAGGTTTGTACGTAAAATAAGGTCTACAATTTTTTCAACTCCACTCCGGTCCTGAAATTCGTCCCTCCCAGGTATGACTTCAACGCAGGAAAGAGATGATAATCTGTGGGCTGTGGCGTTATCCCATCCAAATTGGTTGTTGCGCGGTGGTGTGGCTACTGTGTTTTGGGACGTTGTGCGAGTTCATTCCTACCGGAACAGCAATAAACGCTGCTCGCTTTCGTTGATCCTTGAAGAACCTTCCCCGTGCAGTTCAAAACAAAAGAAGGGCATGCTGGCAAAGGGAGCGCGTTTTCAGCAGGAAAACGAATGAAATTTAAAACTCAACACTTATTTGACAATCTGAAGAATTTGAAATATTTTGGTAAAACACCCGGAAGAGGGTGTTGCATCAAAATGTACATTTCACTCACTCAAATTCAAGTTCAGAGTGCCGCCATTTTGTTTACAAGCAAGGTGCGTCAACTATTTATTAATATGTCATTTCCGAGCACATTTGAAAAATTTGAAGGTAATTCCACGTGCGATAATATTTTTAGAAATTTTTTACCCGCGAGGTGCACATTTCACTCACTCAAATTCAAGTTCAGAGTGCCGCCATTTTGTTTACAAGCAAGATGCGTCAACTATTTTTTGATATGTTAAAAATATGTCATTTCTGAGCACATTTGAAAAATTCGAAGGTAATTCCACGTGCGATAATATTTTTAGAATTTTTTTAACCGCGAGGTGCACATTTCACTCACTCAAATTCAAGTTCAGAGTGCCGCCATTTTGTTTACAAGCAAGGTGCGTCAACTATTTTTTGATATGTTAAAAATATGTCATTTCCGAGCACATTTGAAAAATTTGAAGGTAATTCCACGTGCGATAATATTTTTAGAAATTTTTTACCGGCGAGGTGCACATTTCACTCACTCAAATTCAAGTTCAGAGTGCCGCAATTTTGTTTACAAGCAAGGTGCGTCAACTATTTTTTGATATGTTAAAAATATGTCATTTCCGAGCACATTTGAAAAATTTGAAGGTAATTCCACGTGCGATAATATTTTTAGAATTTTTTTACCCGCGAGGTGCACATTTCACTCACTCAAATTCAAGTTCAGAGTGCCGCCATTTTGTTTACAAGCAAGATGCGTCAACTATTTTTTGATATGTTAAAAATATGTCATTTCCGAGCACATTTGAAAAATTTGAAGGTAATTCCACGTGCGATAATATTTTTAGAATTTTTTTAACCGCGAGGTGCACATTTCACTCACTCAAATTCAAGTTCAGAGTGCCGCAATTTTGTTTACAAGCAAGGTGCGTCAACTATTTTTTGATATGTTAAAAATATGTCATTTCCGAGCACATTTGAAAAATTTGAAGGTAATTCCACGTGCGATAATATTTTTAGAATTTTTTTACCCGCGAGGTGCACATTTCACTCACTCAAATTCAAGTTCAGAGTGCCGCCATTTTGTTTACAAGCAAGATGCGTCAACTATTTTTTGATATGTTAAAAATATGTCATTTCCGAGCACATTTGAAAAATTTGAAGGTAATTCCACGTGCGATAATATTTTTAGAATTTTTTTAACCGCGAGGTGCACATTTCACTCACTCAAATTCAAGTTCAGAGTGCCGCCATTTTGTTTACAAGCAAGGTGCGTCAACTATTTTTTGATATGTTAAAAATATGTCATTTCCGAGCACATTTGAAAAATTTGAAGGTAATTCCACGTGCGATAATATTTTTAGAATTTTTTTAACCGCGAGGTGCACATTTCACTCACTCAAATTCAAGTTCAGAGTGCCGCCATTTTGTTTACAAGCAAGGTGCGTCAACTATTTATTAATATGTCATTTCCGAGCACATTTGAAAAATTTGAAGGTAATTCCACGTGCGATAATATTTTTAGAAATTTTTTACCCGCGAGGTGCACATTTCACTCACTCAAATTCAAGTTCAGAGTGCCGCCATTTTGTTTACAAGCAAGATGCGTCAACTATTTTTTGATATGTTAAAAATATGTCATTTCCGAGCACATTTGAAAAATTTGAAGGTAATTCCACGTGCGATAATATTTTTAGAATTTTTTTAACCGCGAGGTGCACATTTCACTCACTCAAATTCAAGTTCAGAGTGCCGCCATTTTGTTTACAAGCAAGGTGCGTCAACTATTTTTTGATAAGTTAAAAATATGTCATTTCCGAGCACATTTGAAAAATTTGAAGGTAATTCCACGTGCGATAATATTTTTAGAATTTTTTTAACCGCGAGGTGCACATTTCACTCACTCAAATTCAAGTTCAGAGTGCCGCAATTTTGTTTACAAGCAAGGTGCGTCAACTATTTTTTGATATGTTAAAAATATGTCATTTCCGAGCACATTTGAAAAATTTGAAGGTAATTCCACGTGCGATAATATTTTTAGAATTTTTTTAACAACGATGTGTACATTTCACTCACTCAAATTCGAGTTCAGAATGCCGCCATTTTGTTTACAAGCAAGGTGCGTCAACTATTTTTTGATATGTTAAAAATATGTCATTTCCGAGCACATTTGAAAAATTTGAAGGTAATTCCACGTGTGATAATATTTTTAGAAATTTTTTAACCACGAGGTGCACATTTCACTCACTTAAATTCAAGTTCAGAGTGCCGCCATTTTGTTTACAAGCAAGGTGCTTCAACAATTTTTTGATATGTTAAAAATATGTAATTTACGAGCACATTTGATCAATTTGAAGGTAATTCCACGTGCGATAATATTTTTAGAATTTTTTTAACAACGATGTGTACATTTCACTCACTCAAATTCGAGTTCAGAATGCCGCCATTTTGTTTACAAGCAAGGTGCGTCAACTATTTTTTGATATGTTAAAAATATGTCATTTCCGAGCACATTTGAAAAATTTGAAGGTAATTCCACGTGCGATAATATTTTTAGAATTTTTTTAACAACGATGTGTACATTTCACTCACTCAAATTCGAGTTCAGAATGCCGCCATTTTGTTTACAAGCAAGGTGCGTCAACTATTTTTTGATATGTTAAAAATATGTCATTTCCGAGCACATTTGAAAAATTTGAAGGTAATTCCACGTGCGATAATATTTTTAGAATTTTTTTAACAACGAGGTGCACATTTCACTCACTTAAATTCAAGTTCAGAGTGCCGCCATTTTGTTTACAAGCAAGGTGCTTCAACAATTTTTTGATATGTTAAAAATATGTAATTTACGAGCACATTTGATCAATTTGAAGGTAATTCCACGTGCGATAATATTTTTAGAATTTTTTTAACAACGATGTGTACATTTCACTCACTCAAATTCGAGTTCAGAATGCCGCCATTTTGTTTACAAGCAAGGTGCGTCAACTATTTTTTGATATGTTAAAAATATGTCATTTCCGAGCACATTTGAAAAATTTGAAGGTAATTCCACGTGTGATAATATTTTTAGAAATTTTTTAACCACGAGGTGCACATTTCACTCACTTAAATTCAAGTTCAGAGTGCCGCCATTTTGTTTACAAGCAAGGTGCTTCAACAATTTTTTGATATGTTAAAAATATGTAATTTACGAGCACATTTGATCAATTTGAAGGTAATTCCACGTGCGATAATATTTTTAGAATTTTTTTAACAACGATGTGTACATTTCACTCACTCAAATTCGAGTTCAGAATGCCGCCATTTTGTTTACAAGCAAGGTGCGTCAACTATTTTTTGATATGTTAAAAATATGTCATTTCCGAGCACATTTGAAAAATTTGAAGGTAATTCCACGTGCGATAATATTTTTAGAATTTTTTTAACAACGATGTGTACATTTCACTCACTCAAATTCGAGTTCAGAATGCCGCCATTTTGTTTACAAGCAAGGTGCGTCAACTATTTTTTGATATGTTAAAAATATGTCATTTCCGAGCACATTTGAAAAATTTGAAGGTAATTCCACGTGCGATAATATTTTTAGAATTTTTTTAACAACGATGTGTACATTTCACTCACTCAAATTCGAGTTCAGAATGCCGCCATTTTGTTTACAAGCAAGGTGCGTCAACTATTTTTTGATATGTTAAAAATATGTCATTTCCGAGCACATTTGAAAAATTTGAAGGTAATTCCACGTGTGATAATATTTTTAGAAATTTTTTAACCACGAGGTGCACATTTCACTCACTTAAATTCAAGTTCAGAGTGCCGCCATTTTGTTTACAAGCAAGGTGCTTCAACAATTTTTTGATATGTTAAAAATATGTAATTTACGAGCACATTTGATCAATTTGAAGGTAATTCCACGTGCGATAATATTTTTAGAATTTTTTTAACAACGATGTGTACATTTCACTCACTCAAATTCGAGTTCAGAATGCCGCCATTTTGTTTACAAGCAAGGTGCGTCAACTATTTTTTGATATGTTAAAAATATGTCATTTCCGAGCACATTTGAAAAATTTGAAGGTAATTCCACGTGCGATAATATTTTTAGAATTTTTTTAACAACGATGTGTACATTTCACTCACTCAAATTCGAGTTCAGAATGCCGCCATTTTGTTCACAAGCAAGGTGCGTCAACTATTTTTTGATATGTTAAAAATATGTCATTTCCGAGCACATTTGAAAAATTTGAAGGTAATTCCACGTGCGATAATATTTTTAGAATTTTTTTAACAACGAGGTGCACATTTCACTCACTTAAATTCAAGTTCAGAGTGCCGCCATTTTGTTTACAAGCAAGGTGCTTCAACAATTTTTTGATATGTTAAAAATATGTAATTTACGAGCACATTTGATCAATTTGAAGGTAATTCCACGTGCGATAATATTTTTAGAATTTTTTTAACAACGATGTGTACATTTCACTCACTCAAATTCGAGTTCAGAATGCCGCCATTTTGTTTACAAGCAAGGTGCGTCAACTATTTTTTGATATGTTAAAAATATGTCATTTCCGAGCACATTTGAAAAATTTGAAGGTAATTCCACGTGTGATAATATTTTTAGAAATTTTTTAACCACGAGGTGCACATTTCACTCACTTAAATTCAAGTTCAGAGTGCCGCCATTTTGTTTACAAGCAAGGTGCTTCAACAATTTTTTGATATGTTAAAAATATGTAATTTACGAGCACATTTGATCAATTTGAAGGTAATTCCACGTGCGATAATATTTTTAGAATTTTTTTAACAACGATGTGTACATTTCACTCACTCAAATTCGAGTTCAGAATGCCGCCATTTTGTTTACAAGCAAGGTGCGTCAACTATTTTTTGATATGTTAAAAATATGTCATTTCCGAGCACATTTGAAAAATTTGAAGGTAATTCCACGTGCGATAATATTTTTAGAATTTTTTTAACAACGATGTGTACATTTCACTCACTCAAATTCGAGTTCAGAATGCCGCCATTTTGTTTACAAGCAAGGTGCGTCAACTATTTTTTGATATGTTAAAAATATGTCATTTCCGAGCACATTTGAAAAATTTGAAGGTAATTCCACGTGTGATAATATTTTTAGAAATTTTTTAACCACGAGGTGCACATTTCACTCACTTAAATTCAAGTTCAGAGTGCCGCCATTTTGTTTACAAGCAAGGTGCTTCAACAATTTTTTGATATGTTAAAAATATGTAATTTACGAGCACATTTGATCAATTTGAAGGTAATTCCACGTGCGATAATATTTTTAGAAATTTTTTAACCGCGAGGTGCACATTTCACTCACTCAAATTCAAATTCAGAGTGCCGCCATTTTGTTTACAAGCAAGGTGCGTCAACTATTTTTTGATATGTCAAAAATATATAATTTCTGAGCACATTTGAAAAATTTGAAGGTAATTCCACGTGTGATAATATTTTTAGAAATTTTTTAACAACGATGTGCACATTTCACTCACTCAAATTCAAGTTCAAAGTGCCGCCATTTTGTTTAAAAGCAAGGTGCATCAATGATTTTTTCATTTGTCAAAAATGTGTAATTTATGAGCAGATTTGGAAACTTTCAACATAATTCTACGTGTGATGATATTTTAAGAAATTTTTTAAAATTTCGTTGTTTTTATATTCATCGTTAATCTAAATGCATTAACATCACGTGACGTTGTAAAGGTAATATATCATATAAGTATGAATTAATTTTGAAACGGACGTTGGCAATATAATTTTTCTGTATCGGTGGGCGAGCCGGCGAGCGCGAGACGTGTTTGATTTATAATAAACAGTGGCAGCGCGTTTGGGGCATCAAAGAGAAGTAAAGATATAAAGTACATGTGGTAACACAGTAATGATATGTTTAAAGCAAACCGTGTTTGTTGATTCTAAGCACATTTGAAACGAACCCGTAAAAACATTTTCGTCGCTCTTTTTCGAGGAATCGTAACATCGGCGCGGTCCATACATCAAATATAACGTGCCTGTAATAACATAATGACTGTCACTTCAATCCCTCGCTTGATGAATGCGCAATACTACTGTGTGCCCTGTGTTCGTCTATTCTCTCTATTCCAACATTATTTCTCGACGTGTGTTGTGTCATCCTGGATTTTTTTTAAATAATCATCCAAGTTGGTCAATTGCTGTTGAGGTCATTTGCAAAAGGGTCTCAATAAATGTATTCTCTCTCTCTCTCTCATCTAAGACCATAAAAGTTTTTTATTTAAAACTCCTCCTAGAAAAGTAGTAGTATTTTTTTATCGGCGCGAGCGAATGCGCAACTTCAGGAAAATCAAAATCTAAAATTCCGTGCGATTATTAAGAAATCTAGTGATGGGGTGTTTTGATATTTTTATAGATTAATGAAGTATGAACTGTTTTGAGTGAATTTGTGAAATTTTAAGTTTGTAGCAATTGTTTTTATATTTTTTTTATCGGCGCGAGCGAATGCGCAACTTCAGAAAAATCAAAATCTAAAATTACATGCGATTATTAAGAAATCTAGTGGTGGGGTGTTTTGATATTTTTATAGAATAATGAAGTATGAACTATTTTGAGTGAATTTGTGAAATTTTAAGTATGTAGCAATTGTTTTTACATTTTTTTTATCGGCGCGAGCGAATGCGCAACTTCTGGAAAATCAAAATCTAAAATTCCGTGCGATTATCAAGAAATCTAGTGATGGGGTGTTTTGAGATTTTAATAGATTAATAAAGTATGAACTATTTTGAGTGATTTTGTAAAATTAGAAGTTTGTAGCAATTGTTTTTATATTTTTTATCGGCGCGAGCGAAAGCGTAACTTCAGAAAAATCAAAATCTAAAATTCCGTGCGATTATCAAGAAATCTAGTGATGGGGTGTTTTGAGATTTTAATAGATTAATAAAGTATGAACTATTTTGAGTGATTTTGAAAAATTAGAAGTTTGTAGCAATTGTTTTTATATTTTTTATCGGCGCGAGCGAAAGCGCAACTTCAGAAAAATCAAAATCTAAAATTCCGTGCGATTATCAAAAAATCTAGTGATGGGGTGTTTTGAGATTTTAATAGATTAATAAAGTATGAACTATTTTGAGTGAATTTGTGAAATTTTAAGTTTGTAGCAATTGTTTTTATATTGTTTTATCGGCGCGAGCGAAAGCGCAACTTCAGAAAAATCAAAATCTAAAATTGCGTGCGATTATTAAGAAATCTAGTGATGGGGTGTTTTGATATTTTTATAGAATAATGAAGTATGAACTGTTTTGAGTGAATTTGTGAAATTTTAAGTTTGTAGCAATTGTTTTTATATTTTATTATCGGCGCGAGCGAAACCGCAACTTCAGAAAAATCAAAATCTAAAATTCCGTGCGATTATTAAGAAATTTAGTGATGGCGTGTTTTGAGATTTTAATAGATTAATAAAGTATGAACTGTTTTGAGTGATTTTGTGAAATTTTAAGTTTGTAGCAATTGTTTTTATATTTTTTTATCGGCGCGAGCGAATGCGCAACTTCAGGAAAATCAAAATCTAAAATTCCGTGCGATTATTAAGAAATCTAGTGATGGGGTGTTTTGATATTTTTATAGAATAATGAAGTATGAACTGTTTTGAGTGAATTTGTGAAATTTTAAGTTTGTAGCAATTGTTTTTATATTTTATTATCGGCGCGAGCGAAAGCGCAACTTCAGAAAAATCAAAATCTAAAATTCCGTGCGATTATTAAGAAATTTAGTGATGGCGTGTTTTGAGATTTTAATAGATTAATAAAGTATGAACTGTTTTGAGTGATTTTGTGAAATTTTAAGTTTGTAGCAATTGTTTTTATATTTTTTTATCGGCGCGAGCGAATGCGCAACTTCAGAAAAATCAAAATCTAAAATTTCGTGCGATTATCAAGAAATCTAGTGATGGGGTGTTTTGAGATTTTAATGGATTAATAAAGTATGAACTATTTTGAGTGAATTTGTGAAATTTTAAGTTTGTAGCAATTGTTTTTATATTTTTTTATCGGCGCGAGCGAAAGCGCAACTTCAGAAAAATCAAAATCTAAAATTTCGTGCGATTATCAAGAAATCTAGTGATGGGGTGTTTTGAGATTTTAATGGATTAATAAAGTATGAACTATTTTGAGTGAATTTGTGAAATTTTAAGTTTGTAGCAATTGCTTTTATATTTTTTTATCGGCGCGAGCGAAAGCGCAACTTCAGGAAAATCAAAATCTAAAATTCCGTGCGATTATCAAGAAAGCTAGTGATGGGTGTTTTGAGATTTTAATAGATTAATAAAGTATGATCTATTTTGAGTGAATTTGTGAAATTTTAAGTTTGTAGCAATTGTTTTTATATTTTTTTTATCGGCGCGAGCGAATGCGCAACTTCAGGAAAATCAAAATCTAAAATTCCGTGCGATTATCAAGAAAGCTAGTGATGGGTGTTTTGAGATTTTAATAGATTAATAAAGTATGATCTATTTTGAGTGAATTTGTGAAATTTTAAGTTTGTAGCAATTGTTTTTATATTTTTTTTATCGGCTTGAGCGATTGCAAAAAAGTTAAAATGCACTTTTTTTTTCAAACATCCATGACTTGGCGCCAAATCGTCGTGGAACTTCGTTCTTCGAGTCTTGCATAGGGAATTGATCAAATTTTAATGCCTTTATGATGGATCGAGTCGAGAAAATTTTTCCCACTCAGTACACATCGTCAAAGTTGGACATGGTTTCCTGAAAAAAACATTTTTTTTTACAGGGGTGCCAGAGCGGGGCGGAAGGGGTTACGCTTAAGTTCGCTTTGCACTTCAAAGTTTTTCGCCCTCGAAGATTCAGCAAAATCGATTGAAAATACGCCGAGTTATGGCGGTTTGAAAATGGTCGAAATTTCACGAATTTTTTTTCCACCAGTATATATTTCTTTATGGTTAATTTTATTGTATTTCCAACAATTACAATTCTTACCAGTATCATAAAAAATAAAGTTATGAAAGCTGAGAGATGTCATTCCAATTGCCTGTTGAGGTAATTTGTAACAGTGTCTCAACAAATGTATTCTCTCTCTCTCTCTCTCTCTTTCTCTCTCTCTCTGTAAAGTTTAGAATTAAAGTGAACATTAAATATTGTTCAGAACACCTACAGACCGGTTTCGACCTTTCAGGTCTCATCAGTGTAGTTAGTTGTTGATCAGTATAGCATTTTGGCAATAGATTCCGCCACTTTGGCGTTTCTAGCTTTAGAATTAAGTTTTTCATAAAAACATGAGCAATACCTTTAGGACGTTCGTTTATTTTCCTCTTTTTTCAGTTTTATTGTTAACCACCACCTTCTAAATATTGCATCGCCATCAGACCATAGAAAATTAGTTACAATCTCATTAAATTTTATTGTGTGCGACGGTGCACAAAATCGTAACTCATACATAATGCCATCAGCTGTTTTCGAGCGTCTCCCATAAATTGCGGCGAATTTCTCATCGGAAGAGGAAGCCCACCACATCAATGGGAGCCGTTCCAGGATCGCGGCCGAAGAAAAACACAAAATATTTGCGTTTGGTCATTTGAGCTTGCATCCAGTTCATTAAGTGCATAGTTTGTAGATATAAATTATACACGCTGAAGTATTTATTGTCCGCAAGTGGACCACACAGGCACACGTGGCGACGACGCCTCTGACGGAATTATTGAGGGAGGCACCTATAAAAATATAATAAAACTGACGGCCCCATTTGCTCCCGTGTAGAATAACAGAGCCTTAATACCCTTAATGATGACACATCACTTATTTACCCAAGGAATCCGGCCTCGGTGTTTATAAATTGTCACTGCTATTGCGGAACAACTCGCTTTGTTTTGATAACATTAGAAAGGGGAGAGCGCTTCGGCGCCATTGGCTTCCGCCTAAATAAACTTTGTTCCCATTGGATCGACGTTATTTTGCACTTTTCAGGCTGAAAAAGTGGGGCGGCTTACTTAAAACTGAAAACTGGCGCACAGTTAAGTTTCATGTGCGCGCGCGTGCTGAAATGTTTCCACTGCACAATCTGGAGACGCTGTACCGTCTCGAAACGGAGTACGCGAGTCCGCACATTTACTACCCCTATCTACCGAGTTTCTTCTTTCCTCTACCACTAAAGTTACACGAGCCGCGACCGGAGAAACCGCCGTATTCCTACATAGCGCTCATCGCGATGGCGATTGGCTCCTCGCCGAAGCAAAGGCTGACGCTGAGCGGAATCTACAGGTTCATCATGGACAACTTTCCGTACTACAGGGAGAACAAGCAGGGCTGGCAGAACTCGATAAGGCACAATTTGAGTTTGAACGATTGCTTCGTGAAGGTGCCGAGGGACAAAGTTGCGCCCGGCGGGCCGGAGCAAGCCGGGGGAAAGGGGAGCTACTGGATGCTGGATCCGAAGGCCACCAATATGTTCGAGAAGGGGAACTACAGGAGGAGGAAGACTAGGAGGCAGCGAGTCGGCGAATGTGGCCTTTCGCTTTATCATCAGGTAACTTTAGTTATTGTGATAACGCAGGATCGGCATGTGATAACGTAGTGGTTGTTGGAGTAAAAGACGCTGTATTGGGCTGAAGTACTCTTATGTGTGTATCTATTATCACTTTTATTATTCTTCAGGTAAATAGAATCCTGTATGGTTGTACCATTTTATACTTTTGTCAATTCTTTAATTTACTTCTAAAGTAAAATGAAAGAATTATTACAAATGTTCCTATAACTTCTTGTATGCTTTCTAGCAATTAGGTTTTTATTTAGCACTTAGTGAAACATATTTTTCGTATTTAGGGAAGTATTTGTAGAGAGATTTCGTAAATTAAATATCACAGAAATATTCTTTCAACGGCAACAGAAATAGTTATTTACTATGCAAGTGGGAAAAGAAAGGTATTATGCACCGAGAGAAATGGTCGGCTGTGGATGGGCCAATGTTCTCGAGGTTCACGTACTCCACCCATGCGCAGTAGCGGATTTAGAAGAAACTTAAAACATTAAAAAACACGTTTTTGGGCCAAAAAACGTCCAATTTTGGCAACGTGTACCGAGTTGGAAAAAATGTGTCGACTCGATCCACCAAAAGGGCATTGAAATGTATTCAATTCCCTGTGCGGGACTCAAAAAAACGAAGTTCCTACGACGATTTGGCACAAAGTTATGGGTGTTTGAAAAAAGTGCATTTTGTGGTTTTTTGACTCAAGTCCGAAGTTTTTCGACGAAATTGTTTTCGTTTTCACGAATGAAATTTTCTTTGCATGTTCTTTAAGGGGGCAGGATGGTTTCAAAGGCCGAAAAAAGGCAGATTTTTGCGATTTTTTTTTCTCCGTTCTGAGTGATTATAATGATTTTATTCTTTTTGTATATTAAAGAACAATCTTTGAACAGTATATTAGAATTTTTTTTGTAAAAAAATATTCATTATTTTTCCCGTGGTGGCGGTTCGTGCGGTGCGTAATTCCTGGCCTCGTGGAGTTACCTAAAATAAAAAAAAAATCGAAGTGATTTATTTAATATATTAGTTTTTTGGGCGAATAAACGAAATTATATTGAAAAATATGCGATTTTCTATTTTTGGCGCAGTTTTGAATTTAGAGGTACCATTTTCACATAAAAAATCAGTAATATAGTAAATTTTTTTTTTATAAAAACGTTCGTTCATCCGCCAGTATTTATCATATAAAAGATGTCTGCAAAAGTTCATTAAGATCGGTGCATTATTTTTACTTTCTCCGTTACGAAGTACGAGAAAGTATTGTGATCGTAATTTTTTTTTCAAAAATTTTTTTTACGGAAATATCCGTTTTGGGGACCCTAGATGCCATTTCAACAATTTCTGGAAAAAAATGGTGATGTGGCCATCATGTTACTTTCTCCGACTTGATGGCCATTTGTATTTACGTTTTCATGGTTTATTTTCAATTGAAATCATATTTTAAATGTACATCGAGCGTTGCGTAAACTCCGATGAAACTGACGTTTAAAACGTCAAAATTATGAAACATGGAAAAATTATACTTCAAATTCAAAAACTCGGTTTACTCAAAAACTAAGAAGATTTCAAAAAAAACTTATTCTTTAGAAGTTGTTCATTTTGGTATTCTCTACAATTATTATTCAGACAAATTTGCTGTAACTATTATCGTTTCATAATTATAAACCAAAAATTGAGACAAAATTAACAAATTTTTTTCTCGAATAGCAATGATTTTATGAAAAATATTTTCAAGCAAAAGATATTCATTTATTTATTGTCTTCAATTTTTGTTTAAATGTTTTTGTGATATTTTTCATATTTAAGAAAATATTGGCAAAAAACAAAAAACAGTTTAGGTAAACACCCACTTCCGGTGTACGAAATTTTATCAAAAGCTTTTCAGGTCTTCAGATTATTAAATAAGACATATGTTGAAAGTTTCATATCAATTCCAGTATTAGTTTTTGAGATACAGCGCACACAGACAGACAGACAGACACACACACACACACAGACACAAACATTTTTTTTTCCAGAAATTGTTGAAATGGCATCTAGGGACCCCAAAACGGATATTTCCGTAAAAAAATTTTTTGAAAAAAATATAGAATTGCTGTAACTATTATCGTTTCATAATTATAAACCAAAAATTAAAAAAATAAAATAAATGTTTTTCTCGAATAGCAATGATTTTATGAAAAATATTTTCAAGCAAACGCTTTTCATTTCTTTGTTGTCTTCAATGTTTGTTTAAATATTTTTGTGATATTTTTTATATTAAGGAAAATATTGGCAAAAAACAAAAAACAGTTAAGGTAAACACCCACTTCCGGTGTACGAAATTTTATCAAAAGCTTTTCAGTTCTTTGGATTATCAAATAAGACGTATGTTCAAAGTTTCATATCAATTGCTCTATTGGTTTTTGAGATACAGCGCACACAGACAGACACACACACAGCCACACACACAGCCACACACACACACACACACACAGACACACACACACACACACAGACACAAAAATTTTTTTTCCAGAAATTGTTGAAATGGCATCTAGGGACCCCAAAACGGATATTTCCGTAAAAAAAAATTTTGAAAAAAAAATCACGATCACAATACTTTCTCGTACTTCGTAACGGAGAAAGTAAAAAAAATGGTGATGTGGCCATCATGTTACTTTCTCCGACTTGATGGTATCATTTATATTTACGTTTTCATGGTTTATTTTCTATTTAAATCATATTTTAAATGTACATCGAGCGTTTTGTAAACTCGGATGAAACTGACGTTTAAAACGTCAAAATTATGAAAGATGGAAAAATTATACTTCAAATTCAAAAACTCAGTTTACTCAAAAACTAAAGAGATTTCGAAAAAAACTTATTCTTTAGAAGTTGTTCATTTTGGCATTCTCTACAATTATTATTACATAAATTTGCTGTAACTATTATCGTTTCATAATTATATACATACATTATATACATTCGCAAAATTACTCAATATTAATCCAAGAATGATTTGGTAGAAAATGCCAACACATTCCGTCGATTTCTTTGGCAATTTTTCATGTAAATTTCTAAAAATTTAATCATTTTCTTTTTGACGTAAAAAAAATATTGCCATCCACTTGAAACTTCACAAAATCACTCAATATTGATTCAAGAGTGATTTGGTAAAAAATGTCAATACATTCCATCGATTTCTTTGGCAATTTTTCATGTAAATTTATGAAAAATTTGATTAGTTTTTTGTTGACGCAAAAAAATATAAAAAAAATTGCCATTTACTTGAAACTTCGCAAAATCATTCAATATTAATTGAAGTGATTTGGTAGAAAATGCCAAAACATTTCGTCGATTGCTTTGGCGATTTTTTATGTGAATTTATGAAAAATTTTAATCATATTTTGTCGACGCGAAAGAAATATAGAAACAGTAAAATACTTGAAACTTTCTAAATTTACTTAAAATACAATAATCTTCCAAAAACTCAAAAAACTCCATGACTGGTTTTCAAGATAACCGACCGAGAACAGCCCTTAAGATTTTTTAAGTATCACTTCTTTGGAGTGAAAACAAATTATAAAAACAACTGCTACACACTTGAAATTTTCCAAATTTACTCAAAATACACTAATATTAACAATCCTTAAAAAAAACGCCCCATCACTGTTTTTCAAGATTTTAAGTTTCACTTCTTCGGAGTGAAAAAAAATAATACAAAAACAACTGTAACACTTGAAACTTTTCAAATTTGTTCAAAATACATTAATATTAATAAACCTCCAAAAAACTCAAAATACCCCATCACTGGTTTTCAAGAACAACACAAAACACAATTCTGGAAGAATTTTTTAAATCTGCTAATTTGTTCAAGAGATATATTCCCAAATAAATGCATTGCCATTTTTCTCGTCTCATGAAACTTTCGCAGGCATCGTTTTAAAATGACAAATCAGTGTTTTTAGAATTAATAAAAAAAATTTGTTTCGTTTGAAATTAGAGGCAGTGCCATGGCTCCGTGGCTCTACATAACGAGCCGCCCCTGGCTGAGTTATGTGCGAAAAAACTCAAAATGCACTTTTTTCAAACAGCCATAACTTGGTGCCAAATCATCATAGGAATTTCGTTCTTTGAGTCTTGCATGGGGAATTGATCAAATTTTGATGCCTTTATGGTGGATCAAGTCGACAAATTTTTTCCAACTAGAGGAGGGCGAAAGGGATTACACTTAACTTCGCATGCATGACTTTAAAGAAGACACTTCAAAGTTTTTCGCCCTTAAAGATTCATCAAAATCGATTGAAAATACGCCGAGTTATGGCGGTTTGAAAATGGTCGAAATTTCACGAATTTCAAGTGTTTCATTTATTTTTCCACCAGTGTATTTATAAAATCATTTAAAAATTTAACCATAATATAGTAATTATACAAAAATGTGTTTTTTATGTGTTAAATAAAATTTAAATAAAAATCTAACAACCAAAAGGTCACTTATGATACATCTATAAATTTGGAATTTATAAATAAAAAAAGCGTTTTCATGTTTTCGGTATTGTTTTATACATGTGAAACCCTGGTTGATAATCAACTGCAGTGGCGGCTCGTGGAACATGTTGATGGTAAGACCACGTATACAATATATCACCCCAAACCCCCTTTTGTTAAGAAAGAAAAAACAATTTATCTTCTAACTGGTGAAAGTGTTTTAAAAATTCTTGCTGAGCTTGACACTATAGGTAGTGTCATGGCTCCTTGGCTCTATATAACGAGCTATCCCTGCTTAATTTTATAAAACAGTGATTTGCAAATTGGATGTAATTTTTTATAGAATTTAGTCGGCACGTTTTATACTTTTATTATTTTTTGCTCGGTATTACACAATCCGAAAACTAAAATTTTCTAAAATGTACACTCGTCAAATAGTTGGCGGATTTTCAAAAAGTTTAATTTGATAAAACGATGATCTGCAGATCTAATTTAATTTTTGTAGAATTTCGTCGATACCTTTTATATATATTATTTTAAATTTTCACTCGAGTAGTACATAATTAGAAAACTGAAATTTTCAAAAATTCACAACTCGCGAAATAATTGGTGCCTTTTAAAATACTCCATTTAGTTTGATAAAACGATGATTTGAAAATCTAATTTAATTTTTGTAGAATTTTGTCGACACGTTTTATATATATTTTTTTTAATTTTTAACTCGAGTATTACAAAATTCTAGATCTAACATTTTCAAAAATTCACAACTCGCGAAATAATTGGTGCCTTTTAAAATACTCCATTTAGTTTGATAAAACGATGATTTGAAAATCTAATTTAATTTTTGTAGAATTTTGTCGACACGTTTTATATATTTTTTTTTAAATTTTCACTCGAGTAGTACACAATTAGAAAACTAAAATTTTCAAAAATTCACAACTCGCGAAATAATTGGTGCCTTTTAAAATACTCCATTTAGTTTGATAAAACGATGATTTGAAAATCTAATTTAATTTTTGTAGAATTTTGTCGACACGTTTTATATATATATTTTTTAATTTTTAACTCGAGTATTACAAAATTCTAGATCTAACATTTTCAAAAATTCACAACTCGCGAAATAATTGGTGCCTTTTAAAATACTCCATTTAGTTTGATAAAACGATGATTTGCAAATCTTATTTAATTTTTGTAGAATTTAGTCGACACGTTTTTATTATTTTTTTTTGCTCGAGCATTACACAATTCGAAAATTAATATTTACAAAAACTCACAACTCGCGAAATAATCGGTGGATTTCTAAAAACTGCACATAATTTCATAAAACGATGATTTGCAAATCTAATTTAATTTTTGCAGAATTTTGTCGACACGTTTTATATTTTTTTAAATTTTTTTGCGCGAGTATTACACAATTCGAAAACTAAAATTTTCAAAAATTCACAACTCGTGGATTGTACTTAATTTCAGTGGCGGCTCGTGGAACATGTTTATGGTAGCGCCACTTATACAATATAGCCCCCCTTCCTATTTTGAAGAAAAAAGAACGATTTATCTTCCAAGATCAAAGAAACTAGCGAAAAGTGTTAAAATTTTTTGTTGAGCTTGAAACTATAGGTAGAGCCATGGCTCCTTGGCTCTATATAACGAGCCGCCCCTGATCAACTGTTTGGATTGTAGGATAGTGCCCACCCTGCACCTTCAGTATCACCTCTAACTTAAGCCACAAAATTATGTTCATGTAACGAAATTTCTTTGTAAATCCATTGGTGATGTTGGTGGTGAAATAATCACTAAAAATAGGGGATGTGTGTCTTAAGTAAGCAAACATCCGAAGGATGGTGGGTGGTCCCTATCCTACAATCCAATCAGTTAATTTTAGCACGGTGTTATTACAAATGATTTAATTTGCGGAAAAAATAAATAAAAAAATAGCGATGTGGCCATCATGTTACTTTCTCCGACTTGATGGTATCATTTGTATTTACGCTTTCATGGTTTATTTTCAATTTAAATAATATTTTAAATGTGCATCGAGCGGATGAAAGTGACGTTTAAAACGTCAAAATGAACAATGGAAAAATTATACTTCAAATTCAAAAAGTCGGTTTACTCAAAAACTAAAGGGATTTCGAAAAAAGCTTATTCTTCATAAATTGTTCGTTTTGGCATTCTCTACAATTATTATTAACATAAATTTTCTTTAACACATAAACGTTATTAGCTTTTCATAAATTATATATTTAACACATAAACGTTATTAGCGTTTCATAAATTATATACCAAAAATGATTAAAAAAAAATTCTCAAATAACAATGATTTTATAATAGTTATTTAACCAACAAGTGTGTTAATGATGGCGATTAATGATCGAGACATTTTCACGCACGAGCGCTTGCGCGAGTGCGTTAATTGTTGAGATCATTAATCGCCAATTAACACACGAATTGGTTACAAGATTTTTCCGTTGATCGTAACTTAGATCAACATTAGAAATTAGATTAGAGAAAATCCAAACAAAACAAACAAATAAACTTGCTATTAAGCCCTTTGCAGCAATATCGGCAAAACATGGGAATAGCGCAGATACCGAATGACGTCTTACCTGTTACTCCTCGCACCAGGAAATAAATTCTACGTAAGTTTTTTCGTAAAAATGTGTACTCTTTTCCGGAATCAAATTTAATGTTGCATTATTTTCAATGGCTAGAACTTTTGGCGGTGTTAATTTAAACTCGACACTATCCATAGTAGCAGACATTCCCTCGATACACGCGTTTTATAAATTTGACGTTTCACACTTTGACATTATTGTATAACAAAATCGAAGACGGTTCGCCTCTAATTTGTTTCTAACGCAGAGAATTGATATACTTTTGCAATTACATGTGAAACAAATTATAGATCGTTTTCTCGCTATTATCAGTTACATTTCCAGTAATTATGAGTAATTAGCCACTCATGAATTAGCTATTTAATGCTTAACTAGAAATCGTTCTTTTTTTTAGGAAATATGATTTATAGGAATTCGAGTTAGGGAATCGAGGATGATAGCAAATTGGCTTAGCCAGCTAGGGCATTCAGCCACCATCGATGTATAGTATTTAATAATTCATTTAAGTGAAATGAGGACAAAGACTAAATATATCCCGAGACCCGCATGGCTATTTTTCGTGTTAAAAAAGTAAAAAAAAGTGACCGCCCGGACGGGACCCGAACCCGCACCAGCGGGGTCGGAGGCCGGACCTCTACCCACTAGACCACCGCGGCCCTAGAAATCGTTCATTAATGAAAAATCGTTTATTAATGAAAAATCGTTCATTAATATGGGTCATTAATGAACGATTTTTGATACATTTGGGTACATTAAAGTTGGCCGTTAACCAACGAGCAACGGAAAAAATATTTTCAAACCAAAGATGTTCATTTCTTTGTTGTGTTTAATATTGGCTTAAATATTTTTGTGATATTTTTCATATTTAAGAAAATATTCGAAAAAACCAAAAAAACAGTTAAGGTAAACACCCATTTCCGGTGTACGAAATTTTACGAAATTTTTCAGTTCTTCGTATTATCATATAAGACTTATGTTCAAAGTTTCATATCGATTGCTCTATTAGTTTTTGAGATACAGCTCTAATTTAAGTTAAAAAATTATGTTATTGTGATGAAATTTCTTTCGTGATGTAGGGGGTTAAATAATTACTAAAGAAGGACTTGTTGCTTAAGTAAACAAACATCCGAAGGGTGGTCCCTATCTTACAATCCAATCAGTTAACTTTAGCACGGTGTAATTACAAATGATTTAATTTGCGGAAAAAAATTAATAAAAAAAGCATTTTCATGTTTTCGTTATTGTTTTACACTTATGGAACCCTGGTTAATAATCCAGTATTTGGATTGTAGGATAGTGTCCACCCACCATCCTTAGTTTCACCTCTAACTTAAGCTACAAAATTATGTTCATGTGATGGAATTTCTTTGTAAATCCATTAGTGATGTTGGTGGTTAAATGATCACCAAAAATTGGTTTTGTTGCTTAAGTAAACTAAAATCCGAAGGGTGGTGCGTAGGCCCTATCCTACAATCCAATCAGTTCATTTTAGCACGGTGTTATTACAAATGATTAAATTTACAGAAAAAAAAGATAGCAGCAAGAAGTAACTTTCGCTGTCTAAAATCGCGTTAGCAATGGAGTGTTTATGAAAGACTAATGAATTATTACCAATATTAATTGTAGCGTAATTATATAAATTAAAGGGCTACACTTATTTTTTCATATTTAATTTCGGTTTGGGGTGTATCTCAAAAACTAATAGAGTAATTGATATGGAACTTTGAACATAAGTCTTATTTAATAATATGAAGAACTGAAAAGCTTTTGGTAAATTTCGTACACCGGAAGTGAGTGTTTACCTTAACTGTTTTTTGTTTATTGCCAATATTTTCTTAAATATGAAAAATATCACAAAAAAAGTTAAACAAACATTGAGATACCAAAGAAATGAACATCTTTTGCTTGAAAATATTTTTCATAAAATCATTTTTATTCGAGAAAAAAATTTATAATTATTTTTTTAATTTTTCGTTTATAATTATAAAATAACTAATAACTAATAGTTAAAGCAAATTTATGTTAATATAATTGCAGAGAATGCTAAAATGAACAACTTATAAAGAATAAGTCTTTTTTGAAATCCCTTTAGTTTTTGAGAAAACTGAGTTTTTGAATTTGAAGTATAATTTTTCCATCTTTCATAATTTTGACGTTTTAAACGTCAGTTTCATCCGAGTTTACACAACGCTCGATGTACATTTAAAATATGATTTAAATAGAAAATAAACCATGAAAGCGTAAATATAAATAACTATGGTACCATCAAGTCGGAGAAAGTAACACGATGGCCACATCACCATTTTTGTTATTTATGCCGCCTCCTTGGTTTCTGTCCATTTCCCCAATTTCAACGCTGCCCTGATAAACGTTGCCACCGCCTGCTCCGCGGCCAGAGCGACGCTACAGAATAATAAAAATGCCCATTGAATAAAATGTAGTTTTAAATTTTAACAATGATTCACGGCGAGTAATTTAACATCAATAATACATCTTTATTAATAGAAACAAAACTGCATACAATTAACAGGCACATGATAAAATGATGTTGGTTTGTTAATCTGCCAAATGGCTGTCGACCAGAGGTCTTTCAGCCCGAGTAATTAATGAGTAATTAATAAAAACGAGCTAAAATATAAAAATTACGAACAGAACAGAAATTTGAATGTACATTTTCCGAGCAAATTTCGCCGAATTTGCAATAAACCAGGTACAGCTTGTCTAGCGAGTCGTGGCTGATTGTGCGGTGACCTTAAATTTCATAATTATATGAGTGAACATAATGTAAATGTAGACAAAGAGTCGTCACGTCCCCGTGGAGTTTTGTTACCTCGTTCTCTTCGAATACTTTTTCGCTCCGCGCAAACGTTGGCCCCACCTGCCGCGGCTCGCTAGAGAAGTTGTACTTGTATATTTCCATTGTTCGAAAATAATCGCATTACGGAAGATTATTATTATTCAATGCATTTTCAAATCAAAATGCAATAAGTTTCAAAAAGAAAATTCGTAGGTGTCATTCAGACAGTTAAAGTCTAAAATGTTGATCGTCAGGAGACAAGCGCATTTTTATTTATAGACTGCGATTGATTTTTTTTTGGAACACATGGTATATATTTAATATATGCACCAGCACAAAGTCTACCAAATGAATACACTCAATGATTTTCCAAACAATTTATCAATGTATACACGCGCGAATTTTCTGCAATAATAAATTCAGATTACAGCAGAAGTATCACTATCTTGTTTATATGAGATACAGGAGGTACATATAAGCAGCGCCGGTGCTAGTGTTTACGCTGCTACAGGCGAAAACAAATTTGCCGCCCTAACCTAAATAAAGTTTTGCGAAATTATTTTAAACATGAAATTTTCGTTTTTCAAATTTGCTTCTTCGATTTGATGGAATAAAAGGGATTTTTATAATACATTTCATATTTATCGAATTTTTGGGATTCCGAAAAGCATTTTTTGTTGGCCATTATGAAAATAATCGACGCAATCCGCCTGGAAACAAAATGTCATCACTTTGAACTTGAATTTGAGTGAGTAAAAGGTGCACCTCGTGATTATTTTTTTTTAAATATCATCGCACTTGGAAAATTATCTTATAATTTTTCAAATCTGCTCAGAAATGGCATATTTTTGACACACCAAAAGATAATTGATGCTCCCTGCTTGTAAACAAAATGGCAGCACTCTGAACTGGAATTTGAGCGAAATGTGCACCTCGTGATAAAAAAAATCTAAAATAAAATTATCGCTTTAAGCTTTTGTGATGTATCTTCCATAGGATTCTTGTTTGCTTCCCAATCAAAATTATCATTGATCCTTCAACGTCCGACCGGCTTTTATTTTCACATGTTTTCGAAATCGAACACGAAACGCCGCAGTGCTATATATTTTTTCACCTCAAATTACTTTCATAATATTTATTGCAATGAAAGTCGAAATCGTGAAAAGTCGGAGATTTATTCTCTCGACTTGTTTTGATCTCAAAGAAAATATATTTGTTTGACCGTTAATTTTTATTGCAGGACGAAAGCCAGCCCGCGATAACAGAAGAAATTCCGAGAAATTCCGGCTTCTCACCGTCGTCGTCGTCGTCGTCGTCGTCGGTTCTTTCATCTGGCACCACCTCATGCTCGTCAACATCTTCGGCGACTCTCCCACCTACGGTCAAGAAGTCGAGTCTGTTTACCATCGAGAACCTAATAAAATCCGACGATGGCTCCGGCAATAAAACTTGATCAAACAAACAGACCGCCTTTTGATCTGCGGAATTATTTTTGTGATTTTAATTATTTATATTAGTTTTAAACGGGCGCCGTTAAAACTTCGGCGCATCGGAGGCGTCCTTCTTGCGCGTACACGACCGCGAAAAAAGATATACAGGGTGAGCTGCAATGATACCAGTAAAATAGTGAATTTAAAATGTCGCAGAAATTGCCACTGCATATATTTATTTATTTATATTCAAAAGTAATTTATAGAAATACATATAAATCTCTCAGACGATTTTTAAATAATGGCGGCAACATAATTTTGATTATAGTAATTGGTCAATAGATGTCACCAGGCATACAGCTTGCAACCATGTATATTAAAATGATAAAAATAAAAAATAATAATAATTGATAAATTTGTATTGAAATGTTTATTATTTTGCAAGCAAATAATGTTTGAATTTTCTTCATATCAAACTGGATCAAAAGTGTGAACATGCCTCCGATAAATTTGTGTTATTAAATTTATTATATATCAATTATTGGCAAATAAAAAAATAAAAAAAAACCGGTAAATCCAAGAAGCATTTTGGTAGATTGGTAGATAGTCATGGAATTCGATAGATCTGCCAAAAAATCGATAGATGGAGAGATGCAGAGACATCCTACGCCAGTAGTGACGGCTCGCGGAGTGACTCATGGTATACTTTGATCAATGGATCATTGCGCGCACGTCATAGATACCTGAACATTTTCATGCGTTTACTCTCTCTACTGTAACTTGAACTAGACGCAATCATGTGTCATCCAAGACGAGAAAACTCAGTCTTCGGTAATGACGCACACGCAAAGATCTATTGATCAAACCATAACAGAGGTGGTAATACAGATCTCTGCAACCGTACCATGAGTCATTCCGCGAGCCTTCATTGATCACTTAAGATCTGTAACATCCTGTATACCGTATTAATTTTAGTACGTGGTGCGTCTTCGCAATATGGAAATTTATACGCAGTCGCGACATGTGGACGTTTTGTGTCCGTTGTGCGGGCATTAACTTCTTCGTGTAATGCAAATCTGTATTCGAGCAACATATGTAACATTAAATATAAATTTAGTGGTCCTATAAAATTACGCGGATATGTTAATGTTTTAATAAAACAATGACGCCGACGTGTTTTATTATTGTAATTCCGGTGTTGTTAATCATACTTGTTATTGTTTTATTTACATCTGCAAATTATATTTTCGGAAATAAATATAGCCCTAGTTAATTTTAAATATGTAATGTACATTTCACAATAACCTATAAATATATGAATCTACGTCTAGGCAAATTTTTTTAAGTGTTGTTTTAGTAAGTATTATTAATTTATAATCTAGAGAAGCGTATCTTAAAAAAATACAAAGACCATTAAATGGATTAAATTTAGTTACCAGTTTGTAGTCTTACATTAGTAAGACGCATACCATATGCTATTAAAGTGGACGGTTGACTGCTCCCCTCAAAAATACGTGTCCTAGACATTTTTTTTATATTTATTTATTTAACGGTACATCCATTTTCAAATTTTAAATTGTTTCTAAAACTGTAACTTAAAAATAAATAGTTTTTGGGACAGAAAATACTAAATTGTCCGCTATGATCTGGCCCTGATCACAAGCATAAATATTTGATAGTAAAATTACTCGAGTGTTCGTCGTTGACAAAAATACATTTTTAAAAACTCATAACTTGACTGAAAAATGTTGCACATTCAAAAACCAAAATTATTTTTAAAGATCAACTTCTTGTGAATAGAAATAGATTTTTGTAGGATTTTATCGCTGCGTTTCATATTAATTTTTAATTTTTTGCACTCGAGTGTTCGTCTCAAATTTTCAAAAATTCATAACTCGACTAAAAATTGCCGCGCATTCAAAAACCAAAACTATTTTGAAAGATCAACGTCTTGTGAATAAAAATAGATTTTTGTAGGATTTTGTCACTGCGTTTCATATTAATTTTTAATTTTTTGCACTCGAGAGTTCGTCTGAAATTTTCAAAAATTCATAACTCGATTGAAAATTGCCGCAGATTCAAAAACCAAAATTATTTTGTAAGATCAACGTCTTGTGAATAGAAATAGATTTTTGTAGGATTTTATCGCTGCGTTTCATATTAATCTTTAATTTTTTACGCTCGAGTGCTCATCTGAAATTTTCAAAAATTCATAACTCGACTGAAAATTGCCGCACATTCAAAAACCAAAATTATTTTGAAAGATCAACGTCTTGTGAATAGAAATAGATTTTTGTAAGATTTTATCGCTGCGTTTCATATTAATTTTTAACTTTTTGCACTCGAGCGTTCTTCTCAAATTTTCAAAAATTCATAACTCGACTGAAAATTGCCGCACATTCAAAAACCAAAATTATTTTTAAGGATCGACATCTTGTGAAGTGAACTGAATTTTTGTAGGATTTTATCGCTGCGTTTCATATTAATTTTTAACTTTTTGCACTCGAGCGTTCTTCTCAAATTTTCAAAAATTCATAACTCGATCGAAAATTGCTGCACATCCAAAAACCAACATTATTTTGAAAGATTCACAACTTGTGAAGTGAACTGAATTTTATAGGATTTTATCGCTGCGTTTCATATTAATTTTTAATTTTTTGCGCTCGAGTGTTCTTCCTTGAAAAAAAATACATTTTCAAAAATTCATAACTCAACTGAAAATTGCTGCACATCCAAAAACCAACATTATTTTGAAAGATCCACAACTTGTGAAGTGAACTGAATTTTTGTAGGATTTTATCGCTGCGTTTCATATTAATTTTTAATTTTTTTGAGCTCGAGTGTTCGTCGTTGAACAAAATATATTTTCAAAAATTTATAACTCTATTGAGAATTGCTGGACATTCAAAAACCAAAATGATTTTGAAAGATCGACGTCTTGTGAAGTGAACTGAATTTTTGTAGGATTTTATCGCTGCGTTTCATATTAATTTTTAATTTTTTGCGCTCGAGTGTTCTTCCTTGAAAAAAAAATACATTTTCAAAAATTCATAACTCAACTGAAAATTGCTGCACATCCAAAAACCAACATTATTTTGAAAGATCCACAACTTGTGAAGTGAACTGAATTTTTGTAGGATTTTATCGCTGCGTTTCATATTAATTTTTATTTTTTTTGAGCTCGAGTGTTCGTCGTTGAACAAAATATATTTTCAAAAATTTATAACTCTATTGAGAATTGCTGGACATTCAAAAACCAAAATGATTTTGAAAGATCGACGACTTGTGAAGTGAACTGAATTTTTGTAGGATTTTATCCCTGCGTTTCATATTAATTTTTAATTTTTTGCTCTCGAGTGTTCGTCATTGAAAAATATACATTTTCAAACATTCAGATATTTTTTTTTAAATTAACGAAGTGTTAGTTGATATCTACAGAATCATAATTATAAATGTGTTTGGAGTAAATTCACTGAATTTCAAGCCGATGGCAATTGTTTTTATATTTTTTTCAAGCCATCAAAATATTGTTAAGGTTTTTCTTCTTTGCGCTCTGTTCACATGATATTTTTCGAAATTAACGTAAAAGTGTTTGTTGATATTTACAGAATCATAATTATAAATGTGTTTCGAGTAAATTCACTGAGTTTCAAGCCGATGGCAATTGTTTTCACATTTTTTCAAGCTATCAAAATATTGTCAAGGTTTTCCTTCTTTGCGCTCTGTTCACATGAGATTTTTTCGGAATTAAGGTAAGAGCATTTGTTGATTTCTGCAGAATCATAATTATAAATGTGTTTTGAGTAAATTTACTGAGTTTCCAGCCGATGGCAATTGTTTTTATATTTTTTTCTAGCCATCAAAATGTTGTCAAGGTTTTCCTTCTTTGCGCTCTGTTTACATGAGATTTTTTTGAAATTAAGAGTGTTTGTTGATGTCTACATAATCATAAATGTTTAATTTTGATGAGCTTGAGAATAAATCTTAAGTATCTTAAGAAAATTAAATGTCTTTGATTTAAATTTAATACTTTTACAGGAAAAGTGCATTCACCGCAAAATATTTCAGTTAAAATTTTATCCGCCATTGCAGCTACTTCAAACTTCTTAAGTCTCTTAAGAAATTTATCATTTTGATGACCTTGAAAGTAAATCTTAAGTATATTAACCGCAAATTAATTGACGTTGATTTAAATTTAATATTTTGATAGGAAAAGTGCATTTGCCGCAAAATATTTCTGTAAAAACTTTATCCGCCATCGCAGCAACTTCAAACTTCTTAAATCTCTTAAGAAATGTTTCGTTTTGATGACCTTGAAAATAAATCTTAAGTATCTTAACCGCAAATTAAATGGCGTTGATTTAAAGTTATTATTTTGATAGGAAAAGTGCATTTGCCGCAAAATATTTCCGTAAAAATTTTATCCGCCATTGCAGCCACTTCAAACTTCTTAAATCTCTTAAGAAATGTTTCGTTTTGATGACCTTGAAAATAAATCTTAAGTATCTTAACCGCAAATTAAATGGCGTTGATTTAAAGTTAATATTTTGATAGGAAAAGTGCAATTGCCGCAAAATATTTCCGTAAAAATTTTATCCGCCATTGCAGCCACTTCAAACTTCTTAAATCTCTTAAGAAATGTTTCGTCTTGATGACTTTGAAAGTAAATCTGAAGTATCTTAACCACAAATTAAATGGCGTTGATTTAAAGTTATTATTTTGATAGGAAAAGTGCATTTGCCGCAAAATATTTCCGTAAAAATTTTATCCGCCATTGCAGCCACTTCAAACTTCTTAAATCTCTTAAGAAATGTTTCGTTTTGATGACCTTGAAAATAAATCTTAAGTATCTTAACCGCAAATTAAATGGCGTTGATTTAAAGTTAATATTTTGATAGGAAAAGTGCAATTGCCGCAAAATATTTCCGTAAAAATTTTATCCGCCATTGCAGCCACTTCAAACTTCTTAAATCTCTTAAGAAATGTTTCGTTTTAATGACCTTGAAAGTAAATCTGAAGTATCTTAACCGCAAATTAAATGGCGTTGATTTAAAGTTAATATTTTGATAGAAAAAGTGCATTTGCCGCAAAATATTTCTGTAAAAACTTTATCCGCCATAGCAGCCACTTCAAACTTCTTAAATCTCTTAAGAAATGTTTCGTTTTGATGACCTTGAAAATAAATGTTAAGTATCTTAATCGCAAATTAATTGGCGTTGATTTAAAGTTAATATTTTGATAGAAAAAGTGCATTTGCCGCAAAATATTTCTGTAAAAACTTTATCCGCCATTGTAGCTACTTCAAACTTTTTAAATCTCTTAAGAAATGTTTCGTTTTGATGACCTTGAAAGTAAATCTGAAGTATCTTAACCGCAAATTAAATGGCGTTGATTTAAAGTTAATATTTTGATAGGAAAAGTGCATTTGCGCAAAAAATTTCCGTTAAAACTTTATCCGCCATTGCAGCCACCTCAAACTTCTTAAATCTCTTAAGAAATGTTTCGTTTTAATGACCTTGAAAGTAAATCTGAAGTATCTTAACCGCAAATTAAATGGCGTTGATTTAAAGTTAATATTTTGATAGAAAAAGTGCATTTGCCGCAAAATATTTCTGTAAAAACTTTATCCGCCATAGCAGCCACTTCAAACTTCTTAAATCTCTTAAGAAATGTTTCGTTTTGATGACCTTGAAAATAAATGTTAAGTATCTTAATCGCAAATTAATTGGCGTTGATTTAAAGTTAATATTTTGATAGAAAAAGTGCATTTGCCGCAAAATATTTCCGTAAAAATTTTATCCGCGATCGCAACCGCTTCAAACTTCTTAAATCTCTTAAGAAATGTTTCGTTTTAATGACCTTGAAAGTAAATCTGAAGTATCTTAACAGCAATTTAATTGGCGTTGATTTAAAGTTATTATTTTGATAGGAAAAGTGCATTTGCCGCAAAATATTTCCGTTAAAATTTTAACCGCCATCGCAGCTTCTTTAAACTTCTTAAATCTCTTAAGAAATGTTTCGTATTATTGTTCGACTCGAAATACTCAACTGTTTGGTCCTTTGGTATTTTTGATAGAATGGGTAACAAAGCAATCGGTCTATAATTTCATAGATTTTGCATTTGTTATCGGCTGTTCTTGTAATTAGGCCCATTTAGAATATTAATTCTAAATGGGCCAAATTACAAGAACAGCTGATAACAATGTCTATGCCAGTATTGGTAAAGTCCCAATTTATTGCATCGATATCATTGAAGAAATTAATTTTACCGTCGAGTGTTATTGGTCTGTTAATTTCAGTGATTGCTGCGGTTGTATTACTAATTGATAATGTTAGCACAATACCTGCATTTTAACAATCTACTTTAATTTTCGACTGATTACAAGTTGTGTATTTGTTATCAATGCAGTTGCCTTTCCTAGTGTCAATTTCCCCAAAATATTTCAACCTATTTGACCTAAACATTTACTAATCCTGCAATTATAAATAATAATTTCTGTAAGATATAAAATAGATATTTAAATTTTCACAGGAACTTCAAAATAAATAGTTCGCGCGTAATCTAGAAATCTATAAAAGCCCATTTAGTGCAACAAGCCTCCGCAAGATGGCAGCAGTTGTACGAGTTCGACAATTTTTCCGGAAATGTATCCTCTGCGGTGGCTTTCAAGACCTGATAACGAAAAGTAATTAAAATATCGTCGTCTGGTGGCGGGGCGCGTATTAATGGCGGAAGGCGACGCCCGTGACGGAGACGTCGTCCGGTTTCCGTTTCGTTTTTATTACGCTGGTCTTAATTAGAAGGCGCTCCTTCCTTATCGCGTGCCTTGACGGACAGACGGACGTGCATTTTCAAAAATAATTCATCTCTTGAGAAACGAGTGAAAAAAAAGTATACATTTAATTACATCAAGTGAATTCTTTTCCCTCGGAGAATTTAGGAGGCACGAGACTGATTTTTTAATTTTTAAGATGGTAAATCTACAAAAAAAGGCTTAAATAAAATGGAAACAACCTTACTTGTTGCAGAAAGTATTAAATAAATTCAAAAAACGAAATATAGCCTGAATAAATGAATATTCAACCTGTTCGTAACTCTGCAAGCAAAATTAAGTTAAATTGAATTAAAAAAAAGGCTTATAAAGACAAATCACAAGCTCAGACTTTCGGAGTTTTTAGCATAGGGGTCCAACGGTGGATTCCACAAATATTTATTTAAGCCAGGTTTTTCGTAAGCCGGTATTATTACCATTAGGGGCCAATAAAGCTGCCATTAGAAGTAAAAATTGGCCAGCAAGCCAGAAAATATGCTGACCATTGGTGGAGAGTCCAGATTTATCGAAATCCACTTTTAGCAAACTCTGCTGAACTATTTTAAAATCTTCATTGAATTTAAATAAAATTGTGCGATTTTGTTTTTAACGTGTGAGAATATCGCCAGTCTAAAGAGGTCAAAAGGCAGTGAAAAATTAAAGACCACATTTTGGTGGATCGATGATTTATCTATTACGTAACATTCTTTTTTCCACATTCAGCTACCATTAAAATAATATTTAGACGTTGATGAGGGGTGTCTCTGAAGTTTTCATATTAATATCGGGGATTAGTGAGCAATTTTGTGGAGTAATTAGGGGGTGTAGGGGGGCAGCGGCGTGGATGTCAAAAAAAGGTAAGGCGCGCGATTAAATCGTAAGCAGGGCTTCTTCACGCAACCGCCCTTCCTGAATGAAATGTCGATTAAGAAAATGTCGGCGGGGTCTGTTATTATATGTAAATTATTGTGTGTGTACGTGTATGTGCGCCACGTTATCTTAATATAGTTATCATGAATATTCGAAGCTTGGAGTGCGGCGGTGGCGTTGGTGGTAGGCACTGGTGTTGGCGTTATGGGCAAGTTGCATGCCAGCCCTGCCGCCCCCGGACCGCCCCTCTCCGACGTTACAAGTGTCAGCGGATCGCATATTTCACGGAAGGGCTCAGCACGAGTGGTACGGGGGCGGCGTGTCACTGGTCTTCCCCGACAACCCGTACCAACCGGTTCGTAATTAGTTCGCGTTCGTTCAGAGAAAGAAGGTATCGTTTGATAAACGCCCCGCCGCTATTTACATGTTAATTCCGTACACTTTTGCGCCCCCCCCCCCGTCCATCACAAAAACCCGACAGAAAATTCATTAGCTCGCGACATTACCGCCCACCCCCCTTATCGAATAAACACACCGCTTTACGATGTTTTCGCTATTTCTCTAGCTTTCCATTAAATCCGAGGAAAACACATGCCTTAATACGTTTAAGTACGAGTTTTATAATAAACGATAAAAACAAACGGGCCTGCAATCACCGGCATCTGCCCTTCCGATCGAATTGTTAAGAACTTTAATAACAGTTTCATAACAGTACATTAAACCCACATTTAAGAAGTTTTAGTAACAAATCAAATCGTGCAATCGAAGAAAATATCTAAGATTTTTAAGGAGATTTACCATTTGGATAAATTGTTTTAATTAATGGAGGGTTTAAATTGTTTCTAAAAATAATATCAATCCTTAAACCAATTATTATCAATATTGAAACCGGCGCATCCACCATATTTATAATAAATACATTTGTAATTTGCTAAAATTGGATAAAAATTCAAAAATTATCGCAAACCAGTGACTTGAAAAAAATATATTAAAACAATCGCCAGCGGCTTAAATCTTTCCAAATTGACTCAAAATGAACTCAAAATTACGTCCTCGTAAAAACTAGCATTACTTCATCCCTAAATTTTTGACTAATTTTATGGGAACAGAAGGTTGATTTTTGTAAAAAATGTAATAATTTTAGAGACTGGAAAAAAATATAAAAACAATTACCATCGACTCAAATCTTTCCAAATTGACCCAAAATGAACTCAAAATTACGTTCCCGTAAAAACTAGCATTACTTCATCCCTAAATTTTTGAATAATTTTATGTGAACTGAAGGTTGATTTTTCAAAAAAAATGTAATAATTTTAGAAACTGGGAAAAAATATAAAAACAATTACCATCGACCTCAATCTTTCCAAATTGACTCAAAATGAACTCAAAATTACGTTCTCATAAAAACTAGCATTACTTCATCCCTGAATTTTTGAATAATTTTATGTGAACTGAAGGTTGATTTTTGAAAAAAATGTAATAATTTTAGAGACTGGAAAAAAATATAAAAACAATTGCCATCGACCTAAATCTTTCCAAATTGACTCAAAATGAACTCAAAATTACGTTACCGTAAAAACTAGCATTACTTCATCCCTAAATTTTTGAATAATTTTATGTGAACTGAAGGTTGATTTTTCAAAAAAAATGTAATAATTTTAGAGACTGGAAAAAAATATAAAAACAATTGCCATCGACCTAAATCTTTCCAAATTTACTCAAAATGAACTCAAAATTACGTTCCCGTAAAAACTAGCATTACTTCATCCCTAAATTTTTGAATAATTTTACGTGAACTGAAGGTTGATTTTTGAAAAAAATGTAATAATTTTAGAGACTGGAAAAAAATATAAAAACAATTGCCATCGACCTAAATCTTTCCAAATTGACTCAAAATGAACTCAAAATTACGTTCCCGTAAAAACTAGCATTACTTCATCCCTAAATTTTTGAATAATTTTACGTGAACTGAAGGTTGATTTTTGAAAAAAATGTAATAATTTTAGAGACTGGAAAAAAATATAAAAACAATTACCATCGACCTAAATCTTTCCAAATTGACTCAAAATGAACTCAAAATTACGTTCCCGTAAAAACTAGCATCACTTCATCCCTAAATTTTTAAATAATTTTATGTGAACTGAAGGTTGATTTTTCAAAAAAAATGTAATAATTTTAAAGACTGGAAATAATTATAAAAACGATTGCCATCGACTTAAATCTTTCCAAATTGACTCAAAATGAACTCTAAATTACGTTCCCGTAAAAACTAGCATCACTTCATCCCTAAATTTTTAAATAATTTTATGTGAACTGAAGGTTGATTTTTCAAAAAAAATGTAATAATTTTAAAGACTGGAAAAAAAAAATAAAAATAATTGCCATCGACCTAAATCTCTTCAAATTGACTCAAAATGAACTCAAAATTACGTTCCCGTAAACAGTAGCATTACTTCATCCCTAAATTTTTGAATAATTTTACGTGAACTGAAGGTTGATTTTTGAAAAAAATGTATTAATTTTACAGACCGGAAAAAAATATAAAAACAATTGCCATCGACCCAAATCTTTCCAAATTGACCCAAAATGAACTCAAAATTACGTTCCCGTAAAAACTAGCATTACTTCATCCCCAAATTTTTGAATAATTTTATGTAAACAGAAGGTTGATTTTTGAAAAAAATGTAATAATTTTAGAGACTGGAAAAAAATATAAAAACCTAAAATCTTTCCAAATTGACTCAAAATGAACTCAAAATTACGTTCCCGTAAACAGTAGCATTACTTCATCCTTAAATTTTTGAATAATTTTACGTGAACTGAAGGTTGATTTTTGAAAAAAATGTATTAATTTTACAGACCGGAAAAAAATATAAAAACAATTGCCATCGACCCAAATCTTTCCAAATTAACCCAAAATGAACTCAAAATTACGTTCCCGTAAAAACTAGCATTACTTCATCCCCAAATGTTTGAATAATTTTATGTAAACAGAAGGTTGATTTTTGAAAAAAATGTAATAATTTTAGAGACTGGAAAAAAATATAAAAACCTAAAATCTTTCCAAATTGACTCAAAATGAACTCAAAATTACGTTCCCGTAAAAAGTAGCATTACTTCATCCTTAAATTTTTGAATAATTTTACGTGAACTGAAGGTTGATTTTTGAAAAAAATGTATTAATTTTACAGACCGGAAAAAAATATAAAAACAATTGCCATCTACCTTAATCTTTCCAAATTGACTCAAAATGAACTCAAAATTACGTTCCCGTAAAAACTAGCATTACTTCATCCCCAAATTTTTGAATAATTTTATGCAAACAGAAGGTTGATTTTTGAAAAAAATGTAATAATTTTAGAGACTGGAAAAAAATATAAAAACCTAAAATCTTTCCAAATTGACTCAAAATGAACTCAAAATTACGTTCCCGTAAACAGTAGCATTACTTCATCCCTAAATTTTTGAATAATTTTATGTGAACTGAAGGTTGATTTTTGAAAAAAATGTAATAATTTTAGAGACTGAAAATAATTATAAAAACAATTGCCATCGACGTAAATCTTTTCAAATTGACTCAAAATGAACTCAAAATTACGTTCCCGTAAAAACTAGCATCACTTCATCCCTAAATTTTTGAATAATTTTATGTGAACTGAAGGTTGATTTTTGAAAAAAATGTAATAATTTTAGAGACTGAAAATAATTATAAAAACAATTGCCATCGACGTAAATCTTTTCAAATTGACTCAAAATGAACTCAAAATTACGTTCCCGTAAAAACTAGCATTACTTCATCCTTAAATTTTTGAATAATTTTATGTAAACTGAAGGTTGATTTTTCAAAAAAATGTAATAATTTTAAAGACTGGAAATAATTATAAAAACAATTGCCATCGATTTAAATCTTTCCAAATTAACTCAAAATGAACTCAAAATTACGTTCTCGTAAAAACTAGCATTACTTCATCCCTAAATTTTTGAATAATTTTATGTGAACTGAAGGTTGATTTTTGAAAAAAATGTAATAATTTTAGAGACCGGAAAAAAATATAAAAACAATTGCCATCAACCTCAATCTTTCCAAATTGACTCTAAATGAACTCAAAATTACGTTCCCGTAAAAACTAGCATCACTTCATCCCTAAATTTTTGAATAATTTTATGTAAACTGAAGGTTGATTTTTCAAAAAAATGTAATAATTTTAAAGACTGGAAATAATTATAAAAACAATTGCCATCGATTTAAATCTTTCCAAATTGACTCAAAATAAACTCAAAATTACGTTCTCGTAAAAAGTAGCATTACATCATCCCTAAATTTTTGAATAATTGTATGTAAACTGAAGGTTGATTTTTGAAAAAAATGTAATAATTTTAGAGACTGGAAAAAAATATGAAAACAATTGCGATTGACTCAAAATGAACTCAAAATTACGTTCCCGTAGAAACTAGCATTACTTCATCCCTAAACTTTTGAATAATTTTACGTGAACTGAAGGTTGATTTTTGAAAAAAATTTAATAATTTTAGAGACTGGAAAAAATATAAAAACAATTGCCATCGACTTAAATTTTTCCAAATTGACTCAAAATGAACTCAAAATTACGTTCTCGTAAAAACTAGCACCCCTAAATTTTTGAATAATTTTACGTGAACTGAAGGTTGATTTTTGAAAAAAATGTAATAATTTTAGAGACTGGAAAAAAATATAAAAACAATTTCCATCGACCTAAATCTTTCCAAATTGACTCAAAATGAACTCAAAATTACGTCCTCGTAAAAATTAGCATTACTTCATCCCTAAATTTTTGAATAAATTTACGTGAGCTGAAGGTTGATTTTTGAAAAAAAATGAATGGAAAAAAATATAAAAACAATTGCCATCGACCTAAATCTTTCCAAATTGACTCAAAATGAACTCAAAATTAAGTTCACGTAAAAACTAGCATCACTTTATCCCCAAATTTTTGAATAATTTCATGTAAACTGAAGGTTGATTTTTGAAAAAAAAATGAATAGAAAAAAATATAAAAACAATTGCCATCGACTTAAATCTTTCCAAATTGACTCAAAATGAACTCAAAATTACGTTCCCGTAAAAACTAGCATTACTTCATCCTTAAATTTTTGAATAATTTTATGTGAACTGAAGGTTAATTTTTGAGAAAAATGTAATAATTTTAAAGACTGGAAATAATTATAGAAACGATTGCCATGGACTTAAATCTTTCCAAATTGACTCAAAATGAACTCAAAATTACGTTCCCGTAAAAACTAACATTACTTCATCCCTAAAGTTTTGAATAATTTTATGTAAACTGAAGGTTGATTTTTGAAAAAAAATGTAATAATTTTAGAGACTGGAAAAAAATATAAAAATAATTGCCATCGACCTAAATCTCTTCAAATTGACCCAAAATGAACTCAAAATTACGTTCCCGTAAAGAGTAGCATAACTTCATCCCTAAAGTTTTGAATAATTTTATGTAAACTGAAGGTTGATTTTTGAAAAAAATGTAATAATTTTAGAGACTGGAAAAAATATAAAAACAATTGTCATCGACCTAAATATTTCCTAATTGACTCAAAATTACGTTCCCGTAAAAACTAACATTACTTCATCCCTAAATTTTTGAATAATTTTATGTGAATTGAAGGTTAATTTTTGAAAAAAATTCACTAATTTTAGACTCGAAAAAAAAAATATAAAAACAGTTGCCGTTCATTTTGTTTAATTAAAAAGGGAACATTTAAGTCTCCCAGATAAATCAGCGTTAACAATACGAACAGAAATTATTATTAACATCTATTAAAACAGCATGACAGAGTTAAACGAACGCAAACCTGCAATTTCGTTTCCGAATTAAATATAAATTGGTGCAAATTAATCAGAAACAGAAATTCCATTTCCAACAGAATGTACATATTAATAATTGCAAATAAATTGCAATCATGTGCAAACACGGTGCAGTTTTAATTATTTTTTCCATTGCAGAAAAAAAAAACAATCAAATTATTTTCATTGATTGTATTCGTATTCGATAGCAGAAACTTAATATATTTTATAAGTTTATGACGCACAGTAGTCGCTATTAGCAGTGAAGTTGAGGCCAGGGTCGTGTAAATTGTGAGTCACACAAAGGCGCTTTGAAAAGAGTGATAAAAATCATGGATGAGTTAATGTTTCAGTTTATTTGATTCTTTGGTATTATGAGAGCATTCGTGAGATTGTAAAATTAAGTGTTCATTTCAATAGAAATATGGGAATGCAAGTAATTTAACACGTTCAATGCGTTACGGGGCGTATGCGTCCCGTATTTGGCAGAATAGAATTCTATAGAACGTACTTTGACGGAATGAAAAGTTTTTTGGTATCGATCACAGATTAATATTAATCAGTGGTATCGATTAACACCATTCGGTTTGCAGAACACAATTTTCAAAAAAAAAACATTACGGGGTTTATATGTCCCGCACAAAAATTTTAGCCGCAGTGAAAAACATCAATAATGTGTGTGTGTGTTATCTAGAGTGATCATCATTTTAATGGATTTGTATTTCCGACTTGTAAACTATAAATAAGAATTGTTTGTCTGCGGGGACAAACAGTTAAAGTAATGATGTTTCCATTTTCAAGGATTTGGAACAGGAATAAAATAAACAATTGAAACTTGCACGAAGTGTTCGTCGCATTGTGGAGTAGGAAATCGGATCGGAGTTCGCTCGTTCGGGGAGCACGCATTTATATACACATATATACGAAGAGTTTACCCCCCCAGCCCCCCTCCCACACCCCCCGCAGCCCTTCTGGCCGTGCGCCCGTTCTCGTGCACTCTATTTACATGTCTATACCGTTGGAAATTTATTAGCCTTTTAAGCTACAAGACTGCAATAAATTTGTCCGCCAGATTAGAATGTACCTTGGAAAATTTACAGCGCAACTTAAAACGGATAAATGAAATACTCCTCCCCGGCTTTGATTATGCATCTCACTTTCGGATAAATTAGCGCCGCCGTTGTTTCGCCGCCTCCCGCCGCCGCCGCCACTGCCGGAGAGATTTATCTGGTATGGTGGTGCTTTATCGCCGGGGGCGCGTTATAATTCACTGGGACGCGTCACTTACACGCGTATTACCAGGATAACGTTGTAATCGTCCTGAAACGTCATAATTGCGAGCGTCACGTTCGTCTGGATGCGCGGTGAGGGGGTGCACTTTAACCACTGCACTCGGTGAATTAATTTATTAACGCAGCATGAACTAGTCTGAACTTAACTTACGTAAGCAGTCGATACCTACGTCAAAAGTGATGCTGATTGAACGCTGCGCGGCGCGAAAGTACAAAAAATTAAAGTTTTTCCCATAACTCGCTTATTTTTGAGAATCGGAAACGTGTTCATAGGAACTTTTTTGCTTAAAATGACCTCTAAAATACACCCCGTATGTTGCGAGAAAATGTCTTAAATCACCCTGTATACTGGCCGCAGGTGAAATCCAAAAATCACGAATAAATGAGATCATTTTTTGAATACATATTTATAGTCTGTTTTGCCATCAATTTTTGAAAGAGTTGTCTACTTTTTTCTTCACGTGAAGATCGTCTTCATAGATTGTCGGTAATGAGAGAAAAACAGAGAGACGACAAGATCTAATGCTGATGGCTGGTTTTTAGCCCATTAATTCATCCAGAATTATAATTCTGCAAAAACCACAAACACCCCATCACTAGATTTCGAGATAATCTCCTGCAAACAGAATTTAATTTTGAAAATATTCGAAAACTTTCAATAATTAGGAAAAAATATAAAAACAATTTCCATCGACTTGAAACTTTCTAAATTTACTCAGAATACATTCAGAATTATAATTCATCAAAAACCACAAACACCCCATCACTAGATTTCGAGATAATCTCCTGCAAACAGAATTTAATTTTGAAAAAAATTCGAAAACATTTCAATGATTAGGAAAAAATATGAAAACAATTTCCATCGGCTTGAAACTTTCCAAATTTACTCAGAATACATTCAGAATTATAATTCTGCAAAAACCACAAACACCCCATCACTAGATTTCGAGATAATCTCCTGCAAATAGAATTTAATTTTGAAAATATTCGAAAACATTTCAATAATTAGGAAAAAATATAAAAACAATTTCCATCGACTTGAAACTTTCCAAATTTACTCTAAATACATTCAGAATTATAATTCTGCAAAAATCACAAACACCCCATCACTAGGTTTCGAGATAATCTCCTGCAAACAGAATTTAATTTTGAAAATATTCGAAAACTTTCAATGATTAGGAAAAAATATGAAAACAATTTCCATCAACTTGAAATTTTCCAAATTTACTCCAAATACATTCAGAAATATAATTCTGCAAAAACCACAAACACCCCATCACTAGTTTTCCAGATCATCTCCTGCAAACAGAATTTAATTTTGAAAATATTCGAAAACTTTCAATGATTAGGAAAAAATATGAAAACAATTTCCATCGACTTGAAACTCTCCAAATTTACTCAGAATACATTCATAATTATAATTCTGCAAAAACCACAAACACCCCATCACTAGATTTCGAGATAATCTCCTGCAAACAGAATTTAATTTTGAAAATATTCGAAAACTTTCAATAATTAGGAAAAAATATGAAAACAATTTCCATCGACTTGAAACTTTCCAAATTTACTCAGAATACATTCAGAATTATAATTCTGCAAAAATCCGCAAACACACCATCACTAGATTTCGAGATAATCGTCTGCAAACAGAATTTAATTTTGAAAATATTCGAAAACATTTCAATAATTAGGAAAAAATATGAAAACGTTTTCCATCGACTTGAAACTTTCCAAATTTACTCAGAATACATTCAGAATTATAATTCTGCAAAAACCACAAACACCCCATCACTAGATTTCGAGATAATTTCCTGTAAACAGAATACATTCAGGATTATGGTTTTGTAAAATATCAGAATAATTACAAGTTATTTCTCTCAATATTAGTTGAGTAAATTAGCATCTTTAAGTGGAAGAAAATCTGCCGCCCCCCAGTGGAGTAAATCTACTGCGATAATGGCACCCAATAATGTGGGAATGTATCTGGTGAGCTTCACGTCGAGCTGCACACCATTAATTCGTCTTGAGGCGAATTTGATGTGCGGGGACGGCAGTTTTTTGCGCGGTGGCCCCTTAATGATGTTCCACGCTTCCAGTCGCCGCCACAACTTGTACTTAAAGTGCAATTAGCGAGGGGCCTCGTCGGGAAATTAACAAGAGACGTTGCTCCCCACAATCGAAACAAAAGAGCGCACGGGAAAGCGTTTAATGAAATATTGCGCACACTTGGTCAAAATGAAATTAACGCAGTCGTATTGTACAAATATAAATTAATCAAAATTTTCCGGAATTGTCTATTAGCTATCATGGCGGAAGTCTGCACTCTTAGAAATACGATTAAGAGCGACGGCTGCAGAGCACTTTAGTTTCTGTCGTAGTAACTAGTTCGACCTCAAGAATACAAGTTTGCGCTTGTAAACTAAACCCTACAGCTGCTCAAATATTCAGTATTGCGGGGGTGGTTCACCTTCCTCGTAAGAAGAATAGCTTATACTTTGCAAAATAGAAATCGACTGCACTTTATACTAACTATGTGTGTATTTAGTGCGCTAAGTACGTGTTTGCCGATGGAGATGGACATCGGCAAACAGGCTTTGCACTCGAAATTACACACAATATTTTTTATACGACCGTTTTGCAGAAAAATCAAAACACAATTAATAAATATGTATTTCATCATAGACCTTTATGTAATACCATTTTCTTCATCAGAAGAACGAGCTTAATCGATTAGCGTTAAAAAATGTCATCTACGAAAAAATGCAAAAAAATTAGCATGTCACCATGAACTTTATGGAAGATTTTGAGAGAAGTCGATTTTTTCAAACTTTGAACGGCTGTGGCGGCCGAACGAAGAATCCAATTTGAACGCGGTTTTAAATTCTGTGGTCCTTGTGTGCCAATGAGTCGGATCAGACCAAAATTGGCGATTTTTTATTTTGACGAAAACGTGAAATTCTATCCAAGGGTCCCCCCTTACTTTTGCTCAAAAATTGCACTAAAAATTATTTCCTGGAAAAACCACTGGTTCGATTCGGTGTTTCTATGCATCACTGGAAAGATCTCATTAAGACGCTTCAGAAAGTGTACTTTCGCAAGAACAAATGTCAATTTGAAGCCCGTGACGCGTCAGCAAAGAAAACTCGAAAATGGAAAAAATCGAAAAAATCAACTTTCTTAATAATTATCGTGGACCTGTATGTAGTACCTTTTTTCATCAGAAGAACGAGATAAATCGATCGGCGTTAAAAAATTTCATCCAGAAAAAAATTCCGCAGTTAGTGTTTATTCAATAACACTAGCCAACAGCCATTTTGTCCTTGGGACTAGACCGGAATTTTTCGATTGCTTGGGTGTAACAAAGTACCGAAATCGCAATGAAACCCCCGAGACTTTGGTTTTAAGGTTTTTTTTTACTTTTTTCACTATAACTTTGGAACAACGCAAGTTAATTTGAATCTGAAAATACTGCTTGAAAGCTTATAAACAGGGCTACATTTGGTATATAAATGACCTTGGTAGCGTAATCAAAACCCTAATAATAAAAAAAAATCCGTAAAAAAACCGCAAAAATCGCGTATTTCGAAACATTTTTGCGATTTCAATCGATTATAAAAAAAAACGACGCTAGATATTTTAGATCAGTTTCGCTGACCTGAAAGCTTATAAAATGGGCTACAATTTGTGTATGGCACACCTCTGTGACTTAATGAGAAGTCTTCGAAATAATGAGTTTTGTTTGAAATTTATAAACAGCGCGAATTTGAATCTTCCCTTCGGGACAATAAAAACATGACAATGAACAGTTTATGACGAAAACAAATTCTTTAATATTTTTTAGACTGATTTCTAAATGCTATGTAAATGTTATTCAAAAATATTGATGAATAATGAAAAATAAATTCGAAAAAATGCAGTTTTCGTGATTTTTTTCAAACACAAATTAATGTTTACAAAACTACTGATCACGTAACAGAGGTGTGCCATGTAGAAATTGTAGCCCTTTTAACATGCATACGATAGATTTTAAATGCGTTGTGGAATTTCATATTTGAAGGGGAAAAAGGCCGAAAAAATTGAAAATTTCGCGATTTTTTCAAACAAAACCCATTATTTCGAAGACTTCTCATTAAGTCACAGAGGTGTGCCATACAGAAATTTTAGCCCATTTAATAAGCTGTCAGGTCAGCGAAACTGATCTGAGCTATCTAGCGTCGTTTTTTTTTATAATCGATTGAAATTGCAATTGCGATTTTTTTCACGGATTTTTTTCTTTATTAGGGTTTTGATTAAGCCACCAAGGTCATTTATATACCAAATGTAGCCCTGGTTTATAAGCTTTCAAGCAGTATTTTCAGATTCAAATTATCTTGCGTTGTTTCAAAGTTATAGTGAAAAAAGTAAAAAAATAGGTTTTTTGCGAATCCTAACCTCAAAACCAAAGTCTCCGGGGGTTTCATCGAGATTTTGGTACTTTGTTACACCCAAGCAATCGAAAAATTCCGGCCTAGTCCCAAGGACAGGGAAAAAGTCCAATTTTGTTGGCTAGTGTAATTAATTCCATTAAAACTGCAAGGGGATTTAAATATCGATATCAAAACTCGAATGAAAATAAATGGAAATGCGTGCGTCAGCATTCAACACATCGTTGTTGCCGGCGGCGGTGAATTTGTGTATCAACAAGTATAGCGGACATACGAACTTGTTGGATTGTCAGAATGGCGGCGCTCTCAATCACATCCCGACATAACCTCACCCCGAACTAATCCCATTAATCAATGTTGAATCCTCTCTTTCGCATTTTCCCTTTTGTCTAAGGACGGCCCCGGTTCGATTATAGCCGCCGTACATTCGGCGATACGATCGGTTTCAATTTCGCCCGGGGGCCATTTAATCTCTTCCTATTCGAAAAAGGGGGATTACGGCGACCCAGTTCTAATGACCCGTGATTGAGGTGGGGGGGTTGTTGCTCGGTCAGGTAGCCGCAAGTGTCGGCGCTCGGCCACACCGTCCTCCTTATTTATTGCCGTCTTTGCCATTAGCAGCGGTCGCCACGGTCGGCCGACCTTAATAAACCTATCATAGCACCGATCCGCTAACCGGAGGCGCCAGTTACTGTACGAAAACACGACAAATTGCCACGCTATTATTGTCTGCTAAGCAGTCCCCGAGGGCACCACTCATTTTCAGCGGTGCGATCGTATCTCATCCCGCAGTTACAGTTACTTACATGTTCTATCCAAGGTTGCGATTGGAAATTTTCTATGTTGTGAAATGAAATATTAGATATTAAGCAAGTCAGAGTGCCAACACACAAAACAGCTATATTCAGATTAGTGTGTATAGCCCGTTCTCTGGAATCTGGCGGCTGTGGTCGTAAAAGAACCAATCTTTGTTGAGAAGTACTGGTGTAAGAGTGCGTATACCAATAGGAGCGAAGGACAGTAATTAATGTGTGGAATGCAATTAGACGAACCACCAATACCTTTTCTTCGAGGGTGCGTCGATTCTCAGGGCGGACCGACCGTTTCAACCGAACAGGCTATAACAAAATCACTTTGCCACGTCTTCTGGCCCCATATTCCGAGTCCGACCGCCGCACAGTGGGCCAGAATGTTAATCTAGCGCGACAAAATTCAATTTTTGTAAGTCAAAAAAAAAATCATTAGTGTTGATAACTTTATAGTAGACATCCTAATTAAGGGTAAAAATACATTTTTCAACAAAACAATCGCATATAAACATTAAATCGGTAAGCAATAAGCACAAATATAACATTCAATTTGAATGAAATACGTCTATGCGCGCTTGGTTTAATTTTTAATAATTTCATGTTGCAAGTTAACAATGGAGCGGTTTAATAATTTATTTACTTTAAGAAATACCTCAGTTACAAATAAGTGTATTAAATAAAACCATTTAGTTATTAGTTCACATAATAAAAAATTTAAATGTCAAGTAAGTATGAAATTTTAATCGATTTGATGATATATTAGGGCATTCCTAAAAATTACTCAATTTTACCCTTATTCGACTATGATGAAAATGTAGTGCATATATATCTCTGCCGTATAAAAAAAATTCGTTTGCCTTTATGCGTCTTTGTGACTTCTGTGACGTGTTTTATACGCACGCGCACGCCACGCAGCCATCAGTATTTCGTGAATATTGCGTGCGAATCGAAAAGAAATTTTCCGTTAGTAGTGATTTTGCATTTTCTATCGCAAATATCTTTAAGTCGTATATTCTCTCTCGTGAAAAAAATCATACTCGACAAAGTATTTGCCGAGACAACATTCTCGCATTTCTGTTCTGGCATCGAATGGAAAACACGGGTACCATGAACAGTGGCGACTCGTGGAATATGTTGATGATAGAGCCACTTCTTCAATACCCCCTCCTTTTTTGAAGAAACAAAGAACGATTTATCTTCCTAGATCAAAGTAAGTGTTTTCAGAATTAATTAACAATTCTTGCTGAGCTTAAAACTACAGGTAGTGCCATGGCTCCTTGGCTGTATATAACGAGCCGCCCCTGACAGCGATTACTATTTGAAACACATTGTATAAACGAATCAATAATAAAGCTCCTGGCATTGCTTACAATTAACTCCCATCAATTGTTTTTTTCTGTTTTTTAGAGGATAATTCTTGAATGGATGACGAGATTTCGAAAAAATTTCAGGTTTGGTGTGGATAAGATACAAAAATTAAATTCGCCCTTCAGTTGTTTTCAATTGTTTGTTTTTCTCGGATAACCCTTGAACCAGCGGCGGCTCGTGAATGTTCAGCGAGGAGGCAACGGAAGGAAATTTGACCAAAACAGCAGCAAAATATTTGCTTCCTATTAAGAGTAAGTAGTGCAGCACGAGCGGCATCTCTGTCCTAGCCTCCTCTATAAAGATCCACGAGCCGCCGCTGCCTTGAACGTATAATGAATGAAGTCTAATATTGTATAAGTTTAGATCGGATAAAAAACCTAAATTAGACATTTCATTGTTTGATGCAAAAAATCCAAAATTCCCACAAATATTTAAAAATCAAATATTTCCTTAACATAAATCCCGAAGACAATATTTTCCAGATAAAGATCAAAGTAAATTAATTTTATCTAAAAATAAATCCCATTTTTAAATTAAAACCTACGAAAACAAAAGATATAAAATTAAATAAATAACCTGAAATGAATACAAAACCCTTAAAAATATAGGTCAAAAAATTCAAAAATGTAGGTGGCAAAATCTAAAATAAAGGACAAAAATCAAAAACTTTGACCCCCAAAAAAATAATCCGCAAAAAATAAAAAATTTCCGCGTAAAAATAAATAATTCAGGTTAAAAAATATAAAATAAAGGACAAAAAATCACAAAAATTGACCAAAACGGAAAACCGAAAGTACGGAAATATCGAAAATTGCAACAAACCAATTCAAAACCTAGGCCAAAATAAAGAATTATTGATTTATATGCGAGATTCTTTTTCCGGTATTTTCGAGTTTTGTTTGTTGAAATTTTCGATTTTTTGTCTGCATTTTTCATCTTAGGCTTGAGTTTTCGATATTTTGTCTAAATTTAGGACAAAAGGTCAATAACCTGATCGAAAAATAAAAATGCAGACCAAAAAATTGAAAATACAAGCAAAAGAAAAATTATTTGCCACTTTCAGCCGCCAAAAATAAGTTTCAGACCAGAACAGCGGCGGCTCGTGGATGTTCGGCGGTTAGGCAACAGAAGAAAATTTGACTCCCCTACGTAAATCCACGAGCCGCCGCTGGACCGGAAGTTCGAAAATAATAGCAAAAAAATTAAATAAAAATACGAAATTAAATCAATAATTCAAGTTAAAAAATATAAAATACAGGATAAAAAGATAGACCAAAAATCTAAAATATACGATGAAAAATTTAGACCAAAAATCTAAAATTCTGGCCTAAAAATAAAAATGGTGGACCCAGAAAAGAAAAAAATTTAACAGACAAATAAAAGAAAATTATAAATAAAATACTTTCTTTGTTAATATCACACGATTTAACAAAGAAAGTGTTTTATTTATAATTAAAAATGTATCACGAAGTAAACGCCTCCAGTGTCAATCAATTAAACAAAAATTAATAAAAATTTTAGGCAAAAGATAAAAAAAAAATCTACAATGTTGGCCAAAAATTTGAAAACATCGAAACTCGGACCTAAAGATAATAAATGTGGACTAAACGAAAAATGCGGACCAAAAAATCAAAAATTTTAACAATAAAATCGAAAAGTTAGGTCAAAATAAAGAAAAATTTAGGTCAAAAGATTTAAAAAAAATAATATAAATCTGTCATGTTGGTCAGAAAGTCGGAAAATTTCAACAAACAAAACTCGAAAATACCGGAAAAAATAAAAAAAAATCTCGCACATAAATCAATAATTCAGATTATAGATATTTTAACCTAAATCAATTCAAAAATTCAAAATCAAAAATTTTAAATAATAATAAATAAAAGTCTATAAAAGATCTCTCCTCCTCACATCAAAAAAAAAAAAAATCTTCTGGCCCATTCCGATCGTCTTTCGATTAATTCGTGCTTTGAATTAATCATTTGTTGGCGATTGTGTATACACGGTTTCGCCGGGCTTCAAGAGTTCATAATACACAATACCGCTCCGGTTTCGTCAAGTGAAAGCCACAATTTTTCCGCTTCGGGTTTTCAAAATAAATCCATTTTTCGTCACCCATCACAATTCGATGCAAAAATGATTTCCTTTCGTGGCGTTGAAGCAGCACTTCACAAGTTACTTTGCGATTTACCATTTGACGTTCTTTAAAATCGTGTGGGACCGAGTTTATCGATCTTCCCCATTACTCCTAAACGTCTGCTGATTGTTTCTTGTGACACATGTAATGCTTCTCCTAATTGCCGTTGAGTTTGAGTTGGATCATCATCCAATAACTCCTGCAATTGCTCGTTTTCGCATTTTTGTGGTCTATCAGAGCGCTCATTGTTTTTCACATTAAAATCACCACTTTTAAATTGTCGAAACCATGTCTCACATGTTCTAATCGATGGAGCGTGTTCACCGTATGTTTCTACCAGCAAACTTTGACTTTCAGCAGCCTTTTTCTTTTGATTAAATAAGAAAAGCAATGCGTGCCGCGGCACAAAACTCGACATGATCACTGAACGATAAAACAAAGACGCTATTTTTTGGGTTTGTCTTTACAGTTTAATATCAGACGAACAAAATGACGTAGTGTTTTTCTATTAGTTGTTTAGTTCAAAATGCGCCATCTCTTATGCATACACCTGGTGCTGTGAAGGAGTCGGAAGGTTGAAAGTATACTCAACCCAGACAATGGAGAGGATGGAGAAGTCGCAAACGAAGAACTCGTGGACGAGCGAACAGGAAGAAATGTGATTACCAGAAAGACTTGAAGACTACGAGGTGTGTTATACGAGTGTTCACGACCCAAAAACATATGAAGAAACTGTCAACGGCAGTGGCGGCTCGTGAAACAGGTTGATGGTAGAGCTGCTTATACAATATAACCCCCCCCCCCCTTCCTTTTTTGAGGAAATAACGATTTGTCTTCCTAGACCAAAGTAACTGGCGAAAAAGTGTTTTAAGGATTAATTAAAAATTCTTGCTGATCTTAAAACTAGAGGTAGTGCCATGGCTCCTTGGCTCTATATAACGAGCCGCCCCTGGTCAACGGTGAGGAATCGCTGAAAATAATTTAAAAATTCAAACTTTTCTCTCGTTAAACATGAAATAGTTTTTAACGTCATCCATTCATATTTACAGAAGCAGACAATGTTAAATCAGTATTTTCCTTGCTATCTTTAGAACGTAATTGGTCTATTTGAGCTGCCAGAGATATTGGATGGCGAAGCTTATTTAAATTTTTTGCAAAATGAATTACCAAATTTATTGGAAGACGTGTCACTAAGCACTTACAGGGACATGTGGTTCCAGCAAGATGGCTATGCCATCTTAGTTAGAGAGTATCTAGACGAAGAATACCCAGGCAGATGGATAGGGAGGGGTGGTTCAATCTCGTGGCCAGCCCGTTCGCCAGACCTAAATCCATTAGATTTTTTTTACTGGGGAGCCGTAAAGGAAAAAGTTTATTGTAAGCCAGTAGAAAATTTAGCTGAGTTAAGGCGAAGATTAACTCAAGCGGCTGAATCAATCAAAAACGGAAGATTCGCCCGTCGGATAACAAGATCATTTTTAAGAAGAAGAATGTCGAGACTGTATTGAGGCTGAAGGAAGGCAGTTTGAACATCTTTTGTAATTTTAATTGATGTTAAACATTTGTTATGCTTGTAATAAATCAAAGACCGTCACAGGCTGTAGATTTTCTCGTTTTTTTCTAAATGGCCATAATTTTTTAAATACATTATTTGGATTTTTTAAAATATTTTTCTGATAACTCTCATGACTTAGTCTGTTAAAAGATTTCGGATTGACGTCGACTTCTGGGACACCCTGTATGTTACTCAGTTGTAGGTCATTATGAAGTCAATAAAAGAATTTCTCAGTTAACCTTTTCTCAGTATTATTCAAGACGAGGCATTGTTCACTTTATGAAGAATCCTTCGCGCGGTGTAAATTTAAAAGTGCGCTTTGAACGTGGTTTTTTCCCTACCCCAAGCACTTTTACCCAACAAAGAGGAGAAGAGACTCTCCTGGTGCTGCAGGGGCGTGGGGTGGACTTTTTCGCCGTCTGGACACGTGCGAGTGTGAGCCGAACGTGTTTTATCGTCCCGGGGTGTGTGCATCCAGTGGCGGTGCGGGCGCTATCATTATTGGCCTCGTCCTCGTTCCCTCATTCAACAGGAGCGAAAGAGAGTGTGTGCGGCTTATCTCTTAATCCCGTCTGTCGTCGTATATCACCCGCGGGCCTCGTATCTTCCGCTATCTTGCGCGCCGCACCGGAAACTGGCAAGCGGCCATCTTCCACCCTATCCCCTCGGAAAAACGCTCGGCGGCGCACATAGATCCGAGACGTCCAAGAACTTTTTGATGCTTTAATAAAATAAAATAAAGGATTGCCATAAAAGTGGCACAGTAAATAAAAAGTAACTTTATAAAGCGACCCTCGTTTTTTTTTTTTTAATATTTCGCCCTGCCGGCCAATTCTCAAGCACGTAATGCAAACCGACCTAAAGTTATTAAAGTCAATGTTTTTATGGCTCCACTTTTTATAAGACCCATAACCAGTATTATTCAAATCTTGTAACTAACAATAATATAGGTAGAGACATATCAAAATGTCGTGGAAACTGAGGGAAAAATTTTAGTGAACGCAACAGACCGCGATAACAAATCTACGCGTGGCCGCATCACCGAATTGAAGATGATGTTTTCTTCAGTTCAAGTTTTAGGTGTTTGTAGCTTGGATATGTCAATTGTTGTGATGAGAAATCAGAAATGTAATATTTCTGAATAGATTTGAAAACTTTCAAGTTAATTCCTCAATTTATTAGTTTTGCGCAAATTTTCTAATTGTTGAATGTAATTTTCGTTTTTTCCAGTTTAAGTTTTGGGTGTTGTGGTTTTGTTTCCAGCTTGGATAAGTCAATTGTTTTGATGAGAAATTAGAAATACAATATTTCTGAATGCATTTGGAAACTTTCAAGTCAATTCCTCAATTTATTAGTTCTGCGCAAATTTTCTGATTGTTGAATGCAATTTTCGTTTTCTCAAGTTTAAGTTTTGAGTGTTGTGGTTTTGTTTCCAGCTTGGATGTATCAATTCTTTTGATGAGAAATTAGAAATACAATATTTCTGAATGGATGTGGAAACTTTCAAGTAAATTCCTCAATTTATTAGTTCTGCGGAAATTTTCTAATTGTTGAATGCAATTTTCGTTTTTTCCAGTTTAAGTTTTGAGTGTTGTGGTTTTGTTTCCAGCTTGCATGTATCAATTGTTTTGATGAGAAATTAGAAATACAATATTTCTGAATGGATGTGGAAACTTTCAAGTTAATTCCTCAATTTATTAGTTCTGCGCAAATTTTCTAATTGTTGAATGCAATTTTCGTTTTCTCAAGTTTAAGTTTTGAGTGTTGTGGTTTTGTTTCCAGCTTGGATGTGTCAATTGTTTTGATGAGAAATTAGAAATACAATATTTCTGAATGGATGTGGAAACTTTCAAGTTAATTCCTCAATTTATTAGTTCTGCGCAAATTTTCTAATTGTTGAATGCAATTTTCGTTTTCTCAAGTTTAAGTTTCGAGTGTTGTGGTTTTGTTTCCAGCTCGGATGTGTCAATTGTTTTGATGAGAAATTAGAAGTACAATATTTCTGAATGGATGTGGAAACTTTCAAGTAAATTCCTCAATTTATTAGTTCTGCGCAAATTTTCTAATTGTTGAATGCAATTTTCGTTTTCTCAAGTTTAAGTTTCGAGTGTTGTGGTTTTGTTTCCAGCTCGGATGTGTCAATTGTTTTGATGAGAAATTAGAAGTACAATATTTCTGAATGGATGTGGAAACTTTCAAGTAAATTCCTCAATTTATTAGTTCTGCGCAAATTTTCTAATTGTTGAATGCAATTTTCGTTTTCTCAAGTTTAAGTTTCGAGTGTTGTGGTTTTGTTTCCAGCTCGGATGTGTCAATTGTTTTGATGAGAAATTAGAAGTACAATATTTCTGAATGGATGTGGAAACTTTCAAGTAAATTCCTCAATTTATTAGTTCTGCGCAAATTTTCTAATTGTTGAATGCAATTTTCGTTTTCTCAAGTTTAAGTTTTGAGTGTTGTGGTTTTGTTTCCAGCTTGGATATGTCAATTGTTTTGATGAGAAATTAGAAGTACAATATTTCTGAATGGATTTGGAAACTTTCAAATCAATTTCTTAATTTATTAGTTCTGCGCAAATTTTCTAATTGTTGAATGCAATTTTCGTTTTCTCCAGTTTAAGTACGTTGAAGATTTTGACCGAAAAATTTACTGTAGAGAAAAAGCAAATATTTCAAAGCCCGATGTTACCTTTTGCGTTGTAGCTATTGACTACTGGTAAAACATCCAAATTCAGGTATCCGTTTCGACGTCGGTTAGGGTGAGAAGGAGGGCCCGGGGTTCGATTGAGTGCATTTAATTGCCTGCAATGCGCAATTGTAGGGACGCAACAATGGTCCACTCTGCACACACAAACACACACACACGTATCCTGCGGGATAAGCTAAGTCCCGGCGTTCCCTAAACGAGCTGCCGGATTAGACCATAAAGGCAGTTAGGCTGCGTGCTAACCGATAATTGCTTATTAAATTACCCTTAAACTCCCGTAAATCCAATTTAGAGCTCGAATATGAAAAGTTAAAGCGGCCATATCAGCGTTACTGCCGGGCGAACAGCTTGTAAAATACACTTTACATCGATACCGCTGGAGGTACTTGTTGGTCGTTCCAGCACTTCAAATTGATCCCCACGCCCTGGTGAATTAAACGTCCGCGGTTACCCCCCTCCCCCCCCGTGTAATAAATTGCACATATTCGTTTCGGCGGTGGCCCGGAGGACGGGGACGGGTCACTCCCTCTAAGCACCAGGTAAAATCTCTTTTATTTATTGGCCGGCGCAAATGACCGTTTAACTGAGCCCCCCCACGCTGACCGCTACATCCACTATCAACTAAACGCCCAGTTGCTCTATTATTCCGACCAAGAGAGATTAACAATCGCAATCCCGCGCCGGGAGCCCTTTACAAACGAACCCCGCCGACCGATAAAACCCTTTTTACACACGTCGTTAAAACAACGGTTATCCAATTGCAATAATAGTAAACTTATTTTATTGTTATATAAAGGGAATGCAATTACCCATAAAACAATTAACCGCAGGATTTTCACGGATTAACGGAAAATATTATTGGCAATGGCCGTTAGGACTCTCATTACCAATTATTTTAATTTCAAAATCTAAAATCTTGTAACTAAGCGATTATTTTTAATCACATAATTACGATTGATTGTTATTTAAAAAGAGTAAATTGATTGGGAAAAGTTGGTTCTCTTTGCAAAATAATAATATGCATCAATAATATAGTAATTAAGGTATCTAGGGTGTTATGAGTACAATAACGCCCTAGGTGGACGGTGTACAGCCCGAGGGATGTACAGTCAGAGAAAATACAAATGCGAAACTCGCTCGGCGAGGAAATTCTGCCGCATGTCGGTACTTAGTTCGGTCGAAACCCTCTGCTTAAAATAGAATTATGAGGTAATAAAATTTACACGCCTAGTTCCCTTCTCGCCCCTAAGTGATCGAGTGACGGATTCCATATCTGTGATTTTTTCATCTTCCAATTATTGGTGCGTTATTTAAAAAAATTCGAATAACTAAAATTTTTACGTTATTTTAATATTTTTTATATATTTATCAATTGAAGAGTAATTTTATATAAAATTATTGGTAATATTTTAGTATTAATAATTTACTTTTCAGTTTCGTATAAATAACCCCATTTTTGCCAAAATATTCGAAAAATAAGATTTTATTTTTTTAACCACTAAAAATTATTATAATAATCTGAAATATTGACATATATTTTTTACCCAAATAAAAGGATTTTTTTTTAAATTTATCCATTTTTTTTTTGGTTTAACCCCTTCAAGCGATCAAGTTACTGAAAATTTTATTTCGTCATATGATTCCTGTCAGTGAATGCCATATCTTTCAATGTTTGGTGCGCCATCTTGAACAATTTGAATAACCAATCTTTTTACAATATTTTGATATTTTTGATATATTTATCAACAATTGAGCAGCAAAATTTTATCTAATTAATAATAGAGTAACAGTGTGTTTATGTTTAGTTTAGATTTTTTTTTAAATTTCAAATACCTTATATCTATACACATAATTATTATAATTATTATACATATTTATTAATTTTTAACTAATAATATAAAACATTTAAAACAACTGTTAAAAATTTGCTAATAAAACTTGCGCCGTATAATTACAGCGAATTCTTTCAAAGTGACATTTAGTAAATCGAATGTTCTTTTTTTTTTTTTTTTCTGTTTCTAGTTTGTAAGTTATCCAATGTATGTATTGTCGACCTGTGTAAAACGTATGTTAACACACCAATAATAATAAATAAATAAATATATGAAATATGGCAGAAAGACCTTCAGTCGATAGCCAATTGACATGAAAACTCCATGTATTTAATTGTTTATGTATTTATAATAATTTGTAACCTTTGTCAATAAAGACTTTATATATATATATATATATATATATATATATATATATATATATATATGAAATATTACAAAATAATTTGAAATTAAATTGTAAAATAACATAACATAATAATATATAATTTTATACTTATGATTTGGAAATTAAGTAAAATATTGTAATGTTATAATATAGAGCTTGGCAGTGGCGGCTCGTGGAACAAGTTGATGATAGAGCCACTTGTACAATATACCCCCTTCTTTTTTAAAGAAAGAAAGAAAGATGTATCTTCCTAGACCGAAGTAACTGGCGAAAAAGTGTTTTAAGAATGAATTAAAAATTCTTGCTGAGCTTGAAACTACATGGCACCTTGGCTCTGTATAACGAGCCGCCCCTGCGTAATTTGATAAAACGATGATTTGCGAATCAAATTTAATTTTTGTAGAATTCAGTAGACACGTTTCATATTTTTTTTAACTTTTTTTTGCACGAGTATTACACAATTCGAAAACTAAATAGTAATAGGTGGATTTTCAAAAACTCCATTTAATTTGATGAAAGGCTGATTTGCAAATATAATTTAATTTTTGTAGAATTTCGTCGACACGTTTTAAATTTAAAAAAAAATTTTTGCTCGAGTATTACACAATTCGAAAGCTAAAATTTTCAAAAATTCACATCTAGCGAAATAATCGGTGGATTTTTAAATACTCCATTTAAATTGATAAAAGGATGATTTGGAAATATAATTTAATTTTTGTAGAATTTCGTCAACACGTAGAATTTTTTACGCAAGTATTATACAATTCGAAAACTAAAATTTTTAAAAATTCACAGCTCGCGAAATAATTGGCGGATTTTTAAAAACTCTATTTAATTTGATGAAAGGATAATTTGCAAAAGTAATTTAATTTTTGTAGAATTTTGTCAACACGTTTTATATTTTTTTTAGAATTTTTCACTTGAGTATTACACAATTTGAAAACTACAATTTTCAAAAATACACAACTCGCGAAATAATCGGAGGATTTTCAAAAACTGTACTTAATTTGATAAAACGATGATTTGCAAAATCTAATTTAATTTTTTTAGAATTTAGTCGACACGTTTTATATTTTTTTAATTTATTTTTGCTCGAGTATTTCACAATTCGAAAACTAAAATTTTCAAAAGATCACAACTAGCGAAATAATCGGTGGATTTTCAAATACTCCATTTAAATTGATAAAAGGATGATTTACAAATATAATTTAATTTTTGTAGAATTTCGTCAAAACGTTTTATATATTTTTTTTAGATTTTTTTACTCAAGTATTACATAATTCGAAAACTAAAATTTTTAAAAATTCACAACTCGCGAAATAATTGGTGGATTTTTAAAAACTCTATTTAATTTCATGAAAGGATAATTTGCAAATGTAATTTAATTTTTGTAGATTTTCGTTAACACTTTTAATATTTTTTTAAAATTTTTCTCTCGAGTATTACACAATTCGAAAACTAAAATTTTCAAAAATTCACAACTCGCGAAATAATCGGCGGATTTTCAAAAACTGCACTTAATTTGATAAAACGATGATTTGCAAAATCTAATTTAATTTTTTTAGAATTTAGTCGACACGTTTTATATTTTTTTTTTAATTTTTTTGCTCCATTATTTCACAATTCGAAAATTAAAATTTTCAAAAATTCACAACTCGTGGATTTTTAAAAACTGTACTTAATTTCAGTGGCGGCTCCTGGAACATGTTGATGGTAGAGCCATTTATACAATATACACCCCCCTCCTTTTTTGAAGAAAGAACAATTTATCGTCTTAGACCAAAGTAACTGGCGAAAAAGTGTGAATTAATTCAAAATTCTTGCTGAGCTTGAAACTTCAGGTAGTGCCATATAACGAGCCGCCCCTGGAGCTTAGCGCTACTTTCTTTAGCTTTTAAAAGTCGTATTTATTTTCCTGATTATAAGTGAAAAAAAAAAACTATGAAAAAGACCCTAGCGTTCTTCACATTTTTGAAATATCAATGGATCATTTAATTTTTTTTTAAATTATAAGTAAAAAATCCCTGAAAATTCATCTAGTAATTTTAAAATTTTTGAACACGTGTTTTGGCTCAAAAAAATATGAAGATATTGGAATGAAATACATTTTAATTATTAGTTTATTATCATATATTTCAATTCTATTGAGTTCTATAGATATTCAATTCTATGATATATATGTTAACTTTTATTTACGGGAAATATTCAGAGATTTGATACCTTACCATGTGTTTGTGAATACATATAAGGTAACGATAGTATTTAATGCTTATATTACCCTTTTCAAACTAAATTCCTAATAAACGTTAAAAAAAACTACGTATTTAAACTTAATTCGCCTACCTTTGAGATTATTTTTCAAGAATGTAAGAAAGAATTACGATTGTTTTAAATTTTAGGTTATCACTCGATCGCTTAGGGGCGAAAAAAAGTTAAACTTAAAAAAAAATTAATACTCTAAATAACCTTCAATGAGCTTGAAAAAATTTATAATTGGGACAAAAATATATATGAATTTTTTCAAATTTTTATAGTGGTTAAAGAACAAAAACCTATTTTTCGAAGGTTTCGTGGTCATATCTTGACCAAACATTGGTGGTTTATACGAAATTGAAAAAATAATTAATACTAGAATACTAATATTAATTTTACATAAAATTTTTATAAAAAATATCAAAATATCGTAAAAATATTAGTTATTCGAATTTTTAAAGATGTTGCACCTAACGTTGAAAGATGAAAAAAGTCGCATAGATGATATTTATTGATAGCAATCATATGACGAAATAAAATTTTAAACTAGTGGACGAATTTTGTTTTTTATTTTCAAACATTTTTTTAATACTCTAAATAACGTTCAATGACCTTGAAAAATCCACATAATTTGGTATTTGGGTCAATAATATATGTGATTTTTTCAGATTTTTAAAGCAATTTAAAAAAAATATATTTGAAAAAATCTTATTTTGGTGCTTCCCAGGTGATGTCGGGGTTTTTTTAATATACGGCTTACGGCTACTTTTGTTAAAGTCACAAGTAATGATATTTTCATATTTATTTAAAAATCCGTGTCGGGTGGCATTTTGACCATCTCATATCGGGATACCCTTTTATTACCTCATAAATGGATTTTAAGCAGGAACGGGATTCGACCGAATTAAGCACCGACATGCGGCAGCATCCCTCGCCGAGCGAGTTTCGCATTTGTGTTTTCTCTGACTGTACGTCGACCGTGGGCGTTTTGCTTATAATGCCCTTCAACGTTTTATGTCTAACTTGTAGTTTAAATTTATCTAATATTTTCTTATACTATTTTTTGACAGATTGACGCGTTGAAAGCCGCGCCGCGCAGATGTTTACGGCGTTCGCACGCTTGATTTGCGTTTGGCGAATTGTTGACAGTCGATCTGTTGATAATTGCTATGAGCGCGCGTTATAATAAACAAGTTTGGCATAAATAATATTAACAAATAAACGAGTAATTGAAGTTCTCCCAAATTCGAAACTACAGTGAAGAAAGTACCAAAACTATACTCGACCACTTAATTTATTCGTAGATTAGTTATTTCATGTAATTAATAATGTAATACACAACTTAGCGCGTGTTGTTAAAACCGAAATCCGATGTAACGTCCGTTTTAGTAATTAAACTTCCCTTACTTGCACTTTTCCACGGCGCAACATTGTCGTCGTACAAATTAATCCATCAAGCGAGGGAACGTGCCCTGACATGGAGTCGAAACCAGCACCGCTTCAGTGCGAACCATATAAATTGGTAATTAGCGTCCTGTCGTCGTCGTCGTCGGGGGGACCTCGGCCCGCTTTGCTATTTCAGACGGTAAACAGGTCGGAAATTAGAAAGAAAAAAAAAGCTCGAGTCCGAAACGGGAAGCCGCGGCACAAAGCGGTAATTTAATCAGGGCTGGCTGACTAATGGTCCTTCAGATAATGGCCCTACGGCGATTGCCGTCGCTGGATTGTCAGTCTTTAAGATTTAAAAAGGGTCTTTTGTGTGATTTATCGTCGGCGAGCTCTCATTTGCAAGTCGGCGAAGGTGGCAAAAATACAATTGAACTGAACAAGAAAAGAAGAGTGGCGCCGCCGCTCGCACACGCGGCGTTATCGGAATCACCGCGAGCTTTGAAGGACATAAAGAAGCCCCGCGAACCGCCATAAACGTTATCTCTCTAAGTACAATGATATGTAAGACATAAAAAAGTGCCATAATGCCTATTTTTACGTCGCACCTTCACGCCGGCTTAATGCACTCCATATATCGCGCACAATGGGCGCGAATTTGTCCTTGGGCGTTTTTATTTTATCTTCTACACCGATTCCGGTGTAAGGAGAGAACAAGCGGGATTACTCTCCTTTCCCCCCAACAACCCCCAGATTCTCCGGCCGAGGGAATTACCTCGTTTTTAAGGTGCAATAAAGACGCCGCCTCGACTCGACGCCCCATCACGTACGCCAATAATAATCAAAGAGGGAAATAAAAAAATTACATCCGGAATTACATTTGTAATTGGACTTGCACGCAATTCAGTTAATGCTTTGCAATGATTATGTCTCACATACAAAAATCTAAGCAAGATAATAACGGCGTTCACACGTACGCACGATTGGACCGGTCCGATCCAATCGCGCGCGATAGAGTGTACGTGTGAATGCAAGAACATCGCACCTTCTAAAATTCGAAATGGCATCTAGGGGCCCCAAAACGGATATTTCCGTCAAAAAATTAAAAAAAAAAAAATCACGATCACAATACTTTCTCGTACTTCGTAACGAAGAAAGTAAAAAATATGAATCACGATAAACAACAGGAACAAAAATAAGTGTCCATTAGGTTTCAATATTGATTTTAATTAATTAGAATTGTATCCACTCATTATTTACAAATGTTATGGAATAAGCAATTGCAATTATTCAATACTCCCAGCAGACTTGAAAACGGAAAGTCTAGTGAGTCATTATGCAGATGTTCCAATACCGCTAAGTGTTGTATAATTCGTCGAAAGTAATTATCGAAAAGATCCCACAAAACATTCATACAATTTCAATTACCAAAATAATGTCCGCAAACGCAAATTACTACAAAAACAAATGTAAATACGGTAAAAATACTTTCAATATAAATGCAATTTCTTCATTACCATGTATTAGTCCAACGAGCTGGTTTATAATAGTCACAACAGATAACTAAAATTAACGAATTGATATTATGGTGAAAGCGCCGGGAATTACGTTCGTACTTTACAAAAGGAATACATTTTGCAGAATGAAAATTTACAAAAATTGGAGTCAGGGTGTATTATTATGATTATTATATAACATTTAAAGTATTGTGCGAGCCACAAAATTTTGTTTCAGAGTTGGCTGTGAAATAAATGAAGTATGTCGCATATTATTATAAGTTTAATTGAATTAGATTAAAAAAAATGAATTAATCTCAGATATGACTACTATGTTTCTCTCTCTCAGACATGGCCAACATGAAACAAAATTCTGTGGCTCACACCTTATATCCTTTATGATAACCAGTTAATAAATTAGTATCTTAGATATAATAAATAGTTAAAGTGTTTTATTCCAATCTTAGATGTAATAGGAAATGAAGGATTGAATATTGATTGTTCCTTTATTTTTATTATTATTATCGTAATTTTATAATGTAACGTACATCGTTGCCTAACGATCACATAATATTTCCGCGAGATAGCCAACCTAATTCCACTAAAATTCCGGCGGAAAATACGAGTTTTTGAATAATAAGACATGAAGTAAAAAATTTAGAAAATAAAAATACTTGCTCAAAATATTTAATATATTTACAAGATATATCTACCTTTAATGTTAATTACAGTTTTTCAAAATGTGTCAATTTTTCGGTGAGATGAATTTTTGTAAATTAACGTTTTCACTTCAATGAAAAAAATCGAAAAATACTTAAATTGCTCAAAAAGTTTATTATATTCACAAGATATCTACCTTTAAAATCAATTCAAATTTTTGAAAATGTATCAATTTTTCCGGGAGATATGAATTTTTGAAAATTCATATTTTCATTTCTTGAAGACTTGAATAAAAAAAATCTGAAAAAATTAATGCTGATAAAATAGAACTCCACAAATATTTTAATAACTTTCCAAAACATCTACCATTAAAACTAATTTTTATTTTTGAAAATAAATCACTTTTTCTGTAAGTTATGAATTTTTGAAAATTAATGTTTTAATTTGTCGAAAACTTCAATAAAAAAAAAGAAAAAAACGAAAAAACAAATACTTACATGATTTAATTGCTCAAAATGTTTAATATATTCACCTTTCAAATTAATTAAAAGTTTTGAAAATGTATCAATTTTTCCGTGAGTTATGAATTTTTGAAAATTAATATTTAATTTGTCGAACACTTCAATAAAAATAAATCGAAAAAAAATACTTACATGATTTAATTGCTCAAAATGTTTAATATATTCACAAGATATCTACCTTTTAAATTAATTAAAAGTTTTGAAAATGTATCAATTTTTGAAAATTAATTTGTCGAACACTTCAATAAGAAAATGTAAAAAAAAACACTTATATGATAAAATTGCTCAAAACGTGTAATATATATTAACAAGATATCTCCCTTTAAAATCAATAAAAAAATTTGAAAATGTATCAATTTTTCCGGGAGTTATGAATTTTTAAAAATTAATGTTTTAATTTGTTGAAGACTTGAACAAAAAAAATCTGAAAAAATAAATGCTGGTATAATAGAATTCCACAAAAAATTTAATGACTTTCCAAAGCATCTACCATTAAAACTAATTTTTATTTTTGAAAATATATCACTTTTTCCATAAGTTATGAATTTTTGAAAATTATCGTTTTTATTTGTCGAACACTTCAATAAAAAGAAATTGAAAAAAAAATACTTATATGATTTAATTGCTTAAAATGTTAAAATATATTCACAAGATATCTACATTTCAATTTAATTAAAAGTTTTGAAAATGTGTCAATTTTTCCGTGAGTTATGAATTTTTGAAAATTAATATGTTCATTTGTTGAAGAAGACAAAACAATCTGAAAAAATAAATGCTGATATAATAGAATTCCACAAAAAAAATTAATAACTTTCCAAAACATCTACCGTTAAAACTAACTTTATTTTTCAAAATAAATCACTTTTTCCGTAAGTTATGAATTTTTGAAAATTAATGTTTTAATTTGTCGAACACTTCAATAAAAAGAAATAGAAAAAAAAAATACATATATGATTTAATTACTCAAAATGTTTAATATATTCACAAGATATCTACCTTTTAAATTAATTAAAAGTTTTAAAAATGTATCAATTTTTCCGTGAGTTATGAATTTTTGAAAATTAATTTGTCGAACACTTCAATAAGAAAATATAAAAAAAACACTTATGTGATAAAATTGCTCAAAATTATGTTTCAATTTGGTTTCATTTATTATGTATGTATGTACGCTAAATTTAATTTTTTTTCATTTCATGTAATTTATGCATTTTTCTTTGTATTACTATTTTTATATAGAGATTTCGTTAAATAAATAAATAAATAAAAACGTGTAATATATATTAACAAGATATCTACCTTTAAAATCAATAAAAAAATTTGAAAATGTATCAATTTTTCCGGGAGTTATGAATTTTTAAAAATTAATGTTTTAATTTGTTGAAGACTTGAACAAAAAAATCTGAAAAAATAAATGCTGATCTAATAGAATTCCACAAAAAAATTTAATAACTTTCCAATGCATCTACCATTAAAATTAACTTTATTTTTCAAAATAAATCACTTTTTCCGTAAGTTATGAATTTTTGAAAATTAATATTTAATTTGTCGAACACATAAAAAGAAATCGAAAAAAAAAATACTTACATGATTTAATTGCTCAAAATGTTTAATATATTCACAAGATATCTACCTTTTAAATTAATTAAAAGTTTTGAAAATGTATCAAAATAAATGCTGATATAATAGAATTCCATAAAAAAATTTAATAACTTTCCAAAGCATCTACCATTAAAACTAATTTTTATTTTTGAAAATATATCACTTTTTCCATAAGTTATGAATTTTTGAAAATTATCGTTTTAATTTGTCGAACACTTCAATAAAAAGAAATCGAAAAAAAAATACTTATATGATTTAATTGCTTAAAATGTTTAATATATTCACCTTTCAAATTAATTAAAAGTTTTGAAAATGTGTCAATTTTTTTTTTTTTTTCAGTTATGAATATTTGAAAATTAATATTTAAAGTTGTTGAAGACTTGAACAAAACAATCTGAAAAAATAAATGCTGATATAATAGAATTCCACATTTGTATATTTTGTATATTAATCCAACCTATTGTATAGTCTGAATAAAGATGATGTATATATATATAGAATTCCACAAAAAAATTTAATAACTTTCCAAAACATCTACCATTAAAACAAACTTTATTTTTCAAAATAAATCACTTTTTCCTTAAGTTATGAATTTTTGAAAATTAATTATTAATTTGTCGAACACATAAAAAGAAATCGAAAAAAAAATACTTACATGATTTAATTGCTCAAAATGTTTAATATATTCACCTTTCAAATTAATTAAAAGTTTTGAAAATGTTTCAATTTTTCCGTGAGTTATGAATTTTTGAAAATTAATATTTTCATTCGTTGAAGACTTGAACAAAAAAATCTGAAAAAATAATTGCTGATAAAATAGAATTCCACAAAAATTTTAGTAACTTTCCAAAACATCTACCATTAAAACTAACTTTTATTTTTGAAAATAAATCACTTTTTCCGTAAGTTATGAATTTTTGAAAATTAATATTTAATTTGTCGAACACTTCAATAAAAAGTAATCGAAAAAAAAAATACTTACATGATTTAATTGCTCAAAATGTTTAATATATTCACAAGATATCTACCTTTTAAATTAATTAAAGTTTTGCTGATAAAATAGAACTCCACAAAAATTTTAGTAACTTTCCAAAACATCTACCATTAAAACTAACTTTTATTTTTGAAAATAAATCACTTTTTCCGTAAGTTATGAATTTTTGAAAATTAATTTGTCGAACACTTCAATAAGAAAATATAAAAAAAAACACTTATATCATAAAATTGCTCAAAACGTGTAGTATATATTAACAAGATATCTACCTATAAAATCAATAAAAAAATTTGAAAATGTATAAATTTTTCCGTGAGTTATGAATTTTTAAAAATTAATGTTTTAATTTGTTGAAGACTTGAACAAAAAAATCTGAAAAAATAAATGCTGATATAATAGAATTCCACAAAAAAATGTAATAACTTTCCAAAACATCTACCATTAAAACTAACTTTATTTTTCAAAATAAATCACTTTTTCCGTAAGTTATGAATTTTTGAAAATTAATGTTTTAATTTGTCGAACACTTCAATAAAAAGAAATCGAAAAAAAAATAAATACATATATGATTTAATTACTCAAAATGTTTAATATATTCACAAGATATCTACCTTTTAAATTAATTAAAAGTTTTAAAAATGTATCAATTTTTCCGTGAGTTATGAATTTTTGAAAATTAATTTGTCGAACACTTCAATAAGAAAATATAAAAAAAACACTTAAATGATAAAATTGCTCAAAACGTTTAATATATTCACATGATATCTACCTTTAAAATCATTTAAAAAATTTGAAAATGTATCCATTTTTCCGGGAGTTATGAATTTTTGAAAATTAATATTTTCATTTCTTGAAGACTTGGACAAAAAAACTCTGAAAAAATAAATGCTGATAAAATAGAACTCCACAAAAATTTTATTAACTTTCCAAAACATCTACCATTAAAACTAACTTTTATTTTTGAAAATAAATCACTTTTTCCGTGATTTATGAATTTTTGAAAATTCACGTTTTAATTTGCCGAACATTTCAATAAGAAAAAATCGAAAAAAAAAATAAACAGTGGTATGATAAAATTACTCAAAACCTCTAATTTTTTCACAAGATTTCTACCTTTAAAATCAATTAAAAATTTTGAAAATATATCAATTTTTCCGGGAGTTATGAATTTTTGAAAATTAATGTTTTAAGTTTCTGCTCTTTTTCTTGTAAAATGTACGTTTTGAAAATAAATTTTAAATTTAAATTGAATTACGCTAGTTTTCTCCACAGTCCAACATAATTTCGTTCGAAAATCCGCCAGTCGCTCAAACGAAAATTGTTCCGCAATTAGGATTCAAAATCCGCCAGATCTAGCGCTGACTTGGTAACGTAACGTTAACTGTTTCATTTTTTCATAATTTAATTGATTTGGCATGTACATCCACAAAATAGTGGCTAAGTTATGAATAAAGAATTGGAATCTCAATAATAACCAATGTGGGTTTGTTCTTCCTTTTCTAAACCCTAATTGCAATTGCAATCCTTGAGGTTAAAGAAATAATTTAAAATTACTTTAAAGGCCGAAAAATCAAGAATATGAAATTCCACATCTGTGTGTGTTTGTCATACAACAAAGTTTTAAAACTGAAATTGCCCTAAGATACATATACAGTGTGTTGAATTGCAAAGCGGGCCATAGGGATTTACATGTAAAATTTAAAATGTGTTAATATTGGCTTCCCTAATTATTTGTCAGCATCAGTCTTCATATATTATTTTTAAAGCTTTTTATGCTGAATGATTTGGAACCTTACTCGATGGTTTCTGCAGAGTATTTACCGAGATAATTGCAAAAAACTTTACTATCATTTTGAATTAAAAACAAAGGTTTGCCATGAAATCATAATGGCCGATATTTCATTTTGTTCAAAAAAGTGACAGTTGCTGTCGCATTTGTTGATAAACAACCGGCCGTGTATTCTACTCAAGAAAAAGTATTTATAAGTAATTGGTTTTAAATGTTGTACGTGATTTGTTTAGTGTAGAATATCTAGAGAGGGCTATACCCAGCAAATATGCTATTCAATGAGTATTCAAAATAATGTAAGTAGACCGATACTATAAAATAATTAAGGGAGCCAATTGTAACACATTTCAAATTTAGAAAGTAAAGTAGTTATTATTCATTGAGCATTTTTTTTGCTGTTCTCCGGAAATTCTACTCTAAACAAATCACCTATATTTCTTAAAAAGTACCGAGTAAAACCATGTAATTAACCCTTTGAGTCTCGCGATCGCGATGTTGAGATTTTTGTCCGGCCTTTTCGTACTTGACAAAGACGCGCCGTGTGGCGTTTTTAGGCCATGCGCTTCCAACGACCCCTGAGACGTTAAAATACTTTCCCCTGTGTAGAATACACCGTCGGTTGCAAACGTAATGTGACAGCAAACGTCACTTTTTAGAACAAAATGAAATATCGGCCATTATGATTTCATGGCAAACCTTTGTTTTTAATTCAAAATAATTGTAAATTTCCACTTGGTGTTCTAAATGTACCGAACCAAAAAAGCGTATAAATTTTTTCAGGCTTGCATCCCTGTTGCGTTAACGTCAGAATCCCTAGGTGATTATGTCGTTCAGTTAAGTCCGGTTTACGGGCCCGTAAAGATGTCACACGGTACACATGACGTTAACGTGACGGCAGCCGGGTCCTGCATGCAGCATTTAATTATCTCGCAATTAGACGCGGCTGGCGTGCTGGCACAGGAGTGCGGGCCCCCGCGCCCCCCACCCCGCCCCGAAAACCGACCCGAACCCCACACGCCGCCGCCGGGCATCATATTTCAGGAAGTGTCAGCGCAACGTGTACCCCGAACAAGGATATGTTGTGTAAAAACCACTCGTCTGGTTTATTTTAATGAAAACGGAATTTTATTTAGTGCCGGTCCCGGTCTCTGTCGCTGACAACTGTTAATGACTCATTATGCGATAAAAATGATTTAGCGTTCGGTTCGCCCCCTTTTTACGCGGCATTAAGGCCGCGTCTGCACACTCGAACCCGATTAAATCACAACATCAGGGCCCTAATATCCCAATAATTCAGGGTAAGACGTCCCGGCGCCTCCGCCGAAAATTAACGCGCGCACCGATCGTAAACATTCCGTGGAAGCCGTAATGACGCGCGGGACCGACGCTGTCAAAAACGGTTTTATCGCGGGGCCGTTAAAAAGGCAGTCGATAGATTAAGTCTACATCGTAATATTTTATGCTGTATTTTAGTGCCCCCCCGCCACCGGGCGCGATAAAGACATCAAAAACGTCGACATTCCGATAACTTCCCAGTTTATTTCCACCCCTTTTTATCATTGCGACGCATTAATTTTTCTAACGGCTCAATCAGGCCGCGTCAGATGGGGGAAGCACAAATGTATGGCCCTGGGGGGACGCGAGTCCTCGCCGTCGCGTTAAATCATTTCCAGCATTCACAGAGGTAAATACTACGATTTGTAATTTATAATTTTTATTTTTACATTGAGTGGGTAAAGAAGTATTTAATCAAATGTAATGACGTAGTAGAGATTTGAAGTAAAGTTAGTATACTCTGTTCCAGGGGCGGCTCGTCATATAAAGCCAAGGAGCCATGGCACTACCAGTAGTTTCAAGCTCAGCAAGAATTTTTAATTTATTCTTAAAACACTTTTCTGCTAGTTACTTTGGTCTAGGAAGATAAATCGTTCTTTCTTCAAAAAAGGAAGGAGGTGGGGTATATTGTATCAACATGTTCCACGAGACGCCACTGATTATAACTGTTCGTTGTTAAACATGCATTTTTTAATTGCGTTCAAAATTGAGTATTTTCTAAAATAAATAAAAAATAGTAGAAATTGTTTCAAAATTCTGAAATAATTCTACACAGCTCCCACATTATTATATTTTAAGAATATAATCAACTTCCTAAATTCCAATAATTTGTTAATGTGTTATAACTGTTTGTTGTTAAACATGCATTTTTTAATTGAGTTCAAAATTGAGTATTTTCTAAAATAAATAAAAAATAGTAGAAATTGTTTAAAAATTCTGAAATAATTCTACACAGCTTCCACATTATTATATTTTAAGAATATAATCAACTTCCTAAATTCCAATAATTTGTTAATGTGTTATAACTGTTCGTTGTTAAACATGCATTTTTTAATTGCGTTCAAAATTTAGCATTTTCTAAATTAAATAAAAAATAGTAGAAATTGTTTAAAAATTCTGAAATAATTCAACACAACTCCCACATGATTATATTTTAAGAATATATTCAACTTCCTAAATTCCAATAATTTGTTAATGTGTTATAACTGTTTGTTGTTAAACATGCATTTTTTAATTGCGTTCAAAATTTAGCATTTTCTAAAATAAATAAAAAATAGTAAAAATAGTTTAAAATTCTGAAATAATTCTACACAGCTTCCACATTATTATATTTTAAGAATATATTCAACTTCCTAAATTCCAATAATTTGTTAATGTGTTATAACTGTTTGTTGTTAAACATGTATTTTTTTATTGCGTTCAAAACTGAGCATTTTCTAAAATAAATAAAAAATAGTAGAAATTGTTTAAAAATTCTGAAATAATTCAACACAACTCCCACATTATTATATTTTAAGAATATATTCAACTTCCTAAATTCCAATAATTTGTTAATGTGTTATAACTGTTTGTTGTTAAACATGCATTTTTTAATTGCGTTCAAAACTGAGCATTTTCTAAAATAAATAAAAAATAGTAGAAATTGTTTAAAAATTCTGAAATAATTCAACACAACTCCCACATTATTATATTTTAAGAATATATTCAACTTCCTAAATTCCAATAATTTGTTAATGTGTTATAACTGTTTGTTGTTAAACATGCATTTTTTAATTGCGTTCAAAACTGAGCATTTTCTAAAATAAATAAAAAATAGTAGAAATTGTTTAAAAATTCTGAAATAATTCAACACAACTCCCACATTATTATATTTTAAGAATATATTCAACTTCCTAAATTCCAATAATTTGTTAATGTGTTATAACTGTTTGTTGTTAAACATGCATTTTTTAATTGCGTTCAAAATTTAGCATTTTCTAAAATAAATAAAAAATAATAAAAATAGTTTAAAATTCTGAAATAATTCTACACAGCTTCCACATTATTATATTTTAAGAATATATTCAACTTCCTAAATTCCAATAATTTGTTAATGTGTTATAACTGTTTGTTGTTAAACATGCATTTTTTAATTGCGTTCAAAACTGAGCATTTTCTAAAATAAATAAAAAATAGTAGAAATTGTTTAAAAATTCTGAAATAATTCAACACAACTCCCACATTATTATATTTTAAGAATATATTCAACTTCCTAAATTCCAATAATTTGTTAATGTGTTATAACTGTTTGTTGTTAAACATGCATTTTTTAATTGCGTTCAAAATTTAGCATTTTCTAAAATAAATAAAAAATAGTAAAAATAGTTTAAAATTCTGAAATAATTCTACACAGCTTCCACATTATTATATTTTAAGAATATATTCAACTTCCTAAATTCCAATAATTTGTTAATGTGTTATAACTGTTTGTTGTTAAACATGCATTTTTTAATTGCGTTCAAAACTGAGCATTTTCTAAAATAAATAAAAAATAGTAGAAATTGTTTAAAAATTCTGGAATAATTCAACACAACTCCCACATTATTATATTTTAAGAATATATTCAACTTCCTAAATTCCAATAATTTGTTAATGTGTTATAACTGTTTGTTGTTAAACATGCATTTTTTAATTGCGTTCAAAATTTAGCATTTTCTAAAATAAATAAAAAATAGTAAAAATAGTTTAAAATTCTAAAATAATTCTACACAGCTTCCACATTATTATATTTTAAGAATATATTCAACTTCCTAAATTCCAATAATTTGTTAATGTGTTATAACTGTTTGTTGTTAAACATGCATTTTTTAATTGCGTTCAAAACTGAGCATTTTCTAAAATAAATAAAAAATAGTAGAAATTGTTTAAAAATTCTGAAATAATTCAACACAGCTCCCACATTATTATATTTTAAGAATATAATCAACTTCCTAAATTCCAATAATTTGTTAATGTGTTGTAACTGTTTGTTGTTAAACATGCATTTTTTAATTGCGTTCAAAACTGAGCATTTTCTAAAATAAATAAAAAATAGTAGAAATTGTTTAAAAATTCTGAAATAATTCAACACAGCTCCCACATTATTATATTTTAAGAATATATTCAACTTCCTAAATTCCAATAATTTGTTAATGTGTTATAACTGTTTGTTGTTAAACATGCATTTTTTAATTGCGTTCAAAACTGAGCATTTTCTAAAATAAATAAAAAATAGTAGAAATTGTTTAAAAATTCTGAAATAATTCAACACAGCTCCCACATTATTATATTTTAAGAATATAATCAACTTCCTAAATTCCAATAATTTGTTAATGTGTTATAACTGTTTGTTGTTAAACATGCATTTTTTAATTGAGTTCAAAATTGAGTATTTTCTAAAATAAATAAAAAATAGTAGAAATTGTTTAAAAATTCTGAAATAATTCTACACAACTCCCACATTATTATATTTTAAGAATATATTCAACTTCCTAAATTCCAATAATTTGTTAATGTGTTATAACTGTTCGTTGTTAAACATACATTTTTTAATTGCGTTCAAAATTGAGTATTTTCTAAAATAAATAAAAAATAGTAGAAATTGTTTCAAAATTTTGAAATAATTCTACACAACTCCCAAATTATTATATTTAAAGAATATAATCAACTTCTTAAATTCCAATAATTTTTTAATGGGTTATAACCAGGGGCTACTCATTATATAGAGCCAATTAGTTTCAAGCTCAGCAATAATGTTTAAGTATTTCTTAAAATACATTTTCGCCAGTTACTTTGGTCTAGGAAGAAAAATCGTTCTTTCTTTCTTCAAAAAAAAAGCGGGAAGGGGGTATATTGTAAAAGTGGCTCTACCATTAACATGTTCCACGAGCCACCACTGCTTTGTTCCATTCTTATTTGTAACTAAGAAGGCTGTGGAAGTTTTACACATGAATAAAAATCATCCGATAGTGAAAAAATTATTAAATGTCGGATTTCCAACAACGTTGCCAATTTCACATATTAAATTAATTCATTTATTGCTTCAGTCATATTGTGAAACACATAGTTTGTTCTATTTTAATTAATAAAAACAGAAAGAATGTTCTGCATGTCATAATAGTATTTTTTATTTTGACAGATTGTTGATTGTGTGTGTTAGTGACAACTAACTTGATTTTCAGTTTCAATTGATTTTAGCGATTTAAAAATCTGGAGCTAACTTCAGTCCATGACTAAAATGCAAAGTCTCAGTTTGTCAAGGTGTATTTAAAGAATCACTTAGCGTCATGGAAACATATGCGATAAATGGCATTTTAGAGGTGGGTTTTAAACATAATAATAATACCAGAATTTAGTTACACCCGGTATAATAAATGGCATTTTAGCGGTGGGAGTAGAACAAAATAAAAAAGATATTCGGGGTCTACCCAAATTCAGTTACACCCGGTATATATCCAACTTTCTAAGAAATAATAATTTACACGTTTTTTTTCCCGATGTTGTAATTATCAATAATGACCGCCCCCCAGAAAATCCCATCCACCCCGCAACGCACGGGTTGAACGTTTTTAAACGACGACGTAAAATGTATATTTTCGCGTTTACTACCCCATAAAAGTGGTCGCACTTTATATTTTTCTGCTCTTGCATATTTTCATGCAAATCTTGAAACGAACGAACGTGCTTTGTTATTATTGAATTCGTTAAATTGCTACATTTTTATGTTTCAGCAAATAAAACTTCCAAGGGGAATTTCCCGCAAAGGGAAAATACACCGAATCGAGTTATACGGTATACGCAATTCTAAATGATTTCTCCGCAAATTGGTTTGTAATGTATTTTAAGAAATAATAAGTCACTTTAAACCGCATTAAATGCAATCCGGATTATATACGGTGGTTCAGATTGTTTTTGGGAAAATTAAAAAAGTGTGTTGAACTCATCAAAAGGAACAAAAAAGTTCCTATAAACACATATCTTTAAATGATTCCTAACGGAGATGTCGCTCAAGTTTGAAAACTGAAATTCCAATTTATAGTATTTTTACTTTCTCCGCTACAAAGTATTGTCATCGTGATTTTTTTTTCAAACATTTTTTCTACGCAAATATCAGCCATTTCAACAGTTTCTGGTTTCTTTTCATTTGAAATCATATTTTTAATGTACATCGAGCGTTGTGTAAACTCGGATGAAACTGACGTTTAAAACGTCAAAATTATGAAAGATGGAAAAATTTTACTTCAAATTCAAAAACTCAGTTTACTCCAAAACTAAAGGGATTTAGAAAAAAACTTATTCTTTATAAGTTGTTCATTTTAGTATTCTGTATAATTATTATTAACATAAATTTGCTGTAACTATTATCGTTTTATAATTATAAACCAAAAATTAAAAAAAAATAATAAATTTTTTCCTCGAATAAAAATGATTTTATAAAAAATGTTTTCAAGCAAAAGATGTTCATTTCTTTGATGTCTTCAATGTTTGTTTAAATGTTTTTGTGATATTTTTCAGATTTAAGAAAATATTGGCAAAAAACAAAAAACAGTTAAGGTAAACACCCACTTTCGGTGTACGAAATTTTACCAAAAGCTTTTCAGTTCTTCAGATTACCAAATAAGACAGATGTTCAAAGTTTCACATCAATTGCTCTATTAGTTTTTGAGATACAGCGCACACAGACACACACTCGTGGGAAAATTCATCGCAAGAAAAACTCAACGCATGCATATTCATCGCAGAGAAATTTCACCGCAGTGAAATATATTCTGGACAACTTCGAGGCATTAATTTATTGGGATAAACCTTTTTTAATCTCAAACTTGAATATTATGATGCATAATTTTGATATTTACCAGAGAGAGACACACACACACACAATTATTTTTTTTTCAAGAAATTGTTGAAATGGCACCTAGGGACCCCAAAACGGATACTTCCGTAAAAAAATTTTTGAAAAAAATTCACGATCACAATACTTTCTCGTACTTCGTAACGGTGAAAGTAAAAACGTATGGTTTTCTTCTAAAATTATTAGGAAAGCAAAGATTTACATTTAAAACAATTCACCACCCTGTATATATTTATTATACAACTGTTGATTCTGGCCAATAAAGGAGTCTATCGGAACTATGGCGGTTCGCGTCGCGTAGCTGCTGTAAATTTATTAAATTGCCAATGCGCATTCAATCAAAGTTACCGAACTGTCGTTATTATATTGGCAACTTGTGATACGATCGAACTTTACGGTTAAACGATGGCATTCAACAGTTGCCCCCCGAATCCATCGAGGATCACAATTAATCATGCAGTTTTCCATTAAGGGGAACGTCATCTCCAGCCGTATTTCGGATAAAAGTGTAAAGAAAAAAAAAGTAAAAGTATGCATCGCACAGAAGAAGTTTCCAGGAGGGATCCGGGATCTCCGGGATCATCCCGGAGTGAATTTATTGCGCCGTGGAAAGCGTTAAATGACGCTGAAACATCTGGATTAGGGAGAGAGGACGCTCGCCGTGCAGCTCATTTTCATATCTACTGCTGAGAATGGAGTGCTACGGAGGGTCGGATATAATTGAAAATGTAAGGGAGTGCTTAGGTAAGGATTGAAAAATGCATCTTTCTAACGATTATTGAAATTATGGCCAATGATACCTACAGCTTACCTAAAGGAAATTATGGCCAATGATATCTACAACACTTATATCGTGTGAGCCACAAAATTTTGTTTCAGAGTTGGCTGTTATTATTACGTCATGAAGCAATTGAATTAGATTAAAAAATTGAATCAATCTCAGACATGACTACTACGTAAAGATATGTTAGTTATGAATAAAGATGTTTTCTCTCTCTCTCTCTCTCTCTCTCTTTCTCTTTCTATGTTAATATTATACGCGAGTGTCTGTTGATCATGTCTCTGTTCGGCAGGCGACATTAAATCCCTGCACAATGGCTAATGTGAAAATTGCGAAAACGCGACCGGTTCCAGACAGAGAGGGACGTTATCGCTTCTAATGATCTTATGGCCTGACTGCTAATTTCCCAACGAGCAAAAAGTGTTATGCAAAATTGCCGAACCGACCGCCGGCCGATAATATTCACTTGGGCGGCAGCTAGACCGTGTTTCTATTAAAATGCAATCAATCGTAATGGACATTGTTGCGTTGTTACCTACCGAGAATTTGAAATTTTAATACACGAAATTACCATTAACCGGACCCCGATTGGAGTCGTTACGTGTTAATTTCGACGTGAGCCCCAATTAAACTTTCATAGATCGTGGAAAACTGTTGATTTCCTAATTATTAATACAGCGAATGCAGTAATTGAGTTCCTGGTATATGAGAATCACTTACTTCTGATTTCTTGTATAATTTCTAAAATTTCAGCCATCTTCAATAGCAAAAAAATTAGCGTGTCACCAAAAAAAAACGATTTTTCAGATTTTGGTGGGCTGTAGCGGCTGAACGAAAACTCCAAATTGAACGCGGTTTTGAAATATCTGCTCCTCGTACGTCAATTAGTAAGATCCAATTAAAATTAGAGATTTTTAATTTTTGACGAAAACTTGAAAATCTACCCAAGGGTACCCCCTTCTAACTTTATCTCAAAAATTGGCTTTGGAATAATTTCCTGAAGAAACCACTGGTTCGATTCCGGGTTTCTACACACCACTGGAAAGATCCGTTCAAGACGCCTCGGAAAATGTACTTTCGCAAGAACAAATGTCAAATTGAGGCCCGTGACGCGTCAGCAAAGAAAACTCGAAAATGGAAAAAATCGAAAAAATCAACTTTTTTAATAATCATCGTGGACTATTGAAGTATGCCTTTTTTTCATCAGAAAGACGGGAGAGAGAGACTTCAATAGCAAAAAAATTAGTCAGTCACAGTGGACATTTTAGAAAATTTACAAAAATAATTGATTTTTCAGACTTTGATCGGCCGTAGCGACCAAACGAAAACTCCAAATTGAACGCGGTTTGCAAATCTGAGCTCCTCGTACGTCAATTAGTCGGATTAGAGATTTTTAATTTTTGACGAAAACACGAAAAAAAGACATAAGTAAACCCCTTGGAAATTTGTTAAAAAATGCAACTTTCTTAATAATCATCGTAGACTTTTGAAGTATACCTTTTTTTTCATCAGAAATACGAGAGAAATTGGTTGCCGTTAAAAAATTTCAGCTAACTTCAATAGTAAAAAAAATAGTCAGTCACCATGAACATTTTAGAAAATTTACAAAAATAATTGATTTTTCAGACTTTGATCGGCCGTAGCGGCCAAACGAAAACTCCAAATTGAACGCGGTTTTGAAATATGTGCTCCTCGTACGTCAATTAGTAGGATCCAATTAAAATTAGAGATTTTTAATTTTTGACGAAAACTTGAAAATCTACCCAAGGGTACCCCTTCTAACTTTTTCTCAAAAATTGGCTTTGGAATAATTTCCTGAAGAAACCACAGGTTCGATTCCGGGTTTCTACACACCACTAGAAAGATCCGTTCAAGACGCCTCGGAAAATGTACTTTCGCAAGAACAAATGTCAAATTGAGGCCCGTGACGCGTCAGCAAAGAAAACTCGAAAATGGAAAAAATCGAAAAAATCAACTTTTTTAATAATCATCGTAGACTATTGAAGTATACCTTTTTTTCATCAGAAAGACGGGAGAAATTGATTGCCGTTAAAAAATTTCAGCTAACTTCAATAGCAAAAAAAATAGTCAGTCACAGTGAACATTTTAGAAAATTTACAAAAATAATTGATTTTTCAGACTTTGATCGGCCGTAGCGACCAAACTAAAACTCCAAATTGAACGCGGTTTGCAAATCTGAGCTCCTCGTACGTCAATTAGTCGGATTAGAGATTTTTAATTTTTGACGAAAACAGGAAAAAAAGACCCCTTGGAAATTTGTTTAAAAATGCAACTTTCTTAATAATCATCGTAGACAATTGAAGTATACCTTTTTTTTCATCAGAAAGACGAGAGAAATTGATTGCCGTTAAAAAATTTCAGCTATCTTTATTAGCAAAAAAAATAGTCAGTCACAGTGAACATTTTAGAAAATTTACAAAAATAATTGATTTTTCAGACTTTGATCGGCCGTAGCGGCCAAACGAAAACTCCAAATTGAACGCGGTTTTGAAATATGTGCTCCTCGTATGTCAATTGGTAGGATCCAATTAAAATTAGAGATTTTTAATTTTTGACGAAAACTTGAAAATCTACCCAAGGGTACCCCCTTCTAACTTTATCTCAAAAATTGGCTTTGGAATAATTTCCTGAAGAAACCACTGGTTCGATTCCGGGTTTCTATACACCACTGACAAGAACCCTTCAAGACGCCTCGGAAAATGTACTTTCGCAACAACAAATGTCAAATTGAGGCCCGTGACGCGTCAGCAAAGAAAACTCGAAAATGGAAAAAATCGAAAAAATCAACTTTCTTAATAATCATCGTAGACTATTGAAGTATACTTTTTTTTCATCAGAAAGACGAGAGAAATTGATTGCCGTTAAAAAATTTCAGCTAACTTCAACAGCAAAAAAATTAGTCAGTCACCATGAACATTTTAGAAAATTTACAAAAATAATTGATTTTTCAGACTTTGATCGGCCGTAGCGACCAAACGAAAACTCCAAATTGAAAGCGGTTTTGAAATATGTGCTCCTCGTACGTCAATTAGTAGGATCCAATTAAAATTAGAGATTTTTAATTTTTGACGAAAACTTGAAAATCTACCCAAGGGTACCCCCTTCTAACTTTATCTCAAAAATTGGCTTTGGAATAATTTCCTGAAGAAACCACTGGTTCGATTCCGGGTTTCTACACACCACTGGAAAGATCCGTTCAAGACGCCTCGGAAAATGTACTTTCGCAAGAAGAAATGTCAAATTGAGGCCCGTGACGCGTCAGCAAAGAAAACTCGAAAATGGAAAAAATCGAAAAAATCAACTTTTTTAATAATCATCGTAGACTATTGAAGTATACCTTTTTTTATCAGAAAGATGAGAGAAATTGATTGCCGTTAAAAAATTTCAGCTAACTTCAATAGCAAAAAAATTAGTCAGCCACAGAGAACATTTTAGAAAATTTACAAAAATAATTGATTTCTTAGACTTTGATCGGCCGTAGCGGCCAAACGAAAACACCAAATTGAACGCGGTTTTGAAATATGTACTCCTCGTACGTTAATTAGTAGGATCCAATTAAAATTAGAGATTTTTAATTTTTGACGAAAACTTGAAAATCCACTTACCAATCTTACTTTTTCTCAAAAATTGGCTTTGGAATAATTTCCTGAAGAAACCGCTGGTTCGATTCCGGGTTTCTACACACCACTGGAAAGATGCCTTCAAGACGCCTCGAAAAATGTACTTTCGCAAGAACAAATGTCAAATTGAGGCCCGTGACTCGAAAATGGAAAAAATCGAAAAAATCAACATTCTCAATAATCATCGTAGACTATTGAAGTATACTTTTTTTTCATGAGAAAGACGAGAGAAATTGATTGCCGTTAAAAAATTTCAGCGAACTTCAATAGCAAAAAAATTAGTCAGTCACAGTGAACATTTTAGAAAATTTGCAAAAATAATTGATTTTTCAGACTTTGATCGGCCGTAGCGGTCAAACGAAAACTCCAAATTGAACGCGGTTTGCAAATCTGAGCTCCTCGTACGTCAATTAGTCGGATTAGAGATTTTTAATTTTTGACGAAAACACGAAAAAAAGACATGAGTAAACCTCTTGGAAATTTGTTAAAAAATGCAACTTTCTTAATAATCATCGTAGACTATTGAAGTATACCTTTTTTTTCATCAGAAAGATGAGAGAAATTGATTGCCGTTAAAAAATTTCAGCTAACTTCAATAGCAAAAAAATTAGTCAGTCACAGTGAACATTTTGGAAATTTTTCAAAAATAATTGATTTTTCAGACTTTGATCGGCCGTAGCGGCCAAACGAAAACTCCAAATTGAACGCGGTTTTGAAATATGTACGTCAATTAGTAGGATCCAATTAAAATTAGAGATTTTTAATTTTTGACGAAAACTTGAAAATCTACCCAAGGGTACCCCTTCTAACTTTTTCTCAAAAATTGGCTTTGGAATAATTTCCTGAAGAAACCACTGGTTCGATTCCGGGTTTCTACACACCACTGGAAAGATCCGTTCAAGACGCCTCGGAAAATGTACTTTCGCAAGAACAAATGTCAAATTGAGGCCCGTGACGCGTCAGCAAAGAAAACTCGAAAATGGAAAAAATCGAAAAAATCAACTTTTTTAATAATCATCGTAGACTATTGAAGTATACCTTTTTTTCATCAGAAAGACGGGAGAAATTGATTGCCGTTAAAAAATTTCAGCTAACTTCAATAGCAAAAAAAATAGTCAGTCACAGTGAACATTTTAGAAAATTTACAAAAATAATTGATTTTTCAGACTTTGATCGGCCGTAGCGACCAAACTAAAACTCCAAATTGAACGCGGTTTGCAAATCTGAGCTCCTCGTACGTCAATTAGTCGGATTAGAGATTTTTAATTTTTGACGAAAACAGGAAAAAAAGACCCCTTGGAAATTTGTTTAAAAATGCAACTTTCTTAATAATCATCGTAGACAATTGAAGTATACCTTTTTTTTCATCAGAAAGACGAGAGAAATTGATTGCCGTTAAAAAATTTCAGCTATCTTTATTAGCAAAAAAAATAGTCAGTCACAGTGAACATTTTAGAAAATTTACAAAAATAATTGATTTTTCAGACTTTGATCGGCCGTAGCGGCCAAACGAAAACTCCAAATTGAACGCGGTTTTGAAATATGTGCTCCTCGTATGTCAATTGGTAGGATCCAATTAAAATTAGAGATTTTTAATTTTTGACGAAAACTTGAAAATCTACCCAAGGGTACCCCCTTCTAACTTTATCTCAAAAATTGGCTTTGGAATAATTTCCTGAAGAAACCACTGGTTCGATTCCGGGTTTCTATACACCACTGACAAGAACCCTTCAAGACGCCTCGGAAAATGTACTTTCGCAACAACAAATGTCAAATTGAGGCCCGTGACGCGTCAGCAAAGAAAACTCGAAAATGGAAAAAATCGAAAAAATCAACTTTCTTAATAATCATCGTAGACTATTGAAGTATACTTTTTTTTCATCAGAAAGACGAGAGAAATTGATTGCCGTTAAAAAATTTCAGCTAACTTCAACAGCAAAAAAATTAGTCAGTCACCATGAACATTTTAGAAAATTTACAAAAATAATTGATTTTTCAGACTTTGATCGGCCGTAGCGACCAAACGAAAACTCCAAATTGAAAGCGGTTTTGAAATATGTGCTCCTCGTACGTCAATTAGTAGGATCCAATTAAAATTAGAGATTTTTAATTTTTGACGAAAACTTGAAAATCTACCCAAGGGTACCCCCTTCTAACTTTATCTCAAAAATTGGCTTTGGAATAATTTCCTGAAGAAACCACTGGTTCGATTCCGGGTTTCTACACACCACTGGAAAGATCCGTTCAAGACGCCTCGGAAAATGTACTTTCGCAAGAAGAAATGTCAAATTGAGGCCCGTGACGCGTCAGCAAAGAAAACTCGAAAATGGAAAAAATCGAAAAAATCAACTTTTTTAATAATCATCGTAGACTATTGAAGTATACCTTTTTTTATCAGAAAGATGAGAGAAATTGATTGCCGTTAAAAAATTTCAGCTAACTTCAATAGCAAAAAAATTAGTCAGCCACAGAGAACATTTTAGAAAATTTACAAAAATAATTGATTTCTTAGACTTTGATCGGCCGTAGCGGCCAAACGAAAACACCAAATTGAACGCGGTTTTGAAATATGTACTCCTCGTACGTTAATTAGTAGGATCCAATTAAAATTAGAGATTTTTAATTTTTGACGAAAACTTGAAAATCCACTTACCAATCTTACTTTTTCTCAAAAATTGGCTTTGGAATAATTTCCTGAAGAAACCGCTGGTTCGATTCCGGGTTTCTACACACCACTGGAAAGATGCCTTCAAGACGCCTCGAAAAATGTACTTTCGCAAGAACAAATGTCAAATTGAGGCCCGTGACTCGAAAATGGAAAAAATCGAAAAAATCAACATTCTCAATAATCATCGTAGACTATTGAAGTATACTTTTTTTTCATGAGAAAGACGAGAGAAATTGATTGCCGTTAAAAAATTTCAGCGAACTTCAATAGCAAAAAAATTAGTCAGTCACAGTGAACATTTTAGAAAATTTGCAAAAATAATTGATTTTTCAGACTTTGATCGGCCGTAGCGGTCAAACGAAAACTCCAAATTGAACGCGGTTTGCAAATCTGAGCTCCTCGTACGTCAATTAGTCGGATTAGAGATTTTTAATTTTTGACGAAAACACGAAAAAAAGACATGAGTAAACCTCTTGGAAATTTGTTAAAAAATGCAACTTTCTTAATAATCATCGTAGACTATTGAAGTATACCTTTTTTTTCATCAGAAAGATGAGAGAAATTGATTGCCGTTAAAAAATTTCAGCTAACTTCAATAGCAAAAAAATTAGTCAGTCACAGTGAACATTTTGGAAATTTTTCAAAAATAATTGATTTTTCAGACTTTGATCGGCCGTAGCGGCCAAACGAAAACTCCAAATTGAACGCGGTTTTGAAATATGTACGTCAATTAGTAGGATCCAATTAAAATTAGAGATTTTTAATTTTTGACGAAAACTTGAAAATCTACCCAAGGGTACCCCCTTCTAAATTTTTCTCAAAAATTGGCTTTGGAATAATTTCCTGAAGAAACCACTGGTTCGATTCCGGGTTTCTACACACCACTGGAAAGATCCGTTCAAGGCGCCTCGGAAAATGTACTTTCGCAAGAACTAATGTCAAATTGAGGCCCGTGACGCGTCAGCAAAGAAAACTCGAAAATGGAAAAAATCGAAAAAATCAACTTTTTTAATAATCATCGTAGACTATTGAAGTATACCTTTTTTTCATCAGAAAGACGAGAGAAATTGATTGCCGTTAAAAAATTTCAGCTATCTTTATTAGCAAAAAAATTAATCAGTCACAGTGAACATTTTAGAAAATTTACAAAAATAATTGATTTTTCAGACTTTGATCGGCCGTAGCGGCCAAACGAAAACTCCAAATTGAACGCGGTTTGCAAATCTGAGCTCATCGTACATCAATTAGTCGGATTAGAGATTTTTAATTTTTGACGAAAACACGAAAAAAAGACATGAGTAAACCCCTTGGAAATTTGTCAAAAAATGCAAGTTTCTTAATAATCATCGTAGACTATTGAACTATACCTTTTTTCTCATCAGAAAGACGAGAGAAATTGATTGCCGTTAAAAAATTTCAGCTAACTTCAATAGCAAAAAAATTATTCAGTCACCATGAACATTTTAGAAAATTTACAAAAATAATTGATTTTTCAGACTTTGATCGGCCGTAGCGGCCAAACGAAAACTCCAAATTGAACGCGGTTTTGAAATATCTGCTCCTCGTACGTAAATTAGTAAGATCCAATTAAAATTAGAGATTTTTAATTTTTGACGAAAACTTGAAAATCTACCCAAGGGTACCCCCTTCTAACTTTATCTCAAAAATTGGCTTTGGAATAATTTCCTGAAGAAACCACTGGTTCGATTCCGGGTTTCTACACACCACTGGAAAGATCCGTTCAAGACGCCTCGGAAAATGTACTTTCGCAAGAAGACATGTCAAATTGAGGCCCGTGACGCGTCAGCAAAGAAAACTCGAAAATGGAAAAAATCGAAAAAATCAACTTTTTTAATAATCATCGTAGACTATTGAAGTATGCCTTTTTTTTCATCAGAAAGATAAGAGAAATTGATTGCCGTTAAAAAATTTCAGCTAACTTCAATAGCAAAATAATTAGTCAGTCACCATGAACATTTTAGAAAATTTACAAAAATAATTGATTTTTCAGACTATGATCGGCCCTAGCGGCCCAACGAAAACTCCAAATTGAACGCGGTTTGCAAATCTGAGCTCCTCGTACGTCAATTAGTCGGATTAGAGATTTTTAATTTTCAACAATTTCTGGAAAAAAAAAATTGTGTCTGTGTGTGTGTGTGTCTGTGCGCGCTGTATCTCAAAAACTAATAGAGTAATTGATATGAAACTTTGAACATCTGTCTTATTTGATAATCTGAAGAACTGAAAAGCTTTTGGTAAAATTTCGTACACCGGAAGTGGGCGTTTACCTTAACTGTTTTTTGTTTTTTGCCAATATTTTCTTAAATATGAAAAATATCACAAAAACATTTAAACAAACTTTGAAGACAACAAAGAAATGAACATTTTTTGCTTGAAAACATTTTTTATAAAATCATTTTTATTCGAGAAAAGAATTAATTTTCTTTTTTTAATTTTAGGTTTGTAATTATAAAACGATAATAGTTACAGAAAATTTATGTGAATAATAATTGTAGAAAATGCTAAAAGGAACAACTTATAAAGAATACGTTTTTTTCGAAATCCCTTTAGTTTTTGAGTAAACTGAGTTTAGGCAACGCTCGATGTACATTTAAAATATGATTTCAATTGAAAATCAACCATGAAAACGTAAATATAAATGATACCATCAAGTCGGAGAGAGTAACATGAGGCCACGTCACCACTTTTTAAAGTTTGTTTTTAAAACTGCCAAACACATTGTACGATTATTAATTGTTTGAGAACATTTCCAATTACTCAGCTCTGTGCACTTACCTTCATTAAATAATGTCTATTAGACGACAACCGTCCCTCGTCCATCCTTTAAAAATTTGCCTTAAAACTGATAATCCAAAAACAACACTCCGCCACATTATTAAACTCTTTTAACACCGAACTCGCGCACGGAACTGGAAAATTTCGTCAGGTGCTAACAGCCTTATCATCCGAATTTTGCCCCGAGGGCAATTCGTGTCCGGCGGAGATATCGCGCGACCGCATTCTTTCTTCATCTGTTATCAGTGTTAATCTACGCAGCTCCGATTCGAATCACATTCATTTCAATCTGCACACGAGATAGACAAAGATGTAAAACACCTGTTTTAATTGAAAGTCGGGCAGTTTATCTTCCGGCGAGTGAGTGTTACGGTGTTTTAGTGTGCAGATTGTGAAACGAAAATCGATTTTAATTATCAGTTATAAAGATTGACTGTTGGTAAGTGATAAAATGAAATTTGTTTAATTTTATTGAATGTATTTTTCAATTCTGTTTAATATCTCTCAACACAAATAACGAATGGGTGGAATGACCATCAGTTCGATAGCCCTTTTACAGATGGTAGATAATGTTAGTCAATATAGTGCAGTGACGGTTCGCGGGTTTTTTTCTGGTACGGCCGAGGTAACAAGGGTGGCAATACAGATAGGTAGGGTCAGTTGCAGAGACGGCTGGCTGCGTGACCGCAGCAAGTTCCTCGGCCGTACCAGAATAAACCCCGCGAACCGTCACTGCTTATAATGTAACAAAACTAAAAATTAAAAGGACTAACCTTCTGCGAATGTCCGAGCGCATTTCGTGTACTCACGTTCGTCCATTATCGCTCTGATTGTCAACGTACTCATCCCACGGTGCAACTATTATTTGTAGTTTCTTCATTTTACAATCCATTACCAGCATCGATTCTTACACAGTGTTCCTCTACCGTATTTGCACTGCAAGTTCACTAAACACCGCGTATTTGTATTCAGAAAAATACTCGAAATTAATTGAAAATAGAGAAAATCACGCCGCGACATTATTACCATCATAATCGAGTGAAATGGGGAACGCGGAGTAAAACAAAAACGCAGCGATGACGAATCGTCTCTACGGACAACCAAAAACTGCGCGCGTGCATCCAGTCGCCGTCCGCTTTGCCCCAAACAAAACGTTTGTTTATTTCTTGGTTGAATTGTAATGTAGAAGTTAATAATTACGAGTGTTAATTAGTGTTTATATGGCGAGGGAATACCAGTGCAAGTGAAGTGAGGTATGGAACCGTGCATGGACACAGGATTCAGCGGTGGAAGCTGCATCTACAAGATTTAAGGTTAGTGGTGTTTTACAATCATCGATCGATCGAAGCCATTGATGCCGTTGCAAAATCTAGAATGAATTTATGTAATTGATTAATTTAAAAACGTACAAATGGTCTTTATTACTCGTTTATTGTCGTACATTGTTTGAAAAATCGAAAAATCAACCCATTCGTTGCGGGAACCGGATATATCACGCAAAAAATATCTTCTGTGCGGGACCCGGATATAAAACAATCTAAATATACAGGCCTAACAACAGGAGAAATAAAAGAAACGTGCCTGCCCCTTGATCACTTTGAAAAAAAAAATAATAATCCGACACACTCTCCGAAAATGTATGCGCCGTCACATTAACTGAAGTTTTTTTCAAGGTTCGGTGACCGCCATAAAAAAGTTAAAAATTTATAAACAATCTAGACATACAGGCCTAACAAATGGAGAAATAAAAGAAACGTGCCGGCCCCTTGATCACTTTGAAAAAAAATAAACAATCCGACACACTCTCCGAAAATGAATGCGCCGTCACATTAACTGAAGTTTTTTTCAAGGTTCGGTGACCGCCCTAAAAAAGTTAAAAATTCATAAACAATCTAGACATACAGGCCTAACAAATGGAGAAATAAAAGAAACTTGCCGGCTCCTTGATCACTTTGAAAAAAAATAAACCATCCGACACACTCTTCGAAAATGTATGCGCCGCCACATTAACTGAAGTTTTTTTCAAAGTTCGGTGACCGCCATAAAAAAGTTAAAAATTTATAAACAATCTAGACATACAGGCTTAACAAATGGAGAAATAAAGAAAACATGTCAGCCCCTTGATCACTTTGAAAAAAAATAAACAATCCGACACACTCTCCGAAAATGTATGCGCCGTCACATTAACTGAAGTTTTTTTCAAGTTCGGTGTCGCCATAAAAAAGTAAAAAATTTATAAACAATCTAGACATACAGGCCTAACAAATGGAGAAATAAAAGAAACGTGCCGGCTCCTTGATCACTTTGAAAAAAAATAAACAATCCGACACATTCTCCGAAAATGTATGCGCCGTCACATTAACTGAAGTTTTTTTCAAAGTTCGGTGACCGCCCTAAAAAAGTTAAAAATTTATAAACAATTTAGACATACAGGCTTAACAAATGGAGAAATAAAAAAAACGTGCCGCGTATGTATGCGCCGTCACAATAACTGAAGTTTTTTTCAAAGTTCGGTGACCTCCATAAAAAAGTTAAAAATTTATAAACAATCCAGATATACAGGCCTAACAAATGGAGAAATAAAAAAAAACGTGCCGGCACCTTGATCACTTTGAAAAAAAATAAACAATCCGACACACTCTTCGAAAATGTATGCGCCGTCATATTAACTGAAGTTTTTTTCAAAGTTCGGTGACCGTCATAAAAAAGTTAAAAATTTATAAACAATCTAGACATACAGGCCTAACAAATGGAGAAATAAAAAAAAACGTGCCGGCCCCTTGATCACGTTGAAAAAAATAAACAATCCGACACACTCTTCGAAAATGTATGCGCCGTCACATTAACTGAAGTTTTTTTCAAAGTTCGGCGACCGCCCTAAAAAAGTTAAAAATTTATAAACAATCTAGATATACAGGCCTAATAAATGGAGAAATAAAATTAACGTGCTGGCCCCTTGATCACTTTGAAAAAAAAATAAACAATCCGACACACTCTTCGAAAATGTATGCGCCGTCACATTAACTGAAGTTTTTTTCAATGTTCGGTGACCGCCATAAAAAATTTAAAAATTTATAAACAATCTAGACATACAGGCCTAACAAATGGAGAAATAAAAGAAACGTGCCGGCTCCTTGATCACTTTGAAAAAAAATAAACAATCCGACACACTCTCCGAAAATGTATGCGCTGTTACATTAACTGAAGTTTTTTTCAAAGTTCGGTGACCGCCCTAAAAAAGTTAAAAATTTATAAACAATCTAGACATACAGGCCTAACAAATGGAGAAATAAAAGAAACGTGCCGGCTCCTTGATCACTTTGAAAAAAAATAAACAATCCGACACACTCTTCGAAAATGTATGCGCCGTCACATTAACTGAAGTTTTTTTCAAAGTTCGGTGTCGCCATAAAAAAGTAAAAAATTTATAAACAATCTAGACATACAGGCTTAACAAATGGAGAAATAAAATTAACGTGCCGGTCCCTTGATCACTTTGAAAAAAAATAAACAATCCGACACACTCTTCGAAAATGTATGCGCCGTCACATTAACTGAAGTTTTTTTCAATGTTCGGTGACCGCCATAAAAAATTTAAAAATTTATAAACAATCTAGACATACAGGCCTAACAAATGGAGAAATAAAAGAAACGTGCCGGCTCCTTGATCACTTTGAAAAAAAATAAACAATCCGACACACTCTCCGAAAATGTATGCGCCGTCACATTACCTGAAGTTTTTTTCAAAGTTCGGTGACCGCCCTAAAAAAGTTAAAAATTTATAAACAATATAGACATATAGGCTTAACAAATGGAGAAATAAAGAAAACGTGCCGGCCCCTTGATCACTTTGAAAAAAAATAAACAATCCGACACACTCTCCGAAAATGTATGCGCCGTCACATTAACTGAAGTTTTTTTCAAAGTTCGGTGACCGCCCTAAAAAAGTTAAAAATTTATAAACAATCTAGACATACAGGCTTAACAAATGGAGAAATAAAAGAAACGTGCCGGCCCCTTGATCACTTTGAAAAAAAATAAACAATCCGACACACTCTCCGAAAATGTATGCGCTGTCACATTAACTGAAGTTTTTTTCAAAGTTCGGTGACCGCCCTAAAAAAGTTAAAAATTTATAAACAATCTAGACATACAGGCCTAACAAATGGAGAAATAAAATTAACGTGCCGGCCCCTTGATCACTTTGAAAAAAAATAAACAATCCGACACACTCTCCGAAAATGTATGCGCCGTCACATTAACTGAAGTTTTTTTCAAAGTTCGGTGACCGTCATAAAAAAGTTAAAAATTTATAAACAATCTAGACATACAGGCCTAACAAATGGAGAAATAAAAGAAACGTGCCGGCCCCTTGATCACTTTGAAAAAAAATAAACAATCCGACACATTCTCCGAAAATGTATGCGCCGTCACATTAACTGAAATTTTTTTCAAAGTTCGGTGACCGCCATAAAAAAGTTAAAAATTTATAAACAATCTAGACATACAGGCCTAACAAATGGAGAAATAAAAAAAACGTGCCGGCCCTTGATCACTTTGAAAAAAAATAAACAATCCGACACACTCTTCGAAAATGTATGCGCCGTCACATTAACTGAAGTTTTTTTCAAAGTTCGGTGAGCGTCATAAAAAAGTTAAACATTTATAAACAATCTAGACATACAGGTTTAACAAATGGAGAAATAAAAAAAATGTGCCGGGCCCTTGATCACTTTGAAAAAAAAAATAAACAGTCCGACACACTCCGAAAATGTATGCGCCGTCACATTAACTGAAGTTTTTTTCAAAGTTCGGTGACCGCCATAAAAAAGTTAAAAATTTATAAACAATCTAGACATATGTGCCTAACAAATGGAGAAATAAAATTAACGTGCCGGCCCCTTGATCACTTTGAAAAAAAATAAACAATCCGACACACTCTCCGAAAATGTATGCGCCGTTACATTAACTGAAGTTTTTTTCAAAGTTCGGTGAGCGTCATAAAAAAGTTAAAAATTTATAAACAATCTAGACACACAGGCCTAACAAATGGAGAAATAAAAAAAACGTGCCGGGCCCTTGATCACTTTGAAAAAAAAATAAACATTCCGACACACTCTCCGAAAATGTATTCGCCGTCACATTAACTGAAGTTTTTTTCAAAGTTCGGTGACCGCCCTAAAAAAGTTAAAAATTTATAAACAATCTAGACATACAGGCCTAATAAATGGAGAAATAAAAAAAACGTGCCGGCCCCTTGATCACTTTGAAAAAAAATAAACAATCCGACACACTCTCCGAAAATGTATGCGCCGTCACATTAACTGAAGTTTTTTTCAAAGTTCGGTGACCGTCATAAAAAAGTTAAAAATTTATAAACAATCTTGACATACAGGCCTAACAAATGGAGAAATAAAAAAAACGTGCCGGGCCCTTGATCACTTTGAAAAAAAATAAACAATCCGACACACTCTTCGAAAATGTATGCGCCGTCACATTAACTGAAGTTTTTTTCAAAGTTCGGTGACCGCCATAAAAAGTTAAAAATTTATAAACAATCTAGACATACAGGCCTAACAAATGGAGAAATAAAATAAACGTGCCGGCCCCTTGATCACTTTGAAAAAAAATAAACAATCCGACACACTCTTCGAAAATGTATGCGCACTCATTAACTGAAGTTTTTTTCAAAGTTCGGTGAGCGTCATAAAAAAGTAAAAAATTTATAAACAATCTAGACATACAGGCTTAACAAATGGAGAAATAAAGAAAACGTGCCGGCCCCTTGATCACTTTGAAAAAAAATAAACAATCCGACACACTCTCCGAAAATGTATGCGCCGTCACATTAACTGAAGTTTTTTCAAAGTTCGGTGACCGCTATAAAAAAGTTCATTCCATAGATAGAAAAGTAGCCAATTAGCAAAAAAAAAACGATTTTTTCGACTTTCTACATCGACCAATTTTGATACCTGAGTTGATTTAATTCTGGTAATTCCCATTCCCCATCATCTCCCTGATGAGAACTAATTGCCGGAAACCGGTCTGTAGTTTGTCGGTATTTGATAGGTTTTAGGTCTGAGTAAACCAAAAAAAAAATTTACATTTCATTTCTCTTCTAACTCTTTATATAAAAGAGCTTCAGCTATAATTATATACTTTGGTAACCATCGAGTGCTTCGTGCCGTTCCCCGGTTTATAATAAACAAAAGTGTATAATACCTTTCCGTTTTAACGCTGTGTGAACACCCTTCCATCAAATTTGAATATTAATAACGGTGAGGCGTATATATTTTCCTCAGACCATTAGACGGGGGCGCGTGTGTATCGGGCCTTATTAAAATTTCACGAGTCCCTAAAACGGGTCGCTTTCTCTCCCAACAATTGTTGCTCCTGTCGTCCCCGGGGCCGGGTATCTGTTTGTCGTCCCGAACCCCGCGCGGGGCGCATTAATCCGCGTTAATGTAATCGGATGGGGTGGATGCGGATGGGGATGGATGGGATAGGTCGAAAAACATGTCCGAAATGTATAAAAGCACTCAGACGGGAAGAGTGCGTGCATTTGGTATTTGTTCGTGTGTGTGTGTATGTGTGTGTACGTGTGGGGATGGCAATAGATAATGCGCTCGATCCACCCACGGCCGATCTTGTTCGGGGTGATATATACCCTTCCACGACACACTAATGGCCGCATGTTGATTGCGAGTTTTAAAGGCCGACCCCCGGCGATTCCACCCTGCGGCCCCCCATCGTCCGGATTTATGGGAGACGGGCCCCGCAAATCCTTTTAATGCGTTTACTTAACTCCTATTCAAGTAGACAATCGCACCACCACTTATAGATACTTATTTCTAACTTTGCCGAGCGATCGATAATGTTATTACATAATGGTAATTTATTTTTACTTTCTCCGTTACGAAGTACGAGAAAGTATTGTGATCGTGATTTTTTTTTCAAAAATTTTTTTTACGGAAATATCCGTTTTGGGGTCCCTAGATGCCATTTCAACAATTTCTGGAATTTTTTTTTTGTGTCTGTGTGTGTGTGTGTGTGTGTCTGTCTGTGCGCGCTGTATCTCAAAAACTAATAAAGCAATTGATATGAAATTTTGAACATCCGTCTTATTTGATAATCTGTAGAACTGAAAAGCTTTTGGTAAAATTTCGTACACCGGAAGTGGGCGTTTACCTTAACTGTTTTTTGTTTTTTGCCAATATTTTCTTAAATATGAAAAATATCACAAAAATATTTAAACAAACTTTGAAGACAACAAAGAAATGAACATCTTTTGCTTGAAAACATTTTTCATAAATTAATTTTTATTCGAGAAAAGAATTAATTTTAATTTTTTAATTTTTGGTTTATAATTATAAAACGATAATAGTTACAGAAAATTTATGTTAATAATAATTATAGAGAATGCTAAAATGAAGAACTTATAAAGAATAAGTTTTTTTCTAAATCCCTTTAGTTTTTGAGTAAACTGAGTTTTTGAATTTGAAGTATAATCTTTCATAATTTTGACGTTTTAAACGTCAGTTTCATCCGAGTTTACGCAACGCTCGATGTACATTTAAAATATGATTTAAATTGAAAATAAACCTATGAAAACGTAAATATAAAGTCGGAGAAAGTAACATGATGGCCACATCACCATTTTTTCATTTACCAGTCACGGCTCGCGCGGCAGAGGTGATAATACAGATCTCTGCAACCGACCATACCTATCCGTACTGTCACATGTGATATCTATCTGGCGTTTTGTAGACTCCGATGAAAGTGACGTTTAAAACGTCAAAATTATGAAAGATTGAAAAATTATACTTCAAATTCAAAAACTCAGTTTACTCAAAAACTAAAGAGATTTAGAAAAAAACTTATTCTTCATAAGTTGTTCATTTTGGTATTCTCTACAATTATTATTAACATAAATTTGCTGTAACTATTATGGTTTCATAATTATAAACCAAAAATGAAAAAAATAAAATAAAATAATGATTTTATGAAAAATATTTTCAAGTAAAAGATGTTCATTTCTTCGATGTTTTCGATATTTGTTTAAATATTTTTGTGATATTTTTCATATTTCAAAAATTATTGGAAAAAAACAAAAAACGGTTAAGGTAAATACCCACTTCCGGCGTATGGAATTTTACCAAAAGCTCTTCAGTTCTTCGGATTATCAAATAAGACTTATGTTCAAAGTTTCATGTTAATTGCTGTATTACTTTTTGAGACACAGCGCACGCACAAACACACACAGACACATTTTTTTTTCCAGAAATTGTTGATACGGGATCTAGGGACCCCAAGACAAATATTTCCGCAAAAAATATTTTTTGAAAAATTTTCACGACTTCAATACAGAGAATGTAAAAAAAAATGTTCTCCACTTATTAATTCGTATTGAATTTACCTGCAATTAAATAAGGGATTCCTGTTATTATTTATAATTAATATTGCGGATTTTAACTTTTAACTTTCATCGTGACTAAATTGTAATTGGCGTGCCTAATTAAAATCTCAAATATTTGATCCCGTTTTAATTAGGACGCGTAACATTTTAGAAAATCCCGGTGTCTCAATCAAAAATGTTTGCCTAGATTGTTGAAATTAATTAGAGCGCAACTCTCGCTGATTAATTGCCACCCGCTCCGTGTGCGTATTAAATATCCCATTCAAAGTTGGCACACTTGATTAACTGTCAACGGGTTCGAACCTTCGTAAAAAGCGACGTTCCCGCGGGGGCGGCGGCGTCTGATGGGAAACACAGTTGTTTCCACGCAATAAACCGCCTCCGAATTTCCCCCCCCCCCCCTTCATTAATTATTGTATTTTTCGCCAGCGCCGCCGCCTCCGTCTATAACGGCAATGCGAGCCGCATTTTTCATTGGCTTCGTTTACCGTTTTGTTGCGCCATCAATTACGCATGGAGATTGAAAATTTAAATATTTGCAGACTTGTAGTTAACATTACCGTGAAATTAGTGAAGCATCGGGGAGGTCGGAGGCGGCGGCGTTTCCTTCCTGCCGTACGCACCGCGTTTGTGCGAGGGGGTCGCTCCGGCAGAAGAAGAACCGGAGCGTATAAACAGATCACAATTATGCCGCAGTTCCACATAAATTTACGTAGATAAAACGTAACATTTATCTTCTTTTAAAGTGGAATTATCCCCATATATCCTTTCTGCGATGTTAATCCGGCCGGTGGGATCCCTCCGCGCTGTGCGGGCTCAGCGTTTTTGATGATTTAAAGACGAACGGTGACGCGACGCCCGAACCGACGCCCTGCGACGACGAATTAAAAGTCTCCTCGTCAGCTGCTTCCGCATCCGGCGACGCCGAGTGAAAATCGACGCCGTGAAATCCGCCGGTTTATATTCACTTCGATATCAGCAGAATTTAATTGTTTACCTTTTCCTACCCAATCAGTGACCCGAAATTATTCAATCAGTTGTGCAAAAATATTGTTTTGCACGGAGGCAGCAATTTATAATTTTATTATTGTTCCAATAAAAAAATTGAATGATTTGGTACCTTACTCAATCGTTTCTGCAGAGTATTTACCGAGATATTTGCAAAAAACTTTACAACTATTTTCAATTAAAAACAAAGGTTTGCCATGGAATCATAATGGCCGATATTTCATTTTGTTCGAAAAAGTGACAGTAGATGTCACATTAGGATTTACAACCGGCCGTGTTTTCTACGCAAGAAAAAGTATTTATAATTTAATGGTTTTACTCAGGTACTATTTAAGAAGTGTACGTGATTTGTTCAGTGTTGAAATTACGGAAAAGGCAAAAGTACTATTCAATGAGTATAAAAATAATGTAAGTAGATCGATATTATAAAATAATTAAGGGAGCCAATTGTAACACATTACACAAGTAGTAATTATTCATTGAATAGCACATTTGCTGGTTATTGCCCGGAAATTCAGGTACAGTTGTTAAATAGTTTTAATTATAAATATTGCTTTCTTGTGTAGAAAAAGTAAATCGCAATGCGACAGCAAACGTCACTTTTTAGGACAAAATGAAATATCGGCCATTATGATTTCATGGCAAACCTTTGTTTTTAATTCAAAATAGTCGTAAAGATTTTTGCAAATATCTCGGTGAATATTCTGCAGAAACTATTGAGTAAGGTACCAAATAATTCAGCTTAAATTTTTTTTAAATAATGTAAGAACACCGATGCTGTTAAATAATTAGGGGAGCCAATATTAACACATTTTATTTTACTTGTAAATCCCTATGGCCCGCTTTGCAATTGCAATACGACTGACTGACCTTAGAGCAGGCATGTCAAACACGCGGCCCGGGGGCCGCATGCGGCCCGCTTACAAGTTGTCTGCGGCCCGGCAAGATTGGTATCTAATATTTAAAAAAAAATTATATACAAGGTAAAAATAATTATTTTTTGTTTGGTTTCAATTTAGTTTTTTGGTTTTGGTAATGTGGCCCGCGGCTTGTTTGTAATACTTGATGTGGCCCTTGGTGGTAAACGAGTTTGACATGCCTGCCTTAGAGGCTATAGGGTTGTTAAGTTACGAACGCTTTATTGAAACTGACAGAAAATACATTAATTACATGGTTGACATATCTAATACAGTGTTGTCGGATGTACGCAACGAAGTTGTTCATTGCAGGGGTCTCCAAACTACGGCCCGCGGCCCAAATATGGCCCGCGACCTCATCGAGTTCGGCCCGCGGCAAGCGTTACATTTTCCGCAAATGTCACATTTTAAAATTCTACAACGATTTTTTGTTTTAGATTTTGAAATTAGTTATCAAATTGATCATATCTCGGCCTAGTAGGTTATGAAGAATTGTATATATGGCTCGCGATGGAAAAAGTTTGGAGACCTATGCTTTAATGTATTATTTCAATAAAAGTAAAATGAATTTTTAACTTTGATGTATAGCGATCCCAAAATGCCATAGCACATTGCGCGGTGAACATTAAACTCATAACTATTCAGTGAACATAATGTAAATATACAGGGTGTCCTAAATAGAGTAGGATTGCATGGGTATCTTTCTTATTCTTAAAGCTAGAGATCTGGTTAAATAGGCAATGTTGTGCAGTTTTCTATGCTGATTCAGATTATGTTGAGAAATTTTCAAAATTCCGAGCAGTTTAGAAAATATTAAAAAAAAAACTGAAAATCGCGATTTTCAAAAAAATCAAATATCTCAATAATTATTAAAGATGCGAAAAGAAGTTTTAAATAAAAGTTACTTGGTTTAATTAGGCAAACATAGAAATCAAGTCAAAATAAAATTCAAAATGGCGGTTTCCGAGATATTAATACCAACTTTCTTATTTCAAATGGCCGCCATATTTAATTTTTACACGCATAAATAGACTTTTTTTTTCTCTTTTCAACGATGTACAACAACCTATGTCAAAATAAAAAATAATGGAAATATTAATTGTTTAAATTTAAATTTTAATTTTTTAAATTATTTTTAAAGCAAATGTAACAAAACAAAAAGAGGTAATACAACCAAGTAGTGAAATAACAATGAATTATAAAAAATGCTCAAAATGTTGACACAATTGACAGCGTTTTACAACACTGCCAGTTACTTTTCGCAATGTGTTGCGATTAATGCCGTTTATTGCCTCTGTCACTGCTTCGCGAAGTTCATCCACATTGTTATAATTGAAGTTACTTCCATAAACTTTGTTTTTTAAAGTGCCCCACAAATAAAAGTCAAGAGGCGTCAAGTCTGCAGATCTGGCTGGCCACTGTACAGGTGTATTAGTCGCTATTACTTTATTATTAAAACGTCCATTTAGATAAGTAATAACATCTCTGGCATTGTGTGCTGGAGCGCCATCTTGCTGGTACCATATTTACATATTTTGTGCCAAAGGTAAATCATCCAATAAATCTTCTAAGGTTGTTTGAAGTAAACGATTTCCCATTATGCCACAAAAAAGACTAAAGCTGAACCGTAATTGGTTTCGCCGTGGAATAACTATGTGTGGATTTTCTTGAGCCCAATAGTGCTCGTTATGACGATTAAATAATCCACAATTAGAAAAGTAAAATTCTTCAGTCCATAAAATTGTGTTTATAAAATCACCATTTTCCGTAATTTTGTTGATTAACCACCTGCAAAATGTTAATCTACGGATGTTATCATTTGGTTGTAAAGTCTGAGATAGGTGCAATTTATAAGTGTGAAACTTGTGCTTTTTTTTAAATTGTTGATGCTCTAGACTTAGATACGTTAACATCATTTTCTATCTGCCGACATGAAATGTTCGGATTAGCTGCCACACAAGCCAATGTTAATTTTTCATCATCAAAGATCATATTTCTATTTCTCTTAGGTTTTTTTAAACTTCCATACAATTGCATATTTTCATCCAATCTTTTAAATACCTTAATGTCCGGCTGCCTTCTTTCAGGAAAGTTTGCTTGGTATGTTTGTGCTGCAAGATGTGGATTTTTGTAACACTTGATGTAATTACAAAACATATCGTATTGTTCAGATATTGAATAATTCGCCATTTCAAGTAATTAATATTTATCGATATTACAACAACTTAAGACAATACACATGTATGAATGATTAATACAACTGATAAACTAATGTAAGATGACAGTTAGTCGTTATAACAAATTTTGTTTTATTTTTATTTATGCCTACTTGTTTTAAACTTACAACAATTAATATTTCCATTATTTTTTATTTTGACATAGGTTGTTGTACATCGTTGAAAAGAGAAAAAAAGTCTATTTATGCGTGTAAAAATCAAATATGGCGGCCATTTGAAATAAGAAAGTTGGTATTAATATCTCGGAAACCGCCATCTTGAATTTTATTTTGACTTGATTTCCATGTTTTCCTAATTAAACCAAGTAACTTTTATTTAAAACTTTTTTTCGCATCTTTAATAATTATTGAGATATTTGAGTTTTTTGAAAATCGCGATTTTCAGTTTTTTTAAAATATTTTCTAAACTGCTCGGAATTTTGAAAATTTCTCAACATAATCTGAATCAGCATAGAAAACTGCACAACATTGCCGATTTAACCAGATCTCTAGCTTTAAGAATAAGAAAGATACCCATGCAATCCTACTCTATTTAGGACACCCTGTAGACATAGATACGGTCGCGAATTGATGATGCATCTTAAATTCGGTGATGCGGTCACGCGTAGGTTTTTTTTTTATCGCGCTCTCTCACTCCTCCAGGTGTCACGACATTTTGGGACGGCTCTACTATGTATTGGAAGGCAATTATTATTATCATCATGTGTTATTTTAATTTATTCGGCCTGCCGCCCCAGCGGATATCCGCCGTAACAAAAAAAAGCGCAAGAGCTGTAAATTTCCATCACAGCAATAGATCTAAGTCAACATTATTGCAGTCAGTGTTCAAGCGGAGCAAACACTAATCAATAGGAGAACTTTTCCGGTTTAAATTTTATCTGTTGGCAGCCGAGCGCCAAGGGCAGCAGCACATCGATCACAAACATGAGCATTTTGGCAATAACAAGAGGTGCAATCAATCACGGGCACTATCTAATCTAATCTAATGCCGGTGTTTTGTTTTCCGGAAGTGTAGATGGCAACGCGGAAAATTGCTTGCGGCGAAACTTTTACATCTGCACCAATTAGCATTTTCCACATAACGGCGACGTCCGACGAGGAAGGGTGAAATATACGAATTCGTGTGTCCGTGTAGTACGTATAACGTACGTGGGGGTGCATCGCATAAAAATGCTAAATGCCGGGGCATAAGGGAGCCCGAGCCACCCCCAGAGGCGTTTCAGCGCGAATATTAAATTCAGCCATAACGTCCCCGCGCGCACTTTTTCCTATCCCGATAAATTTACATACAAAACGAACAGGGCTTTATTAGAATACGGCACACATAAAACACGGATGGCAATAAACACCGGGCGTCGCGCCCTCGGCCCCCTCCCCGCCCCGCCCGCGGCCAAAGCACGAATTTCAGCGTCGCGACGCGCAGTGCGGCGGATCCGCGCGGTCTTTCTGGCGCCGGGACGCGCTACCCCGGACGTGCACGCATTACTTTTGTTTGTCCCGCGCCCCAAACGGCCCGCTTGACCGGAAGTATTTATGGATCATCCGGGTTGTTGCGTCCTTTCGGGTCGCATTCGGTGGCTGCGAACTATATCACGGGGAAAATATTTGGCAGAGTCGCAAATAAACGGAAAACGTTTTACCTCATTGAATCAACAAATCGGTTTCGTTAGTAATCCATTTTAAGGAAAGAAATATCTAATTAGGCGTTAATTTTATATAAATATTGAAAAGGAGAAATAGTTAGCTCATAAAATGCTAATTAAAATAATTACGCATTTGTTAAGACACGTAGATAAACTAAGCGCCGATAACAAAAAAAAAGTATGTACATATGATGGCTGCCAGTTGGAGTAGTTATCGTGGGTATATTATCACAAGGGTATTATCCGAGGTTGAGGTGTGAGGGGATTCAGGCTTCGCACTCGACCAGTGTGTGCTCCGCGGTGTCAACCCCTCTGTGGCAGTGGTTGCAGGTGCTGTCCTCCGCCTTCCCAATCCTCTGTAGATAGTGACCAAACTCGCCATGGCCCGTGAGTAGTTGGGACAAGAAATAATCTACGAATTTCCGGGATCAATCTCCGAGTCCAACCTCCTTTGACTCACTGGCTCCACTTGGCCAGCCATAGCTCTATCTCCTGCTCCTTCTCCTTCTCCTTCTCCTTCTCCTTCCCCTTAGCCGTCGCTTTGGGCACCCCCTCCGAACCGCTCTAAATACCCTGTCTCTGGTGCCCAGTGTGAGGTCCGGTGGTGCTGTCGCCGTCAGCACTTGTACCACTTCGGTAGAGACCGTCCTATAACCCCGGATGACCCTGAGTGTCGCCGGTCTAAGCGCCTTTCCCAGCCTGTCGATGTTGCGCCTGGATTGCACGCAGTTTGACCAGGCGGGTGCCGCGTAAATAACCTGGCCATTGCTGTGCCCATCAGGATCCTCCTTCGGTGCTCCTCCGTCGGGCTGTCCATGTTAGACATTAGTCGCCCCACCGTTCTGGCCGCGCCAGCTGCTGCCTTCACTACTTGTATGCTGCACAACGGGTTAGCCTCGATTTCCACCCCTAGGTACCTCATGTGTTTCTTAATCTGCACCTCTTGGCCTAATATTTCTAGTCTCACCCTGGGTTCTTCCTGCCCTTCTCCTTGACAGCCAGACTGCCTCCGTCTTGTGGGCAGCCACCCTGAGCCCGACCGACTCCATCCAGTCTGCCACCCACTGCGCCGCCTGTTTCATTGCCTCTCTTAGCTCCCCGATGTCTAGTGATAAGTATTTTTTCAGTTGTTCTTATTTGTCGTTATAATTTTTTGATTTCATCGTTAATTTTATTATAAATTTGGATATATTTTGGCTTGTACAACAAAATTGCCGAATTTTGCCGAAAAACGGCTTTCATGTCATTTTTCTTCAGACATTTTCACATGATTCTTAGCATGTTCTAGCTGCGATAACTTGCGATAACTTACGATAACTTGCAAAGTTATGTACTAGCAAGGGAAGTAACCCATGTGTTCCACTCCGATTTTAATGAAATTTAGTGGATTTGTAGAGAGGCCCAAAATATTTGATACGTATTTTTTTTCTCGACTAAAAACCATGTTTCACCCCTTAACTCACCCCTTAAAAAATCAGCTATATTTTTGTTTTTCGGCTATAACTTCTCAGCAAATTATGATAGCGTAATTTCGTAAATTTACAAAATTAACGCCCTTTTGTATGTTCCACCCTCCCTTGAATAGTGTCCTTCTAAATATCCTCCATTTCGATATTTGGACACTAATCTGTAACTCTCCGTATTCGATCGATGCCGAGGCGATCCTTTGTGTGCTTCCATTAAAAAAAAAACGATTTGAAACATTGAAAGTAAATACTTTTTAGCTACAGAAGTTAGTTTTATTTTGAGAGACTTTAACCTAAAATAAATCTAGATTTGATGAAATTTTTTTTTGTTGAATTATGAAATAAAAATTAAGATTTATAAACTAAATTAAATTAAGATGAATAAAATCCAGGCATGACTGTTTAAAGTTTAAATTTATTATGGTTACATTATTTTGCTAAATAAAATTTAGATAAATAAAACACTTTTTTATGCCACTATATTTTATTTATGTGACTAGTTTCGACCATTCACTGGTCATTTTCAAACATAAGTAAACGCCGCCAACATTAAACATTTAAATAAAATTTAAGTCATTTAAGAAAACCTTCATAAAAAAATGTAAATTTTTAGGTGTATTTTCCGAATTATAGCCTTTAGATGGGCGCAAATTAAAAAAGTACACTTACATTGGAAACCAGCAGCTGAAAAAACATTGGATATTACTTTTATTTAAAAAATACGGTCCATTTGACTTTTGTCGCGCTAGAATAGTCATCCGTCCCACTGTGCGGCGCTTAGTTTATCCACGCGTCTTAAAATGGCTTTTCCAAATCCGCAAACTGGCCATCTTGTGGCCGAGTTCTTGGCGCTGCTTTGTCCAACCCTTATAAAATTTCTCTCGATTTCCTCTCTTCCCCACAACGGTGGCAAGGGTTTACAATGGAATTTTAAAATCAGTTTTTGTTTGATAGGGGTTATCTTCTAAAATTTGTTACTTCCCGAAAAACAAAAACACTGCAAACACAATAGAACCACCACGGAACCAACAAAAATTCTTGACATCGGGAGGTAGAGTGAGAAAGTATACGAGAGAACGCGATAACAAATCTCGTAGAGGATTGAATAGGCGTTTCCTACTCTCGCGCCGGTCCGATCGTAAACGAGTTGCGGAAACTTCGTACAACTGAATAAAATTTACGTTGGGGCATCGATTATCCCTTCGTATAAGTGGATGTTTCGTATAACTTAATATCGTATAAGTGCGTGCCTTATGGAAATATTGCCGGGGAGCGAAACTACTTCGTATAACTGAGTGTTTCGTATAAGTGGGCTTCGAATGAGTGGGGTTTCATTGTATTATTGTAATCTGTGCATGCATGTACACTAGGGTGGTTCTTAACAATTTTTTCGTCTCAGAAATGCCCTCCTATGGTCAAAAAGTGTTCTAATTGATGAAAAAATATGACGGATAACGTGACCCGATGGTTCCCTTATCAAAAACCCACTTCTACAGCCCAAAAACCGTTTTCCAGCTTAAAAATGAAGAATCAATCAAAACTTAATGAGGGACGGTAAAAATCATCAGTTTTACCATCAGGAGTACATCAATATTGACAAAAAACGCTCTTTATTATCAGATATACTGGGATTTAAGTATTTATCTTGCAAATTAAAATTTCGCGTTTTAGTTGCAAAAATATAAAATCTCAGAAAAATAAAAATTTCAATCATAACATTTAGAAACGAGAATAATGTAATTTAAATGCATTACAAATTATACCCTCTCGGAAAGCAAAGAACAAAGAAGGCATGTTCGATGAACTGATGTTGTAGTGAATTCAATAATTTGTTGTTCTTTTAAGAATCTTTGGATTAGAATATTAAAAATATCACATTCTTCGTTTACGAAGCATAAAAAAAATATTCCTCTCAATTTCTTTCTAATAAAAGTTTTTTCTCAATGCTGCCATTATTCGTCTCAAAATTCTTCCATTTTTAAATTTTAAACATTTCATCGAATTAAAATTTTTCCATTTCAATCTAATATTCATGGACTAAATTACATCCTAGAACTTCTGCGCTATCTATAATAATGAAAGTCATAAAACTTCTCTTATTTCATATTTTGCTAAGTAATTTAAATTTTCCCGCTGAAGTACTTTAAAGTTTCATAAAAGTGGATCGTCAATACTTGATGTCTAACTGACTCCAAGGTTAGTAAAATCTTCATGACTCGTTTTTGTAATCATTAAGTGATGAAATTTCATGTGAAAAATTTCTTATTTCGAATACTTTAGAGAAATGTTCAAAATTTTGTTCGAGGTGCATAGGGAAGGCTGGAATCGCCTGACACGCCTGACACGATTATGTGGCTTGGTTTCTCAGTACACCTGATAATGAAGAGCATTTATTGTCAATATTTATGTGCTCCTGATGGTAAAACTGATGATTTTTACCGTCCCTCATTAAGTTTTGACTGATTCTTCATTTTTAAGCCGAAAAACGGTTTTTGGGCTCTAGAAGTGGGTTTTTGACGAGGGAACCATCGGGTCACGTTATCCATCGTATTTTTTCATCAATTAGAACACTTTCTGACCATGGGAGGGCATTTCTGAGACGAAAAAATTGTTAAGAACCACCCTAATGTACTCACTTTTAAATGTCATCTTTATTCATATTTTGTTAACAAATGTAAGGCTTGTGTTAATGACATGAATAAAGTATTAAGAGGGCCTCCGATTACTACAAATTGAATCCGGTTTTATCTTAAATCGGTAACGCCACAGAGCTTCTAGTTCAAGATGAAGGCGGGAAAGTCAAATGTGGGAAATTACACGGCAACAGCGGAGCTTGGAAGTTCTACAGTGTTGCAAAAACGGCATCCGATTTCCGAAAATTTTATCTGGTATTAATAATTTCCACGTTGACCATATATTTTATCTGTGGACAATCCACATGCGATCAGAACGCAGAGATTTAGTGGAAATGTTTGTGGTGGTTTATTTAACAACACACTATTTGTAAATGTATTTATATACCGTATGTTTTTGAACACGAAACTTTTTGATCTTCTGGAACATGCTCCACTCCATCTGATGCAAGATAAGTGGTGTCAGCATGACGGGGCTCCGGCTCACCGATGCAGACAAGTGACCGAATGTAGGATACGGTCTTGAATTCGTCATTCTTAGCTGATTGTGACCCGGCGCCACAACGTTATCGTTGTTAACGGTTATTTTTGAGGTCCTTGGTATTCACACTCGCTGCATACGATTCTGCACTGGTGACCGGTAAATCTTAGAATTCACCAACTTCGGTATTTAAAAGTATCGCGTTATTCTCTGGGCGATCGCGAAATTTTTCAAGATACTTTTGCATAGCGCGATTTTCCATTAGAATTGCATTCTTGCTTTGTTCAATTACAAGGAGATTTAACATCTCGATTTCCCTCTCATGGTTATTGCACTCGCTAACCTCACTTTGCGAGGAGCATGTACTGATCTCTTCTTTATTGCACTTATGTTTTCCCAAACATCCCGGGTGAAGGACTTGTTTGCATTGACTGCATACTATGATTGTAATATTTTAAATTCTATTTATTGCCCTGCATTTTAGATTTAAACATTATTTCTATCACACTTTTTGTAATTTTTTGTATACTGCATATTTGACGTGTGTAAATATCCTGTACTAGCACAAATAAATATCTATCTATCTATCTATCTATCTATCTATGCATCCTTGACAGATTGTCCGCATTTGCTATCAAAAGTTATTCAGTCTTTTAGATTGCGACTGCACCGAGACCGCCATCTTTCTTTAGGGTCGGTTGCAGTGACTGCATTATCACCTCTGTTATCTCGGTCGTTACATGAGTCACCCCGCGAGCCGTTATCATTAACATCAATAAAATTGCATATATTTCAATGCCACCCAACTCAATTTTTACTTTCTCCGTTACGAAGTACGAGAAAGTATTGTGATCGTGATTTTTTTTTCAAAAATTTTTTTTACGGAAATATCCGTTTTGGGGTCCCTAGATGCCATTTCAACAATTTCTGGAAAAAAATTTTTTGTGTCTGTGTGTGTGTGTGTGTGTGTGTGTGTGTGTGTGTGTGTGTGTGTGTGTGTGTGTGTGTGTGTGTGTGTGTGTGTGTGTGTGTGTGTGTGTGTGTGTGTGTCTGTGCGCGCTGTATCTCAAAAACTAATAGAGCAATTGCTATGAAACTTTGAACATACGTCTTATTTGATAATCCGGAGAACTGAAAAGCTTTTGGTAAAATTTCGTACACCGGAAGTGGGTGTTTACCTTAACTGTTTTTTGTTTTTTGCCAATATTTTCTTAAATATGAAAAATATCACAAAAACATTTAAACAAATTTTGAAGACAACAAAGCAATGAACATCTTTTGCTTGAAAATATTTTTCATAAAATCATTGCTATTCGAGAAAAAAATTTATTAATTTTTTTCAAATTTTTAGTTTATAATTATGAAACGATAACAGTTACAGCAAATTTATGTGAATAATAATTGTAGAGAATGCCAAAGTGAACAACTTCTAAAGAATAAGTTTTTTTCGAAATCTCTTTAGTTTTTGAGTAAACCGAGTTTTTGAATTTGAAGTATAATTTTTCCATCATTCATAATTTTGACGTTTTAAACGTCAGTTTCATCCGAGTTTACGCAACGCTCGATGTACACTTAAAATATGATTTAAATTGAAAATAAAATGATACCATCAAGTCGGAGAAAGTAATATGATGGTCACATCACCATTTTTTTGAGATCTATTTAAAGGCATTTTTTAGGTCTTATCAAAGGCCTTATTTCAGGACTTTTTTATTTGGATGTCAGGACAATTTTTTATAGAACTTTTTTTAGGATTTCTTTTCTCAACTTTTTTAGGATGTGTTTTGTCAGAACTAGAACTGAGTAACTGATGAGTCGACTAAAAGAGTCGAGGATTCAAGTGACTCATTATTAGTCATAAAATAGTATAAAATATAAATAATAATATCTTTTATTTTTGTTTTTGCTCATCATCATTTTGTGAGGTAGAGTCGACTTTTTTGTAAATATACACTATCTAGAATATGGTATCAATATTTAGGGAAATTTAATTCATTCCGAAAAGCTTAACATCGTACAATTTTCTTATCGTCGATTTTGATTCTGCATAGAGAAATGTTTATTTTACATTTTTCCGATTAGTAGAAGTGATCGAAATTTGTAAGCAAAATAGGTAAGGCGAACTTGTACGGACTATTTTGACTCTCCTCAAAAATTTACTTTTTAAGTTTAGGTACACTTTTCTTCAAAATTATAAAAGCTATCAACACAATTTTTGTTTTATTATTTGATTTTGAAAGTTTAAATGTCAAAATATAATGAATTTATTGTGTTTGTAAAAAAGGGTTATGTCTAAAATTCGGTTCTTCAAAGTTGAAAGAAAAAAATTCGCGTTTTGGATTTTTTTTTAATTGCCGAATGTTTTGATTATGATATTTTGGATGTTAAAATGGGAGAATTTTAGAGTGTTTTAAGTGGTATTAAATATATTCATGTAGAGACAATGAAAATTGCTAAAATCCAAAGTTTTTAATGAAGAAAAATTATTTAATTTGCAAACGCGATATTTTATTTTGACGATTTAAATGCCAAAATGTAGCGAATTTAAAGGGTTTCAAAAAATATCAAGAAATAATCGAGTCGATGATTTCCAAGTTCAAAGTCAACAAACACTCGTTTTCAATTTTTTTTTAATTGCCGCATTTTTGGATTATGATATTTTATAATGTTAAAAAGTTTTCGAGACAATGGAAATTGCTAGAATCCGAAATTTTTCAAGTTCTAAATCAACAACATTGAGTTTTTGATTTTCTGATAAATTATTTAATTTCCAGAATGTAGCGAATTTTGTGTGTGTGTGTTTCTTTTTAATTAATATTAATAACTCTTATGCAAATTCAACGCAACTTGGAAAATATGCTAGTTTTTTTTTTATTTTAGCAAAGTTTAATAACATTTGGTTCCATGATATTTAAAACACAAATCGAAGTTTGAAATAAAATTTCTTTATTCATTCGTGATTGATTGAAAATTAGGTGTTTTGTCTTTTCTTTCGCCACCCAACAGTTTTATTCGATCTTCTAAAAAATTCGTCAAAAATAATTGTTGTTGCCATAATAAATTACCTGAAAATGTGTGAAAATTGAGCGTTAACAATTGAGTTCGTATTTTTACTTTCTCTGTTACGAAGTACGAGAAACTATTGTGTTCGTGAATTTTCTTCTTACGGAAATATCCATTTTAGTGTACCTATGTGCCATTTCAACAATTTCTGGAGAAAAAATTGTGTCTGTGTTGCTGTGTGTGTGTGTGTGTGTCCGTGCGCGCTGTATCTCAAAAATTAATAGATAATTGATATGAAACTTTGAACATACATCTTATTTGATAATCCGAAGAACTGAAAAGCTTTTGGTAAAATTTTTTGTTTTTTAAATATGAAAAATATCACAAAAATATTTAAACAAATATCAAAGACATCAAAGAAATAAACATCGTTTGCTTGAAAATATTTTTCATAAAATCATTGTTATTCGAGAAAAAAATGTATTCATTTTTTTAAAATGTTTGATTTATAATTATGAAACGATAATAGTTACAGCAAATTGATGTTAATAATAATTGTAGAGAATTCGAAAATGAACAACTTCTAAAGAATAAGTTTTTCGAAATCTCTTTAGTTTTTGAGTAAACTGAGTTTTTGAATTTGAAATACAATTTCATAATCATAATTTTGACGTTTTAAACGTCAATTTTATTTGAGTCTTCAAAACGCAAGATATACATTTAAAATATGATTTCAATGAAAATAAACCATGAACACGTAAATATAAATGGCTATGATGCCATCAAGTCGGAGAAAGTAACATGATGGCCACATCAGCATTTTTTTTTAGGATAGTCAATGCTTTTATTTCAAAACGCCTCTCGTAGATACTCGCAGAAAGGGATTCTTTAGCTCGGCATTAGAATTCAGCGCGGGCACGTAATCCGCACTTCTCCCCGACTGAGGGTTCGTTAGGACAAACAGTGGCGTACGTGAGCGTCCTGCATTATCATGTACGTAGGTAAGTGGCACGTCGATCACAGCGATTCTTACGGCCCTCGGGGGCGGCCTGGGATTGCACATGTCGCGTACTCGGTAATTGTGCAAGCGTGCATGCGGCAGGGTTAATTGGATGGGTCCGATGGGGAGAACGAGAGGCGGCTCTCCCGCTCGACTTGTGAGCGCGTCCCCCTTCGGTTTTATTTTTCGCGCACACACCGCGGGGTGCGCCGCTCTGAACCCCATAAATTGCGAACGTAAAGATAATGCGGCGATAATTTATATAGATTACGGACGAACGGGAATAATTCGAGAACGACCGGAAGCTCGAACGCATTCCGGACAGACAGGGGCGGCGCGGCGCGGCGCGGCAACAGGAGGGGCCGTTGTATACGGTCACGCGCCTCCGCCACATATCATCGGGCTCCTCCTGCCCAGATTTTGCTATTGACAAATGCTATTGTTGGGGCCCGAATAAATCGCATTTCGGGCTGACGTTTTGCGTGTGTCGACACGGTCCGACCGTTCCGGTTACAAATGAGTAATGGTGGCGTGTGTGTGCGATTCCGTTCCTGTTTCGCGCACTTACACAGCGATCAACGGCGGCTGATAGCGGGGTGATCTATTCTCTGGAACTTTGGGGGGTCGTGTCGGAGTTTCGGGGTTGTCCGTGAGAGATGCAATGCGAAGGTGGCGCCCTCGTTAACCTAACCCACAGACTTAGTTTGTCCGGATCGACGATAACGTCCCTCACCTGTTACGTTTCTGCGTTTTGGAAGTCCTGGGGGTTACATTGAAAACGAAAACAAACTGCTTGAATATTCATTTGCAAAACTTTTTTTTGGCGAAATCGGTATGAAATAAACTACTTATGGATCAATTATAGTAGTGATAACTATAACTATAACTATCTTGGAACGCCCCGTTCTATCGCGCGTTCCTAACACAAGACGTTCTAATCGTGTTGAGCAAAAGTGGACATAATGTTGTCCTCCGTTCTCGCTCCAAGCACATGGTAAGAAGTGAATGCTTGAACTAATCCCTCACGGTAAGATCGGGACGAAAAGTGTGCGTTTTTAGAATGTGCGATGTTCTTGCATTCACACCCACGCTCCATCGTGCCGGATTGGAACGGGCCACTCCAATTGCGCGTACGTGTGAACGCCGCTATTTACTCGCTCACTTTGGAATATGTATAATTATCAATAAATCAAACACTCAGAATAAATGTCACTTATGCAATTAATTTATAATAATAACCATTACATGACCACGAAAAAAGTTCCATCGCGCGGGATTGGAACGGGCCAGTCCAAGCGTACGGGATTGCACGTACGTGTGAACGCGCTATTAAGACGAAGAACGTGTTAGTATTATCATTGGCACACTTAAGCTGGGGGATTTGCAGGTCGCAACCCACTCTAAATTTTGTTAATCAATGATCTTACTTAATTATTAAAATTAATATGCGCGTATTCAGAATCTCTATTGGCCCTCATTAGCAGGCATAAATTGCCGTTTACGGCCCTTGAGCTTATCAATTGTTGCTTAGCAATAATTATTCACCACGGTGGTGATTTCGTGAATAATCAACATCAATATTTTTACTTTCTCCGTTACGAAGTACGAGAAAGCATTGTGATCGTGATTTTTTTTTCAAAATTTTTTTTTACGGAAATATCCGTTTTGGGGTCCCTAGATGCCATTTCAACAATTTCTAGAAAATTTTTACTTTCTCCGTTACGAAGTACGAGAAAGTATTGTGATCGTGATTTTTTTTTCAAATTTTTTTTTTACGGAAATATCCGTTTTGGGGCCCCTAGATGCCATTTCAACAATTTCTGGAAAAAAAAATTTTGTGTCTGTGTGTGTGTGTGTATGTGTCTGTCTGTGTGTGTGTGTGTGTGTCTGTGCGCGCTGTATCTCAAAAACTAATAGACCAATTGATATGAAACTTTGAACGTAAGTTTTATTTGATAATCCGAAGAACTGAAAAGCTTTTGGTAAAATTTCGTACACCGGAAGTGGGTGTTTACCTTAACTGTTTTTTGTTTTTTGCCAATATTTTCTTAAATATGAAAAATATCACAAAAAACATTTAAACAAATATTGAAGACAATAAAGAAATGCGATTATTTTGTTTGAAAACATTTTTCATAAAATCATTGTTATTCGAGAAAAAAAATTATTAATTTTTTTTCATTTTTGGTATACAATTATGAAACGCTAATAGTTACAGCAAATTTATGGAAATAATAATTGTAGAGAATGCCAAAATGAACAATTTATGAAGAATAAGTTTTTTTCGAAATCTCTTTAGTTTTTGAGTAAACTGAGTTTTTGGATTTTAAGTACATTTTTCAATCTTTCATAATTTTGACGTTTTAAATGTCAGTTTTATCCGAGTCTACGAAACGTTCGATGCACACTTAAAATATGATTTAAATTGAAAATAAACCATGGAAGCGTAAATATAAATGATACCATCAAGTCGGAGAAAGTAACATGATGGCCACATCACCATTTTTTTCTCTACATAACAGTCTGTCTGTAACTGTGCGCGCTGTATCTCAAAAACTAATAGAGCAATTGATATGAAACTTTGAACATCCTTCTTATTTGATAATCTGAAGAACTGAAAAGCTTTTGGTAAAATTTCGTATTTCCGAATATTTTCCTTAACAGTTTTTTGTTTTTTTAGCCTTTTTTGGGACTTCAGGACAATGGTTTCAGAACTTTTTTTATATCTTTTTTAAGGACATTTTAAAAGACCTTTCTTCGACGATTCTTTTTCAGGACTTTTTAAGAAAGACTTATTTTTTGGACTTTCGGGGCCTTTATTTTCAGGATTTCTTTTTAAAATTTTATTAAGAGGATTTTTTTTGAGGAATTTTTTTTCGAGACGTTTTCGGGACTTTCTTAAGAACCCTTTGTTGAGGACTTATTTTCGGGATTTTTTTCAGAACAAATTTTTCAGAATTTTCTTCATGACATTTTTTAGGATTTTTTTTTCATGACCTCTTTTTGGACCAATTTCCAAGAAGAATGATTACACCATCCATGGGTTAGTCAGGTTATTATTAATGATGGTGTTAGTTGATACTTAAATATTCAATAATTATGCTAAATTAATAAAATGTTTACATGTTCACGTTTACAATATTATGAAATAAAAATTAAAAAATAATTTAAAACAATATCTACAAGTAAAACTTAAAATCTACCGAATAAAAGAGACATTATTACAATAAAAAGACATATATAAAGAATACAATTTAAAATATTGGTCAATTAAGATTAAAATTTTAAAAATATAAAAACTGTTCATCAGGACTTTTCCAGATATTTTTAGCATTTTTTTAAGACTATTTTCAAAAATTTTAATTTCAGTAATTATTTAAGGCCTTTTTGCGGGACTTTTTCAGGACTTTTTTTCAAGACTCTGTTTTGGATTTCTTTTTGAGGGCAATTTCTTCAGATATTTGTAAGGACTTTTTACAATGCCTTTTTTCAGAAATTTTAATTTTTAATTTTTTAAAGATGTAATTTTCAGGGCAATTTTTCAAGACAATTTTTTTATATCTCATCAGGACTTTTTTTCTGAACTTTCTTGAGGACTTATTTTAGGACTTCCTTTCAGCACTTTTTAGGACTATTTTTCGGGACATTTATTTCTGGACTTTTTTCACGGCTTTTATCAGGACTCTTCTTTTCAAGACTTTATTTCGAGGATTGTTCCTTCACGACTTTTTTTCGAGACTCTTTCGAAACTTTCTTAAGAACTCCTTGTTCAGGACTTCTTTTCAGGATATTTTTCAGAATTTTCTTCATTACATTTTTTTCAGAATATTTTTTTCGGGAAGCCTAGGAGTTTTTTAGATCCAATATTTCAGAACATTTTTTATAGTATTATTTTTCTGGACTTATTTTCAAGACCCTGTTTGGGATTTTTTTCGGGACAATTTCGTCAGTTTTCTTTTTGATGTTTTTTTTAAGGACATTTTCGCAGGTTTTTTTCAGAAATGTTTTTTTTAAGACTCTTTCACAACTTTTTAACTGGACTCTTTTCTCAAGACTTTATTTTCCAAAACAGTTTCTCGAGGACTTTTTCTTCAAATATTTTTTATCTCTTTGTTGAGGACTTTTTAACAGGACTTTTTTTTAGATTTTTTACAACTTACGGTAAAGATTATTAAAATTTGGAACATAATTTGTCATTTTTACCTTTCATAATTTTGACGTTTCAAACGACAGTATCATCCGATCATGTGAAATGCTCGATTTAAAATATGATATAAATATGAATAACTATTATACCATCAAATCGGAGAAAGTAATATGATGGCCACATCACCATTTTTACTTTCTCCGTTACGAAGTACGAGAAAGTATTGTGATCGTGATTTTTTTTTCAAAAATTTTTTTTACGGAAATATCCGTTTTGGGGTCCCTAGATGCCATTTCAACAATTTCTGGAAAAAAATTTTTTGTGTCTGTGTGTGTGTGTGTGTGTGTGTGTGTGTGTGTGTGTGTCTGTGTGTGTGTGTGTCTGTGTGTGTGTGTGTGTGTCTGTCTGTGCGCGCTGTATCTCAAAAACTAATAGAGCAATTGATATGAAACTTTCAACATCCGCCTTATTTGATAATCTGAAGAACTGAAAAGCTTTTGGTAAAATTTCGTACACCGGAAGTGGGCGTTTACCTTAACTGTTTTTTGTTTTTTGCAAATATTTTCTTAAATATGAAAAATATCTCAAAAACATTAGAACAAATATTGAAGACAATAAAGAAATGAGATTATTTTGTTTGAAAACATTTTCCATAAAATCATTGTTATTCGAGAAAAAAATGTATTTATTTTTTTTTCATTTTTGGTTTATAATTATGAAACGATAATAGTTACAGCAAATTTATGTTAATAATAATTGTAGAGAATGCTAAAATGAACAACTTATAAAGAATAAGTTTTTTTCGAAATCCCTTTAGTTTTTGAGTAAACTGAGGTTTTGAATTTGAAGTATAATTTTTCCATGTTTCATAATTTTGACGTTTTAAACGTCAGTTTCATCCGAGTTTACACAACGCTCGATGTACATTTAAAAGATGATTTCCATTGAAAATAAACCCATGAAAACGTAAATATAAAGTCGGAGAAAGTAACATGATGGCCACATCACCATTTTTACTTTCTCCGTTACGAAGTACGAGAAAGTATTGTGATCGTGATTTTTTTTTCAAAAATTTTTTTTACGGAAATATCCGTTTTGGGGTCCCTAGATGCCATTTCAACAATTTCTGGAAAAAAAAAATTTGTGTCTGTGTGTGTGTGTGTGTGTGTGTGTGTGTGTGTGTGTGTGTGTCTGTCTGTGCGCGCTGTATCTCAAAAACTAATAGAACAATTGATATGAAACTTTGAACATACGTCTTATTTGATAATCCGAAGAACTGAAAAGCTTTTTGTAAAATTTCGTAAATCGGAAGTGGGTGTTTACCTTAACTGTTTTTTGTTTTTTGCTAATATTTTCTTAAATATGAAAAATATCGCAAAAACATTTAAACAAATATTAAAGACAATAAAGAGATGAGATTATTTTGTTAGAAAACATTTTTCATAAAATCATTGCTATTCGAGAAAAAAAATTATTAATTTTATTTTTATTTTTGGTTTATAATTATGAAACGATAATAGTTACAGCAATTTTATATGAATAATAATTGTAGAGAATATCAAAATGAACAACTTCTAAAGAATTAGTTTTTTTCGAAATTCCTTTAGTTTTTCAGTAAACTGAGTTTTTGAATTTAAAGTATAATTTTTCCATCTTTCATAATTTTGACGTTTTAAACGTCAGTTTCCTCCGAGTTTACAAAGCGCTCGATATACATTTAAAATATGAATAAAATTGAAAATAAACCATGAAAGCGTAAATATAAATAATACCATCAAATCGGAGAAAGTAACATGATGGCCACATCACCATTTTTTTTGTCTGTGTGTGTGTGTGTGTGTGTGTGTGTGTGTCTGTCTGTGCGCGCTGTATCTCAAAAACTAATAAAGCAATTGATATAAAACTTTGAACATGAGTCTTATTTGATAATCCGAAGAACTGAAAAGCTTTTGGTAAAATTTCGTACACCGGAAGTGGGTGTTTACCTTAACTGTTTTTTGTTTTTTGCCAATATTTTCTTAAATATGAAAAATATTACAAAAACATATATACAAACATTGAAGACAACAAAGAAATGAACATCTTTTGCTTGAAAATATTTTTCATAAAATCATTGCTATTCGAGAAAAAAATGTATTATTTTTTTTTTAATTATTGGTTTATAATTATGAAACGTTAATAGTTACAGCAAATTTATGTGAATAGTAATTGCAGAGAATACCAAAATGAACAACTTCTAAAGAATAAGTTTTTTTCGAAATCTCGTTAGTTTTTGAGTAAACTGAGTTTTTTAATTTGAAGTGTAATTTTTCCATCTTTCATAATTTTGACGTTTTAAACGTCAGTTTCATCCGAGTTTACGCAACGCTCGATGTACATTTAAAATATGATTTCAATTGAAAATAAAGCATAAAAACGTAAATATAAATGGCTATGATACCATCAAGTCGGAGAAATTAACATGATGGCCACATCACCATTTGTTTAATATGCATTCCTGTTAAAATGTGTGTGTGTGACTGTGCGCGCTGTATCTAAAAAACTACTACTTGAACTGACATCAAACTTTGAACATAACCCTTATTTTATAATCCGAAGAACTGAAAAGCTTTTGGTAAAATTTCGTACACCGGAAGTAGGTGTTTACCTTAACCGTTTTTTTGTTTTTCTCCGATAATTTTTTAAATATGAAAAGTACTATAAAAGCTCTCAAACAAACCTTGAAGAAAGCAAAGAAATGAACATCTTTTGCTTGAAAATATTTTTCGTGAAACGTATGGTTTTTGAAAAATAATAGCAATTAATTGTTTTTTTTGCAATTTTTGGCTTAAAATTATGAAACGATAATACTTACAGCAAATGTATTTGAATAATAATTGTAGAGGATGCCAAAATGAACAACTTATGTGGAATAAGTATTTTTCGAAATCTCTTTGGTTTTTGAGTAAATTGGCTTTTAAAATTTAAAGTATAATTTGTCATTTTCATCTTTCATAATTTTGACGTTTCATCCGATTTTACTAAACGCTCTATGCACATTTAAAATGTGATTTCAATTGAAAATAAACCATGAAAGTGTAAACATAAAGTACAATACCATCAAATCGGAAAAAGTAACACCATTTTTTTATTTTTTTTTTGCCATATTTTAGAGTTTCGGATCGTATCTTAATTTGAGCTTGTGTTATTTTTGGGGCAAATTATGTCAAGACCAGAATTTTTGTGCTCGTGTTTTATATTTTTTGCCTGTTTCTTCGATATTTTTCCTTTAAATTCTTGATTTTTTTTCATAAATATTCTTTGGTCCCAATTTTAAAATGATCTGACTTTTTTGGTCAGTATTTTGATTTTTAAGCTCGTGCTTTCGATTTTTGGTCTTAATTTTCGATTTGTTGCGACAATTGTTGAATTTTGATTTGTATTTTGGATTTTGATGTCCTAAGATTTTTTTATTTGGCCAAAATTTTTGATTTGTTTATTAAGATTTTCGATATTTTTACTTTTTGGTCTGCATTTTTTTATTTTTGGGCCCGTGTTTTCGATCTTTTGGTCACAATTGTTAAATTTTGACCTGTATTTTCGATTTTTTTGTCCAAATTTTTGATCTTCTGTCCTAAGATTTCTTTATTTGGCTAAAATTTTCTATTTGTTTATTAAGATTTTAGATTTTTTAATCTGTATTTTTTATTTGTAGCCCCAAATTTTCGGTATTTGGTCTAAATTTTGTTGTTTTTGTCCTATATTATAAATTTTTCAATTTTCAATTTTAGTTTCTGTTCGGAAACTTACTTTGAGCTACAAGGTTATTTTGAGAGTGAAAATGGCAAACTATTTTTTCTATGCTTGAATTTTTTTTATCTGCATTTTTAGATCTCTGGCCTGTAATTTCTTTTTTTTTTCAAAGTTTTGATTTTTGGCCAAAGTATTCTTTATTTTGGCCTGCTTTTTTTAATTTTTTGTCCCAAATTTTTCAGTATTTGGTCTTATTTTTTGTTTTCTTGGCCCATATTTTAGATTTCTTTATTTTCAATTTGAGTCTCTGAAACTTACTCTGAGCTACAGGGTCATTTTGAAGGTGAAAACGGCAAACTATTTTTCCTTTACTTGAATTTTTTATCTGGATTTTTGGATCTCTGGCCTGTAACTTCGTTTTCTATTCCAAATTTTTGATTTTTACCTGAATATCAATTATTTTGGTCTAAATATTCTTTATTTAGGCGTGAAATTTTAGGTTGAGTGTTAAAAGTTTTGATTTTTTGGTCCGTATTTTTTGATATTTAGGTCCTAATTGTTGGTTTAAGTTTTAGCTTTTTTGTGTTGTACTCGTAATTTAAATTTTTTAATCGGAATTATTGATTTTTATGGGCGATTTTTTTGCCGGTATTTTCGAGTTATTTGGTCGGTTTTTGATTTTTGCCCTTTACTTTGGATTTTTAACCTGAATTATTGTTTTTTATTTAATTTTTTTTTGCATTATTTTCGAGTTTCTTGTCGGAAACTTATTTTGAGCCAAACAATTATTTTAGGGGCTAGCTAAATATTTTTTCTTTTACTTGAATTTACAATATTTTGGTCTGCATATTTTTGTTCCATATTTTAGATCTTTACCTGGTTTTCGCCTCAATTTCTTCCAAATTTTTAATGTTTTTGCCTAAATAATCTTTATTTTGAACAACATTTTCGATGTGTTTGTTGAAATTTTCGATGTTTTAGATTGCGTTTCTTTTATGTTTAGGCCATAGTTTTCGATATTTGGATTTTTTGGGCCTATGTTTTAGTTTTATTGTTTAATTAGTGATTTCTATCAGCTAATTTTTGATTGGCGAATATTTTAGATTTTTAACCTGAAGCAGCGATTTTTTAATGTTTTGCCAGTATTTTCAAGGGTTTGGTCTAATCGTCAAATCGGAGAAAGTAACATGATGGCCACATCACAATTTTTTCCTTATTGTCGCAAATTTCACGGGCAGTGAAAAATGCCCCTTACCGACGGATAAGCCCGATTCATCCCCGATCATTCGACTCCATTTTATATTAAATGCACCTCGCTCCGCTCCTTTATTTTATTATTTTTTGTTATTTTTTTATTTTTAAACAGCCGAAATCCGCCCCGGCCGTCTTTTATAGTCGCAATCTTCCTTCCTCCCCAGTTCCACCCCTGCATACACACGTATATATCCTTGCGAGCGGCGCGACGAGTGCACTGGAAGAAAGAAAATAAGGCATCTCGAGCCCTCGGGGCGAGCCCTTAAGGCTCTGCGGAACCCTCTTCACGAAACACCGACTCAATTCACATTAATAAGATTCTGCGCTAAATAAAAGAAAACCGCCCCGTGTGAATAACACGGAAGGCCGACTCGCTATCATCTTATGAGGATACTTTTTTTATTGCTCCTCCGGGATCCGCTCACGAAATTCATCAAAGTAAAATAATTATTACGGTACGTAGGACGCTGCTAAAGAAAATTAATGCGTTTTATTTAGGGCCTAGAACGGAAATTATGTTTTGCCAAATTTTATAACATACCCGAGAATATGGTAATATATTATCCCCCCCCCCAACCTCAACGTTTGTTCCCAATTTTTAGTATATAAGCGATAATTGTAAAATGTAAAACCATAATTTTTCATCTACTTGATGAAGCCACTGTGTGATGAAACAATTGTTGTAAAACAATAAAATTAATTTGAAACCATACACTGTGTTAGTGTTTTATTAAATGATACCATGGAGTTTCAACAAGTAAAAGCCTCATCGATCCAATATTATCAAAGTTTTGTCGCGAATGTGAATCCTGCAGTGAGAGCGTAGCACGAAGTGGAAATGCAACGAGTGCGAAGCAGGAGTTAATTTTCCAAAGATTGGAATTTACATGAGTGGTATTTATAAAAAAATTCAAAATTCTCGATTATTAAGTACTCCATGAATTATATTTAGAAATACGCGGCGTGCCGAAAATAAACATGCGCGCGAATAGTGACGGATTATCGCACAGGCGCACGAGGCGCGCGCCTGTGGCCTCCAAATTGCTCCGGCCTCAATCCAGCCCCTCCAAAGGCGACTTTGCCAACACTTGTTGGTTTCTACCGTGAAGGACTGGGGAGAGCATTGACGTGGTTGCGGTAAGATTTTCGTAATCAGAACTGCACTAATGGCGACTGCCTATAAAGACTAGTTTTGTCGCAAGTAAAAAAAAAACAATGGCCTCAAAAGCAGGTTGCGCCTCAGGACTCTAGAGTGCATAATTCACCACTGCGCACGACTGACTTAGGTTATGTGACAGGTGACGTTTGTCCGTCGATTTAAGCAGCTGATTGGCGCACATCAGATTTGCGTTGTATTGTCGCTGAAATAATGATGCTATTGGTCCGTTCAGATTGAGTCTCGGTAGTTGATTGCTGTACATAATACCAGGTGACAGATGAGTGAAGTGAATTTTTTGTAGGAAATTCTTACATTCACGTTGTTAGTTCTGTAAATATCAAAGTTTCTGATTTATGCGACAGTTTAATACAAACAGTATGCGGAAAAAAATATTCGATGTTTTTGTTGTTTTGGTGGGGCATCGACAAGAAGCGGCGGTGCAATTTTTCAAGATGTCATCTTGAAATAAAGACCGCACTTGCCAGGATAAATAAATGGAAAGATATATCTGCTGTCCGCCGTTATTTTTCTTTCTATTCTCGTGGACGATTCGTTAGTTTAATTCGGCTGTGATTTATTTAGTGGTGCATGCCGCTCCAAGTCAGCAAATATCCACCATAAAAAAAAAAAATCCGAAACCAAGACATCCATCTTTATTTGCGCACGGAAAATTACAAAAACGGCGCCCCCGACTTTCCGGTCCGGTCTGAATTACGCACACAATGGGAAACGTCATTTCTTGAGTTATTTCCCGCCGGATCTTTATTGGAACCGTTTCAAAAATCGCATTACACTTCCGGTCGGTGATCAAACCCCGCGAGACGGAACTTGGCTCGAGGAGCGGGCGCGCGGAACTGCCAACCCCCCCACCCCCCTCGGAGATGGCAGATGACAGTTTATCGGGATAAGCACTTAATAGACAGGGACGCAGGGCTCATCCCCATCCATCGCTTTCTGCGCCCTTCAGCGCTGCAACTTAGTTAATTCGGGAAGCCCTAGTGCTCTCTCTCATTGTCTCCTCGAAAGATATTGGCGCTGAAAGCTGGATGGCTTCATTATTTTTATTATATCAAGACGACGGCGGCGTCGGGGGCCTCCTATACACAACACCGTATTTCGTAAGGACTCATTCATCGGGAGACTTAATTAGATAAACGCACAGAGGCGCCCCCGCACCGGATGGAATTACGAGGGTGTTGATTATTTCGCACCTTCCAAGAAACGTTCTACGAAACGACCCATAACACCCTCATTTTACGAAATGTGTTTTGCAATTACAATTGATTACCAGTTTAATCGAAAATAGCCTACAAGGGTTTGATATGTAATTTGATACTTTTTTTTAAATCAAAAATATAAATTTTATTTATAAGGTTAGGTTGTCTCTTAACACGTTGAGTGCCGCTGTACTGCAGGGGTCAGTCATCACTAGCGGCGTTCACACGTACACGCAATCCCGCTGGTCCGTTCCAATCCCGCGCGATAGTGTAGTGGAATAATAACATATTAATAAAATTAGTCATCGCGGTTGAATGCACGGTAAACAAGACGTGTGAAGGTTAGTGTGTAATGCCGATTCAGCTGTGTATGCAATAAGCAAGGTTCACGCTTCACCTTCACCCACAATGAACGTATTGATAAATGTAAACATTAAGAGTATATATATTGTAATGTAATTAGAATAAGACACAGATAACAGATGCAGACAGATACCAAGACAACGTAGTGAATAAACCATCGCATCGACCACAGCAGTTTTACTTTAAATGTAACACCACCACACCGACCATCGCAATAGAACGTGCGTGTGAATGCATTCCAAAGAAAGCGCACTTTTCGTCCCGCTCTTGGCACGCCGCATTCCAATCCGCGCGATTGAACGTGCGTGTGAATGCAAGAACATCGCATAGTCTAAAAATGCATACTTTTCGTCCCTTTCTTGGTACGTGAGATTAGTTCCAGGGTTCACTTCTTAACTGCTTGGAGTGATAACGGAGGATAAAACTGTTGCTCAACACCATTGGAACGCCACGTTCCCGTTCTAAGTTAGGAGAATTGTACCAAACACTCGAGACGTGTTGCACAGTGACCATCTTAAATTCAATTGGCTCAATTTGTTGTCTCGTTCGCTCGCGTTATTTCCGAATACTTTCTCACTCACTCCACGCACACTTTACCTCCACACGTCTCGAGGGCTCGGTAAAGTTGAACGTGTGAACGCAATCACATTATTCATTTACTCTTGTATTAAATTTTACATAATATAAGAATTCAATACATCTGAAAACGGTATTCCATTTTCTCTTTTCTAGAATGTATTTGCAATGATTTACTATTATTAGTACCTTGCATTTAGATATATAAAAGACATATATTATTATAAATGTAAGATTATTTCGGTTAATATGAAATCTTCAGCGAATATTCCGTTAAAACGTTGAAATCCCCCTTTTTGAGTAATATACTTTTTTTAAACGCGGAAAAAAGATGATGCATGGTTCGGCGTGCACACGCAGGAAGCTCCGAGAAGAAGTTGGAAAACAGTCGGGCGCCCACAAGAAAAAAGTTCTCCGAGTGACAGAAAAACGCATTAAACGCGGCCGGGGATAGTTTTTCCGACTCTGAAAGTTTCACGTGGAAATTTAAATGAAAAATACGCGGAGGGATATTAAAATGTGTAGAATTTCTCAATTTACACGGTCGGAATGTGGAATATCTTTAGGGAGAACACGAACCAATTTGTGTGTGTGTGTGTGTGTGCACTTCTCATCAACTACTCGGATCAGTACACTGTTATTACTAAGTTAATTGTTAATGTAACTTTGTTTTCATTTCTTCGGATAAGTGCGAGTCTTGGCGAAATATACTGCTCCTCACAAAGAGGAGCGAGTAATGGAAACTTTTCACGTCTAAAGGAAATATTGCATATTTTAACTAACATCCATATTATCTAAAACTTTGCTATAATTGAATTTACGCTACGCTCCTTCGCGTATTTCGACTGCAAATATATTGGGTATGTCAGCATTAACTGAAACTGTAATTTAAATTATTTAAAAGTTATTTATTATTATATTTGAATATTAAATATTCAAATGTGCCGGACTTAAATGCCATACATACCATAAGCCAATTGACAATTGTAAATGACCAAAAAACTTATTACAAAAAGGTCATGTTTCTTAACCCATTAATGCCCACCAGACTGCTAGAAAGGTCAAAGATGTTAAACCTCTAAAAATTACTTTAATAGCAATAGCATCGACTATTTCCACTTCAATTTCAATTTAATATTTTTTATTTTTTGAAAAAAAATGGTGTACTCAACCAAGTACAACGGGATCATAAAGTAATTCATTGAAAACAACATTCTTTTTAAATATATTTAATAATGGTATACTTACAAATAACAATCAAATAATAATTACAGTAAAGTTAATTTTCAGAGTGAAATATTTTAAAACACTCCCTTTTCTCAGTGCAAAGCGTCACTTTACATTTTTCACATCTCATGTGGCATTGACGACATCTCTGTGGATTTTGGATTTTTTCAGGAAAATGACCTGTAGGATCTTCTAGTATACTTTTTGGTAGTGAACCCGATGGTCTGTTTGCAAATGGCCTTCTTTGGATAGCCTTGCTGTATGTTCGAAGATAATGACGAGTAATATTTCTTTGAAATAGTAATAAGTCCATCTTATCATTTTCGTGCGCTATTGCGTAAAGCCTCCATGAATTTACAACAACCATATTTATCATGTGGGTAGATAGGACCCACCATCATTTTTTGCCATAGATGCAAATTCTATAATTGTTAACCCCTCCAGTAGATCAACACCCCTCATCGATAAATTGTACATTTTTATGACTTGCGGTTGTGGAATGGATACATGTTCCTTCTTTTTTGCAGACCATCGCTTGACTTGTGCCATTGGCATCAATGAATCGTAATTTGTTGCCATAGTAACTGCGTTATTGTCGTTCCATCGTACGAATAAAAGAGAATTTTCTTCATCATAACAGTAATCGTAATGTCCCCGGTCCATTTTTGTGAAGTCTTTCATGGCTAAGAGTGGACATTTTTTCGTGCGATTATCACGCACTGTTCCTGTAGATCCAATTTTCAATCACTTTTTCACATCAGCTGGAATGTTGGCAATTTCGCGTTCGATATTGTTGCTGAGCTCCTCTAACCTTGTTCAATTGTTGGAATAAACCTTCGACTTAAGGTAATCCCATAAGAAAACATCCAACAGCCATTCGACTGGACCATTTCTCAAGATTCAACGGTTACCAAATTTTCCTTTCAATAAATCAATTGTTTGACCAGCCACGACGGCTTGTGGCACCATCTTGTTGGAACCACATATCGCTGATGGCAAGACCATCAAATTTCGGCCAAAAAATATCTTCCAAGATGGCACTATAGCGAACTCCATTGACCATGACATGGCGATTATTCGATGAAAAAATACGGCCCTATCACACCTCCGGCATGAAATCCACACCACGCGCTCACTTTTTGTGGATGCAATGTAGTCTCACGAAGCGCGTGTGGGCTTGTTGCTGTCCAATAACGCATATTTTTCTTATTGATAAAGCCATTCAGCCAAAAATGAGCTTCATAGTTGACGATAATTTTTCAATGAAATTCAGGATTTTTTTCAAACTTTTGCAGAATAAAATCGGGTAAGTTTCAGCGCTTTGAATGATCGTGAGGTTTCAGTTCTTGGGTTAATTTGAACTTGCAAGGGTGTAGCTAGAGATCTTTACACAAAACTACTCTGAGAGAAATTCCCAATTTTTGTGAACGGCGCACAGTGTCCAGAAACGCGAGAAATGTGGCCAAGAGGGTCGAAAATCGGGCAAAAATAAAGTCAGTTTAAAAAAAAATAATAATAACGGATTCATGTTCGCAACACTTATAAACCCCCTAAAATTAAATTTTTGAGTCATAATTCTAAACCATTATGGCGTATTCGGGTATTCAAGTAGACTGTTTTTAACTGATGAGTTTCAAGCAAAAATTGCACCGGAAATAAATATTATTTTTATCGTATTTTGAAATGTTTTCCGAATGAATTTTATATCACGTAAAACTGAATAAAAACACGATTTATTAGTACTAATTACAAAAAGAATGTCTAATAAAGTTTTAAGATAAAACAGTTTGAAATTTGTAGAAATTTTAAACTAATTTCGGATTTTAAAAGAGTAAAAGTTGCTTATATGAAAAATCGTGTCACCCAATTTACAGTTTTTGATAGCCCCAAATGTCCTCTATCTTTTCATACCAAATTCACCTTCAGGTTGATCCCACCTCGGGTGTAGTGATTTCTTTTCTCTCGCAAGACGCCGAAAAATCGGACAATTCAACGATAATTTGGAGTATATTTGTTATAGAGCATTGAAGTTATCCGAATGTATTTTATATTACATAAAATAGAAGAAAAATATAATTTAATGACACAAATTAAAAAAAAAATGGCTGATAAAGTTTTAAGGCATAAAACTTTGAATTCTGTAAAAAAATTAAATCAATTTATGATTTTGAATGGGTCACAATCACTTGTATGAAATATCAAGTGGCTAAATGTATAGTATATGATAGTCCCAAGTATCCCCTATCTTGCTACACCAAATTCACTTTTAGGTTGATCCCCCTCCGGGGTGTGGTGATTTTTTCCCTTGCTAGTCGCTAAAAAATCAAACAATTCGACGATGAAGTATATTTTTTACTCCGCTCAGGATGAATCCCCACAGGACCTGAATAATTCTGTATCTGGCGAAAAATTAAACGTTAATCATTATTAAGTATGTAAATATTAAAATTATGTTCTCATATATATTTTTATTAAGTCGGAGACTACCTAAAATACTATTTTGGCGTCATTTTGAATTAATTTATTGAATTGGTGGACGTAGTTGGCACGCATAGGCTAACACAAACTCTGGTGGCCCACCAGAAATTCAAAATTAATAATTTGTGGTTTTATATTATAATTCCTCATTGCGAATCATCATCCAAATAAAGTTCTTGTTCGCTTTCACCAATATCTGATTCGACAATAATTATTTTTGGCGCTTCGGATGGTAATGTCTTTTTGTTTATTATTTTAGTTGACCTCTTCGCTGAAATAAGGGGGTCTGAATTGACCAGCAGCATATTGAGCAGATTATTTTTAGAAGTTGAGATTTACATTTTTTAAATAGTTTTGAGTTTTTCATGTATGAGTTTTGTGTTTTAGTGATATTTTTATTATTTTGAATTATATAACGTAAAATATTGTACTTTATATTTATATTTTTTAATTTGCACTTGGGACTATCATATACTATACATTTAGCGACTTGATATTTCATATAAGTGTTTGTGACCCATTCAAAATCATAAATTGATTTGAATTTTTTACAGAATTAAAATTTTAATACCTTAAAGCTATATCAGCATTTGTTTTTAATTAGTGCCATTTAATTATATTTTTATTCTGTTTTATATAATATAAAATATATTTGGATAACTTTTAAATATTCTATAAAAACTAAATAACAAATATACTCCAAATTATCGTTGAATTGTTTGAGTTTTCAGCGACTCACGAGGGAAAAAAAATCACCACACCCCGGGGGGATCAGCCTAAAACTGAGTTTAGCGTGGCAACATAGGGGATACTTGGGACTACCATATACCATACAATTAGCCACTTGATATTTTATATAAATGATTGTGACCTATTCAAAATCATAAATTGATTTAATTTTTTTACAGAATTCTAATTTTTATGCCTTAAAACTTTATCAGACATTTTTTTTTAAATTGATGTCATTAAATTATATTTGTCTTTTGTTTTATGTAAAATAAAATAAGTTCGGATAACTTTTATTTCATAAAAAAAAATAACAGATATACTCCAAATTATCGTTGAATTGTCTGATTTTTCGGCGTTTTGCGAGAGAAAAAAATCACTACACCCGAGGTGGGATCAACCTGAAGGTGAATTAGGTATGAAAAGATAGAGGACACTTGGGGCTATCAAATACTGTAAATTGGCTGACAAGATTTTTCATATAAGCAACTTTTACTCTTTTAAAATCCGAAATTAGTTTTAAATTTCTACAAATTTCAAACTGTTTTATCTTAAAACTTTATCAGACAGTCTTTTTGTAATTAGTACCAATAAATCGTGTTTTTATTCAGTTTTACGTGATATAAAATTCATTCGGAAAACATTTCAAAATGCGATAAAAATAATATTTATTTCCGGTGCAATTTTTGCTTGAAACTCATCAGTTAAAAACAGTCTACTTGAATACCCGAATACGCCATAATGGTTTAGAATTATGACTCAAAAATTTTATTTTTAGGGGTTTATAAGTGTTGCGAACATGAATCCGTTATTATTATTTTTTTTAAACTGACTTTATTTTTGCCCGATTTTCGACCCGCTTGGCCACATTTCTCGCGTTTCCGGACACTGTGCGGCGTGGAATCGACTTGTTTGGCTCATTTTGAAGTCAAGCTCTTACAGCTGCAATATTTTCAGTACTTTAACCGGTGCGTTGTTTCACAGGCACAAGAACTGTTAACTAATGGTTATTAACTCAACCTCCAAACTCCACAGATTGATTTACAAAGGAATTTAATTTAATCAAACAGGGTTTTTGTAGGTTAGGTTAAAGTGAATACGTGGGGTGGTGGGTGTTCCCTATTCTACAATACAACCGGTTTAACATGGTTGTGGGTGGGCCCTATTCTGGTGGTGTGGGGGGGGGGGTGCAGTGGTGTATTGGCAAAATAAGAAGTAAGGGAAGGCATGGTGAGATCAAAAAAATAGTCCGCGACTTTCCACAAGCAGCTTGCTGAAAGTTTTTCGGAGATCGTCTTATTTTAAGCAAACTATTGTTTTACTTGTAAGCTTTTTTATTTATTTTTTATTCTTACCATACAAAATATTAACAAACACAAACACGTTCCGTTTCTGAAAAAATGGTGATGTGGCCATCATATTACTTTCTCCGATTTGATGGTATAATAGTTATTCATATTTATATCATATTTTAAATCGAGCATTTCACATGATCGGATGATACTGTCGTTTGAAACGTCAAAATTATGAAAGGTAAAAATGACAAATTATGTTCTAATAATCTTTACCGTAAGTTGTAAAAAATCTAAAAAAAGTCCTCAAAAAAGAGATACAAAAAGTCCTCGAGAAACTGTTTTGGAAAATAAAGTCTTGAGAAAAGAGTCCAGTTAAAAAGTTGTGAAAGAGTCGTGAAAAATTAAGTCTTCATATAAAACACCAGAAATAAATGTCCTTAAAAAACACAGAAAGAAGTCCAAAAAAGAGTCCTAAAAAAGTCCCGAAGGAACGTCTTTAAATAAGTCCTGAAGAAAGTCCTTATAAAATATCCTGAAAAATAATACTATAAAAAATGTTCTGAAATATTGGATCTAAAAAACTCCTAGGCTTCCCGAAAAAAATATTCTGAAAAAAATGTAATGAAGAAAATTCTGAAAAATATCCTGAAAAGAAGTCCTGAACAAGGAGTTCTTAAGAAAGTTTCGAAAGAGTCGTGAAGGAACAATCCTCGAAATAAAGTCTTGATAAAAGCAGTGAAAAAAGTCCAGAAATAAATGTCCCGAAAAAGAGTCCTAAAAAGTGCTGAAAGGAAGTCCTAAAATAAGTCCTCAAGAAAGTTTAGAAAAAGAGTCCTGATGAAATATAAAAAATTGTCTTGAAAAATTGCCCTGAAAATTTAAAATTAAAATTTCTGGAAAAGGGCATTGTAAAAAGTCCTTAAAAATATCTGAAGAAATTGCCCTCAAAAAGAAATCCAAAACAGAGTCTTGAAAAAGTCCCGCAAAAAGGCCTAAAATAATTCCTGAAATTAAAATTTTTGAAAATAGTCTTAAAAAAAACGCTAAAAATATCTGTAAAAGTCCTGATAAACAGTTTTTAAATTTTTAAAATTTTAATCTTAATTGACCAATATTTTAAATTGTATTCTTTATACGAATATATGTCTTTTTATTGTAATAATGTCTCTTTTATTCGGTAGATTTTAAGTTTTACTTGTAGATATTGTTTTAAATTATTTTTTAATTTTTATTTCATAATATTGTAAACGTAAACATGTAAACATTTTATAAATTTAGCATAATTATTGAATATTTAAGTATCAACTAACGCCATCATTAATAATAACCTGACTAATCCATGGATGTTGTAATCATTCTTCTTGGAAATTGGTCCAAAAAGAGGTCATGAAAAAAAAAATCCTAAAAAATGTCATGAAGAAAATTCTGAAAAATTTGTTCTGAAAAAAATCCCGAAAATAAGTCCTCAACAAAGGGTTCTTAAGAAAGTCCCGAAAACGTCTCGAGAAAAAATTCCTCAAAAAAAATCCTGTTAATAAAATTTTAAAAAGAAATCCTGAAAATGAAGGCCCCGAAAGTCCAAAAAATAAGTCTTTCTTAAAAAGTCCTGAAAAAGAATCGTCGAAAAAAGGTCTTTTAAAAATGTCCTTAAAAAAGTCCCAAAAAAGGCTAAAAAAACAAAAAAAAACTGTTAAGGAAAATATTCGGAAATACGAAATTTTACCAAAAGCTTTTCAGTTCTTCAGATTATCAAATAAGGCGGATGTTCAAAGTTTCATAACAATTGCTCTATTAGTTTTTGAGATACAGCGCGCACAGTTACAGACAGACTGTTATGTAGAGAATAATAATAATAGTGATGTCGCCATCATGTTACTTTCTCCGACTGGATGGTATCATAGCCATTTATATTTACGTTTTTATGGTTTATTTTCAATTCAAATCAATGTACATCGAGCGTTGTGTAAACTCGGATGAAACTGACGTTTAAAACGTCAAAATTATGAAAGATGGAAAAATTACACTTCAAATTTAAAAACTCAGTTTACTCAAAAACTAAAGGGATTTCGAAAAAAACTTATTCTTTATAAGTTGTTTATTTTAGCATTCTCTACAATTATTATGAACATAAATTTGCTGTAACTATTATCGTTTTATCATTATAAACCAAAAATTAAAAAAAAATAATAAATTTTTTTCTCGAATAAAAGTGATTTTATGAAAAATGTTTTTAAGCAAAAGATGTTCATTTCTTTGTTGTCTTCAAAGTTTGTTTGAATGTTTTTGTGATATTTCTTATATTTAAGAAAATATTGGCAAAAAACAAAAAACAGTTAAGGTAAACGCCCACTTCTGGTGTACGAAATTTTACCAAAAGCTTTTCAGTTCTTCGGATTATCAAATAAGACGTATGTTCAAAGTTTCATATCAATTGCTCCATTAGTTTTTGAGATACAGCGTGCACAGACACACACACACATAGACACAATTTTTTTTTTTGCCAGAAATTGTTGAAATGGCATCTAGGGACCCCAAAACGGATATTTCCGTAAAAAACATTTTTGAAAAAAAAATCACGATCACAATACTTTCTCGTACTTCGTAACGGAGAAAGTAAAAAGGTGCCGGAACGTCGTTCCCCCACGTTCCCTCTCCAATACGCCACGGGGGGGGGGGGGGGGGGGGGGGCAGTTCTGGTGGTGTTTGGGCCTCATTCTACAATACAACCGGTTTAACATAGACAAGGGTTCTTTCAAATAAAATAATTTACAAAATATAGAATTTCAAATGCGATATTCCCTTGCTCCACTTATTACTCCCTATCTGAGCAAGCATTGCTTATCTTCAAATATTTGGAAGGATAGGGCATCCAATATTTTAGTTAAAAACTAAATACGATATCGAAGGAGACTAATAAAATAATCAAGCAATATGGATTTTCAACTAAGTCTAATTTATTATGAATAAATTAATAAACATTGATAGCAACAGGGCGTATACGCATAAGCGTCGAAGCGCGGAGTTTTCGCCGTAATTTTTTTTCTCTCGGTTTCCCTCTTCTTGCGGACGGTGGAAGGCAAGAACCGAATCTGTGCCGTGGCCGCGAGCCAAGGTCCGAAAAACGTTCACGTCTCGATGGGCACGGAGCGTTGTCGTGGGGAGAGAAGACGTCGTCGTTTGTTTTCCACCATCCGACGCTGACAATCGATGCGTTAATAAGATGTGACATGGCGTCGCCCGCGTTTTCCGGCTCGTAGATTCGCCAATTGGACAGAGAAAGCGTGACGGATTTATTTCATATATATATATGAAATTCGCCCCCCTCCCGTCGCACATTTCACCCACGACGCGAAACTCGTTTTGACGGCAACTTTGGGATGGGTTTAAATAGAATTTTTTTTTTAAATCATTAATTTTTAATGTAAGATTAATTTTATGGAATTGTAACGTATGTATGGGGTTATTAGGTAATTCTGTTGGGTGATGGAAAACATCGGTTGAAAAGTATTGGTGTCTCGCCATCTGCAGATAGTTGTGACGGATCGAGTCTAATAACCCACTCAGGTACCGAAATTGGCCGATTACGCGTTTTATAGTCATTTAGTCTCAAGTGCTAGAAACCGCCGCAGAGGTGCCTTTTCATGACGTTGTCTGCCAGCGACGGCTTGCGGAGTGACGGTACGGCCGTGGTAGCAGAGGTGGTACTACAGGTCCCTGTATTACAATCAGCTGTGGCACAAAGGACCAACGAATGGTCTAAGTGCTGCGACTATTTGGTCGCCTTCCACAAACCATCATTACAAACAGCTAAAACGAAGTCATTTATGAATTGAAATTATGGTGCATGCGCCGGGAACTTAAAATTTACGTCATGCGTTCGCCATAACTCTGTGAGGTAATCAGTGTCAGTGTCTACTCCGTCATCCACCATATTACCACCTGAATACCCAGCGTTATCACAACTCGATCTTAAGAGAATATTTTTATTGTCGAGAATATGGCAACATTCGATATGGCATTCGTTAGGTAAGGGTTAATATGATATGGATAATCTGCCTATTTTTTTTTTTAATTAATACGGGATTCAATGTACGTAGCAATTTGTGGGTCTGATATCTTTCGCGTGACGTTTCTTTTTGCGCTCGTGAAAAGACGGCAACTTAATTTGAAGTAATCCCAAGACTGCAAGAATAGTTTGATTGTGTCAAGTAGACGGGAGTTGGAACGTGATCTCGCGGATCTCACTTAGTGTGCAAGTTTCTTGTTGTATTCGGTCACGTCATCATTCAAGCCGAGCAAATTGTTGTAGTTTAAGGTGAGTGGCGGCCATGCATAATGTATGTGTTGGGGACGGGGACGGGGGGCGAGAGGGGGGGGGGGCGTTACATTTAGATATTGTTTACCAGCGGCGGCCCATCGGGGCTTCCGGGCCGAAGGTGTCAGCGAGCCTCTAATATGATAATAGCGGCGTGATTAATCGCGGGGGTCGCGCACTTCGCCATCGCCGAACTTTGCCTATTTGTTACTCCTGTCAGCCGCCTCTGCACAACGCCAAACTGTCTGTTGCCTCTTATTATTAGCCGACACGTTCACTTGCTCTCGCGCTCGCTCTTTCTCTCTGTTAAATGGATACGAAACCGACATTTATAAAATATACGTTGTTTCAAAAAGAAATTAATCGCAGTTGCCTATGAATTGCAAATGTCAACAACCGTCTGAATGATAACTAGGAATGTAGTTAATGATTAAACAATTCAAATTCTCAGATATTTTTTAAAACTAAATTTGGTGAACCGGAATGCAATCTGCTGAATATCTGTTCTACCTTGAACATACCGGGTGTGGCACTTAAGACGCCTCGGACCATAGCTCCTTTACGATAAAAGCTATCGAAAAAAATTTAAGAACAAAGTGGTGCATAGTTACCGTCGCTATGTTTCAAAATTATTTCTAATCATCAGTGGCGTGCCGTACTCCAGTGGCGTACCAAACATATGTTTTTTTAAATGGAATGCCCTATTTTTTATTGCAGATTTGGAAAGTGCTCGACGAGTACTTATTTTTTTATCTAACATGTTATGCCCTTCACTTTAGCGGTTTCGCTGTTGTAACCCCTTCTTTCAAAATTGTGCCCCATTTTTGAGATTTTTTTGTAGAGAAACTAATTGACGCCGGCGCCTAAATTTTGAATTGAGGTACAGGTTAAGACCTCGTATACCTGCACATAAATTTTTTTCGGGTAATTTATGGAAAAAAAAAAATTTTTGATTGATCTTCGCATGTTGTCATTTTTTCCGAAAATTTCAAATGGCACCTCCCTAAAAAAATTACGGCGTTGTATAGCCAAAACTCTAAATTTTTCATTGGTGTAAAAAAATTACACATTGCATAACAAAATTTCGGAGAAAAAAGGAATTTCATCGCAAATGTCGGGAAACGTTTTCCGTTCCCAAGTGTGCCATGAGAAAACAAAAGATTGGTAATTGTCAAAGTAAATTATTAGACGTCAGTAGCAGCCATAAGTCATTTTTGATAAACGTTCTAAAAATGTTCCGAACTCAAGAGGAAATGGTTGACAAGATATTTATTCTTGGGGAATGTAACAAGAATTGTTGCTGCGAGATATCTGCACAGGGCACATCCAAATGAACGTGCGTTTCAAAAAGTGTTGGAGAGATTTACTACTACGAGAAGTGTAAAACGGCCAAGGAGAGTTAGAAAGTAGGCAGTTATTACCGAAAATAATGAACTGCAGGTTCTGGAGGCAGTTATGAAGATCCTCATACCAGTATCCGTGATATTAGTAGGAATCACGATATTTCAACGCGATCCGTACATCGTGTTCTTAAAAAGTACAAATTCCGTCCATTTAAGATTCAACTGCACCAAGAATTGCAACCTCAAGATTTTCATGCGAGGCAAGATTTCTGCATGTGGGCTATCAACAAAATTGAGCAGGAGGAATCATTTCTTATGCGCGTATTATTTTCTGATGAAGCAACGTTCCATAGAACTGGGCATGTCAATCGCCACAACTACCATTATTACGCCGATGAAAACCCACAAGCCATGCGAATGATAAACCACCAGCAAAGAAGGTCGCTGAATGTTTGGGGAGGCATACTTGGAGAACACCTTTTGGGTCCTTATTTCATCGAGGGGCACCTGAACGGCAACAGTTATTTGAGGTTCCTTCGCGACGACTTGGATGATCTCTTGGAAAATGTCCCTCTAGCCGCTCTTCGACAGATAGTTTTCCAGCACGATGGAGCTCCTGCACATAATAGCTGTGTCGTTCGGGAATTTCTCGATGAAACGTTTCCGGACTCCTGGATTGGTCGTGGGGGTCCTGTGAGGTGGCCGCCAAGATCACCAGACCTCACTCCCCTTGACTTCTTCCTTTGGGGCCATATCAAAGACGAGGTTTACAGGACGGTACCAACTACTGTCGAGGATATGAGGGAGAGAATCCGCGCGGCTTTCCGCGGTATATCACCAGAAGTCCTTTATCTGCATTTTTCATATCATGTTGAATAAATAGGTACATACTATTATGTTGACCGTATTTGTGTATTTGTTTTCTCATGGCACACTTGGGAACGGAAAACGTTTTCCGACATTAGCGATGAAATTCCTCTTTTCTCCGAAATTTTGTTATGCAATGTGTAATTTTTTTTACACCAATGAAAAATTTAGAGTTTTGGCTGTACAAGGCCGTAATTTTTTTAGGGGGGTGCCATTTGAAAATTTCGGAAAAAATGACAACATGCAAAGATCAATCAAAAATTATTTTTTTTCCATAAATTACCCGAAAAAAATTATGTGAAGGTATACGAGGTCGTAACCTGTACCTCAATTCAAAATTTAGGCGCCGGCGTCAATTAGTTTCTCTACAAAAAAATCTCAAAAATGGGGCGCAATTTTGAAAGAAGGGGTTATAACAGCGAAACCGCTAAAGTGAAGGGTATAACATGTTAGATAAAAAAATAAGTACTCATCGAGCACTTTCCAAATCTGCAATAAAAAAATAGGGCATTCTATTTAAAAAAACATAAGTTTGGTACGCCACTGGAGTACGGCACGCCATTGATGATTAGAAATATTTTTGAAACATAGCGACGGTAACTATGCACCACTTTGTTCTTAGATTTTTGTCGATAGCTTTTATCGTAAAGGAGCTTTGGTCCGAGGCGTCTTAAGTGCCACACCCGGTATACTGAAGGAAAAAAAAATTAAACATTTGAAATTCGTGAAATTTCGACCATTTTCAAACCGCCATAACTCGGCGTATTTTCAATCGATTTTGATGAAACTTTGCACTTTTTTTTTAACACCCATAACTTTGTGCTATCGCCGTAGGAACTTCGTTTTTAAGTCCTGCACAGGTAATTGAACACATTTCAATGCCTTTTTGGCGGATCGAGTCGACACATTTTTTCCAACTCGGTACACGTTGCCTTGGACGTTTTTTTGCCCAAAAACGGGTTTTTTTTGTTCGGCGATTGAAGGGTTCGAAAAGGGACCATTCTAATCTGAGTTTACCCCCTTAAAGTAGGGCCAAAATGAGATTTTTTTCCGAAAGAATTGTCAAATTTGGAAAAGTCGGAGTTATGTGCAAAAAACTTCAAAATGCACACCATAACTTGGTGTCAAATTGTCGTAGGAGCTTCGTTCTTCGAGTCCTGCATAGGGAATTGATCAAATTTTAATACCTTTATGGTGGATCGAGTCAACAAAATTTTTCCAACTCCATAGACATCGTCAAAGTTGGACATGGTTTTCTGAAAAAAACATTTTTTTTTCACAGAGGTGCTAGAGAGGGACGGAAGGGGTTACGCTTAAATTCGCATGCATGACTTTAAAGAAGACACTTCAAAGTTTTTCACCATCAAAGATTCATCAAAATCGATTGAAAATACGCCGAGTTATGGCGGTTTGAAAATGGTCGAAATTTCACGAATGTTTCATTTTTTTTCCACCAGTGTAGAAGAGTTTGTATCAAAGTGGAACGGCCGCACACTTGGAATGGCCCGTTCCAATCCGGCGCGATGGAACGTGCGTGTGAATGCAAGTACATCGCACAATCTAAACACGTACACTATTCGTCCCGCTCTTGGCGCGCGGGATAGTTCCAACCTTAACTTCTTGCCACGTACTTGGAACGAGAACGAAGGATAAAATTGTGTCCACTTTTGCTCAACACTATTCGAACGCCATGTTCTCGTTCCAAGAACGCGCGAAAGAACGTAGGTGTGAACGCCGCCATTGTCGCTATCACTATATTCTCGAAAAGCAGTGTAAAGCTACGCGCACACTTGCCGGAATCGGACGGATGGAACGCACCAGCAAAAATTGCTTAACACAGTTGTAAACGAGTCAACGCACATTTATCCGTTCCAGGTGCGTTGACTCGTTTACAACTGTGTTAAGCAATTTTATCCGTTGCGTGCCGTCCGTCCGATGCCGACAAGTGTGTGCGTAGCTTAATACGTCTACCGTCATTTATTTACAAACCCCTTCATGAAAAAGTACTTGCTTAAGGAGTTAATTATAACCGTTATCTTAAACGGGAATTAGCATTCAACAAGTATACACAAAAATCTGCATACTTGTATACGGCACCACTCGGCAAAAATGGGGAAAAAAAAACCTCAAAATTAATTAAGAGGTGGAAATGGCGATGGGCTTTAAAGTCTGGCAATAAAAGTGGCGGCATGCAATCGTTTCGGCCTTAATTTTCCGAAAGGAGCGCCGCCTCCCGTCCAATTCCGCTGCAATTATTTGCGCGGCCGTCAAGTTGGCGGCGGCGGCGGAGGGTTAGCTCCTGCAAATATTTGCATAAAGTATTAAGAAAATTCATGTTTTCAACGAGATAATTATTCAATGTTTGTGCTCTCGGCGGGTATTTGCGAATCTAAAATGCTAATTTCGTATTGTAAGTCGGGCTTAAATTGTATAAACGCCGTGTAATTTATACTCGTCCTCGCCAGGGGACGCCCGCGACAAACATACTCCTTAATTCGGCGTTAACTTTCAAATTTCTCGGTTTTATTTAAATAAAGATCGCATTAATCTGTTCGTAAGTACCATGGCCTGAATCAATATTGATCGAACAAAATTGCTGTCATCAGGATAAGCTTTTTGATTTTGCAATAGTGATTTGCATATTGCATAATAATATGATCTATGGCAGGTAAATATCAAAATTATGCATCATAATATTCAAGTTTGAGATTAAAAAAGGTATATCCGAATAAATGAATGCCTCGAAATTGTCCAGAATATATTTCACTGCGGTGAATTTTCCCTGCGATGAATTTTTTTTCTACGATCAACTTTCTGCAATGAATTTTCTGCGATGAATTTTCCCCGCGATGAATTTTCTTACGAGTAATTTTCTGGGATGAATTTTCCGCTGTGAATTTGCCGGACCCGATACAAGACATACCTGAGATGGCTTTAGATGAAGACAGACTTGTTAATGCGGCAGGAAAATTCTAGCCACTGCGGTGAAATTTTTCTGCGATGTAATTTTTTGCGATGAATATTCATGCGTTGAATATTTCTTACGATAACCTTTCTTGGGATGAAATTTCTTGCAATGAATTTTTTACGATGAATTTTATGCGATGAATTTTCTGCAATGAATTTTCTGTGTTTTATTTTCAGCGATGAATTTTCTGCGATTAATTTTCTGTGATGAATTTTCTGCGATGAATTTTCTGTGATGAATTTTCTGTGTTTTATTTTTAGCGATGAATTTTTTGCGATGAATTTTCTGTGATGAGTTTTCTGAGATGAATTTTCTGTGATGAATTTCTCGCGATGAATATCCAAGCATTAAATATTCCTTGCGGTGACCTTTCTTGCGATAAAATTTTACCCGCGAATAATTTTCTTAAGGTCAACTTTTTAGGGATGAATTTTCTACGATGAATTTTCTGCGATTAATTTTCTGTGAAGAATTTCTTGCTATGAATATTCAAGCATTAAATCTTTCTTCCAGTGACCTTATTTGCTATTAAACTGTTCGCGATGAATTTTTCTTTGATTTTCTCTAAGTCAACTTTTTTAGAATGAATTTTCTGCGATAAATTTTCTGTGATGAATTTCTTGCTATGAATATTCAAGCATTAAATCTTTCTTCCAGTGACCTTATTTGCTATTAAACTGCTTGCGATGAATTTTACCCGCGAATAATTTTCTTTGACTTTCTCTAAGTCAACTTTTTTAGAATAAATTTTCTGTGATGAATTTTCCGCTATGATTTTTACAAGTATTGAATCTTCCTTTCAATGACCTTTCTTTTTTTTATTTATTATTATTATTATTCTATATACGGTAATCACCCTTTTACAATAAAAATACAATTATGAAGAGAGTACACATAATAGATAAATACAACTAGGTGGTATTGAACCTATAACTAAACATAATTCTTAAATTAAAATTTAGAAAAACATTTTGAATATTAATTAAATTACAAACATTAAACAATTAATGATCTCTACAATTGAGAATGTGACCAACTGTTTTTTTAAATAGACACAAAGACCCATCAAACAAATTAATATTGTAACAGGATAGCGAGTTAATAATTTCTTGCGATAATAATAATGATAATGATAGTTTATTACCCAACAGAATACATCCAATAACAGGGTAATATAGAGTTGTGCACATAAATAAAAATAAACATAAAATATTTAATTTGCAATAACAGCAAATAATTAAATGTAGTGCATTAAAATTCTGATAAACAATATAAAACAATAAAAACTTAATACAGTTAAAATCTACAAAATTTACAAAAATAACTTACAGATATAGAATAGTTTACATTAACAACACATTAAAAGAAAAATACATTTCTTGCGATGTATTTTCTCACAATTTACTTTTTGCGATGAATTTTCTGCCATGAATTTTCTGCTATGAATTTTCTGCGATGAATTTTCTGCGATGAATTTTCTCCGTGATAAATTTTCTTACGATCAAATTTTTGCGATGAATTTGCTGAAATTTCTTGCGATGAATTTTCTTACGATCAAGTTTCTGCGATGAATTTTCCGCGATGAATTTTCTGCGATGAATTTTCTGCGATGAATTTTCTGCAATGAATTTTCCGCAATGAATTTTCTGCGATGAATTTTTTGCGATGAATTTTCCGCGATGAATTTTCTGCGATGAATTTTCTGTGATGAATTTTCTCCGCGATAAATTTTCTTACGATCAAATTTTTGCGATGAATTTGCTGAAATTTCTTGCGATGAATTTTCTTACGATCAAGTTTCTGCGATGAATTTTCCGCGATTAATTTTCTGCGATGAATTTTCTGCAATGAATTTTCCGCAATGAATTTTCTGCGATGAATTGTTCGCGATGAATTTTTCTTTGATTTTCTCTAAGTCAACTTTTTTAGAATGAATTTTCTGCGATAAATTTTCTGTGATGAATTTCTTGCTATGCATATTCAAGCATTAAATCTTTCTTCCAGTGACCTTATTTGCTATTAAACTGCTTGCGATGAATTTTACCCGCGAATAATTTTCTTTGACTTTCTCTAAGTCAACTTTTTTAGAATGAATTTTCTGTGATGAATTTTCCGCTATGATTTTTACAAGTATTGAATCTTCCTTTCAATGACCTTTCTTGCGATAATAATAATGATAATGATAGTTTATTACCCAACAGAATACATCCAATAACAGGGTAATATAGAGTTGTGCACATAAATAAAAATAAACATAAAATATTTGATTTGCAATAACAGCAAATAATTAAATGTAGTGCATTAAAATTCTGATAAACAATATAAAACAATAAAAACTTAATACAGTTAAAATCTACAAAATTTACAAAAATAACTTACAGATATAGAATAGTTTACATTAACAACACATTAAAAGAAAAATACATTTCTTGCGATGTATTTTCTCACAATTTACTTTTTGCGATGAATTTTCTGCGATGAATTTTCTGCTATGAATTTTCTGCGATGAATTTTCTGCGATGAATTTTCTCCGTGATAAATTTTCTTACGATCAAATTTTTGCGATGAATTTGCTGAAATTTCTTGCGATGAATTTTCTTACGATCAAGTTTCTGCGATGAATTTTCCGCGATGAATTTTCCGCGATGAATTTTCTGCGATGAATTTTCTGCAATGAATTTTCCGCAATGAATTTTCTGCGATGAATTTTTTGCGATGAATTTTCCGCGATGAATTTTCTGCGATGAATTTTCTGCGATGAATTTTCTCCGCGATAAATTTTCTTACGATCAAATTTTTGCGATGAATTTGCTGAAATTTCTTGCGATGAATTTTCTTACAATCAAGTTTCTGCGATGAATTTTCTGCGATGAATTTTCTGCAATTAATTTTCTGCGATGAATTTTCCGCGATGAATTTTCTCCGCGATGAATTTTCTTACGATCAACTTTTTGCGATGAATTTGCTGAAATTTTTTGCGATGAATTTTCTTACGATCAAGTTTCTGCGATGAATTTTCCGCGATGAATTTTCTGCAATGAATTTTCTGCAATTAATTTTCCGTGATGAATTTTCTCCGCGATAAATTTTCTGCGATGAATTTTCCGCGATGAATTTTCTCCGCGATGAATTTTCTTACGATCAACTTTTTGCGATGAATTTGCAGAAATTTCTTGCGATGAATTTTCTTACGATCAAGTTTCTGCGATGAATTTTCCGCTATGAATTTTCTGCGATGAATTTTCTGTGATGAATTTTCCGCGATACATATTCAAGCACTGAGTCTTCCTTGTGATGACTTTTCTTGTGATGAAATGTCTTACGATGAATTTTCCCAGATGCATATTCAAGCACTGAATCTTTCTTGCGGTGAATTTTCTCCGCGATAAATTTTCTTACGATTAACTTTCTGCGATGAATTTGCTGAAATTTCTTGCGATGAATTTTCTTACGATCAAGTTTCTGCGATGAATTTTCCGCGATGAATTTTTCGCGATACATATTCAAGCACTAAATCTTCCTTGCGATGACCTTTCTTGTGATGAAATGTCATGAATGCCATGAATTTTTTTACGATCAACTTTCTGCGATGACTTTTCGCGATGAATTTGCCGGACCCAGAACGATACATGTCTAACACAGTTTTAGATGAAGACAAGTAGAAGCCTTTTTGATACTGCAGGAAAAATTACATTCAACTTCTGCGATTAATTTTCTGCGATTAATTTTTTGGACCCAGCACGAGACATGCGTAAAGCGGCTTTAGATGAAGACAGATAATTAGACGCGTTGTTAATACTGCAGTAAAATTCACATTTAACCCTCGTTTTATCTTAAAACGTCAAAAAATACAATTTTGAAACTTCGCCATGAGTTAAAAATTCACCCCTACAAAGTGCAATTGGTGCAGCAACTGTCCTGATGATTTTGTCCAACGAGCTCAATTTTGTGACACAGCAAATCCTGAATTCATCAGAAATATTGTATTTTCTGATGAGGCATTGGATAAAACTTCATTTTGCGAAGGTATAAATAAATTAGAAACAACCTTACTTGTTGCAGAAAGCATTAAATAAATTCAATAAAACGAAATGTAGCCTGAATATATGAATATTCAGTAAGGTATGCCTACTCGAGAAAATTGGCCAACTTTTTCCCTCGGTCGGCAATACCGTACTACAGTAAATAACTACTTTACGAATACGGTAATATAAAAATGTTCGCGTTAGGTCTAAATAAATTAGATAACACAACGTTTATTACCACTTTAACTTTATGATGATCCGAAATTAATTAAATTTCCCTGGTGCGACGTAAAATTGCAAAGCGTAAAATTATTTCATCAAAGGCATCGCATTCCGGCCTCCTTCTTTCTCGGCGGCGGCGGCGGCGGCGGCGCGCGATAAATTCCATCGCGCTCTGCCCTGCCTCTCGGTTCGGTTCGGTGGCGGCGCATAAATAAGCGCCCGCTGGATCTGGTTCACTGTTATAAGTTGCAACAGGAGAGCGAGACAGCCAGTGGCGTGCCATAAATATTGTCGAAATACTAATACTGCCACTTATGTAATAGTGAATTATTTTTCAGTGAGCAAATGACTCAATTAATACAAATTGTTTTAAATTCCCATCTGTTCATTTATTATAACTGTAAATTAAATTTGTGACTGTTCTCACCTTGTTGTCGATTTATAAAAATAGCTGGATGAAAAATCATGTGATTTTCGACTCTAATCGACGGAATTGCTTTTTAGGGGTTTCGTGCAGATTAGGAAATACCGACAACAAAGAAATTAACATTTTTTGCTTGAAAACATTTTTCATAAAATCATTTTTATACGAGAAAAACATGTATTTTTTTTTTTAAAGTTTTGGTATATAATTATGAAACGATAAAAGTTACAGCAAATTTATGTTAATAATAATTGTAGAGAATGCCAAAATGAACAACTTCTAAAGAATAAGTTTTTTTCGAAATCTCGTTAGTTTTTGAGTAAACCGAGTTTTTGAATTTGAAGTATAATTTTTCCATCTTTCATAATTTTGACGTTTTAAACGTCAGTTTTATCCGAGTTTACGCAACGCTCGATGTACATTTTAAATATGATTTAAATTGAAAATAAACCATGAAAACGTAAATATAAATGATACCATCAAATCGGAGAAAGTAACATGATGGCCAGATCACCATTTTTTACTTGTAGCACGCCACTGTGCGTCTAAGAGGCGGCCCTTCTGGCCCCGTTATGGAAGTTGAAGTCAAGTTTGCACATCCGGCGTTAACTTATGAGAATATTCGGCGGCGATAAAGTGCACTGGCAGTGGCAGTGGCAGCAAAAAGAGGGTGTCGGGTTGGGCGGGTGTGGGGGTTGTGCGGCAGTGGTAGCTAGCCGACGCCGGAACTTTCGATTTGGGCGGCGGTGGCGGCGGCGGCGGCGGCAGCAGCGGCGGAGGCGGCCTTATCGAAAAAGAGAGTTACGGACGTGTTTACGACGGTGCCGATGGGCGATCCGTTAGGGCCCAAATTCCCTGCCAAGAAAATGTTTCGCATACGTGCATCGGCGGGCATTGTACCAGCGCCATCTATTATCTGCGAATTGGAACTTCCTAAATCAACAAGGCTAAAATGTTTCGCCTCGGGCACAGAGAGACGCGGAAATGTGCAATTTATTTTCCGCCTTGAAAAATATTATTTTTCATATTTCAATTGGGAAGTTTTACACAATTTCCCGCACACTATTATATTGTGATTCGGATAGATTATTTCTTAATATTTTATATTTTCGCTTATATTATACCGTGTGGTTGGTCATACATCTGAACATAGGAAAATAGCATGGGAAATCACGTTTTTGGAAACTCCTGCTCATCAAATTTATGTACAAGCATAAAAGTGGTACCAATCAAAATATCCTATTTGTGGGAATTTGTTGATGGCAAATACTTGCACGTTGATGCATTTTTTTACTTTCTCCGTTACGAAGTACTTGTGATCGTGAACATTTTTTCAAATTTTTTTTTTACGGAAATATCCGTTTTGGGGTCCCTAGATACCATTTCAACAATTTCTGTGTGTGGCTGTGCGCGCTATATCTCGAAAACCAATGGAGAAATTGACATGAAACTTTGAACATACGTCTTATTTGATAATCCGAAGAACTGAAAAGCTTTTGCTGAAATTTCGTACACCGGAAGTGGGTGTTTACCTTAACTGTTTTTTTGTTTTTTGCCAAAAAAATTTTTAATTAATAAAAATATCACAAAACCATTTAAACAAATATTGAAGACAACAAAGAAATTAACATCTTTTATTTGAAAATATTTTTTTTATATTTACTTTTTAATCATGAAACGATAATAGTTACACTAAATTTATGTGAAAAATAATAATTATTATTGTTTTCCTTTTCTAGGTTTTTAATTATGAAACGATAATAGTTACACTAAATTTATGTGAAAAATAATTGCGGAGAATGCCAAAATGAACAACTTGTAAAGAATACGTTTTTTTCGAAATCCCTTTAGTTTTTGAGTAAACTGAGTTTTTGAATTTGAAGTATAATTTTTCCATCTTTCATAATTTTGACGTTTTAAACGTCAGTTTCATCCGAGTCTACAAAACGTTCGATGTACATTTAAAACATTTAAAATATGAAATTTATTAAAAATAAACCATGAAAGCGTAAATATAAATGATACCATCTAGTCGGAGAAAGTAACATGATGGCCACATCACCATTTTTTCTCTACATAACTGTCTGTCCGCGCTGTATCTCAAAAACTAATACAGAAATGACCATGAAACTTTGAACATAAGTGTTATTTCAGAATCCGAAGAACTGGAAAGCTTTTGCTGAAATTTCGTATTTCCGAATATTTACCTTAACAGTTTCTTTCCTTTTAGCCTTTTTGGAACTTCAGGACAATGTTTTCAGAACTTTTTTTAGGTCTTTTTTAAGGACTTTTTTTTTCTTTGAGGATTCTTTTTCAGGACTTTTTACGATTTTTTTTTTATTTTTAGGACTTTTTCTTTCAGGAACTTTATTTTCAAAATTTTATTAACAGGATTTTCTTTTCAGGAATTTTTTCTCCAGACGTTTTCGAGACTCTCTTAAAAACCCTTTGTTCAGGATTAATTTTTGGGATTTTTTTCAGAATTTTTTATTTTTTATTTTTTAGCATAGTTTTTCAAGACTATTTTCAAAACTTTTTATTTCAGGATTTTTGTTAAGGATTTATTTTAGGCCTTTTTGCAGGACATTTTTTAATACTCTGGGATTTCTTTTTCAAGACAATTTCTTCAGATCTTTCTAAAAAGTTTAAGGACTTTTTACAATGCTTTTTTTAGATTTTTTTTGTTTATTTTGTTTATTTCAGGGTAATTTTTCAAGACTGTTTTACAGAACAATTTTTCGTGATATTTCATCAGGACTCTTTGTCTGAACTTTCTTCAGGACTTTTTAGGACTCTTTTTCTGAACATTTATTTCTGGTATTTTGTATGAAAACTATTTTTCACAGCTTCTGTCAATACTCTTTCTCACGATTTTATTTCCAGGACTGTTCCTTCAGGACATTTTTTCGGGACTTTTTCGAGACGTTTTTAGGAACCTCTTGTTCGGAACTTCTTTTCGGGATTCTTCTCAGAATTTTCTTCATTGCTTTTTCCGAATTATTTTTTCGGGAATTTTTTTTAATACTTTTTTCAGTACTATATTTCAGGACATTTTTTAAAGTTATAATATTTTTAAGGACAATTTCCTCAGAAGTTTTTCAGGTCTTATTTAATGATCCTTTTACAGGGTTTTTTTCAGAAATGTTTTTTTTTTTAGGATTCTTTTACGATGTTATTCTCATAACTTTTTTTCGAGACTGTTATTACAGGAGATTTTATCAGCACTCTCTTTCGGGGCTTTTTACAAGACTTTCTTCAGGAGGTTTTTCAGGACTTATTTTAGGACTCTCCTTTGGGACTCTTTTTCAGACTTCCTTCGGGATTTTTTTTAATGAGATTTATTTCTGGTGTCTTGTATGAAGACTTAATTTTTCAGGACTCTTTTTGTAGTAGTTTTTTCACAACTCCTTTTCACAACTTTTTAACAGTACTCTTTTTCAAGACTTTATTTCCAAAACTGTTTCTCCAGAACCTTTTCTCAGAACCTTTTTGTGCCAGAACTCTTTTTGCAGGTCTTTCTTTTAGGACTTTATTTCTGGTCTTTTGAAGGACCTGTTTTTGAAGACTTTTTTTTTCAGGACTTTTTATCAGAACTTTTTATAAGGACTTTTTTCAAGACTTGTTCAGCACTATTATTAGGTTTTTTATGACTTTTTAATCAGGATTATCTTTAGAAATCATTTTCAGGACTTTCCTGTTCAGGATTTTTATTATATTTTTTTAGGACTTTTAATCAGCACTATTTTTATAAATCTTTTTCAGGACTTTTTTTAGTTTTTCAGTAAACTTACGGTAAAGATTACTATAATTTGAAAAATAATTCGTCATTTTTACCTTTCATACTTTTGACGTTTCGAACGTTATTACCATTCGATCATGTGAAACTCTCGATTTCAAATATGATTTAAATTGAAAGTAATGAATGAATCTATAAATATAAATAATTATTATACCATCAAATAATCGGAGAAAGTAACATGATAGCCACATCACCTTTTTTTGAGGATAAAATAGTATTTAAATTGCCTACATTTATTTTTACGAGTACACATTTTGCCCCATGCTATTTCCCTATGTTCAGATGTGTTACCAACCACACGGTATGTATAGTTCGGGTAGACCCGAAAAAAAAAATCATAAAAAAGTTATAAACAATTTTACCCAAAATTTCATGCGTTAAATCGTTTAAGTAGACTCTTATCTACACGTTGTTGTTAAAAAAATATTTGAAAAGCGTTAAACAGTGCCAAATTGGCCTTTGAAAGTTTGCTATATTATCTATTTAGTTTGGGTGGACCCGAGAAAAAAAATTCATAAAAAAGTTATAAACAATTTTACCCAAAATTTCATGCGTGAAATCGTTTAAGTAGACTCTTATCTATACGTTGTTGTTAAAAAATTAAATTTGAAACGCGTCAAACAGTGCCATATTGGACTTTGAAAGTTAGCTATATTATATGTATAATTTGGGTGGACCCGAGAAAAAAAATTCATAAAAAAGTTATAAACAATTTTACTCAAAATTTCATACGTTAAATCGTTTAAGTGGACTCTTATCTACACGCTGTTGTTAAAAAATTAAATTTGAAACGCGTCAAACAGTGCCATATTGGACTTTGACAGTTTGCTATATTATCTATACAATTTGGGTGGACCCGAGAAAAAAAATTCATAAAAAAGTTATAAACAATTTTACCCAAAATTTCATGCTTGAAATCGTTTAAGTAGACTCTTATCTACACGTTGTTGTTAAAAAATTAAATTTGAAATGCGTCAAACAGTGCCATATTGGACTTTGAAAGTTTGGTATATTATATGTATAGTTTCGGTGGACCCGAGAAAAAAAATTCATAAAAAGTTATAAACAATTTTACCCAAAATTTCATGCGTGAAATCGTTTAAGTGGACTCTTATCTACACGTTGTTGTTAAAAAATTAAATTTGAAACGCGTAAAAGAATGCCATATTGGACTTTGAAAGTTTGCTAAATTATATGTATAGTTTGGGTGGACCCGAGAAAAGAAATTCATAAAAAAGTTATAAACAATTTTGCCCAAAATTTCATGCGTTAAATCGTTTAAGTAGACTCTTATCTACACGTTGTTGTTAAAAAAATAAATTTGAAACGCGTCAAAAAGTGCCATTTTGGACTTTGAAAGTTATCTATATTATCCATATAGTTTGGGTGGACCCAAGAAAAAAAATTCGTAAAAAAATTATAAACAATTTTACCCGAAAGTTCATGCGTTAAATCATTTAAGTGGACTCTTATCTACACGTTGTTGTTAAAAAAATAAATTTGAAAAGCGTCAAACAGTGCCATATTGGACTTTGAAAAAAAATTCATAAAAAAGTTATAAACAATTTTACCCAAAATTTCAGGCGTTAAATCGTTTAAGTAGACTCTTATCTACAAGTTGTTGTTAAAAAAGTAAATTTGAAACGTGTCAAACAGTGCCATATTGGACTTTGAAAGTTTGCTATATTATCTATTTAGTTTGGGTGGACCCGAGAAAAAAAATTCATTAAAAAGTTATAAACAATTTTACCCAAAATTTCATGCGTTAAATCGTTTAAGTGGACTCTTATCTACACGTTGTTGTTAAAAAAATAAATTTGAAACGCGTCAAAAAGTGCCATTTTGAACTTTGAAAGTTTTCTATATTATCCATATAGTTTGGGTGGACCCAAGAAAAAATATTCGTAAAAAAGTTATAAACAATTTTAACCGAAATTTCATGCGTTAAATCGTTTAAGTAGACTCTTATCTATACGCTGTTATTAAAAAAATAAATTTGAAAAGCGTCAAACAGTGTCATATTGGACTTTGAAAAAGTTTGCTATATTATCTATTTAGTTTGGGTGGACCCGAGAAGAAAAATTCATTAAAAAGTTATAAACAATTTTACCCAAAATTTCATGCGTTAAATCGTTTAAGTAGACTCTTATCTATACGTTGTTGTTAAAAAATTAAATTTGAAACGCGTCAAACAGTGCCATATTGGACTTTGAAAGTTTGCTATATTATCTATATAATTTGGGTGGACCCGAGAAAAAAAATTTATACAAAAGTTATAAACAATTTTACCCAAAATTCTATGCGTTAAATCATTTAAGTGGACTCTTATCTACACGTTGTTGTTAAAAAAATAAATTTGAAAAGTGTCAAACAGTGCCATATTGGACTTTGAATTCTTGTTATTTTAAAAAGAAAGTTTCCGTGGACTCGAGAATAAATAATTAAAATTGTGGATTGACTGTACGTCTATAGGCTAATGTTAATTACATTCTCAGCGTTTGATTTATTAGAAATCATTAAAATTGAAGAAATTTTTATTTGGTGGTGGATTCGCCGGGAAATCCGTGGCTATTTTTACATCTTCATTGGCTTTGCGATTCCGGATAAGTTATTATCGCGCCACTCAATTAACATTCAAATTTGATGATCCCTCAACAAGTAGAACGGCTGCAACTCAAATTCGCGGCATACGTTCCCCTAATTACGACGGAGCGCTGCCTTATTTGGGGAAATTCGCGATGATTAATGCCGCCCGGCTTCCCCCCAGAAGGAAACTTTCCAGCAGCGGCGGAGGAGTTAAAAACCCTCCACTCCGCCGCTAAATAATAAATAAGGAAATAATATATTAAGAGGACTTGGAGGACGAGAGGTCCTCGCCGGGGCCCCGAAAGTGGCCTCATTAAGCCGTCTCTCCCCGGGAAAATAACGAGAAACTCTCCTCGGACAACTATAATTCAAGAAAATTGCCGGAGCGAGGAGCTCCCTAATCTCAACTCCCGGCGAATCTTTTATTGCGGCTGGATGAGGGATGGCGGAGGAAAATGCTAATTCCGCGGGATTTGATGATCCCATGGATGGGAGCAAAGTATTTCGTTCTCTCCCCCATGGTTTTCATTAATTTTAATCTAATCGCCCGCTTGTATTACTCTTCTAACTTCAAAGGAATAACCTACGGGTTTTTTTTTTCAATAAACCTCTATTTGGACGTTTAAACGCACATCCCGAAAAGAGGATAAATTAGTCTTTTTTTGGATCCTATATGGGCTGGAAATTGAATTTACATCAGTTAGATGGTTCGAGGATAACAGGAATCATAATATAGCAAAATTATTTTTTTAGCTGTAAATTTTAACACTTTATTTGATAAATGTGGGGGTCGCGTTTTGTAGTTCGTTGGATCCAACAGAATTCGATGTGGTCGTAACAGCGCCCTCTGTGCAGGTTGCTTTCGTATTGTGCGTTGTATTTTCAATTTCAATGTGATAATTTACTGGAAATAACTATTCTGATCCTACTCTATCAAAACAATACGGTCATTTACTTTTTTATACACCGAATCATCTATGATTACTAGTTTTCAACAAACCTTTAACTTGTAAATTTGGAGAAATCTCGAAGATTAGGTAAGTGGGAAAATTTAGGAAAGTGCAATAATAGCCGCGTACAATTTAATCTAAAATTAGTCCCGTTGGCTGGCGTATAACGTTCGGGCGCGATTGTCTGAAACAATTGCCGTCTTTCGGTCGTAATCGCGCGCTCGCCTTCTCCTAGTAGTACATTAACGGATGAGGGGGATTCACAGTTTTCTGCATTAAGAGACGCTCGTGACTTTATTAGCCGGAGCAACCGTAACGCCTCACATTTGGAAAAATATCGACATCGGAATAGTTTATTTAATATGTGGTACCGTATTCATGTATACCCTAAAGTGTGTACCTTCTCGCTTTAAGCAATTATGGCGAATGCGCCGGGCACAAAAATCGACGACGAAGTTGGCGTTGAAAATCTCTAAGATCACACGCTTGAAATACTGGGTGACATGTCAGATATTATAATTAGGGGTTATTAACATCTGACATATCAACATGACAACCGGTACTTTACGCATGCGCGTGTGATCTTAGCTCAGAAATGATTTTAGATTTCCTGCGCCAACTTCGTCGTCGATTTTTGGTACTTAACGCGTGCGCGTGTGATCTTAGCTCAGGCATGACTTTAGATTTCCAGTGCTAATTTCGTCGCCGATTTTTGTTGTACGCTCGTTACAAGTACGGTGTGTTTAATAAAAAATGAATGCGAATTGACAAGCGCTTTCTCAGTTGTCATGTTAGAAATGCAAAAACGCGTAGGCGATCGTAATTAATTTATTTTTGAAACACACCCAATTTATATTTACACCCGGCGCATTCACCAGTTAAACCTAGAGCATAAATCGTTGCAGTGTTTTCTTAACTACTTGTGTAGAAGATTATGTTAAATTTTTGATAAAATACATCGCGAGGTTTTTTTGGAATTTAACAAAATTCACGCGAATGCATGTTTCTCAGCTTCAAAAATGTTTGAGCGTAAATTCCGGAAAAACTGGCAACAACGTATTTTTGGATTATTCACTTGTTTTATAACTACATTTGTGTGGAAGATGTTGTTAAATTTTGGACAAAATCCATCGCGTGGTTTTTCTGGAATTTAACAAAATCCACGCGAATGCATGTTTCTCGGCTTGAAAAATGTTTGAGCGTAAATTCCGGAAAAACTGGCAACAACGTATTTTTGGATTATTCACTTGTTTTATAACTACATTTGTGTGGAAGATGATGTTAAATTTTTGATAAAATCCATCGCGTGGTTTTTCTGGAATTTAACAAAATCCACGCGAATGCATGTTTCTCGGCTTGAAAAATGTTTGAGCGTAAATTCCGGAAAAACTGGCAACAACGTATTTTTGGATTATTCACTTGTTTTATAACTACATTTGTGTAGAAGATGTTGTTAATTTTTTGATAAAATCCATCGCGTGGTTTTTCTGGAATTTAACAAAATCCACGCGAATGCATGTTTCTCGGCTTGAAAAATGTTTGAGCGTAAATTCCGGAAAAACTGGCAACAACGTATTTTTGGATTATTCACTTGTTTTATAACTGCATTTGTGTAGAAGATGTTGTTAAATTTTTGATAAAATCCATCGCGTGGTTTTTCTGGAATTTAACAAAATCCACGCGAATGCATGTTTCTTGGCTTGAAAAATGTTTGTGCGTAAATTCCGGAAGAACTGGCAACAACGTATTTTTAGATTATTCACTTGTTTTATAACTGCATTTGTGTAGAAGATGTTGTTAAATTTTTGATAAAATCCATCGCGTGGTTTTTCTGGAATTTAACAAAATCCACGCGAATGCATGTTTCTTGGCTTGAAAAATGTTTGTGCGTAAATTCCGGAAGAACTGGCAACAACGTATTTTTGGATTATTCACTTGTTTTATAACTGCATTTGTGTAGAAGATGTTGTTAAATTTTTGATAAAATCCATCGCGTGGTTTTCCTGGAATTTAACGAAATCCGCGCGAATGCATGTTTCTCGGCTTCAAAAATGTTTGAGCGTAAATTCCGGAAAAACTGGCAACAACGTATTTTTGGATTATTCACTTGTTTTATAACTGCATTTGTGTAGAAGATGATGTTAAATTTTTGATAAAATCCATCGCGTGGTTTTCCTGGAATTTAACAAAATCCACGCGAATGCATGTTTCTTGTCTTGAAAAATGTTTGAGCGTAAATTCCGGAAAAACTGGCAACAACGTATTTTTGGATTATTCACTTGTTTTATAACTACATTTGTGTGGAAGATGTTGTTAAATTTTGAACAAAATCCATCGCGGGGTTTTCCTGGAATTTAACAAAATCCACGCGAATGCATGTTTCTCGGCTTCAAAAATGTTTGATCGTAAATTTCGGAAAAACTGGCAACAACGTATTTTTGGATTATTCACTTGTTTTATAACTACATTTGTGTAGAAGATGATGTTAAATTTTTGATGAAATCCATCGCGTGGTTTTTTTTGGAAATTAACAAAATCCACGCGAATGCATGTTTCTTGCCTTGAAAAAAATTTTAGCGTAAATTCCGGAAAAACTACCAACAACGTATTTTTGGATTATTCACTTATTTTATAACTGCATTTGTGTAGAAGATGATGTTAAATATTTGATAAAATCCATCGCGTGGTTTTTTTGGAAATTAACAAAATCCACGCGAATGCATGTTTCTCGACTTCAAAAATGTTTGAGCGTAAATTCCGGAAAAACTGGCAGCAACGTATTTTTGGATTATTCACTTGTTTTATAACTACATTTGTGTAGAAGATGTTGTTAAATTTTTGATAAAATCCATCGCGTGGTTTTTTTGGAAATTAACAAAATCCACTCGAATGCATGTTTCTTGTCTTGAAAAATGTTTGAGCGTAAATTCCGAAAAAACTGTCAACGACGTATTTTTGGATTATTCACTTGTTTTATAACTGCATTTGTGTAGAAGATGTTGTTAAATTTTTGATAAAATCCATCGCGGGGTTTTTCTGAAATTTAACAAAATCCACGCGAATGCATGTTTCTCGGCTTCAAAAATGTTTGAGCGTAAATTCCGGAAAAACTGGCAACAATGTATTTTTGGATTATTCACTTGTTTTATAACTGCATTTGTGTAGAAGATGGTGTTAAATTTTTGATAAAATCCATCGCGTGGTTTTTCTGGAATTTAACGAAATCCACGCGAATGCATGTTTCTTGGCTTGAAAAATGTTTGAGCGTAAATTCCGGAAAAACTGGCAACAACGTATTTTTGGATTATTCACTTGTTTTATAACTGCATTTGTGTAGAAGATGGTGTTAAATTTTTGATAAAATCCATCGCGTGGTTTTTCTGGAATTTAACGAAATCCACGCGAATGCATGTTTCTTGGCTTGAAAAATGTTTGAGCGTAAATTCCGGAAAAACTGGCAACAACGTATTTTTGGATTATTCACTTGTTTTATAACTACATTTGTGTAGAAGATGGTGTTAAATTTTTGATAAAATCCATCGCGTGGTTTTTCTGGAATTTAACAAAATCCACGTGAATGGATGTGACGTGATAAAATTTGAATTTACAGAGGAATTTTAGGAAAATGTGCATTTTTGGGCAACACACTGTTTTTTTTGCGCAGCCATTTTTGTTACTGCAAAGTTCTGATAATTTTCTTTGTGCAGTTATAATTTTACGTTATTTAAGAATCACGTGACAAAATTTGAAGCCTCTGTAGAAAGAAATGTTCATTTTACAGAGGAATTTTTGTAAAATGTGCATTTTTGGACAACACACTGTTTTTTTTTGCGCAGCCATTTTTGTTACTGCAAAATTCTGATAATTTTCTTTGTGCAGTTATAATTTTACGTTATTTAAGAATCACGTGACAAAATTTGAAGCCTCTGTCGAAAGAAATGTTGATTTTACAGAGGAATTTTTGGAAAATGTGCATTTTTGGGCAACACACTGTTTTTTTTGCGCAGCCATTTTTGTTACTGCAAAATTCTGATAGTTTTCTTTGTGCAGTTATAATTTTACGTTATTTAAGAATCACGTGACAAAATTTGAAGCCTCTGTAGAAAGAAATGTTCATTTTACAGAGGAATTTTTGTAAAATGTGCATTTTTGGACAACACACTGTTTTTTTTTGCGCAGCCATTTTTGTTACTGCAAAGTTCTGATAATTTTCTTTGTGCAGTTATAATTTTACGTTATTTAAGAATCACGTGACAAAATTTGAAGCCTCTGTCGAAAGAAATGTTGATTTTACAGAGGAATTTTTGGAAAATGTGCATTTTTTGGGCAACACACTGTTTTCTTTTGCACTGCCATTTTTGTTACTGCAAAATTCTGATAATTTTCTTTATGCAGTTATAATTTTACGTTATTTAAAAATCACGTGACAAAATTTGAAACTTCTGTAGAAAGAAATGTTGATTTTACAGAGGAATTTTTGTAAAACGTGCATTTTTGGGCAACACACTGTTTTTTTGGCGCAGTCATTTTTGTTACTGCAAAATTCCGATAATTTTCTTTGTGCAGTTATAATTTTACGTTATTTAGGAATCAAGTGACAAAATTTGAAGCCTCTGTCGAAAGAAATGTTGATTTTACAAAGGAATTTTTGGAAAATGTGCATTTTTGGGCAACACACTGTTTTTTTTTGTGCAGCCATTTTTGTTACTGCAAAATTCTGATAATTTTCTTTGTGCAGTTATAATTTTACGTTATTTAAGAATCACGTGACAAAATTTGAAACCTCTGTCGAAAGAAATGTTGATTTTATAGAGGAATTTTTGGAAAATGTACATTTTTGGGCAACACACTGTTTTCTTTTGCGCAGCCATTTTTGTTACTGCAAAATTCTGATAATTTTCTTTGTGCAGTTATAATTTTACGTTATTTAAGAATCACATGACAAAATTTGAAACTTCTGTAGAAAGAAATGTTGATTTTACAGAGGAATTTTTGTAAAACGTGCATTTTTGGGCAACACACTGTTTTTTTGGCGCAGTCATTTTTGTTACTGCAAAATTCTGATAATTTTCTTTGTGCAGTTATAATTTTACGTTATTTAGGAATCAAGTGACAAAATTTGAAGCCTCTGTAGAAAGAAATGTAGATTTTACAGAGGAATTTTTGTAAAATGTGCATTTTTGGGCAACACACTGTTTTCTTTTGCGCAGCCATTTTGTTACTGCAAAGTTCTGATAATTTTCTTTGTGCAGTTATAATTTTACGTTATTTAAGAATCACGTGACAAAATTTGAAGCCTCTGTCGAAAGAAATGTTGATTTGACAGAGGAATTTTTGTAAAATGTGCATTTTTGGGCAACACACTGTTTTCTTTTGCGCAGCCATTTTTGTTACTACCCGTCAGTACTATGAATTAACTTAGCATTCCGACAGTTGGAATTCAGTGGTGGTGTGCGAGGGGGGGGCAGGAAGTGGATAGTCCCGGGGCCAATCTGGACGGATCGCATCGGTTTCCATTGTGCCCCGGCGCGATCGCATAAGCAATAATTTACGGCATTATACTAGAACAACATGACGTTTACCGAAGCAATATCTTAAATCAACAGCGCGGCGCTCCCGCCAGCGCATCCCATCTAATCTCCATAACCGAGGGGGCCCCGGGGGCCGAAACGGGAGGCGGCGGCGGCGGCGTCCGGTCCGGTTTGTTTAGACGCACTTAGCCGCCGTTTGCACAGCGAAATTCCATTCGCGGCTGTATCAACAATTCACGATTTACTTGTTGCCCACGCATTCCCTCACCAAACAGTCAAACGCCGCCCCCGCCCCCGTCCCTCGCCCGTTAAACGGCCGGCGACAATTCCGCGTCGATCCGGCCTTCCTACGAGGATGCCCCATTATTTATTTATCTCGAATTCCATGAATAAAAGATTGTGTTTCCCGGCAAAGAGTTAATATACGCCCGCGAAGGCGTCTACATCCTAAGACTATTGAAATCTTCCTAGGTGCGAAATTGAGTCTTTCTTGTGCGAGGGAGGAATCCATTATCGATTGAAGTTTCACGTCGGGAAATGTGCAATTAATGCAGTTCCTTTTGCGAATAGAGACGGAGAGGTTTTAAATTGTGAAATGGCGTAATCTGGACGAGCGGCATCCATTGTTTTAGTATTCCTTGGTATGTTCGATTATGAAAACTGTTTTTGTTTAACTCTTGAATCTTTGTGGACGGGAACGGTTAAAAGAAGGATCAGGAATTTTTTCGAATTGTACTGAACAGCAACTGTAAATGGAGCGAAAGAACATTAACCCTTTCATTGGATCGAAAAACGCCAAACAGCACTTGTCTTCATCGATTGCGAAGAGGCTCGAGTGGCGCGATAGCGCTCGTCTTATTTTGTGTCAAATAGCGCTTGTCGTACTTTACGTTAGGTTAGGTTAAGTTAGGTTAGGTGACTGCACTGTCAGTTACCCATACCGTTCGAAATGTACTGGAATTTTTCGACACAAAATCTCAACATTGCGATCGCGCTGCTTGGGCACAAAGGGTTAAACCGTAAATTTTGGACGATTTTGGCGTCCTTAATTATGAAAAATGTAAAGTTAATTTTTATTGTGGCGATCCGCGCCCGGGCGGGCATCTAAGGTTGACATGTAGTGATTTGCAGCTGAAATTATGATACCAGAAGAATAAGTAGTCCCCAGACCCATCCATTAAACACATATTAAAGTTCATTACCCTTAAAAACTCTCTTAAATTAAAATCCTATTTCTTTGTCTTTCTAGCTGCATACGTGTCACCGGCGACGTTTATAAATGCATCTTTTGCCGCAATGAAAATTGCATCCGATTCTTTACTGCGAAACTTGCGCATAAGTAGAAATGCCTTTTTCTGGCGGAAAAGGGCGCCGCGAACTTTTGAACTAGTTTAACGTTGAATTATCTTTAGGAGTTGACAATTAAAAGGGACGTGGAAATATGACGCCACTTTGGGGGGTGATTTACGCTGGCGCAAAAACGTCGGAATTTACGTGCACTGTGCACTGATGAATAACTGCGCAAAGTTATGTCGTTTTTATTGCGCCAGATAACGATGTAAAACCAAAATTCGTAACAAATATCGGGCGCGGGCGCGCTTTTTGAGTGTTATCGGGGAAATGGAATATATCGATTTTGTGTCAGTGAAAAACTATATTTCCCGATTGGTAATTCCGCATTAAATATGCGTACAATTTCCATCCATAAATTCCACACGCCAACATTATTTCGCTAGTTATTAATTCTTTTTTGCACTTAACAACAAATACTGATACAAACGGAATTTTCTCCGTATGAAATCCGAAAATTTCAACAAACCGGTATTTTAATGTCTCTAGAGACGATTCCGACCATTTTTACTTTCTCCGTTACGAAGTACGAGAAAGTATTTTGTGGTGGAAATTTTTTTAAAATTCTTTATAACGGAAATATCCATTTTGAGATCCCTAGAAGCGAATTCAGCGATTGCTGTTGATGTGGCCATCATGTTACTTTCTCCGATTTTGACGGTAAAATATTTTTATTTATACTTTCATGGTTTATTTTCAATTTAGATGTACATCGGATCGAATGACATTGACGTTTCAAATGTCAAAATTATGAATCACCAACTATCCTTAAACAACTGAAAAACAAATTTAATGCCGAATTTTGTTTTATCATATAATTCATATTTCTTTGATGAGTACAAAATATTGGCTGATGAATTTTTTAAATCTGATCATGTTTTCAAGTGTTGTCATCGAAAAACCGAAAGACAGTTGAATGCCAAATTTTGTTTTTTCATCTCATCTATATTTATTTGATGAGTACAAAACACCGGCTGAAGAATTTTTTAAATTCGATCATGTTTTCAAGTGTTGTCATCGAAAAACTGAAAAACAATTGAATGCCAAATTTTGTTTTTTCATTTCATCTACATTTATTTGATGAGTACAAAACACTTGCTGAAGAATTTTTTAAATCTGGTCATGTTTTCAAGTGTTGTCCTTGAAAAACCGAAAAACAGTTGAATGCCAAATTTTGTTTTTGCATCTCATCTATATTTATTTGATGAGTACAAAACATTGGCGGAAGAATTTTTTAAATCTGTTCATGTTTTCAAGTGTTGTCATCGAAAAATCGAAAAACAGTTGAATGCCAAATTTTGTTTTTTCATCTCATCTATATTTATTTGATGAGTACAAAACATTGGCGGAAGAATTTTTTTAAATCTGTTCATGTTTTCAAGTGTTGTCATCGAAAAACCGAAAAATAGTTGAATGCCAAATTTTGTTTTTTTCATCTCACCTACATTTATTTGATGAGTACAAAACACTTGCTGAAGAATTTTTTAATTCTGATCATGTTTTCAAGTGTTGTCCTTGAAAAACCGAAAAACAGTTGAATGCCAAATTTTGTTTTTTCATCTCATCTATATTTATTTGATGAGTACAAAACATTGGCGGAAGAATTTTTTTAAATCTTTTCATGTTTTCAAGTGTTGTCATCGAAAAACCTGAAAACAGTTGAATGCCGAATTTTGTTTTTTTCATCTCATCTACATTTATTTGATGAGTACGAAACATCGGCTGAAGAATTTTTTAAATCCGATCATGTTTTCAAGTGTTGTCATCGAAAAACCGAAAAATAGTTGAATGCCGAATTTTGTTTTTTCATCTCATCTACATTTATTATGATGAGTACAAAATATTGGCTGAAGAATTTTTTTAATTATAATCATGTTTTCAAGTGTTGTCATCGAAAAAATAGATGACTGCCGAATTTTGTTTTTTCATCTCATCTACATTTATTTGACGAATACAAAACATTGGCTTAAGAATTTTTTTAATTCTAATCATGTTTTCAAGTGTTGTCATCGAAAAACCGAAAAATAGTTGAATGCCGAATTTTGTTTTTTCAACTCATCTACATTTATTTGATGAGTACAAAACATTGGATGAAGAATTTTTTTAATTATAATCATGTTTTCATGTGTTGTCATCGAAAAATCGAAAAACAGTTGAATGCCAAATTTTGTTTTTTCATCTCATCTACATTTATTTAATGAATACAAAACATTGGCTTAAGGATTTTTTAAATTCCAATCATGTTTTCTAGAGTTGTCATCGAAAAACCGAAAAACAGTTGAATGCCAAATTTTGTTTTTTCATTTCATCTACATTTATTTGATGAGTACAAAACACTGGCTGAAGAATTTTTTTAATCTGGTCATATTTTCAAGTGTTGTCCTCGAAAAACCAAAAAACAGTTGAATGCCAATTTTTTTTTATTCATCTCATCGACATTTATTTGATGGGTACAAAACATTGACTGAAGAATTTTTTAAATCTGGTCATGTTTTCAAGTGTTGTCATCGAAAAATCGAAAAACAGTTGAATGCCAAATTTTGTTTTTTCATCTCATCTATATTTATTTGGTGAGTACAAAACATTGGCTAAAGAATTTTTTTAATCTGATCATGTTTTCAAGTGCTGTCCTCGAAAAACCGAAAAACAATTGAAGGATAATTTTTGTTTTTTTTATCGTATCCCTAAGTATTCGATAACTGAAATCTATTGATGGAAGAATTTTCAAAATCTGATCATCGGTTCACGAGTTATCCTCAAAAATCGGAAAACAATTGAAAGACGAATTTCAGTTTTCTGTTGGTACAGGTACATATTCGATCATTTGAATCGATTGGTGCAAGAATTTTCAAAATCTGGTCATCCGATGAACAACTGTTTACAATAAATCATGAAAACAATTAAATGTCGAATTTCAGTTTTTCACCTTATTCATATACATTCGGTAATTGCATTGTATTGTGGCAAGAATTTTCGAAATCTGCTCATCTGCTACCTCAAAAAAAAAAAACGAAAAACAGTTCAATAACGAATTTTATGTTTTCATCGTATCTACATGTAGTGCATTGGTTGAAGAGTTTTTGAAGTCTGATCATTTATTCGAGTGTTATCCTTAAAAAACCGAAAAACAATTGAAGGACGAATGTTTGTTTTACACCGCATCCGTATGTATGCGATAAATGGAATCTGTTGATGGAAGAATTTTCGAAATCTGCTCATCCAATAAAAGCTATCCTCAAAAAGCCGAAAAACAGTTGAATACCGAATTTTGGGTTTTCATCGCATCTACATTAATTTGCTGAATACAATGTATTGGTTGAATAATTTTTCAAAACTGATTATTTATTCAAATGTTGCCCTCGACAAACTGAAAAACAATTGAAGGACAAATTTTGGTTTTTCATCGTATCGGCATGTATTCGTTAATTTGAATCGATTGACGGAAGAATTTTCAAGATCTGATCATCCGTTCACAATTTATCCTCAAAAATTGGAAAACAATTGAAAGACGAATTTCAGTTTTTTGCTGCATCAGCACATATTTGACAATTCTAAGCGATTGTTGGAAGAATTTTTAAAATCTGGTCATCCGATCAATAGGAATTAAAAAATAAACAGAAAACAATTGAATTTAAATTTAAGTTTTTCGACTTATTCATGAGTACAACGTGTTTTTGGAATATTTTCAACATTTGACGATACCAGGAAAATGTTTTAATTCAACCTTCTTAGTAATTTGTCTATCCGATCAAAGATTGAAGGTCAAATTTCAGTCTTTTAGATTATCCACGTGCATTCGATTATTAGAAGCTATTGGTGGAAAAATGTTCAAAATATGAAAAAATCAGGTTATCGTTTTTATATATTTTTTTTTACTGGTTCAAAAATTGGTAACTTCTGGATGACCCAATTCCTTTGCGATTATTTCAAAATCTACAATAGGGACGTGTTAAGATTTTTACTGGAAAATAAAGTACAATCAATTTTGAGCAATTTTGAAAAATCTTAGATTTGTGATCATTGTTTTTGTATTTTCTTTTTTGAATTTAGAAAACTGGTAACTTCAGGATGACAATAATCGCAATTTCTTTGCGAATATTTCAAAATCTTCAAAGGTATCTGTTGATATTTTTACTGAAAAATAAAGTACAATCGATTTTGAGTAATTTTGAAAAATTTCGGATTTATATTAATCGTTTTTATGTTTTTTTTTTAATTGGTTAGAAAAATTGGTAACTTGAGAATGGCAATAAATTCTCAATTTCGATATAAAGAAAACACTTAACTTTTTTATACCACCTTTTATTTTTCTTTACGTGACTAGTTTCGATTACACGGTAATCATTATCAAACTGAGTACTTAAAATACGAAATACAAAGGTATATATACTAAAATTAGAACGCTTCAAAAAGAGGGGTGTAAAATAAAAGTGGTATAAAAAAGTTAAGTGTTTTCTTTATATAGAAATTGAAAATGTACCACGAAGTGAACGCCTCCAAGATTCAAGAAGCAATAAATTCTGTTTCTTTGCAATGATTTCGAAATATATAAGAGGGATGTATTAATATTTTGATTGAAACATAAAGCACAATCAATTTTGAGCAATTTAAAAAAATCTCGGATTTGTGATCATTGTTTTTATATTTTTTTAACTGATTGAAAAATTTGCAACTTCAGGATGACAATAATCCCATTTTTTTTGCAAATATTTCAAAATCTATTAAGGGATGTTTTAAGATTTTTCCTGAAAACTAAAGTCCAATTAATTCTGAGAAATTTTGGAAAATATCAGAATTATAGTAATTGTTTTTATATTTTTCAATTCGGTCAGAAAAAGTGGAAACACCAGAATCACATGAATTTCTTGCGATTATTTTGAAATCTACAAGAAGGATGGATTACGATTTGTAGTCAAACTTAAAGTACAATCAAGTGTTGTCCTCGAAAAAGCGAAAACAATCGAAGGACGAATTTTTCTTTTACACCGTATCCGTATGTATTCGAAAATCGAAATCTATTGATGGAAGAAATCAGGTTCAAGAGGTATCCTCAAAAATCGGGAAACAATTGAAAGACGAATTTCAGTTTTCTGCTGCGTCAGTTCGATAGTCAATCATTCTAATCGATTGGTGGAAGAATTTTCAAAATCTATCAATTTTTAAATTTTTTAAAACTTATTCATACCTATTTGATGAGTACAACATGCTGTTTGGAATATTTTCAACATTTGGTTATCCGATCAACAATTGAAGGTGTAATTTTCACCTTATCCGTACATCGAGCGTACAACAAAAATCGACGATGAAGTTGGCGCTGGAAATCTTAAGTCATATCTGCGCACGCGTAAGTACTGGTTGTAATGTTGACATGTGTTAGATGTTCATAACCTCTAATTATAATATCTGACGTGTCACCCAGTATTTCACGTCTGTGATCTTAGAGATTTACAACGCCAACTTCGTCCTCGATTTTTGTTGTACGCTCGTCGCATTCGATCATTGCAATCCATTGCTGGAAAAATTTTTAAAATCAAGTTATCCCTTATTTAGAAAAAAAAACATGATATTTGTGTTCCTTAATAGATTTATTACTAAATAGTAATTATTATATTTTACTTGTAGAAATATAATAATAATCTCTTTTTACTTTCTCCGTTACGAAGTACGAGAAAGTATTGTGATCGTGATTTTTTTTTCAAATTTTTTTTTTACGGAAATATCCGTTTTGGGGTCCCTAGACGCCATTTCTACAATTTCTGGAAAAATGTTTTTTGTGTCTGTGTGTGTGTGTCTGTCTGTGTGCACTGTATCTCAAAAACTAATAGAGCAATTGATGTGAAACTTTGAACATACGTCTTATTTGATAATCCGAAGAACTGAAAAGCTTTTGGTAAAATTTCGTATACCGGAAGTGGGTGTTTACCTTAACTGTTTTTTGTTTTTTGCCAATATTTTCTTAAATATGAAAAATATCACAAAAACATTTAAACAAACTTTGAAGACAACAAAGAAATTAACATCTTTTGCTTGAAAACATTTTTCATAAAATCATTTTTCTTCGAGAAAAAAATGTATTATTATTTCTTAATTTTTCGTTTATAATTATAAAACGATAATAGTTACAGCAAATTTATGTGAATAATAATTGCAGAGAATGCCAAAATGGACAACTTATAAAGAATAAGTTTTTTTCGAAATCCCTTTAATTTTTGAGTAAACTGAGTTTGTGAATTTGAAGTATAATTTTACCATCTTTCATAATTTTGACGTTTAAAACGTCAGTTTTATCCGAGTTTATACAACGCTCGACGTACATTTAAAATATGATTTCAATTGAAAATAAACCGTAAAAACGTGAATATAAATGGCTACGATACCAAGTCGGAGAAAGTAACATGATGGCCACATCACCATTTTTATATGTATTTTAATGTTATATCTAAAATTTTTGTTGGCGTAAATGAGCCTCTCTCTGCAGCAAGTGGAGGATCGAATTTGAAAAGTTGTTATCCAAGCCTTGCGAGGCCTATATGCTAATGGCATCAGTGAGTTTTCCGTCGTCCCCCCGCGCACCTCCGCTCGCCTCTGCCACCCCGTCGTCGCGAGGGGAGCCACTTGTCATCTGCAGAGTAAACATCCCCGACGACTCTCAATGTTTGCTTACGAGCTCGCTATTTGTCAAACATTTTATTTTCTTTCTCTCCCCTCCGGCGTCGCCGGGTCCTCACTCTTCTGCTGCTCTTCGCTCTCTCCGCCAGCACACAGACGCGAAGGGATGACATATTGGCTCATTTAACGTGGAGGCGAGACTTCTTGTGTACTTTTATCGCTGCAGATTACTTTGTCTACACAACAGATTAAATCAAATATTTTTCACTCCTTAAATGAATGCGCTCTTATTTATGTTTGTTTATACTCAAGACAACTTTCCCGACGAGCGCAGTCCAAATTGCGTCTATCCTTCTCTTTCAATCCCACGGCTGACAGTTCTAAAACACCTACTTGCCGAGCGCCTCAAGCGAAAGCAACTTTCGTAGATGTACGTTCTGTTTAATGGATGACTAATATGGGTTAGGTAATTCATGGAAGTATACTTTTTTCTCCACGACCATAAATATTCTGAAATAAATTTTGATCACAGAACGTACACATTCTCACACTTGTTACAGAATGAATATTCTCACACAGTCACAATTGCCAAAATACCGTAAACATAACCATAAACATGTAAATATTTTATTTGTTTGGTTTGTTTCATGGTCGTGGAGAAAGTAGAGTCTGCTACTCGGTTAGAATACACTAACCTCTAACAAGCAGTGACGTTTCACGCGGTTTTTTCTGGTACGGCCGAGGAACAAGAGGTGGTAATACAGATAGGTGCGGTCTCTGCAACTGACCCTACCTCTTGTTCCTCGGTCGTACCAGAAAAAAAACCCGCGAACCGTCACTGCTAACAAGTGTGAGAATGTGTAAGTTCTATCAAAATTTATTTCAGAATATTTAAATTCTCGGCGATCGCGGGGAAAATTAATTATCTTCCAGCTTTTTGTATAAAAATCTTTTTTTCTACGCAACGCAACAAATAGTAATTATTTATTTCCATTACATTGTTTGTGTTTGATAAAAAAAAAACTACCAAGGAGAAAATCCTCTCGTGCGACCCAGTTTGTTGTCGGAGAAGTGCTCGCCCTCCGCGCGCCCCAAACATTCCAATTAATTATCACGTCCGGAGTTTTGTTCTTTTAATGAACTTGGCGAAAGTGCTGTTAGCCGAGTGCGAAAGGAAACTGCATCGCTAGGTAAATTATATAATTACGGATTTTGTTGCGCCGACGGGCGAAAATTGTTTGAGTTTGACGGAATCCGCGCCCCAAGAAAATCCCCGTTCGCGATTCAGCGTATCTTTATTATCAGAACGTCCTAATTGGATTGCGGAAATAATGCGGTTTCCAACTTTTCGAAAACCTCGTCGAAATTTAAATAATTGCCGCAAATAAATTGTTACCCGTAACCTGTTGTCACTTTAAATTAAGTTTTATCGCGAGAACTAAACAATACCTTCCATCTTTTATAATTTTGACGTTTTAAACGTCAGTGTCATCCGAGTCTACGAAACGCTCGATGTACATTTAAAATATATAAAAACGTAAATATAAATGGCTATGATACCATCAAGTCGGAGAAAGTAAAATGATGGCCACATCACCATTTTTTTTTTCAAATCGTCAAAATTTGAAATAATTGCAACTTTACGCTCCCGACACATGACATTAATTCAAAATCCAATGATGGAGTACAAAAACGCTATCTCGAATGAGTTTTAAGTTATTTTGGAAAGATTTAAGCTGATTTTTCTAGAATCGCCAACATTATTACAATTTTTTGCAACGGTTTGCTCTGATTTTGCGTATCTCGGTTCCTGGAAGTTCCACAAATTTTTTTTATCGACAAATAGTGTTCGGAATGGTCTTTTCGACTTAAGAAAAAATAAAACAAAAGTTTGAAGAAAAATTAAATTTAATCGATTTTTAGCATTTCCTGTCGATTTAAGCACTATTTACGAAAAAATTAAGTCCAACAAATATTTTTTATAGACAAATAATGTTCAGAATGGTCTCTTGGACTTGACAAAGAAACACAAAAAAAATTTGAACAAAAATTAATTTTAATCGATTTTTTAGCATTTCAAGTCCATTTAATTTACAAAAAAAAATAATTTTGCGTAACTCTGTTCCTGGAAGTCTATGACAAATAGTGTCCAGAATGGTTTCTTGAACTTGAAAAAAAAAAATTGGAAGAAAAATTAAATTTAATCGAGTTTTGAGCATTTCGAGTCGAATTAATTTAGAAAAAAAATTAATTTTGCGTATCTCAGTTCCTGGAAGTCCCTTAACATTTTTTTATGGACAAATAGTGTTCAGTATGGTCTTTTACACTGGAAAAAAACAAAACAAAATTTTTGAAGAAAAATTAATTTTAATCGATTTTTGAGCATTTCGAGTCGATTTAATTTACAAAAAAAAATAATTTTGCGTATCTCTGTTCCTGGAAGTCTCACAATTTTCTTTAACGACAAATAGTGTTCAGAATGGTATCTTGAACTTGAAAAAAAAACAAAAAATTTTGGAAATTTAATCGATTTTTGGGCATTTCGAGTCGAATTAATTTATAAAAAAACTTAATTTTGCGTATCTCGGTTCCTGGAAGTCCCTTAACATTTTTTTATGGACAAATAGTGTTCAGTATGGTCTTTTACACTGGAAAAAAACAAAACAAAATTTTTGAAGAAAAATTAATTTTGATCGATTTTTGAGCATTTCAAGTCGATTTAATTTACAAAAAAATTAATTTTGCGTATCTCTGTTCCTGGAAGTCTCACAATTTTCTTTAACGACAAATAGTGTTCAGTATGGTCTTTTACACTGGAAAAGAACAAAACAAAATTTTTGAAGAAAAATTAATTTTAATCAATTTTTGAGCATTTCGAGTCGAATTAATTTACAAATAAAAATAATTTTGCGTATACCGGTTCCTGGAAGTCCCACAAAATTTTTTATGGACAAATAGTGTTCAGAATGGTCTTTTACACTGGAAAAAACAAAACAAAATTTTTGAAGAAAAATTAATTTTAATCGATTTTTAAACATTTCAATTCAATTTACAAAAAAAATAATTTTGCGTATCTCGGTTCCTGGAAGTCCCACAATTTTTTTTATGGATAAATAGTGTTCAGTATGGTCTTTTATACTGGAAAAAACAAAACAAAATTTTTGAAGAAAAATTAATTTTTATCAATTTTTGAGCATTTCGAGGCGAATTAATTTACAAAAATTTTTTTATAGACAAATAATGTTCAGAATGGCCTCTTGGACTTGACAAAGAAACAAAAAAAAATTTTGAAGAAAAATTAATTTTAATCCATTTTTGAGCATTTCGAGACGATTTAATTTACAAAAAAATTAATTAATTTTTTTTAACGACAAATAGTATTCAGGTCTTGAACTTAGAAAAAAAGACAAAATAATTTGGAAGAAAAATTAAATTTAATCGATTTTTGAGCAATTCGAGTCGATTTAATTTACAAAAAAATTAATTTTGGATATCTCTGTACCTGGAAGTCTCACAATTTTTTTTAACGACAAATAGTGTTCAAAATGGTCTCTTAAACTTGAAAAAAAAAATTAGAAGAAAAATTAAATTTAATCGATTTTTGAGCATTTCGAGTCGATTTAATTTACAAAAAAAAAATAATTTTGCGTATCTCGGTTCCTCGAAGTCCTACATTTTTTTTTATGGACAAATAGTGTTCAGTATGGTCTTTTACACTGGAAAAAACAAAACAACATTTTTGAAGAAAAATTAATTTTAATCGATTTTTGAGCATTTCGAGACGATTTAATTTACAAAAAAAATAATAATTTTGCGTATTTCGGTTCCTGGAAGTCTCACAATTTTTTTTAACGACAAACAGTGTTCAGAATGCTCTCTTGAACTTGAAAAAAAACAAAAAAATTTGGAAGAAAAATTAAATTTAATCGTTTTTTGAGCATTTCGAGTCAATTTAATTTACAAAAATAATTATTTTGCGTATCTCAGTTCCTGGAAGTCCAACAAATATTTTTTATAGACAAATTATGTTCAAAACGGTCTCTTGGACTTGACAAAGAAAAAAAAATTTGAAGAAAAATTAATTTAAATCGATTTTTGAGCATTTCGAGTCGATTTAATTTACAAAAAAAATAATTTTGCGTATCTCTGTTCCTGGAAGTCTCACATTTTTTTTAACGACAAATAGTGTTCAGAATGGTCTCTTGAACTTGAAAAAAAAACAAAAAAAATTGGAAGAAAAATTAAATTTAATCGATTTTTGAGCATTTCGAGTCGAATTAATTTACAAAAAAAATTAATTTTGCGTATCTCGGTTCCTGGAAGTCCCTCAAATTTTTTTATGGACAAATAGTGTTCAGTATGGTCTTTTACACTGAAAAAACAAAACAAAATTTTTGAAGAAAAATTAAATTTAATCGATTTTTGAGCATTTCGAGTCGAATTAATTTACAAAAAAAATTAATTTTGCGTATCTCTGTTCCTGGAAGTCTCACAATTTTCTTTAACGACAAATAGTGTTCAGAATGGTCTCTTGAACTTGAAAAAAAACAAACAAATTTGGAAGAAAAATTAAATTTAATCGATTTTTGAGCATTTCGAGTCGATTTAATTTACAAAATAATTAATTTTGCATATCTCGGTTCCTGAAAGTCCCACAAAAATGTTTATGGACAAATAGTGTTCAGTATGGTCTTTTAGACTGAAAAAAACAAAACAAAATTTTTGAAGAAAAAATATTTTTTATCGATTTTTGAGCATTTCAAGTCAATTTAATTTACAGAAAAATTAATTTTGCGTATCTCTATTCCTGGTAGTCTCAGAATTTTTTTTAACGACAAATAGTGTTCAGAATGGTATCTTGAACTTAAAAAAAATGGAAGAAAAATTAAATTTAATCGATTTTAGGCGTTTCCAGTCGATTTATTTTGTCTAAGTCCAGTGCCTGTATGTTTTCACGAAACAATAATCTCAAATAAATTTTAAGCAATATTGGAAATTTGCAATTGCCATTATATTTTTTTTTTGAGAATTGCCAAAATCATTTCAGCTTCGGCAGTTTCTATGAAATAATATCTCGAATAAGTTTTGAGTCATTTTGGAAGGTTTTAAATTGATGGCCACCCTCCAATTCCTGGATAATAAATGAGAGTTTACGTGCAGAAATCAATACGTGTAAATGAAATGGACATTAAAGACGAACTTTTGGCGTTAATTATCACAAAATCCCGTGAATACAAAATGGCGTGTTGATTAGAACTAATTTCAGCGAGTTTAAGATCAAATTTATTCCTTCACTGATAATAACATTTAAACCAGATAACATCCATCTAATTATGTCATCCAAAAAACATTACCATTAACATACCTTAAACATTAATATAAATCGCACACGAAGGTCGAGATTTAATTTATTAATAGATAAGAAAACACATTACGATCTCTCTTAAAGGGGCGAATACTTTATTTACATTTTCCAAAGTGAAACTTGGAAATTGGACGGCGTGAAATATTCAGGACGCACTAATGGCGCCCCATCCCCCGTCCCCCGTCCCCCGTCCCACCCCACCAGGGGCAGTAGCAATTATTTGCGAGGGGGGCGCCCATTCAGCGTTAATTATTCACGGCGGCGACGGCGGCGTCGAACGCGAGATTTGATAATTGCGAATCGCGGGACGTTTTTGTTTCGCCGTTGCCTCTTCTTCCCGCCGCCCTCGGCCCTTTTTTTTCATTTATTTTTCTCACGGCATTCCTCCGAGGAGGAGAGGATTTACGAGGGTCGGCGTTTATTATTTTCATTAGATGAGCACTTCTGAGCGGACGTTTTGTAGTGGGCGAGGGTTTGTTTAATTTAAGGGCTGATTTAATTGTTTCGTTTGGGGACGTCTGAATGGGCGCCGACACAATTATCAACCTGTCGTTTTTGTATTGAGGAAGTAAATGGTGATTTTTCTTTGCTCGTTATTTACAAAATATAGGTATAACCCATTTATTAACATAATGTTTCAGCGAGTGATCAATGAGAAACAAGTATATGACATAACCCATCTTACAATTTTTTACTTTCTCCAACTGATAATTTTTTTTGGTAGATATTAGTTCGAATAGCCTGTAGTCTACATGTCCTAATTTTTGATATTCGACGACATTCCTAATTTATCTCACAGCCAACTCTGAATAAAAATCTGGTGGCAGACATTTTATATTTTTTGAATTGGTCGAAAATTCATTTCAAATATTTACTGTAGAAAAAAATGTGATGCCAACAATGTGTTATTTACTATTTAAATTGGAGCGTCGCCATGTATCCGCCTCATATATTCAGCGTTTAAAATTTTAATATTTGAGCAACAGTTTGCCGCAGAGAAGGTCTTGATTAAAGGAACAAAATAGCAACATAAAAAAAGGCAAGGGTCTTATATTAAGTATACCGGTTATTTCGCAGGCTTTAAACGACCCCTTTTTAAAGCAGCACCCACTGAATTTTTAATTTAAAAACCTTGCGCACAAAATCAAATTAAAATTAACATAAAAACGCAATCGAGTGGTTAACTTGTTGGATATCTGCTACTGCATCTAGAATTCTCTAGACGTCGAGAGTGTAATATTAAAATTTTAACGACTCCATCCTCAATTTCACCGTAACTGCATAATAATTTAATTGTAGGGAAATAGGGAAAATAACAAGGGCCTTGTATTTATTTATCATAATCCAAAGTAAATAGAGAATCTTGGTGCTTATGCAAGTCTTGCAAATTGTAACCAAACATGGAATAATTGGCGTGCGATCGGATTTTTTCAAATTAGGTGCGCGGATAAGATGGGGCGCGAGCGCCCCTCTCCCTTAACGAGGTATCCGTCAGAGGGCAAATACAAGACGGCGATAAGCTCGTTACCGCCGCCCTTTGGGAGAGAAAGAAATTCCCCGCTTTCGCCGAGCGGAAAATCGCAATCGGGTTGAAACGAGCCACTGGTTGAAATTAATAGAAACTTAAAAAATCCATATTTCTATCGAAAATTGTTGAATTTGCAAAAACCAAATTGATTCTGAATAAGCGGTACTTCGACCACTGAGGATGATTTTTTATGGAATTTTTCCTGCGTTTTTTATATTTTTTCTGCGATGTTTTCGTTCAGGTGCTTAAAAGATTAAAACGAAAATTTCCAAAATTCCATATCTCTATTGAAAATTGTTGAATTTAAAAAAACCAAATTGGTTTTGAATAAGCGATACTTCGACCATTGAGGATGATTTTTTATGGAATTTTTCCTGCGTTTTTTATATGTTTTTTCTGCGATGTTTTTGTTCAGGTGCTCAGAAAATTAAAATAAAAAATTTCAAAATTCCATATCTCCATTGAAAATTGTTGAATTTACAAAAACCAAATTGATTTTGAATAAGCGATACTTCAGCCATTGAGGAAGATTTTTTATGGAATTTTTCCTGTTTTTTTTATATTTTTTTCTGCGAGGTTTTTGTTCTGCTGCTCAGAAAATTAAAACAAAAAATTACCAAAATCTGTATCTCTATTGAAATTTGTTGAATTTACAAAAACCAAATTAATTCTGAATAAACGATACTTTGGCCATTGAGGATGATTTTTTATGGAATTTTTCCTGCGTTTTTTATATTTTTTTCTGCGATGTTTTTGTTCAGGTGCTCAAAAAATTAAAACAAAAATTTCCAAAATTCCATATCTCTGTTGAAAATTGTTGAATTTACAAAAACCAAATTGATTTTGAATAAGCGATAGTTCGGACATTGAGGATGATTTTTTATGGATTTTTTCCTGCGTTTTTTATATTTTTTTCTGCGATGTTTTTGTTCAGGTGCTCAAAAATTAAAACAAAAATTTCCAAAAATCTGTATCTCTATTGAAAATTGTTGTATTTACAAAAACCAAATTGGTTTTGAATAAGCGATACTTCGACCATTGAGGATGATCTTTTATGGAATTTTCACTGTATTTTTTATATTTTTTTCTGCGATGTTTTTGTTCGGGTGCTCAAAAAATTAAAACAAACATTTTAAAAAATCCATATCTCTATTTAAAATTGTTGAATTTACAAAAACTAAATTGGTTTTGAATAAGCGATACTTCGACCATTGAGAATGATTTTTTATGGAATTTTTCCTGCGTTTTTTATATTTTTTTCTGCGATGTTTTTGTTCAGGTGCTCAAAAAATTAAAACAAAAATTTCCAAAAATCGTATCTCTATTAAAAATTGTTGTATTTACAAAAACCAAATTGGTTTTGAATAAGCGATACTTCGACCATTGAGGATGATCTTTTATGGAATTTGCACTGTATTTTTTATATTTTTTTCTGCGATGTTTTTGTTCGGGTGCTCAAAAAATTAAAACAAAAATTTCCAAAAATCTGTATCACTATTGAAAATTGTTGAATTTACAAAAACCAAATTGATTCTGAATTAGCGATACTTCGGCCATTGAGGATGATTTTTTATGGAATTTTTCCTGCGTTTTTTATATTTTTTTCTGCGATGTTTTTGTTCAGGTGCTCAAAAAATTAAAACAAACATTTTAAAAAATCCATATCTCTTTTGAAAATTGTTGAATTTACGAAAACCAAATTGATTTTGACTATGCGATACTTCGACCATTGAGGATGATTTTTTATGGAATTTTTCCTGCGTTTTTTATATTTTTTTCTGCGGTGTTTTTCTTCAGGTGCTCAAAAAATTAAAACAAAAATTTTCAAAAATCCTTATCTCTATTTAAAATTGTTGAATTTACAAAAACCAAATTGATTCTAAATAAGCGATACTTCGACCATTTAGGATGATTTTTTCTGGATTTTTTCCTGCGTTTTTTATATTTTTTTCTGTGATGTTTTTGTTCAGGTGCTCAAAAAATTAGAACAAAAATTTCCAAAAATCTGTATCTCTATTAAAAATGGTTGAATTTACAAAAACCAAATTGATTCTGAATAAGCGATACTTCGACCATTGAGGATGATTTTTTACGGAATTTTTTCTGCGTTTTTTATATTTTTTTGCGATGTTTTTCTTCAGGTGCTCAAAAAATTAAAACAAAAATTTTCAAAAATTCTTATCTCTATTTAAAATTGTTGAATTTACAAAAACTAAATTGATTCTGAATTAGCGATACTTCGGCTATTGAGGGCGATTTTTTATGGATTTTTTCCTGCGTTTTTTATATTTTTTTCTGCGATGTTTTTGTTCAGGTGCTCAAAAAATTAAAACAAAAATTTTCAAAAATCTGTATCTCTATTAAAAATGGTTGAATTTACAAAATCCAAATTGATTCTGAATAAGCGATACTTCGACCATTGAGGATGATTTTTTATGGAATTTTTCGTGCGTTTTTTATATTTTTTTCTGCGATGTTTTTGTTCAGGTGCTCAAAAAATTAAAACAAACATTTTAAAAAATCCATATCTCTATTTAAAATTGTTGAATTTACAAAAACTAAATTGGTTTTGAATAAGCGATACTTCGACCATTGAGGATGATTTTTTATGGAATTTTTCGTGCGTTTTTTTATATTTTTTTCTGCGATGTTTTTGTTCAGGTGCTCAAAAAATTAAAACAAAAATTTCCAAAAATCTGTATCTCTATTAAAAATGGTTGAATTTACAAAATCCAAATTGATTCTGAATAAGCGATACTTCGACCATTGAGGATGATTTTTTACGGAATTTTTTCTGCGTTTTTTATATTTTTTTGCGATGTTTTTCTTCAGGTGCTCAAAAAATTAAAACAAAAATTTTCAAAAATTCTTATCTCTATTTAAAATTGTTGAATTTACAAAAACTAAATTGATTCTGAATTAGCGATACTTCGGCTATTGAGGGCGATTTTTTATGGATTTTTTCCTGCGTTTTTTATATTTTTTTCTGCGATGTTTTTGTTCAGGTGCTCAAAAAATTAAAACAAAAATTTTCAAAAATCTGTATCTCTATTAAAAATGGTTGAATTTACAAAATCCAAATTGATTCTGAATAAGCGATACTTCTACCATTGAGGATGATTTTTTATGGAATTTTTCGTGCGTTTTTTATATTTTTTTCTGCGATGTTTTTGTTCAGGTGCTCAAAAAATTAAAACAAAAATTTTCAAAAATCTGTATCTCTATTAAAAATGGTTGAATTTACAAAATCCAAATTGATTCTGAATAAGCGATACTTCGACCATTGAGGATGATTTTTTATGGAATTTTTCGAGCGTTTTTTATATTTTTTTCTGCGATGTTTTTGTTCAGGTGCTCAAAAAATTAAAACAAAAATTTCCAAAAATCTGTATCTCTATTAAAAATGGTTGAATTTACAAAAACCAAATTGATTCTGAATAAGCGATACTTCGACCATTGAGGATGATTTTTTATGGAATTTTCCCTGCGTTTTTTATATTTTTTTCTGCGATGTTTTTGTTCAGGTGCTCAAAAAATTAAAACAAAAATTTCCAAAAATCTGTATCTCTATTAAAAATTGTTGAATTTTCAAAAACCAAATTGATTATGAAACCAAAAACCAAATTGATTATGATTAAGCGATACTTCGACCATTGAGCATGATTTTTTATGGAATTTTTCGTGCGTTTTTTATATTTTTTTCTGCGATGTTTTTGTTCGGGTGTCCAAAAAATTAAAACAAAAATTTTCAAAAATCTGTATCTCTATTTAAAATTGTTGAATTTACAAAAATCAAATTGATTTTGAATAAGCGATACTTCGACCATTGAGGATTATTTTTTATGGAATTTTTCCTACGTTTTTTATATTTTTTTCTGCGAGGTTTTTGTGAAATATTTTATTTCGGTTTTATTGAATATATTCCATACTTTAGGCGCGCACTGTATATTTACACTCACAAGTTATTAATTCTAATGTTAATTGGAATAAAATATCTTAGTTGCTTGCTATTGTTAATTATTTCCAATAGTGTTATTATCTTCGGTAAATTAAATGTATTGTTGTTATTTTCATCTTAATATCGACAATGGGTTCTCCCGAGGTAAACAAGAGACGACTTGAAAGGTTGCTTTTGAAAAGTTTCCAATGAAATTAAAACCATATTTTATAAGAGGAAATACAAACATGACGACCGTAACCTCTAAACTTTTCAACTAAACCGCCGTAACATAAAAATGGGATGTGCAAAGTTACGTAACAACGATAAAATATTTCACGCTAGACTGTCCCGAATGCCCCACATAACATTCGTTTGAAATTAATATGAAGTTTCTAATTTAAACCTAAAATGTTAAGTTATAGAAGTATTGATTAAATTCGTTGGACTTAGTTCATCATTTCTTGTTAATTGTATCCTAATATCCTGACGATAGTACTAGAAGTCAATATTCGCTGTTGATGAGGTTGTGGTTAATCCTAGTAGAGGCGCATGGAGTGCACGGTCTGAGAGACCGGCTGAGAAATACGTTAAAACTTTTGTTGGTACAACTTGATGGCCTTTTTATTTAAAATACCTAAATATTCAAATTCACAGAGCTTGTAATAACTCCGACGAATCCAACTAGTGTTTTTTTTTAGAAAGTAATTTCAAATCCAATTTTTGAGCAAAAGTAACAAGAAGCGTAGTTTTTCATGTTTTCGTCAAAAATTTTAAATCGCCAATTTTAATTGAATCCGACTAATTGTAAGTCACACACAATACGCACATATTTGCAAACCGCGTTCCATTTTGAGTCTTCGTTTACCCTTTTTTTAAGGGAAGGGTGATTGACGGAAATTTACCGACCGGAAGTTAGCCATATATTTCAGCCACGAATCCGACGCCTCCACCATTTTTAACTTTGGTAAATTTCCAAGTTTTCTCTCCTAATTTACAGAAAATAGATTAAAATTCATAATTAATCAAATTGATGGAGTGCCATAGTAATAACACTAAGCTTTTAACTTAGGATTTACCCCGATTTTTCGATAAGACACCTATCGAAACATGGTCAATTTTCAAAAAATCAAAAGTCATCGTTAGGCGTAGTTTAGGTTCGATATTTTCGGCCACAAATGTTCTATAGGGCTTTGTTTACAATATTTAAGCTTCAAAAAATGACACGTATTCTTCATTTTTTTTAAAATAGTTATTTACCCATACACTTTTACGAAATTTCGTCTATTTTAAAAAAATCAAAAATCATCGTTAAGCGTAGTTTAGGTTCGATATTTTCGGCTACAAATGTTCTATAGGGCTTTGTTTACAATATTTAAGCTTAAAAAAATGACCCATATTCTTCATTTTTGTTTAAATAATTATTTACCCAGACACTTTTACGAAATTTCGTCAATTTTCAAAAAATCAAAAGTCATCGTTAGGCGTAGTTTAGGTTTGATATTTTCGGCCACAAATGTTCTATAGGGCTTTGTTTACAATATTTAAGCTTAAAAAAATGACACATATTCTTCATTTTTGTTTAAATAATTATTTACGCAGACACTTTTACGAAATTTCGTCTATTTTTAAAAAATCAAAAGTCATCGTTAGGCGTAGTTTAGGTTCGATATTTTCGGCTACAAATGTTCTATAAGGCTTTGTTTACAATATTTAAGCTTAAAAAAATGTCACATATTCTTCATTTTTGTTTAAATAATTATTTAACCAGACACTTTTACGAAATTTCGTCAATTTTCAAAAAATCAAAAGTCATCGTTAGGCGTAGTTTAGATTCGATATTTTCGGCTACAAATGTTCTATAGGGCTTTGTTTACAATATTTAAGTTTAAAAAAATGACACATATTCTTCATTTTTGTTTAAATAATTATTTAACCAGACACTTTTACGAAATTTCGTCAATTTTCAAAAAATCAAAAGTCATCGTTAGGCGTAGTTTAGGTTCGATATTTTCGGCCACAAATGTTCTATGGGGCTTTGTTTACAATATTTAAGCTTAAAAAAATGACAGATATTCTTCATTTTTGTTTAAATAATTATTTACCCAGACACTTTTACGAAATTTCGTCTATTTAAAAAAAATCAAAAGTCATCGTTAGGCGTAGTTTAGGTTCGATATTTTCGGCTACACATGTTGCATAGGGCTTTGTTTACAATATTTAAGTTTAAAAAAAATGACACATTCTTCATTTTTGTTTAAATAATTATTTACGCAGACACTTTTACGAAATTTCGTCTATTTTCAAAAAATCAAAAGTTATCGTTAGGCGTAGTTTAGGATCGATATTTTCGGCTATAAATTTTCTATAGGGCCTTGTTTACAATATTTAAGTTTAAAGAAATGTCAAAAATGGTGGATGCGCCGGATTCGTGGCTGAAATTTATGGCTAACTTCCAGTCGGTCGGAAATTTGGGTTGGGAAATTATGGATGATATAGGACATTGGCTTAGGCAGCGTAGGTCATTCAGCCACAACCGATAATTTATAATAAATTATTCATATTAAATGAAAATAGACATCCACAAACACCCATGCCCTCGCCGGGATTCGAACCCAGGACCCTCCGCATTAGTTCTGGCGCGCTAACGCACGCGGCTAGTGGGCCGGCGTTTAGCCATTTAAAATCTGAAAAATTATTTATTTTCCCAAAATTTCATGATAACTTTTTTGCTATTTTAGCCAGCTTTAAAATTTCTCGATTTTTCTCGTTCTTCTGACGAAGAATACTTATTTTCACTTATATTATCAAAGAGAGTTGAGTAATTGAGTGGCGGTTTGAATTTGAGTAACGCAATGAAATTTTGTAATATTAATCCTAAACTAATTCAACTATTAATTGGGATATTGAACGGGAATTAATTTCCTGGCGAAACAAGCAATTTGCCTTCCTCCTATCCCACAGGATCCCCGCCGCCGCCGTAATGACGGCGCATTACTTTTCCAATAAACGGAGCCATTACAGGAGAAGTTTTATTATTATTCAGGTACCTGTTACTCTGCAGCAAACTCCGTAGTAATCAGACCCGGCGCATCCACCCTCGACCGACAAACGTAATCAGACCCCGAGAACGGCTCCCCCCCACCTTCATCATTACTCGCCCACATCTTTTTTTTTTTATTTTTTTTATTTGCGGCGTAATTAAAACCGAAACGGATGCGTGCGTCTGCGAGGTGATCACTGATTACCCCCGGGGGTTGATTGATGACGATCATCGGAAGGCGAAATCGGGGGATGATTTGCACGTATCATCGTTTGATTAATGCTAGACTACACGCAAATCATATTAACATATTAAACAGTTGATCTGAGGGATGTCGTGATTATTCATTATTTATTACGAGTGCCGCCGCCCCACCAACAGCCGCCCCCCCATTGTTACGCTCCCTTTACGCGGCAGATTAATAACATCCTGCGTCTTGTAAATGCACAGATAGGGGTTGATGTTACGAACCTCTCTTCCACCCCCCGCGGACGCAAATTGCTTAATTAGCCCTCGTTTAAGGGTCGTAATTTATCGCAGCAGCACTCCTTCAGTTTATTTGTTTTTCATGAACTGCAAGCTAGATTTTTTGTAAACGAGATACTTGGAAGCAACGTACTGGAGTGGGAGATTCGAAATTGAGATTTAATTACAGCTTCACCATGTTTTTTTTTTTTAAATAAAAGTATTAAACATTTAGTTGTGAGTAACATGTTATAAATACGAATAACGGGTGGCTAAATTTATATTTACCACTATGAAGAAAGTTAGCTTGTTGCTTTAATTTTTGTTTATAAGATTAGTTAGAGTTGTACCAAGCACTCGAGGCGTGTTGCGCAGTGACCATCCTAAATTCAATTGGCTCCAGAGATTTGTCGTCGCGTCTGTGTGTCTGTGTGTGTGTGTCTGGTTGTGTGCGCTGTATCTCAAAAACTAATAGAGCAATTGATATGAAACTTTAAACATAAGTCTTATTTGATAATCCGAAGAACTGACAAGATTTTGGTAAAATTACGTACACCGGAAGTGGGTGTTTACCTTAACTGTTTTTTGTCTTTTCCAATATTTAAACAAATATTGAAGACAACAATGAAATGAACATCTTTTGTTTGAAAATATTTTTCATAAAATCATTTTCATTCGAGAATTTTTTTTTTCTTTCATTTTTGGTTTATAATTATGCAACGATAATAGTTACAGATAATTTATGTTAATAACAATTGTAGAGAATGCCGAAATGAAAAACTTATAAAGAATAAGTTTTTTTTCGAAATCTCTTTGGTTTTTGAGTAAACTGACTGTTAGGATTTGAAGTATAATTTGTCATTTTCATCTTTCATAATTTTAACGTTATAAACGTCAGTTTCAACCGATTCTACAAAACGCTCGATTTACCTTTAAAATACGATTTAAATTGAAAATAAACCATGAAAGTGCAAATATCGCCACTTTTTCACCAGTTTTTAATTTTAAATTGCACTAAATTCTCCACATTTTGTGCTTGGATAATTTATTTATTTATAATTTATTGTTGTGTTATTATTATTGTAGAACTATTTTATTTTTATTGTTTTTAATTTTATTTTATTGTTTCGTTCTTTATTTATTTTACTAATTTGTATAGTACTAGAGCATTTATATTTCAATGCTTAATTGTGCACATTGAATTTATTCTGTAACATAAATATGATGTTTCCATTATGGAATTATTAACTTGTTGAAAAAAAAAATGACTATTATTATTATTTTGATATTAGGATTATCAAAATCGGACAACGCGTTCGGCAGTTATGCAATTTCGAGGATCAAAATCGCGATTTAAAAAAAGTGCAATTTTTGCATGTGTTAATTTAACGAGAAATTTTTATAATCCGTTCTAGAATTACAGTAAATTTTCCACATTTGGACTTTTAAGTTATCAAATTGGAGGTGACGTTTGCCTGTTCTGTAATAAAAAAAAAAAAAATCAAAATATATAACTCCGAAAACGTGAAATTTGATTTTACAAAAAAAATTCTTTGAAAACTTTTGAATTGCACTAAATTTGGTACATTTTATCGTTAGAATCATCAACATCGGCAGTTTAAAAAATCAAAATCGCGATTTTAGAATATTGAAAGTACAAAAAAGTGCGTTGTGTTAATCTAACGAGACAAATTCGTAATCTTTTTTGAAATTACGCTAAATTTGCCATATGTTGTCAATTGAATCATCAAAATTAGAGAACGCTTTTTGGAAATTAAAAAATCAAAATAACAATTTAAAATCTACGAACATTCAAAACATAAAATTTTGAAGTTTTGCGTTCATTTAACGAAAATATTTTTAATAAGTTTTTAAATTGCACTCAATTTACCACATTTTGATATTGGAATTATCAGTGAAACAAAACCAAGTGTTTTAATTAATCAAATATATAATTGGAATTATCAAATCATGGATCATGTTTGCCCGTTCTGCAATAAAAAAAAAATCAAAATTATAATTTAAAATCTTCGAACTTCGAAAACGTGAAATTTTGACGTTTTGTGTTGATTTTACAAAAATATCTCTTGGACAACTTTTAAATTGCACCATTTTTTTTTTACATTTTGTCGTTCGAATTATTAAAACCGGACAACGTGTTCGGCAGTTAAAAAAAAATCGCGATTTTAAAATATCCAAACTTTAAAAAAATGCAATTTTACGAGAAAATTCTATAATTTGTTTTTAAATTACACTAAATTCGCCATATTTTGACATTTCGTTTATCTAAATCAGACGCAATTCACTATTCTGCAATTTAAAAAAATAAAAATCGATATTTAATATCTTCTTACTTTGAAAACGTGAAATTTGATTGATTTTACGAAAAAAAATTTAACCAACTTTTAAATTGCACTACATATGGCACATTTTGTCGTTGGAGCCATTAAAATCGGATACCGCGTTCGGCAGTTATGCAATTTAAAAAATCAAAATCGCGATTTTAAAACATTCAAACTTTAAAAAAAATACAAATTTTGCATTTTGATTTAATTTTAAGATAATGTTTTATAATCCGTTTTAAAAATACACTAAACTCGCCATATTTTGACTTTTGAATCATCAAAATCAGACTGGTTTGGCTGGTCTGCAATTTAAAAAAATCAAAATCCTATTTTAAAATTTAGTGAAATTTAGACATTTTCCGTTGATTTGACGAAAATATTACCTAATCAATTTTTAAATTGCACCAAATTTGGCACATTTTGACGTTGGAGTCATCAAAATCGGACAACGCGTTCTGCAGTTATGCAATTAAAAAAAAAATCAAAATCGTGATTTTAAAATATTCAAATTTAAAAAAAAGTGCAATTTTTGCTTTTTGTGTTAATTTTACGAGAACATTTTATAATCCGTTTTAAAATTACTCTAAATGCGCTATTTTTTTACGTTTGAATCATCACTCAGGCGCGTTTGGCTGTAATGCAATTAAAAAAAAAATCAAAACCGCAATTTGAAATCTTCGAATTTAGAAAACTTGAAACTTTGACGTTTTGCATTGATTTTACGAAAATATTTCTTAACTAACTTTTTAATTGCACTAAATTTGACACATTTTGACGTTGGAGTAATAAAAATCGGACAGTGCGTTCAGCAGTTATGCAGTTTTAAAAATCAAAATCGCGATTTGAAAATATTAATAACTTTAACAAAATGCAATTTTTGCATATTGATTTAATTTTACGGGAAAGTTTCGAAATACGTTTTAAAATTACACTAAACACGCCATATTTTGACGTTTGAATCAGAATCGAAAAATGCATTAAGTAGTTTGCAATTTCAAAAAATCAAAATCGCGATTTTAAAATACGTAAAAAATGCAATTTTTCCATTTTGTGTTAACTTAACGAGAAAAATTCGTAATCTTTCTAAAAAATTCATTCATTACATTCTAGAAAGTAAAAAATCAAAATCGCAATTTAAAACATGAAGTTTTGACGTTTAACATTGATTTTACGAAAATCCAACCAACTTTTAAATTGCATTAAATTTGGCACATTTTGACGTTAGAATTTTTTTCGAAATCTCGTTAGTTTTTGAATAAATTGACGGTAGAAATTATAAGAACTTGATAGAGTGTCACTTTCATCTTTCATAATTTTAACGTTTCAAGCGTCGGTATCATCTGATCCTGCAAAACATTTGATATCCAATTACGGACAAAATAAAGTAAGACACATCTAGTGCGCGATTTTCCTCTAAAATGTATTCGTGAAAATTGGGATTCAGAAAAAATGTCAGATTTTTTGTCCGTAATTGTATATTTAAAATATGATTTACACTGGAAGTAAAAATATAAATATCTATTAAACCTTCAAATCGGAGAAAATAACATGATGGCCACATCACCATTTTTTTAATTCTGAAAATGACTATTTTACTAACAATTCAAATGTAACTATAAATAGTTTAGTTTTCTTAACAAATGTAGGATTTTCAATTATACTTTGAATTTGTAAATATATATATTGTATGATAAGTGGCTCTACCACTCGAAAAGTTCACGAGCCGCCACTGGCATTTTTAATAGAGGAGTAAAAGTGTTAAGTTTAATTAAAATCTTTTGATAGGAGGGGTCAACCCAGTTGACTTGATCGATTTATATTATACAAGTGAAACAGGGTTTCCGTGTAATAGTCGTGGGGGCAGCGGGGGCTCACCAATGCGGCCGCTGTCAATTGCGGCGATTAGAATCGGGGGCGGCGGCGGAGGGGGGTTTCGGTGCGGTCTCTAATCAGCATCGGGTGCGTTACACGTTAACGAGCCCCGCGCTGCTGCATTTAACAACGAGCGGAATTAATTAGACCGTTACAATGGTCTCGTTATCTGGCGGCGGCGGAGGCGGCGGAGGCGGCGGAGGCGGCGGAGGCGGTGGTGCTGCGCGAAAAACCGATCCTCGGACCCGGTTGGGTCGGTCCGGCGAGGGTAATCGCTTTAAGGAGGACGAAGGAGGGCATCTGTGGATATGTACCTTTACCCTCCCAATTTGCCTGCTGCGGTTTAATTTATGCGCGGCCGCCGAAACCGAAGCAGAAGCCATGGCCGGCTACGTTCGGCTCTCGCTGCGGTTTTCTGATACGAAACAAATGCCAAAACCGGGGCGAAAATAAAATTGCGGCCGGGGCAACCGATTCAAATAAGGGACCTCTCCCCTTCACACATTACTTCTTGCCAAAACAGTAGTTCTTTCCTTTATTAAAAAAAATATAATGATGACAGCCTCAGGGGCGGCGTAGACCCAAGGAGCCATGGCACCTCTAATTTCTAACGAAACAAGATTTTTTTAAATTATTTCTAAAAACACTGATTTGCATTTTAAATGTTGCGAAAGTTTCACGAGACGAGAAAAATGGCAATGCATTTATTTGAAAATATATCTCTTGAACAAATTAGCAGATTTGAAAAATTCTTCCAGACTTGTGTTTTGTGTTGTTATCTTGAAAACCACTGATGGGATATTTTGAGTTTTTTAGAAGTTTATTAAGATCAATGTATTTTAAGTAAATTTGAAAAGTTTCAAGTGTGTTACAGTTGTTTTTGTATTTATTTTTTTCACTCCAAAGAAGTGAAACTTAAAAAATCTTAAGGGCTGTTCTCGGTCGGTTATCTTGAAAACTTGTGATGGGGTATTATGGGTTTTTTACAGTCTTATTATGATTAATGTATTTTGAGTAAATTTGGACAGTTTCAAGTGTGTTGCACTTGTTTTTATATTTTTTTTTTCATTCGGAAGAAGTGAAACTTAAAATCTTGAAAACCAGTGATTTTTGAGTTTTTTTGGAGGATTCTAAAGATTAGTGTATTTTGAGTAAATTTGGACAGTTTCAAGTGTGTTGCACTTGTTTTTAAATTATTTTTTTTCATTCAGAAGTGAAACTTAAAATCTTGAAAACCAGTGATTTTTGAGTTTTTTTGGAGCATTCTTAAGATTAGTGTATTTTGAGTAAATTTGGAAAATCTCAAGTGTGTTGCAGTTGTTGTTTTTATATTTTTTTTTACACTCGTGCAAATTAAAAAAATCTGAAGCGCTGTTCTCGGTCGGTTACCTAGAAAACCTGCGATGGAGTTTTTTGAGTTTTTGGAAGAATATTAAGATTATTGTATTTTAAGTAAATTTAGAAAGTTTCAAGTATTTTTATATTTTTTTCGTGTCAACAAAAAATGATGATAATTTTTCATAAATTTACACGAAAAATCGCAAAAGCAATCGACGAAATGTATTTGAATTTTCTACGAAATCACTCTTGAATTAATATTGAGTGATTTTGGAAAGTTTCAAGTTGGATGGCAATTGTTTTTATATTTTTTTCGCGTCGACGAATTTACTGCATTTTTTTTTAATTTCATCTCCGTTCGCATTGCAATATTCCAAAATTTAGAAACAACGCATTTCTAATTTTTACGGAAATGTAGAATCACATGTGTTGTCAGTTTTTTTGGAAAGTTTTAAGTCGATGGTAATTGTTTTTAAATTTTTTTCGCTTCGACGAATTTACTGTAATTTTTTTAAAATTTCATCTGCGTTCACATTGAAATATTCAAAAATTTAGAAACAATGCATTTCTGATTTTTACAGAAATGTAGAATCACATGTGTTGTCAGTTGTTTTGGAAAGTTTCAAGTCGATGGCAATTGTTTTTATATTTTTTTCGCGTCGACGAGTTTATTGCAATTTTTTTTAAATTTCATCTCCGTTCACATTGAAATATTCCAAAATTTAGAAACAATGCATTTCTAATTTTTACGGAAATGTAGAATCACACGTGTTCTCAATTGTTTTGGAAAGTTTCAAGTCGATGGCAATTGTTTTTACATTTTTTCCGCGTCGACGAATTTACTGCAATTTTTTTTAAATTTCATCTCTGTTCACATTAAAATATTCCAAAATTTAGAAACAATGCATTTCTAATTTTTACGCAAATGTAGAATCGCATGTGTTGTCAGTTGTTTTGGAAAGTTTCAAGTCGATGGCAATTGTTTTTATATTTTTTCCGCGTCGACGAATTTACTGCAATTTTTTTTAAATTTCATCTCCGTTCACATTGAAATATTTAAGAATTTTGAAACAATGCATTTCTAATTTTTACGCAAATGTAGAATCGCATGTGTTGTCAGTTGTTTTGGAAAGTTTCAAGTCGATGGCAATTGTTTTTATATTTTTTCCGCGTCGACGAATTTACTGCAATTTTTTTTTAATTTCATCTCCGTTCGCATTGCAATATTTCAAAAGTTAAAAACAATGCATTTCTAATTTTTGCGGAAATGTAGAATCGCATGTGTTGTCAGTTGTTTTGGAAAGTTTCAAGTCGATGGCAATTGTTTTTATATTTTTTCCGCGTCGACGAATTTACTGCAATTTTTTTTAAATTTCATCTCCGTTCACATTGAAATATTCCAAAATTTAGAAACAATGCATTTCTAATTTTTACGGAAATGTAGAATCACATGCGTTGTCAGTTGTTTTGGAAAGTTTCAAGTCGATGGCAATTGTTTTTATATTTTTTCGCGTCGACGAATTTACTGCAATTTTTTTTAAATTTCATCTCCGTTCACATTGAAATATTTAAGAATTTTGAAACAATGCATTTCTAATTTTTACGGAAATGTAGAATCACATGTATTGTCAGTTGTTTTAGAAAGTTTCAAGTCGATGGCAATTGTTTTTATATTTTTCTCGCGCCGACGAATTTGTTGCAATTTTTTTAAATTTCATCTGCGTTCACATTGAAATATTCCAAAATTTAGAAACAATGCATTTCTAATTTTTACGGAAATGTAGAATCACATGTGTTGTCAGTTGTTTTAGAAAGTTTCAAGTCGATGGCAATTATTTTTATATTTTTCTCGCGCCGACGAATTTGTTGCAATTTTTTTAAATTTCATCTGCGTTCACATTGAAATATTCCAAAATTTAGAAACAATGCATTTCTAATTTTTACGGAAATGTAGAATCACACGTGTTGTCAGTTGTTTTGGAAAGTTTCAAGTCGATGGCAATTGTTTTTATATTTTTTTCGCGTCGACGAATTTACTCCATTTTTTTTTTAAATTTCATCTGCGTTCACATTGAAATACTCAAAAATTTAGAAACAATGCATTTCTAATTTTTACGGAAATGTAGAATCACATGTGTTGTCAGTTGTTTTGGAAAGTTTCAAGTCGATGGCAATTGTTTTTATATTTTTTTCGCGTCGACGAGTTTGTTGCATTTTTTTTAAATTTCATCTGCGTTCACATTGAAATATTCCAAAATTTAGAAACAATGCATTTCTAATTTTTACGGAAATGTAGAATCACACGTGTTGTCAGTTGTTTTGGAAAGTTTCAAGTCGATGGCAATTGTTTTTATATTTTTCTCGCGCCGACGAATTTGTTGCAATTTTTTTAAATTTCATCTGCGTTCACATTGAAATATTCCAAAATTTAGAAACAATGCATTTCTAATTTTTACGGAAATGTAGAATCACATGTGTTGTCAGTTGTTTTAGAAAGTTTCAAGTCGATGGCAATTATTTTTATATTTTTTTCGCGTTGACGAATTTGTTGCAATTTTTTTAAATTTCATCTGCGTTCACATTTAAATATTCCAAAATTTAGAAACAATGCATTTCTAATTTTTACGGAAATGTAGAATCACACGTGTTGTCAGTTGTTTTGGAAAGTTTCAAGTCGATGGCAATTGTTTTTATATTTTTTTCGCGTCGACGAATTTACTCCATTTTTTTTTAAATTTCATCTGCGTTCACATTGAAATATTCCAAAATTTAGAAACAATGCATTTCTAATTTTTACGGAAATGTAGAATCACATGTATTGTCAGTTGTTTTAGAAAGTTTCAAGTCGATGGCAATTGTTTTTATATTTTTCTCGCGCCGACGAATTTGTTGCAATTTTTTTAAATTTCATCTGCGTTCACATTGAAATATTCCAAAATTTAGAAACAATGCATTTCTAATTTTTACGGAAATGTAGAATCACACGTGTTGTCAGTTGTTTTGGAAAGTTTCAAGTCGATGGCAATTGTTTTTATATTTTTTTCGCGTCGACGAATTTACTCCATTTTTTTTTTAAATTTCATCTGCGTTCACATTGAAATACTCAAAAATTTAGAAACAATGCATTTCTAATTTTTACGGAAATGTAGAATCACATGTATTGTCAGTTGTTTTAGAAAGTTTCAAGTCGATGGCAATTGTTTTTATATTTTTTTCGCGTCGACGAATTTGTTGCAATTTTTTTTTAAATTTCATCTGCGTTCACATTGAAATATTCAAGAAATTAGAAACAATGCATTTCTAATTTTTACGGAAAAGTAGAATCACATGTGTTGTCAGTTGTTTTAGAAAGTTTCAAGTCGATGGCAATTGTTTTTATATTTTTTTTTCGCGTCGACGAATTTGTTGCAATTTTTTTTAAATTTCATCTCCGTTTACATTGAAATATTTCAAAATTTAGAATCAACGCATTTCTAATTTTTACGGAAATGTAGAATCACATGTATTGTTAGTTGTTTTGGAAAGTTTCAAGTCGATGGCAATTGTTTTTATATTTTTTTCGCGTTGACGAATTTGTTGCAATTTTTTTAAAATTTTATCTGCATTCGAATTGAAATATTCCAAAATTTAGAAACAATGCATTTCTAATTTTTACGGAAATGTAGAATCACACGTGTTGTCAGTTGTTTTGGAAAGTTTCAAGTCGATGGCAATTGTTTTTATATTTTTTTCGCGTCGACAAATTTGTTGCAATTTTTTTAAAATTTTATCTGCATTCGTATTGAAATATTCCAAAATTTAGAAACAATGCATTTCTAATTTTTACGGAAATGTAGAATCACTCGTGTTGTCAGTTGTTTTGAAAAGTTTCAAGTCAATGGCAATTGTTTTTATATTTTTTTCGCGTTGGCGAATTTGTTGCAATTTTTTTTAAATTTCATCTGCGTTCACATTGCAATATTCCAAAATTTAGAAACAATGCATTTCTAATTTTTACGGAAATGTAGAATCACATGTGTTGTCAGTTGTTTTGGAAAGTTTCAAGTCGATGGCAATTGTTTTTATATTTTTTCGCGTCGACGAATTTACTGCAATTTTTTTTTTAATTTCATCTCCGTTCACATTGAAATATTTAAGAATTTTGAAACAATGCATTTCTAATTTTTACGGAACTGTAGAATCACATGTATTGTCAGTTGTTTTAGAAAGTTTCAAGTCGATGGCAATTGTTTTTAAATTTTTTTCGCGTTGGCGAATTTGTTGCAATTTTTTTTAAATTTCATCTGCGTTCACATTGCAATATTCCAAAATTTAGAAACAATGCATTTCTAATTTTTATGGAAGTGTAGAATCACACGTGTTGTCAGTTGTTTTGGAAAGTTTCAAGTCGATGGCAATTGTTTTTATATTTTTTTCGCGTCGACGAATTTGTTGCATTTTTTTTAAATTTCATCTGCGTTCACATTGAAATATTCAAAAATTTGGAAACAATCACCTATCTGTATTACCACCTCTGCTACCTCGGCCGCACCATGAGTCACCCCGCGAGCCGTCACTGACAATTATCAAGAAAATCTTGCAGGTTGGCCATTCGAGGGAAAGAAAGAGCGCGAACGGGGTCCCTCAAGTACGTGTTCGTGAAGTGAACGGGGGGGCGCCGCCGCCGCCGCCGCCACCCCCAATCCAGCAGGGATTAGTATTCGCGACGGCGTCAAGTTCGCACCGCTAACGGCCGCATTTCTATTCTCCTTGCATTTCCACCGGCATTTGTTCGTGACGTGATTTGTGCGTCCCCCAGTGTTCCCGATGTCACATGATATCCGGGCGCCCCGATGCCGCCGCCTCCGACTGCCGCCCACCCCTCCCCCGGTTCTCACGGCGCTTTAATGCGAGACAAGCACTTATATAAATTGTGTCATCGTGTTATACTCGAGATTATTTCGCACCGCTTTTATTTCGCACCTTTCACGAGTAGATGTACGTGTCTGTTCGCTCGTACTGGAATTTTTTTCTTTCTTTTTAATTTATTAATCGCCACGTATATACCGTGGGAGGGGTGGTTGGAAAATCGAAGCTTGCTCTCTCCGTACTTGTTGGATTCAGTCGGGCGAGAGAATCGACCTGCAAGATGAATTGCCGGTAAAACGTTCGGATAACAAAGTCCCTCGATCACTTGTTGTTGCACGGGATCGAATTTATAGGAAATCTTCGAGTACAAATACGAATTTCCTGCATTAATCTTTGCCGGCGAGTTCAGCACTTAATAATAACCATAGGTGTCTCTTACTTTTCTTATTCTGTTGTTATAACTGGTAATTTGAAATTCTTTGATGTGAGTAAGTTAATAAAGTACAATGTTTTTTTTTCAATAACTTCATGAATTAGGTTCATTAGCTTACTCTGATAAGTTCAAATTTTTAACTAACAAAATCTAAATTTGATAATATCACCGTTTCAATTCACCATTAAAAATGTAATTTTTTAAAATGAATTTGGAAAAAAATGAAATTTAAATCGAGAAAAAATCGACTTTCTTCATTTCATTTTTGTTTTATTCTCCCATTAACCCCTTGACGCACAATTTTTTAGCGCTCTCGAATTAACTCGAGCGTGTACGTTAAGAGGTCGAACCATTCTAGACGACGTCTGAAAATACTGTTTAAAAATTCACGAAATTATACCGAGCCGTTTTAGAGAAAAAGCACCTAAAAGTTGATCCGCTTTAGTCAGTAAAACCCGCTCCTACCAACTCCCCTTAAAGATGATGGAATCAATTATTCAGTCATGCGACAAACGAATTTCGAGGATTGCCGATCGGCCGCTTAAGACGTAAATAAATTAAGGGCGCATGCGTCGATGACGAAAAGCAGCGTGTTTACCGCGATTTATTCGAATCTGTTTATTCAAACGGCGTTAAATACAATTCAATTTCTGTATTACTACTTTTTTATAACAAGTAAATAATGATCTCTGCAGCAAATGAATTTCAAATATTATCGATCGATCACTTAGGACAGTGGTGGGGAAACTTTTTTTAAGACGGGCCATTTGTAATAACTAGACAATCGTAGCGAGCCAAAGAATAATGCTTAATCGTTAACTAATTTATGTGTTCTATAAACATATACATATATTATTACATACAGTTATTATTTTAATAGTAAAAAAGCAAAAGGTAACAAAAATATAAGCACAAAATATAAAATGAATTTAGTGTAGTTCTTGATGTGAAGTATTATCACTTTATTTTCTGGTGCCATTACTGGTTGATGGTGCATGAGAAAAATGAAATTGAGACTGTTTCATCAAAATTTCATCATAGTCCGGTTCCATTTGCGAAGCAGAAATTCTTAAAACTGATGAAAGGTGCTCATCTGTAATGCTGTTTCTTAAAGAAGTTTTCCTAAGCTTCATTGTTGAAAAGATTTGTTCGCATATATAAGATGAGCCGAACATTGTCATTATCTTCATTGCATGAGTAATTAGATTTGGGAAATTATCTGGACTTAAATTTTTATAAAATTCTAGTAATGGTACTGTATGAAAAGTTTGTTTCAGGAGAGTATTACAGTTCAGTTCTATTAACTCAAGTTGAAATTTTGCATCAACTTCTTCGTAAATAACATTGAATGGGGTCGCAAAGATACTAAACTCTGGTTTCATTTTTCTAAAGTCCTGAAATCTCCTTTTAAATTCTGTAGATAGTTTTCTCAAATTAATTTCGTATTTTTTAATCTTATTGTTTGATATAGCGAATTTTAAAGATTGTATTCTTGGAAAATGAGAAAAATCAGATTTAGAGATCTGATTAGCAAATAATAATAACTGTAATTTGAAACTTTTCAGGTACTGCCAAATATCGTGAAGAAACTGATTTTTTCCTTGCAATTTGAGATTAAGTTTATTCATGTGTACGAGGAGGTCTGTGAATAAAGCGAAATTAGAAAGCCACGTTTCGTTTTCTAAGACGTCAAATTGATTATAAATGTCTTTATCAAGAAGAAAATTCACAATATCGTCTTTTAAATCCCAAATTCTTTCAAATACTTTTCCAGCACTTAACCAACGAACTTTTAAATAATACAGGATATCGGAATGCTCAGCATGTACGGACTTCAAAAACTGTTGAAACTGGCGATGTAATAATTTTCTGGAACGAATCATATTTACTAGTTTTACAACAATATTAAGTATATGGTCAATATCTAAAGCCGATTTACAGAGAGCATCCTGATGTATAAGGCAATGTAAAAAAACAACATCATTTTCCGGATACTTAGAATTAAATTTCCCAACAAATCCTTGATTGATTCCAACCATATTAGGAGCACCATCTGTAGTTACATTACATAGCTTGTCAATAGGTAAACGAAGTTTATCGATGCAATTTTCAAATTCACAAAATATATCGGCACCAGTCGTTGTTCCTTTCATTGACTGCAGCCCTGCAAGTTCTTCTGTAATTTCAAAGTGGGCGTTGATTCCTCTTACAAATATGAGTAACTACGCAGTATCGCTGATATCTGTACTTTCATCCATGGTAATTGAATAAAAACATAAATTTTTGAGTTTTTGTAGTCAGTTGTGAAATTAGATTTTTATCAATATTTTCAATTCTCTCGGTGATTGTTCTTCTTTAGAGAGACAGTGACTGAAAATCCTTTTTCTTATCAGGGCACATAATATCGCACACATCTATCATGCACTGCTTTATAAATTCACCATCTGAAAATGTTTTATTAGATTTAGCAATATTATAAGCCAACACATAACTGGCTTTCGTAGCGCATCTTTGAGGATGAGTAGCTCTCTGAAATAATTGTTGTTGACTTGATAAATTTTTTATTAAATCTTTCGATTTAATTTTTTTCACCTCTTCACTTAACGATGAGTAGGAGTGGTTTTCATGTTTGCTCTTGAAATGGCGTTGAATGTTGTATTCTTTTAAAACTGCAACAGTTGTATTGCAAAGTAAGCACACAGGTTTTTCTTTAAATAAAGTAAAGAAATATTTCCACGTCCATTCTTCTTTAAAAACTCGACATTCTGAATCCACTTTTCTTTTTTTAACATCCATTTTAGACGTTACCTACTACGGAGAACAACACACAGAAACGCAATTGACGAAAGCTTACTGCTAACTAATGCTCTTACGCGGGAGTTTGTTGAGGCACTGGGAGTTTGGGGGATTACACAAACAATTACTCGAGTCACAGCGGGTCGTTGCAGATGACTGACTAAGTCGCTAACTAACTGATCTTCGGGCGGCCTCGCTTGTATTTATACCTACCTGCGAGAGTGTCTGGAAGTTTCGAGCGAAGATGAGTCATCTGTTTAGGTCGGATGGATTTGTCCAGAATACTGTTGTGTTTTGAATATCGCTGCAGGTAGTTTTTATGCGGGTCGTCACATTACGAAGTAAGAACGCGTTCAAACATTCTCACGACGGCACTCTTAAACGGGCCGGATTAAACCTTTCCGCGGGCCGGACTTGGCCCGCGGGCCGTAGTTTCCCCATCCCTGACTTAGGACGTAAAGAAATCAAGGGCGCATGTGTCGCTGACAAAGGTCGGCGTCATTTATTCAAATCGGTTAATTCAAACTGCATTAAATCAAATTCAATTTCTGTATTGTTACAACTTTTTTCTAACAAAGAAATAATGAATAAATTAAAGGCAACCTCACTTCTTGCAGAAGCATTATTATCAAATTTAAAGAAACAATTGTTGGTTTAGTGTATTAATACAGTAATGTAATTAGTTATTATAAAATTGCTGCCCGTGAGGTGTTTAAGAAAAAGCGTATTAAATAAGGCCACTTAAAGTTGCTGAAAATCAGAATGTTGAATTATTTAGATTATTTGCTGTCTCGCCAGGCAGATAATAGCGTAGAAATGAAGAACTGTATCGGAGACAAATAGATGGCGATAAATTGCTTAATTGTCCAATTTTGGTAACGTCCCTCCATCTCCCAATCAGACTCTAGCGCACCGATGAGAACTGCAGTCAGAAACCGGTTTCTAGTTTTGTCGTCTGGATGGGGCAAGGGATAATTCAATTCCGCTTATTGGCATTTCAATTTAACCGACAATTGATTTCAAGCCTAGTGACCATTCGAACGTATCAATCAGACATAAAGAGCAACTCATTAATTTATTTCTTACAAATTGAATTCACGTATTGACGGTTTAATCCGGCGGTTTTGTGATTGCACTGTTGAAACGGGCGAACGAACCGAACATTTTCGAATTGTTAATTTTCTTTTTAATTGGATAAAGCCCTCGATAAATACGTTTGTATCTGCGCTACACACGAGAGAGCGAACTCTCTCCTCTCTCTCTGTGTGTGTGTACACAGAGTCAGCCACCCCATATTCCGTCGACAATGTAATCCGAATTCAGATGCAAGATAGAGGAGTCGGGAGCATCGGTATCGGTTCGGATGTAAAGGGTACGGCGGGTTGGGGGCGACAGTCGAGGGAACAATACCAACCATCCCCGGTGTGTATTGTGCAAATTGTGATTTATCCAGCCGCCGCCGCTTATCTATCCTATTGTAATTAGCACGTATCGCGTAAACGGCCCATAGAATGTCAGAGTCGCAGTGCCGTCCGCCATGGGCTGTGGGGATTACTCGGGGGTCTTATTTGTTTATATATTTCATGGAATATTCGGACAATTTAGAAAATTAAATTTGTAGATTCAAGGGACCGTATTTTAGTATAGTGTGAGTTCTTATTTACTACATTTTAACCCTTAGCTAACGAATGCCACCATATTCGCGACAACAAAAAATATTACCGTAAGATCGAATGTCACTGTATTCGCGACATTAAAATTATTTTCGTAAGATCAAATACTTCTAACATGAAGTTTAAGTTTCCAGCTCTTCCATCAAAAGCTCAATTCACAAACTATCTCATTTTGGTTGAAATGAGCCTATAAAATAAGGTTCTGAAAAGGTTTCTGGAATGTCTCCCAGACCGTTAGGCTTCCATAGAGAGAAGTCTACCATCAACGCGCTTATTCAGATGAGATTAATAGATGAAGGTAGTGATGCATAGCATAGCAATCGCACTAGATGTGAATAATGCCTTTAACTCCCTTCCGTAGCCAATAATCACGAATGCGCTTATGAGAAGAGGAACTCCTAAGTATCTAATCACGATGGTGGAAAGTTACCTCTCGGAAACAAAGCTTTACTTCGACGGGAAAGCCGGTCTGCAGTGCGAGGTGGACTTCGCTGACTATCGATCGATAAGTAAATACTCGATATATTGCGTATGGAGATGTGCTTTTCCTGTCACTGCCTGTGGGATCGATAGTCAGCGGCTTAACCCAAACATCCTGCCAGTGGTCACATATCTCGACCTCCTGGCCGAGGCTCAGGATGGTTTAGTTCTTCATCCTGCCTGCCTTTCTCTTGTCCAGTCACACAGCCTCTGTTTTCTCCGTCGCCACTGATTCCATCCAATTGTCCACCTGTTGTATCCACCTCTCTCAGCTCCTCGATACCTCTCCTCCTCACAACGAGAAGGCAAACATCGGCGAAGTCCACAATTTCAATCCCCTCTGGAAACTGCAACCGCTGGACGTCGTCATACGCCACGTTTCAGGAAAGCGTCCCAAAGGCTGAACCCTGCGGGACATTTCCTATCACGATGGCTTCTTCCTTGTAGAGGAGACACCTACCCTCCAGATTATTCTGAGCAAGTGAAACGGAGTACTCATTCTCAAGAGTGCCCTGTCCAGGGGAGGGAGTTGAAAGCATTCCTAACATCTATGCCGATTGCCGGGCATTGCCTCCTTCCAATGGAAAGGAGACAATGCTTTTAAACTCCTCCACTGGACATCAATAATGAGGGAATAGTACACTGGTCTACCTGCTCAGAATGACCTGGAGGATAGGTGTTTCCTGTACAAGGGAGAAGACGGCGCACAGTGTCCGGAAACGTGAGAAATGTGGCCAAGCGGGTCGTAAATCGGGCAAAAATAAAGTCAGTTTAAAAAAAATAATAATAACGGATTCATGTTCGCAACACTTATAAACCCCCTAAAATTAAATTTTTGAGTCATAATTCTAAACCATTATGGCGTATTCGGGTATTCAAGTAGACTGTTTTTAACTGATGAGTTTCAAGCAAAAATTGCACCGGAAATAAATATTATTTTTATCGCATTTTGAAATGTTTTCCGAATAAATTTTATATCACGTAAAACTGAATAAAAACACGATTTATTGGTACCAATTACAAAAAGAATGTCTGATAAAGTTTTAAGATAAAACAGTTTGAAATTTGTAGAAATTTAAAACTAATTTCGGATTTTAAAAGAGTAAAAGTTGCTTATATGAAAAATCTTGTCGCCCAATTTACAGTATTTGATAGCCCTAAGTGTCCTCTATCTTTTCATACCAAATTCACCTTCAGGTTGATCCCACCTCGGGTGTAGTGATTTTTTTTCTCTCGCAAGACGCCGAAAAATCGGACAATTCAACGATAATTTGGAGTATATCTGTTATTTTTTTTTATTAAATAAAAGTTATCCGAACTTATTTTATATTACATAAAATAAAACACAAATATAATTTAATGACATCAATTAAAAAAAAATATATCTGTTAAAGTTTTAAGGCATAAAAATTTGAATTCTGTAAAAAAATTAAATCAATTTATGATTTTGATTTTGAATGGGTCACAATTAATTATATAAAATATCAAGTGGCTAATTGTATGGTATATGGTTGTCCCAAGTATCCCCTATCTTGCTACGCTAAATTCAGTTTTAGGCTGATCCCCCCGGGGTGTGGTGATTTTTTTTCCCTCGTGAGTCGCTGAAAACTGAAACAATTCAACGATAATTTGGAGTATATTTGTTATTTAGTTTTTATAGAATATTTAAAAGTTATCCAAACATATTTTATATTATATAAAACAGAATAAAAATATAATTAAATGGCACTAATTAAAAACAAATGCTGATATAGCTTTAAGGTATTAAAATTTTAATTCTGTAAAAAATTCAAATCAATTTATGATTTTGAAGGTCACAAACACTTATATGAAATATCAAGTCGCTAAATGTATAATATATGATAGTCCCAAGTGCAAATTAAAAAATATAAATATAAAGTACAATATTTTACGTTATATAATTCAAAATAATAAAAATATCACTAAAACACAAAACTCATTCATGAAAAACTCAAAACTATTTAAAAAAATGTAAATCTCAACTTCTAAAAATAATCTGCTCAATATGCTGCTGGTCAATTCAGACCCCCTTATTTCAGCGAAGAGGTCAACTGAAATAATAAACAAAAAGACATTACCATCCGAAGCGCCAAAAATAATTGTTGCCGAATCAGATATTGGTGAAAGCGAAGAAGAACTTTATTTGGATGATGATTCGCAATGAGGAATTATAATATAAAACCACAAATTATTAATTTTGAATTTCTGGTGGGCCACCAGAGTTTGTGTTAGCCCATGGGTGCCAACTACGTCCACCAATTCAATAAATTAATTCAAAATGACGCCAAAATAGTATTTTAGGTAGTCTCCGACTTAATAAAAATATATATGAGAACATAATTTTAATATTTACATACTTAATAATGATTAACGTTTAATTTTTCGCCAGATACAGAATTATTCAGGTCCTGTGGGGATTCATCCTGAGCGGTTTACAAGCATTACCGCGCACATTAGAGTATGGTATTTCAGGTAAAATTCCAGTTATTTCTAGTTTTCCTAAAAAAAATTCAGTAATTAATTTTATGAATGTTTTTACCTGATATTAAAAAAAAATAACTCCTTCCAGGGTGGGATTCCTTCGAAGATAAGTGATATGCGGGAGGTTAGGGGTCACGTTAGAAACAGTATGCCACGTGAAATTTCAGTCAATTTAAGGGTCTTTTAAAAGTATAATTATATAAAGAAATAGTTACTAATACTACTCACTTTTTATAGCAATAAAAAAAATGGTGATGTGGCCATCATGTTACTTTCTCCGACTTGATGGTATCATAGCCATTTATATTTACGTTTTCATTGTTAATTTTCAATTGAAATCATATTTTAAGTGTACATCGAGAGGTTGAAACTGACGTTTAAAACGTCAAAATTATGAAAGATGGAAAAATTATACTTCAAATTTAAAAACTTAGTTTACTCAAAAACTAAAGGGATTTCGAAAAAAACTTATTCTTTATAAGTTGTTCATTTTAGCATTCTCTACAATTATTATTAACATAAATTTGCTGTAATTATTATCGTTTTATAATTATAAACCAAAAATTGAAAATATAACAATAATTTTTTTTCTCGAATAAAAATGATTTTATGAAAAATGTTTTCAAGCGAAAGATGTTCATTTCTTTGTTGTATTCAAAGTTTGTTTAAATATTTTTGTGATATTTTTCATATTTAAGAAAATATTATCAAAAAACAAAAACCACACACTTTCGGTGTACGAAATTTTACCAAAAGCTTTTCGGTTCTTCAGATTATCAAATAAGAAGGATGTTCAAAGTTTCATTTCAATTGCTCTATCAGTTTTTGAGATACAGCGCGCACAGACAGACACACACACAGACACACACACAGACACACACACACAGACACAAAAAATTTTTTTCCAGAAATTGTTGAAATGGCATTTAGGGACCCTAAATCGGATATTTCCGTAAAAAAAATTGTTTGAAAAAAAAATCACGATCACAATACTTTCTCGCACTTCGTAACGGAGAAAGTAAAAATAAGCTGCTCGCATTGCACAGCTTGGTACCTGATGGGCAAGAGTACGCAGACAGTATATATTTTTTGATATTAGTCTGGCAACTGCGTCTCCGTGGTGATTCCAAGTCATGTTAGACTATGATTATCGACACGTATTTTTATGACTTGAAAATAAAATAATATTTTTATATAAAAAAGCTGTCTACAAAAACGCCTGATAATTATGCACCAACCTAATACAAGGCATATCGCGCGGTATGCCCACAGAACACATACCTTTAGAAGTGAAACCTGCATGTTAAATTTCGGAAACATGATTTTTGGCGCCGCCTGGTGTCGGGGTGGCAAATTACTACGATTTCCGCCAAAATTTAAAAATGTTATACTCGTCTACACGATATATTTCAATTTAATAACACTAAAAATATAATCAATTATGTTTTTGGAGCACATAATTGATTATACTTTTAGATAGTACATAAATGAAGAAGTTACTGGTTTTGGTAAAAGAAAAAAGATTGGATTTCACAAAATAAAAGTAAAAATAGGCCTACATGGAAAAAATATATTTAACAGAATAATTATTAACAAAATTATCAAATATAAAAATATCACAACAATCGGGTATTAGGGTCTTGTCCAGGTGCAATGTTCCATCAGGTCTCTTCGTTCTTCTTAGGATATTTCTTTCAGGCGTCGTAACAGGTCAGTTGTTTGCTCGTATCCAGGATTCATGGCATTAAAATAGTTAAAAAAGTAAATTAGTGTAGTTATATTGTCTTACTTCTTGGTGTCGGAACAGCATTGCAATTTAATTTTTTGCGGAAATGGTTAACAAAATGTTTATGAATAAAATGATCTTCACATGAATGAAAACTTAAACAATGAAGACTGTTCAATATCACAAATGGTTTTCCATGTTTTAAGATATTCTTCATTTTTTGGAAATTTTTAGAAATGTTTATTTTTGTAGTCGACATTAGTTATATCGGAAAAGAAAGAATTTTGACATTCTGGATATTTACAAGAATATTTAATACGGCCATTTGATGTTTCCATTACTAATAAATACAATTGACGAGTTTATAAGACAGAATTTATAAGACAGAATATATAATAATAACTTACCTTCAAACATGAATTTCTAGCACTCACAGCACTATTGAGGTTAGTTAATAAAAATGGTGAGACTCATTAAGCGTTGCCGCATATACATCGAAGTATAAAATATACAATGCACATGATTATATTTAATAAACAGTAATATTATACTTTCATGAGTTATTATGACAAATATAAGCGATAATAAGTCTAATTATGTTTAAAACATAATTTTAATTGTTAAAATTATCACTTTGTAGTGAAATTTTAAGATTATTAAAAACGGTAATCCCCATAATAAGATCTTTGATAAATCTGGCAACATCGAGAGAACCATCTTAGAAAAGCGGCAAATTTGAAATTCCCCCTCGCCCCACTGTCCTGGGGTGGCCCACATACTTTCGTGTTGCCGATATTCGTATCTCGGCTTCACACCCGTGGGTATGCCTTCGCCTTTCTCGCTGGAGTCCTCTAGTACCTGACTGGGAAGCGGCCCTCTTTCAGGCATCTATTGAGGCCATCCGCCAACTCTTGGCGGCTATTTCTAACTACGATTTTTATCATCCCCGGACCTGGGACCTTCCGGAAGAGCATCTGGTGAAAAACTGTGACCCATGGGCTCGGTTGATTGTCCGAGTCGTTCGCCTGGCACCAGAGACCCTATGCTTGGGAAAACTATTCCCAGTTTTTTTAGACACGATACGGCATATATTCAGGTCCTGTCACATGGCGGTTTTGCTCCGTTTGATTGCCGTATCCATCTCCCTCTTTGATTCCTTACAGGCTTCCTCCAGTATGCCCAGTTAACGCGCCCACACCGAGCCAGGCCCCTCCTGGCCCTTGCACATTTTAAAACGTAAATAATATATATTTACCGAAGCACTAATCAAAGTGATGCTAAAGAACTAGTTTGTAATTTGCAGGATTTGCATATTTTCATACTTTATTATTACAGGGGTACATACCATGCGTGGGGTATTGCAGTATTATTAATATTTCACGTATGAATTGAATCAGGGCACATTTGTTCACTCTATGGTTAATTAAAATTAAATATTAACATCGGCATGCAGAATGTAAAATGGCTCACGCAAATCCATTCCCTTGTCAATTTAGTGTAAATTATTTAGACGTCTAATTAAAAAGGTATGTCTACAGTGTTAAGTTCCTGAAGTGTGCTCAATCCCGTTAAATTGGCGGGATTTTAATTAATTGGCAGCGTACTATATTTCAGTGGGAGATAATTTCGCCTAATTTATTAAACGATCCGCGATTTAGGATTTGTCTTGACGCGCGACGCGACGCGACCCCCTCGCATTCACCCTCGCACCCTCGTTCCCGGAAAGTTATAATCCATCCCCCGATGCCTAACACCCCGTCCGTGCCGCCGCCGCCGCCGACGCCGCCGCTCGAGTGTCTGTTACTCTCTATTAAAGCCCTGCCCGAAATTAATATCTTTCGCAAGTGTCATCCGCATCCGGGTCGTCCGCCAGACCGTCCGGGTTTAGACGGGGCGGCGGCGTCACGAAGCAACAGTGCTGCCGCCCCCCGGGCGACACGTGTTCCCGCCGAATCCACTCAAACTCAGAGGCCGACAAGGAAATCCTCTCGGATCCTCGGTGTCAGGTGGTCGCTTAGAAGGAAATCTCCGACCGGCGGAGTCCTGGACTCGTTACGTACACAATGGAAGGACACTGTCACCGACTCCTCTAATAGCCCAGTTGTCTTTCGGGATTACACTCCATACCTATCCCCCAATCTGTCTCCCGATGCACCTACTTACTCGGCTCTCTGTTCGGCGCCTCGAGGAAACGCAAACTCACCAAGTACAAATTTCCTGCTCGAAAGATAAACGCTCAAGATAATTAAGGACCTCGTTAGGGCGCACGGCTTCAATTATTGTCAGTGTTTACATTCTGAATAAAAACTTAATTGACACAAGATTAAATTGAATCCGTCGTCAATAATGAAGCATCTGGCGTACTTAGCATCGAAGGTTATAAAAGTTAAGAAGCTTTGAACGCTTATCAATTGAGGTAATAAAATTAATAGTACTTTCGAGTAACCGGCCGATACTCTACTAAGTTGAGCACTATTTAACACACTCACGCGTTTTGTTCTTGCATTCACACGCACGTTCCATCGCGCAGGATTGGAACGGGCCAGTCCAAGCGTGCGGGATTGCGCGTACGTGTGAACGTACGTTGGTATAATGGCCGTAGAACCGTCACTGGTATTTATTTATATATATCATTTCTATTTAGCTTTAGATATTATTATTATACATTGTAATGTTAACTTTTTATTTTGTATGACCCTGACAGCTGTAATACATATATTTGTGTCGTTCTACACATCAGTAAATAAAAATTTCAGAAAATGCTTGAAACTTTGACAGATTAACATTGAACAATGTGTCCTTGAAATTACCGAAAAAAAATTATTAATTAAAATTAGTCCAAGAGTTGACGCGTAATTAAAACACCGCATAAAATAACTGAAACTTTATTTTCAGCATAATCTCATGTAATATACCACTGCCACATCCAGGTGACCATTACTTTTGCCATATCAAAGTTGAAAACAAAACATCCATCACTCATTGAATTATCCCGGAAGCTTTTATTTAACGCGAAATGAAAAATGTCGCGCGGATTTTTAAATACGTATACCAGTCATCCCCGGGTCCGCTGGGAGGAATCCGTTTTAATAAATTCAAGGGCCCATTAAAATTTTAGCCTCCTCCTCCTCCTCCTCCCTTCACGCAGCCAGACGTGTCGCAGTGTTCCGCATTACATTTTTAATTATTTAACACCAGACGTGAGACGTCTATCTGTTTCACGGAATTCAATTTTAAAATCGATATTACGATGATTCCATTTCAATTTATTTCGAAGTTCCACGCATGCCCCCCCCCCGTACTATACACGACTTGCATAATAGGCGATCCAAATAGAAATTGTATAAATTAACAAACCAATTTTTACAACAGACAAGTTAAAATTGCCAATTTAAAAATATTGACGAAAACCTGGAAAACTACTACTGAAATAATTTCCTGAAGAAATCACTGGTTCGATCCGGGGTTTCTTTACGTCACTGTAAATATCACATCAAGACCCATCAGAAAATGTACTTGCGCAAAAACAAATGTCTATTTGAAGCCCTTGACACGTCAGTGAAGAAAACTCGAAAGTGGAAAAAATCGAAAATCTTACTTTTGCTCAAAAATTGCACCAAAAATGATTTCCTGGAAAAACCACCGGTTCGATTCGGGGTGTCTATACATCACTGGAAAGATCTCATTAAGACGCTTCAGAAAATGTGCTTTCGCAAGAACAACTGTCAATTTGAAGCCCGTGATGCGTCAGCAAAGAAAACTCGAAAATGGAAAAAATCGAAAAAATCAACTTTCTTAATAATCATCGTGGACCTTTGTGTAGGACCTTTTTTTTCATCAGAAGAACGAGATAAATCGATTGGTGTTAAAAAATTTTATCCAGAAAAAAATGCCAAAAAGTTAGCAAGTCACCATGAACTTTTTGAAAAAAGTCGATTTTTTCAAACTTTGAACGGCCGTAGCGGTCGTACGAAGAATCCAATTTGAACGCGGTTTTAAATTCTGCGGTCCTTAAGCGCATATAAGTCGGATTAGACCAAAATTGGCGATTTTTCATTTTTGACGAAAACCTGAAATTCTATCCAAGGGTCCCCCCTTCTTACTTTTGCCCAAAAATTGCACTAAAAATGATTTCCTGGAAAAAACACTGGTACGATTCGGGGTTTCTATACATCACTGGAAAGATCTCATTAAGACGCTTCAGAAAATGTACTTTCGCAAGAATAAATGTCAATTTAAAGCCCGTGACGCGTCAGCAAAGAAAACTCGAAAATGGAAAAAATCGAAAAAATCAACTTTCTTAATAATCATGGTGGACCTTTGTGTAGGACGTTTTTTTTCATCAGAAGAACGAGATAAATTGATTGGCGTTAAAAAATTTCATCCAGAGAAAACTGCAAAAAAGTTAGCAAGTCACCATGAACTTTTTGAAAAAAGTCGATTTTTTCCAACTTTGGACGGCTGTAGCGGCCGAACGAAAATTCCAATTTGAACGCGGTTTTAAATTCTGCGGTCCTTAAGCGCATATAAGTCGGATTAGACCAAAATTGGCGATTTTTTATGTTTGATGAAAACCTGAAATTTTATCCAAGGGTCCCCCCTTCTTACTTTTTCCCAAAAATTGCATTTGAAATGATTTCCTGAAGAAACCACTGGTTCAAATCGGGGATTCTATACATCACTGGAAAGATCTCATTAAGACGCTTCAGAAAATGTACTTTCGCAAGAACAAATGTCAATTTGAAGCCCGTGACGCGTCTGCAAAGAAAACTCGAAAATGGAAAAAATTGAAAAAATCAACTTTCTTAATAATCATCGTGGACCTTTGTGTAGGACCTTTCTTTTCATCAGAAAAACGAGCCCTCGATTGGCTTTAAAAAAATTGCATCTATCATGTATACAGGGTGTCCTAAATAGGGTAGGATTGCATGGGTATTTTTCTTATTCTTAAAGCTAGAGATCTGGTTAAATGGGCAATGCAGTTTTCTATGCTGATTCAGATTATGTTGAGAAATTTTCAAAATTCCGAGCAGTTTAGAAAATATTTAAAAAAAACTGAAAATCGCTATTTTCAAAAAAAATCAAATATCTCAATAATTATTAAAGATGCGAAAAAAAGTTTTAAATAAAAGTTACTTGGTTTAATTAGGCAAACATAGAAATCAAGTCAAAATAAAATTCAAGATGGCGGTTTCCGAGATATTCATACCAACTTTCTTATTTCAAATGGCCGCCATATTTGATTTTTACACGCATAAATAGACTTTTTTTTCTCTTTTCAACGATGTACAACAACCTATGTCAAAATAAAAAATAATGGAAATATTAATTGTTTAAATTTAAATTTTAATTTTTTAAATTATTTTTAAAGCAAATGTATTAAAACAAAAAGAGGTAATACAACCAAGTAGTAAAATAACAATAGATTATAAAAAATGCTAAAAAATTTGACCGTTATTGGCCAAACACAATTGACAGCGTTTTACAACAGTGCCAGTTACTTTTCGCAATGTGTTGCGATTAATGCCGTTTATTGCCTCTGTCACTGCTTCGCGAAGTTCATCCACATTGTTATAATTGAAGTTACTTCCATAAACTTTGTTTTTTAAAGTGCCCCACAAATAAAAGTCAAGAGGCGTCAAGTCTGCAGATCTGGTTGGCCACTGTACAGGTGTATTAGTCGCTATTACTTTATTATTAAAACGTCCATTTAGATAAGTAATAACATCTCTGGCATTGTGTGCTGGAGCGCCATCTTGCTGGTACCATATTTGCATATTTCGTGCCAAAGGTAAATCATCCAATAAATCTTCTAAGGTTGTTTGAAGAATTTCCAAATAACGTTGTGCAGTTATAGTTCCATCAAAAATTATAGGACCAAGTAAACGATTTCCCATTATGCCACAAAAAACACTAAAGCCGAACCGTGATTGGTTTCGCCGTGGAATAACTATGTGTGGATTTTCTTGAGCCCAATAGTGCTCGTTATGACGATTAAATAATCCACAATTAGAAAAGTAAGATTCGTCAGTCCATAAAATTGTGTTTAAAAAATCACCATTTTCCGTAATTTTGTTGATTAACCTGCAAAATGTTAATCTACGGATGTTATCATTTGGTTGTAAAGTCTGAGATAGGTGCAATTTATAAGGGTGAAACTTGTGCTTTTTTAAAATTGTTGATGCTCTAGTCTTAGATACGTTAACTTCATTTTCTATCTGCCGACATGAAATGTTCGGATTAGCTGCCACACAAGCCAATGTTAATTCTTCATCATCAACGATCATATTTCTATTTCTCTTAGGTTTTTTTAAACTTCCATACAATTGCATATTTTCATCCAATCTTTTAAATACCTTAATGTCCGGCTGCCTTCTTTCAGGAAAGTTTGCTTGGTATGTTTGTGCTGCAAGATAGGGGTTTTTGTAACACTTGATGTAATTACAAAACATATCGTATTGTTCAGATATTGAATAATTCGCCATTTCAAGTAATTAATATTTATCGATATTACAACAACTTAAGACAATACACATGTATGAATGATTAATACAACTGATAAACTAATGTAAGATGACAGTTAGTCGTTATAACAAATTTTGTTTTATTTTTATTTATGCCTACTTGTTTTAAACTTACAACAATTAATATTTCCATTATTTTTTATTTTGACATAAGTTGTTGTACATCGTTGAAAGAGAAAAAAAAAGTCTATTTATGCGTGTAAAAATCAAATATGGCGGCCATTTGAAATAAGAAAGTTGGTATTAATATCTCGGAAACCGTCATCTTGAATTTTATTTTGACTTGATTTCTATGTTTGCCTAATTAAACCAAGTAACTTTTATTTAAAACTTTTTTTCGCATCTTTAATAATTATTGAGATATTTTATTTTTTTGAAAATCGCGATTTTCAGTTTTTTTTAAATATTTTCTAAACTGCTCGGAATTTTGAAAATTTCTCAACATAATCTGAATCGGCATAGAAAACTGCACAACATTGCCTATTGAACCAGATCTCTAGCTTTAAGAATAAGAAAGATACCCATGCAATCCTACTCTATTTAGGACACCCTGTAGAAGTAAAGTTGGCGGGTCAGTCAGACCATTAAAGGGTACTATCAACATTGAAGTGAGTCTAGTGATATATTCATCCATTTTTTAACTGGTATATGAGTAAATAGAATAAGAAGATTGTACTGCTAGTTATGTTTATATATAATTTTATTTTTAAAATTTTATTGAAGTGAGTAGTTAACCTCAAATTTCAGAGACATGCGACTGAATGATCTTCGTTAAAGTTAGAAGACAAGCATCGTTGTACAGGGGCGTTTATCCCAGATTTCTTGAAACAACACTGGAGCGGGGTTGGAAAAAAAAATAAGAGATCACGGTCCAGTAAATCGAGCAGGAATTCGTCCGTTCTGAGCTTTTAACCTGGATCTCTTCGAGGGCCACTTTAATCCGCGGTAATTTCTCCCCCCGAAAAAAAAAACGAGGAATAATCTAAAACCAGAAAGTTTCCACGTCCCCGCCCTTAAGTGGCTGTTAGTGCCGCTCATTACAATTCAGTTCTCCTCTCTAATCCGGGCGTAATTCCGGGACATTTCTCTTGTCTGGCGCTGCTCGCGTGATCCAATCATCGAGATAGTTTCCATGAACGTTTGGATTCGTGTGTGTGTGTGTGTGTGTGTGTGTGTGTGTGTGTGTGTGTGCCCCCAAGCCCCAACCCTTCGCGTCCCTCCGCGGCGCCGTTCCGTGCATGAAACCCGCAGGATTTCGGGGATTTCGGTATCGAGGAATCAATTAGAGTGCGTGCCAGACGCGTGCACACGATAATACTCTTAACTGAACCGGCACGGCCCGATAAGGGTGAATCACGGCGAGATATCTCGCCCCTGCCGCCCCCGCCGCCGCCCCCCTTTTAGAACAATAACAACTGAAACCGGCGACGCCACCCGACACAATCTGTAATTAACGCATCACGGCGCACACCATCACCGGATTTCCAAGAATTGGTAATCAACTTTTTGTATGTTGAACAAGGTATCTGCAATCGTGATACAACGCGTTTACAATATTTTCTACAAGTTAAATTGCTTATCGACCAGTGGTCTTTTAGTTGTTGTTTAACACATTTACACAGGATGTTGAATTGCAAAGCGGGCTATAGGGATTTACATGTAAAATTTTAAATGTGTTAATATTGGCTCCCCTAATTATTTGACAGTTCGGTCTTCTTACATTATTTTTAAAGCTTTTTAAGCTGAATTATTTGGTACCTTACTCAATAGTTTCTGCAGAGTATTTACCGAGATATTTGCAAAAAACTTTACAACTATTTTGAATTAAAAACAAAGGTTTGCCATGAAATCATAATGGCGGATATTTCATTTTGTTCTAAAAAGTGACGGTCGCTGTCACATTACGATTTACAACCGGCCGTGTATTCTACACAAGAAAAGGTATTTATAAGTAAATGGTTTTACTCAGGTACTATTTTAGAATATATTTAAGTAGAATATACATCACAGAAAACTTCAAAACTTGATTTAGAGACCGTAGCGTTGAAAAGGGAAATGTATTTTTTTTAATTTGTTGGCTGTAGGGAGTCCTTGTCAGAATTTATCTTTTTAATTTGCGTCCAGATATAAATCCCCCGGCAGCTTGGAAGAAGCGGGGACGGGACGCGGCGGTTGATGACCGGGGAGACCCTTGCACAGTCCGTAAACTCATTTCACTTTCCAAACATTAGCAACCTCAACGGGACATCAAAAGGTCGGCATCTGGGCCGAATGTTACGGATCGCCGGATGCCGTCGTTTTGGCGGGGCGGGGGATGGGGGAGAGATTTGTAACCAGTTGCTCTGGCCCGGAACGAAAGGTTCGGGGGGGGGCGGTTTTGCTGCTGCTGCTGCTGCTGCTGCTGCAGCGGGCCCCGAGACCGTAATTGTACGTTTGACGGGCGGGGATGGTTTAATTATGAATTGTGTCAGTTACAGTGATCGGTGTCAAAGTTTCCGGAAAGAGTTAATTCGTAACCAAACAAGGGTGGCCGCATGAAATATTCGCTGGCAGCGGGCCCGGGGGCGGCGGCCTGCCCAATCAAAACTTGTCCCGAAGTTTTAAGGGCCGCTGGTAAATTAATGATCCCACGGGATGACGCCAAACCGAGGCCGAGACAATGGGGGCCGAATATGGATCCCGGGCAAATCGAATAACCGCCGCCCGCTAAAACAACACAAAACAGCGAGCAGCGGAGGCGCGCTCTCTTGCCGATAATCATATTATCTGCCGACTCTGCGGGGCTCTCGGATATTGATTGACGATCGTGCGGGGGGGCGGCGAAGGGGGCGCCCCCCCGAGCTGCAACAGGCCGGGGGCGGCAACACCGACACGGCACGCTGTTGCTCGCGCGGAAGCACCTGCGTGTCCCCGGGGGGAAACCCCGCGTTACGCGTCTGATTGCCTTGGGAGCGGCAATTCCCAGGACGGGGCCCCCCCTTTGTTTATGCAATCGAAATTGCCACGCCGGATAATTGATGATGTCAGCTATTTTCGGATTTGCGCCGTTAGGCCCCGATTCCTATGCAAATGGCCCATCCCCGATTGATCGTTGCGAAGAAACGCAGCACACGCGAAATTCCGTCAGCGAAAATCACCGGCTCGTTCAATCGAAAATTTCAATTACCTACAAAAGTACACAAACCGTTTTTTTTTTCACTTTTTGGTGTTATCTAATCACTCAGGCTGCATTTCGCGAAGCATGAATATCATCCATCGTCATCGCCACCTATTGCCAATGAAGTGAAACTCGACGGAAATTAAATAAACAAATACAACAATTCGGGCGTATTCAATTTATAAATTCTACTCCTTTACTCTGATTTATTTGTATCTTAAGAGCATTGTGGATACAATACAGACAAAATGAACCATTTTTTTTAAAGGAAAATTTGTTATTTTCATAATTTTTACGTTTCAAAAATGTCATATTGGAAATGTGTATATAGCCCGTTCTCTGGAATCTGGCGGCTCTGGTCGTAAAAGAGGGTCGGATATTTCACTCACCAATTCTTGGAATATAAACGAGGGTTTTGCAATTGCGAATTGCAAGCGAAGGACAGTAATAAATGTATGGGATGCAATTAGACGAACCACCGATACCTTTTCTTCGAGAGTGCGTCGATCCTCAGGGCGGACCGACCGTTTTACGACCTCAGCCGCCAGATTCCACCGAACAATTTTTTGTTTGTTTGTTTTGATGTGTGGAGGAGAAATCTTTTATAGACACCCCCGTAACGGGTTAGTGCTGGAGTCCCTGGAGGGTATACCAGTTAAAACTCCTCCACTTGTCGCTACGCGGATAGACGTTCTCTTGGTGGTGTGCCGTGCGCCGCCTCGTCTCGGTGTGTTGGAGTTCGGTGGCGGAAAAATTGCCACAGGGACTCGTGTTGGAGTTCGGTGGCGAACACACTCTAATCTATATATAGATTGGACCGATCTAACTTAACTAGTCCCAAGAGCAGAGGTGGTGGTGTGCTTATTGCAGTGAAATCTCATTTTAATTGTGTTAAACTGGAATCAACAGTTCAATCGGTTGAACATTTATTTGTTAAAATCAATGATAAAATTATTCTTGGTTCCACATATATACCACCTGCATTTTCTTTGATAATGTATGAACAACATGCGGATGCAATTGAACAAATTTGTACAGATCATCCAAATTTACAATATGTTTTTTGCGGTGACTATAATTTACCTAATGCTGCATGGGATACAACTGATTATTGTTTATTATCTAACACAAATAATTCCCTAAATGCGCAAGCACTCTCCGATTGCTTTAATTTTAGTCATTTGCGACAAATGAATAATATACCTAATGAACGCGGTATTTTTTTAGATCTGATTTTCTCTAACTTGAGTAATTTGCATATTAATAAATCTACTGATCCATTGTTTGAAAATAGTCTTCATCACATTTCCCATGAGTTTAAAATAAATTTATTAGAATCCAATTGTACTCTAAACACTGATTATTATTATTATGATTTTAGGTCGGCTGATTATATAGCTATTAATGCTTACCTTTCTCATATTGATTGGAATCACATTTTTGTTGAACCCAATATTGATATAATAGTTGATATTTTTTATAATATCATAACTTCTGCTCTTTCCATGTATGTACCTTTGAAGCGTCATAAGACATCTAACTATCCTAAATGGTTCAATTATGAGCTTATTAAACTAGTTCAAGCTAAGAAGAAGGTACATATTGATTATAAAACTAGTGGTTATGCAATTGATTATGATAAATTTAAGTCCCTGCGTTCACAATGCTCTAATTTGAGTAACTGTCTCTATCGTGAATATATTATTAAATCTGAAAGCAGCATCAAACATAATTCAAAATTTTTCTGGTCATTTGTTAATGAATGTAAAAATATTAAGGGGTTTCCTAATCGTATGCATTATAATGACAATGTAAGTGATTCTGGTTGCACTTGTGTGCAACCATTCGCCGATCACTTTAGCAGTGTCTATAGTGATGAACATGTAAATGCTCCAATATTTAATTATAATAATAAAATTTCCCTTTCAGAATTTTCGCTTGATACCATTGATATCTTTAATTCTTTGAATGAACTACCTGACTTACTTACTAGTGGGCCTGATGGTTTACCTCCTTATTTTTTGAAAAGGTGTATTTACTCACTTACAACACCAATTCAATTATTATTTACTAGATCGCTAAAAACCGGCATATTTCCCACATACTGGAAAAATTCTTATATTAATCCTTTGTCCAAAGATGGCTGCAGAGATGACATTAATAATTACAGGGGTATTTCGGTTCAATCTGTAATCCCTAAAATGTTTGATAAATTAATTTCCATACAACTTATTTGGAATTCTAAACGTCTCATTTGCGATGAACAACATAGATTTCTTGAAGGCAGGTCTACAACATCTAACTTATTATCATATCAGTTGTATCTATTAGACGCCCTTGAAAAGGGATACCAAGTTGACTCTGTTTATACTGATTTTTCCAAGACCTTAAACCGAGTCAATCATTTTGTTCTATTGTTTAATAGAACAAAATGATTTTTTAGAAGGTCTTGGATGTGGCAAGTCAGTAGTCAAATTGTTTTCCAGCTACTTAAGGGAACGTAAACAATTTGTCAAGATTGATAACTTTATCTCTAGAGCAATCGCAGTCACTTCTGGTGTACCTCAGGGATCACATTGCGGACCCATCCTTTTTTTGCTTTTCATCAATGACGTTGGTAGTTTTATTAAGCAAAGTAGATTTTTAATGTTTGCAGACGATGTTAAGCTATTTACTGTAATCAAAAATCCAATTGATAACAATATTTTACAATCCGATTTAAATAATTTATTTGAGTGGTGTTCATTAAATTATCTAAAACTGAATTTAAATAAATGCCTCTCTATTTCATTTAGTCGTGACAGAGTAATTTCAATTATTCAATAGGTAATAATAATTTAATCTCTGTTAACAGAGTCCGTGACTTAGGTGTAATATTTGATTCTCGCCTGACATTTATTCCTCATATTAATTATATTACTAGTAAAGCTTTTCAAACGTTGGGATTTATTGACAGATTTTCTAAACAGTTTCAGTTGGATACTTACAAAACTCTATACGTATCTTTGGTTAGACCACAGTTGGAGTACTGTACTACCATATGGTGTCCTTATTATAATAATTATAGTAATTTGGTCGAAAAAGTTCAAAGCAAATTTTTAATGATTGCATCATTTAAAATGGGCATTACTAGGGTAAATTATAGTTACTCGCACATGTTATTGAGTCTTAACCTAAAAACACTACGATATAGAAGAGCCATATTTGACGTTTGTTACGGATTTAAGCTGATCAATGGTTTTGTGAATTGTAGCAATCTGCTAGCCATATTAGATTTTAATTTTTCTGTGTCAATGACTATTCGTAACAGGCCATTGTTCCGCTTAAATTTCCATCGAACAAATTATGGTGCGCATAATCCATCAACGCGAATAATGAAATATTGTAATATGCTCTTAAATTATTCCAATTTCTTTACATTTTGCAATTCATATTCACTCTTCAAACGCCATTTATCATTCATTGATTTATCAATTCTTTGTTGATTTATATGTAATTAGATGTCATCATTAGAATTAGATTTAGTTTATTACTATACTTGTGTCATACTATCAACTGTATTTTGTCTCTCGTTATTGTTTATATGTTTAAAATGGGGAATTCCGTTAAATAAATAAATAAATAAACTTAGGGGCAACTTGCAGCAGCGCTGCGTGTGCCCTAACTGCTGGCAGCGGTAGCATTGCTGCTTGCTCCCGTCGTGTCGTTTCGGATCGACCTTCACGCCGAGCCCCAGAACCTCCTTGACGGCGAAGATGCGTCGTGCATTTTCGCTGGGCTCGAGCTGGACTTAGACCATCCAGAGGGGATGGTCCAGTTTGAAGATCCCTCCTGAACATCCTCTTTACGGATGTGGTAGGGAGCCCTTGGTTCTTGAGATCGTCGGCGATCTGGTCCTCGGGCAGTGATGGGGCGATGTTCCTGATCACCGCCTTGACTGTTTTCTCCTCCTGGAGCTGGAAGGTATGGTACGGGACGCCGGTGTCGTCGAGGACTCTCGTCAGGGTGCGTCTAGGTGAAAACACACAGCCCCCAGGCTGCGTATTTGGCCTGATGGACCTTGATGGAGTGTGCTTCCATCAGGGTCTTGATTTCCATCCAGTTAGTCTCCGCTGGCAAGACTACTGGAACAGGTTTTTTGATCGATAGCGTCTTCGGGGTAGCTGCTGGGAGGTTAACAGTGTTGGTTTGCACTGCCGGCTGGGTGTGGTACGGATCTTGGAAGCGGGTGGGAGCGCTGCCTTTGCGGCAGGTTGTGTTGCCGTCTTTGGGTGTTGCACCGTCTTCTTGGCGGCGCAGGGGGTCGCGGGTCATGAGGCTACCCTCTTCTTGGCCGTCTGTTTGGAGGTGGAGGCCTGTTCTCCGTCCGTGTCCATTGGGAGACACGAGTAGCAGTTGTCCGTGGGCACCGTGGGCATCGTGGGTGTCGGAGTCCGGACCTGGGTTGGAGTCGCTGGCCGTGCCAGCTCCTCTAGTCGTTTCGTCATCCTGTCGAGCTTCTCTTGTAGCCGGATCTTTTCAGTCATCAGCTTGACGAGTTCGGCAGCTTCTGTGTAGTAGAGCTGCTGGTAGTCCTTCTCCTTCGTGGTCTTCTGGGCCCTGTAAACTGCACGGCGTGGTCGTCCGCCATGTTGAGCTGTGAAAACGGCTTGTCGATCCTCAGAATTGTTGTTTCCGTTCCGCGAGTCGTGAAAACGATCAGGAGGACGGTTACGGTTCTGAAGCTCTGCGCTGTGATCGGTTGGTCGGTCGTTGTTGTTCGCTCCGCTCGGCATCCGCTCTGCTCGGCGTCCTTTCTCGTACTATTGGAAATGTGTATAGACTGGCCGCGCTATGAAGGCATCTGAGGTGATTAACTTGAACCTCCCTCATTAACGTGAATAATTAAAGCCAATACTGCACCAATAATTAGCAGGTAAAAAGCGTAAACATCTGTGAGTGTAAAGTAACAAGATATCCAATCCCTTCTGATGAGGGCGGCCCTTCCGAGCCTTCGTTAATCACTTCGGATGCCTTCATAGCGCGGCCAGACCATATTAAACCATCAAATATGCATAAAATATGAATTTTGTAACTAATATGTTATGCATAAACAATTCAACAAATATTACACGTATGTGCAACATCCAAAATTAACTTTTATTAAAAATAGCCGTTGTGTTTAGTGGGCATCAAAATATTAATACAGTTTTCGCTTATGTATTTGGCCTGAATATTATTTCAGGCGAATTCTCGCATGGCTCCGGTATTTACATGGTGGTAAATGTTGGGAAGTTTGAACATTCAGGCGATTAAGAGTGATAATGTTAGTTGCAACTTGCGCAACGGACGGTTCAACGTTTTAACTACGGAGGACAACATAATTATTCGGTTAAATATTAATTAAATTTTAAACGCACGTAAGCAGATAATATTTCATATTATTGAATTAAGGGTTTTATTATAATTTAAATCGGGATGTTCCACTTATTAATCGTATTAGTGGGACCTTTTAACTTTTTCAGTACAGAGTGTGAGTAACTATTGTTGTTAGTGGTTTAAAATGAGTAGGTGGTTAATAATTGGGATACTAAAATAAAAATAACGCACCTACATAAACGGGTTTCTATTCTCTACTTTTCAATACTGTCGATATTTCGAAGGTACCAACATGAATACATCACAATTGTTTTCAAGTTTTGACAAACTTTGATATTTACAGAACTAACAACATGAATGTAAGAATTTCCAAAATGACGGGGGTTTTTCAGCACAACAATGGACTTTTAATTTATGGAAAAATATATAGGGTGTTCCATTTGAAAAAAATTAAGAAATTGTGCAGTTTGCGAATAACTATCACCCTGTATAATACGCTGAGTTTTGTTTTGGATGATATAGTAATTTTGAAGACTAAAGTTCAACTAAACTTTACCACTAAATTAGAATGAATTATCTTTATTAGTTTCAGGGCAGTACTTTAACAATTTTGTTAAAATTTTTGTATAAACAACTGAATAACACAAAAACGGCTCGGTTTCAATCACCGAAACCTAAGTCATTTTAATCTCCAAGTAACGAGGAATCCAAAAATGCTAAAATATACAGGGTGTTCTATTTAAAAAAACATAAGTTTGGTCTGTAACTTTGTTATGAGACACCCTGTATAAATTTAAATATTTTTAGGGCATGCAGATCACTATTCTGCACAACTTTTATATAAAACATTTTTCAAAATTTTGATAAATAAGCACGTGATTGACCGTTCCCAGAGCTCTGAAACACCCGTATAAACGATTTTTTTTCTTATGCCATAAAAATATTCGTACAAACAAAAATCTCGATGTGGCACAATATGAAAGCACGAACTTTTCCCTACAAACATCCATCTCCGGCTTAAGGGAGTTTATCAAATCCCCATTCTCCCCATGCCGCCCCATCAATTTATTCAAAGGGAACCTTAAAATTAATCTCACATCGCCGCAACGTTCACAACAACCTAATCAACGTTGGGCCTATTTCCCGCGCAATTTCCCCCCTGACGGATTGCGCATTCAAATGCGCGGTCCCAGTTGCGACAACAGCTATTATTTATATTTAATTTCATAATTAATGGAGGAGGGCAAAATCGATCCCGACCGGAGTTTGCTATATATACACATTTTTTTTTTCATTAGGTTTCGCACAGCGGGTGTAATCATCGGGGACTTAATTGCGTGGAAGTCGGCAAATGGTCCGTCGCTTAAAAAAAAAATAAAGAGGGATTAAGTAAAGGGAATTGTATTAATGGCCCGCGCTTATCAAAAGTGTACAATTCGCTTTTGGATCATTTGTGCCCGCTCGGTGGGGTGGCTTCCTTTAAAATTTATCACGTGGACATTGTCTCGGTCGCTTGTGTGGTAATGTGGGGCATTTTTCACGGAGATTCGCATCTCTTTCTCCAGAGTGAGATTCCAAGGATTTGCTGAAAGTTATATTTTATTTATTTAAATTAGTGCGGACGATATATCAGCGTTTCTTTATCCTGCAAAATGCTGGTACATGTATAATGTAGGTGTTAGGATCTATTGCAGTGGTGGGGAAACTTTTTTTAAGACGGGCCATTTGTAATAACTAGACAATCGTAGCGGGCCAAAGAATAATGCTTAATCGTTAACTAATTTATGTGTTCTATAAACATATACATATATTATTACATACACTTATTATTTTAATATTAAAAAAGCAAAAGGTAACAAAAATATAAGCACAAAATATCAAATGAATTTAGTGTAGTTCTTGATGTGAAGTATTATCACTTTATTTTCTGGTGTCATTACTGGTTGATGGTGCATGAGAAAAATGAAATTGAGACTGTTTCATCAAAATTTTATTTGCGAAGCAGAAATTCTTAAAACTGATGAAAGGTGCTCATCTGTAATTCTGTTTCTTAAAGAAGTTTTCCTAAGCTTCATTGTTGAAAAGATTTGTTCGCATATATAAGATGAGCCGAACATTGTCATTATCTTCATTGCATGAGTAATTCGATTTGGGAAATTATCGGGACTTAAATTTTTATAAAATTCTAGCAATGGTACTGTTTGAAAAGTTTGTTTCAGGAGAGTATTACAGTTCAGTTCTATTAACTCAAGTTGAAATTTTGCATCAACTTCTTCGTAATTAACATTGAATGGGGTCACAAAAATACTAAACTCTGGTTCCATTTTTCTAAAGTCCTGAAATCTCCTTTCAAATTCTGTAGATAGTTTTCTCAAATTAATTTCGTATTTTTTAATCTTATTGTTTGATATAGTGAATTTTAAAGATTGTATTCTTGGAAAATGAGAAAAATCAGATTTAGAGATGTGATTAGCAAATAATAATAACTGTAACTTGAAACTTTTCAGGTATTGCCAAATATCGTGAAGAAACTGTTTTTTTCCTTGCAATTTGAGATTAAGTTTATTCATGTGTACGAGGAGGTCTGTGAAAAAAGCGAAATCAGAAAGCCACGTTTCGTTTTCTAAGACGTCAAATTGATTATAAATGTCTTTATCAAGAAGAAAATTCACAATATCGTCTTTTAAATCCCAAATTCTTTCAAATACTTTTCCAGCACTTAACCAAAGTTCATTTTGAATAATACAGGATATCGGAATGCTCAGCATGTACGGACTTCAAAAACTGTTGAAACTGGCGATGTAATAATCCTCTGGAATGAATCATATTTACTAGTTTTACAACAATATTAAGTATATGATCAATATCTAAAGCCGATTTACAGAGAGCATCCTGATGTATAAGGCAATGCAAAAAAATAACATCATTTTCCGGATACTTAGAATTAAATTTCCCAACAAATCCTTGATTGATTCCAACCATATTAGGAGCACCATCTGTAGTTACATTACATAGCTTGTCAATAGGTAAACGAAGTTTATCGATGCAATTTTCAAATTCACAAAATATATCGGCACCAGTCGTTGTTCCTTTCATTGACTGCAGCCCTGCAAGTTCTTCTGTAATTTCAAAGTGGGCGTTGATTCCTCTTACAAATATGAGTAACTGCGCAGTATCGCTGATATCTGTACTTTCATCCATGGTAATTGAATAAAAAATAAATTTTTGAGTTTTTGTAGTCAGTTGTGAAATTAGATTTTTATCAATATTTTCAATTCTCTCGGTGATTGTGCTTCTTGAGAGAGACAGTGACTGAAAATCCTTTTTCTTGTCAGGGCACATAATATCGCACACATCTATCATGCACTGCTTTATAAATTCACCATCTGAAAATGCTTTATTAGATTTAGCAATATTATAAGCCAACACATAACTGGCTTTCGTAGCGCATCTTTGAGAATGATTAGCTCTCTGAAATAATTGTTGTTGACTTGATAAATTTTTTATTAAATCTTTCGATTTAATTTTTTTCACCTCTTCACTTAACGATGAGTAGGAGTGGTTTTCATGTTTGCTCTTGAAATGGCGTTGAATGTTATATTCTTTTAAAACTGCAACAGTTGTATTGCAAAGTAAGCACACAGGTTTTTCTTTAAATAAAGTAAAGAAATATTTCCACGTCCATTCTTCTTCAAAAACTCGACATTCTGAATCCACTTTTCTTTTTTTAACATCCATTTTAGACGTTACCTACTACGGAGAACAACACACAGAAACGCAATTGACGAAAGCTTACTGCCAACTAATGCTCTTACGCGGGAGTTTGTTGAGGCACTGGGAGTTTGGGGGATTACACAAACAATTACTCGAGTCACAGCGGGTCGTTGCAGATGACTGACTAAGTCGCTAACTAACTGATCTTCGGTCGCTTGTATTTATACCTACCTGCGAGAGTGTCTGGAAGTTTCGAGCGAAGATGAGTCATCTGTTTAGGTTGGATGGATTTGTCCAGAATACTATTGTGTTTTGAATATCGCCACAGGTAGTTTTTATGCGGGTCGTCACATTACGAAGTAAGAACGCGTTCAACATTCTCACGACGGCACTCTTAAACGGGCCGGATTAAACCTTTCCGCGGGCCGTAGTTTCCCCATCACTGATCTATTGCCTTGTGATGCCGCAATCAAATCTCTGCATTTAGTCGATACATCAATAATGTATGTTTGCAGTATAAGACCGGCGGTGGTTATCGTCCGGATCAAATTCGCATTTAGCCGCAATAGTGATTAGGGGGGTCCGGCCTGATAAATCGTGGACGGCGAGTCCGATCCCCCTATCTCCGGCGCCCAATTGTTGCGGCCCGTAAATTACCGCCGCTAATCCGAAGAGCGGGTGCGGGGGGGATTTGCGGTCAATTTTCTAGGTCACCGCTCGGGGATTAAAAAGTGGCTCCGGTTGATTTTTCCCCCCTTATCCCCACCTGACCTCACCGATATCGCGCCGAATTCACGATCGCGCGCGGGGATTATTAATAATCGGGGCGGCTTTATTCGCATAATCCGTTCGGCGGCGCCTAATGAAATTTCCCCAATTGCTGCAACTGATCAATTGGAAATTATCGCGTGCGCCGCCGGTCGGAAGGGCCCGCATAATCGTCATTCTCATTAGCGGTCCGTTCGCGCTCATCCCCCCGTACGATCCGCGGATCCGGCACGCAAACTCCCACCGAAAACTGTTTAGTATTTATGCACGCACGCACCGCCCGCCCGCACCGATATTTATCCGCACTAATCATCCCTTTATACTGGCGGTACGTGAGGGACATACGCAAACTCATTTATCCGGCCGGGACCTAAACGAGTTTCGCCGCCTCTCTCCCGAGGACGAAAACGCCGACGCGGCCTTGCATCTAAAATCAAGATGTGGCAAATTGTTGAATCCACAAACAAACAAAAAAAAAAAAACTCGTATGAATACGTATATTCGGTAAGATATTGAAATTTCTGGAGTAGTCTGAATTGTTACCGGTGTAGCTAAGGTAGAGGAGACACTGGGGTTCTGTAAAGGTGTCATTACACGGCGTGAGAAGCGGCACGCCGGGCGTGTAACTTGACACGCCACACGGTGTGTGGAGCGGCACGCCCGACATGTAAGTGTCACGCCGTGAAGGTGCCATTACATCAGTGACGGCTCACGAGTTCTTTTAGGCACGCCTGAGGTAGCAGAGGTGATAATACATACGTACGGTCACGCTGTCAACCGTCTCTGCAACCGACCCTACCTATCTACACTCGGCGTCAAAAAAAGTGCCACTCGAAAAATCGCGAAAAAACTCGTCGTAACTTGGTTCAATTTGGTCGAAAATCGATGAATCTTTCAGTTTGGGTAAGATTCAAGTTTTATCTTTAAGAATGTGTAGTTGATTTTAACCCCAAATCCAACCCACCCCCCGTAACAACGCGATGGAAAAAAAAAATTTATGTAAAAAATTGTCCAACTTTGACAAGCTGCACCGTGCGCTAAAAAGTCGGCGGAAAATTTCACCACAATGGCAGAAAAATTTAATCAATTTCCTTCAAATGCCCTAAAAATTCGAGTCGTTTCGATGATTTGAAGCAAAGTTATGAATTTTTGAAAAAAATGACTTTTGGCCATAACATAATTTTGCACCAAAATCGATGAACTTTTGCAGTCTCAACAGTTTCAAATTTTCTCTTCAACGTCATGTGAATTGTTTTGTTGCTAAAATGATTCCACCCCCTAAAGGAAAAAAATGTTTTTGAAGTTCAAATTTGCAAATTTGGTTTCTTGTACCCTGTGAAAAAAAAATCGTGGACTCAATCGGTCAGCGTGGCAATAAAGTTCAATCATTTTCCTCCAATTTCCTCCAAAATTCAAGTCGATGCGATGATTTGGCGTGAAGTTATGCAGTTTTGAAAAAAATATATACTTTGCGCCTTTTCGGCCATAACTAGGCGAATTTCGCATGAAACTCGATGGAATTTTGCGATCTAACAAGTTTTCGACTTTCGTGACCCCCTAAAACACCTACAAAAAGTGTTTTGGATTGACAAAAAATGTTAAATTTTTACAAATTGTTTTCATTTTCAATGTCATTTTTTTTTTCAAAAATTCATAACTTTCCTCCAAATCATCGAAACGGCTCGAATTTTAAAGGCATTTGAAGGAAATTGATTAAATTTTTCTGCCATTGTGGTGAAATTTCCCGCCGATTTTTTTTGCGCACGGTACAGCTTGTCAAAGTTGAACAATTTTTTTACATAAAAAACTTTTTTTTCCATCGCGTTGTTGGGGGTGGGGGGGGATTGGACTTTGGTTCAAAATCAACTACACATTTAAAAAAATAAAACTTGAGTCTTTCCCAAACTGAAAGATTAATCGATTTTCGACCAAATTGAACCAAGTTACGACGAGTTTTTTCGCGATTTTTCGAGTGGCGCTTCTTTTTGACGCAAAAAAACGACTTCGACGTACCAAGGTGACCTTGTGACCCACTTTGGCAACTAAGTATAACATTGCTACTTTCTGGACCATTTCGGGTGGATAACTGAGAAAAAGTGCATCTTAAAAAAATACGTCAGTCGTTTCAGATGTGATTATCTTAATATCAGCGGTTGATATGTTTCTGGATTTTTACGGAATTTGGAAGAAGAACTTATTCTGCAATAATTTGTAAAATTTGGAATTGGTAACAATTGTTTTTCTATTTTTTTTGTAACAATTGAGAAAATGCGCAACTTAAAAAAAATTACTTCAGTCGTTTCAGGTGTGATTATCTTAATATCAGGTGTTGATATGTTTCTGGATTTTTACGGAATTTTGAAGAAGAACTATTCTGCAATAATTTGTAAAATTTGGAATTGGTAGCAATTGTTTTTCTATTTTTTTTTGTAACAATTGAGAAAATGCGCAATTTAAAAAAATTACATCAGTCATTTCAGGTGTGATTATCTTAATATCAGCGGTTGATATGTTTCTGGATTTTTACGGAATTTTGAAGAAGAACTTATTCTGCAATAATTTGTAAAATTTGGAATTGGTAACAATAGTTTTTCTATTTTTTTTGTAACAATTGAGAAAATGCGCAACTTAAAAAAAATTACTTCAGTCGTTTCAGGTGTGATTATCTTAATATCAGGGATTGATATGTTCCTGGATTTTTACGGAATTTTGAAGGAGATCGTATTCTGCAATAATTTGTAAAATTTGGAATTGGTAACAATTGTTTTTCTATTTTTTTCCAACAATTGAGAAAATGCACAACTTAAAAAAATTACGTCAGTCGTTTCAGATGTGATTATCTTAATATCAGGGGTTGATATGTTTCTGGATTTTTACGAAATTTTGAAGAAGATCGTATTCTGCAATAATTTGTAAAATTTGGAATTGGTGGCAATTGTTTTTCTATTTTTTTTCTAATAATTGAGAAAATGCGCAACTTAAAAAAATTACGTCAGTCGTTTCAGATGTGATTATCTTAAATCAGGGGTTGATACGTTTCTGGATTTTCACGGAATTTTGAAGAAGAACGTATTCTGCAATAATTTGTAAAATTTGGAATTGGTAGCAATTGTTTTTCTATTTGTTTTGTAACAATTGAGAAAATGCGCGACTTAAAAAATTACGTCAGTCGTTTCAGATGTGATTATCTTAATATCAGGTGTTGATATGTTTCTGGATTTTTACGGAATTTTGAAGAAGATCGTATTCTGCAATAATTTGTAAAATTTGGAATTGGTAGCAATTGTTTTTCTATTTTTTTTGTAACAATTGAGAAAATGCGCGACTTAAAAAATTACGTCAGTCGTTTCAGATGTGATTATCTTAATATCAGGGGTTGATATGTTTCTGGATTTTTACGAAATTTTGAAGAAGATCGTATTCTGCAATAATTTGTAAAATTTGGAATTGGTGGCAATTGTTTTTCTATTTTTTTTGTAACAATTGAGAAAATGCGCGACTTAAAAAATTACGTCAGTCGTTTCAGATGTGATTATCTTAATATTAGGGGTTGATATGTTGCTGGATTTTTACGGAATTTTAAAGAACAACGTATTCTGCAATAATTTGTAAAATTTGGAATTGGTAGCAATTGTTTTTCTATTTTTTTTGTAACAATTGAGACAATGCGCATCTTGAAAAAATTACATCAGTCGTTTCAAATGTGATTATCTTAAATCAGGGGTTGATATGTTTCTGGATTTTTACGGAATTTTGAAGGAGATCGTATTCTGCAATAATTTGTAAAATTTGGAATCGGTAGCAATTGTTTTTCTATGTTTTTTCCAACAATTGAGAAAATGCGCATCTTAAAATAATTACGTCAGTCGTTTCAGATGTGATTGTCTTAATATCAGGGGTTGATATGTTTCTGGATTTTTACGGAATTTTGAAGAAGAACTTATTCTGCAATAATTTGTAAAATTTGGAATTGGTAACAATTGTTTTTCTATTTTTTTTCCAACAATTGAGAAAATGCGCAACTTAAAAAAATTACGTCAGTCGTTTCAGATGTGATTATCTTAATATCATTGGTTGATATGTTTCTGGATTTTTACGGAATTTTAAAGAAGAACTTATTCTGCAATAATTTGTAAAATTTGGAATTGGTAGCAATTGTTTTTCTATTTTTTTTTTGTAACAATTGAGACAATGCGCATCTTGAAAAAATTACATCAGTCGTTTCAGATGTGATTATTTTAATATCAGGGGTTGTTATGTTTCTGGATTTTTACCGAATTTGGAAGAAGAACTTATTCTGCAATAATTTGTAAAATTTGGAATTGGTAGCAATTGTTTTTCTATTATTTTTTTGTAACAATTGAGAAAATGCGCAACTTAAAAATTACATCAGTCGTTTCAGATGTGTTTATCTTAATATCAGGGGTTGATATGTTTCTGGATTTTTACGGAATTTTTAAGAAGAACTTGTTCTGCAATAATCTGTAAAATTTGGAATTGCTAGCAATTGTTTTTCTATTTTTTTTTGTAACAATTGAGAAAATGCGCATCTTAAAAAATTACATCAGTCGTTTCAGATGTGATTATTTTAATATCACGGGTTGTTATGTTTCTGGATTTTTACGGAATTTTGAAGAAGAATTTATTTTGCAATAATTTGTAAAATTTGGAATTGGTAACAATTGTTTTTCTATTTTTTTTTGTAACAATTGAGAAAATGCGCATCTTAAAAAATTACATCAGTCGTTTCAGATGTGATTATCTTAATATCACGGGTTGTTATGTTTCTGGATTTTTGCGGAATTTTAAAGAAGAACGTATTCTGCAATAATTTGTAAAATTTGGAATTGGTAACAATTGTTTTTCTATTTTTTTCTGCAGCAATTGAGAAAATGCGCATCTTAAAAAATTACATCAGTCGTTTCAGATGTGATTATCTTAATATTACGGGTTGTTATGTTTCTGGATTTTTACGGAATTTTTAAGAAGATCGTATTCTGCAATAATTTGTAAAATTTGGAATTGGTGGCAATTGTTTTTCTATTTTTTTCTAATAATTGAGAAAATGCGCAACTTAAAAAAATTACGTCAGTCGTTTCAGGTGTGATTATCTTAATATCAGGGGTTGATATGTTTCTAGATTTTCACGGAATTTTAAAGAAGAATGTATTCTGCAATAATTTGTAAAATTTGGAATTGGTAACAATTGATTTTCTATTTTTTTTCCAACAATTGAGAAAATGCGCAACTTAAAAAAATTACGTCAGTCGTTTCAGGTGTGATTATCTTAATATCAGGGGTTGATGTGTTTCTGGATTTTTACGGAATTTTGAAGAAGAACGTATTCTGCAATAATTTGTAAAATTTGGAATTGGTAGCAATTGTTTTTCTATTTTTTTGTAACAATTGAGAAAATGCGCATCTTAAAAAATTATGTCAGTCGTTTCAGATGTGATTATCTTAAATCAGGGGTTGATATGTTTCTGGATTTTTACGGAATTTTGAGGAAGAACTTATTCTGCAATAATTTGTAAAACTTGGAATTGGTAGCAATTGTCTTTCTATTATTTTTTTGTAACAATTGAGAAAATGCGCAACTTAAAAAAAATTACATCAGTCATTTCAGATGTGATTATCGTAATATCAGGGGTTGATATGTTTCTGGATTTTTACGGAATTTTGAACAAGAACTTATTCTGCGATAATTTGTAAAATTTGGAATTGGTAGCAATTGTTTTTCTATTTTTTTTGTAACAATTGAGAAAATGCGCAACGTAAAAAAAATACGTCAGTCGTTTCAGAAGTGATTATCTTAATATCAGAGGTTGAAATATTTATAAATTCTTAAGGAATTTTAAAGAAAAATATATTTTGCATACATTTGCAAAATTTGGAATTGACAGCAAATGTTTTTCAATTTCCTTAACAGCTGGTGCGGTGGGGCGTAACGACGATTTTCTCGCAGATTAAAGTACACTTCCAAGTGCAAAAGAACGACGAGGATGGGATTCGAACCCACGCGGGCAGAGCCCATTGGATTAGCAGTCCAACGCCTTAACCACTCGGCCACCTCGTCTACGACCCCATGAAATTTGTAGCAAAGAAAATGATAACCTTGTAAAAACAACATTATGTGTCTTATTGTCGTTGAGTGCGCTGTCAATAATTGAAATCCCGAATGCCAAATTAATTCAAGTTCGGAACAGTCTACGGGCTGATTTACCAGAATGCTAATGTAATGTTTCCATCTTGCATTCATAATGAAGTAATTCGCAATTGAAATGTGTAATAACATTAGAAATAGATATTTCCTATGATTTTGATCAAAGTTTTCAAATTAATTTAGAGCATGGTGATGGTTGCGACCGTTACTACGTGGTAATTCATTATAGAAACACTGAATAAAACACTTACTATGTCTATTGTGGTAAAAACATAATAAGTGTTTTATTCAGTGTTTCTTGATTTAGATCAATCTGACTTTTAAAAATCAATATTTCTAATCTTTAACAACATATTACAAATTCACAAAATAGACTGTTGTTAATTTCTCTTACATAAGACTTTTTGTCGTACCCACCCTTAGGAATAATGTTTTGTTGTTAAGATAAATTATTAATGCCGTAAGAACTTAACCCCAATTCTCATTATTCAGTTAGATGCTATGGGCTTTATATTAGTTTAGACTTGTTGAAATGATGATTGCGTGTACGAAGTACGATGTGTAAGTGGAGCAGTAGATGTAATAAATCCAAGGGGGTTTTCGCAGCGAAATATTAATTCCGTGCGATGATTAATGTTCGCGATTCCGTGACATTGAAGAAAGTGTTCGGGGGGTCGGTTTCCCGGTGCCCTTCGTTAATTTTTCCCATTTTAGCATTTGATTTCTGGTACGTGTCCGGAATACACTTCCCAGATTGTGTGTGTGTGTGTGTGCGAGAGGTTCGATATTATTCCGGTCAGCTCCTTCGGTGCCTGGAAGCTGTGACAGGCGGCAGGCAGATTGTAATTTGAGGAGCACAACACCTAAGGGACCCGGATCACACCGCGGAATACCCAAACAGAGACTGACAGTAACGACGACATAAATTCTCCCTGGAGAGAGAGAGCGGCCGCCGCCACCGCCACCCCCAGCGGTCGCAACTTATCGGCGTCGCGACGCTCGCCACCGCCTCCGCCTCCGCCGCCGCCGCCGCCGGGGGGCACACCATCGCCAGATAACTGCCGCCCCTGCTCTTCCTGAATCTCAATGAAGCCGGAGAGACGTCGCATCGGGATGTGTGTTTAATCTACACACGACACAAATCCCATATATCATGCCGCATTACATCCCATCCACCACACATAATCGCCACTCATCATTTTTACTACACCAGCTACTCTCTCTCTCTCTCTCTCTCTCTCACACACTCCTCCATCCGCTACATCTCTAAATGGGCTTAGGGGAGATACCTCGTTGCACACATACACTCATCTGCATACTCGTAAACACGGGAATAATTAAAAACGAGACGCACGTTGTTAAAATTAAAACGTATATTCGCGCATTGTAAAAAAACCATTAAAATTTTAATGACCAATCCTACTCCGGCCGTAAACTTAATTAAAATGTTACCGAAAGGATGGCCATAATAAAAAAAATATTATAACTATTATTTTCTAATTTGAATAAAGCTAATTTAGCAATCTGGATGTTGGGGTAAAGTGTGAGACTTTCAATTTCAATCATTTGACAAATTACGTCAGCCGGCAATCGACCCCAGATCCTTTTGTCTTCATTCACAGATTATTTAAAATCAATGTGAACCAAATGGATGTACACAGGGGCGGCTCGTTAAGGGTGTCCCATTTTAAATTGCCACCCTAAATATCTCGATTCCTGTGCAATATGTCTAAAAATGGTGATGTGGCCATCATAATACTTTCTCCGATTTGATACTTATATTTGTAGATTCATGATTTATTTTCAATTTAAATAATATTTTAAATCGAGCGTTTTACATGATCGAATGATTGCAACGTCATAATTATAAAAGCTACAAATGACAAATAATGTTTCAAATTCAAAAAATCTTTACCGTAAGTTTACTGAAAAACTAAAAATAATGCCAAAAAAAGTCTTGAAATGGATTTCTAAAAATAGTCCTGCTTAATTGAAAAGTCGTAAAAACCTAATTAAAGTCCTGAACAAGAAAGTCTTGAAAAAAATTCCCGATAAAAAAGTCTTTCAAAAAGACCAGAAATAAAGTCCTGATAAAAAATGTCTTGAAAAAAGTTTTGGAGGAACAGTTTTGGAAATAAAGTCTTGAAAAAAGAGTCCTGATAAAAGCCGTGAAAAAATTCCTGAAAAATAGTCTTCATACAAAATACTAGAAATAAATGTCCCGAAAAAGAGCCCAAAAAAGTCCTGAAGAAAGTTCCGAAAAAGGGTCCTGATGAATTATCATAAAAAAATTGTCCTGCAAAAACAGTCTTGAAAAATTGCGTTGTAATAACATCTTTGAAAAATAAACAAAAAAGATTCTGAAAAAAAGCATTGTAGAAAGATCTGAGGAAATTGTCCTGAAAAAGAAATCCCAAAAAGAGTCTTGAAAAAAATCCCGAAAAAAGTCCTGCAAAAAGGTCTTCATATAAAACACTAGAAATAAATGTCAGAAAATCCCGAAAGAAAAAGAGTCCTAAAAAAGTCCCGAAGGAAAGTCCTAAAAAAAGTCCTGAAGAAAGTCCCGAAAAAGAGTGCTGATAAAATATCCTTAAAAATTGTCCTGTAATAAAAATCTTGAAGAGGCGCTATGAAAATAATAAATGAAAATTTCCTTTAAAATATCATTCAAATAGTCTTGAAAAAGTTCTGAAGAAATTGTTCTGAAAAAATCCCAAAAAGAGTCTTGAAAGTCCCGAACAAAAAATCCTGAAAATGTATCCAATAAAAAATGTCCTGAAATATAATACTGAAAAAAATCCTGTAGAGGGCTTGAAAAAAAATTCCCGAAAAAATAATTCTGAAAAAATGTAACGAAGAAAATTCTGAAAATAATCTTGAAAAGAAGTCTTTAACAAGAGGTTCTTAAAAAAGTCTCGAAAAAAGTCCCAAAGGAACAGTTCTGGAGATCTTGAAAAACGAGTCCTGATAAAAGCCGTGAAAAAAAAATCCTGAAAAATGGTCTTCATACAAAATACTTGAAATAAGAGCCCAAAAAAGTCCTGAAGAAAGTTCCGAAAAAGGGTCCTGATGAATTATCATAAAAAAATTGTCCTGTAACAGGACTGAAAAATTGCCCCGAAATGACATCTTTGAAAAATAAACAAAAAAGAATCTGAAAAAAAGCATTGTAAAAAGATCTGAAGAAATATTCCTGAAAAAGAAATCCCAAACAAAGGATTCTTGAGAGAGTCCCGAAAATGTTCCTAGAAAAAAATATCCTGTTAATAAAATTTTGGAACGAAATCCTAAAAATAAAGGTCCTGAAAGAAAAAGTCCTAAAAATAAGTCTTAAAAAGTCCCGAAAAAGAATCCTCGACGAAACGTCTTTTAAAAATGTCTTTAAAACAGACCTGATAAAAGTTCTGAAAACATTGCCCTGAAGTCCCAAAAAGGCGAAAAGGGCAAAAAACTGTTCTCCGACTTTATATTTACATTTTCATGGGTTTATTTTTAATGAAATCCTATTTTAAATGTACTTCGAGCGTTTTGTAAACTCGGATGAAACTGACGTTTACAACGTCAAAATTATGAAATATGAAAAAAATACTCTTCAAATTTAAAAACTCAGTTTACTCAAAAACTAAAGGGATTTAAAAAAAACTTATTCTTTATAAGTTGTTCATTTTGGCATTCTCTGCAATTATTAATAACATAAATTTTCTGTAACTATTATCGTTTCATAATTATAAACCAAAAATGAAAAAAAAATCATAAATTTTTTTCTCAAATAACAATGATTTTATGAAAAATGTTTTCAAGCAAAAGATGTTCATTTCTTTGTTTTCCTCAAAGTTTGTTAAAATGTTTTCGTGATATTTTTCATATTTAACAAAATATTGGCAAAAAACAAAAAACAGTTAAGGTAAACGCCCACTTCCTGTGTACGAAATTTTACCAAAAGCTTTTCAGTTCTTCAGATTATCAAATAAGACGTATGTTCAAAGTTTCATATCAATTGCTCTTTTAGTTTTTGAGATACAGCGCACACAGACAGACACACACACACACACACACACAGAGAGACACACACACACACAGACACAAAAAATTTTTTTCCAGAAATTGTTGAAATGGTATCTAGGGACCCCAAAACAGATATTTCCGCAAAAAAAATTTTTGAAAAAAAAATCACGATCACAATACTTTCTCGTACTTCGTAACGGAGAAAGTAAAAATGTTTCAGATAAAAGTTGTAGGGTTCGGAGGGGGGCATATGCTAGTGACCTTGAAAATGACCTTGGCGTCAATTTTCAAGGTCAAACGAAGGTCAACTTTCATTTTTCAAATGGAACTCCCTATTTTTTTATTAAGGTATCGTATTGTACGGGAAAAAATACAAACTTTTTGTAAGAAACGTTTTTTTTAAATGCTTTTTTAAAGAGGTTTTTCACGAATTTTGTCCGCCACGATGGTACCCTTAAGCTACAAATCCTTTGTATGGTGGTTATTAAACCTGCAACATCTCTAATGAATTTACAAAGCAATTTCATTACAGAAACATAATTCTGTAGCTTAAGTTAAATCTAACATACAGCGTGGTGGGTGGTCACTATCTTACAATCCAAACAGTTCAAAATCAACGAGAATTGAATTGTAGATTGGAATGAAACACTTTAACTTTTTTACACCACTATATTTTAATTTATTTAATTATTGCAAACCAATAACGAAAATACAGAAATGTTATCTTTTTTAATTTGTATCTGTAAAATAGAACATAAATAATTAAATTCTAGGTAACATTTTTCGGTAGTAATATAACAAGAGGGTGAGAATAAATTATTATTATTATGATTATTTATTTATTTACGGGAATTTCCCTTTATAATACAAAAAAATATCTCTAAAAATAATACAAATCTGAGAAAATTATACAAAATTATTTAAACAAAATTTAAAATTTAAATAAGTAAACATTAAAGAATTAGTTACTAACTTCGCTCAGGTTTATTATGCGAAGACGTTTAGCAAACGTCCCGCTGTTATTGCAAAATAGCGTAAAGTTATCTCTTTCCTGCAATCTGTTAGCCATCCTCATCAATCTCGTTAGAGGTTCATGGTAGCCATAGTTGGTTTTGTGCATTGGCAAACGGAAAATAGCCTTACTACGTGTGACGGAACCAGAACTTTGAAAATGAAACTCAATGTTTGCCAAAATTATTGGGCAATCAATAATCCCATTTACCGCTTTAAACAGAAATTGCAAATCTGCAATTATATGACGTTCCTGTAAGGAAGAGATATTTAGTTGTGCACTAAGTTGAGCATAATTTAAAGCGACCAATGGAATATGTAATTTAAACGCCGCCAGACGTAGAAATCTATTTTGGACTTTCTTTAAGTCATCTTTCAAATATTGTTGATGGGGAGATCAAATACAAGAAGCGTATTCCAAACCTAAGCGAACCAGTGCCAAATACAAGGTACGGATTGCATTTAGTGACAAATCCTTATCTATTCTCGATATAAAGCCCAACAACTTCAGACCTTTGTTGACAATAATATGAATGTGAGAAATAAAAGTAAGTTTTCTATCGAATAGGTCACCCAAATCATTGATCTCATTCACGCGCTCGATTAAATTGAAAATAATTTGACAGATTTTTCGAAAGCTTATAATAAGATTGAGAAAAATCTGTTAAATTATTTTCTAATTTATCGAACCCTCGAGTTGTATTTGATTTGATTATTTTTTGATCAATTATCAATTCGTACCGAATGTATTTATTTCACACATGTTGTTTGTGTAAGCTACAAACGTCAAAACGGGACTAAACACGATGCGAAAAAAGTACTTAGCTTAAATTGTCCTTGAAGCACTGAGGGGCGATGTTAATGTCTATGATCTTGAATCCACTGGTGGCGGCTGAACTAGTATCGCTGAGTAGAAAATTTCTGGAAGTTGGAGCCAACGGGTGAACAGAATCATTTTTCTGCGCGCACACACCGCGAGATAATATGGCGACTGGTGAAAACGGCGTTGTTTATTTTTATCGTTACTCCGCGGACTCGTTGTTTTTTTTCCGGCGTCTAGATTTTCAGAATTAGAAATTCAATAGACCACTGACCACTGACCGGCTGAACAATAGTTGTTAATCACTAGTTATTCTTCTCAGTTAAATACACATGACCGAAATTGAGAGTTTCTATTGGTTTTTAGAATCGTCAAAAAATAATCAATATAATATTTGGAAACTAATCACCAAAAAAAAAAGCATTCGAAAGAGAAGATATAAATCAATTTTGATTTGGTATTCCGAAAGTTCTACACAACATCATTAATTTTCCGTTTTATTCTATTTTCGCCCCTTTCGCATTATAAAACGCCAGTTTTTATTTTTACGACCGCCTTTAATCAAACCGCAATTCGTCCGCGGAGGGCGCACGGGGCCGCCCGCCGCCGCTTTATCTGCAATAAAATTTATCGGATTGACAATCGCGCGGACCGGCCGCAAAACAAAAGGACGACCGGCAATTTATTAAAGCGCATTAAAGGGGGGCCCCCCCCCCCCCCCCCCCGGAAAATAATTCATCCGACCTTTCCGCGCTCGCAAAAAAAGTGTCCGCGCCCCCTCCCCCCCCTCTCGGACGTTTTTGTCTCGATAAGGAAGGGGGGGCATTCGTGCCCGATTCTTCCCAGTTTAAAATTTACGGCCGCCACCCTTTACGGCGAAAAAAGGGGATCATCCCTTCGAAAAATATATGACGGTCCAAGTTAATCTAAGCTGGAGATATGAAAAACGCGTGGGGGATCCCCCAGGAACAGAGAATTACTAGCGATTTGAGTGAGGACTTGAGATAAATTAATCACAACTAGTGACGGCTCGTGGGGCGACTCATGGTACGGCCGAGGTAGCAGAGGTGGCAATACAGATATACTTTAATCAATGGATCTTTGCGTTGACTTCCTTAATGATAAGTTAACCCTTTGCTCTCGAGGTATTTTTTGCTCGAGCGAACCAGCAACTCGAAACGTGTTGCTGGTTCACCAGAGACGAGTTATAGGTACTTTAAAATCATTGAGTTAGGTTAGGTAGGGTTGGGTAAGGTTGGGTTATGTGAGGTTAGGATGCATCACACCTCCCGGGCGCCGTAGCAGCGCCGCTCGAGTGGACGCATCAAATCGCCTGGACGCCGTAGCAGCGCCGCTCGAGTGGACGCATCAAATCGCCTGGACGCCGTAGCAGCGCCGCTGGAGTGGACGCATTAAATCGTCTGGGCGCCGTAGCGGCGCCGCTCGAGTGCAAAGGGTTAAATTAGATGTGATCGTGTGTTTCACAAGTCGACCAAGGCAAGGACACTCAGTTTTCGATAATGACACACACGCAAAGATCCGTTGGTCAAACTATAGGTCGGGTCGATTGCAGAGATCTGTATTACCACCTCTGCTACCTTGGCCGGACTTCGCGTCATCTCGCCAACCGTCACTGATTACAATGTACCATAACCACAGAAAGCAATATTTAGTTCCCATCAAAAACCTTTTTATGCCCGAATGTCAGATTACAGGGCGAGCTGCACCGGGCGTTCGGGTTCTCCGAAAGTTCACACCTTCAACAAGTAGAAAAATATATCTTGAAATGTTTCTCTATTGGGATAGTTGTTCCCGCTTCTATTTGCGCTTAGCTTTGATCGTTTCCGCTTTATTGCAGTTTGTGGACACGTGACTAACATGTTAAAACTGCTGTGTGCGGTAAGTTAAATCAAAAGTTTATCAAAAATTTCAAATACCATTGTGTCTTTAACTTGGAATTTTGCAATGCTTTAGTTGCTGCTAAGATGCCATTTACTAGGGATGGGCGATAATTCAGGTACTTGTGATTTTTCACTGATATTAAAAAAAAATCACAGGTCGCTACTTTTACTAATTGGCGGATGTCACCGTGACTGTGACTACTACTTAAACTGGTAATGCTACTTTAAATGTGATTGCTGATTCAACAAAAAAACAATTTTTAGTTTCATTTGTTTTTGGCATATAGGTGAATATCTCGCGAACGGTTGAAGATAATCGAAAAAATATTGCAAAATCTTATTCTTCAGCTTATCAAGATGCTAATTCAATAAAAAATAGTTTTTGGTTTCATTTGTTTTTTGACATATAGGTGAATATCTCGTGAACGGTTGAAGATAATGAAAAAAATACTTCAAATTATTATTCTCTGACTTATTGAGATGCAAATTCAACAAAAAACAGTTTTTCGTTTCATTTGTTTTTTGACATATAAGTGAATATCTCGCGAACGGTTGAAGATAATCGAAAAATTATTTTAAAATCTTATTCTTCAGCTTATCAAGATGCTAATTCGTAAAAAAAAACAGTTTTTGGTTTCATTTGTTTTTTGACATATAGGTGAATATCTCGTGAACGGTTGAAGATAATCAAAAAAATATTCCAAAATCTTCTTTTTCAGCTTATCAAGATGCTAATTCGTAAAAACAATAGTTTTAGGTTTCGTTTGTGTTTTGACATATAGGTGAATATCTCGCGAACGTTGAAGATAATCGAAAAAATATTCCAAAATCTTATTCTTCAGCTTATCAAGATGCTAATTCGTAAAAAAACAGTTTTAGGTTTCATTTGTTTTTTGATATATAGGTGAATATCTCGTGAACGGTTGAAGATAACCCAAAATATATTTCAAATTTATATTCTTCGGCTTATCGAGATGCGAATTCAACAAAAAAACAGTTTTTAATTTCATTTGTTTTTTGACATATAGGCGAATATCTCACGAACGGTTGAAGATAATAAAAAAAATATTACAAAATCCTATTCTCCGGTATATTGAGATGACAATTCAACAAAAAAACAGTTTTTGATTTTATTTGTTTTTTGACATATAGGGAAATATCTCGTGAACGGTTAAAGATAATCAAAAAAATATTGCAAAATCTTATTCTTCGGCTTATCAAGATGCCAATTCGACAAAAAAATAGTTTTTGGTTTCATTTTTTTGACATATAGGTGAATATCTTGCGAACGGTTAAAGATAATCGAAAAAATATTGCAAAATCTTATTTTTCGGCTTATCAAGATGATAATTCAACAAAAAAGCAGTTTTTGGTTTCATTTGTTTTTTTGACATATAGGCGCATATCTCGCGAACGGTTGAAGATAATCAAAAAAATATTGCAAAATCTTATTCTTCGGCTTATCAACATGCCAATTCGATAAAAAAATAGTTTTTGGTTTCATTTGTGTTTTGATATATAGGTGAATATCTCGTGAACGGTTGAAGATAACCCAAAATATATTTCAAATTTATGTTCTTCGGCTTATCGAGATGCGAATTCAACAAAAAAACAGTTTTTAATTTCATTTGTTTTTTGACATATAGGCAAATATCTCACGAACGGTTTAAGATAATAAAAAAAATATTGCAAAATCCTATTCTCCGGTTTGTTGAGATGACAATTCAACAAAAAAACAGTTTTTGATTTCATTTGTTTTTTGACATGTAGGTGAATATCTCGTGAACGGTTGAAGATAACCCAAAATATATTTCAAATTTATGTTCTTCGGCTTATCGAGATGCGAATTCAACAAAAAAACAGTTTTTGATTTCATTTGTTTTTTGACATATAGGCAAATATCTCACGAACGGTTTAAGATAATAAAAAAAATATTGCAAAATCCTATTCTCCGGTTTGTTGAGATGACATTCAACAAAAAAACAGTTTTTGATTTCATTTGTTTTTTGACATATAGGTGAATATCTCGTGAACGGTTGAAGATAACCCAAAATATATTTCAAATTTATATTCTTCGGCTTATCGAGATGCGAATTCAACAAAAAAAACAGTTTTCGATTTCATTTGTTTTTTGACATATAGGCGAATATCTCACGAACGGTTTAAGATAATAAAAAAAAATATTGCAAAATCCTATTCTCCGATTTATTGAGATGACAATTCAACAAAAAAACAGTTTTTGATTTCATTTGTTTTTTGACATATAGGTGAATATCTCGTGAACGGTTAAAGATAATAAAAAAAATATTGCAAAATCTTATTCTTCGGCTTATCAAGATGCCAATTCGACAAAAAAATAGTTTTTGGTTAATTTTTTTTGACATATAGGTGAATATCTCGCGAACGGTTAAAGATAATCGAAAAAATATTCCAAAATCTTATTCTTCGGCTTATCAAGATGATAATTCAAGAAAAAAACAGTTTTTGGTTTCATTTGTTTTTTGACATATAGGCGCATATCTCACGAACGGTTGAAGATAATTGAAAAAATATTCCAAAATATTATTCTTCGGCTTATCAAGATGCTAATTCGATAAAAAACAGTTTTAAGTTTCATTTGTTTTTTGACATATAGGTGAATATCTCGTGAACGGTTGAAGATAACCCAAAATATATTTCAAATATATATTCTTCGGCTTATCGAGATGCGAATTCAACAAAAAAAACAGTATTCGATTTCATTTGTTTTTTGACATATAGGCGAATATCTCACGAACGGTTTAAGATAATAAAAAAAAATATTGCAAAATCCTATTCTCCGGTTTGTTGAGATGACAATTCAACAAAAAAACAGTTTTCGATTTCATTTGTTTTTTGACATATAGGCGCATATCTCACGAACGGTTGAAGATAATTGAAAAAATATTCCAAAATATTATTCTTCGGCTTATCAAGATGCTAATTCGATAAAAAACAGTTTTAAGTTTCATTTGTTTTTTGACATATAGGTGAATATCTCGTGAACGGTTGAAGATAACCCAAAATATATTTCAAATTTATATTCTTCTGCTTACCGAGATGCGAATTCAACCAAGAAACAGTTTTTGATTTCATTTGTTTTTTGACATATAGGTGAATATCTCGTAAACGGTTGAAGATAATCAAAAAAATTTCGTACACCAGAAGTGGGTGTTTACCTTAACTGTTTTTTGTTTTTTGCCAATATTTTCTTAAATATGAAAAATATCACAAAAACATTTTAACAAATATTGAAGACAATAAAGAAATTCAATTATTTTATTTGAAAGCATTTTTCATAAAATCATTGTTATTCGAGAAAAAAATTTATTATTTTTTTTTTTTATTTTTGGTATACAATTATGAAACGCTAATAGTTACAGCAAATTTATGTTAATAATAATTGTAGAGAATGCCAAAAAGAAGAATTTATAAATAATAAGTTTTTTTCGAAATCTCTTTAGTTTTTGAGTAAACTGAGTTTTTTAATTTGAAGTACATTTTTCCGTCTTTCATAATTTTGACGTTTTAAACGTCAGTTTTATCCGAGTCTACGAAACGTTCGATGCACACTTAAAATATGATTTAAATTGAAAATAAACCATGGAAGCGTAAATATAAATGATACCATCAAGTCGGAGAAAGTAACATGATGGCCACATCACCATTTTTTTGGCTGTTGAAGATAATCAAGAAATTATTTTAAATTCTTATTCTCCGGATTGTCTAGTTGTCAATTCAATTGGTTTAATTTTTTTTGATATATAAGTGAACTTCTTGCAGTGGTATTTTCTGTATCAGTTTAATTGCGAAGCAGAGGAAATGTTTCTTTTTTTTTACATGAAATCATCAAAGGAATTCGGGATCGTTTCGGGTCGTAAAACGTCCGCACCTCTACCTTCATAAAAAAAAGAGAAGTGTTCGGGAACACGCGGAACGGAAGCGAAATTATACGCGGGTTCGATTCGTCGGAAGTTGGTTCCGGGGGGCCGGGGGGCTGGTGGGGCGGCGAAAAGCAATTCGGCAGAGTCATTTATAGTCGGGCGAATTCCCGTTTATGCGGCAATCAAGTGTAGTTTTCGCTCGGCGTGTCGTAATAGAATTAATGCGATGGCGCATTACCGGGGAGAAAGGTGAGAAGGAGAAGTAGGCGACATCGGAAGAAAATAAGGGTCGAATAAAGGGATCCGCGCCACCCTCACCGTGTCCCGAGAACGAGGAGGATTTTCTCTAGTGATTATATGCGTTTAAGATTTTATCGTTGAATGGTTTGGGTTAACGCGCTTTTTGTATTAATAATTAATTCGTAATAAATTATATATCGAAATATTTAATACAATTTTAGTTAATCAAAGAGATGTCATGCGTTTTACAGATAGATTTATAAACATCTTTATTAATAGAACAATTTTACATTGATTTTGCCAATGGGCTATCAACCAGTAGACTTTCTGGCCTGTTTTATCTGTCTGTCTGTGTTTAAATTGGTATTACTGTGTGTCTTAATTCGCGGTGAAATGTGGGAATTGATGTTAGGAAGTTAGGATACAAATTTTCATTTGGGTAGTAAATTTGGATTACATAATTTTGAAAGCATATGAATTGGTGGAAAACTTTTCTGCTAAATGGATGTTTTTCATATTATTAATTAATTCAAATATTAAAATATTTACTACAATTTCGGACAACGCAGTTTTAGTTACTCAAAGAGATGTAGTTTTAATCTGGTTTCGCATTTTTTTGTTGTCTAAAGAGGACGTAGTTTCACTCCAGTTTCGTAATTTTTGTTGTCTAACGAGGTCGGAGCGGGTTTATGTAATTTAGGTCATCGCCAAGAGATCCCGGAGTGAAATAAGAGATTTTAATGCACCCGAGGGACGGGCGAGAGCTTGCTTCCGGAATAGTGCGGAAGTTAATTTATCGTTATCAACACCGGATAATTAGGGAATGCGCGCCAGCGAAATTGAACGAACCTCGATGATTCGACTAACCCACAAAACTTTACGCGACTCGATAAGTTTTGAAATCAATTTAATACACATTTATTTAATCAAGCGCACTGTTGTTTTCTATGCCTGCTCGTTATAATTTTATTTAAAATTTCCATATCTGGTTGCAAAATTGTGTAATGCGTGCTTGTTTTGATTCAATTCATCCATGAGACTTGCTTAAAAAAAAAAGGTTCTTCACTGTCATGTTTGGGACCAACAGAATCCTCTCGCTGTCTAAACACTTTTGGGCTGGTATTGCAAAAGTCGTACTTGCTTTCTCCTCATTTAAATGGCCACATTTCCCCAATTTCTCTTATATTCTTAGATTTCAATAAAATTATAGATATATTTGGTGAATGCGCCGGGCGGAAAAACCAATAGAACGCTGTTGGGTAATTTGTGGCCGTGTTGGAGGCGCCGCAGGATTGTAAATAATTAATAAATCGCAAATGGACGGAGGTATTTCAAATATCAGGAATTTCTAGCGTACATATTTTGAAAATAGATTTATTTAAAGTGGAGCAGCATCCAATATTCATTCATATTTGTGTCAATCTTTCTCGATGATTTTTTTTTAAATTCAAGTAATCGAAATTATGAAGATAAATTGTCTGTGCTTTAAACAGAAAAACTCAATTCAATGTAATTAATATAAATTGGTTACTTTATTATTAAACAAAATTCGTCCTAATCAGATATTTAATTCCGGTACAAAAATAATTCAAAAGAAATTTCTAATTCGCAATATGCTGACTACAATATATACTACAGTGTTAACTTAAAAATAACATAAAGAATAATTTTCAATTTTTGGCGAGAATCTGCATTTATTTATTTTTTTGTTGAATTTGGTTCTCATTTAATACGTGGTGAAACATTTTGAATAACTATTGAACAAAGTATTTTGAAGAGCAATTAATAGAATTTAAAATGAATACCCGAAGAAAGTGCCCTTTAGATTTGTAAGGGCGCCAGCAATTAAAATTCATTGGACGTCCGGCGAAATAATAATATGCAAAATAATTAATGGGGAAGTACCCGCCCAAGTTAAACCAGTTATCTGGATGGTCTTGGAGTGTTGGCTAAATTTGTAAAACAGATGGTGCGGCCCGTTCCTCCACTCATCCCTCAAAGCCCCATTCAGGTGCAATTTGCCGGCGGTGGAGATTTTACGATCTCGGACATTAATTTATCAGTAGATCCTCGTGTTTCGACGAGGGTGGATGAGGACGAGGACGAGTCGCGTCCCTTTCAAGTGTAACCACTCTTTGCCTACAGCCCCCCGCGCGGGGGTTGAATGAAGGCTGGATCCGACGACGTCGAGACGCTTCCATCCACACGAGGCGTCTTTTCATTTTCCACTCGTACATCACTCGTCGCTGTCAGGGAGATATTCTGAATGAATTTAGATTATTTCGAGATGAATGATTCGCGCACGGGCCATAGTTTTTTTATTTGTTGGAAATGTAGAGAGAGAGGAAAAGGGATGCGTCGTCTCCTTCTTCGCGATCTTAATGATTTATTGTTGCACATTCATGCAGGAATATCGACGACTCTTTAATAACCCGCTTCCACCCTCCCGTTCGTACGTCTCGGGGCGATATAAATGTTACTTTTTATCGGAAGCCCCGTTACCATTTCCATCCCCGAGAGTTTGATGTATGACGGGCTAAGGGAGGAATACGTTATAATTTTCACCTTCGGAAACGCCGAGAGGAATATATTAACGGATATATTTCAAAAAGTTTCACTAAGTTATAAAGGAAAGGTATAAATAGGGCTTACCTTTAAATTGTTCAATACGAGTAAAATTAGTGAAAAATAACAAGTACGTGTCACTTAGGTAATGCCAGGTAATGGGCCGAACTGATAAAACATGTACTCAGCAATTTTTTCTGTGTAAATATATTAGAGAATCATCTGTCTATTTCTGAAAGAATTGTGGAATTTACAATACAATTTCAGGAAAAAGTGAATTTTTTGACAACTAAACTCGTTTTCAAACGCAGGCATTTATGTTATTCTAAAGTTAGAATAATTTTCTTCGAATAATTATAAAGGCACGTTATTTAAGATTTATCTGTAAAAATTTCAAACTTTTGCGTTAAAAAATTTGGAATTTGCAGAGCAATTTCAGGAAAAAGTGCAATTTTGGACAACTAAATTCGTTTTCAAACGCAGCCATTTGTGTTATTCTAAAGCTAGAATAATTTTCTTCGAAGAATTATAAAGGCACATTATTTAAGATTTATCTGTAAAATTTTCTAACTTTTGCGTTAAAAAATTTGGAATTTGCAGAGCAATTTCAGGAAAAAGTGCAATTTTGGACAACTAAATTCGTTTTTAAACGCAGCCATTTGTGTTATTCTAAAGTTAGAATAATTTTCTTCGAATAATTATGAAGACACATTATTTAAGACTTCTCTGTAAAAATTTCAAACTTTTTGTAAGAAATTTGGAATTTCCAGAGCAATTTCAAGAAAAAGTGCAATTTTGGACAACTAAATCCGTTTTCAAACGCAGCCATTTGTGTTATTCTAAAGTTAGAATAATTTTCTTCGAATAATTATAAAGGCACGTTATTTAAGATTTATCTGTAAAAATTTCAAACTTTTGCGTTAAGAAATTTGGAATTTGCAGAGCAATTTCTGGAAAAAGTGCAATTTTGGACAACTAAATTCGTTTTCAAACGCAGCCATTTGTGTTATTCTAAAGTTAGAATTATTTTCTTCAAATAATTATGCACATTATTTAAGATTTATCTGTAAAAATTTCAAACTTTTGCTGTAAGAAATTTGGAATTTGCAGAGCTATTTCAGGAAGAAGTTCAATTTTGGACAACTAAATCCGTTTTCAAACGCAGCCATTTGTGTTATTCTAAAGTTATAATTATTTTCTTCGAATAATTATAAAGGCACGTTATTTAAGATTTATCTGTAAAAATTTCAAACTTTTGCTGTAAGAAATTTGGAATTTACAGAGCAATTTCAAGAAAAAGTGCAATTTGGAGAACTAAATTCGTTTTCAAACGCAGCCATTTGTGTTATTCTAAAGCTAGAATAATTTTCTTCGAATAATTATAAAGGCACATTATTTAAGATTTATCTGTAAAATTTTCTAACTTTTGCGTTAAAAAATTTGGAATTTGCAGAGCAATTTCAAGAAAAAGTGCAATTTTGGACAACGAAATTCATTTTCAAACGCAGCCATTTGTGTTATTTTAAAGTTAGAATAATTTTCTTCGAATAATTATAAAGGCACATTATTTAAGATTTACCTGTAAAAAATTCAAACTTTTGCTGTAAGAAATTTGGAATTTGCAGAGCAATTTCAGGGAAAAGTGCAATTTTGGACAACTAAATTCGTTTTCAAACGCAGCCATTTGTGTTATTCTAAAGTTAGAATAATTTTCTTCGAATAATTATAAAGGCACGTTATTTAAGATTTATCTGTAAAAATTTCAAACTTTTGCTGTAAGAAATTTGGAATTTACAGAGCAATTTCAAGAAAAAGTGCAATTTGGAGAACTAAATTCGTTTTCAAACGCAGCCATTTGTGTTATTCTAAAGCTAGAATAATTTTCTTCGAATAATTATAAAGGCACATTATTTAAGATTTATCTGTAAAATTTTCTAACTTTTGCGTTAAAAAATTTGGAATTTGCAGAGCAATTTCAGGAAAAAGTGCAATTTTGGACAACTAAATTCGTTTTTAAACGCAGCCATTTGTGTTATTCTAAAGTTAGAATAATTTTCTTCGAATAATTATGAAGACACATTATTTAAGACTTCTCTGTAAAAATTTCAAACTTTTTGTAAGAAATTTGGAATTTCCAGAGCAATTTCAAGAAAAAGTGCAATTTTGGACAACTAAATCCGTTTTCAAACGCAGCCATTTGTGTTATTCTAAAGTTAGAATAATTTTCTTCGAATAATTATAAAGGCGCATTATTTAAGACTTATCTGTAAAAATTTCAAACTTTTTGTAAGAAATTTGGAATTTACAGAACAATTTCAAGAAAAAGTGCAATTTTGGACAACTAAATTCGTTTGCAAACGCAGCCATTTGTGTTATTCTAAAGTTAGAATAATTTTCTTCGAATAATTATAAAGGCACGTTATTTAAGATTTATCTGTAAAAATTTCAAACTTTTGCTGTAAGAAATTTGGAATTTACAGAGCAATTTCAAGAAAAAGTGCAATTTTGGACAACTAAATCCGTTTTCAAACGCAGCCATTTGTGTTATTCTAAAGTTAGAATAATTTTCTTCGAATAATTATAAAGGCGCATTATTTAAGACTTATCTGTAAAAATTTCAAACTTTTTGTAAGAAATTTGGAATTTACAGAACAATTTCAAGAAAAAGTGCAATTTTGGACAACTAAATCCGTTTTCAAACGCAGCCATTTGTGTTATTCTAAAGTTATAATTATTTTCTTCGAATAATTATAAAGGCACGTTATTTAAGATTTATCTGTAAAAATTTCAAACTTTTGCTGTAAGAAATTTGGAATTTACAGAGCAATTTCAAGAAAAAGTGCAATTTGGAGAACTAAATTCGTTTTCAAACGCAGCCATTTGTGTTATTCTAAAGCTAGAATAATTTTCTTCGAATAATTATAAAGGCACATTATTTAAGATTTATCTGTAAAATTTTCTAACTTTTGCGTTAAAAAATTTGGAATTTGCAGAGCAATTTCAAGAAAAAGTGCAATTTTGGACAACGAAATTCATTTTCAAACGCAGCCATTTGTGTTATTTTAAAGTTAGAATAATTTTCTTCGAATAATTATAAAGGCACATTATTTAAGATTTACCTGTAAAAAATTCAAACTTTTGCTGTAAGAAATTTGGAATTTGCAGAGCAATTTCAGGGAAAAGTGCAATTTTGGACAACTAAATTCGTTTTCAAACGCAGCCATTTGTGTTATTCTAAAGTTAGAATAATTTTCTTCGAATAATTATAAAGGCACGTTATTTAAGATTTATCTGTAAAAATTTCAAACTTTTGCTGTAAGAAATTTGGAATTTACAGAGCAATTTCAAGAAAAAGTGCAATTTGGAGAACTAAATTCGTTTTCAAACGCAGCCATTTGTGTTATTCTAAAGCTAGAATAATTTTCTTCGAATAATTATAAAGGCACATTATTTAAGATTTATCTGTAAAATTTTCTAACTTTTGCGTTAAAAAATTTGGAATTTGCAGAGCAATTTCAGGAAAAAGTGCAATTTTGGACAACTAAATTCGTTTTTAAACGCAGCCATTTGTGTTATTCTAAAGTTAGAATAATTTTCTTCGAATAATTATGAAGACACATTATTTAAGACTTCTCTGTAAAAATTTCAAACTTTTTGTAAGAAATTTGGAATTTCCAGAGCAATTTCAAGAAAAAGTGCAATTTTGGACAACTAAATCCGTTTTCAAACGCAGCCATTTGTGTTATTCTAAAGTTAGAATAATTTTCTTCGAATAATTATAAAGGCGCATTATTTAAGACTTATCTGTAAAAATTTCAAACTTTTTGTAAGAAATTTGGAATTTACAGAACAATTTCAAGAAAAAGTGCAATTTTGGACAACTAAATCCGTTTTCAAACGCAGCCATTTGTGTTATTCTAAAGTTATAATTATTTTCTTCGAATAATTATAAAGGCACGTTATTTAAGATTTATCTGTAAAAATTTCAAACTTTTGCTGTAAGAAATTTGGAATTTACAGAGCAATTTCAAGAAAAAGTGCAATTTGGAGAACTAAATTCGTTTTCAAACGCAGCCATTTGTGTTATTCTAAAGCTAGAATAATTTTCTTCGAATAATTATAAAGGCACATTATTTAAGATTTATCTGTAAAATTTTCTAACTTTTGCGTTAAAAAATTTGGAATTTGCAGAGCAATTTCAAGAAAAAGTGCAATTTTGGACAACGAAATTCATTTTCAAACGCAGCCATTTGTGTTATTTTAAAGTTAGAATAATTTTCTTCGAATAATTATAAAGGCACATTATTTAAGATTTACCTGTAAAAAATTCAAACTTTTGCTGTAAGAAATTTGGAATTTGCAGAGCAATTTCAGGGAAAAGTGCAATTTTGGACAACTAAATTCGTTTTCAAACGCAGCCATTTGTGTTATTCTAAAGTTAGAATAATTTTCTTCGAATAATTATAAAGGCACGTTATTTAAGATTTATCTGTAAAAATTTCAAACTTTTGCTGTAAGAAATTTGGAATTTACAGAGCAATTTCAAGAAAAAGTGCAATTTGGAGAACTAAATTCGTTTTCAAACGCAGCCATTTGTGTTATTCTAAAGCTAGAATAATTTTCTTCGAATAATTATAAAGGCACATTATTTAAGATTTATCTGTAAAATTTTCTAACTTTTGCGTTAAAAAATTTGGAATTTGCAGAGCAATTTCAGGAAAAAGTGCAATTTTGGACAACTAAATTCGTTTTTAAACGCAGCCATTTGTGTTATTCTAAAGTTAGAATAATTTTCTTCGAATAATTATGAAGACACATTATTTAAGACTTCTCTGTAAAAATTTCAAACTTTTTGTAAGAAATTTGGAATTTCCAGAGCAATTTCAAGAAAAAGTGCAATTTTGGACAACTAAATCCGTTTTCAAACGCAGCCATTTGTGTTATTCTAAAGTTAGAATAATTTTCTTCGAATAATTATAAAGGCGCATTATTTAAGACTTATCTGTAAAAATTTCAAACTTTTTGTAAGAAATTTGGAATTTACAGAACAATTTCAAGAAAAAGTGCAATTTTGGACAACTAAATTCGTTTGCAAACGCAGCCATTTGTGTTATTCTAAAGTTAGAATAATTTTTTTCGAATAATTATAAAGGCACATTATTCAAGATTTATCTGTAAAAATTTCAAACTTTTTCTGTAACAAATTTGGAATTTGCAGAGCAATTTCAAGAGAAAGTGCAATTTTGGACAACTAAATTCATTTTCAAACGCAGCCACTTGTGTTATTCTAAAGTTAGAATAATTTTCTTCGAATAATTATAAAGGCACATTATTTTAGATTTATCTGTAAAAATTTAAAACTTTTGCTGTAAGAAATTTGGAATTTACAGAGCAATTTCAAGAAAAAGTGCAATTTTCGACAACTAAATTCGTTTCCAAACGCATCTATTTGTGTTATTCTAAAGTTAGAATAATTTTTCTTCGAATAATTATAAAGGCACATTATTCAAGATTTATCTGTAAAAATTTAAAACTTTTGCTGTAAGAAATTTGGAATTTACAGAGCAATTTCAAGAAAAAGTGCAATTTTCGACAACTAAATTCGTTTCCAAACGCATCTATTTGTGTTATTCTAAAGTTAGAATAATTTTTCTTCGAATAATTATAAAGGCACATTATTCAAGATTTATCTGTAAAAATTTAAAACTTTTGCTGTAAGAAATTTGGAATTTACAGAGCAATTTCAAGAAAAAGTGCAATTTTGCGCAACTAAATCCGTTTTCAAACGCAGCCATTTGTGTTATTCTAAAGTTAGAATAATTTTCTTCGAATAATTATAAAGGCACGTTATTTAAGATTTATTTGTAAAAATTTCATATTTTTGCTGTAAGAAATTTGGAATTTGCAGAGCAATTTCAGGGAAAAGTGCAATTTTGGACAACTAAATTCGTTTTCAAACGCAGCCATTTGTGTTATTCTAAAGTTAGAATAATTTTCTTCGAATAATTATAAAGGCACATTATTTAAGATTTACCTGTAAAAATTTCAAACTTTTGCGTTAAGAAATTTGTAATTTACAGAGCAATTTCAAGAAAAAGTGCAATTTGGACAACTAAATTCGTTTTCAAACGCAGCCATTTGTGTTATTCTAAAGTTAGAATAATTTTCTTCGAATAATTATAAAGGCACGTTATTTAAGATTTATTTGTAAAAATTACATATTTTTGCTGTAAGAAATTTGGAATTTGCAGAGCAATTTCAAGAAAAAGTGCAATTTTGGACAACTAAATTTGTTTTTAAACGCAGCCATTTGTGTTATTCTAAAGTTAGAATAATTTTCTTCGAATAATTATGAAGACACATTATTTAAGACTTCTCTGTAAAAATTTCAAACTTTTTGTAAGAAATTTGGAATTTCCAGAGCAATTTCAAGAAAAAGTGCAATTTTGGACAACTAAATCCGTTTTCAAACGCAGCCATTTGTGTTATTCTAAAGTTAGAATAATTTTCTTCGAATAATTATAAAGGCACATTATTTAAGATTTATCTGTAAAAATTTCAAACTTTTGCTGTAAGAAATTTGGAATTTACAGAGCAATTTCAAGAAAAAGTGCAATTTGGACAACTAAATTCGTTTTGAAACGCAGCCATTTGTGTTATTCTAAAGTTAGAATAATTTTCTTCGAATAATTATAAAGGCACATTATTTGAGATTTATCTGTAAAAATTTCTAACTTTTGCTGTAAGAAATTTGGAATTTGCACAGCAATTTCAGTAAAAAGAGCGATTTTGGACAACTAAATTCGTTTTCAAACGCAGCCATTTGTGTTATTCTAAAGTTAGAATAATTTTCTTCGAATAATTATAAAGGTACGTTATTTAAGATTTATTTGTAAAAATTTCATATTTTTGCTGTAAGAAATTTGGAATTTGCAGAGCAATTTCAAGAAAAAGTGCAATTTTGGGCAACTAAATTCGTTTTCAAACGCAGCCATTTGTGTTATTCTAAAGCTAGAATAATTTTCTTCGAATAATTATAAAGGCACATTATTTAAGATTTATCTGTAAAATTTTCTAACTTTTGCGTTAAAAAATTTGGAATTTGCAGAGCAATTTCAAGAAAAAGTGCAATTTTGGACAACGAAATTCATTTTCAAACGCAGCCATTTGTGTTATTTTAAAGTTAGAATAATTTTCTTCGAATAATTATAAAGGCACATTATTTAAGATTTACCTGTAAAAAATTCAAACTTTTGCGTTAAGAAATTTGTAATTTACAGAGCAATTTCAAGAAAAAGTGCAATTTGGACAACTAAATTCGTTTTCAAACGCAGCCATTTGTGTTATTCTAAAGTTAGAATAATTTTCTTCGAATAATTATAAAGGCACGTTATTTAAGATTTATTTGTAAAAATTTCATATTTTTGCTGTAAGAAATTTGGAATTTGCAGAGCAATTTCAGGGAAAAGTGCAATTTTGGACAACTAAATTCGTTTTCAAACGCAGCCATTTGTGTTATTTTAAAGTTAGAATAATTTTCTTCGAATAATTATAAAGGCACATTATTTAAGATTTACCTGTAAAAAATTCAAACTTTTGCGTTAAGAAATTTGTAATTTACAGAGCAATTTCAAGAAAAAGTGCAATTTGGACAACTAAATTCGTTTTCAAACGCAGCCATTTGTGTTATTTTAAAGTTAGAATAATTTTCTTCGAATAATTATAAAGGCACATTATTTAAGATTTACCTGTAAAAATTTCAAACTTTTGCGTTAAGAAATTTGTAATTTACAGAGCAATTTCAAGAAAAAGTGCAATTTGGACAACTAAATTCGTTTTCAAACGCAGCCATTTGTGTTATTCTAAAGTTAGAATAATTTTCTTCGAATAATTATAAAGGCACGTTATTTAAGATTTATTTGTAAAAATTTCATATTTTTGCTGTAAGAAATTTGGAATTTGCAGAGCAATTTCAGGGAAAAGTGCAATTTTGGACAACTAAATTCGTTTTCAAACGCAGCCATTTGTGTTATTCTAAAGTTAGAATTATTTTCTTCGAATAATTATAAAGGCACGTTATTTAAGATTTATCTGTAAAAATTTCAAACTTTTTGTAAGAAATTTGGAATTTACAGAGCAATTTCAAGAGAAAGTGCAATTTTGGACAACTAAATTCATTTTCAAGCGCAGCCATTTGTGTTATTCTAAAGTTAGAATAATTTTCTTCGAATAATTATAAAGACACATTATTTAAGATTTATCAGTAAAATTTTCAAACTTTTTCTGTAAGAAATTTGGAATTTGCAGAGCAATTTCAAGAAAAAGTGCAATTTTGGACAACTAAATTCATTTTCAAACGCAGCCATTTGTGTTATTCTAAAGTTAGAATAATTTTCTTCGAATAATTATAAAGGCACATTGTTTAAGATTTATCTGTAAAAATTTCAAACTTTTTGTAAGAAATTTGGAATTTACAGAGCAATTTCAAGAAAAAGTGCAATTTGGACAACTAAATTCGTTTTGAAACGCAGCCATTTGTGTTATTCTAAAGTTAGAATAATTTTCTTCGAATAATTATAAAGGCACATTGTTTAAGATTTATCTGTAAAAATTTGAAACTTTTTGTAAGAAATTTGGAATTTACAGAGCAATTTCAAGAAAAAGTGCAATTTGGACAACTAAATTCATTTTCAAGCGCAGCCATTTGTGTTATTCTAAAGTTAGAATAATTTTCTTCGAATAATTATAAAGACACATTATTTAAGATTTATCAGTAAAATTTTCAAACTTTTTCTGTAAGAAATTTGGAATTTGCAGAGCAATTTCAAGAAAAAGTGCAATTTTGGACAACTAAATTCATTTTCAAACGCAGCCATTTGTGTTATTCTAAAGTTAGAATAATTTTCTTCGAATAATTATAAAGGCACATTGTTTAAGATTTATCTGTAAAAATTTCAAACTTTTTGTAAGAAATTTGGAATTTACAGAGCAATTTCAAGAAAAAGTGCAATTTGGACAACTAAATTCGTTTTGAAACGCAGCCATTTGTGTTATTCTAAAGTTAGAATAATTTTCTTCAAATAATTATAAAGGCACATTGTTTAAGATTTATCTGTAAAAATTTGAAACTTTTTGTAAGAAATTTGGAATTTACAGAGCAATTTCAAGAAAAAGTGCAATTTGGACAACTAAATTCATTTTCAAACGCAGCCATTTGTGTTATTCTAAAGTTAGAATAATTTTCTTCGAATAATTATAAAGGCACATTGTTTAAGATTTATCTGTAAAAATTTCAAACTTTTTGTAAGAAATTTGGAATTTACAGAGCAATTTCAAGAAAAAGTGCAATTTGGACAACTAAATTCGTTTTGAAACGCAGCCATTTGTGTTATTCTAAAGTTAGAATAATTTTCTTCGAATAATTATAAAGGCACATTGTTTAAGATTTATCTGTAAAAATTTGAAACTTTTTGTAAGAAATTTGGAATTTGCAGAGCAATTTCAGGAAAAAGTGCAATTTTGGAGAACTAAATTCGTTTTCAAACGCAGCCATTTGTGTTATTCTAAAGTTAGAATAATTTTCTTCGACTAATTATAAAGGCACATTGTTTAAGATTTATCTGTAAAAATTTCAAACTTTTTGTAAGAAATTTGGAATTTACAGAGCAATTTCAAGAAAAAGTGCAATTTGGACAACTAAATTCGTTTTCAAACGCAGCCATTTGTGTTATTCTAAAGTTAGAATAATTTTCTTCGAATAATTATAAAGGCACATTGTTTAAGATTTATCTGTAAAAATTTCAAACTTTTTGTAAGAAATTTGGAATTTACAGAGCAATTTCAAGAAAAAGTGCAATTTGGACAACTAAATTCGTTTTCAAGCGCAGCCATTTGTGTTATTCTAAAGTTAGAATTATTTTCTTCGAATAATTATAAAGGCACATTATTTAAGATTTATCTGTAAAAATTTCAAACTTTTGCTGTAAGAAATTTGGAATTTGCAGAGCAATTTCAGGAAAAAGTTCAATTTTGGACAACTAAATCCGTTTTCAAACGCAGCCATTTGTGTTATTCTAAAGTTAGAATAATTTTCTTCGAATAATTATAAAGGCACGTTATTTAAGATTTATCTGTAAAAATTTCAAACTTTTGCTGTAAGAAATTTGGAATTTACAGAGCAATTTCAGGACAACTTTTGGATGTTTTCAAACGCAGTCATTTAGTTGTTTTTCCGAATTTTAAAATTTTATGCTACATAACACGTAAATTTAAGAAACTTTAACACGTTATGTCGTTTTTTGATTTGACACTATTTTTGCGGACAAAGGAACTTCCACCAATGAGGCATGCCCGACTTCGACGATGTGACAACATAATTAATTTTTGAATAAAACATTAAAAAAAATCACAATTTGTACTTAAAGGCTTAATAAATTTCTGGGAAAAACATTAAAGTTAAAAATTTATTAGTCGTCTCAGAAAAAAAAAACGAAAATCACCTTTTTTCAGGCCTACAAAGTAGACTGCACCCTTAATTGACTACGGCCCGATATATTCACCTCCAAGTAAACTGTCTGTTAGTCTTCCGCAAATAAATGAATATTCACTCACCGTAAAGTAAATTTGTATAATAACCCTACTTAACGATAGGACTGTTTGAGGAAATTGAACATCTTTGTAATTGTGTAACATCATTTGAAATACTATTTTCCAGAAAAATAAGCAACATTCTTGAACTCTCTTGTGTTAACATTTCAGCAATGTAGTCTAAATACTGTGCTTGTGAAATAAAATGAGCCAACATTTAAATTTTACTTCTTTTTTCGGTGAGTGATTCCCCCTTAACTTCTTACCCCGGCTTGGAGCAAGAATGGAGGACAAAATTGAGTCCACCTTTACTCAAAACGTTTGGAACGCCACGTTCCAGTATTGTGTTACGAACGCGTGGAAAAGTGTACGTGTGAAAGCATATGCGTGAGCCCCCCAGGTCAAATTTCTGGGTGCGCCTCCGTGTGAATGTACAAGGTAAACTACCAGTTTTTCAGAATAGTTACACAAAAATAACTTGTTTAAACTTTAATAAAATCATATTATCGCCGTAAATTATAAATCAACGGATTGAACCTTTTAAAACTTTTACATTCAAATTCTTACTGTCAGCACTTGCAAAAGGTGAAGTGAATTAGTTGAGTTTGAGAAAGTCTTTTGTAAATAATAGTCATGTGAACTTTCGAAGAATGTATTCATGTCCTCGTGAATTACCCATAACTTTACAATTATCCTCTAAGTGTCCGTAAATGGAAACTGTGACATTCAATTAAAAAGTTATCAATAAATTGGCGATTTGGTGAGAAGGAAATAGGGGCGGCCACAGCCGGCCCCGATACCCGCCCGGAATTTCTAATACATGATTTATCGATCGGACGTCTTGGTGGTCCGTCGATAAAAACTGCACAACTTCGCGACGTATATCATTCTTTAATCTGGATATTTGGCAAACAAAAATAAAATATCGCCTTCCGACATTCAAACAAAACCAAGACTAAAGCTATGTGTGTGTACAATGGAAAGAGCTCGATAATCGAATCCGAATTGGAAACGGACGTTATTCATGTGCGGAGGCGCTGATTTCGAATCTGAAGAGGATTCGCATCAGTGAAACAATTTAAAATATCACTGCGATAAATTAAATTTAATATTTCAATATTGCGAGGAGATGTTTTTAAATTTGTGGGACGGGGGAAAATTATTCATGAATATGTAGAATGGGTGCGTGTGTGGGGGTGGGTTTTTCATTAAATTGCGTTGCGGAGGGAAAAACGAGCGACGAATTCCCTACGAAAGGGGATGTGTTATGTTGTTGGGACAGGAACCAGTTGACGTTGTTAATTTATTTTTATGAATGGAGTAAAATTTTAAATACGAAGTTTTGGCTTAAACTTTTCAGATCATCTATCCACCCAAGAATGTATTATTGTATGTTTAAATCAGTTTCTGCCTGCCACTTATACGAGGGCAGTCTTTTAAGTTTTGCATCGAGGGCGCCACTAATTAAATGGCACTACTAAAAATTTACCTCCACCTTTAAGTAACCTAAATCCAAAGTGTCAGTAGTAGATATAATAAGCCGGTTCGCGGACGACGAGTCTTCTCGGAAATCTCCTCGAAAAACTGAAAGAAAAAAATGGTAAAACTACGCTGCTTTTCCCAGAAATGTTTGCTTTATTATTTACGTCGTCTCGAAATAGAGACCACAATTTGCCGGTTCACTTATTGACAAAATTGATTTTCTCATTAATAAAACGAATACATTTATAAAACGGTGAAAGTCATCAAGTCGACTACAAAAATAATATTTACCACTTGTGAAGGTTTGTTTGCTCCACTTAAACAACATGCTCCACATTGATATTGATATATTTATGACAAATTAGTCTAATTCGATATACCAAATTGATAACATTCACACCCGAAAAACACGTAGATTAATCGTAATTAGGGCCGAGAGGGCCGTTCGTACGTACGGGCGGCATTAATCGTAATTAAAGGGCAGAAAACACGACAACAGCGATTCCCATTAAAATTGTATTCCGAAACGTTAATATTTGTGGTGCGGTCCCACCAGTTTCATTTCCCTCTGATGGGTTCCGATTCGGACCGATAAATCACAATCGATTTCCCGTCAGTGAATTTATATATACGTACAACATAATATACACTGTGATGTATTTAAATGTGTACGGGGCTGGAAAGTTGAAAATCACAAATATCAGCATTCGGGAGCGATTGCAAATAAAAAAATTGAACAAGGAGACTAAAGTATCTATATACCCCGGCGGGTCCACCAAATGTACGATGTGATTTTTAAGTCTTATTTATGCGGTCATTTTCTGCAGGTATTTTTGGCAAATACAAGCTGTCAAAAAGCCGTGAAAATTAATAAATATATTTTCTTATCGAGGAGCTCATTGATTTCAAAAAAATTGTAACTCTCGGATTCATTTTAGCTTCACTTTACTATTAAACCAAATAACAAAAATACCTGACAATGGACTACCACATAGTAACGGTCGCAACCATCATCTTCATAACAAAAATACGTTTGACGTTCTGATTCAACAACTATTAAATCAACAACACTTGTTTTTTTTTGAATTGTATTTCTAGGCCCGCTTGATAAATTACATTCCCATTATTTTTCTATTGCCCTGAAAATTGACGTATTTTTACAATCATGTTAATATCTTGGAAACGAAAGAAGATAGGCATAGGGAATGCTGGTATAGATCAATGCAGAATTGAATTCTGCGTCGGAATATGTAAAAATATACAGGGTGTTCCATTAAAAAAAAAATCGAGAATTAATGCTTTAAAGTTGACTAAATGCAGTATGAAATTTTGAACACTCTTAATTTTATTTTTCCAAAAATAAATCACCACTAGGTACCTTCGGGTATTGGCATTTTATGGCCAACATTACATCCTTTCAATTTTGTATTGTTCGGAGATATGTATTTTTAAAATGAATTATGAAAAAGCACAAAATTTTTTAAAATGTCAAATATTTCGAAAACGCTTAAATTTTGAGGTTATGTTACTCAATAATTTTTTTTATAGAATTTTACGTGTAATCCAAATTTGCAATAAAAAATATAGCATTCCATTTAAAATAAGGAAGTTGGTGTTAACAACAAAGTCGAATAATCCTGAAAATATTTTTATTGATAAGGGCACCCTCAATTACTGAAAATCTCATTACAATACGTTTAATGCAGGGGCGGCTCGTTATGTAGAGCCAAGGAACCATGGCACCACCTCTAATTTCGAGGTCGGCAAGAAATTTTTCCGTTCTGGAGCCAAATAATTTCTGGCTCCGCTCATGCGCACGATGACGACGACGTGCACTTGTCAGTCGTATTTCCGCGCCATCCACGATGAATGAAATTAGTTCATTACCGAATACGCCTTTTTGCTCATCTAGTATAGAGGGCACTTGAAGATTGTCAATTTTAGCACTTGAAAATGTCTTTTTCGGCACTTTGCATGTTGAAAATTGTCATTTTAGACACCTGAAAGTTGTCTTTTATGACAGTTGAAAATGGTTTTTTTTTTAACATTGAGAATTGTCATTTATGGCACTCGAAAATGATAATTTTTGATAGTCAAAAACTCGTTTTTGACACTTGGAAAATATATTTTTCTGCACATGAAAATGGTTATTTTGCACAGTTTTTTGACATTTGAAAACTGTTGTTTTTTGACACTTGAAAATGGGCATTTTTGACAGACGATAATTGTATTTGTTGGCAGCTGAAAATTGCCATTTTTTGGCAGTTAAAAATTGTCATTTTTGGCACTTGAAAATTGTCGTTTTTGACAGTTGAGAATGCTTATTTTTAAAACCTAAAAATTGTCATTTATGACACTCGAAAATGATAATTTTTGACAGTTAAAATGATCGTTTTTGACAGTTGGAAAATGTTATTTTTTGCACTTAAAATTGTCAATTTTGGTACTTGAAAATGTCTTTTTCGGCACTTGAAAATGGTCAGTTTGCACAATTGAAAATTGCCTTTTTGACACTGAAAAATGTCCATTTTACACTTTTGGTAATTGCCCTTTTTAACAGTTGAAAATTGCGACATTTGGCAATGAAATTTTTCATTTTTGGCACTTGGAAATTGTCGTTTTTCGCAGTTGACAATGGTAATTTTTTAACAATTTATGGCATTTGAAAATGATAAATTTTGACAGTTGTAAAATGTCATTTTTGGGCACTTGAAGATTGTCAATTTTGGCACTTGAAAATGTATTTTTTTACACTTGATGATTGTTAAATTCGGCACTTGAAAATATATTTTTTGGCACTTTGTACAATTGAAATTTGTCATTCTTGACACTTGAAAGTTGTCTTTTCTGACAGTTGAAAATGGTAATTTTTGAACCTTGAAAATTGTCATTTATGGCACTCGTAAATGATAATTTTTGACAGTTTAAAACTATCGTTCTTGACGCTTGGAAAATGTAACTTCTGGCCCTTGAAACTTGTGAATTTTGACTTTTTTGCACATGAAAATGGTTATTTTGCATAGTTAAAAATGGTCGTTTTTGAAACTTAAAAATTTGAATTTATGGCACTCGAAAATGATAATATTTGAAAGTTGAAATGATCGTTTTTGACAGTTGGAAAATGTCATTTTTGCACTTGAAAATTGTCAATTTTGGTACTTGAAAATGTATTTTTTGGCACTTGAAAATGGTCGGTTTGTACAATTAAAATTGCCTTTTTGACACCTAAAAACGTTCATTTTAGACTGTCGGTAATTGCCGTTTTTAACAGTTGTGACATTTAGTATTTAAAAATTTTCATTTTTGGCACCTGAAAATTGTCGTGTTTAGCAGTTGACAATGGTAACATTTGAACCATTTATGGCATTCGAAAATGATAATTTTTGGCAGTTGGAAAATGTCGTCAATTTTGGCACTTTAAAATGTCTTTGTTGGCACTTAATGTTTGTCAAGTTTGGTCTTTTGAAAATGTCTTTTTCGGCACTTTGCACGGATGAAAATTGTCATTTTTGACACTTGAAAATTGTCTTTTTTAACAGCTGAAAAATAGTCATTTTTGAACCTTGAAAATTGTCATTTATAGCACTCAGAAATAAGAATTTTTGACAGTTATAAACTATCGTTTTTGACACTTGGAAAATTCCATTTTTGGGGCTTGAAAATTGTGAATTTTGACTTTTTTGCACATGAAAATGGTTATTTTGCACAGTTGAAAATGGACATTTTTGACAATTGAAAACTGTTTTTTTGACACTTAAAAATGGGCATTTTTGGCAGTTAAAAATTGTCATTTTTGGCACTTGAAAATTGTCGTTTTTGGCAGTTGAGAATGCTTATCTTTAAAACCTGAAAATTGTCATTTATGACACTCGAAAATGAGCATTTTTGACAGTTGAAATGATCGTTTTTGGCAGTTAGAAAATGTCATTTTTTGCATTTGAATATGGTCAGTTTGTAGTTGTTTTTTTAGCACTTAAAATGTTAATTTTAGACTGTTGGTAATTACCTTTTTAACAGTTGAAAATTGCGAAATTTGGCAATTAAAATTTTTCAGTTTTGTCTCCTGAAAATTGTCGTTTTTCGCAATTGACAATGGTAATATTTTGAACCATTCGAAAACGATAATTTTTGGCAGTTGGAAAATGTTATTGTCAATTTTGGCACTTGAAAATGTCTTGTTTTGCACTTAAAAAGGAGGTAATGTTACAAAATACAAGTCGTCGTTTAATTGATTTTCGTGGGCGAATAACGATGTTACTGATTTAATCAGTAACATCGTTATTTTTCGTCTTTATTTAATTCTTTTAGTGCTTCTGCAACAAGTAAACGTTTTTAATGGTCGATTTTTCTTTCCTCAAAAAGGAGGCGGTCAGATATATTGTGTATGCTAAGTGGCTCTACCATCAAAATTTTCCACGAGCCGCCACTGGGTAAATGTGGGACACCCTGTATATGTTAGCATTTGAATGTGTACGTGTGACGCCGGTTGAAAATATATTATTGATAGGGCGGCCATCGACAGCCTAGGATAATAATGGGATAATATTATTTTCGCGAAAACAATACTTGTCCGCCGAAAAATTGAAACGGACATTTTTGCCAACGCTCAAAATTCCGGTCGAGCGGGCACGCACAATGGTAAATGGCCGCAGCGATGACGGCACAAACTAATGTTCGCCACCGCGGATTGTTATTAATTTTTTGAATGGGTAAACAATGGATGCATTTCGAGTTGATGAAATATATTGATACTGTGAAGTAACAAGTGATTTTTTGACGTCGATTGTCATCATAACGCAGTGCAACTAGTTGAGTTATTTCATACGATTTATGTTTAATTTAATTATACACACGCGATGAATTTATTTCAATTCATTTAATATTCCGGCTGGCATATTTATTCAATCAACATGGGCATTTATTTAATCCGACAGTTTATCAGTTCGTTCCTAATAATACGCATCAACACATGCATGTTATATATTTCACGATTATTTATACCGGGTGAGGTGAGTTTAGAAAAAAAAATCATAATTCTAGATGGGCGGCTTGGTGGTGTAGCGGGTAAGAGCGTGAGCATGCCGCTGCATCCCAAGTCGAGTTGGTTCGATTCCCAGCTCGGGCGGAACATTACTTTCAAAATTCATAACTTTTGCCGCGTTAACTTTTTTTTTTAAACTCAATTGTTTTGGTTAGTAAATAGATGCAAAAGCCTCTGTTAGCATTTGCGAAGTTAAAGCGCTACGGTTTCATTTTTTTTTACATTTTCTTAATTCTTGCTAAAGTATTAACATTATCACAGGGATAACTTTGAAAATTCATAACTTTTGCCGCGTTAACTTTTTTTGAAAAACTAAATTATTTTAGTTAGTAAATAGATGCAAAAGCTTCTGTTAGCATTTGCGAAGTAACAGCGCGATGGTTTCAATTTTTTTTACATTTTCTTAATTCTTGCTAAAGTATTAACATTATCACAGGGATAACTTTGAAAATTCATAACTTTTGCCGCGTTAATTTTTTTTTTTAAACTCAATTGTTTTGGTTAGTAAATAGATGCAAAAGCTTCTGTTAGCATTTGCGAAGTAATAGCGCGACCGTTTCAATTTTTTTTACAATTTCTTAATTCTTGCTAAAATGTTAACATTATCGCAGGGATGACTTTGAAAATTCATAACTTTTGCCGCGTTAACTTTTTTTTGAAAAACTAAATTGTTTTGGTTAGTAAATAGATGCAAAAGCCTCTGTTAGCATTTGCGAAGTAATAGCGCGACGGTTTCAATTTTTTTTACATTTTTTTAATTTTTGCTAAAATATTAACATTATCGCAGGGATAACATTGAAAATTCATAACTTTTGCCGCGTTAACTTTTTTTGAAAAACTAAATTATTTTAGTTAGTAAATAGATGCAAAAACCTCTGTTAGCATTTGCGAAGTAATAGCGCGACGGTTTCATTTTTTTTTACATTTTCTTAATTCTTGCTAAAATATTAACATTATCGCAAGGATAACTTTGAAAATTTATAACTTTTGCCGCGTTAACTTTTTTTTGAAAAACTCAATTATTTGGTTAGTAAATAGATGCAAAAGCCTCTGTTAGCATTTGCGAAGTTAAAGCCCGACGGTTTCAATTTTTTTTACATTTTCTTAATTCTTGCTAAAATATTAACATTATCGCAGGAATGACTTTGAAAATTCATAACTTTTGCCGCGTTAGCTTTTTTTTGAAAAACTCAATTGTTTTGGTTAGTAAATAGATGCAAAAGCCTCTGTTAGCATTTACGAAGTAATAGCGCGACGGTTTCATTTTTTTTACATTTTCTAATTTCTTGCTAAAATGTTAACATTATCGCAGGAATGAATTTGAAAATTCATAACTTTTGCAGCGTTAACTTTTTTTTGAAAAACTCAATTGTTTTGGTTAGTAAATAGATGCAAAAGCCTCTGTAAGCATTTGCGAAGTAATAGCGCGACGGTTTCAATTTTTTTTTACATTTTCTTAATTCTTGCTAAAATATTAACATTATCGCAGGGATGACTTTGAAAATTCATAACTTTTGTCGTGTTAACTTTTTTTTTTTAACTCAATTGTTTTGGTTAGTAAATAGATGCAAAAGCCTCTGTTAGCATTTGCGAAGTTAAAGCCCGACGGTTTCAATTTTTTTTACATTTTCTTAATTCTTGCTAAAATATTAACATTATCGCAGGGATGACTTTGAAAATTCATAACTTTTGCCGCGTTAACTTTTTTTTGAAAAACTCAATTGTTTTGGTTAGTAAATAGATGCAAAAGCCTCTGTTAGCATTTACGAAGTAATAGCGCGACGGTTTCATTTTTTTTTACATTTTCTTAATTCTTGCTAAAATATTAACATTATCGCAGGGATGACTTTGAAAATTCATAACTTTTGCCGCGTTAACTTTTTTTTGAAAAACTCAATTGTTTTGGTTAGTAAATAGATGCAAAAGCCTCTGTAAGCATTTGCGAAGTAATAGCGCGACGGTTTCAATTTTTTTTTACATTTTCTTAATTCTTGCTAAAATATTAACATTATCGCAGGGATGACTTTGAAAATTCATAACTTTTGCCGCGTTAACTTTTTTTTGAAAAACTCAATTGTTTTGGTTAGTAAATAGATGCAAAAGCCTCTGTTAGCATTTACGAAGTAATAGCGCGACGGTTTCATTTTTTTTTACATTTTCTTAATTCTTGCTAAAATATTAACATTATCGCAGGAATGACTTTGAAAATTCATAACTTTTGCCGCGTTAACTTTTTTTTGAAAAACTCAATTGTTTTGGTTAGTAAATAGATGCAAAAGCCTCTGTTAGCATTTACGAAGTAATAGCGCGACGGTTTCATTTTTTTTTACATTTTCTAATTTCTTGCTAAAATGTTAACATTATCGCAGGAATGAATTTGAAAATTCATAACTTTTGCAGCGTTAACTTTTTTTTGAAAAACTCAATTGTTTTGGTTAGTAAATAGATGCAAAAGCCTCTGTAAGCATTTGCGAAGTAATAGCGCGACGGTTTCAATTTTTTTTTACATTTTCTTAATTCTTGCTAAAATATTAACATTATCGCAGGGATGACTTTGAAAATTCATAACTTTTGTCGTGTTAACTTTTTTTTTTAAACTCAATTGTTTTGGTTAGTAAATAGATGCGAAAGCCTCTGTTAGCATTTGCGAAGTAATAGCGCGACGGTTTCAATTTTTTTTTATTTCAAAAACTAGTACAACACTTAACATGAAACTTTGAACATAAGCTTTTTTTTAAATTTCAACTAAAATGTAGTATTTAATAGAATTTACAAAGCAAGTAAACAGGTTTTTCCATATTTTTCTTTTAATTTGGACTAAATTTTTTAAAAATTTATAACTTCTACAATATCTTGATCGGTATTTCTGCAAGACCTAGACTGTTTCAGTTAGTAAATCGAGGCAAAAATTATTCATTTGCATTTTCATGACAATAATGTACCGCCTTTAATTTTTTTAAAATATTTTTATTCCGTCGTGAATTTCAATCTCTGACTTTAAAGTTCACGGATCTGTATTAATTGCTTATAACTCAACAAATATGCATTTTATAAAAAAAAAAATTACAAAAAATTCTTAGAATTGAAAATTGTAAAAATATACATAGTGTTCTATTTGTAAAAGGAAAGTTACCAAATTTCCATATTTAAATGAACACCCTGTATATTAAAAATCTATTTAAACGATGGCTTGTTTGCATTTAAGAAACTTTTGTTTGAAAAAATTTATGAAACTTTTTTCACTTGGAGAATTATTTAGGTGTTTCAATAATTTTGACTAACCTTGAATCATCAAAATGACATATTTTTGACGCGCAAACGAAGCAATCGTAGAAAAATATAAAAAGATATTTAAACGATGGCTTGTTTGCATCTGAGAACCTTTATTTTTTTGAAAAAAAACTTTTTTCTGTTATTATTTAGGTGTTTCGAGAATTTTGACTAACCCTGTATTACCAAAATGATATATTTTTGACGCGCAAATAAAGCAATCGTAGGAAAATATAAAAACCTATTTAAACGATGGCTTGTTTGCATCTGAGAACCTTTTTTTTTTTTTGAAAAAACTTTTTTCTGTTATTATTTAAGTGTTTAGATAATTTTGACTAACCCTGTATAACCAAAATGACATATTTTTGACGCGCAAACAAAGCAATCGTAGAAAAATATAAAAACATATTTAAACGATGGCTTGTTTGCATCTAAGAACCTTTTTTTTAAAAAAAAATTTGAAACTTTTTTCTCTTGGAGAATTATTTAGGTGTTTCAATAATTTTGACTAACCTTGAATCATCAAAATGACATATTTTTGACGCGCAAACAAAGCAATCGTAGAAAAATATAAAAAGATATTTAAACGATGGCTTGTTTGCATCTGAGAACCTTTATTTTTTTGAAAAAAACTTTTTTCTGTTATTATTTAGGTGTTTCGAGAATTTTGACTAACCCTGTATTACCAAAATGATATATTTTTGACGCGCAAATAAAGCAATCGTAGGAAAATATAAAAACCTATTTAAACGATGGCTTGTTTGCATCTGAGAACCTTTTTTTTTTTTTTGAAAAAACTTTTTTCTGTTATTATTTAAGTGTTTAGATAATTTTGACTAACCCTGTATAACCAAAATGACATATTTTTGACGCGCAAACAAAGCAATCGTAGGAAAATATAAAAACTTATTTAAACGATGGCTTGTTTGCATCTAAGAACCTTTTTTTTGAAAAAAAATTGAAACTTTTTTCTTTTGGAGAATTATTTAGGTGTTTCAATAATTTTGACTAACCTTGAATAATCAAAATGACATATTTTTGACGCGCAAACAAAGCAATCGTAGGAAAATATAAAAACATATATAAACGATGGCTTGTTTGCGTCTGAGAACCTTTTTTTTTTGAAAAAAACTTTTTTCTGTTATTATTTAGGTGTTTAGATAATTTTGATTAACCCCGTATAACCAAAATGACATATTTTTGACGCGCAAACAAAGCAATCGTAGGATAATATAAAAACATATTTAAACGATGGCTTGTTTGCATCTAAGAACCTTTTTTTTTTTAAGAAATTTGAAACTTTTTTCTCTTGGAGAATTATTTAGGTGTTTCAATAATTTTGACTAACCCTGTATAACCAAAATGATATATTTTTGACGCACAAATGAAGCAATCGTAGCAAAATATAAAAACTTATTGAAACGATTGCCTGTTTGCATCTAAGAAACTTTGAAAAAAAATTTGAAATTTTTTTCGCTTGGAGAAATATTTAGATATTCCGGTAGTTGTGACTAACCCTGTATAACCAAAATAAGGTATTTTTGTCCGGTTTTTAAAGCAATCGTTGGAAAATATGTTTTTTTTTTGTAAGAAGCGAATGAAAATATCTTAGTATTTTTTCAATCAGTCGAAATCTCTGCGACAAAAACAAGTTAATCCTCACACCCCTTCTTAACGGTTGTCCTATATAAAGGAAAAGGGGAAACCGGGGACACGGAGCGGAGTGATTTAATCCAACCTGTGGCTGCTGTTCAGATTGGTCGTTTCGAGTTTCTTTGCGACGCCGGGCACCGCGTAATCAGCAGTAGTTATTCTTGTATGTGTGTGTGTCCTATGTGTCTGCGTGTGTGTGTCTGTGTGTAAGAGGATCGGATCGATCCCGTGCACTTAACTCCCCTTCTATGGCTTGCCATTTCCGTCGGGACGCCCCGTTCAGTTCCCTTTCAGCGGGACGCCTCTTCTTCTCCTTCTTCTTCTTCTTCTACTGCTGCTGCTGCTGCTGCTGATGCTGCTTTAGTGATAGATGCAGATTTCCAGGGCGTAATGGAGTTGCTCTTTGCGATGAGACTCGATGTTGGATCCTGGATTTTATGCGCATAAAAAATTGAGGGGGGGGGGGCGGAGAGACGGCGGCGACACCGAAGGGGATTGAAATGTTTATCTGTGCCGATCTTACTTGTTACGCTTTCGTGTTTTGATTCTGACCAATACTTTATCTGGGATCTGGGTGTTTAGAATTTTAATCAAAGATAATATGATTTGTAATTGTCGTTTATATTTTTTACTTTTTGTTAAACTATAGTCATTATGTTTCAAGATGTGGTAAACTTATTTATTTGATCCTTTTCGAAAAGAGTTTTGACGTGTGGTCCTTTTTCTCAATAAACTGTGAACCAGAGGACATCGAATGGACAATACCACAGAAATGACAATGCAGAGGTCGCCTATAGAAGACTCCAGTTGTAATTGGAAAAGATCATCGAACAATTAATGTATGAATGATCTATGTAGAGTCGTACCAGGCACTCGAGGCGTGTTGCGTAGTGGCCATCTTAAAATCAATTGACTCCGGAGATTTTTTGTCGCGTTCTCTCTCGCGTTTTCCGAATACTCACTCACTCCCACTCATCTCGAATGCTTGGTGATACTGTAAGGTACCGAAACGAATAAATTTCCGGGTTAAGGCGCAGGTGATTCACGTCTGCCATTAAAGGTTCACTCACTACAGTATTATTGAGCACGCGAGACGTGCGGATTAAAGTTTGCGCAGAATGAGAGAACGAGAGAGGACGCGAGAGAACGTGAGAGAACGCGATAACAAATCTCCGGAGCCAATCGAATTTTAGATGTTCACTGCACACCGCGCCTCGAGTGCTTAGTACAACTCTAACTTCGTTTCCTACGTTTTGTAACTAAGATCTTAGTAAATATGTCTCACAGACTCTTTGTAATTATTTACACCTGTCAACATCCGAGTAAATATAGTTCAGATTCACATTTTTACTTTCTCCGTTACGAAGTACGAGAAAGTATTGTGATTGTGATTTTTATTCAAAAATTTTTTTTACGGAAATATCTTTTTTGGGGTCTCTAGACGTCAAATCTTCTCCTTGATTAACTTTTGAATATGTACGCAAAAAACATACTTCGTGTTCATTTTTATAATCTGTTATGGTATTATATGTTAAATTTGCAACAGTAATTGACCTTTTGCGTTTCTTGAGAGTACAGTCAATTGGTCTATCTGGAGTTGTTTCGTTCAAAATTTGTTGTAATTCAGCCATTTCTTCTTCCAATATATTTACAACAAATTCATCCATTATTCAAATATACAGTATGTCCACGGATGGAGTTGACGAGAGGAAAAAAAACTTTATTATTTATTTTACGGCAAAAAGTCATTCTTTATAAAAAATTCTGCTTGTCGAAAAAAATTGTTTGTCATAAAAAAAAGAGATCAGATGTACAGGGTGTTAATAATTAAGAAAACAAGAAAAGGCTTCAAGAGATAAGAACCATTATTTTTTATTTTATGCAAAATGTTTATTAAACAAAGTTGTTTATAAGTTAAAATGTAGCATAAATACAAATTTTCAAATAAAAATTATAATTTTTACTATTTACAATAATTCGTGATTTTATGCGATTATTTGGAGAATTTAACAAAAAATCAAGATACTCGATTCCGTAAACGTCAATGTTACGTCTGACAGTATTCAGAAATGTTAACTAAAGAAGAACTTGTTTATTTAGTACAGTGCTACGGAATTGGAAATGTATCTTATCAATACGCAATTGATGTTTTTCAGGAAAAAGCTTTCCAAATACGGCTGTGTTTAAGGAAGCACTACGAAAACTAATAACAAAATTCACTGAAACTCAGTAATGAATGTGAAGAAAACGAAGAAATATTGCGATGAAGATGACACATCTACATTATTAGCATTAGGGTCAGTTGTAGATAATCCTAAATTATCTTCAAGGAAGTGTGCAAGAATGCTGGAAGTAAGCAAAAGTACATTACAAGTTATTTTTAAGGAAATGAAAATTCGAAATCGAAAACAGGTTTCCCAGATTAATTTGTTTCACCGACAAATCTACATTTTGCACCAACGGGCACGTATCTACCCAAAATAGTCGGCACTGGGCTTACGAGAATCCTAATTACGTCATTCATAGAAGAAGTCAAGATTACAAAAAAGTTAACGTATGGTGTGGAATTATCTTTGATAGAATCATTGGACCATATTTTATGGTTTATTTAAACCAGCATTTTGTTTTTTTTTTTTAAATTTATTAACACCCTGTACATCTGATCTCATTTTGTTTGATTACAAACAATTTTTTTCGACAAGCAGAATTTTTTATAAAGAATGATTTTTTGCCGTAAAATTAATAATAAAGTTTTTTTTCCTTTCGTCAACTCCATCCGTGGACACACTGTATAAACTGTATAGTATAACGGTGAAAAGTAAACTCAAATACGTGAATAACCCATACAAATACAATACAAATTATATTTCGCTTTTTTGTTTGTGGTGAACCGCAGCCAGTAATTATATCAGCGTTCAATCACATAATTCTCGAATTTTACGATTTATTCGTTAAACAGTGTGAACGGGTGTGGATAAAAAAAACTAAAAATACAATTAGAAATTATGTTTTTATTAAAACTTATAAACATTTTAGGTATTTATCCAAAATACTAACATTCCTTAAACTACAAATATAATTTTTCTTATAATGAATCTTACAACAATTTGACCTTTTCTCAAAATTAGGACAATTACTATCTAAGCCTAAATCTACAATATTCTGGAATATTTTTTTTGTGTTTGTGTGTGTGCTGTGTGACACACATCAAAATAAACCATGAAAACGTAAATATAAATGGCTATGATACCATCAAGTCGGAGAAAGTAACATGATGGCCACATCACCATTTATTCAATTGCTTTGTTACAATGTAATATATTAATTAATATAAACGTTTTTTAAGGTGAATTTACACCGAATGTTCTGCGAACAATTGCACCTTTAACTTTTATGACAGTATTACCATGCACAATTATCGGTGTGCGGGTTGATAAAATAAATATTAAAAACTTATTAAATATTTAACTCGTCTCATCGCGTATTCATTTATTTGACTACATTTATAAACCGAGAGGGACGAGCGACGGACGGCAATAATGGGGAAAATTCGGTTGTAACGAAACAAAAGGCGGTAAATAATTGAAGAACGCGCGGCCCGAGGAGAGCGGGGTGGGGGGTTCGAAATCCGCAAATTACTAATTTCCTAGTTATCGTTTTCCCTATGCAAATTTATGATTGGCTCCTCCGCGTTGCCCGGCAACGAAGAGGACTCCCTTTTATTAATAATTACGAGGACGGCGGCGAGGCTTTCCAACCCCCTTAATCGAATTAGTTATTATCCTCGGTTAACGGAAACGCGGAGGCACCGCACAATGGAAAAATTAGTGCCCGGGAAATTCCCCAACACCGACACACAATGTGCCTTTCTTGATATAATCAATTTAGTTCGGGGAAATTCGCTAAATGCTTTCGCAATTTTCGGGAGTAAACGCAAACGGGAACCGGTTGAAATTTTATTATTCTATTCACATTTCTACAAAACATGGAAAGTATTCATTACTAATACTTAATAATACAAATCATTCTCATAATCAATTTTAGAATTAAAAAATGGAAAAATGTACAGAAAAGGGAAAACTTGCAAATTTCCACCCTATACAGGGTGTCCTAAATAGAGTAGGATTGCATGGGTATCTTTCTTATTCTTAAAGCAAGAGATCTGGTTAAATGGGAAATGTTGTGCAGTTTTCTATGCTGATTCAGATTATGTTGAGAAATTTTCAAAATTCCGAGCAGTTTAGAAAATAATTAAAAAAAACTGAAAATCGCGATTTTTAAAAAAATCAAATATCTCAATAATTATTAAAGATGCGAAAAAAAGTTTTAAATAAAAGTTACTTGGTTTAATTAGGCAAACATAGAAATCAAGTCAAAATAAAATTCAAGATGGCGGTTTCCGAGATATTAATACCAACTTTCTTATTTCAAATGGCCGCCATATTTGATTTTTATACGCATAAATAGACTTTTTTTTTCTCTTTTCAACGATGTACAACAACCTATGTCAAAATAAAAAATAATGGAAATGTTAATTTTAATTTTTCAAATTATTTTTAAAGCAAATGTAACAAAACAAAAAGAGGTAATACAACCAAGTAGTAAAATAACAATAAATTATAAAGAATTCTCAAAATGTTGACCGTTATTGGCCAAACACAATTGACAGCGTTTTACAACACTGTCAGTTACTTTTCGCAATGTGTTGCGATTAATGCCGTTTATTGCCTCTGTCACTGCTTCGCGAAGTTCATCCACATTGTTATAATTGAAGTTACTTCCATAAACTTTGTTTTTTAAAGTGCCCCACAAATAAAAGTCAAGAGGCGTCAAGTCTGCAGATCTGGTTGGCCACTGTACAGGTGTATTAGTCGCTATTACTTTATTATTAAAACGTCCATTTAGATAAGTAATAACATCTCTGGCATTGTGTGCTGGAGCGCCATCTTGCTGGTACCATATTTGCATATTTTTTGCCAAAGGTAAATCATCCAATAAATCTTCTAAGGTTGTTTGAAGAATTTCTAAATAACGTTGTGCAGTTAGAGTCCCATCAAAAATTATAGGACCAAGTAAACGATTTCCCATTATGCCACAAAAAACACTAAAGCCGAACCGTAATTGGTTTCGCCGTGGAATAACTATGGTGGATTTTCTTAAGCCCAATAGTGCTCGTTATGACGATTAAATAATCCACAATTAGAAAAGTAAGATTCGTCAGTCCATAAAATTGTGTTTATAAAATCACCATTTTCCGTAATTTTTGTTGATTAACCTGCAAAATGTTAATCTACGGATGTTATCATTTGGTTGTAAAGTCTGAGATAAGTGCAATTTATAAGGGTGAAACTTGTGCTTTTTTAAAATTGTTGATGCTCTAGACTTAGATACGTTAACTTCATTTTTTATCTGCCGACATGAAATGTTCGGATTAGCTGCCACACAAGCCAATGTTAATTCTTCATCATCAACGATCATATTTCTATTTCTCTTAGGTTTTTTTAAACTTCCATACAATTGCATATTTTCATCCAATCTTTTAAATACCTTAATGTCCGGCTGCCTTCTTTCAGGAAAGTTTGCTTGGTATGTTTGTGCTGCAAGATAGGGGTTTTTGTAACACTTGATGTAATTACAAAACATATCGTATTGTTCAGATATTGAATAATTCGCCATTTCAAGTAATTAATATTTATCGATATTACAACAACTTAAGACAATACACATGTATGAATGATTAATACAACTGATAAACTAATGTAAGATGACAGTTAGTCGTTATAACAAATTTTGTTTTATTTTTATTTATGCCTACTTGTTTTAAACTTACAACAATTAATATTTCCATTATTTTTTATTTTGACATAGGTTGTTGTACATCGTTGAAAAGAGAAAAAAAAGTCTATTTATGCGTGTAAAAATCAAATATGTCGACCATTTGAAATAAGAAAGTTGGTATTAATATCTCGGAAACCGCCATCTTGAATTTTATTTTGACTTGATTTCCATGTTTGCCTAATTAAACCAAGTAACTTTTATTTAAAACTTTTTTTCGCATCTTTAATAATTATTGAGATATTTGTTTTTTTTGAAAATCGCGATTTTCAGTTTTTTTAAAATATTTTCTAAACTGCTCGGAATTTTGAAAATTTCTCAACATAATCTGAATCAGCATAGAAAACTGCACAACATTTCCCATTTAACCAGATCTCTAGCTTTAAGAATAAGAAAGATACCCATGCAATCCTACTCTATTAAGGACACCCTGTATATTAAAAATAAATTTATCTCCAGTGATTTAGATGATCCTTCCAAAATCTTCAATTATGATCAATTCTGAAGTAATTTCGACAGTCGGAATTAGCTGTATTGCTAGAAGACATTTTTAATAGCGAGAAATCCAATTTTCCACAATTTGCAATTCAAGTCCTGTTTTCTGATCGTCACCTCTTTATCTCCAGTAAAGGAATTTTGATGATTCTTCCAAAATGCTTATTCACATCTAAGAAACGTTTTGTTTGATTTTTTTTTTAGTTTTTTTACGGTTGGAGAGTTATTTAGGTGTTCTGTATTTTTTGAAAAATGTGCAAACATATGGGAGAGCAGAAGACTAGTACGCGTTTCATCGTTATTGCGAATCATTAGCTAGTCCTGCAACCTCACACACGTTTGCACATTTTGTAAGTGATATTTATGCGGTCTCGGTGGACGGTGCCTCTGAAAATCGTATTTGCAACGATACGAATAATTGGTTATTGAGAGATTTCATTGAGATTCGTACTCTGTTCGTGAGATTTTGTGAATCCAAACTTTCACTCACCTTAGAAACAATGAAATCGCATAATCTTGCTGATATGAGCCAGTGAAATTCTGATTTCGATGAAAATCATGCTGGGTACACGATTGCTTCCGTCATCGCTCATGTTGTTTTGCCCAGCAACGCTGCATTTTCTATTGCAAGGCGTCAGATGTTGCCCGAATGTTGCGATCTGATATATTTTAGGGGATTGTTTTTATTAGTAATTGTATGTACCGCCGAAAAGTTAAGTCATAAACTTCCAGCCATATATTTCCCGGCGAATCCACCAGAAGTCTGATGCGATTTTAAAATTTTATTTATGCAGTCCCTTACTGCACGTATATTTAGCAAATATAAACCGTCAAAAAGCCGTAAAAATTAATTTCATATATTCAGGCTACATTTCGTTTTCTTGTATTTATCTAATGCTTTCTGCAACAAGTAAAGTTGTTTCTAACTTGTTAATTAATTTACAATTGTTTTTTTTTATCAAGCAGCTCATTAAAAAATCGTAACTCAAAAGGGACATAACAAAAAAAATATATTTTTGCAATGACTGACTGCAAGTATATTTAACAATTAAAAACCGTTAAAGAACCGTAACTGGTATTACTTATATATATTTTTTTAAACTGAACAAGTTATACAATAATAGTATATTATTAAACGAGTGAGAAAGTTGGCAATGGCCAATTTAATAAATAAATTTAATTTTTCTTTAAAAATTTATTTTCGTTTTTTTTCGAGTCTAGAATCCCATTCTGAACACTATTTTGTTATAAAATATATTTGTGAGACTTACAGAAACTGAGACAAGCAAAATTTCTTTTGATGTAAATCGTTCGGACAACTGCTGGACACGCCGAAAAACGATTAAATTTAATTTTTCTTCAAAAATTTATTTTCGTATTTTTTTGAGTCTAGAATCACATTCTAAACACTATTTGTTCATAAAAATTATTTGTGAGACTTATAGAAACTGAAAACGATTAAATTTAAATTTTCTTCAAAAATTAATTTTTGTATTTTTTCAAGTCTTGAATTCCATTCTGAACACTATTTTGTTATAAATTTGCATCATAATAAATAATTAAAAAGATTTTTCTGTTTGTATTAAATTATAACGAATAATTTTTCTATTTGGAAATTGCGGCAGTTCGCTGACAAAAAACGAATCGTAACCATAGTAACAACTAAACTGTTAGGCAATGAAACCGCTATCATTTGATTGGACGTCACCTGTGAAGAAAATGATTCGGCCGAATAATGGACAACTTTCTCAATCAAAAACGATTTAACAACGTTTATATTATTTAATAAGATGCGAAAAATACATTTTTTCGCTTTAATTTCTTAAAGGCAATTTCATTGAAAACGCTATCGTTCTCTAAATCCAGATTACACCCAAAAGGGGAAACATAAACTTGCTTTGTTTATGCCCCCCCCCCCCCCCCGCGCGCTTTAAAAATTTATATTTCTCACAGGCAGCCTCCCAAATCATTGTCAAGGGCGCAGTATAATTTAAATATTTCACTTTCTTTAATGCCCCGAAAGTCTTCCCGGCGGTTCATCCTCCTGCGCCTCTTCCTGTTCCTGTGGGAGGGGGGCGGGCGGGAAGATGGTGTCGAGGGCGCGGATGATAAACGAGGAATTAAAATTAGAAATGTAGGCCAAGTGTGCACACGACGGCGAACAGAGGGCGCCGCCGATCGATCCCCCGCCCCGCGCTCGCCGAATAATAAATCCGAGGGACCGCACTCAAAGATTGGAAACGTCAAAGGGCTGAGGTCGGTCAACCCCCACACTCTCTCTATATATATATATATATTTGGTCGTTTGCGATTTTCTGCTGAATCATTTTATTCGTTAATTGCGCGATCGTTACAAATGCAATTATACTCGGCGCGGTCCGGGCTTTTTGCCCACCGAATATAAATGGGGTGAGTTTTGTTAAAGGGAAAGGGAAAATCGGCACCGGAGCAACAGTTTACAGTTTGGAGTTTCAACGTGTTCCAATCTTACAAATCGGGTGATCCTTTTTGTGTTTTAATAAATAGAAAATGGTAACTAGTTAGTTAAATAGTTTTTGGTCTAGACCATTTTCTTTGCATCTTAAAACGAAATTATATGGACTTAATTCTTTAAAGTATGCAAATAATTTTGAATTTTAGGTAAACCACAAAACACCATTTTGATTTGTTTGTAGCTTATGGTGGCGGCGCCGGGAACGAATAATAAATTTACGCTCCATGTGAGATCTTACGAGAATATTGTGATTGTCACGAATACCGTGATTTTGGACATTACGGAAATATATTTTGATTGTCGCAATGCATTTTCGAGTTATTTTGACTTAATCGTGAAAGTGATGATTTTACAACTGAAAGTTACTTCAAGAGCGATTGCACGAAATTCCCGCAGTCTCATCTCAAATAAAAAAAATAATATTCTCTGGAAATAAATGAAAATAAAAAATTACGCCCTTCCCAGTTTTCAAGCAATTTTGACGTAATCATGAAAATGTAATGATTTAACATCAAAAATTAATTTCGAGTGCGATTAGTCGAAATTTCCTTATCGGAACATCACTAGATTTAACACACAGATTAATAATTGCATGTTCTTTGAAAAATTAATATAAATCCAAGAGTAATTTGAATAATTTGTGAAAGTGTTTTATATCAAAAAATAACTTCAAGGGCGATTGCTCGAAATTGCCTCAGTAGAACATCTCGAAATTTGACACTCAAATTAAAAAAATTATGTTCTCTGGATATAAATAAAAAATACAAAATTACGCCCTTTCCTAGTTTTCGAATTATTTTGACACAATTATGAATGTGTAATGATTTTACATCAAAAATTGATTTCGAGTGCGGTTAAGTAAAATCCGAAACTCCAGTACACCAGTATACAAAATAATCGCCCGAAACTCACAAAGTTGTCATTCTGAAAATGTACGTTTTCCGAACGATCGTTGAAAAAGGAAATACAAAAACAACTGTTACATGCTTCAAATTTACCAGAATTACTTAAAATCAATTCTACTTCATAATTCAGTAAAAATCCAAAAAAAAACCTATTCGAATTTTCAAAATGATCACAAGAAATTGTTATTCTGAAAATTCGCTTTTTCTCTATCGATGAAAAGGAATACAAAAACACCTGCCACGAGCTTAAGATTTACAAGATTTACTCAAAATCAGTTCTACTTCATGATTCAGTATAAATATAAAAACATCCTTCCACCAGATTTCGAAATAATTACATGAAAGCTCACAAAATTATTATCACATTCTGAAGTTTATTCTCGACCGTTAAAAAAAAATATAATAAATTCTCTCACAAGTTTGCAACTTTATAGATTTAACCCAAAATCAATTGTACTTTATAATTGAGTAAAAATCCAAAAAGCTTTGTACACCAGTTTTCAAAATAATCACACGAAAGCACTTTTAAAATTAGAAAAATTCTCAAAACATTATTGCCGTAGGAATTAGCTTCAATTTTTTTAAATAAACTCAAAATTAATCTTTTTTTGGTACAATGAAAAAGAAACGTACTCCAGTTGGAAATAAAACGGCAACACTGTAAACGTGAATTGAAGTGAAGCAAAATTTGCATCTTGACTTTAACAGAATTTTCAAAAAAATTATAACACTTGAATTTCGTTTCAAATTCTAAATTAATGTATTTCTATCATGCTGGAAAATAATCATCGTAACCGAGCTGGAAACAAACTGGCAACACCGCAAAAGTAAATTGGTGTAGACGAAATTCGCATCTTAAAATTAGAAAAATTCTCAAAACCTTATTGCCGTAGGAATTAGCTTCAAATTTTTTAAATAAACTCAAAATTAATCTTTTTTTGGTACAATGAAAAAGAAACGTACTCCAGTTGGAAATAAAACGGCAACACTGTAAACGTGAATTGAAGTGAAGCAAAATTTGCATCTTGACTTTAACAGAATTTTCAAAAAAATTATAAACCTTGGATTTCGTTTCAAATTCTAAATTAATATATTTCTATCATGCTGAAAAATAATCATCGTAACCGAGCTGGTAACAAAATGGCAACACCGCAAAAGTGAATTGGTATAGACGAAATTTGCATCACAAAATTAAATAAATTCTCAAAATAATACCAACGCTTTGAAAAATTGTAGAAAATTAATCTTTCCAAGAATTCGCTTCAAAAGCTCAAAATCCATTAAAAAGCAATCCATTTTTGATTTCCCATTAAAATAATCGCCATATCATGGCTTTTAACAAAACGGCAACAATCCAAACTTAAGCTGTAATGACGAAAAATGCATTCAACGCTTTAAAAAATTGTAGAAATTTAATCTTCAGAGGAATTTGCTTCAAACGCTCAAAATCCATCAAAAAGCAATCCATTTTTGATTTCCCATAAAAATAGTTGCCATATTATGGATTTTAACAAAACGGCAACAATCCAAACTTAAGCTGTGATAAGGAAAAATGCATTCAACGTTTTAAAAAATTGTAGAAATTGAATCTTCAGAGGAATTTGCTTCAAACGCTCAAAATCCATCAAAAAGCAATCCATTTTTGATTTCCCATAAAAATAATCGCCATATCATGACTGTAAACAAAACGGCAACAATCCAAACTTAAGCTGTAATAAGGAAAAATGCATTCAACGTTTTAAAAAATTGTAGAAATTTAATCTTCAGAGGAATTTGCTTCAAACGCTCAAAATCCATCAAAAAGCAATCCATTTTTGATTTCCCATAAAAATAATCGCCATATCATGACTGTAAACAAAACGGCAACAATCCAAACTTAAGCTGTGATAAGGAAAAATGCATTCAACGTTTTAAAAAATTGTAGAAATTTAATCTTCAGAGGAATTTGCTTCAAACGCTCAAAATCCATCAAAAAGCAATCCATTTTTGATTTCCCATAAAAATAATCGCCATATCATGACTGTAAACAAAACGGCAACAATCCAAACTTAAGCTGTGATAAGGAAAAATGCATTCAACGTTTTAAAAAATTGTAGAAATTTAATCTTCAGAGGAATTTGCTTCAAACGCTCAAAATCCATCAAAAAGCAATCCATTTTTGATTTCCCATAAAAATAATCGCCTGTCATGGCTCTTAACAAAACGGCAACAATCCAAACTTAAGCTGTGATAACGAAAAATGCATTCAATGTTTTAAAAAATTGTAGAAATTTAATCTTCAGAGGAATTTGCTTCAAACGCTCAAAATCCATCAAAAAGCAATCCATTTTTGATTTTCCATAAAAATAATCGCCATATCATGGCTTTTAACAAAACGGCAACAGTCCAAACTTAAGCTGTAATAACGAAAAATGCATTCAACGTTTTAAAAAATTGTAGAAATTTAATCTTTAGAGGAATTTTGAAATATTTTTTTTATTATCTTCAACCGTTCACGAGATATTCACCTATATGTCAAAAAACAAATGAAATCAAAAACTGTTTTTTTGTGGAATTAGCATCTCAATAAGCCGGGGAATAAGATTTTGAAGTCATTTTTTAAATATCGCCAACCGTTCACTTGATATTCACCTATATGTCAAAAAACAAATGAAGCCAAATACTGCTTTTTTGTTTAATTAGCATGTCGATAAGCCGGGGAATAAGAATTTGAAGTCACTTTTTAAATATCGTCAACCGTTCACTTGATATTCACCTATATGTCAAAAAACAAATGAAGCCAAATACTGTTTTTTTGTTAAAATAGCATGTCGATAAGCCGGGGAATAATAATTTGAAGTAATTTTTTGATTATCTTCAACCGTTCACGAGATATTCACCTATATGTCAAAAAAGAAATAAAACCGAATACTGTTTTTTTGTTGAATTAGCGTGTCGATAAGCTGAGGAATGAGAATTTTAAGTCATTTTTTTATTATCTTCAACCGTTCACGAGATATCCACCAATATGTCAAAAAACAAATGAAACTAAATACTGTTTTTTTTTGTTGAATTAACATCTCGATAAGCCGGGGAATAATAATTTGAAGTCATTTTTTATTATCTTCAACCGTTCACGAGATATTCACCTATATGCCAAAAAACAAATGAAAACATATGCTGTTTTTTTGTTGAATTAGCATCTCGATAAGCCGGGGAATAAGAATTTGAAGTTTTTTTTTTATATCTTCAACTGTTCGGGAGATATTCACCTATTTGTCAAAAAACAAATGAAACCAAACACCGTTTTATTGATTAATTGGCATCTCGGCAAACCGAAGATTAAGAATTTGAAATGATTTTTAGATTAACCTCAACCGTTCATGAGATATTCACCTATATGTCAAAAACAAATGAAACCAAATACTATTTTTTTGTTGAATTACCATCTTAATAAGCCGGTGAATAAGAATTTGAAGTCATTTTTTTATTATCTTCAACTGTTCACGAGATATTCACCTATATGTCAAAAAACAAATGAAACCAAATACTGTTTTTTTGTTGAAATAGCATCTCGATAAGCCGGTGAATAAGAATTTGAAGTCATTTTTTTATTATCTTCAACTGTTCACGAGATATTCACCTATATGTCAAAAAACAAATGAAACCAAATACTGTTTTTTTGTTGAATTAGCATCTCGATAAGCCGGGGAATAAGAATTTGATGTCATTTTTTTATTATCTTCAACCGTTCACAGGATATTCACCTATATGCCAAAAAACAAATGAAACCAAATCCTGTTTTTTTGTTGAATTTGCATCTCGATAAGCCGGAGAATAAGAATTTGGAAGCATTTGTTGATTATCTTCAACGGTTCACGAGATATTCACCTATATGCCAAAAAACAAATGAATCCAAATATTGTTTTATTGCTGAATTAGCATCTAGATAAGTTGGAGAATAAGATTTTGAAATATTTTTTTGATTATCTTCAACCGTTCACGAGATATTCACCTATATGTCGTACCCAGGGGCCGGCCCTGGATATAGTCTTCACGCCCCTCGTTCAGAAAATTGAAAACCCCAAACGAAACCGTGTAAAGGTAACCGCACACTCGAGTTCGTTTTCATCGATGGATGCCGGCAAATTTGCTTTTCCCCATTTGTGTGTCGGAAAGTTTCCGGAGCGTTATACATTATCCCTAACGAGGGAAAGAAGGGAGGAACTGGGAGGGGGGGCGCACAATTACACGGAAAAATCCGTCGCACTAACAAGATTATTATCATACTGAACCCACTCCAATTATAAAATTCAAATTCGACTATGGTATAGATGTATAAATAAACAAAACGCGCGGCCGCTAATTGAATCCGCGCGGAATATTCAAATATTTAGATTAAATTCTTAATTATTAAAATCTGAAGCTTTGTTATTAAATCTAATTGCTTCTCGGTGAATATTAATAAGTCGTCGTCGCCGGCGTCGTCGCCTCGGCGCGCGGATCCTTAATTGCGAAAATATTATTAATAATTCGCGAGGGTCGCCCGCCGGAGCACTTGACTCTTCGCCTGCAGTTCTCCCCTCATTAATTTCCGAAGGAAAAAAATGATGGCCGGATGATAATTGCTGTTTAACATTAAATAATCCTGAAGGTTAACGCGAATAAATTTGATTTTTATACATTCAATTTACGTGACGAATGGTAGCTATCTTTATTTACGTAAAATATTGTTGAGGTGGAATCAGAAATAAAAAAGGAAAGAAAAACATAAGTGAAGAAGTGTGTGGTGTTTAATCATATTACTGAATTGTCGCATCTACAATAAAAAAAAAATGAAATAAATATAAATCGTGTCAGTAAAACTCTACAAAATTTTTATTTAGTTTAGGGAACATCATTCTAGGTTGAGGCTTGCCAACATTCGAACGACAAACAAAATGATATGAATGTAAAACGAAAGATAAAACTTACAAAAATTAATTTAGCTCAGCTGGAGAGAGAGAGAACTAATGGAGGGTGGGATACGAATAAATAAATAAATAAATGAATTAACAAGTCACCAGTTGAAAACTTCCCAACTGTTGATTTACATTCATGCAATATTTAGAAAATACCCCGAGAATCTCCGAGTGATTTACGACGTAAAACTCATCCAATGGCCGGCGAAACAAAAAAAAAAAACTGAAAGTTCCGATCGTCCATCTTAATTTCAATGAGTGCACCAATTACGGTCGAACGTTTTTAATGCTGAGGACGTGCTCTCGCTCCTCCGGTTCGGTTCGCTCCGGGCGCAATAAATTCCGCGCGTATAAATCGCGCCGGAACTTGGGTAGAGATTACGGGCCGTAATTTATGATGTTTTGTAGTTCAAACAAAATGTCAGATTACATCCACTTGTTTACGTTGGGGCTTTTGTCTTCTTTCGGTTGTAGTCTTCCCGGGGCTTCCGTCCCTGCGCCCTTTTCCGCCGCCGCTTCGGGCCGCGGGGCTCTCCCTTATTTTCGAATCAAACAGGCTGAACTGGTATTTTCCCGGATCCTGAACCTGACGGGGAATCGAAAGGGCGTAAATAACGCCGGAGCCGCTGAAAGTGTGTGTCTAACTCTTAAATTTATTACGGGGATACGAAAGTACTTTCTCATATATATACGAGATATAAATTTCGCTCTGTTTTTACAAAACTGTTTTCGTATGATTTTAAATCGAAACACTTTGATTTATTTATGGCTTCGTATAAATAACGTCTTTCAAATATGTGTTTCGTTCTATCGGCACGCGGTTTTTTAAAATTAATATTATTTAACGAAAATGTAAAAAGTCGGAACAATCAATTTTAACAATATTATCCTGGACAAATAAAGTGACGCGTCAGCAAAGCAAACGCGAAAATGGAAAAAATCGAAAAAATCAACTTTCTCAATAATCATCGCAGACCTTTATGTGATACCATTTTTTTTTTCAGAAAAACGAGATAAATCGATTGGCGTTAACAAATTTCATCCAGAAAAAATTTCAAAAAAGTTAGCAAGTCACCATAGAAAATTTTGAAAAAAGTCGATTTTTTCAGATTTTGAACGGCCGTAGCGGCTCAACGAAGAATCCAATTTGAACGCGGATTTCAAATCTGTGTTCCTCGTGTGTCAATTAGTCGGATTTAATTAAAATTGGCGATTTGAAATTTTTGACGAAAACCTGAAAAATCATCCAAGGGTCCCCCCTTCTTACTTTTTCCCAAAAATTGCATTTGGAATGATTTCCTGAAGAAACTACTGGTCCGATTTGGGGTTTCTATCCGCCATTCGAAAGATCTCATTAAGACGCTTCAGAAAATGTTCTTTCGCAAAAACAAATGACAATTTGAAGCCCCTGACGCCTCAGCAAAGCAAACGCGAAAATGGAAAAAAATCGAAAAAATCAACTTTCTTAATAATTATCGCAGACCTTTATGTAATACCACTTTTTTCATCAGAAGAACGAGATAAATCAATTGGCGTTAACAAATTTCATCCAGAAAAAAATTCAAAAAAGTTAGCAAGTCACCATGAACTTTATAGAAAATTCTGGAAAAAGTCAATTTTTCAGATTTTGAACGGCCGTAGCGGCTCAACGCAAAATCCAATTTGAACGCGGATTTCAAATCTGCATTCCTCGTGTGTCAATTAGTCGGATTTAATTAAAATTTGCGATTTGAAATTTTTGACGAAAACCTGAAAAATCATCCAAGGGTCCCCCCTTCTTACTTTTTCCCAAAAATTGCATTTTAAATGATTTCCTGAAGAAACCACTGGTTCGATTCGGGGTTTCTATACGCCATTCGAAAGATCTTATTAAGACGCTTCAGAAAATGTACTTTCGCAAGAACAAATGACAATTTGAAGCCCCTGACGCGTCAGCAAAGCAAACGCGAAAATGGAAAAAATCGAAAAAATTAACTTTCTTAATAATCATCGCAGACCTTTATGTAATACCACTTTTTTCATCCGTAGAACGAGATAAATCTATTGGCGTTAACAAATTTCATCCAGAAAAAAATTCAAAAAAGTTAGCAAGTCACCATGAACTTTATGGAAAATTTTGAGAAAAGTCGATTTTTTCAGACTTTGAACGGCCGTAGCGGCTCAACGAAGAATCCAATTTGAACGCGGATTTCAAATTTGTGTTCCTCGTATGTCAATTAGTCGGATTTAATTAAAATTGGCGATTTGAAATTTTTGACGAAAACCTGAAAAATCATCCAAGGGTCCCCCCTTCTTACTTTTTCCCAAAAATTGCATTTGAAATGATTTCCTGCAGAAACCACTGGTTCGATTCGGGGTTTCTATACGCCATTCGAAAGATCTCATTATGACGCTTCAGAAAATGTACTTTCGCAAAAACAAATGACAATTTGAAGCCCCTGACGCCTCAGCAAAGAAAACGCGAAAATGGAAAAAATCGAAAAATCAACTTTCTTAATAATCATCTCAGACCTTTATGTAATACCACTTTTTTCATCAGAAGAACGAGATAAATCGATTGGCGTTAACAAATTTCATCCAGAAAAAATTTCAAAAAAGTTAGCAAGTCACCATAGAAAATTTTGAAAAAAGTCGATTTTTTCAGATTTTGAACGGCCGTAGCGGCTCAACGAAGAATCCAATTTGAACGCGGATTTCAAATCTGTGTTCCTCGTGTGTCAATTAGTCGGATTTAATTAAAATTGGCGATTTGAAATTTTTGACGAAAACCTGAAAAATCATCCAAGGGTCCCCCCTTCTTACTTTTTCCCAAAAATTGCATTTGAAATGATTTCCTGAAGAAACCACTGGGTCGATTCGGGGTTTCTATACGCCATTCGAAAGATCTCATTAAGACGCTTGAGAAAATGTACTTTCGCAAGAACAAATGACAATTTGAAGCCCCTGCCGCGTCAGCAAAGAAAACGCGAAAATGGAAAAAATCGAAAAAATCAACTTTCTTAATAATCATCGCAGATCTTTATGTAATACAACTTTTTTCATCAGAAGAATGAGATAAATCGATTGGCGTTAACAAATTTCATCCAGAAAAAAATGTAAAAAAGTTAGCAAGTCACCATGAACTTTATAGAAAACTTTGAAAAAAGTCGAGTTTTTCAGACTTTGAACGGCCGTAGCGGCTCAACGAAGAATCCAATTTGAACGCGGATTTCAAATTTCTGTTCCTCGTGTGTCAATTAGTCGGATTTAATTAAAATTGGAGATTTGAAATTTTTGACGAAAACCTGAAAAATCATCCAAGGGTCCCCCCTTCTTACTTTTTCCCAAAAATTGCATTTGGAATGATTTCCTGAAGAAACTACTGGTCCGATTTGGGGTTTCTATCCGCCATTCGAAAGATCTCATTAAGACGCTTCAGAAAATGTTCTTTCGCAAAAACAAATGACAATTTGAAGCCCCTGACGCGCCAGCAAAGCAAACGCGAAAATGGAAAAAAATCGAAAAAATCAACTTTCTTAATAATTATCGCAGACCTTTATGTAATACCACTTTTTCATCAGAAGAACGAGATAAATCGATTGGCGTTAACAAATTTCATCCAGAAAAAAATTCAAAAAGTTAGCAAGTCACCATGAACTTTATAGAAAATTTTAGAAAAAGTCGATTTTTTCAGACTTTGAACGGCCTTAGCGGCTAAACGAAGAATCCAATTTGAATGCGGATTTCAAATCTGTGTTCCTCGTGTGTCAATTAGTCGGATTTAATTAAAATTAGCGATTTGAAATTTTTGACGAAAACCTGAAAAATCATCCAAGGGTCCCCCCTTCTTACTTTTTCCCAAAAATTGCATTTGAAATGATTTCCTGAAGAAACCACTGGTTCGATTCGGGGTTTCTATACATCAATGGAAAGCTCCCTTCAAGACCCTTCAGAAAATGTACTTGCGCAACAACAAATGACAATTTGAAGCCCGTGACGCGTTCGCAAAGAAAACTCGAAATTGGAAAAAATCAACTCACCCTCACTAATAGTTACTTTGCATTCTGATAGAATGCACAGTAATTTAAGTATGTAAACACGACTCTCCTGAAGCTTTACATATTTCAAAGAATCAAACGATTTTCTAAAGAACCTTTTGGAGTTACGTTTCTAATTTGCATAAGTAATTAGGGTCGAGTTTTACGTTAGCATTAATGAAACATAAATATATCTGGGCATTTTCTCCAGACGACCCCAATCCACCCCTAATTTTCAATAACAAAAGAATTCATGTTGGGGCCTAGATGCGTGTGCATCACCGCTATCTTGTTTGTTCAAGTTTCTCGCACAAAATGCCATTAGTCCGAGCTGAACCGTCATAATCCGATCGCGTGATGTTTTTGCAATCGAGACAACCCTTCCTGCCGACGATGCACCCTTTAACAATCTAGTGGATGATGCATTCATCCAGCGGAAATCTGCCGAACAGAATAAAAACTGAAAACTAGTTACAAAATGAATATCGAAATTTTAATTTAAGGAGTTAATTGGTTCTTTTGTACTTTATCAGTAATTTCTATTTAACATAATTAACTAATCCAGAATTAATTATTATATTGACAAGTGTAAGGCTGCCAAGCTAGTAACACAATAAAGATTATTATTATTATTTTAATTTAGTGTTTGTGAACAGTAATATATACATTTGTAGTGTACTTGTATGTATAGAGTGTATTTGAAATGACGAACAGGCATTTAAGGGCACACACACAAAATATTTGTGAACCCATATCCGGCAAAATTTATTTTTTTGAATTTTCCTAATTTTTCGAGGTTTTTTAAACATTTTGAGAACCGATGCTTTTCTCATTTAATTAGGTCTGCATGGAATGTGTGTTTGTTTATTTAAAACGCGAGATACGATTTCTTGCCTCCGAAATTTGAAGTGTTATCGCAACTTTTTTTTTTTTTTGTAAAAGATAAACAGTCCTCAAGTTCATTGATGCTTAAAGAGCCGAACTCAGATATTTCCCACGCGCTTGTTGTAATTCGATATCTAAAGCCGATGCCGTTTAAAAATTAGGTCACATTACCACTGCCCCCAAACGTGTTGCGTATTTTCACTCATTAACTTTAATAATTAATTGCGGGCTTTTTGTTACAGATATAAACAAAATAATTGCGAATATTGTTTAAAAATAATATAATCTCTTTGTTCGTTATTTCAAATACACCCTGTATACAGTTACTATTTTATTTATTTTCAATTTACTGAAGGTTTTTGTACAAGAAGAATTAGCGTGTGTTCACAAGTAATATTTTTCTCGTCCAGTTGTTTATTTTCCTCTCTATGGTAACCGAACGTCACGGCTATCCGTGATCCTCATTTTCGTTTTCCCATTCCGGTCCAGGCAGTCACCACACATTTAATCATCTCTGCTATTTTCAACAAGCAAATTATTTGATAATCAATACTCGTTCTGGTAATGGGCAAGAAAATAGTTCTTTCAATTAATAATTTGTTTGAACATTAAATATTGTTCCCCCATCAGAACACCTACAGATCGGTTTCGACCGTTCAGGCCTCATCAGTGTAGTCAGTTGCTGATGGGAAAAGTACAGCATTCAGGCAATAGATTCCGCCACTTTGGCGTTTCTACCAATAATTTGTTTTTTTTTTAAACTTTTTATTTAAAATTAATGTGTCGTGCCCTATCGCATTCAATAAATATGCAATAAGTTAGGCTGTCTCACCCTATCGCATTTTTAATTGTTACCATGGAGATGAAAATGTTGCATATTAAAGATAACCTGTTGGCGAATGAAAGTATATATTTGTGATACAGTCGTTCGCGATTAAATTCACTAGTATTTGGCTGAACGCATGATTTCGCTCTGATATTCGATACATCAAAACCAGCACGATCGTCAGCCCGAACTCCTTTGTACGTCGGCAAATGTAAAACCGTTCGCTATCAGCGTTTTATTTCATTCAATCAGTCATTTTGATGTACTGCATTTGTGGGCTCGTTGTTATTGTTTGTGTTCGTGTGTGCAAGTGACAGGCGAAATGTTGCAGGGAGCGAGAAGCGAGGCGCAACAGAGTCTAACTAACGCCCGCCTGCCACATGCATATCTCATAACCGAATTACCACCGCGAACCTCCGCTCCACTTGCAGTTCTGGGGCGGCCGTTCCCATCCCCCCAGAAGTCGTCCGTCAGTGGGTCGGGAATTTTTCGGGATTGAAATTATTGATATTATTCAGAAAATGTATTTTCGCAAGAATAAATGTCAATTTGAAGCCAGTGACGCGTCAGCAAAGAAAACTCGAAAATGGAAAAAATCGAAAAAATCAACTTTTTTAATATCTAACGTAGACCATTGAAGTATACCTTTTTTCATCAGAATAACGAGAGAAATTGATTGGCGTTAAAAAATGTCAGCTATCTTCAATAGTAAAAAAAATAACGTGTCACCATGAACATGTTAGAAAATTTCCAAAAAAAATCGATTTTTTTAAACTTTGAACGGCCGTAGCGCCTAAACGAAAACTCCAAATGGAACGCTGTTTTCAAATCCGTGCTCCGCATGTGCAAATTAGTCGGATTCAATTAAAATTGGCGATTTGAAATTTTTGACGAAAACCTGAAAAACTACCCAAGGGTCCCCCCTTCTTACTTTTTCTCAAAAATTGACTTTGAAATAATTTCCTAAAGAAACCACTGGTTTGATTCCGGGTTTCTAGACATCACTGGAAAGATCCCTTCAAGACGTCTCGAAAAATGTACTTTCGCAAGAACAAATGTCAACTTGAAGCCCGTGACGCGTCAGCAAAGAAAACTCGAAAATGGAAAAAATCGAAAAAATCAACTTTTTTAATAAGTACCGTAGAATTTGGCTATCTTCACTAGTTAAAAAATTAGCGTGTCACCATGAACATGAGCATTTTCAAAAAAATCGATTTCGGGAAAATTAAAAATTACTACCGGCAACACTCGTTACCCGTAAATAAATTATTATTATTATATTAAATATTTAATCTTTTTGTTTTTAGGACTGGGTTTTGATTTTTTTACCTATATTTTGAACTGCAGTTTCGTTTTTTTTTTGGTATAAATTTCTTTTGAACTAATTTTAAAATAATTCGATTTGTTAGTTAAAATTTTCGAATTTTGGTCGGCAAGTTTTATTTTTAGGCCAGAATTTTTCATTTTTTGGCCCATATTTCAACCCGAATTATTCATTTTTATGCGCGGTATTTTCGAGTTTTTGATTTTTTGTCCTTTATCTTTTTTTAAACATTTTCGCCTTTCTGGTTGGCAATTTATTTTGAGCTAGAGTTATTTTTGGAAGTGAAAAGTGCAAATTATTTTTCTTTTGCTTGATTTTCAAATTTTTTGGTCTGCATGTTTTTTTTAGACCAGGAATTTTATTTTTATTTTTTGTTTATATTTTGGATGTTTGGTCTGTATTTTTGATTTCTTTGTTCTAATTTTTAGAGTTTTTGGCCAAAATATTTTGATTTTGATCAATTTTTTGTAACCACTTCGCGCGCATGCTGCTTTGATTTAATCCCAGGTTTGATTAAAAATTACTTCTTTGTTGTTGTTAACTTTTCCTACGAAATATTATTTCACTGTCACAAACTTTCCCATTTATGCAAAAAAATATGAAAAAATATTCCATGATAGCGCTAAAGAAGTAATTTTTTTTGTACAATGTTTTTGTTTTCATTTTTCGCTTGTTGCCACATGTGGCGAACCTGAGCGTGAAGAGGTTAATGGTCTGTTTAAATTTTTGGTTTTTTTTTGGTCTACATTTTTCATTTTTCGATTTTTTTAGTTTTTTTTATCTTAATCATTAATTTAAACGAGTGAATTTTTGATTGGTCTACACTCTAAATTTTTAACATGAATTGTTGATTTTTATGGGCAATTTTTTTTTGTTTTGAGGGTATTTTCGAGTTTTCGTACAAAGTTTTTGATTGTTTGCCCTTCATTTTAGATTTTTTTAACCTAAATTATTGTTTCTATGGGCCATTTTTTTTAAATTACTTTCGAGTTTAGAGTTGCGGCAATTTATTTTTGGATAAAGTAATTTTTGGAGCTGAAAATGGCACTTTTCTTTTGCTTGAATTTTAAATTTTTTAGTCTGTATTTTTAATTTTTTTACATCAGGACATTTGATTGATTTTAGATGTTTGGTCTGTGTTTCTCATTTCCATGCGCCAAATTTTTTTTAATGGTCTGTTGAAATTTTTGGTTTTTTTTGGTCTACATTTTTCATTTTTCGATTTTTTTAGTTTTTTTTTATTTTAATCATTAATTTGAACGAGTGAATTTTTGATTGGTCTACACTCTAAATTTTTAACATTAATTGTTAATTTCTAGGTGCAATTTTTTTTTGTTTTGAGGGTATTTTCGAGTTTTTGTATAAAGTTTTTGATTGTTTGCCCTTCATTTTAAATTTTTTTAACCTGAATTATTGTTTCTATGGGCCATTTTTTTTAAATTACTTTCGAGTTTAGAGTTCCGGCAATTTATTTTTGGATAAAGTAATTTTTGGAGCTGAATATGGCACTTGAATTTTCAATTTTTTAGTCTGTATTTTTAATTTTTTTACATCAGGACATATGATTGATTTTAGATGTTTGGTCTGTGTTTTTCATTTCTATGCGCCAATTTTTTTTTAATGGTCTGTTGAAATTTTTGGTTTTTTTTGGTCTACATTTTTCATTTTTCGATTTTTTTAGTTTTTTTTTATCTTAATCATTAATTTGAACGAGTGAATTTTTGATTGGTCTACACTCTAAATTTTTAACATCAATTGTTAATTTCTATGTGCAATTTTTTTTTGTTTTGAGGGTATTTTCGAGTTTTCGTACAAAGTTTTTGATTGTTTGTCCTTCATTTTAGATTTTTTTAACCTGAATTATTGTTTCTATGGGCCATTTTTTTAAATTACTTTCGAGTTTAGAGTTGCGGCAATTTATTTTTGGATAAAGTAATTTTTGGAGCTGAAAATTGCACTTTTCTTTTGCTTGAATTTTCAATGTTTTAGTCTGTATTTTTACTTTTTTTACATCAGGACATTTGATTGATTTTAGATGTTTGGTCTGTGTTTTTCATTTCTATGCTCCAAATTTGTTTTAATGATCTGTTGAAATTTTTGTTTTTTTTTTGGTCTAAATTTTTCATTTTTCGATTGTTTTAGTTTTTTTTTATCTTAATCATTAATTTAAACGAGTGAATTTTTGATTGGTCTACACTCTAAATTTTTAACATGAATTGTTGATTTTTATGGGCAATTTTTTTTTGTTTTGAGGGTATTTTCGAGTTTTCGTACAATGTTTTTGATCGTTTGCCCTTCATTTTAGATTTTTTTAACCTGAATTATTGTTTCTATGGGCCATTTTTTTAAATTACTTTCGAGTTTAGAGTTGCGGCAATTTATTTTTGGATAAAGTAATTTTTGGAGCTGAAAATTGCACTTTTCTTTTGCTTGAATTTTCAATGTTTTAGTCTGTATTTTTACTTTTTTTACATCAGGACATTTGATTGATTTTAGATGTTTGGTCTGTGTTTTTCATTTTTATGCGCCAATTTTTTTTTAATGGTCTGTTGAAATTTTTGTTTTTTTTTGGTCTACATTTTTCATTTTTCGTTTTTTTTAGTTTTTTTTTTATCTTAATCATTAATTTGAACGAGTGAATTTTTGATCGGTCTACACTCTAAATTTTTAACATGAATTGTTGATTTTTATGGGCAATTTTTTATGGTTTTGGGGGTATTTTCGAGTTTTCGTACAAAGTTTTTGATTGTTTGCCCTTCATTTTAGATTTTTTTAACCTAAATTATTGTTTCTATGGGCCATTTTTTTTAAATTACTTTCGAGTTTAGAGTTGCGGCAATTTATTTTTGGATAAAGTAATTTTTGGAGCTGAAAATGGCACTTTTCTTTTGCTTGAATTTTAAATTTTTTAGTCTGTATTTTTAATTTTTTTACATCAGGACATTTGATTGATTTTAGATGTTTGGTCTGTGTTTCTCATTTCCATGCGCCAAATTTTTTTTAATGGTCTGTTGAAATTTTTGGTTTTTTTTGGTCTACATTTTTCATTTTTCGATTTTTTTAGTTTTTTTTTATTTTAATCATTAATTTGAACGAGTGAATTTTTGATTGGTCTACACTCTAAATTTTTAACATTAATTGTTAATTTCTAGGTGCAATTTTTGTTTGTTTTGAGGGTATTTTCGAGTTTTTGTATAAAGTTTTTGATTGTTTGCCCTTCATTTTAAATTTTTTTAACCTGAATTATTGTTTCTATGGGCCATTTTTTTTAAATTACTTTCGAGTTTAGAGTTCCGGCAATTTATTTTTGGATAAAGTAATTTTTGGAGCTGAATATGGCACTTGAATTTTCAATTTTTTAGTCTGTATTTTTAATTTTTTTACATCAGGACATATGATTGATTTTAGATGTTTGGTCTGTGTTTTTCATTTCTATGCGCCAATTTTTTTTTAATGGTCTGTTGAAATTTTTGGTTTTTTTTGGTCTACATTTTTCATTTTTCGATTTTTTTAGTTTTTTTTTATCTTAATCATTAATTTGAACGAGTGAATTTTTGATTGGTCTACACTCTAAATTTTTAACATCAATTGTTAATTTCTATGTGCAATTTTTTTTTGTTTTGAGGGTATTTTCGAGTTTTCGTACAAAGTTTTTGATTGTTTGTCCTTCATTTTAGATTTTTTTAACCTGAATTATTGTTTCTATGGGCCATTTTTTTAAATTACTTTCGAGTTTAGAGTTGCGGCAATTTATTTTTGGATAAAGTAATTTTTGGAGCTGAAAATTGCACTTTTCTTTTGCTTGAATTTTCAATGTTTTAGTCTGTATTTTTACTTTTTTTACATCAGGACATTTGATTGATTTTAGATGTTTGGTCTGTGTTTTTCATTTCTATGCTCCAAATTTGTTTTAATGATCTGTTGAAATTTTTGGTTTTTTTTTGGTCTAAATTTTTCATTTTTCGATTGTTTTAGTTTTTTTTTATCTTAATCATTAATTTAAACGAGTGAATTTTTGATTGGTCTACACTCTAAATTTTTAACATGAATTGTTGATTTTTATGGGCAATTTTTTTTTGTTTTGAGGGTATTTTCGAGTTTTCGTACAATGTTTTTGATCGTTTGCCCTTCATTTTAGATTTTTTTAACCTGAATTATTGTTTCTATGGGCCATTTTCTTAAATTACTTTCGAGTTTAGAGTTCCGGCAATTTATTTTTGGATAAAGTAATTTTTGGAGCTGAAAATGGCACTTGAATTTTCAAAGTTTTAGTCTGTATTTTTAATTTTTTTACATCAGGATATTTGATTGATTTTAGATGTTTGGTCTGTGTTTTTCATTTTTATGCGCCAATTTTTTTTAATGGTCTGTTGAAATTTTTGTTTTTTTTTGGTCTACATTTTTAATTTTTCGTTTTTTTTAGTTTTTTTTTTATTTTAATCATTAATTTGAACGAGTGAATTTTTGATCGGTTTACACTCTAAATTTTTAACATGAATTGTTGATTTTTATGGGCAATTTTTTATGGTTTTGGGGGTATTTTCGAGTTTTCGTACAAAGTTTTTGATTGTTTGCCCTTCATTTTAGATTTTTTTAACCTGAATTATTGTTTCTATGGGCCATTTTTTTAAAATTACTTTCGAGTTTAGAGTTGCGGCAATTTATTTTTGGATAAAGTAATTTTTGGAGCTGAAAATGGCACTTTTCTTTTGCTTGAATTTTCAATTTTTTAGTCTGTATTTTTAATTTTTTTACATCAGGACATTTGATTGATTTTAGATGTTTGGTCTGTGTTTCTCATTTCTATGTGCCAAATTTTGTTTAATGGTCTGTTGAAATTTTTGGTTTTTTTTGGTCTACATTTTTCATTTTTCGATTTTTTTAGTTTTTTTTTATTTTAATCATTAATTTGAACGAGTGAATTTTTGATTGGTCTACACTCTAAATTTTTAACATTAATTGTTAATTTCTATGTGCAATTTTTTTTTGTTTTGAGGGTATTTTCGAGTTTTTGTACAAAGTTTTTGATTGTTTGCCCTTCATTTTAAATTTTTTTAACCTGAATTATTGTTTCTATGGGCCATTTTTTAAATTACTTTCGAGTTTAGAGTTCCGGCAATTTATTTTTGGATAAAGTAATTTTTGGAGCTGAAAATGGCACTTTTCTTTTGCTTGAATTTTCAATTTTTTAGTCTGTATTTTTAATTTTTTTACATCAGGACATTTGATTGATTTTGGATGTTTGGTCTGTGTTTTTCATTTCTTTGCTCCAAATTTTCGAGATTTTGGCCCTTAAATCAAAGTTGAAATTTTCGTTTTTTTTTCTAGTCTGCATTTTTTATTTTTGCCGAGAGTCTAAATATTCGATTTTTTGCCTATATTCTGTTTTTTTACCTTCATTATTAATTTTAACGAGCGAATTTTTGATTGGTTTATACTTTAGATTTTTAACCTGAATTGTTGATTTTTGTGTGCGAACGTTTGGCCGGTGTTTTGGGTTTTTTTTACCAAATTTTTAATTTTTTGCCCCTAATTTTAGATGTTTTAAGCTGTTTTCATGTGCGATTTTTTTAAATTACTTTTAAGTTCAGAGTTTCGGCAATTTACTTTGAGGTAAAGATTTATTTTTGGGGCTAAAAATGGCAAATTATTTTTCTTTTGCTTGAATTTTCAATTTTTAGTCTGAATTTTAATTTTTTAGACCAGGGTTATATTTTAGATGTTTTTTTGCATTTAAACCAAAATTTTCGAATATTTAGTTCTCTTTTTTCAATTTTTTTACCAATGTTTTTAGTTCTGTTACCTTAATTATTAATTTTAATGAGCGAATTTTTTATTGGTCTTTCCTTTATATTTAAATGAATTGTTGATTTTTATGAGCGAATTTTTGGCTGATTTTTCAAGTTTTTGTTTTTTGTTTTGCCTTATCGTTTAGATTTTGCAGACTGAATTTTTGATATTTTTAGCTTGTACTTGATTTTTTCTTAAGTATTTAATATAATTATTGTGGTTGTTTTAAGATAAAACTAATGTACTTTGATCTTTAGCTAGAAAATACAGCCTGCGCGATTTGTGTTTGAGGAATTACTAAATTTTTAAATATTTCGATTCGATTTTTGATTTTTTTTTCGAAAATTTTTAAATAAAAAAAATATTTTTGCTGCCAGTTTAGTGTTTTTAGTAATTGTTAAATATAGTAGTTTGGCCCGGAATGAAGCTGATCACCCGGTATAACTAGAACTGTTTGGAAATTATGAAAAAAAATTGCGAACAATTTTAAGTAGTTAATTATGGAGGCTTTCCGAAAAAATAAAGAAATATTTTAATTATTTGGAGGATGCCACAACACGATTAAATATTTTTCTAATTTTTTAAATGGCCTTTTGTACTACCTACATATTTTCGGAAAAACGGAGTCATAAAATTTTTTTTGTGCAAATTTCGAAAACTTATCAACGCGCCTTCTTTAATCACAGTGTTGCCAGATTGGGGGGTTTTCCCTAAAATGGGGGTAAAAAATACTTCAATCGATGGGATATTTTTTGTGGTGGGTATTTTATGCGAGGGGTAATTTTGGGGGTTTTTTATGAAATATTTGGGGAAAATTAAAAATTACTCCTGGCAACACTGATCGTAGACCTTTGGTAATTTTTTTTTTTAATGTTCATAGTTTCTAATAACAATAAGTCGAGTGTAAATTAGTTGCATTTTATAAATGGATTACCGTGCGGTTAACCGAAAGTTGCAATGAGTGAGTCGGGCGTCGCGACGCGTCGGTGATTACGGTCCGAATAAATATTATGCGAACAGTGGCGCGCGCCTTCATTAAAATCGCCGGTGTGACTCGTTCGCTGCCCCCCTCCCCCCGCCCCCGTCCCGACAGGAAATTAAATTACGTCCGTGTTTATCAGCGAGGCTCACCCTCTCCCACTACACCCTCTCTCATCCCTTTAGCTCTTGACGGCGATTTATTGCGCTTTTTGATAATTTCGAGCCGATTAAGGGCCTCTCTCTGATGTTAGTTAATGCTCTCCAAAACGCCCGAACGAAATAACCTGGCCTGTTGATTAAGTCTAATATTATTTTATGATTTATGCACGTATAATTAAATGATAACGGATTAATAGTTTAATTGATAAATAAATATTCGAGATAAATATTCATCTTTAGGTCACGAAAAGTTTGTCTAAAAACATTTTAATATTAGAAGTTAAAATTGTGTTATAAGTAACGCTATGTAGGTTCGCTCTGGTCTTGATATTAAATAACACGTGTAGATTATCCTAACCGTAGGAAAATATTATAACATAAAAAATATGTATATCTCTTCTGTTTCTTCAAGATTTATTATTTTTTTGCTGTGGAGAAAAAAATATTCCATATCCAAAATTTTTTAATTAAAATTTGCAATTTTTCTGATATGCAGAAATTATTCTTACGAATAGTGTTTCAGGAAAGTATTAAAAAAAAAACTTGTATCTTTCTTTCTGCAACATTTGCTATTTTCTTTCCTGCCGAGAAAAAAATTCTACATCCAAAAAATTTGCAATCTTTTTGATATAAGAATACGCAGAAATAATTCTCAATTCCACTCTCTGTTTCTGCCTGTACTCACCGTGTAGCTTCTCGGGGAGTCATTAAGCCGCACCCCCCGGAGAGGCTGTTTTCCGGTTTTTCGGGAGCCGAGTTTTCATCTCGTGTCACATTTTATTAAATGAAACTCACGGAAAGAAATCACCTCCAGCACGTATTGTAATTTCCTGATAAATATGGGGCGAAACGAAGGCGACATTATGAAGATTAATATCCAGAAAAAGGAGGGGGTGGGACTACGAGGGGTGCCAGGACGGGAACGGTTCCTTCTAATAGGTCTTTAAGGAAAAACACCTGAAGCAAAATCAATCTTTTTGATCCCATTAAGTTATTTCCGGAAGAATTTTACGCGCTCTCGTTTCACTTGTTCCTCGAGCGCCTTCATTGTTAATCACCAGTTCTGACACCGAAACGGTAATTTATTATAATATTATAAATTATTTACTTTTGGACCGCAAAATCAAAATTAATATTTCACCCTCGTTGAATCATAATAAGTAATAGCAATCGAAACGTATGTGTTCGAAAATGCTCCAGGTGGAAGCGTTACGTTCCTCTTTCCACTCTTGCGAGCGGACAACAAAATGGTTTCAGCAAGATGGTGCTATAGCTGGCACCGCCCGTGAGACGATGAACTTGTGTGAACAATCTTCGAATCGTACGTCACTAATATTACGTCCTCGTCCATAGATTTTCGGTTAATACAGCTTTTTAAATGTAGAGATTTCGATGTACCGAACTTAAATGTACAATTTTCAATACCCAGAGAGAGATTTCGTATGTCATTAATGTTAAGTCTTCATACATGGATTTTATAATAAAATTTTCGGTGTGTAGAACTTTATAAATATGAAATGTTCGATGCATCGAACTTTGTAAATGTCAAATATTCAGTGCTTAGAGAGATAGAGAGATTTTGCAAGTCACTAATATAAAGTTTTTGTACATACATTTTTAATATAGTTTTTTTTTTTAATGGAACATTTTCGGTGAATCGAACTTTATAACCATAAAATTTTCCATGCACCTAACTTTGCAAGCGTAAAATAGAGTATGTATATTGTATATCACTAACATTATGTCCTCGTCCATTGGTTTTGATTATAAAATTTTCGATGAATACAACTTTTTAAATATAAAGATTTCGATGCACTGAACTTTGTAAGCGTAGAATTTTCAATAACTAGAGAGAGATTTTGTATGTCACTAATTTTAAGTCTTAATACATGGATTTTATTATACAATTTTCGGTGTGTAGAACATTCTAAATATAAAATTTTCGATTCAACAAACTTTGTTAATATATGATATATTAACACAAACGGTAGTGGCAGATGACCTCGCAGTCGATGCCAAAAAACAAACAAGAAAAAAAAACGAACTTTGTAAATGTAAATTTTTTTTATGTCAATAATATTAAGTTTTCGTCATTTGATTTTGATTATAAAACTTTCGATAAATAGAACTTTATAAATATAAAATTTTAGATGCATCGAATTTTGTAAACGTAAAATTTAAACTGCACGGAGACATATTTTGTATGCTACTAATATTAACTCCTTGTACATAAATGTTTAATATAGAATTTTCAATGAATGGCACTTTCTAAATATAAAATTTTCTTTGCATCGAACTTTACAAGTATGAATTTTTCAATGCACCGAACTTTCAAACGTAAAATACAGTGTAAATAGAGAGATTGGCAGTTTATTCCGTTTGTTGTATTTATAAATAAAATCATAAATAATAAATAAATATTTTTTTATAAAATTATCGATGCATAGAACTTTCTAAATATCAAATTTTTGACGTATTGAACTTAGTAAACGTAGAATTTTAAGTGCATATAGTGAGATTTTATTTATCATTAAGTTTAGGTCTTTGTAGATAGACTATTATTATACAATTTTCGGTGAATAGAAAAAAATCAGTGCATAGAACTTTTTAGGTATAAAGTTTTCGAAGCACGTTCTAAGTATAAAATTTTCGATTCAACGAACTTTGTAAATGTAAAATTTCTAGATGTTTATGTCAATAATATTAAGTATTCGCCATTAGATTTGGTTATAAAACTTTCGATAAATAGAACTTTATAAATATAAAATTTTAGATGCATCAAACTTTGTAAACGTAAAATTTAAAGTGCACAGAGAGATATTTTGTATGCTACTAATATTAAGTCCTTGTACATAAATGTTTAATATAGAATTTTCGGTGAATGGAACTTTCTAAATATAAAACTTTCTATGCATCGAACTTCACAAGTATGAATTTTTCGATGCACTAAACTTTCCAACGTAAAATACAATGTATATAGAGAGATTGGAAGTTTATTTCGTTGGTTGTATTAATAAATAAACAAATAAAAAATAAATATTTTTTTAAATAAAATTATTGGTGCATAGAACTTTCTAAATATCAAATTTTTGAAGCACTGAACTTAGTAAACTTAGTATTTTAAGTGCATACAGTGAGATTTTACTTGTCATTAATTTTAGGACTTTGTAGATGCATCGAACTTTAAAAGTATGAAGTTTTCGATGCATAGAACTTTAAAAGTATGAAATTTTCGATGCATCGAACTTTAAAAGTATGAAATTTTCGATGCACCTAACTTTAAAAGTATGAAATTTTCGATGCACCGAACTTTAAAAGTATGAAATTTTCCATGCACAGAACTTTGCAAACATAAAATACAGAGTGCATAGAAAGATTTTTAAATAAAATTTTCGGTGCATAGAACTTTTTAGATATAAAATTTTCGAAGCACTTTCGTTTGTAAAAGAAGAATTTTAACAGCAGACAGTGAGCTTTTTCTGTCATTAATTGTAGGACCTTGTAGATAGACTATTATTATAAAACTTTCGGTGAATAGAACTTTCTAAATAAAACATTTTGATGCACCGAACTTTCAAACGTAAAATACAGAGTACATAGAGAGATGTTTTTAAATAAAATTATCGGTGCATAGAACTTTCTAAATATAAAATTTCTGAAGCACTGAACTTAGTAAACGTGGAGTTTTACGTGCGTACAGTGAAATTTTGTTTGTCATTAATTTTAGGACTTTGTAGATAGACCAGCATTCTAAAATTATCGGCGGATAGTACTTTCTATATATAAAATTTTCGTTGCGCCGAACTTTAAAAGAATGAAATTTTCGATGCACCAAACTTTTGCAAACGTAAAATACAGAGTACACAGAGAGATTTTTTTATAAAATTTTCGGTAAATGGAATTTTCTAAATATAAAATTTTCGTTATACCGAACTTTAAGAGTATGAAATTTTCGATGCACCAAATTGTGCAAACGTAAAATACAGAGTACATTGACATTTTTTTTTTAAATTTTAGGTGCATAGAACTTTTTAGATATAAAATTTTCGAAGCACTTACGTTTGTATATGTAGAATTTTAGGAGCATACAGTAAGATTTTTTTGAGATTCATTTTAGGACTTTGTAGATAGAATATTTTTGCAAAACTTTCGGTAATTGGAGCTTTTTAAATATAAAATTTTTGATGCACCGAACTTGGCAGAGATTTTGGTGCTTATAAAGACATTTTGTATGTCACTAATATTAAGTCTTCGTACATAGAATTTCATAATAAAATTTTCGAAGCACTGAATTTTGTTGATGTAGAATTTTAAGTGCATACAGTGAGATTTGTTTGTCATTAATATTAGGAATTTGTAGATAGATTATTATTATAAAATTTTCGATGAATAGAACTTTCTAAATATAACATTTTCGATGTATGGAACTTTGCAAATGTAAAATTTAATAGAATATAGAGATATATCTTGCACTACACAATATTCAGTCTCCGAGCGTAGAGTTTTATTATAACATTTTCTGTGAACTGAACTTTCTATATATATTTTCGTTGCATCGTACTTTCTAAATGTAAAATTTTCAGTAAATAGAGAGAGATTTTGTATACCACCAATATTAAGTCTTCGTACAAAGAATTTTATTATAAAATGAATAGAACTTTATAAATACAAAATTGTCGATGTCGATTTTCAGTGCATAGAGATAGATCTGGTATGTCACTTATTTTAGGCTTTCGTATAAAAGGTCTATCGACCCGGTGGTCTTTCTTTCCGAAAATATATATTATGAATATATTTTCGAACGTGCAATAAAATTTTACGATAATTCGGATAATTTGTTGGACATTGTGCGAATGTGAAACAAGGTCAGTAATGTCAACTTTACACATACAGTTGTGAATAAACAAAATAAAATATATAAGTAAAACGGAAAATGTACTCTCAACAAGTAAGTGAGTAAAAAGTTTTTCAAGATCTTTTTTATCTCTGGATCTTGGTATATCACTTTCAATTTCATCTAATTGATAGTCGATTTTGAGTCATTGTTGATCTAAATTTTTCTAGAACTTCTGATGTAAATATGATTGCTTCTGAAAGCTATCTACCGACGTAGATACAAAAACTTAAAAAAATCTAAATAGTTTTCGCTGGTTTAGAGTCTTAAAAATCACGATACTCGACATAGTGGGGCTATTTTAACAAGTCTCTCGTGCTCATAAAAGAGGGATGGATTCCTCTACAGGCGAGGCGAAACTTTGGCTGAAAGAGCAAAAGTTTAACAGTGTGATTTGAGGCGCCGTCTTGTTGAAACCAAAAAACTTTAAGATACAAATCAATCGATTCCGGCCAAATGTAGTTGGTCGCCATCGTTGTAGAACTACAGATTTATAAATGAACGGAAAAATAAAAGAAAGCATGATGTACCCCAATCAGGTATAAGTGAAATTGTAAATATTATTTGTTGTTGGGAAAGGTCTACCGGGCTACGTTTACGATCGTTTCACAAGCAGGGCCCCACTCTATTCGTATTTCATTCGCTCTCCTATTCCGAGGTACTTCGACTGCGTCTCCTGCGTTCCCTATGTTCGGTGAATTATTGAAAGCACGGTATACAAAATAAATACTAGCGCCTGGAAAAGCAACATGTATCCCACTACTAGTTGAATATTTTCACTCCTCCAAGAAATAGAGTTACAGTTCATAAACAATTCCGAGTCACTTCGCTTACTTCTCCTGCGTTCCCTATGTTCGGCGACTTATTGAAAGCATGGTATACAATACAAATACTAGCGCCTGGAAAAGCAACATGTATCCCGCTACCAGTTGAATATATTCAGTATTTGATTCGCCCAAAAACCACACTCCTTCAAGATATAAACGAATAGATGACAATATTTTAAATTCACCTTCAGCGCGTAAGGGGTGAATCGAATTCACCCAGATTGATTTATTGTGTTATTTGAAAAGTTTATTCTCTCTCCATCTCTCTCTCTTTCGGGGACACAAAGCTTAACCGTCGCAATTATTCGCGGAATAAATACGCAGAAACGCGCTGCCCGGATTTATTCCCGGCCATTAAGCCGGAGCTTTTTTCCACGGAAATTGCTCACTGCGCTAAACAAAAAGCTCCGGTTAAATCGGCGGGAAGAAACGGACGGTCAGAGACGGGGCGCGAGGGATCGAGGGGCGTCGCGACGCGCCCCCTCCGTACTCGCAGGAATTTCGCCTCCTTCGTTAAGATATGCAAATCGATTGACAATCGCGACTGGGAAATCAAACTTTCCAATCTTAAATCTCTTAATTCCGCAATTCCTCCGATAAAGGGATATTGGGTCTTCTTTAAATATTCTGATTTGAATTATAACGTTTTATTTAAGACTACTTTCATATGATTTACAACTAAATCAATTGATTTATTTATTTATGATATAACCACTTTACATATTTGCTATCACATAGCTTACAAATAAAACATGTGTATTCTTTAGAGCTACCAACTTTATAAACAAAATGGCTAAAAGATATAAATCGGGCGCTCTTAGTGGTTAATGGTAAAATATCGTATTTGGCTTAAATATTTTAAATTTTAGTGCTCGCCTAAACTATGGAATATATTCAGTAAAACCTAAATGAAATATTTTTGGAAAAAAATCCTCGAAAAAGTCAATTTTCTTTTATAAAAATAGAGACTTAGACTCAGAGAGATTAATGCCCACTTGCACCACAGCCGATTAACTTTAATCAGTGGTTAGTACCGGTCTGTACTTCTTTAAAATACGACAATTTTATTCGCAAATTGTTTACACAATAACATATTGATCAAAGAAAGATATTTGGGATATCTTACAAATTTAGAAGACTTTTATATTCCCGAATTTTGACTTAATCAGACGTTTAATCGTGATTAACTTTTTAACCACGATTAAGTACCTGCGGTGCAAGTGGGCCTAAGGGTCTCAGACTCAGAGACTTTGATTCAAATAATCAGACTCAGAGACTCAGACTCGCCCAAAAATCACACTTCTCCAAGAGATGGAGTTACAGTTCCTTAACGTTTCCGAGACACTCTGCTTACTTCTCCTGCTTTCCCTATGTTCGGTGACTTATTGAAAGCACGGCATACTAAACAAATGCTAGCTCTTGAAAATGCAATATGTATCCCACTACCAGTTGAATATTTTTAGTATTTCATTCGCCTAAAAACCACACTCCTTCAAGAGATAAGAGACTCAGAGACTTAAAGACTAGGGGAGAGATTAGGAGACTCAGACTCAGAGACTCTGACTCAGAAACTCAGACTTAGAAACTCAAAGACTGAAGGACTCAGAGACTCAGACTCAGACACTCAGAGACTTGAAGACTCAGAGAGATTAAAATACTCAGACTCGGAGACTCAGACTCAGAAACTCAAAGACTCACAGATTCAGACTCGGAAACTCAGAGACTCAAAGACTCAGATTTTGGTTTTACTGTGCTAAGGAACTTTGCTTTCTTTTATCCAGAAAACTTTGGACTTTTAGCACCCCTCGAGATTAAATTCGAGATTAGCAAATCTTCCTGTTGAGTACTTTTCTTTCAAAATTTTGGCTGTCTCATTCGGGAGGATTTTAATTACCGACTCTTTATATTCTTTTGCATAGGACTTTCCCGGTCACATAAAATCTTTCCGTTTTGTCCTGTAAATGGTTATTCCGTTGGATTATAAAGTTTATTAAAATTATTATGTAGTTTGTTATTTTTTGTTTAAAGATTGGCAAGATTCGTCATTTCGGGGAGTATTTAGTGTTATAGAAAGGGCACATCAACTACTGGAACCCACAATGGTTGTTGGTTTGTCAGTTGACAACACTGAAATCGTACAAAATTGGCGTCATAAACTAATTTCGATCAGATACGCAGGCAAAATATACAGGTGGTTGCTCACAGTTGCGTTACATGGAATTTTTACGTTCCGTGTGCCTCGCGTATATATGAAAAGCACGCGAATGCGGAATGCGTCACGAAAGCTTGTTGAATGCCCGAGGAATTAAAAGGTATAAATTATGAATGTGTATACGTTATACTACCGAGAAATATAAAAATAGAACCGTCCTCACTTCAATTAATACGAGATGTGTCCGGACAACAAGTGAATATCGTGGAGAATTGATGGCGGCGCCCTCCTGCTGCAGCGGGGGGTTTTTATTGTCTTGAAGGGCGGTAATCGATTCGGGCAAAAGGGGGCGGATTAACGGGGCGATCATTAATCGCACTCGCACCGGACGGAGATAAATTAATGCGATTCGTGGCATTTGCATGTCCGCCTAATTTATAGATGGCGCTGGTTTACGAATGACCGGCACGTTTGTTTTTGCCGAGGAACCATTAATTACGGATTGAGGAGAAGGTGGATCCCGGTTCTTTCGACCAAAATGCAAATCATTAATTATCTTTCTGTAAAATTAATATATTTTGATAATTGCCATAACATTTATTTAAACCAGATTTTTCGCAAGCTGGTATTATATTTTCAGCTGTGTAAACGTTCTTTACGCGCCATTGGCTGTCACTGTCAGTCACCGATTATATTTTCAGCTGTGTGAACGTTCTTTATTTGTACTGTCACTGTCACTGTCAGTCACCGAATACATTTTTGAATCGTTACTGTTTAAATTTGAAATGGAGTCTTAGTAGAGGAGGAGGATGATAGGGACTTGGCTTAGCCAGCTAGGGCATTCAGCCACAACCAATTTATAGTAGTAATATTCATATTTAAATGAAATGGGGACAAACACTGGACACTCAGGGACACGTACGGCCATTTTTCGTGTTGAAAAAGTGACCGTCCGAACGGGACTCGAACCCGCACTAGCGGGGTGCAGAGGCCGGACCTCTATCCACTAGACCACCGCGGAGCCAATAGTAGAGGATTTAAGGTAAAAATACATCGAAGTAGAAAAGAACTGCTTAATAAACATTGTGAAAGATATTATTAAATTAAAATATGTGTAATGTAATCGCAGAGCCTAACCTCAAATTATGAAAATATAATACCACTGTTATGTCAATTTAAGCCAGAGTTATATGTATTGTTGTAATTAGGCCGGATGTACGGTCGGTAAAAATGCCACGACATTTCGGGCCTACGCGACGATGGGAAGTATCAGTATGGAAGGGTGGCATTAGGGAAGAGGCAGCAAAATGGAATTGGCTCCATTTCTCGGTCATTTATCAGGGGGATAATGGCGGCGACAGGTGGCGGCGCCCCCCGCGAAGTAACCCCCTAATCTTCTCCTCTTATATATCATTCTTCTCGAGCGAAAGAGAGGGAAGTTCTCATCCCGACGGGCCTGATCCATCAGACCGTTCTTAATTCTCACGGTTTTCTTAATCAATTGCAGGGAATCACGATTCCCGGCGAAACTTGAAAGGGCGCGCTAAATAATTAATTTGTTTGATGAATAAAATTCAAACGTCCCGGGTCATAATCCCCGACTGTAGCTTTAATAAATGAACATCAAAGAGTTCCAGAGTATTACATCTCATAGTTGCCATTCGCAGTTTTTATTCCGCATTTAGTAATAGATTAATCCAATTAGTAACCAAAATATGAATTGAATATGAATTACATTTTAAGTTAATTATGTACATCTCTACGCCGGATGCTAATTGCCTTCGAAGCAAAGGTCAGAAACTTTTTATAAAATTTTATAATTTTATTCGACTCGTAAAACTGCTAGTTTCCGAGTTCCCTATACTAAACATCGAAAAATATCACCCTGTATATCTTGGGTTTAAATTAACATAACACTGGTATTATACAGTGTTTTGAATTGCAAAACGGGCCATCGGGATTTACATGTAAAATTTGAAATGTATTAATATTGTAATTATTTGACCATATCGGTCTTCTTACGTTATTTTTAAAGCTTTTTAAGCTGCCTTACTCAATAGTTTCTGCCGAAGAGTATTTACCGAGATATTTGCAAAAAAACTTTACAACTATTTTGAATTACAAACAAAGGTTTGCCATGAAATCATAATGGCCGATATTTCATTTTGTTCGAAAAAGTGACGGTAGATGTCACATTACGATTCACAACCGGCCGTGTTTTATACGCAAGAAAAAGTATTTATAAGTAAATGGTTTTACTCAGGTACTATTTAAGAAGTGTAAGTGATTTGTTTAGTGTTGAAATTACGGAGAAGGCAATACCCGGAAAATGCACTATTCGATGAGTATAAAAATAATGTAAGTAGATTTATATTACAAAATAATTAAAGGGGCCAATTGTAACAAATTTCAAATTTAGAGTAAATTATTCATCGAATAGTACTTTTGCTGGTTATTGCCTTCACCTGAGATTCTTTCTTATGTAGAAAGTGTAAATCGTAATGCGATAACAAACGTCACTTTTTAGGACAAAATGAAATATCCGCCATTATGATTTCATGGCAAACCTTTTTTTAAATTAAAAATAATAGTAAGGTTTTTTGCAAATATCTCCGTAAATACTCTGCGGAAATTGTTGAATAAGGTATCAAATCATTCAGCTTAAGAAGCTTTAAAAATAATGTAAGAAGATCACGACGTGATTGTAACGAATTCGTTTATAAGAAAGAATTATTGTACTCAATGAGTAGAAATAGAAAATTAACTCAGAACTCCTCGAACTCTCAATTTTTTTTTTCGGACTTTTTTTAATACTTCTGGGAGTTCTGATTTGACTTGTGAGTTGTACTCAAGGAGTTCTAACGAAAACTGTCAAATAATTAGGGGAGCCAATATTAACCCATTTCAAATGTTACACGTAAATCCCTATGGCCCGCTTTGCAATTCAACAGTTTGTATATTAAACTGTGTAAACAAAAAGGTGGTCACTTTGTGAAATCCACTGAAAGTATCCAGAACTGAATAATTGCAAATTTTAATTTTCTCAAACGATTAATATTCGATTATGTTGGACGATTTTAACATCAAAATGCAATGCCGATTTTGTTTTTCTATTTGTATTTGGTATTTATTAACGGAAGCCATTTCAATACAGTAATAAATTAAAATAAAATAAAACATATATACAATATAAGATGTTACGAGACAGATTAAAATATAAATATATAACTAAAGTTAAAGTTAATGTAACGATTTCCGGAACTACCGCTAACATTTCTGTGCACGTTTCAAATAAATCACGTTTCGCGAAACGTATTTTATTTGTAAATTGGATGTATCGTACATTAATTAAAAAAAAAAAAATGTTATTTACAACTTGGTGATCGTGTTTACGCTTGTCGGAGCCAAACAATAAATAGATTTGTTTTGGTCCTGGGGGGTGGCGTGCGGCGTCGCACAGTCGAAAATTAAAAATAGTCAATCAAAGATATGGAGCAAAACATGCAACAGAAGAAGAGCAAACATCGCCGCTGCCGCTCTTTCGTTTCCTGAAATAAACAGCTGCGACATCGCCCGGAACGAATAACGACCGCCATTTTAGACGTAGCGTCATTTCGGTTCGCCGTTACCTTCGATTTACACTAAAATAAATAAAAACAAAGAGTGGAAAACGTATCGATTTAGTGTTATAGCTCTAAAATCAGTTTTTGTTAAATTAACCACTAAAAATTGATTATTTATTGGTATGTGCTATATTTTACTTTTAAAAAACTATACATTATGTTCCAATAGAAATCCCAAAACACCCCTTCCCTAGATTTCGAGATAATCTCACGAGAACAGAACTGAGTGTAATTTTAATTTACTCACTTCCCATTCAGCAAAAAAAAAATATAAAAACAATTGCTACGCACATGAAACTTCTCAAATTTACTTAGAATAAACTATAGATTACGTTACAATAGAAATCTCAAAGCACCCCTTCCCTAGATTTCGAGATAATCTCACGAGAACAGAACTGACTGTAATTTTAATTTACTCACTTCCCATTCAGCAAAAAAAAAATATAAAAACAATTGCTACGCACATGAAACTTCTCAAATTTACTCAGAATAAACTATAGATTACGTTCCAATAGAAATCTCAAAACACCCCTTCCCTAGATTTCGAGATAATCTCACGAGAACAGAACTGACTGTAATTTTAATTTACTCACTTCCCATTCAGCAAAAAAAAAATATAAAAACAATTGCTACGCACATGAAACTTCTCAAATTTACTTAGAATAAACTATAGATTACGTTACAATAGAAATCTCAAAGCACCCCTTCCCTAGATTTCGAGATAATCTCACGAGAACAGAACTTATTGCAATTTTAATTTACCCATTTCCCGTGCATGTTTTATATCAACGAAAAGGAAAAAAATACCAGTTTATTAATAGCGCAGCTAATCATAACATTTTTATAAAATCAAATAACTTGATGCTGTATTTTTTTTTATTAATGAAAATAGAAAAAAATCTGTAAATCGCTTTCAATTCTCCTCGAAAAAGTACCTTAAGAACATGCATAAATAAGATATTAATAAAAATCGAAAATGGAAAATGTTGAATTTTTGGCTATAACTAACTGAAAACGATTAAATTTATATTTTCTTCAAAAATTTATTTTTGTATTTTTTCAAGTCTAGAATCCCATTCTGAACACTTTTTGGTTATAAAAATTATTTGTGAGACTTACAGAAACTGAGACAAGCAAAATTTCTTTAGATGTCAATCGTTCGTACAACTGCTGGAAACGCCGAAAAACGATTAAATTTAATTTTTCTTCAAAAATTTATTTTTGTATTTTTTCAAGTCTAGAATCACATTCTAAACACTATTTGTTTATAAAAATTATTTGTAAGACTTACAGAAACTGAAAACGAATAAATTAAAAGATGATAGCTAATTTCAGTTTTCGGCATTTGGTTTGTCTCGAAAGAAGAGCTTGAGGATGCGCCATCGATTTTTTTCTATCTCTTCTAATAACCGGGATTGCCACTAGGAACATCCAATTTGGGCCACCCTGTACAATCGCGAATTGCAAGACAGGTGTTATATGAAAATAATCACTTCTTTGTTTCGATTGCGTGATGTTCAACCGCCGAAAAGCTATTCCAGCTATACATCTCCCGGCGCATGCACCAAAAGTGTGGTGTGATTTTTAACACGTTCGCTGCCACTGAAATTGAGATTGCGTCAAAAATGAAAGATTGGTAATCTGAATCAAAGGCGCAAGTGGCATATCAGACCACATTTTGTAGCGATGCATACTAATAGTTGATTTTTTAAACGCGCTGGTGCGTCAAGAATGATATTCTGATAATGTAAAATTTTGACCAACAAATCACAATCCCTTATCGTGTGAGTTTTTTCACCAACACATGCTGCCTTAATGAAGCTGCACTATCGCCAATTGCAAACCAGATATTATGATGATATAAAAATAATTACATCTTTGTTTCGATTGCGGGATCTTCATGCTTTCAAAATAATAATTTGTTGAATGAATGTACTGGTCTAAAATAATTTAATTTATTCCATGGATGACTCCCACGGAATCCTGAGATTAAACGAAATATAGTTTAAGTTATTTAAGTTATCCACTAATTAAGTAGTTTGTACTCGTCCTGACTTACCGTACTACCATTCATCCTACGGCAGGGGTAGAAAGGGACACACGTTGGGGTATAGAAGGCAACAGTTAAGACGTCGTGGCCAATGAATTGAGATGAGATAGCTAGTAGGAGCCGGATCCGATATATATGGCCGTAATCTCGGAGACATTACAGGGCCGATCCTTAATGTTCCTACTTTGATTCCTGCACACACGAGATGAGCCTTATCTGCTCGCTTATCTCCCTCTACTCGCCTCTCGCTTTCTCCCTTTTTCAATCCCTTACACACACACACACACATAAAAACCATCCACTGTGCTGCTTCGCTAATACCCCACACATGCTCCACCCATTATACGCGTGTGTGTGTGTGTGTTGCATTTGCCCCTTCTCCCCTCGATATCCCTTTTCGTAATTACTTCCATCCAGATATAAAATGCCCTCGAAAAAAGCGGGCGGCCGTTATGTTAAATAAATTGCCTTATCGGGAAAAAGTGCTTCGACGCCGAAATCGGATGCCGCTGATAAAGCTGCAGATTTTTCATTCCATTATCTACGAGGCAGACATGTAAATTAAATCGGGGCATTACGGACGCGCCATCTGTTCCACGGGATTAGAAACGCTGTTCTTCGCACGGCAAGAAACTCCTTAAGGAATAATATCAACAGTTACTTTAATAAATCTTCACTGCGGCTACGATTTTTGTGTGACTTCTTAATAGACGGTACGGGTCGTATAAACCCCGTACATTAAAAAAAAATCGTATTACTGCAAACCGAATGGAGTTAATCGGTACCACAAATTAATATTAATTTGTGATCGGCACTTTTTTTTCACCCATAACTTGATGCCAAATCGTCGTAGGCAGGGGCGGCTCGTTATATAGAGCCAAGGAGCCATGGCACTACCTGTAGTTTTAAGCTCAGCAAGAATTTTTAATTAATTCTTGAAACACTTTTTTGCCAGTTACTTTGGTCTAGGAAGATAAATCGTTCTTTTCAGATTATTTCCACCTTTTCGAAACCTCACGCTCCGTTCGTGTGGGATTATTTCAAAATCTAGGGATGGGGTGTTACTGATTGTTGCAGAATCATAATTCTGAATGTGTTTGGAGTAAATGTGGAGAGTTTCAAGTCGGTGGCAATTGTTTTCATATTTTTTCTCAATTTTTCAGATTATTTCCACCTTTTCGAAACCTCACGCTCTGTTCGCGTGGGATTATTCCGAAATCTAGGGATGGGGTGTTGCTGATTGTTGCAGAATCATAATTCTGAATGTGTTTTGAGTAAATTTGGAGAGTTTCAAGTCGGTGGCAATTGTTTTAATATTTTTTCTCAATTTTTCAGATTATTTCCACCTTTTCGAAACCTCACGCTCCGTTCGTGTGGGATTATTTCGAAATGTAGTGAAGGGGAGTTTTTGGGTTTTCGTTGAATTATGAAGTTGAATATGTTTTGAGTAAATTTTGAAAGTTTCAAGTCGGTGGCAATTGTTTTTATATTTTTTCTCAATTTTTCAGACTATTTCCACCTTTTCGAAACCTCACGCTCCGTTCGTGTGGGATTATTTCAAAATCTAGGGATGGGGTGTTACTGATTGTTGCTGAATCATAATTCTGAATGTGTTTGGAGTAAATGTGGAGAGTTTCAAGTCGGTGGCAATTGTTTTCATATTTTTTCTCAATTTTTCAGATTATTTCCACCTTTTCGAAACCTCACGCTCTGTTCGCGTGGGATTATTCCGAAATCTAGGGATGGGGTGTTGCTGATTGTTGCAGAATCATAATTCTGAATGTGTTTTGAGTAAATTTGGAGAGTTTCAAGTCGGTGGCAATTGTTTTAATATTTTTTCTCAATTTTTCAGATTATTTCCACCTTTTCGAAACCTCACGCTCCGTTCGTGTGGGATTATTTCGAAATGTAGTGAAGGGGAGTTTTTGGGTTTTCGTTGAATTATGAAGTTGAATATGTTTTGAGTAAATTTTGAAAGTTTCAAGTCGGTGGCAATTGTTTTTATATTTTTTCTCAATTTTTCAGACTATTTCCACCTTTTCGAAACCTCACGCTCCGTTCGTGTGGGATTATTTCAAAATCTAGGGATGGGGTGTTACTGATTGTTGCTGAATCATAATTCTGAATGTGTTTGGAGTAAATGTGGAGAGTTTCAAGTCGGTGGCAATTGTTTTCATATTTTTTCTCAATTTTTCAGATTATTTCCACCTTTTCGAAACCTCACGCTCTGTTCGCGTGGGATTATTCCGAAATCTAGGGATGGGGTGTTGCTGATTGTTGCAGAATCATAATTCTGAATGTGTTTTGAGTAAATTTGGAGAGTTTCAAGTCGGTGGCAATTGTTTTAATATTTTTTCTCAATTTTTCAGATTATTTCCACCTTTTCGAAACCTCACGCTCCGTTCGCGTGGGATTATTTCGAAATGTAGTGAAGGGGAGTTTTTGGGTTTTCGTTGAATTATGAAGTTGAATATGTTTCGAGTAAATTTTGAAAGTTTCAAGTCGGTGGCAATTGTTTTTATATTTTTTCTCAATTTTTCAGATTATTTCCACCTTTTCGAAACCACACGCTCCGTTCGTATGGGATTATTCCGAAATCTAATGAAGGGGAGTTTTTGGGTTTTGATTGAATTATGTAGCTGAATGTATTTTGAGTAAATTTTGAAAGTTTCAAGTCGGTGGGAATTGTAATATTCGAACTGTATATTTTTTTTTCAAAGTCAGTAAAATTATTTCCAATGCACATTTAGCGATGTAAAACGTTTTTTTTTCCTACAACCGGACGATAACTTAAAAGCCAGATTTAAGTCTCTAAAATGCGCGTTTCCAACCGTTACTAAGCAACGACAGATACCGACAGAAATTCATTTCGTTCCGGTTTTCAACGGTTACGTTTTCCGTTCGGGTTTCGGTTCGTCTGAAAGTTTCGGTTCGGACGAGAAATCCCATCATTTTCTTTTTAAAAGATCGCGATAAGATGTGCCAACAAATTTTGACATTTTGACAGCTTATACAATACACGCCCCCCTTTTTCTTCAAAAAAAAAGGGGGGCGTGTATTGTATAAGTGGCTCTACCATCAACATGTTCCACGAGCCGCCACTGGTCGTAGGAACTTCATTCTTTGAGTCCTGTATAGGGAATTGAACAAATTTTAATGCCTTTATGGTGGATCGAGTCGACACATTTTTTCCAACTCCGTACACATCGTCAAAGTTGGACATGGTTTCATGAAAAACACATTTTTTTTTCACAGGGTTGCTGGAGGGTGGCGGAAGGGGTTAAGCGTAAGTTCGCATGCATGACTTTAAAGAAGAAGTTTTTCGCGCTCAAGATTCATCAAAATCGATTGAAAATATATTATGGCGGTTTGAAATTTCACGAATTTCAAATGTTTAATTTTTTTCCACCAGTACACTTAACAATACCAACAATAAACTTCACTATATGAAATGTATGTGCCAACGCAGTTTCTCTCTCGTAATAATTTTTAAAGGGCAACGTCACCTTGATTGAAGCCAACAAATACGCAATTAGGACCTTAAGTGTCCCAATATCCTTTTGAATTGTGCGGCTTAATGAGGTTCGCCGTGGTGCATATCAGAAAGGCCTTCTCCCTTCGCTGATTGATGTTATCATTAACCTTTTTTTTTTTTTTCGTTAGCGGTCGTCGCTTGGCGGGTCGTGGCGTGGGGGTGAATAAAATATTAAGGCCACCCCGTAATAAAAGAGGAGCTCCGCATAAGGAAATATTTGATTACGGTTATAACAGAACTTCGCGGACACATAATGTATTATTAACTTGCGGGGGGCGGAGATGTATAATTTATTATTTTCCGCGATTTTGTATGTGTGTGTGCGCGCGCGTCTTTTTTGGTGGAAGTGTAGCAGAAACAGTGGCGGCGCTCCCCATATTAATCATACGTCGGTGATAAATGACGTGTTAAATACTGCGTCCCGCAAGATACTATCTGCGAGAGGGTATATCGCTGACAGTCCCTTTTAATCAAATAACCGCCAATGATCGCATCAGTCACTGTCGCGCGTGCGATTGCCGCGGCCCTTAATCCTTATCAGTCGTCCGCTTCATTGGACAGGTCAGCCCGGGTCTCCTCCGGCCCACTAGATTAGGGCTTGTCCATAAATCAAACTAATGCATCGTCTCGTCCGGCCCTAAGGAAAAACCGAATCGTTCGGATCGGATCGGCAAAAACGGCCGACACACGTGTATCTGCATGTCTGCCATACAACCTTGTCGTCGATAACTTTCCTTTTCGTTATGTGCGATCCACCCCTGATTGACAACCACTTAGCGGGGGAGAGAAAAATAACACACACACACACACACACACTCGCAGGAACACGAGCATCCATTACCAGATATGAATATTTGCTGACCCCGGAGTTTATATATCATCGCCGTCGGGACGCTTGCCTATTGATTTATGCTCCACGAACGACACACTCAGACTAACAAATTATCGACAAGAAAACCGTTATCACGTGACAATCAATAATTGAAAAATTCACTAGTATAGAGTCAAAATAGAAATTTCATGATCTTTTGGGCAGTTGCTTAAAATTGTAACATGTTGAGACCTTGAATAATCAGCCAAACTTTTCTGTCTGAGTCTGCATTCTAAAGAGAAAATAAAAATAGTTACTATAGGATATCGGAGCAGGGATCACAAAAAAAAATCTTACAGTTACTCGTATGGTACAAAAAAAGGAAACTCTGCATTAACTGGTTCTCCAGTTTCCTCGTATGCATTCTTAAAAGAATGGCCAGATTTTGGTCAATAAATTTCAATTGAGATGGATGGTTAGGCTTAAAACCAAAAGTTGCGATTTTTTTTAAATAACTCTTGAAAGGATGACGAGTTTTCTATAAATCGCTGTAAGGATCCCTTCAAGACGTTTCAGAAAATGTATTTTCGCAAGAACAAATGTGACGTGTTCGCAAAGAAAACTCAAAAATGGGAAAAATCGAAAAAATCAACTTTCTTAATAATCATCGCAGTCCATTATGTAATACCACTTTTTTCATCAGAAGAACGAGATAATACGATTTTTGTTAAAAAAATTCATCTAGAAAAAATTGCAAAAAAGTTAGCAAGTCACCATGCACTTGAAAAAAGTCGTTTTTTCAGACTTTGAACGGCTGTAGTGGCTAAACGAAGAAACCAAATCGAACACGGTTTTTAAATCTGTGGTCCTTGGGTGCAAATTAGTCGGATTCAAGTCAAATTGGCGGTTTTTAATTTTTGAGAAAAACCTAGAAAAAAAAGCAGGTGGGACATGTTTTTGTTTTCTATAGATTATAAAATTTTTGACTATTTTGAGTATGTTCAGAAAAGTTTCCAGTGTCTGTACGCTCGAGTTCTTGAAAAAAATCGGATTTGAAGATTTTTCTGCAAGAAATTTGGAGAAAGTTGAAGTTGATCTCCATTTACAGAAAAAAAAAACAGGTGGGACATGCTTTTGTTTTCTAGAGATTATAAAATTTTGGACTATTCTAAGTATGTTCAAAAAAGTTTTTAGTGCCTGTCCGCTCTAATTCTTGAAAAAAATCAGATTTGAAGATTTGTCTGCAAGCAATTTGGAGAAAGTTGAAGTTGATCTCCATTTACAGAAAAAAAAAACAGGTGGGACATGCTTTTGTTTTCTAGAGATTATAAAATTTTGGACTATTTTAAGTATATTCAGAGAAATTTCCAGTGTCTGTCCGGTGTAACTCTTGAAAAAATCGGATTTCAAGATTTTTCTGCAAGAAATTTGGACAAAGTTGAAGTTGATCTCTATTTACAGAAAAAAAAACAGGTGGGACATGCTTTTGTTTTCTATAGATTATAAAATTTTGGACTATTTTGGGTATGTTCAGAAAAGTTTTTAATGCCCGTCCGCTCTAATTCTTGAAAAAAATCAGATTTGAAGATTCGTCTGCAAGGAATTTGGAGAAAGTTGAAGTTGATCTCCATTTACAGAAAAAAAAAACAGGCGGGACATGCTTTTGTTTTCTATAGATTATAAAATTTTGGACTATTTTGGGTATGTTCAGAAAAGTTTTTAATGCCCGTCCGCTCTAATTCTTGAAAAAAATCAGATTTGAAGATTCGTCTGCAAGGAATTTGGAGAAAGTTGAAGTTGATCTCCATTTACAGAAAAAAAAACAGGCGGGACATGCTTTTGTTTTCTATAGATTATAAAATTTTAGACTATTTTAAGTATGTTCAGAAAAGTTTTTAGTGTCTGTCCGCTTTAATTCCTGAAAAAATCGGATTTGAAGATTTTTCTGCAAGAAATTTGGACAAAGTTGAAGTTGATCTCCATTTACAGAAAAAAAAAACAGGTGGGACATGCTTTTGTTTTCTAGAGATTATAAAATTTTGGACTATTCTAAGTATGTTCAGAAAAGTTTTTAGTGCCTGTCCGCTCTAATTCTTGAAAAAAATCAGATTTGAAGATTTTTCTGCAAGGAATTTGGACAAAGTTGAAGTTGATCTCCATTTACAGAAAAAAAAAACAGGTGGGACATGCTTTTGTTTTCTATAGATTATAAAATTTTGGACTATTTTAAGTATATTCAGAGAAGTTTCTAATGTCTGTACGCTCTAATTCTTGAAAAAATCGGATTTGAAGATTTTTCTGCAAGAAATTTGGACAAAATTGAAGTTGATCTCCATTTACAGAAAAAACCAAGTGGGACATGCTTTTATTTTCTATAGATTATAAAATTTTGGACTATTTTAAGTATGTTCAGAGAAGTTTCTAATGTCTGTACGCGCTAATTCTTGAAAAAATCGGATTTGAAAATTTTTCTGCAAGAAATTTGGACAAAGTTCAAGTTGATCTCCATTTACAGAAAAAAAAAACAGGTGGGACATGCTTTTGTTTTCTAGAGATTATAAAATTTTGGACTATTCTAAGTATGTTCAGAAAAGTTTTTAGTGCCTGTCCGCTCTAATTCTTGAAAAAAAAATCAGATTTGAAGATTTGTCTGCAAGCAATTTGGAGAAAGTTGAAGTTGATCTCCATTTACAGAAAAAAAAAACAGGTGGGACATGCTTTTGTTTTCTAGAGATTATAAAATTTTGGACTATTTTAAGTATATTCAGAGAAATTTCCAGTGTCTGTCCGGTGTAACTCTTGAAAAAATCGGATTTCAAGATTTTTCTGCAAGAAATTTGGACAAAGTTGAAGTTGATCTCTATTTACAGAAAAAAAAACAGGTGGGACATGCTTTTGTTTTCTATAGATTATAAAATTTTGGACTATTTTGGGTATGTTCAGAAAAGTTTTTAATGCCCGTCCGCTCTAATTCTTGAAAAAAATCAGATTTGAAGATTCGTCTGCAAGGAATTTGGAGAAAGTTGAAGTTGATCTCCATTTACAGAAAAAAAAAACAGGCGGGACATGCTTTTGTTTTCTATAGATTATAAAATTTTGGACTATTTTGGGTATGTTCAGAAAAGTTTTTAATGCCCGTCCGCTCTAATTCTTGAAAAAAATCAGATTTGAAGATTCGTCTGCAAGGAATTTGGAGAAAGTTGAAGTTGATCTCCATTTACAGAAAAAAAAAACAGGTGGGACATGCTTTTGTTTTCTAGAGATTATAAAATTTTGGACTATTTTAAGTATATTCAGAGAAATTTCCAGTGTCTGTCCGGTGTAACTCTTGAAAAAATCGGATTTCAAGATTTTTCTGCAAGAAATTTGGACAAAGTTGAAGTTGATCTCTATTTACAGAAAAAAAAAACAGGTGGGACATGCTTTTGTTTTCTATAGATTATAAAATTTTGGACTATTTTGGGTATGTTCAGAAAAGTTTTTAATGCCCGTCCGCTCTAATTCTTGAAAAAAATCAGATTTGAAGATTCGTCTGCAAGGAATTTGGAGAAAGTTGAAGTTGATCTCCATTTACAGAAAAAAAAAACAGGTGGGACATGCTTTTGTTTTCTATAGATTATAAAATTTTAGACTATTTTAAGTATGTTCAGAAAAGTTTTTAGTGTCTGTCCGCTTTAATTCCTGAAAAAATCGGATTTGAAGATTTTTCTGCAAGAAATTTGGACAAAGTTGAAGTTGATCTCCATTTACAGAAAAAAAAAAACAGGTGGGACATGCTTTTGTTTTCTAGAGATTATAAAATTTTGGACTATTCTAAGTATGTTCAGAAAAGTTTTTAGTGCCTGTCCGCTCTAATTCTTGAAAAAAATCAGATTTGAAGATTTTTCTGCAAGGAATTTGGACAAAGTTGAAGTTGATCTCCATTTACAGAAAAAAAAAACAGGTGGGACATGCTTTTGTTTTCTATAGATTATAAAATTTTGGACTATTTTAAGTATATTCAGAGAAGTTTCTAATGTCTGTACGCTCTAATTCTTGAAAAAATCGGATTTGAAGATTTTTCTGCAAGAAATTTGGACAAAATTGAAGTTGATCTCCATTTACAGAAAAAACCAAGTGGGACATGCTTTTATTTTCTATAGATTATAAAATTTTGGACTATTTTAAGTATGTTCAGAGAAGTTTCTAATGTCTGTACGCGCTAATTCTTGAAAAAATCGGATTTGAAAATTTTTCTGCAAGAAATTTGGACAAAGTTCAAGTTGATCTCCATTTACAGAAAAAAAAAACAGGTGGGACATGCTTTTGTTTTCTAGAGATTATAAAATTTTGGACTATTCTAAGTATGTTCAGAAAAGTTTTTAGTGCCTGTCCGCTCTAATTCTTGAAAAAAAAATCAGATTTGAAGATTTTTCTGCAAGGAATTTGAACAATGTTGAAGTTGATCTCCATTTACAGAAAAAAAACCAAGTGGGACATGCTTTTGTTTTCTATAGATTATAAAATTTTAGACTATTTTAAGTATGTTCAGAAAAGTTTTTAATGTCTGTCCGCTTTAATTCTTGAAAAAATCGGATTTGAAGATTTTTCTGCAAGAAATTTGGACAAAGTTGAAGTTGATCTCCATTTACAGAAAAAAAAAACAGGCGGGGCATGCTTTTGTTTTCTATAGATTATAAAATTTTGGACTACTTTGAGTATGTTCAGGAAAGTTTTTAGTGTCTGTCCGCTTTAATTCTTGAAAAAATCGGATTTGAAGATTTTTCTGCAAGCAATTTGGAGAAAGTTGAAGTTGATCTCCATTTACAGAAAAAAAAAACAGGCGGGGCATGCTTTTATTTTCTATAGATTATAAAATTTTGGACTATTTTAAGTATGTTCGGAGAAGTTTCTAATGTCTGTACGCTCTAATTTTTGAAAAAATCGGATTTGAAAATTTTTTTGCAAGCAATTTGGAGAAAGTTGAAGTTGATCTCCATTTACAGAAAAGAAAAAAACAGGTTGGACATGCTTTGGTTTTCTAGAGATTATAAAATTTTGGACTATTTTAAGTATGTTCAGAGAAGTTTCTAATGTCTGTACGCTCTAATTTTTGAAAAAATCGGATTTGAAAATTTTTTTGCAAGCAATTTGGAGAAAGTTGAAGTTGATCTCCATTTACAGAAAAGAAAAAAACAGGTTGGACATGCTTTGGTTTTCTAGAGATTATAAAATTTTGGACTATTTTAAGTATGTTCAGAGAAGTTTCTAATGTCTGTACGCTCTAATTCTTGAAAAAATCGGATTTGAAAATTTTTCTGCAAGAAATTTGGACAAAGTTGAAGTTGATCTCCATTTACAGAAAAGAAAAAAACAGGTTGGACATGCTTTGGTTTTCTAGAGATTATAAAATTTTGGACTATTCTAAGTATGTTCAGAAAAGTTTTTAGTGCCTGTCCGCTCTAATTCTTGAAAAAAATCAGATTTGAAGATTTTTCTGCAAGGAATTTGGACAAAGTTGAAGTTGATCTCCATTTACAGAAAAAAAAAACAGGTGGGACATGCTTTTGTTTTCTAGAGATTATAAAATTTTGGACTATTCTAAGTATGTTCAGAAAAGTTTTTAGTGCCTGTCCGCTCTAATTCTTGAAAAAAATCAGATTTGAAGATTTTTCTGCAAGGAATTTGGACAAAGTTGAAGTTGATCTCCATTTACAGAAAAGAAAAAAACAGGTTGGACATGCTTTGGTTTTCTAGAGATTATAAAATTTTGGACTATTCTAAGTATGTTCAGAAAAGTTTTTAGTGCCTGTCCGCTCTAATTCTTGAAAAAAATCAGATTTGAAGATTTTTCTGCAAGGAATTTGGACAAAGTTGAAGTTGATCTCCATTTACAGAAAAGAAAAAAACAGGTTGGACATGCTTTGGTTTTCTAGAGATTATAAAATTTTGGACTATTCTAAGTATGTTCAGAAAAGTTTTTAGTGCCTGTCCGCTCTAATTCTTGAAAAAAATCAGATTTGAAGATTTTTCTGCAAGGAATTTGGACAAAGTTGAAGTTGATCTCCATTTACAGAAAAAAAAAACAGGTGGGACATGCTTTTGTTTTCTAGAGATTATAAAATTTTGGACTATTCTAAGTATGTTCAGAAAAGTTTTTAGTGCCTGTCCGCTCTAATTCTTGAAAAAAATCAGATTTGAAGATTTTTCTGCAAGGAATTTGGACAAAGTTGAAGTTGATCTCCATTTACAGAAAAGAAAAAAACAGGTTGGACATGCTTTGGTTTTCTAGAGATTATAAAATTTTGGACTATTCTAAGTATGTTCAGAAAAGTTTTTAGTGCCTGTCCGCTCTAATTCTTGAAAAAAATCAGATTTGAAGATTTTTCTGCAAGAAATTTGGACAAAGTTGAAGTTGATCTCCATTTACAGAAAAGAAAAAAACAGGTTGGACATGCTTTGGTTTTCTAGAGATTATAAAATTTTGGACTATTCTAAGTATGTTCAGAAAAGTTTTTAGTGCCTGTCCGCTCTAATTCTTGAAAAAAATCAGATTTGAAGATTTTTCTGCAAGGAATTTGGACAAAGTTGAAGTTGATCTCCATTTACAGAAAAGAAAAAAACAGGTTGGACATGCTTTGGTTTTCTAGAGATTATAAAATTTTGGACTATTCTAAGTATGTTCAGAAAAGTTTTTAGTGCCTGTCCGCTCTAATTCTTGAAAAAAATCAGATTTGAAGATTTTTCTGCAAGGAATTTGGACAAAGTTGAAGTTGATCTCCATTTACAGAAAAGAAAAAAACAGGTTGGACATGCTTTGGTTTTCTAGAGATTATAAAATTTTGGACTATTTTAAGTATGTTCAGAGAAGTTTCTAATGTCTGTACGCTCTAATTCTTGAAAAAATCGGATTTGAAAATTTTTCTGCAAGAAATTTGGACAAAGTTGAAGTTGATCTCCATTTACAGAAAAGAAAAAAACAGGTTGGACATGCTTTGGTTTTCTAGAGATTATAAAATTTTGGACTATTCTAAGTATGTTCAGAAAAGTTTTTAGTGCCTGTCCGCTCTAATTCTTGAAAAAAATCAGATTTGAAGATTTTTCTGCAAGGAATTTGGACAAAGTTGAAGTTGATCTCCATTTACAGAAAAAAAAAACAGGTGGGACATGCTTTTGTTTTCTATAGATTATAAAATTTTGGACTATTTTAAGTATATTCAGAGAAGTTTCTAATGTCTGTACGCTCTAATTCTTGAAAAAATCGGATTTGAAGATTTTTCTGCAAGAAATTTGGACAAAATTGAAGTTGATCTCCATTTACAGAAAAAACCAAGTGGGACATGCTTTTATTTTCTATAGATTATAAAATTTTGGACTATTTTAAGTATGTTCAGAGAAGTTTCTAATGTCTGTACGCGCTAATTCTTGAAAAAATCGGATTTGAAAATTTTTCTGCAAGAAATTTGGACAAAGTTCAAGTTGATCTCCATTTACAGAAAAAAAAAACAGGTGGGACATGCTTTTGTTTTCTAGAGATTATAAAATTTTGGACTATTCTAAGTATGTTCAGAAAAGTTTTTAGTGCCTGTCCGCTCTAATTCTTGAAAAAAAAATCAGATTTGAAGATTTTTCTGCAAGGAATTTGAACAATGTTGAAGTTGATCTCCATTTACAGAAAAAAAACCAAGTGGGACATGCTTTTGTTTTCTATAGATTATAAAATTTTAGACTATTTTAAGTATGTTCAGAAAAGTTTTTAATGTCTGTCCGCTTTAATTCTTGAAAAAATCGGATTTGAAGATTTTTCTGCAAGAAATTTGGACAAAGTTGAAGTTGATCTCCATTTACAGAAAAAAAAAACAGGCGGGGCATGCTTTTGTTTTCTATAGATTATAAAATTTTGGACTACTTTGAGTATGTTCAGGAAAGTTTTTAGTGTCTGTCCGCTTTAATTCTTGAAAAAATCGGATTTGAAGATTTTTCTGCAAGCAATTTGGAGAAAGTTGAAGTTGATCTCCATTTACAGAAAAAAAAAACAGGCGGGGCATGCTTTTATTTTCTATAGATTATAAAATTTTGGACTATTTTAAGTATGTTCGGAGAAGTTTCTAATGTCTGTACGCTCTAATTTTTGAAAAAATCGGATTTGAAAATTTTTTTGCAAGCAATTTGGAGAAAGTTGAAGTTGATCTCCATTTACAGAAAAGAAAAAAACAGGTTGGACATGCTTTGGTTTTCTAGAGATTATAAAATTTTGGACTATTTTAAGTATGTTCAGAGAAGTTTCTAATGTCTGTACGCTCTAATTCTTGAAAAAATCGGATTTGAAAATTTTTCTGCAAGAAATTTGGACAAAGTTGAAGTTGATCTCCATTTACAGAAAAAAAAAACAGGTGGGACATGCTTTTGTTTTCTAGAGATTATAAAATTTTGGACTATTCTAAGTATGTTCAGAAAAGTTTTTAGTGCCTGTCCGCTCTAATTCTTGAAAAAAATCAGATTTGAAGATTTGTCTGCAAGCAATTTGGAGAAAGTTGAAGTTGATCTCCATTTACAGAAAAAAAAAACAGGTGGGACATGCTTTTGTTTTCTAGAGATTATAAAATTTTGGACTATTTTAAGTATATTCAGAGAAGTTTCTAATGTCTGTACGCTCTAATTCTTGAAAAAATCGGATTTGAAAATTTTTCTGCAAGAAATTTAGACGAAGTTGAAGTTGATCTTCATTTTTAGAAAAACTACTCAGTAAATGTTCTTGTTTTCTATAGATTAGAAAATTTTGGACTATTCTGAGTATATCCAGAAAAGTTTAAAATTTCTGCCTTCTTTAATTCTTGCAAAAATCGGGTTTTGAAAATTTAAATTTACAGAAAATCAATTTATCGAATGCTTTTGATTTCAACAGATTCAGATTATAAATTCTTTTTTTTTACTATTTTGAATATATCCAGAAAAGTTTCTAGTCTCTACTTTCTTTAATTAATATAAAACTCAGGTTTAAAAATTATTCTGCATAAGATTTTGGCAATGTTTACGTTGATTTCAAATTTCCAGAAAAAGTAAGTAGTAAATGCTTTGGTTTCCTTCAGATTATACAATTTTCGACTATTTACAGTATGTCCAGAGAAGTTCAAAGTCTCCGCCTACTTTAATTCTTGTAAAAATCAGGTTTAAAATTTTTCTGCATTAGATATTGACGATGTTCAAGTTACATTTCTAGAAAAATTACCAAATAAATGTTTTAGTTTCCTACAGATTATTTTGAGTTGAGGAAATTTGTAGTATCTGCCAACTTTAATTATTGTAAAAAAAAACAGGTTTAAACATTTTGCTGCGTTAGATTTCGTTCAAGTTGACCTTAAATTTCTAGAAAAACAAGTAAGTAAATGTTTTTGTTTCCTACAAATTATAAAATTTTGGAAAATTTCGAGTACATCCAGAAAACTTTTTGGTCTAATTTAATATCTTGTAAAAGTTGCACTTGAATTTTCAGGAAAACTAGCTGGTAAAGGTATTCTTTTTTCTACGGATTTTTAAGTTTTTGTATTTGTATTATTAAAAAAATAATAAATAATCACTTGGTTGTTCACTTTAATTATTTATTTAATTGCGACTAGTAATAAATAATTGTTTCATCAAGTGATCAATGAGAAACAAACCAAAATTATTTAAAATTTTTGTATATTTTGAGTATTTCTAAAAAGTTTGTCGTCTCCACCCACTTCTTTCTTGTATAAACCGGGCTTTGAAATTCTCGTGTATGAAGTTATGACGATGCGAATTTCCAAAAAAAAGTAGCTATTGATTTTTGCAGATTATCAAATTTTTAGATTATTTTGTGTATTTTAAAAAGTTTGTAGTCACTCCATACTTTGTTTTTTTAGCGAAAATCGGGCTTTCAAATTGGTGTGACTACAATTTAGATGATTTTTTAATTGAACGTAAATTTCTGGGTAAATTAGCCAATAAAGTACTTTTTATTTACAAATTATTTAGAAAAAAAAATTATTTTCTGTGCATGAAATTTGGAGAACGTTTTCTTACTTTTGCATTTGAAATGATTTCCTGAAGTAACCACTGGTTCGATTCGGGGTTTCTATACGTCACTGGAAAGATCCTATCAAGACCGTTTAGAAAATGTAATTGCGCAAGAACAAATGTCAATTTGTAGCCCGTGACGCGTTCCCAAAAAAAAACTCGAAAATGGAAAAAATCGTAGAAATTAGAAGTTTGATTACTAAAAGTTATTATTAATTGATTATACAGGTAAGTGAATAAAATATAAATAAATAATTCAAATGGATGTTGTATTAGCAATGTAATAATAATGACACTGGTGCCAAGTTAGCACGAACATTGTTTTCTGGTTTTCTGGTATGAGGGACAATCTGTAGTGTGAAAGGGTATTTAACAGAAGGACTCTTGGCTGATTTTGCTGAGCTAGTAAAAGGCGGTGCCGTTTACACGAGCACGTCCAAAAAAGATGAATGAGACTCCTTATCGCTAATTCCATATCACGAGTACTTTAAAGAGCCACCATTAAAATCTCAAAACTTGATACGTTTTCAACGTTCTTGTTTCCACTTAATTTTTTTAATACATTTTAATATTTCACTCAATCTATTCCTCTTGACTTTTTCGTTTTCTTACACATTTTAACATTTCAGCGCGCAGAGTTATTTCCCTATACATATATATTTTATACAACAACAATAATTTCGGATCAAAGCCGGGACCCGCACTTTATTGCCGAGACGCGGAACGATTCCGCCTCGTATCTCTATTACGGGTTACGTAACATTTTGATTCAATTCCGAAATTGGCGATGAACGATAAAACCCGGAAAAACGTTCCGCGCCAACAAATTCGCCCCGCGCTGCAATATTTTTTTTATTGTTCCGGCGCGCGAAGTGGCGAATCGTCGCTGTGGCGTTCGTCTCTCAGGAGTTGGCGGTGTTGGCGGCATCCCCACGAGCATCCGCCCCCTCTGTGCCCCCAATCCTGCTGGCACGTAGAGGGAATAAAATTTTTATTAGAGCGGTGGCGGCGGGGGGTGCATAAAACAAATATTCGCCGATGACAAATGAACTCGATGGTCTGAGTTATAGTGTGCACGACGGAGATGTGATGCTCCTTTTCAGTTTCTGAAAATTCTTTTTAAATTCTTAAATTTGCTAATCAAAAATTGAGGTTATGCAGAAATATGCTTGTAGATGTGAAATTTAATAAGACAGTTAAATGAAATTATGACAAATTAATATTAATAAATGTGCCTTTACAAATTATCAATCAAAACTTTGCCAACTTTACCGAGAAAAAATGGCGCTGGTTGAAACTTAAATTTGTTGATGAAAAACTGATATTTTGCAGAAAAATGCTTGTGGATTCCAAATACAATATGGCAGTTGAATGAAATTGTGACAGATTAATCATAATAAATGTGCCTTTACAAATTATCAATCAAAACTTTGCCAACTTCACGGAGAGAAAAATGGCGCTGGTTGAAACTTAAATTTGTTGATCAAAAATTGATATTTTCCAGAAATATGCGTGTGGATTCCAAATACAATATGACAATTGAATGAAATTATGACAGAATAATCATAATAAATGTGCCTTTGCAAATTGTCAATCAAACCTTTGCCAACTTCACCGAGAGAAAAATGGCGCTGGTTGAAACTTAAATTTGTTGATCAAAAATTGATATTTTCCAAAAATATGCGTGTGGATTCCAAATACAGTATGACAATTGAATGAAATTGTGACAGATTAATCATAATAAATGTGCCTTTACAAATTATCAATCAAACCTTTGCTAACTTCACCGAGAGAAAAATAACGCTGGTTGAAACTTAAATTTGTTGATCAAAAACTGATATTTTGCAGAAAAATGCTTGTAGATTTCAAATTCAATATGACAATTGAATGAAATTGTGTCAAATTAATCATAATAAACGTGCCTTTGCAAATTTTTAATCAAACCATTGCCAACTTTACCGAGAGAAAAATGGCGCTGGTTGAAACTTAAATTTGGAGATCAGAAACTGATATTTTGCGGAAATAGGCGTGTGGATTCCAAATACAATATGACAATTGAATGAAATTATGACAGAATAATCAAAATAAATGTGCCTTTGTAAATTGTCAGTCAAACCTTTGCCAACTTCACCGAGAGAAAAATGGCTCTGGTTGAAACTTAAATTTGTTGATCAAAAATTGATATTTTCCAGAAATATGCGTGTGGATTCCAAATACAATATGGCAATTGAATGAAATTGTAACAGATTAATCATAATAAATGTGCCTTTGCAAATTATCAGTCAAACCTTTGCCAACTTAACCGAGTGAAAAATGGCGCGGGTTGAAACTGAAATTTGTTGATGAAAAACTGATGTTTTGCAGAAAAATGCTTGTGGATTCCTAATATAATATGACGATTGAATGAAATTATGACAGATTAATCATAATAAATGCACCTTTGTAAATTATCAATCAAAACTTTGCCAACTTTACCGACAGAGAAATGGCGCTGGTTGAAACTTAAATTTGTTGATCAAAAACTGATATTTTGCAGAAAAATGCTTGTGGATTCCAAATACAATATGACAATTAAATGAAATTGTGAAAGATAAATCATAATAAATGTGCCTTTGCAAATTATTAATCAAACCTTTACCAACTTTACCGAGAGAAAAATGGCGTTTATTGAAACTTAAATTTGTTGATCAAAAACTGATATTTTGCAGGAAAATGCATGTGGATTTCAAATACAATATGACAATTGAATGAAATTGTAACAGATTAATCATAATAAATGTGCCTTTGCAAATTATCAGTCAAACCTTTGCCAACTTAACCGAGTGAAAAATGGCGCGGGTTGAAACTGAAATTTGTTGATCAAAAACTGATATTTTGCAGAAAAATGCGTGTGGATTCCAAATACAATATGATAATTCAATGAAATTGTGACAGATTAATCGTAATAAATGTGCCTTTGCAAATTATCAATCAAACCTTTGCTAACTTTACCGAGAGAAAGAAAAATGGCGCTGGTTGAAACTTAAATTTGTTGATCAAAAATTGATATTTTCCAGAAATATGTGTGTGGATTCCAAATACAATATGACAATTGAATGAAATTATGACAGATTAATCATAGTAAATGTGCCTTTGCAAATAATCAATCAAACCTTTGCCAACTTTACCGAGAGAAAAATGGCGCTGGTTGAAACTTAAATTTGTTGATCAAAAACTGTTATTTTGCAGAAAAATGCTTGTGGATTCCAAATACAATATGACAATTGAATAAAATTATGACAGATTAATCATATTCACTGTGCCTTTGCAAATTATCAATCAAACCTTTGCCAATTTTACCGAAAGAAAATGGCGCTGTTTGAAACTTAAATTTGTTGATCAAAAACTGACATTTTGCAGAAAAATGCTTGTGGATTCCAAATACAATATGACAATTGAATGAAATTGTCTCAGATTAATCCTAATAAATGTACCTTTATAAATTATTAATTAAAGCTTTGCCAACTTCACTGAGAGAAAGATGGCGCTGGTTGAAACTTAAATTTGTTGATCAAAAACTGATATTTTGCAGAAATATGCGTGTGGATTCCAAATACAATATGACAGTTCAATGAAATTATGACAGATTAATCATAATAACTGTGCCTTTGCAAATTATCAATCAAACCTTTGCCAACTTCTCCGAGAAAAAAATGGCGCTGGTTTAAACTTAAATTTGTTGATCAAAAATTGATATTTTGCAGAAATATGCGTGTGGATTCCAAATACAATATGACAATTGAATGAAATTGTGACAGATTCATCATAATAAATGTGCCTTTACAAATTATCAATCAAAATTTTGCCAACTTCACCGAGAGAAAAATGGCGTTTATTGAAACTTAAATTTGTTGATCAAAAACTGATATTTTGCAGGAAAATGCATGTGGATTTCAAATACAATATGACAATTGAATGAAATTGTAACAGATTAATCATAATAAATGTGCCTTTGCAAATTATCAGTCAAACCTTTGCCAACTTAACCGAGTGAAAAATGGCGCGGGTTGAAACTGAAATTTGTTGATCAAAAACTGATATTTTGCAGAAAAATGCGTGTGGATTCCAAATACAATATGATAATTAAATGAAATTGTGACAGATTAATCGTAATAAATGTGCCTTTGCAAATTATCAATCAAACCTTTGCTAACTTTACCGAGAGAAAGAAAAATGGCGCTGGTTGAAACTTAAATTTGTTGATCAAAAATTGATATTTTCCAGAAATATGTGTGTGGATTCCAAATACAATATGACAATTGAATGAAATTATGACAGATTAATCATAGTAAATGTGCCTTTGCAAATAATCAATCAAACCTTTGCCAACTTTACCGAGAGAAAAATGGCGCTGGTTGAAACTTAAATTTGTTGATCAAAAACTGTTATTTTGCAGAAAAATGCTTGTGGATTCCAAATACAATATGACAATTGAATAAAATTATGACAGATTAATCATATTCACTGTGCCTTTGCAAATTATCAATCAAACCTTTGCCAATTTTACCGAAAGAAAATGGCGCTGTTTGAAACTTAAATTTGTTGATCAAAAACTGACATTTTGCAGAAAAATGCTTGTGGATTCCAAATACAATATGACAATTGAATGAAATTGTCTCAGATTAATCCTAATAAATGTACCTTTATAAATTATTAATTAAAGCTTTGCCAACTTCACTGAGAGAAAGATGGCGCTGGTTGAAACTTAAATTTGTTGATCAAAAACTGATATTTTGCAGAAATATGCGTGTGGATTCCAAATACAATATGACAGTTCAATGAAATTATGACAGATTAATCATAATAACTGTGCCTTTGCAAATTATCAATCAAACCTTTGCCAACTTCTCCGAGAAAAAAATGGCGCTGGTTTAAACTTAAATTTGTTGATCAAAAATTGATATTTTGCAGAAATATGCGTGTGGATTCCAAATACAATATGACAATTGAATGAAATTGTGACAGATTCAGCATAATAAATGTGCCTTTACAAATTATCAATCAAAATTTTGCCAACTTCACCGAGAGAAAAATGGCGCTGGTTGAAACTTAAATTTGTTGATCGAAAATTGATATTTTGCAGAAAAATGCTTGTGGATTCCAAATACAATATGACAATTGAATGAAATTGTGACAGATTAATCATAATAAATGTGCCTTTACAAATTATCAATCAAAATTTTGCCAACTTCACCGAGAGAAAAATGGCGCTGGTTGAAACTTAAATTTGTTGATCGAAAATTGATATTTTGCAGAAATATGCGTGTGGATTCCAAATACAATATGACAATTGAATGAAATTGTGACAGATTCATCATAATAAATGTGCCTTTACAAATTATCAATCATAATTTTGCCAACTTCATCGAGAGAAAAATGGCGCTGGTTGAAACTTAAATTTGTTGATCGAAAATTGATATTTTGCAGAAAAATGCTTGTGGATTCCAAATACAATATGACAATTGAATGAAATTGTGACAGATTAATCATAATAAATGTGCCTTTACAAATTATCAATCAAAATTTTGCCAACTTCACCGAGAGAAAAATGGCGCTGGTTGAAACTTAAATTTGTTGATCGAAAATTGATATTTTGCAGAAATATGCGTGTGGATTCCAAATACAATATGACAATTGAATGAAATTATGACAGATTAATCATGATAAATGTGCCTTTTCAAATTATCAATGAAACCTTTGCCAACTTCACCGAGAGAAAAATGGCGCTGGTTGAAACTTAAATTTGTTGATCGAAAATTGATATTTTGCAGAAAAATGCTTGTAGATTTTAAATTCAATATGACAATTGAATGAAATTATGACAGATTAATCATAATAAATGTGCCTTTGCAAATTATCAATCAAACCTTTGCCAACTTTACCGAGAGAAAAATGGCGCTGGTTGAAACTTAAATTTGTTGATCAAAAATTGATATTTTGCAGAAATATGCGTGTGGATTCCAAATACAATATGACAATTGAATGAAATTATGACAGATAAATCATAATAAATGTGCCTTTGCAAATTATCAATCAAACCTTTGCCAACTTCACCGAGAGAAAAATGGCGCTGGTTGAAACTTAAATTTGTTGATCAAAAACTGATATTTTGCAGGAATATGCTTGTAGATTTCAAATTCAATAAGACAATTGAATGAAATTGTGACAGATTAATCTTAATTAATGTGGCTTTACAAATTATCAATCAAACCTTTGCCAACTTTACCGAGAGAAAAATGGCGCTGGTTGAAACTTAAATTTGTTGATCAAAAACTGATATTTTGCAGAAAAATGTTTGTAGATTTTAAATTCAATATGACAATTGAATGAAATTATGACAGATTATTCATAATAAATGCGCCTTTGCAAATTATCAATCAAACCTTTGCCAACTTTACCGAGAGAAAAATGGCGCTGGTTGAAACTTAAATTTGTTGATCAAAAACTGATATTTTGCAGATCTAAACCTACTTGCGTTCAAAACGGTTGTTAACAATTTTACAAATCCGTTCATTTAATTCGATAGCTCTTTCAGCACAATCGTTAACTGCCTTTCGAATGTCAACATTTTCGTTTTGAAAAGTGTTCCGATCGAAACCAATTTTTTGTTTTTTGACGATATTGGCACCTTATACATAAGTTACTTCCCCTATGTTTCCATAGATAAAAGTATGATGACTTGGTGGCCCATTTGAACTATTTTTATTTGAATTACTCATAAGAAATTTTTCCCTGGCGTCATAAATCACCCTGTTCTATATATATATATATATATATGTAGTCCCCAAAATATGGCCATAAATATGAGATGTGTAAGGACAGGGACAGAACAGTGTTTCTGTCGCCGGCCATTAAATGCGAGTTTAATGTTCGGAAGTAGCTGGAGATTACCATAGTTTGTCCCCGCATTATTTATCAGGACACGAGTGGCTGACGCGACGAAAAAATGATAACATCCGACCCGCACACACACACACATATAAGAATCCGAGGGCAAGTGGGGAAAATAGGGCGGGGAATCGATTCCGGAATCGGATTTTCTGTCCTTTTATTTGAATATGTTTTCCAAACGGCTTCCTTATTTTCTCATTTGCTGTTAGATCAAAGACTATTTTTCGTTTATATCCATTCATAAAAGTTGATTTAAACAATATTTTATTAGTTTAATTTCTATTATTATTAAATTTGTTACAATTGGCAGTGTGTCATAACAACGTTTTCTAGTTTTTTTTTTTTAGTTTTGTTATTTTTTAAAATTCAATATAATTTGCAATGTACAGTCTACATCTGTGATTCCCAAAGTGGGCGCCACCGCCCCCTGGTGGGTGCTGTAGCAATTCAGGGGGGCGCTGATGGCGTGTAAACACAGAAGAATTTCCTCAGTTACAAGAACTGATGAAAGTAATTGCAAATGATTCAATAGTTTCATAATTTCAAAGTTCAATGTTTCTATTTTACACAATTCTTTACTATATTTTGAGAAAAAGGTAGAAACATTAATACATATATATTTCCTATTAATTGCTATCAAAATTAAAAAATATGTTGTGGTGACCGCCTGGGTCATGGAACGGAGAAATGGAAACGAGGATCACGGGTAGCCCGGAAAAACGCGGTTACCAGGGAGGCGAGAAAAACAAATAATAAAAAAAGAGAAATTTTGCTGGAATACAGAAAACACACTCATTTTTGTAATTCCTACCAAAAATAAAGTAATCACCTTATTCGTCGACCTGCCTCTCTTTTTGAAGTTAAATTATATTGTATCAAGTCGATAACGACTGATCTACAAGTGTTGAATTGTTGGACCAACGAGAATCATCAACCACAACAGCTAGTTCACATGACGTAATCCTTCAATTACAACAATGTTATTTCCAGTAATATTTCTTCTGGAAATGGGGCGGTAGGGCATAGAAGTTTGGGAACCACTGGTCTATATGATGTGTAAGTTTTGTATATTGCAAATACTCCTTGGTTTTTTCCCTCTGTCCTCGCCTTGGGATTTGCGGACGTGGTGTCCACGAGATGCTAACGGTATTGAACGATAGTTTGTTATTTCTTTGTTGTCAATTTTTCACTTAAGCAGGAATAACATCAAAATATTGTAACAGTTTCCTACATGGGGACCGCGGTAGCGCAGTGAGTAGTGTTCCTGCTTCAGGGCCTAGGGGGTGGTGGGTTCAAATCCCATCCGAACGGTCACTGCGTGGGTTCATGGATGTATTGTTTGCCCCCTTCCTCATACTCCTCACACTCTACCCATAAATATGATAAAAACTACAAAAACTCGGTCGCGGTTGAGTGCCATAGTTGGTTATAACAATTTCCATTATCATCCTCGCTTCCTTAATCCGAATAAATTCTTCTTAATTCTTCCTTAAAGAAAAAAGTTTTCAATGTGTGTAGGTCTGTATGTCTGTCTGTTCATCTGTTAGTGTCAAAAATTATTTTAGGTATTGGTTTTTTAACACTAATCGACACCGTAAACTCCTCGCATTATCTTATCGGAACTATTTTCAACATCTATTACTTGCTTACATAATTATAAAAATATTATGTTTATACCGGGTGTGGCACTTAAGACGCCTCGGACCATAGCTCCTTTACGATAAAAGCTATCGAAAAAAATCTAAGAACAAAGTGGTGCATAGTTACCGTCGCTATGTTTTAAAAATATTTCTAATCATCAGTGGCGTGCCGTACTCCAGTGGCGTACCAAACTTATGTTTTTTTAAATGGAATGCCCTATTTTTTATTGCAGATTTGGAAAGTGCTCGACGAGTACTTATTTTTTTATCTAACATGTTATACCCTTCACTTTAGCGGTTTCGCTGTTATAACCCCTTCTTTCAAAATTGCGCCCCATTTTTGAGATTTTTTTGTAGAGAAACTAATTGACGCCGGCGCCTAAATTTTGAATTGAGGTACAGGTTAAGACCTCGTATACCTTCACATAATTTTTTTTCGGGTAATTTATGGAAAAAAAATAATTTTTGATTGATCTTCGTATGTTGTCATTTTTTCCGAAAATTTCAAATGGCACCCCCCTAAAAAAATTACGGCGTTGTACAGCCAAAACTCTAAATTTTTCATTGGTGTAAAAAAAATTACACATTGCATAACAAAATTTCGGAGAAAAAAGGAATTTCATCGCAAATGTCGGGAAACGTTTTCCGTTCCCAAGTATGCCATGAGAAAACAAAAGATTGGTAATTGTCAAAGTACCAAAACAAATACACAAATACGGTCAACATAATAGTATGTACCTATTTATTCAACATGATATGAAAAATGCAGATAAAGCAAATTTAACAACTTAAACTAAATGTTCGAAATGACGACCTTCCTGCTGGAGGCATAACCGCAACTTCTGGTGATATACCGCAGTTCATTATTTTCGGTAATAACTGCCTTCTTTCTAACTCTCCTTGGCCGTTTCACACTTCCCGTAGAAGTAAATCTCTCCAACACTTTTTGAAACGCACGTTCATTTGGATGTGCCCTGTGTGGATATCTCGCAGCGTACACTCGTGATGCCAAGAAACAATTCTTGTTACATTCTCCAAGAATAAATATCATGTCAACCATTTCCTCTTGAGTTCGGAACATTTTTAGAACGTTTATCAAAAATGACTTATGGCTGCTACTGACGTCTAATAATTTACTTTGACAATTACCAATCTTTTGTTTTCTCATGGCACACTTGGGAACGGAAAACGTTTCCCGACATTTGCGATGAAATTCCTTTTTTCTCCGAAATTTTGTTATGCAATGTGTAATTTTTTTTACACCAATGAAAAATTTAGAGTTTTGGCTGTACAACGCCGTAATTTTTTTAGGGGGGTGCCATTTGAAATTTTCGGAAAAAATGACAACATGCGAAGATCAATCAAAAATTATTTTTTTGCCATAAATTACCCGAAAAAAAATTATGTGAAGGTATACGAGGTCTTAACCTGTACCTCAATTCAAAATTTAGGCGCCGGCGTCAATTAGTTTCTCTACAAAAAAATCTCAAAAATGGGGCGCAATTTTGAAAGAAGGGGTTATAACAGCGAAACCGCTAAAGTGAAGGGTATAACATGTTAGATAAAAAAATAAGTACTCGTCGAGCACTTTCCAAATCTGCAATAAAAAATAGGGCATTCCATTTAAAAAAACATAAGTTTGGTACGCCACTGGAGTACGGCACGCCACTGATGATTAGAAATATTTTTAAAACATAGCGACGGTAACTATGCACCACTTTGTTCTTAGATTTTTTTCGATAGCTTTTATCGTAAAGGAGCTATGGTCCGAGGCGTCTTAAGTGCCACACCCGGTATATTGTAGCATATTCCATGCGCGGTGCATAAATGGCTGAATGTCAGAATGGATAAAAAACAAACAAAATAATGACTTGAATTTATTATGCGACCCACGCTTGATGCTGCGCGCCCACGCAAAATTCACAAATGGATTCCGCGAAAACGATGCACTCACTGTCAACTCTTGTTCCCTAATGTGTTCTAAAAATGCACATCAATCAACTGTCAACCAAAACATTGCGCGGCCTCGCTACACAAAACAACTCATATACAGGGTGAGTTTTTTTCGATATTTAGCATGGGGATCTCGGAAACTAGCAGAGATAGAGAGACGATCAAATGAGGGCAAAATAGCGGAAGAAATGTTTTTGCGAGATATCTAGCCATGAATTTAAAAAGAAAAACAAGAAGTTCTTTAAATTGTGCTCGTGAAACTCCCTATCGCCGCTAGTTTCCGAGATCCCCTATCCTAAACTCACCCTGTATATGTACTGAGTCGCTCAGTACGTTCATACGTTAAATTGAAATCGAACCAGAGATATTTAATTCTAAATATAAGGCGTGAACACGTGCTCTGATGTGTTATTTATCAAAACAAAAACAAAAAAAAGTTTCTTTACTAGTTGGAGTGTATAATATTCTTATTGTATTTTTATAATTTAAAATAGCAATGTAAAGTTGAGTAAACGGTGGATGCGCCGGGAAACGCCGAACAGGTAACAAATTTATTCCATATTTTAGGCGGCAACTATACCGTGTGTTCGATAAAAAACGCCCAACGCCATAACTCTGTTATTTATTGACCGATTTGAATGATCTAAAAAATAAAATCAATGGTGGCTTAAATACTAACAAATGACATCAATATTGATTTTTTTCAATAATAACTTCATTGTCAAATGATAGCCAACTTAAAATTTTCAAACGGCAGCATATAATATTTTAATTTGTTTACATTCGACATTATTTTTCTGAATCCAATAATGTCCAATATGTTGTATTTTGGTCGAAAAAAATTAAAATAAATCTTCCATTTAAAATTATATTTTTCAAAAATTATAATTAGCGTGCCTTGGAAAAAAGTGACAAATGTCATTTGTTGTAAGGTTATGTCAAACATGAATATTAAGGACCCAATAAAGAAGTGCCTATGTTATAACTCAATGTAGAATAGAATAAATAAGTAGTGCAAGTATTAATTCACTTGCGATTTAGAAGTTCTGTGATTATTGTAGAACGTCCAACTCTGCAAGTCCACGAAATTGCCGATCCACTCTCTTCGGCTTTTTAAAGGCTCCATATCGTCTCAAATTTCCTCCTCACCTTCTAAATTCAGGTTCTGGTATTCGCCGCTCTGGAAACCGTAGATGATAAATTCGTGCCGCAGCGCTTCGATTTTTATTACATAGAAAATAAATTTGCAACATGTCTGTTAATTCGCTAATGTTCATAATTATGCCTGAAACACACACTAATAACAAATGGTTGACATTACTTATACAATAAATGACATTTGTCGATTCGAATTTTTTTCAAGGCACACTACATTTATTTCCAAAAAAATCATGTGAACAAGATTTATTATTATCTTTTTCTGGCATAAATATTAACTTGAAACCAACATAACGGGCATAATTGGATTCAAAAAAACAATGCCTAATATTATAAAATTAGAAAAGTATATGTAGCCATTTAAAAAATTCAAGTTGACTATCATTTGGCAATGAAGTTGATTTTGAAAAAATATATAATTACCGTCATTTTATAGCATTTAAACAGCCATTGACTTAATTTTGTAGTTCATTCAAATCGGCGAATAAATAACAGAGTTATGGCGTTGGGCGTTTTTTATCGAACACACGGTATAATAAAGTTATATTTTTATGAACGTCCAATTGGAACATTATTTTCATTGGAGACAATAAAAATATTGTTGTAATATTGAATTACATTTCACGTTCCCGGCGCATTCACCACAAGAACAATTCATAAACGACCTCATTTTAATTGTCTTTAAAGCGACGGTTGCAACTAATAAACACTATCTCGTTAGGTTAGGGTTAACAGGGCAATATACAAAAAAAAATGTTTGATCACAATACCTTCCCGTACATAATGGAAAAAGTGAAAAATAATTATTATTCTAAATGGAGGTTTATCATCATCATCCTGAGATTAAATGCGATTGCGATGCAAGATATAATTATTAAAATCTAAAATAGTTTAACATCGCGAATTTTCCTTATCGCATCCACCGATCGTTTCGCATTAAGGTGACGGATTAGCGTCGGCCTCGCCGGAAAAATTAACCGCCGGCGATAAATTTCACGCGAGAACCGTGTTTTTGATTTTTTGCATTTCTTGCGGGGGGGGGGGGGGGGCGGTCTCGACCGGGCCTGGAAATTGCTGTTTTTGTTTATGCAAATTAAATTATGATTACATGATTGATTGCTCGCCACATTATATTAAGAGCATTTCTTGATATTGCTTACAATTAGCGTTCGTTCGGTTCCCTGTAATACACGCCGTGATACCACACTAATTTTCAGAAATGCTGCGGGGTGGCACTTTATATTTTCCTGCGGGAATATAATGGCGAATTCTCGGCAGCAATTTCAATGTGCTGAACTTATTTTCAATAAATTGTTTTACTAGATAAACTCGAACAATAAAAACATTTCCTTGTAATATAAACGTTTGTAACATATCTTAATTTTAATTCCAAGGCCAACTGTGAAATTTTTCTATAAACAACATTATCATTCAAGTCTCTTATATCGCGGTATAAGCGTTAAGGGGTTATCCTACTATAACCAGCGTCCAAACAGGCTAAGCTTTGGGGAAGAAACTACAAATGCAATATGTGTAAATTTTTATATTTTTATAATCGATGATTTCCCGAATTACGGAGTATTAACATAATTAAATAAATAATAAACGAAGATTCTCCGTATATAGCTGAATCAATATTCAGCTACGAGTGTGTCTAGTCATTACGAAATATTAAAATTGTCACACGTTATTTTTTTTCGTGCTCGATCGGTCGGTGTACTTGATTACGCAAATATGGTTAGTCAGAAACAAGAAACAAAAATATCCTCACAAACAACATGGCATTAGCTATGACGTGACGGAGGTTTTTCTTTCTATTTGTCTTAAGTTACAAGAAAAAAAATCCTAAACTTTTTCACAGTTGAAAGAGCAATAATACATGTTATTATTGTTAATATATATCGCAAAACAAAAAGTATTGACAAAATCGTCCGTCATGTCTAAAGTAGTAGTCCTCTGAACAGGTGTACCACATTTCAAGTCGATTCATCAATCACAGACTGAGATATCAAGTACACCGTTTCGAGAAGCTACAAACGCTATAACTCAGACAATACGAATATTTACATGAAACCTTTTCTATATTATTCTAAACACTTCAAATAATTATTAAAAGACAATTTTTTTTCGATGTTTTTAACATTTTACAGGGATAACCCCTTAAACAAAGGCTGTACTGTACTTCAAAAAGTTTTCCGGATAAAATTTATCTCAAACTCTTTTCTCTGAAATAAATGTATTTATTTAAAGACAGATTTTTTTTTCGATTTTTTGAACATTTTACAGTGGGATAACTCATTAAACAAAGGCTGTATTGTACTTCAAAAAGTTTTCCAGACAAAATTTATCTCAAACTGTTTTCTCTGAAATAAATGTATTTGGCTCACTGAAGTGATTAGTAAAATATGCATGCAACATTGAATAAAAATCCGTAACAATAAATTTCCCTTTTTGATGCATCCGCCCCGGCGTGTTTTCCGCGAGCGGCGAGAAAAACAATCTTCTCGCTTCTGGTGGCCTGCCAAAAATCGCACCAGGGCAATTCTCGAATGCATAATGTCCCGATGTGAAACATTACCGTCGAAAACGTATGATTAATTCGGCGGGGGAGCGGCCCTTTCCGAAAATTAAGCCGCCGCCAGAAATGGACCAATAATCGTCGGATAAATTCCCGAAGCGCCGCCGCGACGCTTACCCGCCTGATAAATAAATATAGAATAAGAAAACTGCCGAAGCAGTCGCCATAAATAAGTTGAACGACGGTGGATATGTGCGGCTGTACAAATAGGGATTTTATTCGGCAATCGGGATTTGGGAAAGCCGTACGTGAAAATAATTTATCTGACTGAAAGAAAAACGGGGCGATAACAGCCTGATTAATTATTTCTCAAATCGTCATTAAAAGGAATCGGCAGTAATATTACATTTTAATGACTAGTCAGACTCATATTTTTTGTTGTTAGGGTTAAAAAACATTGCTAAATATACTCGTGGTAACTGGTAAAAAGCTCAATACTGCATACTAGCATCCAGGTAATTCATCAACTATGAAACACCCTTCACCCTTCACCCTCGCGAACCCGTACTGTAAGAGCAGAAGAAGCAGAGGCAGAGCAGCAACAGGGGCTCGCGATATAATTTATGGGTCGCTCTTAACGAATATAAAATACGGCCCCCGACTTGTTCTTTAAACGCGGAGCACTGTAAACGTTTCAGTTAATTTGGCGCAGCAGAAAAATTAATGCCGCACCCTCCCTCGGGGCAAACTTACACTCCCCCCACCCCGAAAAAGTGGTCTAAGTCTTTTAATGCCGCCGCCGCCGCCGCCGGAAAAGTTTCGACTGCAGTGCGGCGCCAAACTCCCGCTTTCTTCTGCCCGAAAATTTTTAACTCGACCCCCTTTGGCCGCTTTAATTGAGCGTGCTCGAGTTAATATAAAGTTTTTCCCGAGTGAAAGGGAGGGAGGGAGGTAACGAAAATGCCATTGAAGCTATTTTTCGAATGCAAGTACAAAAATAATAAGTGCCAATCTCGCATTAAATATTTTCAACAAAATTCATTTGTATAAAAATAAAACCTTTTACAAATCCTAATCCCCATTTTAATGCATTATAATGTCGCAGTTATCTCAATAATTAAACATGAGAAAACCTCACTTATTGCAAATGTCTTAAATAATATATATATATATATATATATATATATATATATATATATATATATATATATATATATTAGGGATCACGTATCTGTGATTTTTCACAGGTATTGAAAAATCACAGGTCGTTACTGTTACTAATAGGCGAATTTCACCGCTACTTAAAATCACTGTTACTTAAAATCACTACTACTTAAAATCACTGCTACTTAATATCACTCTTACTTAAAATCACTGTTACTTACGTAAAATCACTGCTACTTTAAATCACTGCTACTTTAAACCATTGCTGCTTAAAATCACTGCTATTTAAACGGTGACAAACTGTGATTGCTACTTAAACTGTGACTGTTACTTAAAAAATAATTGTAAGAAGACAGTACAAGGTGGCATTTCTAATATTCCATGGAAAATCCATATCTCCGTTAAAAATTGTTGTATTTACAAAAATCATATTAATTTTGAATAAACAATTATTCGATCATTGAAGATATTGTTTTATGGAATTTTTTTTACGCGTTTTGTATTTTTTCAGCCATGTTTTTATTCAAGTGCTCAAAAAATCAAAAGGAAAATTTTCAAAAATCCATATCTCCATTGAAAATTGTTGAATTTACAAAAACCAAATTGATTTTGAATTAGCTATACTTCGGCCATTGAGGATGTTTTTTTATGGAATTTTGTCGGCGCGTTTTATATTTTTTTCTGCGATGTTTTTATTCAAGTGCTCAAAACAAATAAAAATAAAATTTTCAAAAATTCAAATCTCCGTTAAAACTTGTTGTATTTATAAAAACCAAATTGATTTCGAATTAGCTATACTTCGGCCATTGAGGATGGTTTTTTATGGAATTTTGTCTGCGCGTTTTATATTTTTTCTGCGATGTTTTTATTTAAGTGCTCAAAAAAATAAAACGAAAATCTTCAAAAATCCATATCTCTATTGAAAATTGTTGAATTTACAAAAACCAAATTGATTTCGAATTAGCTATACTTCGGCTATTGAGGATGATTTTTTATGGAATTTTGTCTGCGCGTTTTATATTTTTTCTGCGATGGTTTTATTCAAGTGCTCAAAAAATTAAAACGAAAATCTTCAAAAATCCATATCTCTATTGAAAATTGTTGAATTTACAAAAACCAAATTGATTTTGAATTAGCTATACTTCGGCTATTGAGGATGGTTTTTTATGGAATTTTTTCTACGCGTTTTATATTTTTTTCTGCGATGTTTTTATTCAAGTGCTCAAAAAAATTAAACTAAAATTTTCAAAAATTCAAATCTCCGTTAAAAATTGTTGTATTTACAAAAACAAAATTAATTTTTGAATAAACGATTATTCGACATTGAAGATATTGTTTTAAGGAATTTTTTCTACGCGTTTTATATTTTTTCTGCGATGTTTTTATTCAAGTGCTAAAAAAATTAAAACGAAAATCTTCAAATATCCATATCCCTATTGAAAATGTTTAAATTTACAAAAACCAAATTGATTTTGAATTAGCTATACTTCGGCCATTGAGGATGGTTTTTTATGGAATTTTGTCTGCGCGTTTTATATTTTTTCTGCGATGTTTTTATTCAAGTGCTCAAAAAAATAAAACGAAAATCTTCAAAAATCCATATCTCTATTGAAAATTGTTGAATTTTCAAAAACCAAATTGATTTTGAATTAACTATACTTCGGCCACTGATGATGGTTTTTTATGGAATTTTGTCTGCGCGTTTTATATTTTTTCTGCGATGTTTTTATTCAAGTGCTAAAAAAATTAAAACGAAAATCTTCAAAAATCCATATCCCTATTGAAAATGTTTAAATTTACAAAAACCAAATTGATTTTGAATTAGCTATACTTCGGCCATTGAGGATGATTTTTTATGGTATTTTGTCTGCGCGTTTTATATTTTTTCTGCGATGTTTTTATTCAAATGCTCAAAAAAATAAAACTAAAATTTTCAAAAATCCATATATCTATTAAAAATTGTTGACTTTATAAAAACCAAATTGATTTTGAATTAGCTATACTTCGGCCATTGAGGATGATTTTTTATGGAATTTTGTCTGCTCGTTTTATATTTTTTCTGCGATGTTTTTTTATTCAAGTGCTCAAAAAAATAAAACTAAAATTTTCTAAAATCCATATCTCCGTTAAAAAATGGTTGTATTTACAAAAACCAAATTAATTTTGAATAAACGATTATTCGACCATTAAAGATATTATTTTATGGAATTTTTTCTCCGCGTTTTATATTTTTTTCTGCGATGTTTTCATTCAAGTGCTCAAAAAAATAAAACTAAAATTTTCAAAAATCCATATCTCCGTTAAAAATTGTTGTATTTACAAAAAACAAATTAATTTTGAATAAACGATTATTCGACCATTGAAGATATTGTTTTAAGGAATTTTTTCTACGCGTTTTATATTTTTTCTGCGATGTTTTTATTCAAGTGCTCAAAGAAATAAAACTAAAATTTTCAAAAATCCATATCTCTATTGAAAATTGTTGAATTTACAAAAGCCAAATTGATTTTTTTTCAAAAATCCATATCTCCGTTAAAAATTGTTGAATTAACAAAAGCCAAATTAATTTTGAATAAACGATTATTCGACCATTGAAGATATTGTTTTATGGAATTTTGTTTGCGCGTTTTATATTTTTTCTGCGATGTTTTTATTCAAGTGCTCAAAAAAATAAAACTAAAATTTTCAAAAATCTGGATCTCTATTAAAAATTGTTGAATTTATAAAAACCATATTGATTTTGAATTAGCTATACTTCGGCCATTGAGGATGATTTTTTATGGAATTTTGTCGGCGCGTTTTATATTTTTCTGCGATGTTTTCATTCAAGTGCTCAAAAAAATAAAACTAAAATTTTCAAAAATCCATATCTCCGTTAAAAATTGTTGTATTGACTAAAACCAAATTAATTTTGAATAAACGATTATTGGACCATTGAAGATATTATTTTATGGAATTTTTTCTACGCGTTTTACATTTTTTTCTGCGATGTTTTTATCCAAGTGCTCAAAAAATTAAAACGAAAATCTTCAAAAATCTTTGAATTTACAAAAACCAAATTGATTTTGAATTAGCTGTACTTCGGCCATTGAGGATGATTTTTTATAGAATGTTTTGTAAGCGTTTTATATTTTTCTGCGATGTTTTCGATCAAGTGCTCAAAAAATAAATAAAAAATCCAACAGTTTATTATTAAACTGAGGTAAACATTTTGCAGACATTTTACTTCCTGTTCTTATCTGCCATCATCTGGGGCTAGGACTGAATTTCCAACATGAGGGGTTATTAATGTTTACATCAATAAGGAAAACAACATTCCGACTGCATAAATGTAACTACATAGTAAATATTTATGTGGAAACGCTTTAGCGGCACGTGATCCAGCTATTTGCTCCGTGCAAGCTTTTCCGCCCAGAAATCTCTGATGGATTATTACCTTTTTCTCTTCCGACCAAAACGAAAAGAGAGAAAACCCGGTGTGTGCCGCATGCGAGATTTCAATCCATCGCGTCCGACCGAAAATTAAATCACGCACTGAGCGAAAGTTTCCGTGAATATGTTTCAATTACGAAAATTTGGTTTCGATAAAAATGCTTTTTTTTTTTTTTTGCTAAATTGAATGCAACTTTTGCGGGGGTGAAAATTGCAGACCTCGGCGAAAACGCGTCCCTCGGCTATTCCATTACACCGACTCAGCCCTATAAATCTCGCCTTTTAATAATAATAACAATAATGACCCCCTGCTGCGCCAGTGTTATTATTCCGGACAACGAGCCCCTGCGGTCCTTCCTGCAAGGGCACGGGGCCCCCTTCAAGAAGTCTTTACATACGCGCGCACACACACACGCTGCTCATAAATAACTCGCACACGGTGCCGGAGAAGGCGCGCTTGTTGAATGCCGCCCCCAGCTACCGAGGGTGGTTAGGGTGGCAGATCCCAACAATAAAACGGGCGAACTTTTTCCCCGTTATTGGCCGTGCATAACTCGAAGTGGTTTATTGCCGGCCGAGGCAATTTTCATCGACGCTCCTCCGAGCCAATTACACCGAGCTTTTTTTTTATTATTATTTTTCCTCCTTTTATTATTTCTAAAGTCTTACGCTGAGCAGGGCGGCCTTCTGGTTTCTGTTTCTGCTTTTCCGGCGAGGATTTAGTGGATGAAGTGGGCGATTTCTCCAACGCTGCATGGATGCATTATCGATTTTTAAGAAAATTGGACGATAATTTTCCCGGTGCATGATACATCCAACAATGCCACTTACTCTAATTACAAGAAGAAAAAAAAAAACTGAATGAGTAATTCTTCTGCTTACTGGAACAACGTCCATTACGTAATGCCATGCTTGGATGAGGTATAGAAATATTTCTATTTGATGGGTTCATTTAATGCCGCTATTATTGTAACGATGCTTGTTGCACGTAATTAACTGTAATGACATGTCGTTTGTTATTAATATATACCTCGTTTAATTAAGTCTACTTTATGAATTTTATAGTAGCGGTTCTCATGTAATAATGCTGATTGGGGGTATTTGTGCTTTTGCTTGGTAAATATTAATAACCAGCAACTCGACCAGTTAAGTTGGTTTAACATATTCTAAACTAATTCAATTGGTAGTAAAATAAATCAACCTGTTGTTATTCAAATACTAAAATGATAACTCAGTTTTTTTCAATTAGTTTACTCAGTGACAAGGAAATCGCAACACCAAGAAGGAGTAGGAATTTTTTGACCAAACTTGCCAGAAACGTATCAATTGATTAAAATTTCGTTCATATGGATCAAGTGATTATGGCTTATCAGACAGTACTTTCAGGTTTTTCTAACCATTTTTTCAGTTGTTTCTTTTGAGAGTTTTCGTTTAGTCCTTTATTGTTGTTGCTTGTGGTCGTTTGTTTTGTAGTTAAGTTAGAGGTTGTGATGCCTAGAGTTCTCCGACGTGGAAATTACAGCCAATTTAGCAAATTCTACAGAGGTCATATTGTTGGTATGCGCGAAGGTGATTTTTCGTTCAGAGAAATTGCAAATCGCTTAAACCGGAACCAATCCACCATCATCCGCTGGTATCCGGAATGGACTAGGGAGGGTCATTAACGTCGCCGAATAGGATAGGGGGGGGGAGGGTCGAAAATAATTTTTTTGTAAAATTAATTTTACCTGCACGATTTACATTTATTTCAATTTTTTTGTACGCCAATTAAAAATTTTAATTTAAAAAAAAATCGCAACTCGCAAGAAAATTGTCGGATTTAAAAAAATCAAAATTATTTTGAAAGAGTGATGTTTCCTAAACTAGATAAAAATTTTGTAAAATTTTACCCGCCCGATTTATCTTTATTTAAATTTTTTCGTTGCAGATTCGCCAATAAAAAATTTTAAATTAAAAAAAAATCGCAACTCGCAAGAAAATTGTTGGATTTTAAAAAACCAAAATTATTATGATAGACTGATGTTTCCTAAACTATATACAATTTTTGTAAAATTTTACCTGCACGATTTTTATTTATTTCATTTTTTTGTTGTAGATTCGCAATTAAAAATTTGGAATTTAAAAAAAATCGCAACTCGCAAGAAAATTGTCGGATTTTAAAAAACCAAAATTATTATGATAGACTGATGTTTCCTAAATTAAATAAAATTTTTGTAAAATTTTACCTACACGGTTTATATTTATTTCAATTTTTTTGTTGTAGATTCGACAATTAAAAATTTTGAATTTTAAAAAAATCGCAACTCGCAAGAAAATTGTTGGATTTAAAAAAACTAAAATTATTTTGAAAGAGTGATGTTTCCTAAACTAAGTAAAATTTTTGTAAAATTTTACCTGCACGATTTATATTTATTTCATTTTTTTTGTTGTAGACTCGACAATTAAAAATTTTGAATTTTAAAAAAATCGCAACTCGCAAGAAAATTGTTGGATTTTAAAAAACCAAAATTATTATGATAGACTGATGTTTCCTAAACTAAATAAAATTTTTGTAAAATTTTACCTGCACGATTTTTATTTATTTAATTTTTTTGTTGTAGATTCGCAATTAAAAATTTTGAATTTTAAAAAAATCGCAACTCGCAAGAAAATTGTCGGATTTAAAAAAACCGAAATTATTTTGAAATAATGATGTTTCCTAAACTAGATAAAATTTTTGTAGAATTTTACCTGCACGATTTATATTTATTTCCATTTTTTTGTTATAGATTCGACAATTGAAAATTTTGAATTTAAAAAAAATCGCAACTCGCAAGAAAATTGTTGGATTTTAAAAAACCAAAATTATTTTGAAAGAGTGAAGTTTCCTTAACTATGTAAAATTTTTGTGAAATTTTACCTGCATGATTTATATTTATTTTAATTTTTCTGTTGTAGATTCGCCAATTAAACATTTTGAATTTTAAAAAAATCACAACTCGCAAGAAAATTGTTCGATTTTAAAAAACCAAAATTATTTTAAAAGAGTGATGTTTCCCAAACTAGATAAAATTTTTGTAGAATTTTACCCACACGATTTATATTTATTTCAATTTTTTTGTTGTAGATTCGACAATTAAAAATTTTGAATTAAAAAAAAAATGTTGGATTTTAAAAAACCAAAATTATAATGAAAGAGTGATGTTTCCTAAACTAGATAAAAATTTTGTAAAATTTTACCTGCACGATTTATATTTATTTCATTTTTTTGTTGTAGATTCTACAGTTAAAAATTTTGAATAAAAAAAAAAACTGTTGGATTTTAAAGAAACCAAAATTATTTTGAAAGAATGATGTTTTTTGAACTAAATAAAATGTTTGTAGAATTTTACCTGCACGATTTATATTTATTACAATTTTTTTGTTGTAGATTGGACAATTAAAAATTTTGAATTTTAAAAAAATTGCAACTCGCAAGAAAATTGTCGGATTTTAAAAAACAAAAATTATTTTGAAAGAGTGATGTTTCCTAAACTAGATAAAATTTTTGTAAAATTTTACCTGCGTGATTTATATTTATTTCATTATTTTTTTTTGTGGATTCGCCAATTAAAACTTATGAATTTTAAAAAATTTACAACTCGCAAGAAAATTGTTGGATTTAAAAAAACCAAAATTATTTTGAAAGAGTGATGTTTCCCAAACTAGATAAAGTTTTTGTAGAATTTTACCCACACGATTTATATTTATTTCATTTTTTTGTTGTAGATTCGCCAATTAAAAATTTGGAATTTAAAAAAAATCGCAACTCGCAAGAAAATTGTTCGATTTTAAAAAACCAAAATTATTTTGAAAAAGTGATGTTTCCCAAACTAGATAAAGTTTTTGTAGAATTTTACCCACACGATTTATATTTATTTCATTTTTTTGTTGCAGATTCGCCAATTAAAAATTTGGAATTTAAAAAAAATCGCAACTCGCAAGAAAATTGTTCGATTTTAAAAAACCAAAATTATTTTGAAAAAGTGATGTTTCCCAAACTAGATAAAGTTTTTGTAGAATTTTACCCACACGATTTATATTTATTTCATTTTTTTGTTGTAGATTCGCCAATTAAAAATTTGGAATTTAAAAAAAATCGCAACTCGCAAGAAAATTGTTCGATTTTAAAAAACCAAAATTATTTTGAAAGAGTGATGTTTCCCAAACTAGATAAAGTTTTTGTAGAATTTTACCCACACGATTTATATTTATTTCATTTTTTTGTTGTAGATTCGCCAATTAAAAATTTGGAATTTAAAAAAAATCGCAACTCGCAAGAAAATTGTTGGATTTTAAAAAACCAAAATTATTTTGATAGAGTGATGTTTTCTAAACTAAGTATAATTTTTGTAGAATTTTACCTGCACGATTTATATTTAAAAAAAATACTCGATACTTGATAAGACATAAGCTCCAATTTTTTTTTTTAGAATATCTATCGAAATTGTAATTTAATGTTACCATTGTTATCTTAAATTATCGGGATTATAGTTTATGCGTGTGTCAATATATTTGTTTGATTACTTACAATGACCGAATTTGTGCTGGGGAGCACTGAAAATCCCGAATCAATTCGTAGTTTGCTTGTTTAGGCCTACAATTTTAATCCTTTCAAATTTACGACTTTAGTGTGTGCGCCTATTGATTCAAAGGATAATTGCGTAAGTTTAATGGTTCGCGTTCGTACACCGGATTAGTTCGTAAATATAGATTCGGTCCTATATATTCAAATACGTGTTGGTATTGAACGATCTAAACATATACAGGGTGTATCTGATATTAATGGTTGATTCGGTAAACAGCTTACATAGATTCAGTCTTTAATATGAATGTACAAAATATGGTTAAATATTATGTTTTAAATACTGCAATAATGTAAAGTCGTTCAGTAAATTAAATTAAATTAGCACTCGGCCATTTCTTAATATCGTCAGCTGAATTTTACTAATTTGCATAGATGGGCAAAACTCTATTGGGTTTATTGAATTTTGTGGACACTATTATAAAAATTAAGAATATTGACGAATATAAAAATGTCGAACAAACAAAACATTCGTTATATCTGCAAAAATTAATTTGATACAGAGCTAATGAATGCTTCAACGAATATTAAACTATAAGACTTATTAAAGTGTCACTCTTTATATACAATGAGTAAAGGTAGTAAATAATTAAGCTAAATTAAAAAAATAATAATATGAATAACCAGAAAACATAATAAGTAACGTACACAGTATTTCCAAATGAAAGAAATTTGACAGTTGCTAGATGTTACAATGAAAATTAATAACATTTTTAAATAAACGGCCGTTTCTATCTACAGACGCGTTTTGAGATTTGTTTCTCTTGAATATAAATGGCATGAAATAAACTCGGTAGTCTTAGTAAGATATTGAAAAAGTTGATAATTAGTTCAGGTAAATAAATATAATGAATAACAGGAACATCTTCGTTTAGAAATACCCATCAGCCCTTATTCTCGGACGCGTCACGAATACGGCTTATGGTATATACAGCTGACAAAAACATCAATAGAAATGTTGATCTTGCAAACTGAATAGACGGTTTCATACATACATACATACGTGCACATTCGAGCCAACACCATTCAATTCTGGAATCCGAGGGATTCGGAGTTTACACTGTGCGCTGGAGAGCCGGGAAACTTTATAATGTATAAACGGGGGCCTCTCCTCTCAATATGACTGGGAAGATCAAGTGTCTTCCACCACACATTTCAACGGAAGACGGAGAGAAGCGGCCGACTTTCATCCCCTTAACGCTCGCCAAATTACATTAACTATTTTTCATTAAGGTAAAAGCCATCGATTATCCTTAATTGCGTTCATAATTTCGTGAACGGCGCTACGGTCAATATTTATGAGGAACCACGTCTAAAGATCTCCGGTATATAAATTACCGCCCGTTCCCGAAACTTTCTTAATATGCATTAGTGGTCATTAAATATTCTCGTGGAATACTCAAAGTATTTATATCTTAGTTTATCTGTCTGGTAACTCTTCTTTTCGTATGGTTTTCTTGTACCGCGAGTTTATCTGTCTAGTAACTCTTTGCATGGTTTTCTTGTGCCGGAAATTACTAGTCATATTGGTTTTCAAGGTAGATCCAAAGAAAATAAAAGTGCAAAATTAAGAATTTTTTTTGTCTGAATAAATACATACTGTATACGTAAGAAGGTTTACAAGCTGTCGCAATAGTTCTAAAAAAAAACTAGTTTAAAGTAAAATCTGCCATTGCAGTTTGAGCGTATAAAACATGTTGGCATGAGTTTCAGGTAGTGCGAATGAAAATAATTAGAACTTTTCATGCGTTCACCTGCAGACAGTTGTATATCTTCGCTGAAGTAGCAGCACGCGACGCGGACGCTTTAAAAGCTTTAGGCGCGTGAAAGGGCCGTATCTATCAGAAGCTTGAACAGCGTGCTCATTACTTACCGCCGGAGTTCTACGAGAAGGGACTCACTCAAATGAAGGACAGACAGGGATGCGAGACGAGATCTTCCGCTTGTGTTCACGTAGAAAAGCGCGATGCATGCGGATGCATTTTCTTAGGGGGCCTTAACACCGGTTGAATCCTCCACCTCCGACCCTCCCCCACTGAAACGATTCATTCCATTACGACTGCGACGTTTCCGATGATAATTACAAACTCGCTGCAATTTTAATCACTCGCCCTTTAACCGCCCCCCCCCCCCCTCTCGCTCATCCGCACTTGCATACGTCAATTCGAGCACAAAGGGCGATTCGAAATTAGCTTAAAAATTTATGCGAGACGTTCAGCTCGTGAATAAATTAAAAGGGCGCGGGCAATTGTACCCTCTTTATTATTGCATTTTTACCGTCACGCCCGCTAATGAAAAGTGCGAGGAAAAATGTCACGACCCCCACGATGAGAACCCATCTCGCCTGGTATTTGCCACGTGCGAAATGTCAACAAGTACCAGCGCAGCGAGAGAAAAAAAAACAGGCGGGAATTTCGATTTTTTGTAACCTTTCTCCGAATTGGGGCGGCGTACGTACGTTGTTAGTCCCAAAACATAAAACCGGCGGAGCGTAATAAATTCGCGAGGCGTCGCACACTGAAAACTTACACCCTTTCAGGATTATGAAAAAAAAGGCCGGAATCGAAGAGAAGGGATGCGCGCGTGTACACGGAATGTGCATCATCTTTAATATTTTACGAGCGGACCTTTTCGGCACTGAAACCGGATGAAAAGTCAATTTATCCGGATTAGCCGTAAAAAGGTGTAAATCTTATTAAATTTAACGTCTAACGATTCCCCGACTCGGGCGCTCTTATAGTACGCGAGTTTAACCCCCCGGCTTACTCGGAAAGAGTAAATTTATTCATAATGCGAGATACAAAAATCGATATAAAAAATAAATAAAAATGTATCGCTTCAATAATTTAAGACTTAATTTCCCTATTATAGTAGCAGTTATGTTTGTAATGTCAAATTGTGTCTAAAATAATTGCTTCAGAAAATCACCGGATGTTATATTAACATAATTAACCCTTTGAGTCCCATGCAGTTGAGATTTTGTGATGAAAAATCTCAGTACGTTTCGTACGGTATAAACAACTGATGGTGCAGTCACCTAACTTAACGTAAACTAACCCAACCTAACCCAACTTAACCCAATCCAACTCAACCTAACCCCATTTAACCTAACCTAAGCCAACCTAATCTACCGGTCATCAGTGTTGCCAACCCTACCGATATGTCGGTAGATCTACCGACAATTTGTACCTTTCTACGATATTCTACCGATCTACCGATTTTGACTCAGATATACTGACAAATCAACCGGAAATGTTGATTGGTAAAATTTGAATTTGCTTTCACATACTTATCACTAGAGAGAAGATTTTATGCAAAATGCATATTTTTGCATATTTTGCATATTTAGCCCTATAATGCACATTTCGTCTTTTAATGCAAATTTTACACATTGCAACAAGTGCAATTTTCGATTTCGGGCATGAACCAACATCTAGTCATTCAAAGAAATACCGGCCAAATATCAGAATAATTGCCAATTTGTCCTGCGATAAACGAGTTACAAATTTTTGAAATTTTTGATTTTCGAACAACTAATACTTGGACATTGGAAAAAAAAATAGGAAACGTGTAGAAGAAATTTTACATAAATTGAACCTAATTAAGAAAATATCGCTCTTTTAAACAAACTTTGGTTTTTTGAAAATCCATTTTTGATTTTCGAACTTGGACGTTTGAAAATTAAAAATTAAAAATAACAGGAAACGTATAGAAAAAAAAATTGCAAAAATTAAACCTAACTGATTCTTCTAAAACAACGTTGGTTTTTGAAAATCCATATATTATAAACGAGTTACAATTTTTTTGAATTTTTGATTTTCGAACAACTAAAAGAAAAGAAAAAAAAATAGGAAACGTGTAGAAGAAATTTTACATAAATTAAACCTAATTACGATAATATCTCTCTTTTAAAATAACTTTGGTTTTTGAAAATCCATTTACTTTTAAACGAGTAACAAATTTTTGAAATGTTTGTTTTGCGAAAAACCAATATACGTTGGAAAAGAAAATAAAAAAAAGGAAACGTTTATTAATTTTACATAAATTAAACCTAATTAAGAAAACATTACTCATCTAAAAAAACTTTGGTTTTTGAAAATCTATTTATTCTTAAACGAGTTACAGTTTTTTTTGAAATTTTGATAACTAGTACTTGAACGTTAGAAAAGAAAAATAAAAATAAAAAAGAGGAAACTAAGTCTAATTAAAAAAGGTATATTCTTCTAAAATGAGTTGGGGTTTTAAAAATACATCTCTTCTCAAGATAGTTACAGATTTTTGAAAATTTTGATTTCTACAACGTCCCACATTCGGACAAAAAATTGAAAACGAGTAAAAATGTTTTTCTTTTCAAAAATTATTCTCGTTTTTCTAAATACCTTTGGTGTTTGAAAATTCACCAATTTTCAAGCGAGTTGCAGATGTTTCAAATGTTTGATTTTCGAGTTGTCTAACATTTGGACATTCAAACAGAAAAAATAGGAAACGTGTAGAAACAGTTTCACAAAAATTAAACCTAATTAAGAAAATATCACTTTTCTCAAAAAGTTCGGTTTTATCCACTTATTTTTAAACGAATTAATTTTTTTTTAATTTTTAATTTTCGAACAAATAATACTTATTGAGACTGAGACATTGAGACGTTGGAAAAGAAAATAATATTAAAAAAAAATAAGAAACGTGTAGGAAAAATTTATCAGAAATTAAGTCTAATTAACAAAACATTATTCTTCAAAAATAAGTTGAGATTTTGAAAATACACCTCTTTTCAAGAGAGTTGCAATTTTTTGAAATTTTTGATTTTCGAACAACTGATACTTGGACGAAAAATTAAGAAAAATTAAAATGTAAGAAACACGTGGGAAAATTTTTACAAAATTTAATTATAATTAACAAAACTTCAATCTTCTAAAATAAGTTGGGGTTTTGAAAAACCGTCTCTTTTCAAGAGATTTTTGAAACTTTTGATTTTCGAGATTCGGCCAAAAAAATTGGAAACGTGTAAAAATGTTTTTTTCAAAAATTATTCTCGCTCTTCTAAATACCTTTGGTGTTTAAAAATTCACCCATTTTCAAAGGAGTTGCTGACGTTTCAAATGTTTGATTTTCGCGACGACGAACATTCGGATATCGAAAGAGAAAAGGTAGCAACGTGTAGGAAAAAGAAAACAAAAATTATACCTAATTAAGAAAATATCACTCTTCTAATTCTAAAATATTTATTTTAATCGAATTGTGAATTTTTTAAAATTTTGAGTTTCAAACTTCGTATAATTGGACGTTGGAAAAGGACAAAAAAATAGGAAACATATTTTTGTCGGTTTAGTTTGAAATATGCGTAACACAGCAGAGGTAGAACGAGAAAGAAATAGTTTAGGGCGTCCAGGAAATTCTCATATTTATCAGGTCTCTCCATAAAAAGAAATTTGAAGAAAACCAAATTTTCGCAAATATGCGGCAGGAAAGTGGTTGTGTCAAAAAGTGATTTGTGAACTGTAGTAATTAATACAACTAATTACAACAAGTATGGCAAATTATTAAGATTAATAAAAAATTGTTTTTCTTAAAAATGTTTATTGACATATTTCAATTTATTACTTGCTTATTTGCATATAATAATGCATATTTGTTGCATATTTTATAAATATGCACATATTTCAGCATTTTACAATGCATAAGATCCTCTCTCTACTCATCACCAATTAAAACAAAATCGCAAATCCGTAAGTCGGTGAATCCCCTCGTTCTCTGTGCAAGCGCAGGTCCCATCGGTACCATACGGATGGGACATGTGGCCTCGCGTCGAAGAATTTCCCTATCTGTCTATTTTAAAAACTAACGACATCTACCGACATTTCGTTGGAATTTAGACCGACAATTACTAAACACAGGTTGGCAACACTGCCGGTCATCCTGGTGTCACCCTTATGCATTCTTCGCGGGTGTCGAGAGTCCGATGTTAGTTGTCTTCCTGCTACAGGACGGCAAATGTAAGTTGGCCAGATGCGCAGAGAGCAAGCCAAAGCTCTCTCTCTACAGCCGGCCGAGTACAGTCTCTGTAATAAACAAGCACATATTCTTCGCTTACAACTCTATCGGGCGCTCACCTCCACATAATTGAATGTACCAGGCGCACGAACTCTTCACGAAATCTATCGAGAGCGCCCTTCGAAGGTTCCGCCCACAATTTCGCCACTGCGCAACGGCAAGTTACGTTTGCCGTCCTGTATTTGCAAATTGTTTGCCGCCTAGTCGGTTGCTGAGCCGTTTTCCCCGTCCATATGTGCCGGCCGCAGGCTGTCATCAACCTTCCTGCCCAGCACCGCCTTGGCAAAAGTTTCCACTGCCTCCCAGCTGTTTTGGCTCTCCAGCATTAGTTCGATTAGCGACTCCACCCTTAACGTCTCCCCCAGGCCGATCGTCGGGGTCCACCTTTACTGATCCCACTCCGGGCTGCGCAAGAGCGTGTGCTTCGCATCGTCATTTGGGTGCCCGCATTACAGGCAGGGGCTGTCCTGCGGCCTCTTGTATCGGGCCAGGTAAACCTGGAAGTATCTGTGTCGGGAGAGGAGCTGGAATATACAAAAATAAATTTAAATTTAATCGTTTTCGGCATTTCCAGCCGATTCACGTTAAAAGACATTTTGCTTGTCTTCTGTAAGTCTCACAAAAAAATTTCATGAACAAAGAGTGTATAGAATGGGATTCTAGATTTAAAAAAAACAGCCAGTGATTTGTCTTCCCGTGCTTCCTCCCAGTCCATAACTTCAGGTCCTGGATTAGTCGTCGGGTCCAGGCCCTCTTCGAGCTGTTGCTTTACCTGGGTTTCCATGCTTCCAAGGAGGAGGTTTTCCCTTCCTTCTTGGCCTCGTACTTCCGGAGTCTCTCGATGGCTAATAGGTCAGCCGGAATCATGGTGACAAGCACCTCCACCGCGTCGATTGAGATGGTGCGATACGCCCGTGTGATCCTAATCGCACCAACCCGTATAGCCCTGCGCATCCTCTCCTTGTTCCGGCTTACCCTTGTCCTGTTCCTGCCCAGTTGGCTGCTATTCTAGCGACGACGGGGGCAGTCGTCTCTTGCCCTCCCCAGGTCCACCGAAGTTCGGAAGGAGCCGCGCCATGGCCGCCTCAGTCCTAACCGCCTCCTTGGTGGTCTCAAGGATATGAATGGAGTGGTTCTTGTTGGCCTCCATCCACCCCTCTAAGTCAATCTCTTGCCCCATAACCGTGATGGTGGATACGGCTCTCTACCCTTTCTTCTTCAATTATTGTCATCCGCCTTCCGTTTTCTCCTGAGCCAGAGAGAGACCGGCGGCCTCCATCCAGCCTGCGATCGAGTCGATGGCTCCTGATGCGGCGTTCCTCAATCCATCCGCCGAATCCGTCCTTGCAACGACCGCTTGGTCGTTAGCGAAGGCCACCAGTTCCACACCCGGGGAAAGCTCTACCCGTAGCACGTCGTCGTAGGCAATGTTCCACAGTAAGGGACCAAGCCCTGTAAAGCTTCACCATATACTGTGAACGTTTCGCTGTTATAGTCGGGCCGCTGAGAGCTGCCTGTGACTCATCGCTTAAAATCGCATGAATCAAGATTTAAGTAAACGTATGTCCGTAAGAAAATTTGGTGCCGCGCTGATTTTCATTGGCGGGATATTTAAAAAATTTCGCGCAAACTTTTTACGGTTATGTTATTTAACGTAGCGCTCGCGTGTTTTGTGTGTTTTTATATGAAGCGTGCCAATGCGATGCAAGAGTCACACGTGAGCTTAGACCTACGTTTACGCTGCCCTATTCTTTAACACGCAGACACACGTTTCGTCTTTTATTTCATACTATTTCGTACATGATAAAAGATAGATATAAAATGCAAAGCAATTCAGTCACCGTCAGCTCTTAACGGATGAACTATATCCGCCTCCGCGTATGTAACCTTACGCCCGCTAAGGTGGCTCCTGATTATGTTCCACAGGTATGGTGGGGTGCCGAGCGCGTCCAGTGCGTGTAGTATCCTCTTCCAAGGAAGGGAGTTAAACGCGTTCTGCACATCTAGCGTTACCATCATGCAGAACCTCCTCCTCCTCCTCCAGGTGCTCGAGTTGGCTTCGTCTGCCATCGCCTCCATCGCCCGGACAGCGTCGACCGTACACCGCCCCTTGCGGAAACCGTATTGGCTGTCTGCCCCCATCCCCCCCCCCGGGCGTTTTACCACCTCCTCCAGCAGGTCTGCGATCAGCCTTTCGATGGAAGAGAAACCTCTACATTGCAAAGAATTAATCAGTTACTATGATATATTGTCAACATACCAAACAGAACACAAAACTACCCTGCGGTATTATAAACAACGATATAATACGCTTTTGAAAAAGGATAAATGTGAATACTATGATAATAAGATATTATCTGCCTCCAATAAAATTAAAGAGTCATGGTTGATAGTGAAGGAACTAACTACAGCCTCAAATCATATCAGTCAAAGGATCCCACTAGATATTGACGTTAATATGCTCAATCATTATTTCATAAATGCAGCCACTACTCGGCAAAATACCGGTCGATCGTTACCAACTAACCAAAACACACCCCAAGTAATGCACACAATATACTTTCAACCTATTACGACCTTCGATTTAAAAAATATTGTAAAAAATGTGCCAAATAAAAAGAGCTCTGGCCTAGATGAAATCCCATAGAATGTTATAAAAAAATGCATAGATTTCATTGCGGAACCACTAAGTTTTATAATTAACGAATCACCAAACAGTGGTATATTTCCTACTAGTCTAAAACTATCAAAAGTTGTTCCGATTTTTAAAAGTGGCGACCCAAAAAAGGTCGAAAACTACAGACCTATCAGTCTATTGTCTACGTTTTCAAAACTATTTGAATATGTAGTTTCCGAACAAATAAATTCCTTCTTAAAAAAATTCAATGTAATCTCCAAATACCAGCATGGCTTTACAGCCAACAAAAATTGCAATACTGCACTCCACGACTTCACTCGGCTTGTATATTCCGCAGTAAAAAACAATACACTATGTTGTGGGGTGCTATTGGACTTGTCCAAGGCTTTTGACTGCATTGATCACAATATTCTATTATCTAAATTATACATTGGCTTTCGAGGAATCTCACATACATGAATAAAGTCCTACCTATCTAACAGAACACAACTTGTGGAATACAAATTAAATAATAAGGCAATGCAGTCAGAAGTCTTGGACATCAAAAATGGGGTACCACAGGGCAGTATTCTAGGCCCACTGCTATTTAACTTGTTTATCAATGATCTATTTCAATTCAATAGTAATCATATTTTTTAAATAGTAAACTATGCCGATGACACAAACGTCTGCATAACGGGGAACACTTGGCAAGACCTATGCCAAAATGGTGCAAACGCAATTAAAATTATATTTGACTGGTGCGAAAATAACAAGTTAATTATAAATCAATCTAAAACAAAATGTATTGTTTTTAAAAAGAACGAGGTAGCGTCGATACCAGATCTTTTGATCTTCGGTGACACCGAATTAGAAATAACCCAATCGGCGAGGTTCCTAGGGGTCATCATTGACAGCAAACTAAATTGGCATGAACACATTAACTATGTAGTAAAAAAACTATGTAGAGCAAACTATATGCTTAGATCTTTAAGAGGCAATGTTTCATTTCAAGTGTTAATGACATCATACTATGCGTACTTTGAGACTGTCTTGCGATATGGATTAATGTTTTGGGGAACATCATCACTTATCAGTAAAGTTTTTTTAGTACAGAAGAGAACTCTGAGAGGTATGTTAGGACTCAAACCGAGAGATTCGTGCAGATCAATATTTTCGGCTCATAAACTATTGACTGTTGCCGGTTTATTCATTATGGAACAATTAACATTTGTATGAAGAAATAAACACCTACTTGCAAAGTATGAGCAACAACACAGCCATGCAACACGACATAAAGAAAATTTTGCATACCCCGTCCATAAATACCGCTTCACGAAAAGAAGACTGAGTACAGTGCAATTAAATTGTTTAACAAACTTCCGAAGGTCATCAAAACAGAATGTAATTTTAAGATATATAAAAAATCTATTCGTGATTTGTTATTAAGAATTGAACCATATAGTGTAAATGAATACTTAGACTATACTTATTAAATTAACCATTTTCCAATTGACGCCTGTAAGTGTATTCTTTTTGTATATTTATGTGGAAATAAAGATTTATTGTATTGTATGGTTTTGGCTAGTCCGTCTTCGAGGCAAACGGGTCGGTATCCGTTTGGACTTTCCCAAGGCTTCTCTTGCTTCTGCAGCAGCACCAGTCTAGACTTTTTCCAGACCACTGGTACCACGTCCTCCTGCAGGCATCGGTTCATCACCCCAGTCAGCTCGGCTGGTGTCACTGCTGCGGCTGCTCTGGTGACCTCGTTTGGCAAGCCATCCGGGCCCGGCAGCTTTCTGCTCGGTAACTTGCTGACTACTGTCATCACCTACCTCCGCCTCGGACCAGGTAAAGGCCGATTCCGGGTCGACCTCTCCCCTTGCTGGGCCGCCGTGGGTTGTCAGTTGGAGCTGGAACAGTTCCTCTATGACTCTTCTTGCTCCGCCTGGCACCATGACTCCCGGTCTCGGTAGACGTGCCTCTATCCTGCAGACCCTACGGGTCGCTCTCGACCTCCTTGCAGAGGTCACTGTTCCTTCCTCTTTGCGATGGCTTCGCGGAGGTCGGCTTTCGCCCGCCTGAGGGCTGTGATGATGTCGTAATCGATTCTGCCTCTGGCCCTTGCCCGTAGTTGCCACCTCACGGAGTTCTCCAACCTCCGCGTTCCACCAGTTTACCGGCCTAGTCTGCGGGACTGCTGTTTTGCATGCCTGCTGGTACTTGCGTACCAACTGTGCTGCCCCTACCTCTACCCACTCCTGCTGCTGGAGTGGGTTGGACTCCAAGTCCGCCTTCAACCTATCGATATCCATTCGCTCCACCTTTCACCTTGTTTACGTCTGTGTCGGGGTACGGGCTGGGTGCCCCGCCGTATCAGGTTCGTCTATCGTGTACGACAGGTACTTATGCACACTCAGGGATTCCTTGTAGAGTACTTCCCAATCCTGTATCCGCTGCATCAAGTTGTCTGATGCCAGAGTGATATCGATGTTGGATCTGGACTGGTCTTGGACGAACGTGGGACTGTTTCCTATGTTGCACACTTGGAACCCGGTTGTGGCCGCCATCTCGAACGTCTCCTGTCCTGATGTCGGTGACCGAGGAGCCCCACTGAGTGACCTTGGCGTTAAGATCCTCCACCAGTAGCACGCTGCCCCTGTGTTGCGCTATGACCGCCAGCAAGTCGGAGAATTCTGCGGTGCCGTAGTTCGGGGATTTATAGCAGCTGCATATTGCTATTCCCCCTGCGACGACCCACACTATGCCCTGAGTCAACGTTCGCCATGCGCTCAGCTTTCCCTTCACGTCTCTTCCAGCCTGAATGGCTACGTCCCCGTCCACGGCGTCGACGGTCCAAGAGTCGTCCAACCTTGCGTTGTTGGGCTCACTCACCAACAGCAGCCCCGCGCCTCGCATGTTGGCGGTGGCCATCACACAGCACCCCTGTGACTAGCTCCGCGCCGGTGTCTCAGGACTCTCCGTCTCCTTCCGTCCTTTGCATACGCCCGCCCTTGACCTGTGCCCCTTGGATTGGCACAAAGGATACAACGGCTCTGCCTGGCACTCCTTCGCCTTGTGACTCTCTTCGCCGAAGTTCGTCTCCCTTACACTGACGTGCTAGATGCCCCGTCTCTCAACAGCGGTAGCACCGTTCGATGCCCTCTCTTTCCCCGATCCTGGCCATCCCCCAGCCGACTCTGATCCTGCCGAGTTTTGTCAGTCTTCGGGCTTTGTCCGGCGAGACCATCACGGTGGCAACTTGGGTTCCCCAATGGGCAGGCCTTACCCCTATGACTTCAACGGCCTTGCTGCCATCCAGCGCGTTTTGATTGAACCATTCAAGTATCTGATCATGAGTGCGACTCTGTCTCTCCTGATTGTCGCTCCACCTCCACCTACTACTGCGCTTATTGCCGCAAGTAGTGTCTCAGCCGCCTCCTGCTCCTTCTCCACGTATAGCAGAACATCTCCCTCCCTGCTTTTCGTCAGTTGCTGCTCCTCCCGCACAGGCGTTGCGTCATCTCGCGGCCTCCTTCAGTGCCCTCCGGATTGCCGGTGCTGTCAGCTTGTGTACTGCGTCCCGTATAGTGGTTGCCGGAGTCTGAACCTCCTTCTTGATGGTCCCACTTGCCGGCGATGCCTTCTTGACTGTCCTAAGTAGTACCAAGATCTCCTCAAACACTGCCGCATCTGGCATTGGCTCGGTAACGGCGTGGTCAATCATCTCCCTGCACTTTGCCGAGTCAGACTCCTGTACCCTGGCTTGGCGGTCCAGCAGGGGCGACAGGCCCTGTTTTGACGACCGTGGAGTGCCTGCCCGTGCATACCCTTACCGGTCGGTCTGGGCATCTAAATTCCTCTCCCGTAGTCGCTTTGTCTTGTGTATTGTCCGTGTACCTTTCCAGGGGGGAGGGATTTTATCCCTACTGCCGGGTTCCGATTTAGTAGCATAGCCGTCATTGTGAGTCGGTCTATTGGGGTAGAGAAGTGTAGAGAGAGTTAGGGGTTGAAAGGATCAATAATTGGAGGGTTGGCCAAGTGAGGCCGATATTACAATATTTGCGCACAAAGTTTTTTCGCACAAACAACACCATTCTTGATATTTTTTGTCATTCTTCCGGGGGCAGTAATTGCAGCGTTTACGTTTTACATTCCTTCGATTCTCCGATATTGCCTGACGTATGCTTCTAAATTTCAGCTCTTTTTTGTTCTTCTTGTGTTTGATTATAATAATAATAATAATCTTTATTAATGCTATCACCTAAAGGTTTACATACGTCAACAAAATATGTATTCATAAGATAAATAAATGAACATTAGAAATTAAATTGATTGTACTCTTCCCAGCTGTAAAAAGCATTTGTAATTAAGATTCCCTTAACGACTTTTTAAAATTCTTTTAAAGGCATTTGTCTAACATTTTCTGGCAATCTATTATAAAAGTGGTTACCATAATAATTGGCAATAATCTATTGAGTCTCGGTGCTTTTGGACAGAGATCGCTTTTATTTCTGGTGTTATGGTTATGTTTAGATTGATGATCTTGGTAGTTAATAATATTATCCTTAACATATACTACACAATTTAAGATGAAGATACACGGTAGTGTTAATATTTTTAAATCAATAAACTTATTTCTGCAGTCATCTCTATAATTCAATCCAGTCATAGCTCTAATTGCTCTTCTTTGAATGCCAAACAGACGATGCCAGATAGCAGAGTGGCCCCATACTAGGATACCATATGATATAAATATAATCAGTTTTTCGGAAACGGTTGGATAGATGAAAAAATTGGCGAACAAGTATCCCAACATTTTTGGTGCGTGACCCATAAAGGGTTGGGGACAGCGGCCATCTTAAAGATTTCTTATAAATTCTCCAACTATGGATGTACCACCAATGGTAAGGTGTAAGGTGAATTTTGTTTCAGAGATGGCCATGCCTGAGAGAGAGAAACATAGCAGTCATGTCTGAGATTTATTCATTTTTTTTTTAATCTAATTCAATTGAACTAATCTAGTCTCGTGACGTAATAATATGCGACATACCTCATTTATCTCACAGCCAACTTCGAAACAAAATTTTGTGGCTCACACGATATCAACATGTAATCATCAGTATAAATAACATAACACGACTGACTATCGATAAGCATCTCTGTACCGGATAGTATCGAACATTGTATGCTCATGTAATAGAAAAAAAAATGACTAAAACCCACAATTGGTTTCTCCGAATGTTGATATTGAGGTCGTAATCCAGGTGCGAATTTGAAAATAATGAAAATTCAATGAAACCTCGGTGCATTTTAAAATTCCCATCCCCGTCCGGATCCGGCGTCGATTTACATCCTGATAAATTTCGATAATCCCCCGACGGGTTTCCGGCGCTCAACCCTTTTATTTTTTTCGAAACGTTCCGGCGCCGCGCGACTGAAAAAGCGAGAAAGAGCGAGATGGCCGGCCGTACCCGATTTATTCATCGAACGTGTACGTTGCGCGCGGGAGGCAACATTCACGGCCACCGGTTGATATTTCCAGAGCAGCCGCCCCCCCGAACCGCCGTCCCTGGAAATCTTTTTTTTTCTACGCGGCCTCCCTGAATACTGCATGAACCTTTTCCGAGTAACTTTCCGTCGATGTTGCCTCCTTATTATTAACGACCTACCTGTTCCGTGAACATCAAAAAATTACATTAAAACACAAATAGGTTCGAGCTGTCAGGTTTTATAACCCGGGATAAGTTTTTTTTTCTTTGCGTTTTATCCTCGGCGGCTCATTTTCGTACATTAAGTAGTTCAGCAACTGTATGTACAGCAATAAAGTAAATTTTATACGCAAATATGTGAGAAACGGTTTCAAGTTATTAAATTATTTTTTTTTGTTGATTATTGGCGGAGTTTAATTGGTGGTGCATCTTGACATTATTTTGAAATAAAACACCTTAAACTCAGTTTGAAAATGACTAGTGTAAAGTCAGAATTATTGTCACATTTATTAAATAGACAGTGGTAATACAAAGTTTTAAGTATATTCGATGATTTTCCGAATTACGATGAATTAATATAATTAAATAAATAATAGATGAAGATTCTCTGTATATAGCTGAATCAAAAGTGTGAACATGCCTCTGACTGGGAGGTTGCAGGTTCGATCCCTGTTGGTGGCATGCTCACACTTTTGATTCAGCTATATACGGAGAATCTTCATCTATTATTTATTTAATTAAAGTTTTAAAGGGTATAGCCGAATAAGATAATTAAAAATGCCGTTTATTGCTCGAAATTTCAGCCTCCTGAAGCAATTTGTTGTCGAGATATGACTGAAAACGTGAATTTTACGTTTTATTTTTTTCTCTTTTTCAATGGCACGAATCAAGCTGAAACCACGTCTACCTAAAACAAAAAAAAAATTACATCTCGCAGTATTTTTTTCATTTTATTGGCGTCAAATTCAAATAGAAAAATTAAGTTAAAGTTTTCAAAATTTATTTCTGCAGTGAAGATATTCGAGGACTGTCTCAGTTATTTTTCTGTAAATGTGTTTTACCATATTTTTGAACATACATTTTTTTCAGAATTTTAAACAGTGTGGAAGATAGTTAAAATAATTAAAAACCACTTTTACCACCTTAAAAATTTAAATTTCCCGCTGAAATTGCGATAAAAAAGTTATTTTTATGAAGTGTATTCTCTAATTTAAAAAAAAAGATCATTTCACAAAAATAACTTTTTTGTCACAATTTTGGCGCAAAATTCAAATTTTTAAGGTGGCAAAAGTGGTTTTTAATTATTTTAACTATCTTCCACACTGTTTAAAATTCTGAAAAAAATGTATGTTATAGAATTTGGTAAAACACATTTACAGAGAAAAAAACTGAGACAGTCGTGGAATACCTTCACTGCAAAAATGAATTTTGAAAACTTTTACTTAATTTGTTTATTTGAATTTGGCGCCAAAAAAACTGAAAAAAATGCTGCGAGAAGTATTTTTTGTTTTGTTTTGGGTAGACGTGGTTTCAGCTTAATTCGTGCCATAGAAAACGAGAAGAAAAAAAAAAACGTAAAATTCACGTTTTCAGTCATATCTCGACCAAGGGCGTTTCCAGCCAACTAGTCTAGGGGGGGTAATTATAAAAAAAAAGATAAATAAACTGGTGCTTCCGCTCTCATACACCTGTTCTGTGAAATCTCCCTATCTTTTTCCAACTTAAAACGTTGAAAAAATTTACCGGTTATATTTGGAATATGGAATATCAGTAATTTTTAACAATAAAAATTGATAAGCGAAAAATTCTTTGGGGGGGGGGTGGGGTAGGTTAATTACCCTATTATTCCCCTTTGAAATCGCCACTGCAAAATATACCAAAAATTAAAAAAAAGTGGACTAAGGAAACAAACATTTGAACAGACAAATAAATAAATAAAGAAAAATTTAGGGCAAAAGATTAACAAAAAATCTACAATGTTGGTCAAAAAGTCGAAAATTTAGACAAAACATGGAAAATTCGGACCCAAACATAATAAATGCAGAATAAACGAAAAACCAAAAATGGGAGCCAAAAAATCGAAAATTTTAACAATAAAATCCAACAGTTAGGTCAAAATAAAGAAAAATTTAGGTCAAAAGATTTTAAAAAGAATAATAAAAATCTGTAATGTTGGCCAGAAAGTCGAAAATTTAGACAGTATATCGAAAACTCGGGCCTGAAGATAATAAATGCAGACTAAAAAATCGAAAATTTCTACAAACAAAACTCGAAAATACCGAAAAAAATAAAAAGAAATCTCGCATATAAATCAATCATTCAGGTTATAGATATTTTAACCAAAATCAACTCAAAATTTTAGAACTAGAATTAAAAATTCGGCCAGAAAAATCAAAAATGCGGACAAAAACATCAAAAATTTTAACAATTACATCGAAAATTTTGTCACAAAAATCTAAAAATTCGGGCCAAAAAGTCGAAAATTTAAAAAATTAAATCGCAAAAGGATATTTAGGCTAAAAGTTAAAATATTTTGACCAAAAATATCGAAAATACGGGTCAAAAATTTAAAAACCAAAAATTCGTCTGGAGAAATAAAAAATGCGGATCAAATAGTCGAACATTTTAACAATGAAATCGAAAATTTAGATAAAAATAAAGAATATTTAGACCAAATGATCAAAAATTTAGCCAAAAAATAAATCGTGAATACAGGCTTAATAATAAAAAATGCGGAATATTCTAAGAAAAGGGTTTAAATTAGTCTCAAAAATCACTCTATTGTTCAAAATAATTTTCCAATTTTTTTTTTTAATAGGAAAATATTTTTCTTTAATTTTCGCTTTAATTAGCTTTAAAAGTTGAGACAAGGCACTTTTCTACTAAATGAAATCAGTGGCGGCTCGTGGAACATGTTGATGGTAGAGTCACTTATACAATATCCCCCCTCCTTTTTTGAAGAAACAAAGAACCATTTATCTTGCTAGACAAATCGAATATTTTGGCCAAAAAATCAAAAATTTGGAACAAAACAGCCGAAGATCTAAATTATCGGCCAAAAAATCAAAAAACCTGGTTTAAAAATAAAAATCCACACCAAAAAATTGAAAATACAAGCAATAATTTGCCATTTTTAGCCCCAAAATAACTCTTTTTAGCTTAAAATAAGTTCCAAAGAGAAATTTGAAAATAATAGCAAAAATAAAAATCGATAGCGCTTTCACAGTCAACGGAAAGCGGATTTCAAGTTTTTAACATAATGTATTTAGATGTTATTTCTGTGAATAAAGATGTTTGTATATATAAAAATAAAAAATAAATTCGCAAGAAAATCTAAAATATGGGACAAAAAATAAAAAATTAAGACCAAAAATCTAAAATTCGTACCCAAAAATCGAAGCTGTAGACCAAAAAATCAAAATTTTTAACAAACGAGTCGAAATAAAGAAAATTTCGGCCAAAAGACCAAAAATTGAAACAAAATATAGGCCAAAAAAGTGAAAACCTAAAAAGGTGAAAATTTAGACTAAACAACAAAAATTCGGGCGTAAAGATACAAAATGCAGACAAAAAATCAAAAATTTCTACAAACCAATCGATTTTTTTCGTCAAAATAAAGAATATTTAGACCAAAAAATAAAAAAATCAACAATATACCCTAAAACGGTGAAAATTTAAACAAAACATCGAAAACGAGCTTAAAGATAAAAATTGCAGACAAAAAGAATCGAAAATTTCTACAAACCAATCGAATATTTTGGTCAAAACAAAGAAAAATAAAAAAAGTTGGAACAAAAAAATTGGAAATGCAGAAATCTCAAATATGGGCCAAGGAATCAAGAATCCTGATCTAAAAATAAAAAAGCAGACCATAAGATCGAAAGGTAGAAGCAAAATAATTTGCCACCAAAAATAAGTTTCTGACCAGAAATTCGTAAATAAGAGCAAAAAATTTAAAAATCACGAAATAAAATCAATAATCCAAGTTAAATAATGTAAAATATATTATATTATTTGTTTGGAATATGGAATATGGAATACCGGTAATTTTTAACAATAAAAATTGATAAGCGAAAAATTCTTAGGGGGGGGTAATTACCCGATTACCCCCCCTTTGAAACCGCCACTGATCTCGACAACGAATTGCTTCAGGAGGCTGAAATTTCGAGCAATCAACGGCATTTTTAATTATCTTTCATCCAGTCATCGCAATTATTGATGTCCTTTGAGGGCACTTTTGACCATCTTATTCGGCTATGAAAGTCAACAGTTTTTAAAGTTGGTTTAAAAAACGATGACCACTAATGAATCGTAAAACTACGAATCGTTTTTTTTTTTTAACCAAGTTAGCAAGATTTCACTTTAAACAGATAAAGTGCGAAACCAATTAAGTAACAACAGTTAAATTTGAGATGTAGCTAATCAATACATTTATCTACGCAATGAAGTAATTTTAATGCAAAATCATAATTAATAAAGGAATTATAAACAAATGAATAATATTTTTTAACTAATTTCTTCGTAATTTCTTTATTAATTAAGATTAAGCCTTCAAATTACTTCATTGCGTAGAAATATGTATTGTTCAGCTGCGCGTCAAATTTAACTGTTGTTACTTAATTGCTTCTGTATTTTATCAGTTTAACACGTTCGCAGGCGCTACCATTGGGTATGCGTATGTGCAACGCAAGTATAAAGTTGGACGCACTAGTGCGTCGGTGGCAGCGAACGTGTTAAAGAGAAATGTTGGTGATTTGAACCAAAACCTGAAGGCAGAAATACTTACAGATATTTATATAATAAAAATATATACGATTTCTAAGGTTTATTCCCAATTTGGGAAGAGTTTCTTTGCTTTGAACCGTTTGGTAATCTGCAGCATGCATATTGATGTAAAGTACTACGTCTATACTTTTAATGCATAATTACGCGATCCTTTGAAAATACTTTTCAAGATATCATTAGCATTTTAAACATTTCTTAATAATGCGGAATTGTTCTCCCAATCACATTAAAGCTAATAATTCTCAGGCTTTCCTCATGATTGCTCATAACGAGGGTTTTCGAGGCTAGTCCGTAAAAGAGCATTAAAACGGACCGTTTGTGCGGCCAATTAAGCCCAGCAGCAGCGGCAAAAAAATCCGCCCGAACAAAATAAAATAAACATTTTCTCGGGAGGCGCTGCGCGAATGCAAATTGCGAGAAAAAAAGGAGGGGGGGGGGTGCGACTCCTCCGCCAACTGAATCGGCAAATAATCCTTCGACGGATATTATCATCAGAGAATCGGACGGCGTGATTGATTGTTTTATAAGGCGAAATGAAGAGATTAGGGGAGGAAGAAAAATAAGAAGAAGAAATAGAAGGGGGAGAGAGAGAGAGAGAGGGTCGATAACTGCGGATGGCGATGGCGAGTCACTTGGAACTTTTTCACGAACTAATCAATGTTCGGGTGATTGGGGGGCCGGTCGGCGGCTACAAGTGGAACTTGGGTAATTACACGGTTTTCAGGGGGAATATGGGAAAGTTCCGAGTCGGCATTGAGTTGACCGGAAAAAGAAAAGTTCGCGAAAAATTGACTTTTCTCTTAAAGTAAATTTTAACCGAAGTTAGCTTCTAAGAGGTTTTAGCCCGCAAATAAATCCTGTTATTTATTTTATGGCGTTTTTTTTTTATATCCGACTCGAACGAAATTTATATTGTCGTTTTTATATCAGAAGTTTTTATTTACTATTCTAAATATATGAAAAAACCATGAACGATATATTTTTTTTTTTGATTGAACAAAAGTCCGTGGCTGGTGCATCAGTCAAAAATGGTATTGCAAAAAAAAAATATTTTGGCATTTCAAAAAATCGTAACTCAAAAAGGGCATAAGAAAAAAATTATTTTATTTTTGCAATGTCTTCTTGCGAGTATATTTAACAATTATAAACTGTCAAAAAACTGTGCCCGATATTGCTTATATATTTTTTAACATTTAACGAAATATGTAGCTAGCGCATTAATCAAATAAAGCATTGCAAAAAATATATGTTTTTGCAAAGCCTACAAGTCTATTTAACAATTACAAACTGTCAAAAAATAATATCGTCATAATACAAGTTTGTAATTGTTAAATATACTTGCAGAAAGGTATTGTTTGAGTAAAATTTTTTTTTTGAAATGCTCTATTTGATTAATGCGCCAGCCTCGGATTTTGTTCAATGTTACAAAAAATACTTATAAGTAATATCGGCCACGGTTTTCAAACAGTATATAATTGGTAAATATACTGATAAGAAGGCATTGCGAAAATCTTTTTTTTATGCGCATTTTGAGTTTTTGAGTTACGATTTTAGGATGAATGATCAAAAAAACATTTTTTAAATTAATTTTCACGGCTTTTAGTTTTTTTGAACGTCACCCACGGTAAATTTTTTTTTTATTAATTTATTGCTTATTACAAGTTTATATTTGCTAAATATACTTGCAAAAAGGGACTGCAAAAATAAAATTTAAAAATCGCACCGCATATTTGGTGCATGCGCCGGGAAATCTATGTCTGGAAATTTATGGTTAGCTTCTCGTCTCTCATATTTTTGCGTAATTCAAACATAAATTATCCCAATATTTCTATAAGAAATCGACAATACTGATAATTACAAATGATTTGATAAAGCCCATAATTTTAACATAAGTTACATACATAACTATCTTTAGTGCTATGGAAGAAGTTATTATTATTTATTCGGTTTATTACACATAACAATATAACAAATTTTACTGTATTTAACTGAGTCCGAATGGGCTATCGACCTGCGGTATTTCGGCCCGAGAAAATATATTTTTCAGCAATTCGTATATAATAATACAATATAAAATCTAGACCTCTGGTGAATTGCCTGTTGAGGTCATTTGTAAAAGTGTCTCAATAAATGTATTCTCTCTCTCCCTCTCTATTTCACCTTCGAATAAAATTATGCAAAGAACTATTTTACGAACATTCGCTCCAGATACAGGTAAAAACACTTTGCGTAGCATTAAACATCGCATTACAATAAATACTCGGAAAGGATTGCAACTGGAAAGTACGCCCGACCCGAAATAAAAATGCCCATATACCCGACTTAAACGTATCGATGTGAGCATCCCTTTAAAATTTAAATTTTCATTTGCATAATATAAATAACGTTACGGCGCCGCGGAGTACACCCGAATCGCAATATCTTTCATGACTTATTTAAAGGCCGCCGCCGCGGACTTTAAGCCGGTAATGCAAACACACATTACGGTCCTTTATGTCCCCCAATAAATAATTTTAAGGGCAACATCCGATTGCCGTATTTATGGCTTTTTACAGTTCGCGCGACGTTAATCGATGACCTGGAAGGGTTTATTGCACGCCGCATCCATAAACCGTTTAATGTTGGCATTGTTGTTATAACGAAATTACAAGTGTATTTATGCTGTAATTGATAGTCACTTGTTTCCGGGATTTAAATGCACCCAGTGATTTTTAGGAGCGTATTAAATTTAACGGTCCACTGTGTTCAGATTTATGATTATAATTTAAGTTTGAGCAGTCAATTATTCTTACAGTAGTACTAATATTACTAATTTCGTTAAATATATATTACAAGGTGCGAGCCACAAGATTTGCATTCAGAGTTGGCTGTGAGATAAATTAGGAGCGTGGAATGTGGAGTGTGGAGTGTTGAGTATTTAGTGTGGAGCGTGGAGTGTAGAGCGTGGAGTGTGGAATCTTAAAAATTAGGACAATAAGCCTACAAGCTATTGGAACGAATATCCACGAAAAAGGGTAAGTTGGAGAAAATTAAAAATTGTAATAATAATAATAATAATAGTTTATTCATGTTAAGACTGCAAAAAACAGTTTACATAAGTCAGAAAGTAGAGAATAAGATTGTGTACATACAATTTATAATTTACGTTTAGATTAGAGGAGATGAGAAAGCATTGAAAACAAAAGTGAATAAAAAAAACATTTAAAAATATAATAAATAATATAGGTAAAAATAACTAAAAATAAAAAAATAATAATAATAAGATGGGTTATATGCCCACCATATTTACGAAATTACGCCATTGTTTAACAACACAAATTGTCTCGATTTGTCAGTTTGATTTGAATTTGACAATTTACGTCATAGAAGACTAGTTCAGTTGAATAAACAAAAATCTCAGATATGACTGCTATGTTTCTCTCTCTCTCTCTCATGCATGGCCATCTCAGCAATAAAATTCAGTGACTCCACACCTTATCATTCTTGGTACTCGTAATTATTTTCTAATTGCCATACTTGTATCTGTATCTCAAAAACTAATAAAGCAATTGATATTAAACTTTGAACATTCGTCTTATTTAATAATCTGAAGAACTGAAAAGTTTTTGGTCAAATTTCGTACACCGGAAGTGGGTGTTTACCTTAACTGTTTTTTGTTTTTTGCCAATATTTTCTTAAATATGAAAAATATCACAAAAACATTTAAACAAATTTTGAAGACAACAAAGAAATGAGCTTATTTTGTTTGAAAACAATTTTTATAAAATCATTGTTATTCGAGAAAAAAAATTATTTTCTTTTTTTTCATTTTTGGTTTATAATTATGAAACGATAATAGTTACAGCAAATTTATGTTAATAATAATTTAGGAGAATTCCAAAATTAACAACTTCTAACGAATAAGTTTTTTTCAAAATCTCTTTAGTTTTTGAGTAAACTGAGTTTTTGAATTTGAAGTATAATTTTTCCATCTTTCATAATTTGGACGTTTTAAACGTCAGTTTCATCCGATTCTACAAAACGCTGTATGTACATTTAAAATGTGATTTAAATTGAAAATGTATACATAAATAACTATACCATCAAATCAAATTTTTATGTTATCGTTTAGTGAAATGTGTATGACGAAAAACTACCTGTAGTTTTAATTTAACCATTATTATCGTTTCAATTACATTGATTTAAATCGGAGAAAGTAACATGATGGCCACATCACCATTTTTTTATTAGTGAATTATTCATGGAGACGGCATATTGTGATTTCCCGGCGCATCCATCAAAACTGCAATTTAAATCTTACTTTAAAAAAAATCGCAAAACCATTTTGGTGGATGCGCCGGGAAAATACGTGACTAAAAATTAATGGCTGACTTCTCATTGGTACGAATGGAGGGGCCAACATCACCTATACAAAACGACTCGGAGGATAGAAGTCTATTGGTGCACTTGAAGGCTACGGTGAGGAATCTCTTGCAAATAAACAAGTGATTGCCATGAAGATTTTGTCTTCGGAATCTCATGCAGTAGATATCTAATGTGAGATCCGCAATTTCCGTTGAAACTTCAATTAGCTGTTAAAATGCCCCTTTCATAAATCAGAAACAACCTTACTTGTTGCAGAAAGCATTCAATAAATTCATTTCGTTTTATTGAATTTATTTAATGGCTCTTTCATATTTTGGGGAGAAGAAATAATTAAAGTCGTACTTCCCTTTTGTATTTTTAATTAATCAATAAATTTTCGTCAAAGTTTGTGTTAAAATTTTCTGATTAAATAATCAATAAATTTTCTGAGAAAAAACAACTTTTCGCGGATTGAAATATAATGTTAGATTATAGTGACTTCTGGTGGTCCGTAAAGTATTCATTTTACTGATTGGGCAGTTAAAATGTTTCGTGACTAGGCTGAGTAATTTCCCAATTGGATGACACTTCACGGCCTACCATATTTTAATTTTCCAATCGTTTATAACACTTTTGTCTTAACGATAGTATACAACAGTTCGAGAAGATTTGGCCTTCTCACAGTGCAAAAACCACCCAAGCAATGCTTACGAAAATGAGCGTAAATGTAGTTTCCTGTTTCCGTTGAATTTAAAATGGTTCTATCTAGTGCGATTTATTTGTTTTGTATAATAATAACAATATATTCTTTATTAATTTATTTGGTTGCATTAACCCACATTTGTCCGAGATTTAAATTTAAAAAAAAAGTAAATGATATGTTGTCTAAACCTAATAATTAAGATTTAAAAACACAGACGGGTTATTTTTTGCTTCCTGTCAAATTTCAATGAATAATCACTGAAAGTACTTATTGGAATAAAACAATGGATAGATGGCGCTGACGATATTCTAATTATAATTTTAAGAGGGACTTACAATAACCGTCCTACATACAGGGTGTATTTGAAATAACGAACAGTCATTTAAGGACACATACACAAAATATTTGTGAACCCATTTCCGTCAAAATTGATTCGAATTTTTTTTTTTTAATTTTCCTAATTTTTCGAGGTTTTTTAAACAATTTGAGAACCGATGATGCTTTTCTCATTTAATTAGGTCTGCATGGAATGTGTGTTTGTTTATTTAAAACGCGAGATACGATTTCTTGCCTCCGAAATTTGAAGTGTTATCGCAACGTTTTTTTTTTTGTAAAAGATAAACAGTCCTCAAGTTCATTGACTCTTAAAGAGCCGAACTCAGATATTTCCTACGCGCTTGTTGTAATTCGATATCTAAAGCCGATGCCGTTTAAAAATTAGGTCACATTACCACTGCCCCCAAACATGTTGCGAGTTTTCACTCATTAACTTTAATAATTAATTGCGGGCTTTTTGTTACAGTTATAAACAAAATAATTGCGAATATTGTTTAAAAATAATATAATCTCTTTGTGGTTACGAGCCTGTTCGTTATTTCAAATACACCCTGTATAGAACTATGGGCATAACTGACTTAAACTCAGATTGAACATGTCAAAAAAAATAAAAAAAACATTATAGAGTCAGTTAGTTTGTCTGTGTAGTGAAAATCTACGAAAAGTTATCAATATTTGTTACTTTAGAGAAAATATTCAAACTCGAATAATTAAGGCATTCAATTAGACATTTGTAAGAATCACTTCATCCACTAATTCCTCAGTCCCTAAACCTGTTTTTGATGATTCTCCGCGCTATCAATCTGAAATTTGCGAAAGGGACGGTCGGCAGGCAGCGCCAGAAGGCGAGTGCCTGAGCGATGCGAAAACGATGTGCCACCCCTGTCTCCACATTTTAATGCGAAAAAAGCGACTCCACGGTTCATCCCCCCCTTTCGGAGCGTGGAAATCATTAATTCTATACAAAGGACGTCATCCGCACATTCGGCCACGAACTATGTTTCGAAGGCGTAATTAATGCCGCCGCTGCAAAAAAAAAAACCGCCCCCGGAATATGGGGACTTGTCGCACACATCGCGCGCGAAAGATTGACGCGCGCGTTATTGTCGCCTAATGTCTTTTCAACATGCATAATCTTCAACAAAAACCCCACCGCCGCCGCCCCCGAAACGCGCTTTTATCCCTCGAGGAGGAGGAGGAGGAGGCGGAGGGGGAAAAGCACTTTATAAAGTGTTAGTCACTAACGACCGTAATGAAAACGGCGGAGGAAAAATGGGGGGACGTGCGGGGAACCTGTTGCCATTTAGCATCGGGGCGGAGAAGGGGTGGTGGTGGTGGTGGTGAAGGGGGGCAACGTATGAGCGGCACGTCCCGCTTTTATTGGGGCCGTCTTTGCCGGCTGACGCGCTGCACCAACAACAACCGCCACCTCAATTCACGACGCGAACGGCGGCCCCGGCACGTCGCAAGGCCCCCCCCACCGAAATGTCAAATTGTTTCTCTTTTTCCCCCCTTTCAATGTACTCCAGTGGAATATCAACTCGAGCACTACGGAATTGTACCGCGAACACATAGAAATCAGAGTATTTCAAATTACTTCTTGTAGTGTATATTGATTTTGGTGGTGTTATTTACTGTACAAGTGGGTAAAGTAAGGTATTGCTCATGGAGAAAATAGTTGGAGTGACCATACCTTACTACGACCTCGCGTGCAAAATAACGTTTTATCCAACACCTCCAATAACGAGCCTTTAACAAAAATCGGCGATGAAGTTGACGTTGGAAATCTAAAGTCTTGTCTGAGCTAAGATCACACGCACACGCGCATGCGTAAAGTACTAACATGTTAGATGTTAATAACCCCTAATTATAATATCTGACATGTCACCCAGAATTTCACGCGTGTGATCTTAGAAATTTCCAACGCCAACTTCGTTGTACGCTCGATAAGTAAGTAACGAATGGGAACGAACTTCTGTAAAAATTAAAGTTTATCAAGGTGACTTTGAAACGGATTTGAAGGGGTTAGGAATGCGTGCTGTGCGTGTCAAAATAAGATGCCCTTACGCCCGTTTAACTACTCAAGGCACGCTAAGTTTCTAAGCATTAGTTTGCCTAGCAACGTGGATAAACACTTTTCCGTTTGCAAATAGGAACTGTCCCTGTCTAAAATAATCTCAGCAATGGAACTTCTATGATTCGGTTTTGGATATTAATCAAATAGTATACAAACCTCGGTGAAAAGTATCATTTATATTGAGGGATCGATGGTGATGAATAGAGAGAGGATTTTATGCAAATTGCATATTTTTGCATATTTTTGCATATTTTGCATATTTTGCATATTTTGCATATTTTTGCATATTTTGCATATTTTGCATATTTACCTATATAATGCATATTTCAACATATAATGGTAATTACATCTGTCGAAATAAATATGGAATTTTAGAGCGATTTGAAAAAGTTCATTTTACGTCTTCAAAATTTGCTTACGAAGGTAGACATTCTTGTTATTGTTAAGTTTGGATAATTTTTTTGAACATTCGCAAAGCCACTTTATCCACGGTTAATCTGTCAAAATTTGATACATCCGTCGAAATAAATATAAATATAAAGCAATTTGTGAAAAAAAAATGTTTGTCTTCAAAATTTGTTTCGCGTGTAGCCATTTTTGTTTGTGCGAAGTTTGGTTAAATTTTGCAAAAACACATTATATTGATAATTATATCTGTCAAAATCTGTCAAAATTTTATACATTGGTCGAAATAAATATGGAACTTCCAGAGCAATTTGAGGAAAAAGTTAATTTTTCGTTTTCAAAATTTGCTTTCGATCGTAACCATTTTTGTTTCTATTCAGTTTGGATAGATTTTTTTAAACATTTGCAAAGACAAATTATCCACCGGTAATCTGTCAAAATCTGATACATCTGTCGAAATAAATATGGAATTTTTAGAGCAATTTGAGGAAAAAGTTAATTTTTTGTCTTCAAAAATTGCTTTCGAGCGTTGCTATTTTTGTTTCTGTGAAGTTTGGATAGATTTTTTTTAACATCTGCAAAGACACATTATCTAGTGTTAATCGGTCAAAATTGGATACATTTGACGAAATAAATGTGGAATTTCTAGAGCAATTTGAGAAAAAAACTTAATTTTTCTTCCTCAAAATTTGCTTTCGAGCGTAGCTATTTTTGTTTGTGTGAAGTTTGGTTAGAGTTTTTTGAACATTTGTGAAGACATATTATAAAGGGTTAATCAGTCAAAATTTGATACATCTGTCGAAATAAATATGGAATTCCCAAAGCAATTTGAGGCAAAAGTTAATTTTTCGTCTTCAAAATTTACTTTCGAGCGTTACCATTTTTGTTTCTGTGAAGTTTGAATAGATTTTTTTGAACATTTGCAAAAACACATTATCCACGGTTAATCTGTCAAAATTTTATGCATCTGTCGAAATAAATATAGAATTTCTAGAGCAATTTAAGGAAAAAGTTAATTTTTCGTCTTCAAAATTTGCTTTCGAGCGTAGCCATTTTTGTTTTTGTGAAGTTTGAATAGATTTTTTTAACATTTGCATAGACACATTATTTAGGGTTGATCTGTCAAAATTGGATACATCTGTCGAAATAAATATGGAATTCCCAGAGCAATTTGAGGAAAATGTTAGTTTTTCTTCTTCAAAATTTGCTTTCGACCGTAGCCATTTTTGTTTGCGTGAAGTTTGGATAAATTTTTTTTACCATTTGCAAAGACACATTATTTAAGGTTAATCTGTCAAAATTTGATACATCTGATGAAATAAATATGGAATTCCCAGAGCAATTTGAGCAAAATGTTAATTTTTCTTCTTCAAAATTTGCTTTCGAGCGTAGCCATTTTTGTTTGTGTGAAGTTTGGATAGATTTTTTTGAATATTTGCAAAAACACAATTTTCACGATTAATTAGTCAAAATTTTATACGTCTGTTGGAATAAATATGGAATTTCTTTGAGGAAAATGTTAATTTTTCGTCTTCAAAATTTACTTTCGAGCGTAGCCATTTTTATTTCTGTGAAGTTTGAATATACTTTTTTGAAGATTTGCAAACACACATTATTTAGGGTTAATCTGTAGAAATTGAATACATCTGACGACATAAATATGGAATTTCTAGAGCAATTTGTGGAAAAAGTTAATTTTTCTTCCACAAAATTTGCTTTCGAGCGTAGCAATTTTTGTGTCTGTGAAGTTTGAATAGATTTTTTTGAACATTTGCAAAGACACATTATTTAGGGTTAATCTGTCAAAATTGGATACATCTGACGATATAAATATGGAATTTCTAGAGCAATTTGAGGAAAATGTTAATTTTTGTCTTCAAAATTTGCTTTCGAGCGTAGCCATTTTTGATTCTGTGAAGTTTGAATAGATTTCTTTCAACATTTGCAAAGACACATTATTTAGGGTTAATCTGTAGAAATTGGATACATCTGACGACATAAATATAGAATTTCTAGAGCAATTTGTGGAAAAAGTTAATTTTTCTTCTTCAAAATTTGCTTTCGAGCGTAGCCATTTTTGTTTCTGTGAAGTTTGGTTAGATTTTTTTTTAAATTTTCGAAAACGTATTATAAAGGGTTAATCTGTCAAAATTGGATACATCTGTCGAAATAAATATAGAATTCACAGAGCAATTTGAGGAAAATGTTAATTTTTCGTCCTCAAAATTTGCTTTCAAGCGTAGCAATTTTTGTTTCTGTGAAGTTTGAATAGATTTTTTTTAACATTTGCAAAGACACATTATTTAGGGTTAATCTTTCAAAATTGGATACATCTGACGAAATAAATATGGAATTTTTAGATCAATTTGAGGAAAAAGTCAATTTTTTGTCTTCAAAATTTGCTTTCGAGCGTAGTCATTTTTGTTTCTGTGAAGTTTGAATAGATTTTTTTTTTAAATCTGCAAAGACATATTATCTAGGGTTAAATTGACAAAAACAACCATTTTTTTAAGGTCTTGAAACCGTAATTTCAAATTGCAACTTCAAAAACTTCATATTTTCAGGTTTGTGTTACGTCATATGCTGACATTATTTCAGAATTTTATAATGCATAAAATCCTCTCTCTAGTGATGAAACACTTTCCACCTCTGTAAGTTGTGGCTCATTGTTATTGACACTGTTTGCTCCTCAAGAAACGTTAACCCTTTGCACTCGAGGCCTTTTTCGCTCGTGCGAACCAGCAACTCGACAAGATTTCAGCTGTATTAGGGAAGCGTTTTACAGGAACTTAAAATTGGGAAAAAAAGTAAGAAAAGCCTCATTCTTGGCACGACCTGGAATGACCTTGACCAACTATGTGAAGTTGCCTAACTTTCAGGCGTAGGTCGGCGCTGTGTGCATCAAACCGCCTGGGCGCCGCAGCGGCGCCGCTCTAGTGCAAAGGATTAATAATAAATAATAATAATATTAATATTTATTTCATGTACACATTTCTTCATGAAGTTTACATATGTCAATTACATCTGGGTAAAAAACATAAAATACAATACTGTTTAAAACATTAAAAAAATAGACAAGTATTGAAATATAAAATATCAAAATATACACAACATATTCAAGTACAAAATACATAAATTTAATATAAAACTGGATTATTGTAAAATACATAAGTAAAAACATACTACAATCATATTAAAAGTAAGAAAATCTCACTCCCTGCATTGCGAAAGCCCACCTTTTCAATTTTTATAGAAACTAGTATTTTGTAGTTAATGTTAGTCCTAACACTAAAACATTTTGTAAAAACTATTCAAGCAAGAACTTGCAAAATATATTCATCATCTCTATTACAGTCACATAAATAATCTTACAAACAGGTTTACATTATGGACTATTACAAGGTGTGAGCCACAAAATTTTCTCTAAGTTGGCCATGCCTGAGAGAGAGAGAAATATAGCAGTCATGTCTGAGATTTATTTATTTATTTAAACTAATCCTAGTCTCATGACGAAAAAATATGTGACATACCTCATTTATCTCACAGATAATCAGTGACGGTTCGCGGGGTTTTTTCTGGTACGGCCGAGGTAACAAGAGGTGGTAATACAGATAGGTGCGGTCACGCAGCCAGCTGTCTCTGCAACTGACCCTACCTATCTGTATTACCACCTCTTGTTCCTCGGTCGTACCAGAAAAGACCCTGCGAACCATCACTGCAGACAACTCTGAAACAAAATTGTGTTGCTCACACATTACAATGTGTTAGTACGTCTCTGTCTGGATTATCGACCATGGGTCTTTCTGCTTAAAATCAAACAGTATCATATTGTCATGGGGGTGACAAGATTAAAGGTAACGAACGTAAACTGTTTAATCTAATCGGTGCTTTCCCGAAATTAAAGGGGCGTTAGAGCAGATGGAATATTAAAAACTGGGTTCCTCTCAACCTGTATAATTCACGGCTTGTTCCTTTTGTAATGCGATTCCGGCTGACTCGTCGGTCTCTCTCGCGACCTCATCAATTGCTATCATCAGCATTAATACCACTGGCGTTTGCAACTGATCGAGACAATTTTACGAGTTTGTGTCTGCACCGGAGCGGATTGAGTTTCGATACTGTCGGTGCTCTAATAACGCCCCATCTCGACATTAGTCCCAAACAATCTTAATTACTAATTTATTTAAGATTAATTAAAAGTACAGTGAGATCAGAATGTCGAAAGCCACATGACTTCTATTATTTAGGTTACTTATCTGTAATGTCTGGAATGATAATCATATCACACTGGTTTGAGTAGCCACAATTGATGTCACCCTGTCTATCATCTAATTTTAAGTTTTATATTTGTATTTTAATATGTTAGCTGTACAGGGTTTTGAATTGCGAAGGGGCCATAGGGATTTACACGTAAAATTTTAAGATGTGTTAATATTGGCTCCCCTGATTATTTAACAGCATCGGTCATCTTACATTATTTTAAAGCTTTTTAAGCTGATTGATTTGGTACCGCACTCAATGAGTATTTACCGAGATATTTGCAAAAAACTTTACAATGATTTTGAATTAAAATTAATGGTTTGCCATGATATCATAATGGCGGATATTCATTTTGTTCGAAAAAGTGACACTTGCTGTCGCATTTGTTGATTAACAACCGGCCGTGTATTCTACACCAGAAAAAGTATTTATAAGTAAATGGTTTTACTCAGGTACTATTTAAGAAGTGTAAGTGATTTGTTTAGTGTTGAATGGAAAGAAGAAGGCAATACCCGGGAAAAGTACTATTCAATGAATATTAAAAATAATGTAAGTAGACCGATATTTTAAAATAATTAAAGGAGTCAATTGTAACACATTTTAAATTCAGAAAGTAAAGTAGTAATTATTCATTGAAATAGTACCTGAGTAAAACATTTTAATCATAAATAGTTTTTCTTATGTAGAAAACACCACCGATTGTAAATCGTAATGTGTCATCTACCGTCACTTTTTAGAACAAAATGAAATATCGGCCATTATGATTTCATGGCAAACCTTTGTTTTTAATTCAAAATAATAGTAAAGTTTTTTGCAAATATCTCGGTAAATACTCTTCGGCAGAAACTATTGAGTAAGGCACCAACTCATTCAGCTTAAAAAGCTTTAAAAATAATACACACACATGTCCGTTCAAAAATTTAATTCACATAAACACTACATAATTCAAACAGTTCCCCGAGGAATTTTTACCATTTTCCAAAGTCCGCCGCACACTCGGTTAGATGACACTGCAAATTTCCCTCCCTGCACGCCCCAATTTCCCCCATTTCTATGCGTCTATGTCGTCGCCTGTGCGGAGGTCAATTTCGTCCCGCGGAGAGCGTCCTCGTCCATCCGTCCGAGGAATCGGCCCTTACAAATTTATAAGTGCTGAAACTGATCGATGATTCGTGTAAGCCAGAATTGTTCCCAGCAATCCGAGACCCATAAATAAACCAGGTACAATGTCTTATCATCCATCAGGGCCGGTTAACTGAAAGGAAGAGGGAGAGCGAGAAACACATGTGATATAGGTTTCGATGTATAATAGATACCCCCCTATTCCCCATATCCCCATATCCTGCTGCGTATCAGGTATCACCCGATTGTTATTAACGATTCGATGCCAGTGGCATGCGTAGATTACGAAAACTACAAAATAATCTTCTATATTTATTCTAGATTTAAATAGTCGAGAAGTTATACTGAAGAGTATCTTTCATCAGACTACATAGTAATTTTGCAGAGCTGCGATCAGATTGAATATTCATATCGTGAGCCACAAATTTTTTTTTCAGAGTTGGCTGTGAGATAAATGAGGTATTGTTTATGGTGGAGGCTTCTACTTCGTTATACATGTTGTAAATATAATAAAAGACTTTTACTTTGTTGGCATAACACACATTTTATTTTATTTTATTATTTTAACAATAAAATAAAATTTGTGTGTTACAAAGTAAAAGAGTTTTATTATATAAATAAGGTATGTTGCATATTATTGAATTAGATTTAAAAAAATTAATTAATCTCAGACATGACTGCTATGTTTCTCTCTCTCGGGCATGTCCAACTCAGCAACAAAATTCTGCGGCTCACACCTTATAACACGTAACGATTGTATTTTTTTTTTAATTTCCACCCTTAGATTATGATTATTGTACGCCACTGTTGAATACGTATCAATTATACTCACCCCGTGTTTCGTTACCTTCCGGGAAACGGTTGATATTTTATTCAACCGCATGTGTGTGTACCTCCAACTCACACACACACACACACACACATGCACGTAAGACGGCCGTTCAATTACAGCGTGGATTATTTATTAATTCGTTTATTGGGGGGCGCCCTTTAATTGGCTCAATGGTAGGAAAATCGTGGAAAAAAAATCCACGCAATTAGGCGGCGCGCAACAACGGGCCTAATTGGGATTAATTTCCGTCCCGTTGAATACTTAATGCGCCCCGAGGGGCCGCCGGAGGGAGCCTCGGATCAATTGCCCGGCTCGCGCGATGAAGAAGAAGAAGGGTAGAGGATCGGGGGGGATTTTTGCAAGTGTGTCAAAATTACAAGTGATCCCGGATTATCCCGGAATTCCAGTTGTATTCCCGTGTATCCTCAGGTGGCTATCGGCACGGCGCCGTTTATGGCCCTTCTCGCTCCCTTTCGCAGCAGCGGACGTGATGGAGGGAAATTGCTTCTATTAGCGCTGGGGATAATCGTAAATTTTTCAAATGCAAACGTGGAATTCGAAATGTGCAATGGTTTCAGTTTTTTAGATTTTATTTATATTATACGATAAACGGGGCGTTAATTTAGAAAGTTTACTTCTTGCTAAGATACGTGGGTGCAGAAATTTATTTATGGGAATTATCATTAACAGTCGTTACATAATAATAAAAAATTGTTTAGACCAGTTTCTATTACAATTCTAAATAATCTTTTAAAATCGGTGAGAAGTTAACTATGAATTTCTAGACACTAATTCGCCCGGCACCTGCACCATTTTTAATTTATTTATTTTTCATAAATTAACTTAAAATAATGAAGGGTTTCATTCAATAATAATTTATTATTATTCCGAGATATAATTCTATTAAAACCGGTTCAAAAATGTTTTATTTTCTTCTTTTAAGGAAGTATTTTTTTCTTTACAAGTGGAAAAGCTGAAACCTTCTGGGATGGCAGAAGGGATAACTGGCTTTCATTGGGAATTTTTTCAAAATTCTTGGAACCACCCCTACGCGCCATTTGCACCCTCTGGGTTCGTTTTTCTTCTTTCAAGGACGAATTTCTTTCTTTTAAAGTCGAAAAACTGAAACTTTCAAGGATGGCAGAAGATATTTTTTCAAAATTAACTAACCCTACTCGCCATTTGCATCCCTTGGATTTTTTTTTCTGTTAAATACAATTTTTTTTCTTTTTAAGTCGGAAAGCGAAATTATCAGGGATCGCAGAGGATACAACTGGCTTAAAAAAATAAAAGAAAGAAAATAAAAATAAAAAATGAAAAATGAAACATGAAAAATGAAAAATGAGAAATAAAAAATTAAAAATTGAAAATGAAAACTTGAAAATTAAAAATTGAAAATGAAAACTTGAAAATTAAAAATTAAAAATTAAAAACGAAAAATTAAAGTTAATTAAGAAAAAAAATATGTTTTCATTTATGGCGCAGCGGAATTCAATCACTTAATTTTAAAGGGCCCCGCATCGACGACGGCGCAGCGCAGCGGAGGCGTCATTCGTCACCAGTTATTTTTCTTACATTTTTACATTTCACAATTTCACATACATCAACCTTTAGCCTAGGAAAAACTAGTTTATATACTATTCATATTTGCCTAGTTGTAATAATAGCTATATGGGGTTTATCATTAACAGTCGTTACATAATACCATCAAAAATTGTTTAGATCAGTTTCTATTAAAGTTTTAAATAATCTTTTAAAATCGGTGAGAAGTTCGCCCGGCACATACACCATATTTAATTTATTTATTTTGCAAAAATAAACTTAAAATAATGAAGAGTTTCATTAAATAATAATTTATACACATTTTTCTATGGTTCTGTTTAATTCAAACAATAAAACGTACATTTGTTATGTTTGAATATGCATATTTAACACATAAGAAAACATTTTTTTTCCATTTGTAGTTCTATGCTCGAGTTTTTATGCAACAATTAAGTGGGATTTAACATTACGAATTAATTTTAAAAAAATTTAGAGTAACCTCAAAAAAATCATAAATCATAAATTGTTTATATCAATCATTGTCATGTTGAAGATAAATAAAGTTTAACCACTTGCACACTTGTATCTATCTTTTATCCGATTGCAAAAAAATCAAACCTTAAAGTCATCAATCATAAATTGTTTATAACTCATGATTATCCGAATATTAATCTTTTTATTTATTCGTAATGTTAAATACTACTAAATTTTTGCAAAAAATGTCCACGTCGAATTCGAAATGGAAGTCAAGTGGTCAGTGAATCTCTAAAATAAGACGTACATGTTATAACGGCATGTAACTTTAAATGATAGGTGGGTTTGAACCCAAATTAATTAATTAATAAAGTTTAAATTAGAGGATTGTCAATTTATTACCATTATACTAGAATAATTTACATTTATTTAGTTGAATTTGAAGATTGTCAATTTATAAATTATTGGGGGCCGCGGTGGCCCAGTGAGTAGAGCTCCTGCTTACGGGCCTCGTGGTCGTAGGTTCGAATCCCATCCGCGCAGTCACTTTTTCGCAACGAAAAATAGCCATGCGGGTCCATGGATGTTCAGTGTATATGTCCCTTTTATCATTATAAATGATTATTATACAAATTATCGGTTGTGACAGAATGTCCTAGTTGGCTACGGCAATTCCCAAATCATCCGCGCTTCCTCAAACCGAATTCCTGTCAACGATCCTTCCTTAAAAATAAAAATAAAATATTATTCATATTCACTTGGAATTTATACGCTGCATTTGAAGATATTAATGTGAATTTCTGGATGTAAATGAATTATAGGTGGAAACATTCCAATATCGAGGTAATTTAAAGTAAGCAACAAATAATCAAAAACCAATCGGGCCAATAAATGCCGGTGGCCATAAAATGGGCACATAATCACCGCCGCACGTCCAATATAATCCGCAATTTTTCCCACGAAATTCCCCTCTGCGGAAAAACAAATGCCACAAAATAACGCCATAAATTTTTGCGCGTCTGGAATTGTGGCACGTGCACATATTCGATAGCGCGATTTAGTACAGAAATAGTTAAATGGAACAAAGAAAATATTTTGTAAAAATTATTTGCAGTTTATATTCTTTACAATATTTACAATTTACAATAACAAATTATCTTTACTCTAATATAAACATACAAAATAAATACACTTTAGAATTTTGTTTTACCCTTTTTTAAGAGTGACTTTAGTGACAATATTTTTTTGTGCAACTAGTAAATAATGTATGGCAATTGTCTTTGAATTTGTTTTAACCTTTTCACGCCCAGGTTCGCCACATGTGGCGACAAGCAAAAATTATATATTTTATAAATTAAAAAAAAAATACCGCTTTAGCGCAACTATGGAATTTTTTTTCATATTTTTTTGCAAAAATGAGTTTATGACAGTGGAATAATATTTCGTAGAAAATCGTAACAACAACACATTTTTCAATGAACCCTGGATTATGCTATAATCCAATCATAGTAGCATGGGCGCGAAGTGTTTAAAGTTGCTGTTTTACATTATCATTTTTAATACCTATATCTAAATATCAAATTCGTTCAAAATTTTTAAGTAGTCGCAGATGAATGACACACAGTATTTAAAGGTACGATTTTTCTTAGAATACATACATAAATAAGTCTCACTTAGACTATGAACCAAATCACTTTTTTTCGACTATTTTGTCTTAACCCTTTGGCCTACTTTCCTTACGTCCGAATGCAGCAGCAGAAACCAGTCCGACTGAGGCACGCCTGGCGTGGCAAATTGAATGCGCACAAATCATACTTTTTCATGGCACAACTGAAAACGTAAAATATGGACTTAAAAAAATTCTGTTTCGCAAGAAAATGCATTAATTTTGCAGCACTACTAACGCAAGCGCTGCGCCACGAGTTGAGCTCGTACTCGATTTGATTGGTCCAAGCGGCGCGCCACGAGTTGAGCTCGTGCTCGATTTGATTGTCCCAACAGGCTCGCCATGAGTTGAGCTCGTGCTCGATGTGATTGGCCCAAGCGGCGCGCCACGAGATATGCTCGTGGTCGTTGTGTTTGGCCCGAACATTTAAACACGAGGAGTACTCGTGGTTGTAGGTCAAAGGGTTAAACAATAATTGTTTTCTTCAAGATATAAACGATCATAATCAATGTTAAACGAATAATACTATTTACTGCAGTAAACAAGATACTTGTAAAAGGAAAGTAGTTTTTCTAATATTTTTGTAAATTTTATTATTAGTTATTGTAGCTTTAAGCCTCATTAGTTTCTTTAAGAATGGCACTAAGAAATGTTCTAACGTATTGTTTAGAATCAGTGGCTCTACCATCAACGAGCCGCCACTGCCTCTGCCCTCGGGAAGTCCATGGTTAGTTTCCCATGGGTAATAGGCGTTGAAATGTACCCATTTTCGTCTTGGTATCTAAACCCATTTGATTTGTGGCTTATATCCTCGGTGATGATACACCGATATTTTAAATTAATTCAAATAAATATTCTCACTTATGTTATTTGTAGCTCTGCTATATCGTATTATTATTCAAATCATCGAATTTCAATACATAATCTATAAATAAATTAGAATAGAGTTTCATTGAATTGACATAATCTATTATTGCATCTCACACTTTGAGAAACACTGCTGTAGAACACAATTACACGAAAATGAGACAACTCTACCCAGAGGGCGTTCCCGGTGCCACTTCAGCGAATTTTCAGCTTTTCAAAAGACATCACTCCGGCAACGAAATCATAAATCTAAACAGAACAAAAGAGTAATTGCCGACGACTGAGCGAGTGAGTGAGTGAGAGCGGGTGGAAGGAGGGGGTGACCTTTTAGCGTTACACCGTTTTCCATAATTACAAATAAAAGCGGATCTTACATTATTAACTGCAAAGTTACCCTTTTCAAAAATTTCAATGCTCCGATTCAAAAATAAAAATCCACGACAATGACGGCGGCGGCGGCGGCGTCGACTTGCGGTGGAAAATGAAATTTTAATGTCCCCCCCTCCATTATTCCATTCCGCTGTTGTTGTTGCTGCTGCTGCTGCTGTTGCCGTTTGAGTTATGTGGGCGTCGTAATCGTCAACCGACATGAAATCCTGCATATGATACCGCAATAAATAATGTACGTTTCCTGGTATTATTATGTTGGAACTGTTCGACCGAAAATTACGGGGCGCGCGAGGATAAAAATCCCCGGACGTCACGAGTAAACGAGTAAATCACGTTCACTGATTTTTCAGGTGAATGCGAAAATTTCCAACATTTTAAATACTTTTTAATACGTGACCTAAATATGTCTCACATAAGCATTACTTTAGTTGGTTGGAAAGCTCTGAAATAGGTCAATTATTCGCTCTCTTCTTAAGCTAGTAATAGACATTTCCGTCGCAAATTTCTCGAATGAATTGCGGTTAGGTAAAATTTTTGGAATTTGTATCGATTTAATGGGTGTCCAGCCAAAGTCTAATCGCATGTGGTATTCAGTGGCGGCTCGTGGGATATGTTGATGGTAGAGCCACGTACAATATACTGCCCCCGCTCCTTTTTTGAAGAAAGAAAGAACGACTTGCGAAAAAAGTGTTAAAGAATTAATTAAAAATCCTTGTTGCGCTTAAAACTACAAGTAGAGCCATGGCTCCTTAATTGAGTTTGGTGGATTGCACTCTCACAATCACTGAGCGACCGTTGTAAGCGGTCTGTTTTTGCATCAAGGAGGAATTGAAATAATAACCAACGAATGTTCTAAAATTTTGTATATATATTTGGGACGACTGTTCCCGTTCAAGAATGAAATTTTAATGGTATATTACAATATTTACAATTACCCCACACCCCGGGGCGGTTAGGGGGTGACAACTAGTTTCTAAGAAAACACATCTGGCAACCAGGCCTGGCATGCAATAAAATCCGCATATTTCTGGGTATAGTATTGAAAGAGGCTCGAGGGGGTCAAGAGACGCAACAGAGTCAACCAAGAAATCGACCAGAAATCTCTACCGTACGTTTAAGAAGCGAAAAGAGTGTACGTGTGAACGCCGCTAATGATCGCCCGAACAAGACTACCTCACGCCAGAAGTATAGTGTAGTTTTTTCAGACTTGGCAATTTTACGCTCGATGTTGAGCCAGAACTCTCCTTACTACCAGCGGAAACTAGAAGCAGAAACCAGTATCCAATAAAATTATAATCAAATTTGCTTATGCAAACGAAAGATAATGCAGTCTCGTGCATAACATCAGTATTTCAGAAATATAATAATCATCGTATTTACAGCCGTGTTGTATTTTGAAATAACTGTACCGCGTTAAGTAAACGATTGTCTGCGGTTAATCTCGCAGAATATTATTGCGAGAGGGAATATGAGGAGGGTGTATTATAAAGATTGCATATCTCGCGCGGCGGAGCAAAGAAAGGGTGGAATTATCCTTTAAGATTAGGCGTAACTCCCTTTTTAGTCGTCACCGCCACCGCCAACAAGTTGTCGATTCAGATAGCAGCGGCAGCGGCAGCAGCAGCAGCGGTGTAGGCATCGCGATGTTCATGATTTCAATCTCTCTCTCTCTCGCACCGTATAAATGGGATTCATCTGAATGCGGAACGTAACGATGCCTGTTCCTGGTGCGCCCGTCCTGCCCATCCAGAGACGTCTTCTGTTCAATTGTTTCACATTTACGTACACACGTGCACACATACATGTTAATACATAATCGTTAAATTTGCTCGGTGGCCTATTGTTACGGGCCCTGGCGGGGTAAGAGGACCGAATTCGCATTAAGTTTAATTACATCAAAACGGAATATTTCAGATTGTTATGGTGCAGTGCTTCCCAAACGTATGAAAATGGGTCGGCAGATATTTCTGGTTTTACCCAATAACATGGTATTTACATCGGTGATTAAATCGATACAAATTTTGATGGAAAATGAATTTTGCCTAATCGTAATTTGCGATGAAATAAAGAGTGCTTAAAAAACCGTTTACTTACTTCAACATTCCACACATGATAATATGATACGACAATACATTCTTAAGTAATTGCTTAATTCTTCCAGAAGGCACGGGGGTGGCTTAGTGGGTAAAGTTTCTGCTTCTGGCTTCCGCTGGCGTGAGTTAGAGTCCCATCCGGACGATCATTAGCAACGTTCACACCTACACTCTTTCGCGCGTTCTTGGAACACCCCGTTCTATCGCGCGGAACGTGGCGTTCCAGTCGTGTTGAGCAAAAGAGGACACAATTTTATCCTCAATTCTCGCTCCAAGCACGTGGTAAGACGCTGTTAAAACTAATTCCGCGCGACAAGAGCGGGTCGAAAAGTGTTGTGCGTTTTCTTGCATTCGCACGCACACTTCGCAGCGCAGGATTGGAACGGGCCGGTCCAAGCGTGCGAGATTGCACGTACGTGTGAATTGGGTAGTATTCATCTTAGATGATCTTCCACACATACCCAAAGACTTCTATGGCTATCCGCTGTGCACAGGAACTTCCTTCCATTGAATGGAATATTTTCTTTGTTCGTTTTGGCCTTAAATTCCAGCGTGGGAAATATAACGTCAGTCAAGTTGACAGATGTCTAGGGTTTGTCATGTGTTGTGATAGAATATCTCAGATTACATCAATTTCCCAATTCGTTCGCGCTTCCACAATTCGAACTTCTGCCAAAAAAATGACCCTCAAACATGAAACCATAGTTTGATATGTATCTAAAAAACGCATGGTATTTAAGTGAAATGGTACTAGTACAAATATTACAAAGAAATTATGATTGCCATTCCTGTATAAACCGCATGACAATGTTAAACGTCGGTCTCGTTAATTCCGATAATGCAATGTAAACAAAATTGCATATAATAAAATCAATGCTTTATTAGCATATCGAAAAGCTACTTCTACAGCGCCGAGGCATGCAAATACACGTAAACGTCGATACTGCATTATTATCTGTCCCGTCCACCTCCACATTCTCTGCTTTCGTTTGATTTTAATATTTGCATGCGGCCCGGTAATAATAATCCGGGAAACTCGAGCGCTTATTATCCCCGCAAATAAGGGAAATGGAGGCAAAAAGGTCGAAACGTATAAGTTGGAGACTCGTGCGGAAAACGTCCCCCCACTCCCTCCCCTCCTTCTCGGCCTCCCCCGCGGAATTAAATTGCAACGATGAAATATTCATTCGGGCCGCGAGCGCGCGTCTCTCTTTTTCTCTCTTCCTGATGCTCCGCTCAAAAAAAAATTTAAATTGAGGAAAAGCGACGTCGCTGTGCATAGGCTTGGATGCGATCGAGTTATCCGTGTGGGATTATAGTGGGAATATTCATCTTCTCTTTTTTCTCTTCTTCCATGCAGAGTCGGGAAATCAAATTGAGTTTTAGCAGTCAATTTTAAAGTTGTTTTCTGTTTCGGTGGGTTTATAATTTTCATTTTAGTAATGATTTCCATGTTTTCATTAACTAATTCACGTAAGTTATAAAATGACAGATTTGTTTGTTAATTTTGTTCATTTTCTGCATACTTCTTTTTACTTTCTCCGTTACGAAGTACGATCATGATTTTTTTTCAAAAATTTTTCTTACGGAAATATCCGTTTTGGGGTCCCGAGATGCCATTTCAACAATATCTGGTAAAAAAAAAAAATTGTGTCCGCGTGTGTGTGTCTGTCTATGCGCGCTGTATCTCAAAAACTAATAGAGCAATTGATATGAAACTTTGAACATACGTCTTATTTGATAATCCAAAGAACTTTTGGTAAAATTTTGTGGGTGTTTACCTTAACTGTTTTTTGTTTTTTGCCAATATTTTCTTAAATATGAAAAATATCACAAAACATTTTAACAAATATTGAAGATAACAAAGAAATGAGTTAATTTTGTTTGAAAACATTTTTCATAAAATCATTGTTATTCGAGAAAAAAATGTATTATTATTTTTTCATTTTTGGTTTATAATTATGAAACGATAATAGTTACAACAAATTTATGTTAATAATAATTGTAGCGAATGCCAAAATGAATAACTTATAGTGAATATTTTTTTTTCGAAATCTCTTTAGTTTTTGAGTAAACTGAGTTTTTGAATTTGAAGTATAATTTTTCCATCTTTTATAATTTAGACGTTTTAAACGTCAGTTTCATCCGAGTCTACAAAACGCTCGATGTACCTTTAAAATATGATTTCAATTGAAAATAAACCATGAAAGTGTAAATATAAATGATGATACCATCGGAGAAAGTAACATGATGGCCACATCACCATTTTTTAAGGATGATTGACAGAAATTTTTGGGTTCTGGAATTATAGATAAATGGGACATGTAGGTCATTTTTTCGAGTCGACACATTTTTCCAACTCGGTACACGTTGCCAAAATTTAATGTTTTTTCCCAAAAATGTTTTTTTTTGTTCGGGGGTTGAAGGATTCGAAAAGAGATTATTCCAATTTGAGTTTACCCCGTTAAAGTAGGGCCAAAATGAGATTTTTTCCCGAAAAAGTCATCAAATTTGGTTGAAAAGTCGGTGAGTTATGTGCGGAAAATCTTAATCCTTTCGAGCCTGTCGGGATACGTGTCCCACGGCTTTACTGATCAAGTCTGATAGGACCTACTTGTCCCGATTTAATCTGTGGTTATATCATAGACACCACCCTACGAAGACATTTCTTTGGCAATTTATTCGAGAGTTGTAAAGTATAGAAATAATAGGAAAAAAGGATTTTGTAGTTAAAATAAAAGTGGAACCGAGGGTGGTGGGTGGCCCCTAAGCCCCAATCCTATTTGTGGTCCACGCGCCCATGTTTATACCAATTAATAAGTTCATAAAAAAAATAAGGTCTTCACTATCTTTCTTAGTTATTTAACTTATTTATTAGAAAAAACCTGGATGCGTGAGCAATGGATTTGATTTCAGGAAAGGGCCCACCCACTACCCTCCGAATCTACATTATGGTCGGTGGGCCATATCCTACAATACAACCTGTGGCTCGCGCGTTCTTTTTGCCAACAATTAATAAGTGAACAAAAATAAGGTCTTCAGTGGTTTCTTTCTCGTTTAACTTATTTATTATGGGAAGCCTGGACGCGTGAGCAATGGATTGGTTTGTAGGATGGAGATATTATATATTTAATACAAATTTTCATTGAAAATGTAAATATAATCTCAAAATATGAATCAAAACTAATAGAAAAAAATCAGACTCGAAAGGGTTAAAATGCACTTTTTTTCAAACACCCATAACTTGGTGCCAAATCGTCATAGAAACTTCGTTCTACGAGTCCTGCATAGGGAATTAATCAAATTTTGATGCTTTTATGGTGGATCGAGTCGACAAAATGTTTCCAACTCCGTAGAAATCGTCAAAATTGAACATGGTTTCCAGAAAAAACTTTTTTTTTCACAGAGGCGCTGGAGGGGGGCGGAAGGGATTACGTTTAGTTTAGCATGCATGACTTTAAAGAAGACACTTTCAAGTTTTTCACCCTCAAAAATTCATCACAATCGATTGAAAATACGCCGAGTTATGGCGGTTTGAAAATGGTCGAAATTTCACGAATTTCAAGTGTCATTTTTTTCCTTTTGAAATGGACAACCACAAACATCCATGCCCTCGCTGGGATTCGAAGCTTAGGGTCCTGGGCCGGTATGTTCTGTATATGATTCATCAATTTATATCTTACTTGTAGATGAGTCAATATCAAAATCGTGATTTTTTTTATTTTTAAAGCATTTTCACTTCATTCATCGTCAATAGGTGATACAATTTCTTCCGAATCACTTTCATTATTGCTGCCATTTGTAATTAATCTCGACTTATGCTGGAAAGATTTAATGTTGGACCATCATCACCGTCAGGACTCAAAAACATCTGTTCCGTATGTTCGATAAAAAATTTAAATTTGTGCATTATGTAGTCTCGTACAGGACGGCAAATATAAGTTGGCCAGACGCGCAGAGAGGAAGTGAAAGCTTTTTCTCTACAGCCGGCCGAGTAGTCTCTGTAATAAGCAAGCACATATTCTTCGCGTGCGCTATTTATTTACAACTCTATCGGGCGCTCTCCTCCACATAATTAATGCACCGTCACTTTGAATGAATTTACGAGGTGCGCGAACTCTTCACGAAATCTATCGAGAGCGCCCTTCGAAGGTTCCGCCCACAATTTTGCCACTGCGCAACGGCAAGTTACGTTTGCCGTCCTGTATTTTGTATATTAAGGGTCAAACTTCTTGTCCGCTTAATTTTCTTCAAATAATCGCAGAAGTCTTCTTTTAAATCCATTTTATTTTTCTATAATAAATAAATACACAAATTTTATGATAATATGTAAATAATAGGACGTATATTATTATTACTTGCCAAGAAAATAATAATAATTATAATCTGTTTGTAAAAAAAGAACTAACAGTTCATTTTAAAAGGCAAATGATTACCAAATCACGCACCTAGCCATAATACAAAATAACACTGCCACGTGGCATCCGAAGCAAATGATTTCGTAAACAAACATTTTGTTAACATTGTGACATTTTGTTTTACATTATTTCCCGTATACGCTGACGCCGCAATGCTTCAACTTAAGACATGAATTTGACTGTTCTAACCATCGTATAGTCTGTTCGCTGAAATCTGGCGGCTGAGGTCGTAAAACGGTCGGTCCGCTCTGAGGATCACACCCGCGAAGAAAAGGCATTGGTGGTTCGTCTAATTGCATCCCACACATTAATTACTATCCTTCGTTCCTATTGGTACCCGCACTCTTACACCAGTACTTCTCAACAAAGATTGGTTTGAGATAAAAAAATATCACGCCCCTACTTACCGAGCTCCGACCCTCTTTTACGACCACAGCTGCCAGATTCAAGAGAACGGGCTATATCATATAATGAATATAGACTCCGACGCTCATTGTTCTCGAAATGATCGGCAAGAGCAAAGCGGCCCGCCGGAGGTGGCATAACACGCACCTACCCGAGCACAGGATGGAGGCCTACTCCCTTGCAGCTCGGGTAAAAGAAAACCTCCGCGTCCTACGTAACCAGAGCTGGGAACGTAAAATCGATGAGGTCAATTCCTGCTCCAAAACCTTTTGGGGCGTGACCAAAGCTCTGAGACGCAAACCACCAGGCTGGGCCGCCATCCACGGCGAGAGAGGTCTCGCATACACAGACGCTGATAAGGCTCAAGCATTCGCCGACTCCCTCGAACATCAATTCATGTTAAACCCCAGCGAGGATCAAATAACATCCGCTGTTAGTTCATATCTAACAGCAGACAATGGCCATTGGACCATAGTCCCCGCCACCAAAACCGAAGTCGACGACCTCATAAAAAGTCTCCAGCTCAAGAAGGCCCCAGGCCCTGACGGTATCAGCACCGCCATGGTCCGTAAACTCGGCAGAAAAGGTAGAGTCGCTATCCTAAAAATCGCGAACGCGTCTATGAGGTTAGGATACTTTCCGACCTCCTGGAAGCTGGCTAACATAACCAGCATCCTGAAGCAAGGGAAGTCTCCTACCTTTCCGGAGAATTATAGACCCATCAGCTTTCTCAGCACACTGTGTAAACTCGTCGAGAAAATAATTCTCAAACGCCTCCGCGATTTCACGGAGGACAATGAGATCATCCCGAACTATCAGTTTGGCTTCCGAAAAGTTCTCTCCACCACTCACCAGCTGGCGAGAGTCACAGAGTTCATCGCCAATGGTTTTGCCCATAACAAGGACACGGCTGCGGTCTTCTTTGACGTCGCCAAGGCTTTTGACAAGGTCTGGCCAGAAGGTCTAATCCACAAAATGATCCTCCTCGAGTACTCTACGTACTTAGTACGACTAATCCACTTCTTTATGTCCCAGCGACGGTACAGCTGCACACTACAGGGGTGTCTTTTGAAGATCTCCTCTCCTCACATCAAAAAAAAAAATCCGACGCTCATTGCCACTCGAAAAGCAGTGACGGCTCATGGGGTGACTCATGGTACGGCCGAGGTAGCAGAGGAGGTAGTATCAGTCGTCTCTGCAACCGGCCCTACCTATTTGCTAACTTGGCCGTACCATGAGACACTGCACAAGCCATCACAATGATGGCTGTAAACTTTAGTTTATATTCATAATATGATACGACGCACGGTTAGAACAGTAAAATTTATGTTTTCAGTTGAGCTGCTCAAAGGGCCACCTCAGCTGATTACGTTGCATTCGTGTCGGCGTTATTAATTTTTGAAGTCTTGTCGCACACATGCCCCCTCCCGACTCGTGTCTGCCAATTCCATGCGAACAAGTTAGTTTAGATTGTTTCCATTGTTCGGACGGTCTGAATCGAACTTCCTTCCAACGAAAACAAACCGAACTTGTATGAGAAAGGGGAGTGGAAATCAATGTTAACTTCGGCATAACATAATAACTTATGGCCGGCGAACTATAAGAGGGGGGAAACGCAAGAATCCTCCATATAATGTTATAGATTTATTTTCTTTGCTAAACTCTAATGGAACGATTATTTTTATTGTAAAGTTTTGTGCGGGGCGGGCGCCCTGGCACCGATTCAAGCCTCGGCCGGCGGCGGCGGCATTTCGTCCGCCCGCTCCGTTTGAAAAGAGACGGCCGCAGAAGAGGGCGAAATATCAACAAGCTAATTTATTCTTCACGGGCCGACGGCCCTCGACAAAACCGCACACAAGTTTCAGAAGGCGCGCGCGGAAAGGTCGAAAACTCGGGGCCTCGTGACATTACCGAATCGCGGTTCTCCTACTTTTCGAATCGTTCGCGTGCGGTTCTTTAATGTCTTTTCGCTGTTTCGGCGGGGAGAAAAAAAAAACTCGGACACCGGGGAGTTCATTGTTCTTGTTGGTTGAGGACAAGCGGGAAGCCACGATCTATTGTTCTCTACGCCTGATGGTCGACGCTCTTTATACGAAAAACGAGAGGACCGTTCTAGTTAATTGGAAAAAATACTGTGCATTTCTTAAGATTGATTTTACTAATGATTCTTAAAATTTGCATAAATTATTATTATATTATTATAGATAGACTCTCATTTAAATCAAATATAGAGCAATTGACGAAGATCCACTGTTCGCTGAAGTTAACAATTTTTTTTTACTATACGTATGATGGGCAGTTTTTTATTCATTTGAATTATCTAGAGCGTTGCAACATCTAATTTAAAAAGTAGCCCATCTCGGCACCTATAGTATTTCACTATTATTTGCGAGTAATAGGAGAATGCACGAGGTGTGGGGCGAAGGTGTTTCGTTCCGGGGGCGGAAAATATGTAGCACGTCGACGAGTATAACGCGCGTAACGCCAAAGTTATTGCAAAGTGGCTCTCCATAATTCAGAAACAAAGCGGCCGAAAGAGTGCTGCATACATCAAAAGTTTTGCTCCGGGGCAAAAGTGTGTATAACTGCATCGTACATTATTAACTACATTTATTTAGCGAACACAGGGGTGCCGAAAATTATGACCGCGCCGCCGGTGTGGAGCCCTTCGCCCTTTTTCCAATCGAAGGGCACTACATTATCGGGGGGGATTGTTGTGTGAAAGCGAAGTGAAAAATTATTAATGGGATTGTTTTTCTTTATAAAATTTATTGTTGAAATGTTTCACACATAGAGGAAATTGTTCAAAAAATATCATATACTTATTTCGCATTGATTACTTGGTGAAACGTTATGTTAATATATGTTAAAATTAAAATTCACTTGGTTTCTTTCACGATTCAGCCTCTTGAAAATGGCACTAAGCCGAAAGTAGCAGAACTTTAATTTCAAACCTATTAACCGTAGGAAAATTTTGCATGAAAAAATAATCAAATTCCCGTCCCCTCCTGTCGTATTTTTTTTTAGTTTAGTTATTTATTAACGGATTCACCATTTTACATATAAATACAAAAAAAATATATATACTTCATTCAAGTGAAGAAGACGAAATTATAAAAATAACAAGGAATCAACAAGGTAACTTACAGTTTTAGAACTTACATTGATACACGTAATGCGATATAATTGTATAGAATTTAATTGTTGTTTGAAGTTTAGTAAGGTACTACCAATAATATTCTTTTTAACCTAACTATCAAAGATTCATTTACACCAAACTGCTGGAAAACGTTGCATAAAAAAAATAATCAAATTCCCTTCAGCTTCATATCTATCATACAACCCGGATGCAGTTTATCAAGTAGGCGGACTCCGTACATCAATCATGGATCAGCTAATGGTCCGGGCAAATTTAATATAATGTGAAATTCATAGGTACTAATACACAGAAATTGTTTTCACATGTTAGATCCACTTGACGCGTTAGATGTCCCGGTGATGGATCGTCCCTATGTTTCTGGGGAGCCTTATTAAAACGTTATGAACGGCCACCGTCGAAACGGACAGATGTTGGACGCACGCATTCAGCCTCCGCCGACAGATGCCAAATTACCTAATTCCCATAGCGCAGGCCCTAAAACATTAACATTCATGCACCGCACGGACGGCCGGGGGCTTGAATATTGAGGTGCAAACGCAAATATCATTTTCGTCACGTGAATTTTTAACAATGATCCGATGAACAAGAATGTGCACTTTAATTCTTTAAAGTTGATTTTTTTCATTTTAGAGTTTTCACGGGCTTCAAATTGACATTTGTTCTTGCGAAAGTACATTTTCCGAGACGTCTTAAAGGGATCTTTCCTGTGATGTGTAGAAACCCTGAATCAAACCGCTGGTTTCTTCAGGAAATCATTTCAAATGCAATTTTTGAGCAAAGTAAGAAGGGGACCTTTTTGTAGTTTTTCACGTTTTCGTCAAATATTTAAAATCGCCAATTTTAATCGAATCCGACTAATTTACACCTAAGAAGGTGACTTTCACATAATGGTTCTTCAAAAATGGTAGCGCTAGAAGGCAAATTTTAATCGCCAAAATTTCACTTTTTCAAGAAATTCCTCCATAACTTCCACGTTTCTTTCGACAACTGCTTAAACTTTTGACAGATTACTTTCAAATGATGGTTCTTCAAAAATGCCTGAAGAAAATTTTCCGAACTTTGCAGTTATAAAAATGACTGCGCTGGAGAACAAATTTTGATTGCCAAAATTGCACTTTTTCCAGAAATTCCTCTATAACTTCCACATTTCTCTCGACAGATGTTTGAATTTATGACAGATGATTCTCAAGTAACCATTCTTCAAAGATACATACAGAAAATCATCCAAACTTTACAGTTATAGAAATGGCTGCGCCAGAGAACAAATTTTGATTGCAAAAATTGCACTTTTTCCAGAAATTCCTCTATTACTTCCAAATTTCTTTCGACAGACATTTGAATTTTTGACAGATGACTTCAAAATTATTATTCTTCAAAGATACATAAAGAAAATCATCGAAACTTTGCAGTTATAAAAATGGCTGCGCTAGAGAACAAATTTTGATTGCCAAAATTGCACTTTTTCCAGAAATTCCTCTATAACTTCCACATTTCTTTCGACAGATATTTGAATTTTTGACAGATGATTCTCAAATAACCATTCTTCAAAGATACATAAAGAAAATCATCGAAACTTTGCAGTTATAAAAATGGCTGCGCTAGAGAATAAATTTTGATTGCCAAAATTGCACTTTTTCCAGAAATTCCTCTATAACTTCCAAATTTCTTTCGACAGACATTTGAATTTTTGACAGATGACTTCAAAATTATTATTCTTCAAAGATACATAAAGAAAATCATCGAAACTTTGCAGTTATAAAAATGGCTGCGCTAGAGAACAAATTTTGATTGCCAAAATTGCACTTTTTCCAGAAATTCCTCTATAACTTCCACATTTCTTTCGACAGATATTTGAATTTTTGACAGATGATTCTCAAATAACCATTCTTCAAAGATACATAAAGAAAATCATCCAAACTTTGCAGTTATAAAAATGGCTGCGCTAGAGAACAAATTTTGATTGCAAAAATTGCACTTTTTCCAGAAATTCCTCTATAACTTCCACATTTCTTTCGACAGACATTTGAATTTTTGACAGATGACTTCAAAATTATTATTCTTCAAAGATACATAAAGAAAATCATCGAAACTTTGCAGTTATAAAAATGGCTGCGCTAGAGAACAAATTTTGATTGCCAAAATTGCACTTTTTCCGGAAATTCCTCTATAACTTCCACATTTCTCTCGACAGATGTTTGAATTTTTGACAGATGACTCTCATATAACCATTCTTTAAAGATGCATTAAGAAAATCATCGAAACTTTGCAGTTATAAAAATAGCTGCGCTAGAGAACAAATTTTGATTGCCAAAATTGCACTTTTTCCAGAAATTCCTCTATAACTTCCAAATTTCTTTCGACAGACATTTGAATTTTTGACAGATGACTTCAAAATTATTATTCTTCAAAGATACATAAAGAAAATCATCGAAACTTTGCAGTTATAAAAATGGCTGCGCTAGAGAACAAATTTTGATTGCCAAAATTGCACTTTTTCCAGAAATTCCTCTATGACTTCCACATTTCTTTCGACAGATATTTGAATTTTTGACAGATGACTCTCAAATAACCATTCTTCAAAGATACATAAAGAAAATCATCCAAACTTTGCAGTTATAAAAATGGCTGCGCTAGAGAATAAATTTTGATTGCAAAAATTGCACTTTTTTCAGAAATTCCTCTATAACTTCCACATTTCTTTCGACAGACATTTGAATTTTTGACAGATGACTCTCAAATAACCATTCTTCAAAGATACATAAAGAAAATCATCCAAACTTTGCAGTTATAAAAATGGCTGCGCTAGAGAACAAATTTTGATTGCAAAAATTGCACTTTTTCCAGGAATTTTTCTATAACTTCCACATTTCTTTCGACAGACATTTGAATTTTTGACAGATGACTTCAAAATTATTATTCTTCAAAGATACATAAAGAAAATCATCGAAACTTTGCAGTTATAAAAATGGCTGCGCTAGAGAACAAATTTTGATTGCCAAAATTGCACTTTTTCCGGAAATTCCTCTATAACTTCCACATTTCTCTCGACAGATGTTTGAATTTCTGACAGATGACTCTCATATAACCATTCTTTAAAGATGCATTAAGAAAATCATCGAAACTTTGCAGTTATAAAAATAGCTGCGCTAGAGAACAAATTTTGATTGCCAAAATTGCACTTTTTCCAGAAATTCCTCTATAACTTCCACATTTCTTTCGACAGACATTTGAATTTTTGACAGATGATTCTCAAATAACCATTCTTCAAAGATACATAAAGAAAATCATCGAAACTTTGCAGTTATAAAAATGGCTGCGCTAGAGAACAAATTTTGATTGCCAAAATTGCACTTTTTCCGGAAATTCCTCTATAACTTCCACATTTCTCTCGACAGATGTTTGAATTTTTGACAGATGACTCTCATATAACCATTCTTTAAAGATGCATTAAGAAAATCATCGAAACTTTGCAGTTATAAAAATAGCTGCGCTAGAGAACAAATTTTGATTGCCAAAATTGCACTTTTTCCGGAAATTCCTCTATAACTTCCACATTTCTCTCGACAGATGTTTGAATTTTTGACAGATGACTCTCATATAACCATTCTTTAAAGATGCATTAAGAAAATCATCGAAACTTTGCAGTTATAAAAATGGCTGCGCTAGAGAACAAATTTTGATTGCCAAAATTGCACTTTTTCCAGAAATTCCTCTATAACTTCCACATTTCTTTCGACAGATATTTGAATTTTTGACAGATGACTCTCAAATAACCATTCTTCAAAGATACATAAAGAAAATCATCCAAACTTTGCAGTTATAAAAATGGCTGCGCTAGAGAATAAATTTTGATTGCCAAAATTGCACTTTTTCCAGAAATTCCTCTATAACTTCCACATTTCTTTCGACAGATATTTGAATTTTTGACAGATGACTCTCATATAACCATTCTTCAAAGATACATAAAGAAAATCATCCAAACTTTGCAGTTATAAAAATGGCTGCGCTAGAGAATAAATTTTGATTGCCAAAATTGCACTTTTTCCAGAAATTCCTCTATAACTTCCAAATTTCTTTCGACAGACATTTGAATTTTTGACAGATGATTCTCAAATAACCATTCTTCAAAGATACATAAAGAAAATCATCGAAACTTTGCAATTATAAAAATGGCTGCGCTAGAGAACAAATTTTTAATTGCCAAAATTGCACTTTTTCCAGAATTTCCTCTGTAACTTCCACATTTCTCTCGACAGATGTTTGAATTTTTGACAGATGACTCTCATATAACCATTCTTCAAAGATACATAAAGAAAATCATCGAAACTTTGCAGTTATAAAAATGGCTGCGCTAGAGAACAAATTTTGATTGCCAAAATTGCACTTTTTCCGGAAATTCCTCTATAACTTCCACATTTCTCTCGACAGATGTTTGAATTTTTGACAGATGACTCTCATATAACCATTCTTTAAAGATGCATTAAGAAAATCATCGAAACTTTGCAGTTATAAAAATGGCTGCGCTAGAGAACAAATTTTGATTGCCAAAATTGCACTTTTTCCGGAAATTCCTCTATAACTTCCACATTTCTTTCGACAGATATTTGAATTTTTGACAGATGACTCTCATATAACCATTCTTCAAAGATACATAAAGAAAATCATCGAAACTTTGCAGTTATAAAAATGGCTGCGCTAGAGAACAAATTTTTAATTGCCAAAATTGCACTTTTTCCAGAATTTCCTCTGTAACTTCCACATTTCTCTCGACAGATGTTTGAATTTTTGACAGATGACTCTCATATAACCATTCTTCAAAGATACATAAAGAAAATCATCGAAACTTTGCAGTTATAAAAATGGCTGCGCTAGAGAACAAATTTTGATTGCCAAAATTGCACTTTTTCCGGAAATTCCTCTATAACTTCCACATTTCTCTCGACAGATGTTTGAATTTTTGACAGATGACTCTCATATAACCATTCTTCAAAGATACATAAAGAAAATCATCGAAACTTTGCAGTTATAAAAATGGCTGCGCTAGAGAACAAATTTTGATTGCCAAAATTGCACTTTTTCCGGAAATTCCTCTATAACTTCCACATTTCTCTCGACAGATGTTTGAATTTTTGACAGATGACTCTCATATAACCATTCTTTAAAGATGCATTAAGAAAATCATCGAAACTTTGCAGTTATAAAAATGGCTGCGCTAGAGAACAAATTTTGATTGCCAAAATTGCACTTTTTCCGGAAATTCCTCTATAACTTCCACATTTCTCTCGACAGATGTTTGAATTTTTGACAGATGACTCTCATATAACCATTCTTCAAAGATACATAAAGAAAATCATCGAAACTTTGCAGTTATAAAAATGGCTGCGCTAGAGAACAAATTTTGATTGCCAAAATTGCACTTTTTCCGGAAATTCCTCTATAACTTCCACATTTCTCTCGACAGATGTTTGAATTTTTGACAGATGACTCTCATATAACCATTCTTTAAAGATGCATTAAGAAAATCATCGAAACTTTGCAGTTATAAAAATGGCTGCGCTAGAGAACAAATTTTGATTGCCAAAATTGCACTTTTTCCGGAAATTCCTCTATAACTTCCACATTTCTTTCGACAGATATTTGAATTTTTGACAGATGACTCTCAAATAACCATTCTTCAAAGATACATAAAGAAAATCATCGAAACTTTGCAATTATAAAAATGGCTGCGCTAGAGAACAAATTTTGTTTGCCAAAATTGCACTTTTTCCAGAAATTCCTCTATAACTTCCAAATTTCTTTCGACAGACATTTGAATTTTTGACAGATGACTCTCATATAACCATTCTTCAAAGTTACATAAAGAAAATCATCCAAACTTTGCAGTTATAAAAATGGCTGCGCTAGAGAATAAATTTTGATTGCCAAAATTGCACTTTTTCCAGAAATTCCTCTATAACTTCCACATTTCTTTCGACAGATATTTGAATTTTTGACAGATGACTCTCAAATAACCATTCTTCAAAGATACATAAAGAAAATCATCCAAACTTTGCAGTTATAAAAATGGCTGCGCTAGAGAATAAATTTTGATTGCCAAAATTGCACTTTTTCCAGAAATTCCTCTATAACTTCCACATTTCTTTCGACAGATATTTGAATTTTTGACAGATGACTCTCAAATAACCATTCTTCAAAGATACATAAAGAAAATCATCCAAACTTTGCAGTTATAAAAATGGCTGCGCTAGAGAATAAATTTTGATTGCCAAAATTGCACTTTTTCCAGAAATTCCTCTATAACTTCCAAATTTCTTTCGACAGACATTTGAATTTTTGACAGATGATTCTCAAATAACCATTCTTCAAAGATACATAAAGAAAATCATCGAAACTTTGCAATTATAAAAATGGCTGCGCTAGAGAACAAATTTTTAATTGCCAAAATTGCACTTTTTCCAGAATTTCCTCTGTAACTTCCACATTTCTCTCGACAGATGTTTGAATTTTTGACAGATGACTCTCATATAACCATTCTTCAAAGATACATAAAGAAAATCATCGAAACTTTGCAGTTATAAAAATGGCTGCGCTAGAGAACAAATTTTGATTGCCAAAATTGCACTTTTTCCGGAAATTCCTCTATAACTTCCACATTTCTCTCGACAGATGTTTGAATTTTTGACAGATGACTCTCATATAACCATTCTTTAAAGATGCATTAAGAAAATCATCGAAACTTTGCAGTTATAAAAATGGCTGCGCTAGAGAACAAATTTTGATTGCCAAAATTGCACTTTTTCCGGAAATTCCTCTATAACTTCCACATTTCTTTCGACAGATATTTGAATTTTTGACAGATGACTCTCATATAACCATTCTTCAAAGATACATAAAGAAAATCATCGAAACTTTGCAGTTATAAAAATGGCTGCGCTAGAGAACAAATTTTTAATTGCCAAAATTGCACTTTTTCCAGAATTTCCTCTGTAACTTCCACATTTCTCTCGACAGATGTTTGAATTTTTGACAGATGACTCTCATATAACCATTCTTTAAAGATGCATTAAGAAAATCATCGAAACTTTGCAGTTATAAAAATGGCTGCGCTAGAGAACAAATTTTGATTGCCAAAATTGCACTTTTTCCGGAAATTCCTCTATAACTTCCACATTTCTTTCGACAGATATTTGAATTTTTGACAGATGACTCTCATATAACCATTCTTCAAAGATACATAAAGAAAATCATCGAAACTTTGCAGTTATAAAAATGGCTGCGCTAGAGAACAAATTTTTAATTGCCAAAATTGCACTTTTTCCAGAATTTCCTCTGTAACTTCCACATTTCTCTCGACAGATGTTTGAATTTTTGACAGATGACTCTCATATAACCATTCTTCAAAGATACATAAAGAAAATCATCGAAACTTTGCAGTTATAAAAATGGCTGCGCTAGAGAACAAATTTTGATTGCCAAAATTGCACTTTTTCCGGAAATTCCTCTATAACTTCCACATTTCTCTCGACAGATGTTTGAATTTTTGACAGATGACTCTCATATAACCATTCTTTAAAGATGCATTAAGAAAATCATCGAAACTTTGCAGTTATAAAAATGGCTGCGCTAGAGAACAAATTTTGATTGCCAAAATTGCACTTTTTCCGGAAATTCCTCTATAACTTCCACATTTCTCTCGACACATGTTTGAATTTTTGACAGATGACTCTCATATAACCATTCTTTAAAGATACATAAAGAAAATCATCGAAACTTTGCAGTTATAAAAATGGCTGCGCTAGAGAACAAATTTTGATTGCCAAAATTGCACTTTTTCCGGAAATTCCTCTATAACTTCCACATTTCTCTCGACAGATGTTTGAATTTTTGACAGATGACTCTCATATAACCATTCTTTAAAGATGCATTAAGAAAATCATCGAAACTTTGCAGTTATAAAAATGGCTGCGCTAGAGAACAAATTTTGATTGCCAAAATTGCACTTTTTCCGGAAATTCCTCTATAACTTCCACATTTCTCTCGACAGATGTTTGAATTTTTGACAGATGACTCTCATATAACCATTCTTCAAAGATACATAAAGAAAATCATCGAAACTTTGCAGTTATAAAAATGGCTGCGCTAGAGAACAAATTTTGATTGCCAAAATTGCACTTTTTCCGGAAATTCCTCTATAACTTCCACATTTCTCTCGACAGATGTTTGAATTTTTGACAGATGACTCTCATATAACCATTCTTTAAAGATGCATTAAGAAAATCATCGAAACTTTGCAGTTATAAAAATGGCTGCGCTAGAGAACAAATTTTGATTGCCAAAATTGCACTTTTTCCGGAAATTCCTCTATAACTTCCACATTTCTCTCGACAGATGTTTGAATTTTTGACAGATGACTCTCATATAACCATTCTTCAAAGATACATAAAGAAAATCATCGAAACTTTGCAGTTATAAAAATGGCTGCGCTAGAGAACAAATTTTGATTGCCAAAATTGCACTTTTTCCGGAAATTCCTCTATAACTTCCACATTTCTCTCGACAGATGTTTGAATTTTTGACAGATGACTCTCATATAACCATTCTTTAAAGATGCATTAAGAAAATCATCGAAACTTTGCAGTTATAAAAATGGCTGCGCTAGAGAACAAATTTTGATTGCCAAAATTGCACTTTTTCCGGAAATTCCTCTATAACTTCCACATTTCTTTCGACAGATATTTGAATTTTTGACAGATGACTCTCAAATAACCATTCTTCAAAGATACATAAAGAAAATCATCGAAACTTTGCAATTATAAAAATGGCTGCGCTAGAGAACAAATTTTGTTTGCCAAAATTGCACTTTTTCCAGAAATTCCTCTATAACTTCCAAATTTCTTTCGACAGACATTTGAATTTTTGACAGATGACTCTCATATAACCATTCTTCAAAGTTACATAAAGAAAATCATCCAAACTTTGCAGTTATAAAAATGGCTGCGCTAGAGAATAAATTTTGATTGCCAAAATTGCACTTTTTCCAGAAATTCCTCTATAACTTCCACATTTCTTTCGACAGATATTTTAATTTTTGACAGATGACTCTCAAATAACCATTCTTCAAAGATACATAAAGAAAATTATCGAAACTTTGCAATTATAAAAATGGCTGCGCTAGAGAACAAATTTTGATTGCCAAAATTGCACTTTTTCCAGAAATTCCTCTATAACTTCCAAATTTCTTTCGACAGACATTTGAATTTTTGACAGATGATTCTCAAATAACCATTCTTCAAAGATACATAAAGAAAATCATCGAAACTTTGCAATTATAAAAATGGCTGCGCTAGAGAACAAATTTTTAATTGCCAAAATTGCACTTTTTCCAGAATTTCCTCTGTAACTTCCACATTTCTCTCGACAGATGTTTGAATTTTAGACAGATGACTCTCATATAACCATTCTTCAAAGATACATAAAGAAAATCATCGAAACTTTGCAGTTATAAAAATGGCTGCGCTAGAGAACAAATTTTGATTGCCAAAATTGCACTTTTTCCGGAAATTCCTCTATAACTTCCACATTTCTTTCGACAGATATTTGAATTTTTGACAGATGACTCTCAAATAACCATTCTTCAAAGATACATAAAGAAAATCTGCCAAACTTTGCAGTTATAAAAATGGCTGCGCTAGAGAATAAATTTTGATTGCCAAAATTGCACTTTTTCCAGAAATTCCTCTATAACTTCCAAATTTCTTTCGACAGACATTTGAATTTTTGACTGATGATTCTCAAATAACCATTCTTCAAAGATACATAAAGAAAATCATCGAAACTTTGCAGTTATAAAAATGGCTGCGCTAGAGAACAAATTTTGATTGCTAAAATTGCACTTTTTCCAGAAATTCCTCTATAACTTCCACATTTCTTTCGACAGATATTTGAATTTTTGACAGATGACTCTCAAATAACCATTCTTCAAAGATACATAAAGAAAATCTGCCAAACTTTGCAGTTATAAAAATGGCTGCGCTAGAGAATAAATTTTGATTGCCAAAATTGCACTTTTTCCAGAAATTCCTCTATAACTTCCAAATTTCTTTCGACAGACATTTGAATTTTTGACAGATGATTCTCAAATAACCATTCTTCAAAGATACATAAAGAAAATTATCGAAACTTTGCAATTATAAAAATGGCTGCGCTAGAGAACAAATTTTGATTGCCAAAATTGCACTTTTTCTGGAAATTCGTCTATAACTTCCACATTTCTTTCGACAGATATTTGAAATTTTGACAGATGACTATAAAATAATCATTCTTCAAAGATACATAAAGAAAAGCATCGAAACTTTGTAGTTATAAAAATGGCTGCGCCGGAGAACAAATTTTGATTGTCAAAATTGCACTTTTTTCCAGAAATTCCTCTGTAACTTCCACATTTCTCTCGACAGATGTTTGAATTTTAGACAGATGACTCTCATATAACCATTCTTCAAAGATACATAAAGAAAATCATCGAAACTTTGCAGTTATAAAAATGGCTGCGCTAGAGAACAAATTTTTAATTGCCAAAATTGCACTTTTTCCAGAATTTCCTCTGTAACTTCCACATTTCTCTCGACAGATGTTTGAATTTTAGACAGATGACTCTCATATAACCATTCTTCAAAGATACATAAAGAAAATCATCGAAACTTTGCAGTTATAAAAATGGCTGCGCTAGAGAACAAATTTTGATTGCCAAAATTGCACTTTTTCCGGAAATTCCTCTATAACTTCCACATTTCTTTCGACAGATATTTGAATTTTTGACAGATGACTCTCAAATAACCATTCTTCAAAGATACATAAAGAAAATCTGCCAAACTTTGCAGTTATAAAAATGGCTGCGCTAGAGAATAAATTTTGATTGCCAAAATTGCACTTTTTCCAGAAATTCCTCTATAACTTCCAAATTTCTTTCGACAGACATTTGAATTTTTGACAGATGACTCTCAAATAACCATTCTTTAAAGATACATAAAGAAAATCATCGAAACTTTGCAGTTATAAAAATGGCTGCTCCAGAAAACAAATTTTGATTGCCGAAATTGCACTTTTTCCAGAAATTCCTCTGTAACTTCCACATTTCTTTCGACAGATATTTGAATTTTTGACAGATGACTCCCAAATAACCATTCTTCAAAGATATATAAAGAAAATCATCAAAACTTTGCAGTTATAAAAATGGCTGCGCTAGAGAACAAATTTTGATTGCCAAAATTGCACTTTTTCCAGAAATTCCTCTATAACTTCCACATTTCTTTCGACAGATATTTGAATTTTTGACAGATGATTCTCAAATAACCATTCTTTAAAGGTACATAAAGAAAATCATCGAAACGTTGCAGTTATAAAAATGGCTGCGCCAGAGAACAAATTTTGATTGCCAAAATTGCACTTTTTCCAGAAATTCCTCTGTAACATCCACATTTCTTTCGACAGACATTTGAATTTTTGACAGATGACTCCCAAATAACCATTCTTTAAAGATACATAAAGAAAATCATCGAAACTTTGCAGTTATGACCAATAAATTTACTCTTTCCAGAAATTTCTCTGTAACTTCCACATTTTTTTCAACAGATGCTTGAAATTTTGATAGATTTAATAATAATAATAAATTCTTTATTTAAAATAGGGACAGTGCATGAAACAATCAATAACAAATATAAAAGAAAAACATAATACAGCAAACCGTATTCGACTTGGAGTCTTAGAAAAAATCGATTTTTTCTAAAATTTTCAAAATTACCTGCTAGGTTAGCCAGCTGAAGTTTGGTAACTGCTATCGATTTTTCTAGCTCTTCTAATTATTAGTTTTCCTTTTCTCGTAACAAACGAAGATAAGAAATTATGAATTAATAACAAACAAGCGAAAGACTGGTGCTTGAAATTGGTCAGTATTTTCTGTTTTATTTATAGACATCGCGAGTGGTGGTAATTCGACGGACGCAGTAGACACAGGAACGTGTGGAACTAATGGCGGTATCGTATGTCACATCCTCCAGATCCGGTTTCATCCGGGAGACCAGGAAGCGCTCAAGTGCGCGTGCAATCTGTCAACCACTCCAAAGAGCGGCGGCGTCCTGCTTGCGGTCTCCTGCTCTCCTCGACGTCATTGTCCGGATCAGCACAATACACCGAAAACAATAAAAAATAACGACACGAGCACCACCGCGGACGAGATCGGGGGAGGGGGCGGCGGATCCTCGACTTTTACCCTCTTTTACCCTTATTTCCTTGTATGTGCAGGGGTTCGCCTCGGAGATAACCACATATATCGCGATAATTTCCTGCTAGCGATGAAATGCGTGCGTGTGTATGTGTGCGGTTGCGCCCTCAGATTTCACCCTAAGAGTCGATGCTGATTAAGGGATCAGCGATATTTTGCGTGGATGGAATGTGAATCGGTAAATTTCCACGTGGTGCTGCTACTGAATAAACATTTTGTTTTTCTGATTGCGATATACAAAATGCATTTTTTTAGAGGACGAGTCCCAGGGGGGGGATGTATTTACAGGTTTTATCGTCATATATTCGACATAATTGAGCTATTTCTGGACTTCTAGATCATCATCCATTTAATATACAGAAAATGGCTATTGGATTGGTGGAGAAAGTATAGTCGCGTGGCCTTCAACGAGAGAATGATTCAGCGAATTCGAATTGCTTACCAATCATTAATTACAGAAAAGATACTTACGGCCAGACCAAAAGAGCTCAACAATGTGTGTATAAGTGAATAGAAAACAATTTGAATCTTTTAAAATAAGTAAACCATAATCAGATATTATTAAAAATGGGTGCCACTAACAAAATTATGTTTCCTTCAAAAGTTGCTTGTTTTTTTTTTTTTAATAGATACCACTTTCGACCTATCACGCCATTTAAAAATCTGGAGTTCTTGATAAGCTCTCAGGGACGCCAACCGATTTTGGGAATAACAATATCATCAATACGGCTTTTGTAAAAAATTATTTTGTCCCGACTCTCTACGACTAGCCGTTTTCTCAAAAAAGCCTGATACACCTTGCATATGAAGAATATTATCAAGAGTGCATATAGATATAAACTACTCATTAATAACACCCTGTATATAAAGAATATTATCAAGACTGCATATACAATACAGACCATTCATTAATACTAGATGTGCATTAATTGAGATCGACCGTTTCAATCAATTAATCGGTGGTCAGCGCGAAAGCCGCAGCCGTCCCTCCTTCGCCCCACCGACACACCCCACAGTAGTGTTATTGCAACGGTAATATCTCGGCCAGCAAAACCATAAATCCACCCTCGGAGCCGCCGCTAATTAATAAATCAATCACCGTCGACGGCCGTCGATTAATCAGCGGTCGATCCGCGAGCATTTTTCGAATGAGCCCCGGCCCAACAGATAATCAGCATAAATCCGAAAAGGGGAAGTGAGGGCGGATATTTTTCAAGATGGGGAAATCATCCCCGGATCGATTCCCCGCGGATAATCGGGTGAAAAATGCGGAAAATACGAGGGTTGTTTGCAGAATACTTGAAGAGGGGAATCATTTTTTTCTAATGATTTTAAATATCTGTTGGCAAATCAGTAAGTAAAAATCAAAAAACGGTTTTTTAAATCAGTCCTTGTTATTATTGTATAGATGTGAATGAAATACCTGTTAGCAAATCTACAAAAGTAAGTCTTACGAAAACTAAAACTAAACAAAGAATCTTTAATCCACATTAAAATATCAAAAATTTACATGCAAATTCAACACAACTTGGCAAATATGCATTATTTTGATTTTAGCAAGGTTTAATAACATTTGGTTCTAATTTCGAAAGACATAATTTTTAGGCGATTTGAACCATCTTAGCAGGCTGGTATTAAAAATGCATTCGCCCTCACAAAATGGCCATCTCCCCCCCCCAAATACTGATTGTCAAATAAATTTCCAATTTAAAAGTCGATCGCCCACCAAGGGGCGATATCGCCCACGTTGAGAAACACTAATCTAGCCGAATGCGTATTTTTCACTTTCAAAAATGTTCAAATTTTGGTAAAACCAGCCCAAATGTTTTTTTGATTATTTACTTGTTTTATTACTGGAAGTCTGCAGAGTGTACTTTTAAAGTTTGAAGATAATCCACTAAGGCACTTTCTTGGAAATTAAGAAAATCTAGGCAATGCATAATTTTGCACTTTCAAAAATGTTTGAGTTGCAATTTCGAAAAAAATTAGCTCAAATAATTTTTTTATTATTTACTTGTTTTATTATTACGAATCTATAGAGTGTGCTTGTAAAATTTAAAGATATTCCACTAAGGTGTTTTCTAGAAAACTCAGAAAACCTAGGCGAATGCATGATTTTGCACTTTCAAAACTGTTTGAGTCAAAATTTTGGAAAAACTAGGCAAAATTATTTTTTGATTATTTACTTGTTTTATTGCTAGAAGTGTACAGAGTGTCCTTTTAAAGTTTAAAAATAATCTACCAAGGGACTATTTTAGAAATTAAGAAAATCTAGCCAAATGCATATTTTTCACTTTAAAAAATGTTTAAGTTGAAATTTCGAAAAAATTAGCAACTATTTTGGAATTATTTACTTGCTTTATTACTACATATCTACAGAGTGTGCTTTTACAATTTTAAGATAATCCACTGAGGCAGTTTCTTGGAAATTTAAGAAAATCTAGGCAATGCATAATTTTGCACTTTCAAAAATATTTGAGTTGAAATTTCGGAAAAACTAGCTCAAATTATTTTTTGATTATTCACTTGTTTTATTATTACGAATCTATAGAATGTGCTTGTAAAATTTGAAGATAATCCAATAAGTTGTTTTCGAGAAAATTAAGAAAATCTAGGCGAAAGCATGATTTTGCATTTTCAAAAATGTTTGAGTGAAAATTTCGGAAAAACTAGCCCAAATTATTTTTTGATTATTTACTTGTTTTATTGCCAGAAGTATACAGAGTGTGCTTTTAAAGTTTAAAAATAATCTACTAAGGGACTATTTTAGAAATAAAGAAAATATAGCCAAATGCGTATTTTTCATTTTCAAAAATGTTTGAGTTGAAATTTCGAAAAAATCACTAACTATTTTGGAATTATTTACTTACTTTATTACTAAATGCCTACAGAGTGTGCTTTTACAATTTTAAGATGATCCAATAAGGGATTTTCTAGGAAATTAATAACATCTAGGTGAATGCATAATTTTGCACTTTCAAAAATATTTGAGTTGAAATTTCGGAAAAACTGGCTCACATTATTTTTTGATTATTAACTTGTTCTATTATTACGAATCTATAGAATGTGCTTGTAAAATTTGAAGATAGTCCACGAAGTTGTTTCGCAGGAAGTTAAGAAAATATACGCGAATGCATGATTTTGCATTTTCAAAAATGTTTGAGTCAAAATTTCGGAAAAACTAGTCCAAATTATTTTTTTATTATTTACTTGTTTTATTGCCAGAAGTATACAGAGTGTGCTTTTAAAGTTTAAAAATAATCTACTAAGGGACGATTTTAGAAATTAAGAAAATCTAGCCAAATGCATATTTTTCACTTTTAAAATTGTTTGAGTTGAAATTTCGAAAAAAAACAAATTTGAAGACAATCCACGAAGTTGTTTTTCAGGAAGTTAAGAAAATCTACGCGAATGCATGATTTTGCATTTTCAAAAATGTTTGAGTTGAAACTTCGGAAAAACTTGAAACCGAAGATTCACATGTTTTGAGTAAATTTAAGTTAAAAAAATGCTTTTTTATTGCACGTGTGGTTATTTTAAAATTTGGGCCTAGGATGTTGGCCGATTTTATTACAGAAATGAAAATTAATCCGTTCCGAGTAAATTTGAAAAGTTTTTGCAATTGGTTTTTATTTTCAAGGCGACTTGGAAAATGTCCAACCTCAAAATTGAATTCGGTGTTTAAGGATAAATATTTCAAAATTGGCAGATTTTAATAGAACCACGAAACGCAATCTATTTTAATTAAATTGGAAAAGCTTCGAGAATGCTGCAATTGTTTTTGTGTTTTTTTTTTTGGGGGGGGGGGCTTGTAAAATGTTCGACCTCAGAATTAAACAGGAGTGTTATTATTTCGAAATATAGGGTAGGAACGTTTAGAAATTTTTATTGCATTTTGAGTGAATTTAAAAAATTCAATTGGTTTTATATTTTCGGCGATTTTGGAAAATGCTTAACTTCAGAAATGAAACGAGGAGTGTTCAAGTGTGATTATTTTGAAATCTAGCGTAGTAACGTACGCAATTTTTTGCAGAAAGTAAAGTGCAATATATTTTAAGTGAATTAAAAAAATTGAGAGGTTGTTTCAATGACTTTTTTTTTGATTTTTTGGCGGTTTGGAAAATGTCAGAATTGAAGCGGGGATAAAGTGTGAAGTGTGTTATTTTGAAACCTAAGGTAGGAATGTTTCTAAAATTTAGTAAATTTTTTTTTTTTTTCAGTTAAAACTTAATTTATTCTCAAGAAATAAGTATATACAAAAATGCAATATATGTAAATGTAAATATGTTAAACAAACAATTTGGATAATAGATATTTAAAGTGTAATCTATTTTAGAGGAATGTCAAAAGTTTAGGTTTTGTTTCAATTGCCTTTATTTATTTTTTTTTGCGGTTCGTAAAAAGTTCATAAGAATTCAACAGGGAATTGTGATAATTTTTATAAAAATCTAAGGTAGGAATGTTTTCCAATTTTTATAGAACTATAGAGTGGTCCACACTTTGGGAAACGCTAATATACAGGGTGTTTTTTTTATGGCATAGGAAACTAGTCCATTCCGACAGACTTTCAATTAAGTGAGTACATTGATTTTTAGATTTGTATTATACATATAATAATTCATATATTATATAATGAATAGGGGAGACATACACTAGACATCCATGGATCCGCATGGCCACTTCTTCGTTCCGGAAAAGTGATCGCACGGATGGGATTCGAACCCACGACCACGAGGCCCGTGAGCAAAGCTCATTTTAAATGTATTAATATTCGCTCCCCTAATTATTTGACAGTATCGGTCTTCTTACATTATTTTTAAGCTGAATGATTTGGTGCCTTACTCAATAGTTTCTTCGAAATATTTACCGAGATAATTGCAAAATGATTTTGAGTTAAAAACAAAGGTTTGCCATGAAATCATAATGGCGGATATTTCATTTTGTTCTAAAAAGTGACGTTTGCTGTCGCATTACGATTTACGCTATCTACACAAAAAAGCAGTATTTATAATCAAATGGTTTTATTTAGTTGCTATTTAACAACTGTACGTGAATTTCCGGAGAAGGCAATAACCACCAAAAACACTATTCAATGAATAATAACTACTTTACTCTCTGAACTTGAAATGTGTTAGAATTGGCTCCCTTAATTATTTTATAATATCGATCTACTTACATTATTTTAATACTCGTTGAATAGCACTTTTGCTGGATATTGCCTTGTCCGTAATTTCAACACTGAACAAATCACGTACACTTCTAAAATAGTACCTGAGTAATACACGGCCGGTTGAAAATCGTAATGTGACATCTACTGTCACTTTTTCGAACAAAATGAAATATCCGCCATTATGATTTCATGGCAAACCTTTGTTTTTAATTCAAAATCATTGTAAAGTTTTTTGCAAATATCTCGGGAAATACTCTGCAGAAACGATTGAGTAAGGTACCAAATCAATCAGCTTAAAAAGCGTTAACATTAATGTCAATAGGCCGATACTGTCATATAATTGGGGGAGCCAATATTAACACATATAAATTTTTACATGTAAATCCCTATGGCCCGCTCTGCAATTCAACACCCTGTATAGAAACTGTGAACAAATTAAACCCGCAAATAAATTAATTCGAAATTATGAAATGCGAATTTGTTGTATCGTGATAATTATAATTTAATCGCGATAAATATTCCGCATGATAATCTCATTGGGGGTTGGTATTTTCCGTCTTTCGCGCGCACATATTTATTCGGCGGCATAAATGAATTAATTGGAGCGGAGAATGCGTCAATGATGATTAAATCCCACTCGAATTTAAATCCCAACCAAAGCCACCCTCTCGGTGTGTTTGTTGTTCAGAAGCGATTTTGATTGCGGCATTATTTTCGAAAACTCTCCACCCTTATACATAATTTCACGATGATTGACGAATAATAATTCGGAACGAAATAACTTTAAGCAAAGGAATGAGACGGTTCTGAAATAATCACAAAATCGTTAATTTTTGATTGAAAAATCTACAATCTACAATCAAGATGAACCACGAAGTAAACGCCGCCAACATCAAACATTTAAAAAAAAATGTTTTTACAGAAAAGTTTTTGGAAAGTCTTGGCATTTCGTGACATTTATGTGATCGCGACTTGCAAATTAAAATCATTTTTATTGGCGACGGCTAGCGGGGTGACTCACGGGTAATTTTAACCACAGGAATAGGACGTTTTTAAAATATTCCCAAAATCATTAATTTTTGCTTGAATATATACACCAGTGGAAAAAAGAAACACTTGAAATTCGTGAAATTTCGACCATTTTCAAACCGCCATAATTTGGGGTATTTTCAATCGATTGTGATGAGTCTTTGAGGGCGAAAAACTTTGAAGTGTCTTCTTTAAAGTCATGCATGCGATTTTAAGCGTAACCCCTTCCACCCCCCTCCAGCACCCTTGTAATTTTTTTTTTCAGTCCCAACTTTGATGACGTGTACGGAAAAAAATTGTCTACTTAAGGCAAAAAAATGTTTTTTTCTGTCCAACTTTGACGACGTGTACGGAAAAAAATTGTCTACTAAAAACATTAAAAATTGTTCAATTCCCTACGCTGGACTCAAAGAACGAAGTTCCTACAATGATTTGGCACCAAGTTATGGGTCTTTGAAAAAAAAGTGCATTTCCCATATAACGTGAGAATCGATTTCACTAAACATTAAATTTATATAGTCGATTGAAAACATTTTCACTTCTTGGTGAATTTATTCAAAGTGCCACTTTAAAACTCCCAAGTTCTAAGTCAATACAAACTCTAACAACATTGTAATATACACGGAAATATCCTCACCGTGGTGAAAGGGTTTGTTCGGGTGAATTTGAATGGGAAAAAAATAATCGTTATTGGTACTAAGTACTTCGTTTATTCTGCTAATGAAAACTTTTAAACGGCGAAAGTAATTATATTTAGTAATTCCCTAAACAAGCGCATGGCAGTAAAATATGAAAGGGATTTGTCAACTCTGTGCGCCAATTTGTCGAAACACACATAAAGTTAATAACCCGCATTTCATCCCTTTTCTCCGCATTATTGTCCACATGCCACTGCCCGGAATTACTTCCTGTCCTTCCTTATAAGCGCAAATATTTCACGAGGATTTTTTCTCCGCGAGACATAACTAAAAGAATATTGTATTAACAAGGAATGAGTACATAATATTGCAATAATAATAATAACAACCCTTAACGAACGAGCGCATTTTTGTAGAACAATGACCAATAGATCGAGGAAATCATTAAATCATTAATCCTTGGCTAACGAGCTAGTTTATTATAAGGTGTGAGGATGCCGCCATATTCGCGACATTATAAATTAAGTTACCGGCGCATCCACCAAAAGATCAATTCGCAAATAATCTAATTTTAGTTGTTCTATTGTGTGAACCACAGAATTTTGTTTCTGAGTTGGCCGTGCCTGAGAGAGAGAGAGAAACATAGCAGTCATGTCTGAGATTAATTAATTTTTTGAAATCTAATTCAATAGACTCATGATGTAATAATATGCGACATACCTTATTTATTTCACAGCCAACTCTGAAATAAAATGTTGTGGCCCACACGATAGAACAACTAAAATGAGATTATTTGCGAATTTTTGTTTTGGTGGATGCGCCGGTAACTTACATTATAATGTCGCGAATATGGCGGCGGCATCCATTCACTAAGGGTAACAACAAAGTAAACGTTAAAATGCAGTGTAAAGTATGTTTAATTAAGATGGATCACAGATTTACTACGACCTGTCAAAAGCATTCGAGCGCATCGCACGAAATACAGCTTCAAAAATTCGCTTATTACAGTCTCGTTGATCATTCAATAAAACTGCCGGGTCATATTTAACGAACCTACAGCAAATAACTCGTCTTAACAGATCTACATATCAGCGTGAATATACGACAAATGGTGTTCCGCAAGGATCAATTCTCGGCCCTTTATTATCCTTGATATTCATCAATTATTTAATGGAATATTACAATACATCTAAATTTACGCTTTGTGCGGATGACACCATTATACAGGGTCCTGCATTTCACCTCCAGTCTTCTATAGCTCATTTATTTATTTATTTAAGGATTGTCATCATTTTACAATTCAGTTTTGTGTAATACTACATACTACATACTCTTGAAATTAAACTAAATGTAAAGTTAAATTTACTAATTAAGTTGGAATTTTGATATTTTGCAGAATAAATTTGAATCCTAAAATGCATTTCAGGAAAATATTTTTGATTATACAGGGTGTCCCAAAAAAGCGTGACGTCATGATGATATATTTTCTTAAATTACATGCTATGTATTTTATTGCTTATTTGGGTACCTTTCATGGTTGCCTACATACTCCTACAATTTTACTGGAATCGATTCAGGGATATTAGCAAAAATAAATAAAAACTAAAAAAAATCGGTTTTGCACTATTGTCTTAAAAACTGAATAAAAAATAAAAATAGTGCCGTGTTAATAAAATCATACAAGGTACTTATTAAATAAGGTCTGATGGTCCCGTTAACTAAGTTTGATCGATATTAATTATACAGGGTGTCCAAAATTTAGTGTCAAACTTTTCAAACTTTAAAGCACTTTATTTTTCTTATTTTAAATTGAAGCCCCCGTATATTTTTCTGTCATTGCATGCAGAATTTAAAAACAAACATTTTTCCTTATAACAACGCTGTCCCAATTTCTAACGCATTAAAAGTTTTTTGCAGAAAACTCGTTTTATCAACCATTTTACTAAATAAAAATCGAAGGTGGCTTTGAAAAACAATTTATTGACATTAAAATTTAACAAGGTGACAAGAGACTGTTTTACTTTAGTAATGTAAAAGTTAACTTAAGTTAACTTAAGGTCTTTATACTCAATAATTATTTTTTTCATGACAAAATATTATTCAATATACCTTGTTTAATTCAAAGTCACCTGACAATGAACATAGAAACGGTCGCAACCATCATCTTCATATTATTCAAGAAGTACGATTACAAAATTTTGCTAAAAGAATTTGCCAAATTTGGTCAATCCTCAAAAAACCAAAAAACAATTGAAGACGAATGAAATTAGTTCGGTCCCAGCTACATTTATTCGGTGAGTACAACACTTTTTCGGAAGAATTTTTTTAATCTGCAATTTTCTTCAAGAGTTATCTTCGTAAAACCACCAAACGAATGACCTATAAAAAATAAAATAAAAACGTTTTTTTAATCCTTTCTACATTTATTCGATAAGTACAATTATTTTCAGGAGGAGTTTTTGAAAATCGGATATTTTATTCAAGAGTTATCTTCTGAAAACCACAAAACAATCGAACAATAGCAAAAAAATTAGCAAGTCGCCATGAACATTTTAGAAAATAAAAAATAATTGATTTTTCAGACTTTGATCCGCCGTAACGGCTAAACGAACATTCCAAATTGAACGCGGTTTGCAAATCTGAGCTCCTCGTACGTCAATTAGTCGGATTAGAGATTTTTTAATTTTTGACGAAAACACGAAAAAAAGACATGAGTAAACCCCTTGGAACTTTTGTTAAAAAATGCAACTTTCTTAATAATCATCGTAGACTATTGAAGTATACCTTTTTCATCAGAAAAACGAGAGAAATTGATTGATGTTAAAAAATTTCAGCTATCTTCAATAGCAAAAAAACTAGCTAGTCACCATGAACATTTTAGAAAATTTAAAAAAATAATTGATTTTTCAGACTTTGATCCGCCGTAGCGGCCAAACGAAAACTCCAAATTGAACGTGGTTTGCAAATCTGAGCTCCTCGTACGTCAATTAGTATCTTCAATAGCAAAAAAACTAGCTAGTCACCATGAACATTTTAGAAAATTTAAAAAAATAATTGATTTTTCAGACTGATCCGCCGTAACGGCTAAACGAAAACTCCAAATTTATTTTTTATCTTATCTGCATTTATTCGATGAGTATGACACCACTGGAAAACTAATTAAAATCTGGTTCAAAGACCAGAAACAATTGAAAGACAAATTAAATTTTCTTGATATTAACTGCATCTATTCGATGAGAAAAAGTGCCGCTGCAAGAATTTTCCAAATTTGGTCATCCGTTCAAGAGGTATCCTCAAAACAACAATTGAAGACGAATTCAATTTTTTGGTCCTAACTACATGTATTCACCGTGTAGAAAACAATTCTGAGCGAATTTTTAAAATCTGCCGTTTTGTTCAAGAGTTATCTTCCCAAAACCACAAAACAATTGAACAACGAATTTATTTTTTTATCTTTTATGCATCTATTTGCCAAATTTGATCATCCGTTCAAGAGTTATCAAGCAAAAAAAAAAAAACATTTTAACACGAATAAAATTTTTTGGTCCTATCCACATTTATTCAATGAGTACAACATATTTTTAGACGAACTTTTATTGTCCGCCATTTTGTTTAAGAGTAATCATCTCACAAAACTACAAAACAATTGAACAAAGAATTTATTTTTTTATCCACTTTTATTCAATGAGTACAACATATTTTTTGACGAACTTTTAATGTCCGCCATTTTGTTTAAGAGTAATCGTCTCACAAAACTACAAAACAATTGAACAAAGAATTATTTTTTTATCGGTGAGTATAACACTTTGCTGGTAGAATTTTCCGAATTTGGTTATCCATTCAAAATTTATCCTGGAAAAAAAAACATTGAAGACGAATTAATTTTTGGTCGCATCTACATTTATTTCATGAGAACAACACTTTTCTTGAAGAATTTTTATAATCTGCCAATTTGTTCAAGAGTTATCTTCTCAAAACCAAAAAAATAACAATTTTTTTCAATCTATTCGGTGAGCGTAATATTTTTCTGAAAGAATGATCCAAATAAAAAACATATTAACTCAAAATGCGTTTTATAGTTGGGATGAGTTTTTGAATTTTAATTATGAGGAAGTGAATAATTATGGCTAAGAATGTTTTCAGTACTCGTGTTATGTATATTTATTTATATATAATTATTCTTAGTCTTTAATCATTATATTTTTATAACATTGTGCACTAACATGTATTTTCTGTATCTTTTATAGTATTAACTTATATATATTTTATCATCTTTCGACAAATGTAAAGCTTTATGCTGTTAACATGAATGAAATAAATTCAAGAGTTATTCTTAACGACCAGAACACAATTGAACGACTAATTTAATTTTTTTTTGTCTTATCTGTACCTATTCGGTGAGTGCATCACTTTGCTGGAATAATTTTCCAAATTTGGTCATCCGTTCAAAATTTCAGTTTTTTTGATTATCAAACAAGACTTATGTCTAAAATTCCATATTAATTCGTTTAGTAGTTTTTCAGATACAACACGCACAGACATACACACAGACACACACGCACACACACTTTTTTTTCCAGATATTGTTGAAATGGTATCTAGTGACCCCAAAACGGATATTTCCGTAAAAAAAAATTTGAAAAAATTTTTCACGATCACAATACTTTCTCGTACTTCGTAACGGAGAAAGTAAAAAACATTTTTTTTTATGAGATCAAGTAATATAAATTCCGTTCCTAATACACGTGTATATTTCAGCGTGCCCTCGTATAATAGTATATTATTAAACGAGTGAGAAAGTTGGCCATTGCCACGAGGGTGAAGTTGCAATTCACCCGAGTGGCAATGGCCAACTTACTCACGAGTTTAATACTATACTTTTTCGTATCATATTAAATAATTACCTAAAGATTTTTCTGTTTGTATTAAATTATAACGAATAATTTTTCTATTTGGAAATTGCGGCAGTCCGCTGACAAAAAACGAATCGTAACCATAGTAACAACTGTTGGGCAATCAAACTGCTATCATTTGATTGGACGTCACCTGTTGAGTAATGAAATCGCTATCATTTGATTGGACGTCACCTGTTGGGCAATGAAATTGCTATCATTTGATTGGACGTCACCTGTGGACAAAATGATTCGGCCGAATAATGGACAACTTTCTCAATCAAAAACGATTTAACAACGTTTATATTATTTAATAAGATGCGAAAAACATATTTTTTTTGTTTCTCCGCCTCCTCTGTTGCGCTTATGTGGGTCATGATGCAGCGGCCCATTTCGGCGGAAGGAAAAAAGGGTAGCAACAAGCGCCCGCCGCGGGCAATGGAACGACAACAATCGACCCCCTCCGGTAAGGCACACACATACGCAGACTTGTTGCATTATTGGTGAGGGATGAAGGGGGCGATTTCAGCTGCTCGTATGCACGTCGTCGTGACGCGACACCTGGCCACCAAATCAACAGCTGACTACAGCGGACACGGACATCTGTGCCCGTTCGTACTAATCATATTATTAATACTGGTATGTCACCGCTCCCATTATTTAAAGGGTGAGACGGGCCGGAACCGATACCCCGTAATTTCACATCGGGAAAAATTGAAATTGAGGGTTGCAGCGTGGGTAATTCATGCTAATTACGACGCGACGCCGCCGTTGCGGTTTTAATTAACCGTAAAATGGGACGAGGGTGATTTATTGGTGAAAATCCTCTGTTTACGTTTCCCTTAAATATTACAGTAATAAAAAGAAAATACTTAACAAACTTAGCTCTATGACGAGTATATTCGTCATGAAAAATCGGCAATTTTCTGTGTTTTGTCGAGTAGGCACTTGTCATCAGTGGCGGCTCGTGGAATATGTTGATGGTAGAGCCACTTTCACAATTTATTAGATCGGATGATACTGGCGTTCGAAACGTCAAAATTATGAAAGATGGAAATTAAAAATTATACAAATTAAATTGCAAGGCAAAAAAATCAAAAATTTGCACATAAAAATCAATCACACAAAAAATACGCTCTTAATATTAAAGTAAAAAACTAAAATATGCGCCCAAATGATCGAAAATTTAGACAAATTTCGAAAATTCGCGGTTAAAAAAATGCAGAAAATTTCAACAAAAAAAAAAAAAAAAATTGGAACGAAGAAATGAAAAATACAGGTCATGGATCTAAAATATAGGCAAAAAAAATCAAAAATGCTGGTCTAAAAATAAAAAATTCAAACCAAAAAATTGAAAAATCAAGGAAAACGAAAATAATTCGCCCAAAATAACTTTTTAGCTCAAAATAAGTTGCCGACTAGAAACTCGAAAATCTCAGTTCCTGGAAGTCCCACAACAAAAATTTATGGACAAATAGTGTTAACAATGGTCTCAGTCTTGAAAAAAAATAAATTTAATCTAGAATAAAACACTTTTCTACTTTGTTTGTATAACACTTATTTGTTTATTTTGTTTGACTGCAGTTTCGGCATCTCAGCTTGCCATTATCAAAACTTAACTTTATAAGTGTTATACAAACAAAGTAAAAAAGTGTTTTATTCTATATAAAAAGCATGTATAACGAAGTAGAAGCTTCCTACATAACAAATATAAATTTAATCGATTTTAGTCAGAGTAACCAAAAAGTAATTAAAATCGTCCATAAAAAATAATAACTCAAGTTAAAAAATCTAAAATCAAGAACAAGAAATCAAAAACCATCGAAAAAACTTGAAAATATCGGCAAAAAAATCAAAAAAAGTCGCGTATAAAAATCAATCATTTAGGTTAAAAAAATGTAAAAAATAGGATAAAAAATTCACAACTTCGACCAAAATTGTGATCCTAAAAATCCAAATTGCGGTCCAAAAAATTTTAACAAACAAATCGAAAATTTAGAAAAAAAATAAGGCTAAAAGATTACAAATTTAGACCAAAATGTCAAATTTTGCCATTTTCCAGCACTCGGGGTGATTAACCCCAGAAAACATGGGAAAAAAATTTAAAATTTGCTCTGTAGCAAAGGAAATTTGCACTCGACTATTTGAAACATTTAAAAAAATTATTACTTGAAGGTTTCGCTTCAAATAAACTTCGATTATTCAAAAATAGTCTACTTTTAATTTCCTGAAAACAGCGACATGCTCCTGCAGAAAACTAGGGAATAAACTCAAAATTTGCTCTGTAGTAGAGGAAATAATTTGTACTCAATGTTTTTAAAAATTGTAAAAAAATAATCACTTGTAGAATTAGCTCCAAAATTACTAAAACTATGCAGAAAGAGTGTACTTTTAATTACTTGCTAAAATAATTTCAATATTGCTATTGAAAACAACAGGAATTGACTCAAAATTGCACTGGAGGGAACGGAAATTGCACTCAATGTTTCGAAAAATCGTAAAAAAAATGGTGATGTGGCCATCATGTTACTTTCTCCGACTTGATAGTGTCATAGCCATTTATATTTACATTTTCATGGTTTATTTTCATTTGAAATCAAATTTTAAATGTAAATCGAGCGTTGCGCAGACTCGGATGAAACTGACGTTTGAAACGTCAAAATTATGAAAAATGGAAAAATTATACTTCAAATTCAAAAACTCGGTTTACTCAAAAACTAACGAGATTTCACTAACATAAATTTGCTGTAACTATTATCGTTTCATAATAATAAAAATTGAAAAATTAATAATCATTTTTTTCTCGAATAGCAATGATTTTATGAAAAATATTTTCAAGCAAAAGATGTGCACTTCTTTGTTGTCTTCAATTTTTGTTTAAATATTTTTGTGATATTTTTCATATTTATGAAAATATTGGCAAAAAACAAAAAATAGTTAAGGTAAACACCCACTTCCGGTGTTCGAAATTTTACCAAAAGCTTTTCAGTTCTTCAGATTATCAAATAAGACGGATGTTCAATGTTTCATATCAATTGCTCTATTAGTTTTTGAGATACAGCGCACATAGACAGACACACACACACACACACACACACACACACACACACACACACACACACACACTAGGGACCCCAAAACGGATATTTCCGTAAAAAAAATTTTTGAAGAAAAAATCACGATCACAATACTTTCTCGTACTTCGTAACGGAGAAAGTAATAAGCACTTGCAGAATTAGCTCTTAAGGTAAAAAACTAAAATATAAGCACAAAAAATCGAAAATTTAGACAAATATCAAAAATTTGTTGTCAAAAACATGCAGACCAAAAATCAAAAAGTTTAACCAAAGTCAAGAATATTTCGGGCAAAAACTCTAAAATTTGGAACGAAGAAATGAAAAATACAGGTCAAATATCTATAATATAGGCAAAAAAAATCAAAAATTCTGGTCTAATGATAAAAAATGCAATCCAAAAAAAATCAAGGAAAAAAAATTAATTTGCAATTTTCAGCTCCCAAAATACCTCTTTAGCTCAAAATTAGCTGCCGACCAGAAACTCGAAAACGGCAGTCAAAAAGTAACCAAAAAGTAAAAAAATTCCTTCACAAAAAATAATAATTCAAGTATCTAAAATGAAGGGCAAGAAATCAGAAACTGTACTTGAAAATATCGGCAAAAAATAAAAGAAGTTGCGTACAAAAAGCAATCATTTAGGTTAAAAAATCTAAAATGTAGGATAAAAAATTAAAAACTTTGACCAAAAATTCGATCCTAAAAATCAAAATTGGGGGCCAAAAATTCGAAAATTTCAACAAAAAAATCGAAAATTTAGAAGAAAATTATTTTCTTTGGAAATTTGTAAAGGCACATTATTCAAAATTAGTCTGCCAAAATTTCAACCATTTGTTGCAATAAATGTGGAATTCCCATGCAAATTTCTGAAAAATGCGCCTTATTGGTCATCAAAATTTGTTTTTCTAGTGCAACCATTTTTGTTGTGGTAAACTTGTGATTATTTTTTAAAGAAATTTATAATGGGAAATTATTCAAAATTGGTCTGTCAAAATTTCAAGCATCTGTCGAAAGAAATGTGTAATTCTCAAGTGAATTTCTGAAAAATTTGCCTATTTGGTGATCAAAACTTACCTTTTAGTGAAACCATTATTGTTGTGGTACACTTGCGATGATTTTCTTCGAAAATTTATAAAGACGCATTATTCAGAAGTTTAAACCATCTGTTAAAATAAATGTGCAATCCCTACTTGTATTTTGAAAAATGCGCCTTTTTGGTGATCAAAATTTTCTTTTTAGTGCAACCATTTTTGTTGTGGCAAACTTGCGATTGCTTTCTTTGGAAATTTGTAAAAACACATTATTCAGAAATAGTCTGTCAAAATTTTAACCATCTGTTGAAATTTATGTGGAACTTCCACGAGGTGTTACAGGTGTTGTTTAACATTTAAAAAGTTTTTTTAAGAAGCAGTTAAAATTTTTTGCTGAGCTGGAGTCTACAGGTAGTGCCATGGCTCCGTGGCTCTTTATAACGAGCCGCCCCTGCTTGTCATATTGATGAGTATATTCATGATGAGTATATTCGTCAAACACAGCCAACTCGTTAAAATAATTACTTTAGAGCAGTGGTGGCCAAAGCAGACTGGTCAACCGCGTAACTATTCCCAGTTGCCCGGCTGTCTGATATGTACATATTAGAGATGGGTAACTCCTCTAAAAATAGTTATTTTTGGCTTCCATTTCTACTTTTCTGATGATCACGTTACACATAAGATGTCGGTAGGCCGCGGTTTATAATTTAAAAAACAGGTCGTCCATAGTGATCAAAAGTTAGACCACTCCTGCTTTAGAGTATCAATTATAACAATTATACATATCTATTTGTTTGTATCGTGTGAACCACACAATTTTGTTTCAGAGTTGGCTTTGAAATAAATGAGGTATGCGCATAGTATTACGTCATGAGACTAGATTAGTTCAATTAAAAAAATGATTTAATCTCAGACATGACTGCTATGTTTCTCTCTCTCTCTCTCTCTATCTCAGGCATGGCCAACTTTGAAATAAAATTCTGTGGCTCGCACCTTAGAAAATTTCCTTTATTTTGATGGATTAAACTCTAAATTATGTACACATCTTAAAATAGAAACTTTACGATCGCTGCAAGAACATTTCGATTTCCCGGACAGAGGGAATGCACCAACCCAAAACGGTATTTACTCTTTCACCTAATGAAATAGTGAGCAAGATCCAGGAATAACGAGCACGAGCAGAGTTCGATCAATCCCCGATTAAGGCGAACGGATATATAACAGACATGATATCCTCTTATTATTAGCGAGCGGGGCCCGCCGTTGCCGGACCCATATTCCATTAGCCGCACGAGAGATATATCAATATTCCATTAAGATATGTATCCACGATGTAGTTACGATACGGCCTACATATTACCGACCATCGCGCGATATCATCTGACCAGAATTATCGCATTAGTGTGCCGTCGCATTTTCAATTCAGTCGGACGGCGGATATCGCGCCGACGACGCCGACGCCCGCTACCGCTCGTCCCGTTTGGCGTCCCGACAGCGCGGCTCGGGTCAGGTTAGATAACGGTGATTTATGCATCGGACGTACGCAGGATTGCCGACTTCGAAACTTCGCCGTGACAAATCGCCCGTTTGCAAAGAAGTACGGAAACGGATAAAGGGCGAAGTCTTGTCTTGTTATAAAATTATGTTTTGGTAATTGTAGACAGCAAATATTTACAGAAATATTTTGAAAGTACTTCTACTTGGCTCTTCCTCATCTATTGCGAGATAGTTTTGACATCTTGTTTGTTATCTTAGTATCTCCAGAACTAGTCAGGTTTGTCCAGTTGATATTGCATTTCAGCTTGTGGAATACTCTACACTACACCCTTCGGACAACCTTTAATAACGGTGACCCGCATTGTTTCTCCTGTCTACCCTGTATAAATCTTGTCTGCTCCATGATTCACCGTGCCAATGCTCTCAAAGGAAGTGTTATCACATGCTCGTTCTTTGTTAAGGAATGCTCCTAGTGAAATTTTCCAATACTTCCTCTATTCTCCACAATAGTTGGTGGATCACAGATTTGCATGATTTTCCTGATGCGTAAGCATGTTGATTGGGGTGTAATGGCCTGATTTGCAGACACGTAAAATCTCAAATATTTTTACACCGGTTTTTATAATGTTTTCAGTAAAAATGTGGCCTGGGTGTCTTCCAGGTTTTAATATATGTTGCCAAGCTTGCACCGAACATCTTGCAAAGTATAAGCACTAGTGTTTCTATTCCTTGTAATATTAGTGTCAGGAACATAACTAAATGATGCTGTAGCACACTTGATTCTTTCATGCGTAATTGCCTTTTTGGATGCCACCTAATCTTTATTTTTCCCCTTTGATAAGAGTTTACAGGACCGCAGCGTTGACTTTTTACTTTCCAATTTGTATTACACAAGAGGCTGAGAAGTGGATTTGAGTTTTTGTATGACTCAGTCAGTTTAGCAATAGTATATTATTAAACGAGTGAGAAAGTTGGCCATTGCCACGAGGGTGAAGCAATGGCCAACTTGTTCACGAGTTTAATACTATACTTTTTCGCATCATATTAAATAATTACCTAAAGAGTTTTCTGTTTGTATTAAATTATAACAAATAATTTTTCTATTTGGAAATTGCGGCAGTTTACTGACAAAAAACGAATCGTAACCATAGTAACAACTAAACTGTTGAACAATGAAACCGCTATCATTTGATTGGATGTCACCTGTTGAATAATGAAACCGCTATCATTTTATTAGACGTCACCTGTGGAGAAAATGATTCGGCCGAATAATGGACAACTTTCTCAATCAAAAACGATTTAACAACGTTTATATTATTTAATAAGATGCGAAAAAACAAATTACACTTTAGCGGCATAGGTAACGAATTCTGTATAATCTGTAGCTTATTTTAATTTTCATGGAAACTAGTTGTCAGTTTTATTTAAAAAGAGGAATAACCAGTATTTTTAATGGCTTGAAAATATAAATACACCTGCAATCGCCTTGAAATTTTCCAGAATCATCCAAAATGCCTGCAGAATTATGATTATGCAGAAACCTCTCAACGCCACATTTCCAGATTTCAAGAGAAATCCCTCGCAAAGAAAGTGTGGGGTTTTAAATTGAAAAACAATCGACAACGACTTGAAATCTTTCAAATCTACTAAAAATATATTTATAAATAGGTTCCTACAAAAAATTACAAATACCCTTTTACTTAGTTTCGAAATAACTTTATGTAAACAGAGCGCAAGGTTGAAAAAATTTGTGTTTTAAAATCTTAACAAGTTCGCGCCATGTTCCCTGACGATTACCTCGAAATCTGGGTTGCTTGTAGATTTTGACAGAATCATATTTCTTAATTTGTAAAAATCACACCACATTTCTAGATGTCAAGAGAAACTCTCGCAGAGAAAGCGTGGAGTTTAAAAAACTGCAAAACCGCTATTGGTTTGAAAAAAGAAATGAAAAACAAACGCTAACGACTTAAACCACCAAAAATACATTTATAAATAAGTTTCTGCAAACAGCTCTTTTACGTAGTTTCCAAATAACTTCATGTGAATAGAGCGTAAGGTTGAAAAAACTTATTTTAAAATGTTGACAAGCGCTTTGTTCCCTGAAGATTACCTTGAAATGTAGGGTGTTTGTAGATTTTGACAGAATCATATTGAACATTGTTTTTACATATTTCAGGTTTTCAAAAAAATGTAAAATATGAATTAAGAATTATAAAAATAAATAAATAAAACTACTTACAAAAGAGTTATTTATACTATTTCTTTTATTTTACCTTTTTAAAATGAAAATAAAGATGTTTATCTATTTTGCGTCTAAAAATGTAAAATACGAACTAAGAATTATGATGGTCAAATAAAATAATGTAAATAGTTAAACAATTTTTAAGTTTCAAGGCGATGGAAATGGTTTTTACACTTTTTCAAGTCTTCAAAAAAATGTAAAATTCAAATAAAAAATTATGATTCTGTCAAAATTTACACATTACACACTACATTTCGAGATAATCCCTTGGCAACAGAACGTGAGAGTGTAAAAATGATTTCTCTGGAAACGCCCCATCGGCAGATTTTGAAAATGAATTCCCTCGAATAGAGCGTACGGTTGAATATAAATTAAATACATTTTGATGTTCTTATAGTAATTTACGATAAGTAACGTTATGAAGGTTTTTACATTACGAGAGAAAACTTTGAATTCTCGAGTAATGTAAAAGCAGATAACGTTACGTGTGTCGTAACACGGTTTATTTTATCCTATTTATATTTTTTCTACTTTAATAAAATGCCAAAAAGCGAAATCATGTTTGTTTGCCAATATCTCCATAGCAACGAGTTGCATTAAGATGTATACAGGGTATTTTTTTATCGTGGGCCATAGGATTTTACATGCTAAAAATTATACCTTGTATTAATGTATATTTTATCATAAAATTTTGAAGGAAATTTTAGTTAGTAATATAAATCAAATATTTTTCTACATGATGCGCTAGTCAGAATAATTTAAACATGTTTTATTCCATTAAAAAATGAAATTATTTAAAATAAATAACAGCAAACATAATCAAAGTACCTTGAATTTCTGAAATGTCAGATTGATTAGTGAATTAATTTCATTTTTTAATGGAATAAAACATGTTTAAGGTAATCTAATTAAGCGCATCATGTGGAAAAGTAATTGATTTATTACTAACTAAAATTTGCTTTAAAATTATATGTTGAAATATGCATTAAAACAAAGTATAATTTTTAACATGTAAAATCCTATGGCCCACGATAAAAAAAAAAACGTACTGTATAACAACACTAGTGTTGTTAAAGGTACCTTAACGTTACTCGTTATTGGTAACATTATAGGATAAAATAAAATATATAAAAATTATTGAAATTGACATTTATTGTTTATTCCTTGTATTCACGTAACGTAGCAAATTATTAGTTTACAAAGAAAATCGACCAAAATTCTGATCACACGCGGAAAAAGTAGAGTTCATTCCATTGATGATCTTCCACTCGTACATGTAGTTTAACTTTATGGTGTGTTTTATATTCAGTAAAACTTTTGCAATATTTTTCTTCTTCTTGCCATAATTTTAGATCTATTTGACCCGTTGGGACTTTATTTGACTTTAAACGTCAGCTAATGAGTTGAAACTTTCATAATTTACGGACATATTTATAATTAAAACTCTACAAATTCCAAATCAACGATGCATGAAATAAATAAATCATTTCATAATTATGAATAGTAAAACTTTTTCTATTTGTATTTTTTTGTCGAAAATCAAAATAATTATGAATAAATGTAACTCACAAAAAATATGCAGTTCTTTGATATTTTTATCATTTCTGTAACATTTTTCAAATAGAAAATAATAATTGGAAAATAACAAAAAAATCGTCAAGGTACGAGCACGAGCTAAGTTTAGAATATGGTATAGTTCCGGCGGGTATTCTAAAGGACAAATACGATAACAAAAATGAGAATTTAATTTTTTTACATTTTTTGGCATTTTTGTTATCGCATTATCGAATTTTATTAAAAAAATATATATACAGTATGTTTTTTTTATCGTGGGCCATAGGATTTTACATGCTAAAAATTATATCTTGTGTTAATGTATATTTTAACATATAATTTTAAAGCAAATTTTAGTTAGTAATAAATCAATTACTTTTCACATGGTGCGCTTAATAAAATTAACTTAAACATGTTTTATTCCATTAAAAAATGAAATTAATTCACTAATCAATCTGACATTTCAGAAATTCAAGGTACTTTGATTATTTTTGCTCAGTTATTTATTTTAAATAATTTCATTTTTTAAAGGAATAAAACATGTTTATATTATTCTAGTAAAGCGCATCACGTAGAAAAATAATTGATTTATTACTAACTAAAATTTTCTGCACAATTTTATGATAAAATATACATTAACACAAGGTATAATTTTTAGCATGTAAAATCCTATGGCCCACGATAAAAAAATACCCTGTATATTTTCTAATGGACACCCATAACTTTGTGCCAAATCGCCGTAGGAACTTCGTTTTTGAGTCCTACACAGGTAATTGAACACATTTTAATGCCCTTTTGGTGAATCGAGTCGACACATTTGATCCAACTCGGTACACGTTGCCAAAGTTTTGCCCAAAAACGTGTTTTTTTTTGTTCAGGGGTTGAAGGGTTCGAAATAGGATCATTCCAATCTAAGTTTGCCTCCTTAAAGTAGAGCCAAAATGTTTTTTTTGCCGTAAGATGAATCAAATTTGATTAAAAAGTCGCTGAGTTATGTGCGAAAAACCTCAAAATGCACTTTTTTTTCAAACACCTATAACTTGGTGCCAAATCATCGTAGGAACTTCGTTCTTCGAGTCCTGCATAGGCAATTGATCAAATTTGAATGCCTTTATGGTGGATCGAGTTGACAAAATTTTTCCAACTCCATAGACATCGTCAAAGTTGGACATGGTTTCCTGAAAAAACATTTTTTTTTCACAGGGGTGCTAGAGGGGGGCTGAAGGGGTTACGCTTAATTTCGCATGCATGACTTTAAAGAAGACACTTCAAAGTTTTTTGCCCTCAAAGATATTCATCAAAATCGTTTGAAAATACGCCGAGTTATGGCGGTTTGAAAATGGTCGAAATTTCACGAATTTCAAGTGTTTCATTTTTTTTCCTCCACTGTATTATTTCTTCTCAATGCAATGGAAAATATTATGGATTGAGATTGAAAGACCTCTGGTCGGTAGCCAGTAATAATAGTGATATGTCATTTTTTTTTAAATTCATCTTAAAAATGTATAAATTACTATTAATAAAGATATTTATATACATATATTATGAATAGATTACATTTTAATTTCAAACAAATTCAACATTTCATCCGAGTTACGAAATAATAGTATTCGGGAAATTAATTTAGACATTTTTGCATATCGCATGAACCGAAAAAAACTGACTTAATTATAAAAGCGGCATTGTTGGCGGGCAGACCGTAAATTATTCAAAATGAAAGTTTCCAGAAAACTTACATTAAATCCATTTTTTAACATCACAACAGCTAATTCGATGCGCGCATGAATTATTCCGCAAAGTCCTCACGCGAGTCGAGGCTTGAATAAATTATGTCTTCTGTCCGGTTATCGATAATCATCTAATTTTTAATCACTGCCGAATCACGCACGTACCGCCAATTTCGACGTCGAAAATTTTCTTTTTTAAATTTAGTTCACCATACGGTACCTCATGAATAACCTATCGTTTTCCTTTTGTTGATATTTTGAATAGGTGCCGAGCTGGGGTGTTCGGGCGCATCGATGGTTGCCGCGTAAATATGAGTCACCTTCTTCGCCTCAAAAACACACATTTCTCTCGAAAGAAAATCATTAGATGTGTGACGTGTAAACTACGAGCTTCTGGTTACTGGAACGATGTTGTATTTTAGCAAACCGGGGTGTAACATGAGTATCAAGGTCCATTTCTTGAACACCTTGATAAATTCCCAGAAAATTTTGGGGCTGTGAGTGACGAATAAGGTGAGCGCTTCCATCAGGACCTGATGATCAGGGAAGAGCAGTGGTGTATTGGAGGGGGAACATGGAGGAACGACGTTCCGCCTCCCTTTTTTAGAAACGGAACGCGTTTGTGTTTGTTAATATTTTGTATAGTAAGAATAAGAAAAAATAAAAAAGCTTACAAGGAAAACAATAGTTTCCTTAAAATAAGATGATCTCCGAAAAACTTTCAGCAAGCTGCTTGTGGAAAGTCGTGGACAATTTTTTTGCTCTCACCATGCTTTCCCTTACTTCTTATTTTACCAATACACCACTGGGGAAGACGAGGGGACAGGAAAATAATGGCGGACTACTGCTGGAGTATAAAACGAAATTGCGCTGAGCAAGAGCTACAAGCGCAAATTTTTGCTGAACTGTAAGGTATTAACCTTCATTCTAGGTTCATAAGGTGACCACATTTTTTTTTCAGTAATTCCGATTCCAGGAATATGAGATAACCGGGCGCCCTTCTTACCGACTTCACGTCGGCGTGTCGCGACGCCCTGAATTATAGATGGACCTATATAGTCGGTCCCGCTGCAACGGCGCAACCTAAAAACCATCATTTATTAACGGGGCATTAAGTAAATTGATTTCAGTTGTCGTTCCAAATGGGAAAATCATTTTATATATATATATACACATTTTTTTTATTCCTTCCTCGCAATTTGTGATGGAACAACAGGCCGCGCAAAACAATCCAATATTCATGATGGCCAGCGATCGAATTCGAATCGAGGGGGCGATTACGTACCGACGACTGTTGATTTATGTAAGTGAAGATTAATAGGTGTATGTGCGCCCCCCCCCCCATATATTCGTAAAAGTGTGGTTAGAATGTTCAATTTAATATTGTAAAGATGATGCATAACTATACAGTACTTAATCCACCTATATTCTGGTTATTATTAACTTAGGAATTTTTTTTGTTGATAAATGTATTTCAAAAATTTTACGAACAGGTTGAACATTTATATATTCAGGCTATATTTCGTTTTATTGAATTTATTTAATGCTTTCTGCAACAAGTAAGGTTGTTCCTAATTTATATATCAAAAATTTTGATTTTTGAAAAAAAAAATTTATTGTTCATCCATCAGAACACCTACAGACCGGTTTCGACCTTTCAACTCTCCTCAGTGTAGTGTAGCCACTCGGATTTGGTTCAGTACAGCATTCAGGCAATAGATTCCGCGTTTCTACCTTTAATTTTTTTTTAAGTTCACCGTTTTCGTCTGTACCATAATTATGAAATTATGGCAGTTATACCAAAATCGATAGACAAAAATATCATACGAAATTTCTCTGCAGGGTGTTGAATTGCGAAGCGGGCCATAAGGATTTACATATAACATTTAAAATGTGTTATTATTGCTTCCTCTAATTATTTGATAGTATCGGTCTTCTTACATTATTTTTAAAGCTTTTTAAGCTGCCTTACTCAATAGTTTCTGCAGAGTATTTACCGAGATCAGTGGCGGCTCGTGGAACATGTTGATGGTAGAGCCACTTATACAATACCGTCCACCCCCTCCCCCCCCTCCTTTTTCTGAAGAAACAAAGAACCATTTATAGTCCTAGACCAATCGAATATTTTGGCCAAAAAATCAAAAATTTTGAACAAAGCAGCCAAAGATCTAAAATATCGGCCAAAAAATACAAGCAAAACAAAAACAATTAACCATTTGCAGCCCCAAAAATAACTTTTTTTAACTTAAAATAAGTTCCAACGAGAAATTCGAAAATAATGTCAAAATAAAAAAAGAAATTCGCACAAAATTCGTACCCAAAAATCAAAGTGGTATAAAAAAAATCAAAATTTTTAACAAACGAATCGAAAATTGAAGTCGAAATAAAGAAAATTAAAGTGGCTGATAATGGTTGATAAATTCATTATATTTAAGGATGGGTGATATTTCACGTACCTGTGATTTTTCACTGATGGTAAAAAATCACAGGTCGTTACTGAATTTCACCGTCAAACTGTGATTGCTAATTAAACAGTGATTCCTACTTCAAACGTGATTGCTACGTAAAATTGCAATTGATACCTAAACTGTGATTGTTAGCGAAAATCCTAATTTTTTGACATTTTTCACCAATTTTATAGAAAATTTTCTTAACCATTTTTCAAAGCCCGTAAATTTTGGCACATTTTGATTTTCAAATAATCGAGATCACCTGACACGTTTGGGTATTATAAATCTTTAAAAAGTTACTTAATATACGTTTCTAAACTTCCGGACCTTGTTTTTGGACATTTTTTTACACATTTTACAAACAATTTTTTGTGGATATTTTCGTTTTCAATCAATGGAGATCATCCAACGCGTTTGCAAGTTTTAAACTTCGAAAAAATCACCGGAAAAAACTATCTAATAACAAAAAAATAATATAAAAATCATTTATATTTTTCTTGAATGATTTTTTTCACATTTTAAAGCTTGCATTATTAAAAATTATTTATTAAAACATATTTGGAAGTGCTATTTTCAAAAATCGACAAACACCTTTTGCAAAAATTTAACACACAAATGTCTCGGTTTTGACGTTTCAATGATAAAATACGAGAAAAGAGGGGTAAAAAACAAGATTTGCAATGTTTAACACGTTTGGTCGCTATATGTTTTAAAGAACCAAACATTGGCGATTCGATTTTTAAAACGTATAACGACTAGACTTAAAAATCTTGATCTTTTCTTTGTAGAGAAATTTTTTGAAAATCGTAAATTTGGCACTATTCTGCTTATGAATGATCATAATCAAGATTTTATAGGTGTTTTATCAACCTTTTCTCATTTTTTTTGTTTATTTCGACTTGAAATCGAATGATCAAAATCAACATTTTATTATCTTTTGATTAATTTATTCATTGATGAAAAACTAAGTGCGTGGGCAACAAGATATGGCCCACCCACCATTCACTCTACCAACTTTATTCTAACCTGAAATTCTGTATGGTTGAAGAAATAAAAGTTGAAAAATAACGCGAAACGTATTTTGTAAATCTAAAACGCTTTATTAATTACTTTATACTCCATTTTTCTCTGCTCTCATATTCAAATTACTATTTTCATGAACTGAAAAAATAAAAATAAAAACAAATGCTAAACTTCCCAAACATACTCAAAATTCATTTAACTTTAATATTCGGTGCGAACAATGAGACATTCCTTTATTATAATTTTTGAAATAATATCATGGAACCAGCACTATAACAATTTTCAAATTACAAATTTCACGAACTAAAAAAAAAATATATGAAAATTCTCTCAAATTTCAAAAAATACTGGACGATTCGACGTTAATCACTTCATTCAAAAATAATCCCTCGAGAACAGAGCAAATCATCATTCTAAATATGCGCTTTCTCAGAAGCAAAACACAAATTAAAAAAAAAAAACGAGTATCAAGTATTAGAATTGAAACTTTACAAAATGACTAAAAATTCATTCAAATTTACGATTCTGCAAAAATCTTTAAATGCTTCTCGTCTAGATTTTAAAACAACTCCCCGAGAACAGAGCAAATCGTTATTTTGAAGATGAGCTTTTTCAGAGACATAGAAAAACATTTGCAACATACTTTACTCAAAATACATTCCACTTTACGTTTCCGCAACAGTCTAGAAATGCTTCTTCACTAATTTTGAAATAATCACAATTTCAAAAGGTGTTACGATGTTTACTAACTGTGATCACGGTTATTAAAAAGTAGCAATCACAGGTAGCAACGTGATTGAAAAGTAGCAGTTTTGCCCATCTCTAATTATATTTAAAAGTGTTATCGTGTATTAATTTATTTCTATACATAATCATTTGTGTAATTTCGATTATATTTTACCGTCGACAATAACTGAGGATCCATTTGGACCTACATTAGTCTCACATCAACACACTACGATCGTCGTTGATGGAGAAACAGAATTTGACTATGCCCTTATAAACCAATCAAGTACCGTTAGAATAGAAAAACAATTAGGGCGACATCTATCGCCGAACATGTTACAACGTTCTGAAATTATAATATATCGGCGATAGATGTCGCCCTAATTGTTTTCCTATCCTGACGGTTACTTGATTGGTTTATGAGGGGCCAAAATTCAGAAAATTTGGTGTATTTTAAATTGATTAATGGTGTAAAAAAATATATATAAAGAAATATTTATGTGCAGGTAGTGTCATGGCTCCTTGGCTCTATATAACGAGCCTCCCCTGCATACATTGCAGGATTTCTTCTTCGACTTCTCTTTAGATTTTTCAGTTTTATTTAAATGATCTGACAATAAGGGGTCAAATTTAGTTAGCATTTCTGCTGCCTTTTAAAAAATCGTTATTTCTCATATAAAGATTGGAACTACTTCGTCTAAAAGCAAGACATTGACTTGCTAAAAAGTGCACAATAGCAATCATTCTTTCTACAATAGCCCTCCATCGTTTTTTCTCGAATTCAAATTGTTGTTGTTGCCTTTGTCTATGATTTTTATTTATTTAAACGGATTTTTAACTCCCGCCATTTTTGGAGACACTTAATATACTTTGCACTGTTCTCATGTTTTACAAATTGGTCAGCACACTGGCGTAAATCTTAAAAACCCGTAGTTATAATTTTAATATTTCCTTTTCTAAATAATTTACATAGGAAACAAAATCCGCAGCTTTGTCTTTCGTTTTGCCGGTTTCGCCGTCCCTCTAACCGCCACCCACGTGCCATGCACGCTCTAGCCATCCGGTAGGATCGGCCCTGATTGTTATCAACAGGAATTTATCTATTATTTGACAGGAAATTAAAGATACGGTGTTGTTGGAAGTATTCAGCAATTTTGAGACTAATTCTTCGTCATCAATTGTGACGAGTGTAGCTTTCGTTCCCTTCAAGTTTCGCGTCTTTCCCTTGGGTTTCTAGCGGATAAATTTCTATTGTTCCTACATAGAACGGATAAAAAGTATTTTTAAATGATATTATCACTTTTTTTTGGTACAAATTTTGTAAAACTCACTCATTTTTGTACGAGTCGTGTTTCTTGCGGGCCAAAAACAAAACAACACCGCAAAGGGTGGCCGTCCACCGACCTTTTTGCTCCCGTGCCCTCCGCGATGACGGCGACGTAGGACGTAATGGTTTATTAATCTGCGTTATTCGGGTCTGGACAGGGCTGTGGGGGTGGCGAGAGGTAAGGAAGGGCAGAGGGCCGCCGAAGTAATCAGCAGATACATCACGTCATTTAGCTAATGGCTTCCTGAATGCTAATCCGCAAACTTGAGATCGCTAATATCATCGTGCTCTTTATCTAAACGGTAAACTAGTTAAACCGGGCTCTCGCTCCGCTCCTCCCGGACGGGGAAACTGATCCATCCATCCCCCGTTTTGCGAGCAACCAAGTCGAGGCTCTCTTTTAATCCCGACTGGGACCTACACTCTTACTAATCACTCTGGGACGAGGACGTTCCGAGGCGGAGAGAAGGACGCTCTCTAATGGAAAACGTCACGAATTAAACTGGTGCCCATTTAATAATTTACGGAAAAAAAAGAGTGTGTCGGGGATCAAACGGCTCAGAATCGTGCATAAATATGGAATTAATACGAGCACCCCCCGCGTCTTCTCGGGGGGTGGGGGGCGGCGGCGGCGTGCCTACACGAAAAACACATTTGCCGTTATTAAGCCCCCGCTCGTTCCCTACAAATTGCCCTCTTTGCGCTCTCCTTTTACATTTTCCTGTTGGTTTTTTTTTATGTCGGGGGGCTGTAACGAGCTAATCATTTATTCATCATCTCGCTGCTGGATCGCAAGAATTGAATTAATCAGATTAAACTGGTATGAGTTTTTCCTTTTTTCGAACTTGTTGAATATTTGGGTTTATGATACCTTATCCCTAGAATATCAAAATTTGTCTCCTAAATGATCAATGTGCAAAATGAATGATCGAATATGACACCAAGTTCACATCAATTTAATCTATATTGAAAACTAACTGGATTCCTACTTCTAGAGAAAAAAAAAATTCAGTATTGATAGCCTCGGATCGTAGATCAAATCAAATCAAATCATTTTATTCACTTAGGCCACATATTATTCATTACAATGAACAAAATTCATCTTTGTATGGTGGATGTGAGTGTCGGTCTTAACTTTATACTGCAGCTTGAAATCACCCGCGGACACTTTGGAATATTGGCGTGGTCAATAATAAATATTGAGAACAACACAGGCCCTATGTGTGATCCTTGGGGTACCCCAGATATGACTGCGAAAGATCCAGACACGTTTGATTTAACTTTAACATTTTGTGTTCTGCCAGCTAGTTAAGGGGGTAAGTGCCTCTCGCCAGAGTTATACCAGATAAAAAATTAAAATCGCCACCATCTTGGGCCCGAAATTTCACCGAGTACGCAAATTTGTTTGTGCACGCCTTCAGTGTTGATGCAATCTGTTTCATGCAGGTGGCGTTCATTACGGTGGCGAAAACGAAGCAAATTCATGTTTGCAGAGGTGCAGCTCGTACGTTTTTGCGCCTTTATTTGATTACGAATGACAATTTTATTACGTACATATTGTTTTCAAAGGTATAAACTATTTTTCTATAGCATTACATGTTTACTTTCTCCGTTACGAAGTAATTGTATTGTGATCGTGATTTTTTTTTAAATTTTTTTTACGGAAATATCCGTTTTGGGGTCCCTAGATGCCATTTCAACAATTTCTTGAAATTTTTTTTTGTGCATTTGTTTGTGTGTGTCTGCTGTGCGCACTGTATCTCAAAAACTAATAGAGCAATTGATATGAAAATTTGAACATCCGTCTTATTTGATAATCTGAAGAACTGAAAAACTTTTGGTAAAATTTCGTACACCGGAAGTGGTCGTTTACCTTAACTGTTTTTTGTTTTTTGCCAATATTTTCTTTAATATGAAAAATATCACAAAAACATTTAAACAAACTTTGAAGACAACAAAGAAATGAACATCTTTTGCTTGAAAACATTTTTCATAAAATCATTTTTATTCGAGAAAAAAATTTATAATTTTTTTTTAATTTTTGGTTTGTATTTATAAAACTATAATAGTTACAGCAAATTTATGTTAATAATAATTGTAGAGAATGCTAAAATAAACAACTTATAAAGAATAAGTTTTTTTCGAAAACCCTTTAGTTTTTAAGTAAATTTTTCCACCTTTCATAATTTTGACGTTTTAAACGTCAGTTTTATCCGAGTCGACGAAACATTCGATTTACATCTAAAATAGGATTTAAATTGAAAGTAAACTATGAAAGCTTAAATACCATCAAGTCGGAGAAAGTAACATGATGGCCACATCACTATTTTTTTTAACTGCTGAACGCGTTGTTAGATTTTGATTATTTAAACGTGAAAATGTAGCAAATTTAACACATTTTAAAAAATTATTAGTAAATTTTCATCTTAAATCAATTGCCAAAATCGCAAATTTTCAAATCAAAACAAAAAATCGTATTTAAAAAAAATCATATAACTGTTGGACGCGTTGTTGGATTTTAAAAATGTAGCGAATTTAACGCTTTTTGAAAAATCATTGGAAAATTTCTACGTTAAATCAACGTATTTGCCAAAATCTCAATTTTTTTAATAAAAACAAAAAATCGTTTTTTTTTTTTATAAATTACGTAACTGTCGAACGCGTCATTAGATTTTGATGATTTAAACTTGAACATGTAGCGAATTTAACACTTTTTGAAAAATCATTGAAAAATTTCCATGTTAAATCAACGCAAATTGCCAAAAACGCAATTTTTTAAGTGAAAACAAAAAAAAATAATTAGGTAACTGCTAAACGCATTGTGAGATTTTTATTATTTAAACGTGAAAATGTAGCGAAATTAGCACACTTTAAAAAATCATTGGAAAATGTTCATCTTAAATCAATGTAAATTGTCAAAAATCAAAACTAAACCATCGTATTTTTTTAAATCAAATAACTGTTAAACGCGTTGTTGGATTTTGATTTTTTAAATTTGAAATTATAGCGAATTTATCACTTTGTGAAAAGTTATTGGAAAATTTCCCCCTTAAATCAATGCAAATTGCCAAAATCGTAAATTTTAAATCAAAACAAGAAATCGTATTTTTAAAAAATTATATAACTGTTGAACGCGTTGTTAGATTTTGATAAATTAATCGTGAAAATGTAGCGAATTTAATACGTTTTGAAAAATCATTGTAAAATTTCCATCTTAAATCAACGCAAATTGCCAAAAATTCAAATTGTCAAAAAACGCAAATTCTCAAGTCAAAACAATTTTTTTTTTAATTACGTAACTGCTGAACGCGTTCTTAGATTTGATGATTTAAATGTGAACATGTAGCGAATTTAACACATTTTTAAAAATCATTGGAAAATTTCCACCTTAAATCAACGCAAATTGCCAAAATCTCATTTTTTTTTTAATCAAAACAAAAAATCGTATTTTTCTATAAATAAATAAAGTAATAAAAGTAAATAGATAATTAAATAAAGGAACTTCGTAAGCGTTCAAATCGGTAATTGGGTGGACTATTTTCATGAAATTTTTCAGAATTTTTCATCAACTTGTTCGTCAGTGTAAAAATAGTATATTAAAGTATAAGTGGATATTTAGGTCTTTAAAGCACGCACGATTTGCAATAGAGTAAGTGCTTTAAAGACCAGATATCCACGCATACTTTACGCTATTTTTTTTTATTGATGCATTTAAAGAACATAAATTGGCCGGAAATTTTGAAATTTCGAGCATGTTTAAGATGACGGAATCAATGTACCTTTGGTTGTCAAGGTGTGAAATAAACAAATTATCAATTTCTCATCAGTTTGTCATTACCCTTTGAAAATGCAATCAAAGATTGATAGCTTGAGCGCTAAAGCTGAGAATCGGTTGATTCCGCAAAAGTCGGAAGTAGCCTACAAAAAAGAGTACAACCGTTTGATTAAATGGATGGAAGAATGCCAAGTTGCCAGTGTAACAGAACAAGTTATGCTTGCGTACTTACAGGAATTGTCAGAGAAGTACAAGTCGTCCACAATGTGGGCCATACATTCCAAATTACAATGTATGTTACGATTACAACAGGGAGTGGATATCAAATCATTTGGAAAAGTGCAAGCAATAGATAGTGACATTTATGTTTGACTTTAAGTTTGAATTGACGTTGTTGTCCTTAGCAACTTTAAAACACGCGCGTTTTTTAATATTGAATTTAAACACGCTGCGAAGTATTTGAAATAAGACATATGATGCATCAATAAAAAAAAAGTGTTTAAAAAATCGATTAAAAAACTTTTGGATTTTTTTTAGGGTTTAAATGACCTTGGAAAAAAGAATCAAATATGTAATTGTATGGACTATTTTCATGATTTTTTTCAGAATTTTTCATCCACTCGTTCGTCAGTAAAAAAATAATGTTTGAAAAATCGAATTCAAAAGATTTTGGAATATTTTAGTGTCTAAATGGCCTAGAATGACCTTGAAAAAGATTGGACAAATGTGTAATTTGGTAGACTATTTTCATGATTTTTTTCAGAATTTTTCATCATCTCGTTCGCCAGTAAAAAAAATAATTAAAAAAAATCTATTTACAAACTTTTGGAATTTTTCCAGTAACTAAATGACCTTGATCGACTTTGGGAAAAATTGGTCAAATGGGTAATTGGGTGGACTATTTTTATGATTTTTTTCAGAATTTTTCATCCACTCGTTGGCCCCTATAAAAATAATGATTAAAAATCGATGTAAAAAGTTATGTTGAATGACCTTGGAAAAAATTGGTCAAATGGTTAATTGGGTGGACTATTTTCATGAATTTTTTCAGAATTTTTCATCCACTCCTTCGTTAGTAAAAAAATAATGATTAAAAAATCGATTTAAAAAGTTATTTTTAAAATCTTTTGAATTTTTTTCTGTGTCGAAATAACCTTGAATGACCTTGGAAAAAATTGGTCAAATGGTTAATTGGGTGGACTATTTTCATAATTTTTTTCAGAATTTTTCATCTACTCCTTCGTCAGTAAAAAAATAAATTAAAAACTTTTGGATTTCATTTTCATTATGGTCGATATGACCTTGAATTACTTTGGAAAAAACTGGCCAAATTGAGCAATTCATATGAGACTCTGAACATAAGTCTTATTTGATAATCCGAAGAACTGAAAAGCTTTCGGTAAAATTTCGTACACCGGAAATGGGTTTTTTGTTTTCTTCCAATATTTTTTTAAATATGAAAAATATCACAGAAACATTTAAACAAATATTGAAGACAACAAAAAAATCTAGTTTGAAAATATTTCTCGTAAAATCATTGCTATTCGAGAAATTTGTTTTTTTTTTTCATTATTGGTTTATAATTATGAAACGGTAACAGTTACAGCAAATTTATGTGAATAATAATTGTAGAGAATGCTAAAATGAACAACTTATAAAGAATAAGTTTCTTTCGAAATCTCTTTGGTTTTTGAGTAAATAATAATAATAATAATAATAATACTTTATTGGTGCCAATAACTTTCGTTTTACACAAGTCAAAGAATATATGTTGTGGAGACAAAATTAAAGAATAAGTGGATACTAAAATTAATTAAGGCTTTAAAATTAAATAAGTTGTATTAACAAGGCTTAAAAAGTAGGCGAAATCAAGGATCTAAGGTAAAAGTAACTCTAAACCTAAATAAAATATACATATAAAAATTCAGTTAAAATATTGCAAATAAGTAAAATTGTAAAATACAAATATTTATAAAATTCAAACTTAAGAACTATTATATAAGATCAAGTGGATATGTAAAATTTAGACTGAATAAAATAGCGATAAATAGTAAAAATAAATTATAATTACAGATTAAAATGGTAAGGTTGAATTACTTAATTAATAATACAGCCTAGATAAAATCAGATAATGAGTATTACGGACAATGACGGACCTGATAAAACTTAAATACTTAGCAATTAAACTGACCATTTTCATCTTTAATAATTTTGACGTTTTAAACGTCAGTTACTTCGATTCTACAAAACGCTCGATGTATATTTAAAATATGATTTAAATAGAAAATACACCATGAAAGCGTAAATATAAATGATACCATCAAGTCGGAGAAAGTAACATGATGGCCACATAACCATTTTTTAATTTTTTGAAGAGACAAGCTCCAGGTATCCATCCAATATTGGTAATTTTCAGGATAAATTATACAGTTTGATTGATGATTAAAAAAGAAATCAAATTCTATAGACGAATAGTTTAACCGTTTCTCTCTAAATGTGAAAAATGTAATTTCTTAATATTTGATATTATCTTCAGAATTATGTATACGCTGACCATCCAAAATGCTTCGATTTTCGACGCGGCACTTACCCCCTTAAAATGAAAATCATAGACACCATAAGATTGTCATTTTTGTACGAGAATGGAATGGTTCACACAATCGAATGTAAAATTTCACAAATTTATTTGGGAATACGCTACTACACAGAGTGCAGTGGAACAAAAAAACAAAAATTATTTTCGTGAAAATTATCATTTTTATCTTATTATTTTTTCGGGATTTTTTTTAATGTAAAAAAAATAAATAACAGCATGACCGCATGCAGATATTTTTACTCTAAAAAAATGTCTGTACTCCACTCTAAAATGATCAGGGAAGATAATATTCCAATATAAAGAAATTAACATTGAAAATCCTATGTTCCGTTTTGTTCTACTACACCCTGTATAAATCTGTAAACCCACCAATCCCAAACTTCGAACAAAGCATAGAGTTATGAAAAAATGCAATAATTTCGATGTCTTGAAAAAAATATAAAAATAATCAGAACAGAATAATAGTAACTATCTCATGAATGGACAAATATTATACGCATCAACATGTACTCCATAAACAATTACATTAGAAAAATATACACGATCGTTATTAGGTCAAATAAACTTCATTTCCAGTAATCCTTGTAAATACGTACTCTGATAATTCAAGAATTGTTGTTTGCACTATTTTTATAGGCTAAAAATAATTTACGATAAGAATGACTGCAGTCTATACGTTCAATAAATATAAATTACTTTCTAAAACCGTTTCAGCATTTTATCGCGGGGGCTCTACGCGAAAATTTATCGAAGCGTTCCTAGTGGCTCTAATTACCAGCATGGCCCTCCAATTATATTTCTCTTGCTAAACCGAAGAAAGCGAGATAAGCCGCCGACCCTCATGGTGTCCGCTTCCCGGGAGATTTTATCACCTCTCCGTGAATTTAAAAGCCCCGATGATCTCATTAAGCGCGATTCGGCGTTTCTTTCTCCGTGAAATTCGTCAGCGCGTTAAGGGACCCAAGAGTTTTATGGGGCTGAAAGATTCACTCGCGGATTACCAAATTTTTTTCACTCGGGAGTTTAATGTCTGCAGAAAAAAAATTAATTCAAAATGACGCTTGGTGTTTATATAAAAGATAATGATCATCGAAAGTTTGGATTAGAGGTGGGCGAAATGCCTTTTTAACATTGAATCGACTTATGACTGTTTGTAAGCAGTAAAAAGTGTGTCGCCTACCACATTTTATGTTTCATCTGCTGTAAAACTTTTTTACTTGGAAAGAGTCGACTTATTCTTAAAATAGTCGACTCTCTTCCCCAAAGAGCAAAAAAAAATTCAAATAAAACGAATAACTTTGTTGGTATCACTTTATTAATCTGGAGTAGTTGTTAATAAAGTGATACCAACAAAGTTATTCGTTTTATTTGAATTATTCAAAATGTATCACGAAGTGAAAGCCTCCACAATTACTGATGCATGACTCATTTTGATTGAGTCACTAATTTCAACCATGCGTCTCTCACTTCGATGAGTAGACTCTTTGAATCGACACACTGATGATTTACCCATCTCTGGTTTGGATTCAATAATATCTTGTGTTTCGTCATAAAGCAAAAAAGCCGTGCAAGGTTATTGATAAATCAATCTGACCTTCCGCTTGTTGCATGGAATTAGTTCAATACTATGTTGCAGCAATGAATCAATTTTTAATTGATACGCGATTTTTAGGCCTTGCATCTTTCCTCAAAACGTAATGAAATTACTACCGATGATTTAGTTGCATTTAGTGTGCAAGTGAAGTGAGCAGTTTATAGCAAAATGGTGAATATATTCAATTAATTTTTCAAATGTACACAAGTCAACAATTTAGAAGTGGTATCTAGGGCGTTATGAGTACAATAACGCCCGTGGTGCCTTCAACGTTTTATGTCATACTTGTAGTTTAAATTCATCGACTATTTTCCGACAGATTGTCGCGCCGAAAGATGTCTACGGCGTTCGCACGCTTGATTTGCGTTTGGCGAATTGTTGACAGTCGATCTGTTGATAATTACTATAAGCGGCCGTTATAGAAATAACGCCCTTGAGCTTTATTTGCCATTTAATATACGTTGTTTCCATGCCATTATGATTTCAATAATAAACAAGTATGACATAAAAACTATTACTGTGGCCATTCAAATTATTCTGAGGCCAAACATTCTTTGCATGTATTTTTTTCGTGAGAAATACTATAGAAAAAATGGCGAAAATCATCAAATGAACAAAACATTTTTTTTTCAAAAAATAATTACTTTACAGGCCTTTCCCCGTCATTTAAAACCCTTAGGAGTTTTTTCAAATTATTCTGAGACCAAACATTTTTTTCATGCATTTTTTTCCTGAGTAATAATACTATGGAAAAAATGGCGAAAATCATCAAATGAACAAAAAATTTTTTTTCAAAAAAATAATTACTTTACTGGCCTTTCCCCGTCAATGAGAACCCTTAGGAGTTTTTTGAAATTATTCTGAAACCAAACATTTTTTTTATGCATTTTTTTCCTACTATGGAAAAATGGTGAAAAACATCGAATGAACAACATTTTTTTTAAATAATTACATTACAAGCTTTTCCTCGTCATTAAGAACCTTTATGAGTTTTTTCAAACTTTTTTTCGATAATAATAATAATAATTTTATTTGTCGGTTTTTCAAAAACTAGCGAAACTTCAAAAAATGTTGATGTGGTCATCATGTAACGGATATACCATCAAATAAAAGGATTTTTAAAAATATTTTGCATGTTTTTTGCATCCATTTTTCCAACAACTAGTGGGGTTTCAAAAAAAGTTCTTCATGATAGCGCAATTCTACAATTCTACAATTTTTGTTTATATAAGTCTGATGTATTTGTATTTATTTTTCTTTATATTTTTATTTGATTTACAGATCTGTTGGGAGATAATAAATAATCGTTATAATTATTGTTATGTAAATATTCCAAAATTTCTCCAAAATAAAGGAATTTATGAAATACACTTTCTGGCAAAAGATGTGAAGTTCTTTGTTATCTTCATCATTTATATAAAATTTTTTGAAATATCTACTTTTGTTTTCCTATTTTTAACCAATACGGTTTAGGTAAACACCCAGTTTCGGTTTCCTGAATTTTATCAAAAACCTTTGAGTACTTGGAGTACTAGATTTTCAAATAAAGCTCATGTTGAGATACAGGGCTCATAGACAAACAGACTTGCAGTCGCAAAATTATAAAAATTGTCCACATCGTCTCTAGGTACCTCAAAACTTTCGAATTGAAAAAAATGGTGATGTGGCCATCATGTTATCAATCAATCAATCAAAATTTATTGGTGCTTACTTTCTCCAACTTGATGATATCATTTATATTTACGTTTTCATGGTTTATTTTCAACTGAAATCATATTTTGAGCGTTTTGTAAACTCGGATGAAACTGACGTTTAAAACGTCAAAATTATGAAAGATGGAAAAATTATACTTCAAATTCAAAAAGTCAGTTTACTCAAAAACCAAAGAGATTTCGAAAAAACTTATTCTTTATAAGTTGTTCATTTTGAAATTCTCTACAATTATTATTAACATAAATTTGCTGTAGCCATTATCGTTTCATAATTATAAACCAAAAATTTAAAAAGATTTAATAATTTTTTTTCTCGAATAACAATGATTTTATGAAAAATATTTTCAAGCAAACGATGTTCATTTCTTTTATGTCTTCAATATTTGTTTAAATTTTTTTATGATATTTTTCATATTTAAGAAAATATTGGCAAAAAACAAAAAACAGTCTAGGTAAACACCCACTTCCGGTGTACGAAATTTTACCAAAAGCTTTACAGTTCTTCAGATTATCAAATAAGACGTTTGTTCAAAGTTTCATATCAATTGCTCTACTAGTTTTTAAAATACAGCGCACATAGACAGACACACACACACACACATACACACACACACAGTCACCATTTTTTTTTTTCCAGAAATTGTTGAAATGGTATCTAGGGACCCCAAAACGGATATTTCCATAAAAAAAAATTTTGAAAAAAAAATCACGATCACAATACTTTCTCGTACTTCGTAACGGAAAAAGTAAAAATTGGATAATCTTCACGACCCCAGTATTTTCCCTTACGTTGCACGGAGAAAGTAAAATCGTATTCTTTAAAATTTGGTAATTTTAGCAATTATTATTCAGGTACATATTATGGTACTCACAAAATTACTATAAAGATGATAAGCTACAAATGTTATATTTTATAAACATTACCTAGTTTACGAAATATATTTATCAACCGAAAAATTGCATTTGTAATATTTCCCGTGTGCAGTCAAATATCTGAAAATATAAAAAGAGTCTTTCGGTGGACAAAATTTTACCAAAAGCTTCCCAGTTAATCGTATTTTCGAAAAGAAATCAAGTTTAAAGTTTTGTTTTAAAAACTAATAGTTTTCTAAAAAAAAGCAAGTTATGCTTGACAAATTCTTGACAATTACGGCAGAGCACATCATATAAAGTGCGCAGTAAAAATACAGAATAAATTCAATCAAAACATTAATAACTGCTTATTTAAAATGGAGACCATTTGAAGTGCGGCAAAAATACATAATTAATAATCGCTTAAAAAAAATTCCTGCGGAGGGTCCCGGGTTCGAATCCCGGCGAGGGCATGGGTGTTTGTGGATGTCTATTTCATTTAATATGAATAATACATAACCGATGTGACTGAAGGGCAACTGCCAAAGTAAAAAAAAACCTCCAATAAGTAGAATTTTGATGAAAATGCACTTGTTAGTATCAATTTTGCAATCGTGTCCGAGTTATGCCGTCATTTTGGACTTATTTAAATAGCTTACCTATTTTTATAATTGATCTTTTTTGCCTCCAAATCATTGTGGTCAACCTGGTCCGTGCCGCCCACTAGTGGGTGGTAGGGCTTTGAAGGTTGGCGGTAGGGGTTTCAGCAAAACGAATGAAAACCCCTGAAAGGAATCCTGTATTCTGTGATGGGAAAGGAAAATGAGCGCAGAAGTGACATTTTGAAAAGGGAGGACACTTTTTGCTCATCGCCTTAAAGTTGAGAAAAAGAGGAAAATGCATGGGAGGAGTTGTAAGGTACGAAACGAGGAATTTTTTTGTACTTTGGTTTAACAATCGACCTTTTGTCGATTAATGCCGGACGCATGAATTCACCCAGAGCTCAGTGACGACATTTTAGACAACACAACATACACGGAGGAAAGGTTGTAATTTGTTCTATTATTACAAAACGAGAGTATAATGTATGTTTTATTTGCGGCGGAAAAGAGCTGCTTCTGTCAATGTATTAAATTCATGGTGGATTTTTATATGATATCGATCGATGCCCGACACGAGGAACGAGAAATAAATGTAAACATAACCTTAAATTTTGATTAACATTTAGGCAAGTACGTTGCATTATTCTGTAAGCTTAAATTGGTTACAACTTACTTGGAAATACACTCCGCAAAAAAATTATCGCATCACTAACATTATTGTACAGTTCAATTGTTAAATTTCTAGAATTGCGAGCAGTAGCTTCAACGTTCATTTTGATACTAAAAATTTCATATAATTAACCATTTAAATGCTTAGAAAAATATATAAACTTACTCTTACCACAAATTCAAGAAAATTGAAGGAATATTCGTTGTGCTGTATTGTTATGTTTATTATTTATAGAAACAGATATGTTATCACAATAAAAAAATGTCCTAACAGGAAGAACGTAGCTGATGCGATATTTTTTTGCGGAGTTTAGTTTATTTATCGCACCCTTATTTCTGGAGGTGTGTAAGTAATATTCTAGATTTAATATGTTTAAAAATTAACTATTGGTATAATTTACCAAAATGACAGACACATGCTAGAAGGGAAAGCACTTTCCCGGCTACGGCCGGAAATGAGTCGCTTCCCGACTTTTTGGAAGGGTATAAATGCACGGATTACTAACCGATTGTGAGTAAAAACAATTTACGAACCGGTGTGCGGTAATAACATTTTACTTTCACCAATGATGCAAAAGTGTGCGATGTTTAAAAAAGATTGACTATTTCTGTTCTACACCATGACACAAACCGTTTACCGAATGTATCGAATAATTTCATTAAATTGTTAATTTATCTTCTCACACTTCGATTTTCTATTAAAATACATTTGAACCTTACACTAAGAATTTTATAAAAAAAAATAGATTCTTTAATGTCAATTTCCATTTCAGATTGTCTCCACGTTTCACGAAATATGTTATCGATCGACACCACTCTTATTTTGTTTATTTTGCCTTGTTGCATATTTTAGTTGATTTTGTTTTTTTTAATAGTATGTTATTAAACGAGTGAGAAAGTTGGCCAAAGAAGGCGAGTGTTGCAATTCACCCGAGTGGCAATGGCCAACTTGCTCACGAGTTTAATACTATACTTGTTCGCATCATTATTAAATAATTGCCTAAAGATTTTTCTGTTTGTGTTAAATTATAACGAATATTTTTTTTATTTGGAAATTGCGGCAGTTCGCTGAAAAAAAATCAAATCATAACCATAGTAACAACTAAATAGTTGAGATAGTAAAATCGTCGTCATGTCATTGGCTGAAACCTGTTGGGCAATGAAATTGCTATCATTTGATTGGATGTCACCTGTGGAGAAAACGATTCGGCCGAATAATGGGCAGTTTACTCAATCAAAAACGATTTAACAACGTTTATATTATTTAATAAGATGCGAAAAAATATCTTATCATATTTTGTTATTTCGCAGATTTCAATTTTTCGCATATGTTACCTTATTTTTCTATTTTGTAGGTTTTAGCTTAGTTTGCTTATTAGTTCGTATTCATGCTTTAGCCGCGTGTTATTTTTTCCAACTTTATTTGTACATATTTTTTTATTTTGCAAATTACAGAATAAATATTTTACATTAGTACGTTGGGCACGATCAAAACGGCCGCAAGGTCAATAGCCTGAAGTGAGGAACTTGGCTAAAAATTGCAATGTATTATGTAGAATTTTTGCAATTATTTCAAGAATTTGAGCTAGATGTATACCTGAACATGATGCGTTATCAAGAAATGACACGGAATTCTAACAAACAAAATTTAGCGTTTCTCCAATCCAATTATGCCTTCGCCAGCGAGTACATAATAATAATAATTTATTGGTGCAAATACAAAAAGCTAATACCGGTCAAAAAGTTCATGAAATATATACAGTATAATTGCAATAAATGGAATTGGAAGGCTTTAAGATTTAGTTGCAATTATTCTAAATTTTGAACACTTGTCGGAATCGGACGGACCGCACGCATCGACAAAAATTGCTTCCGTTCCATTCCGTACCGATAAATGTGCGTTGACTCATTTACAACTGTGTTAAGCAATTTTTGCCGATGCGTGCCGTCCGTCCGATTCCGAGAAGGGTGCGCGTAGCTTTATACGGTTACTAGGTTACTAAAAAAATGTAGAATTTGATATCTTTTCCAAATTTTCCAGGACTTTGAAAGGAATTCCTGTAGATGATTTATACTCATTACTTCAGAAGATGTGGAAAAGAGCTTCTTCATTAAAAAAAAACAATTTTAACCAATAGGAAACAAAACCTACTGAATAATTCCATAGAATTTATAACTTGACAATTTAAACATCATATATCGTTCCCCCAGTCAGTTCACCTACAGACCAGTTTCAAAATTTTAGGTCTCATCAGTGTAGTTAGTTGCTGATGGGGAAACGGAAATTACTATTGGAATATAAATATTTCAAACACCATCCACTGTAGAAACGCCAAAGTGGCGAAATCTATTGCCTAATTGTTGTACTAATGCCCTCGGATTGGAATTAGTTTAACAATTAGGCAATAGATTCCGCTCTGGTGTTTCTACCTTTAAAGGTGACTTCACAAAAATATTCATTATTTCATTATTATTTCCATACTCTCGAAGTAATCCTTGGTACGTTTTCATCGAGTTAATCCGCCATTTTTACAGCACCCAGTATAATAATAATAATAATAATAATAATAACATTTATTTCCTAAGGATATACATTAACATTTAAATGACATTAAGTATATAGATAAGAAAATAGTCAAAAACCTGTACATCTAAACATTACCAAAATATGTGTAATATTCACTGACCGGGTATGGTTCTATTTCTAATAATAATTGTTTTATCTCATTTTTAAATTTATTCATTATAACAATTTTACGATACCTCGCAGGGAGTCTATTATATAACCGCATCATCATGTAATGAGGTGCTCTTTCCAACAGTGTTAATTTGTGTTTTGGGTAATTGAATGTGTTATTTGTGTTCCTAGTATTATGGGGATTTAGGTTCAAATTTTCATGAAAGAGATGTTTATTATTATGAATAAAAATCAGGCAGTCATGAATATACATTGCTATGACGGTGAGAAGTCCATTTGTTTTAAATACTCCCCTACAAGAGTCTCTGTACTTCATGTTATACAATAATCTAATTGCGCTTTTTTGGGTAATGAATATACTATTAACTGCATTGGAAGCGCCCCAGCATACTATACCATAACGCATCAAGGAGCAAAAGTATGCATAATATACAGATTTTAACGTAACATGCCTTACATATGGTTTAATAGTTCGCATGCAATATATAGTAACACATAACTTACTATTTAATCCACTAATGTGCTGTGTCCAATCTAGGTTTTTATCTATACAAATTCCAAGAAACTTGCAAGATGAAGACATTTGCAAATTAGTGGAGCCAAATGCCATAATTTCAGGTACATCCAATGATGCTCGTTTAGTTTCAAATAACATGCATTTGGTCTTATCTTCATTGAGGAATAATTTATTTTTGCTGAACCAAGTCTGGGCTTCTTCAAACACAGTATTGGCATTAACGGCAAGGTTTTGATAATTGTGGTTTTTTATAATAATATTATTATCATCAACGTAACTGATTAATGCCTGATTTTTACTTTTTATTATGTCAAAGATATCATTGATATATATTACAAACAAGGTCGGCCCTAAAATGCTCCCTTGAGGTATCCCAGTTGTGACCTCCATTGTCGTAGATTCAATCGTTTCATGTCCCGATCGTAATTGTAATTTTTGCCTTCGATTGCATAGATACGACTTAATCAAACTTAAGTTAACCCCTCTTATGCCATATTTGAACATTTTATTTAATAAGATATCATGATCTATGCAATCGAAAGCCTTAGATAAGTCTAGAAATATACCTAAAGGTATTTCTTTATTGTCCAATGCATTTGCAATGAAATTAATTAGTTCAACCATTGCCGTGGTGGTCGATTTTTTCTCTAAGTAGCCGTGTTGGGATTCATGAAATAACTTGTGTTTATTAAAGAAATTAACTATCCGGGCTTTAACAATATATTCTATAATTTTAGAAAAAAAAGTTAGCAAGCTTATAGGCCTGTAGTTTTTATAGTCCTCGGGATCCCCGTTTTTTAGTATCGGTCTAATAATGGAGTGTTTTAGGTAATCTGGAAATATGCCAGTTTCTAATACCCTATTTATAATATACGTCAACGGTGTCTTAATTAAATTTATACAATTCTTGATTACATGACCAGCTATTTCATCAATACCTACAGAATTTGAGTTTTTTAGCTGGACAGGACAAAATTGAATAGAGATCTTAAGTGTAATTTTCAAGTTTCAAGCGTTCAGAAACCGTCCCATGAACATACCAGGACGATAATTAAAACCACAGCTATCGTAAAACGATTCTTACACTTAAGATTTTTATTGCTAAGGAATTATTCAATTTTTTCCTGTCCAACCATACCTTTTATTATTAGTTGAAGAGACAAAACGGTATATCAATTTCAAGCTAGGTAAATGATTAGATACAGTGCACTTGCCCAATTATTCTTAATCAAGAAGCTGCAGTATTTTTTTTGTGGGCTGCTTGGTCATCTGCCACTAAGCTGCAGCAATAAAAATATTTTTTTAAATTGTTGCAGAAATTAATTGATTCCAATAATTACTGTTTGTTACAGAAATTACTCATGGGAATAATGTTAGTCCTATTCATTGGACAATCAAAAGGACACGGATGTAGCACATCCTGCTGCTACTCACCAGTGAAATTTTATTGCTGCCAATGTGACACCCAACAAACCACCCACCCCTCCACCGCCACGCCGCCGCATCCAACTCAGCCATCGATAATAACAGTCACGGGCGGAAGCAGCGTAAACGTAGTCACGTCCAATGTAGTCAACGACGTGAAACTCAACAACGACATCACATTAGAAAACCAAATCAATAACGTCAATAAAATCCACAATCCAATAAGCATACACCAGACAAACATCAATTCAATCTCCAACACTATTAGAAAGACAGTGCCTTTATCTAGCAGTCCTACGCCATTAGTTTGGACTACTTCTTCAACTACAACTTCGAGAACTGTAACGACTACGGAAAAGGAAAAGTGCGAACAACAGTGTGAACCTAAGCAGGAGTGCTGTCCCACTGTGAAACCGTGTAAAACCCAGGAATGTCCCACAACACCAACGTGTGTGAATCAAGAATGTCGTCCCACAGTACCAACGTGCAACACTCCAACATGTCCCACAGCACCTTCGTGTACAACTAATCAATGCCAACCCAGACAGGAGCAGTGCTGCACTGTGATTAGGCCTTGTAATTATCAGGGCTGCCAACATACCACGCAAACGTGCGGTAGGCAATGTATCGCTCCGATTGTTTACATCCCTTATAATCCGTGTCCGTCGTACGGATGCCAGAGGAGGAGTTACTGGGGGCATACGAGATGCGCACAAAATAGTTGTCACTACGTCAGGCAAGATTGCTCGAATTGTCATCAAACGTTCTACAGGACGTATGCTACGTTTTTAAGGTGTTACGGTTGTTTCTCGTACGGTGGAAGTTATGGAGGAGGTTATGTTTATTAAAAGTAATTAAAAGCGTTGATCAAAAATATATTAACCCTTTGCACTCCAGCCTAGTAACTAACGGTGGGTTACCAGAACTCGCTTCCTCAACGCTCATGGTGTTATAAAAACGCGTTCGCTAAAGGTGCGTATCCACCGGCGAACTTATTGTGAACAGTTCGCGAACAGCTACAATCCCTGTTCAGTACGCGAGCAGTTAGAAATGAAATTAATTTTCGTTGAACGTTGTTCGCTAAGCGTCAGTACGTTATCATCCGTCCACTCCATAATTTTTCTTTTTAAAATTGATGTGAACAGTTTCACCCTCTACAGCTGACTGACGTTCGGCGAACATACCCTTTAAAGTTACCGACAACTGGCGATACTTTTGGCGAACTCGAGACGAACAGGGTAAATAAAATCCGTTGACGTTACGCGAGCTGTTTGCGCACAGCCCGACAACATTGGGCAAACAGGTTATTGGGTGATCGCGAGCTGTCCGCGAGCGCCGGTGGATACGCACCTTAAGGTGGTAGGGGAATAAATCTGCGCTGAGTAAAGCTACGCGCACACTTATCGGAATCGGACGGACGGCACGCATCGGCAAAAATTGCTGAACACAGTTGTAAACGAGTCAACGCACATTTATCCGTTCCATGTGCGTTGACTTGTTTACAACTGTGTTCAGCAATTTTTGCCGATGCGTGCCGTCCCTACGATTCCGATAAGTTTGCGCGTAGCTTAAGTAAACTAAGCGTGTCAGTAGATTTAATCCTAACATTTTCAATGTCGCAAATACGGCGACAGCGGAGTGCAAAATGTTAATATAGTTCAATATGCGTGTGTAGAGGTCAAGTTTATCAAGCGCTTATCATACTTAAATATATCACTTATTTACATTCGTTAAATATTGTACTTTTAAGTTGTTACTGTAAAGCACTTTCTGTGCTTATTATGTATATTGTATAGGTATAGCCGTTAATAAAATTTGAAGTTTGTGTTTGCATTTACTCACAATAGTACATTGCAGAATTAGGGAAGTAAGAAATGTAATTATTATTTTCCTTATAAGTATAATCCTCAGAAAAAGTTGTTAATTTATTATAAGTCAAGAACAAATTATAAAATTGTGATTATGAAAATTTATTATTGGAATATTGATGAATTTTCAAATACCGAATTGATTCTGCACAATTATTCCTTTCTTATGTGTGTAGTGAGTTTGTAGAATTTAATTCCAACGCCAACTATTTTTCACTCGATTTTTTTTCAACGTCCGCATTTTTATTTTTAATCTATAACTTTAAATCTATTTGTGTTAGAATCAAAATTTTTACACAAAATTGTAAATAATTGTATTGTGAATTAAACACCTTTTTCAGATTACAAATTGGTTTTTTTTAGTTTCCGAGTTAAGCGAGTTAGAATGGGCGTCTGTTTTAGGCGAAAAGTGAGTTGGTTTTATCAATCGCGTAACTCCGGAAAATTGATGTATCTTTAAAAACCGGATAGATTCTGCAAAATTAACCCTTCCTTATGTGTGTAGTGAGTTTGCAGAATTTTATTCCAACGCCAACTATTTTTTACTCGATTTTTTTTACTTAACACTATTCATCAGCGTTTACAATTTTTTTAAAATTTATTACTTTAAATCTATTTGTGTTAGAATTATATTTTTACATGAAATTGTAGATAATTTTACTGTGCATTAAAAACACTTTTCAGATTACAAATTGTTTTTTCATTTTCTGGGTTAAGTGAGTTATGAGCGTCCATTTTAGACGAAAGGTGAGTTTGTTTTATCAACCGCGTAACTCTTTGGAAAATTGATGTATTTTCAAAAATGTAATTGATTATGCAAAACTAATCCTTTCTTATGGATACAGTGAGTTTGTAGAATTTTATTCCAACGCCAACTATTTTTCACTCGAATTTTTTTCAACGCCCGCATTTCTGTTTTTAATTTATACCTTCAAATCTATTTGTGTTAGAATCCAAATTCTTACACAAAATTGTAGATAATTGTACTGTGAATTAAACACCCTTTTCAGATTACAAATTGTTTTTTTTTTTAGTTTCCGCGTTAAGCGAGTTGGAACGGGCGTCTGTTAAAGACTTAAAGTGAGTTGGTTTTATCAATCGCGTAACTCTGGAAAATTGATGTATTTTCAAAAACCGGATAGATTTTGCAAAATTAACCCTTCCTTATGTGTGTAGTGAGTTTGCAGAATTTTATTCCAACGCCAACTATTTTTTACTCGATTTTTTTTTACTTAACACTATTCTTCAACGTTTGCATTTTTTTTTTTAATTTATAACTTTAAATCTATTTGTGTTAGAATAATAATTTTTGTGCACAATTATAGATAATTTTACTGTGAATTAAAAACACTTTTCAGATTACAAATTGTTTTTTTTTTCATTTTCTGAGTTAAGTGAGTTATGAGCGTCCATTTTAGACGAAAGTTGAGTTTGTTTTATCAATCGCGTAACTCTTTGGAAAATTGATGTATTTTCAAAAATGCAATTGATTATGCAAAACTAATACTTTCTTATGTATATAGTGAGTTTGTAGAATTTTATTCCAACGCCAACTATTTTTCACTCGATTTATTTTCCTAACACTGTTCAAAATTCGCAGTTTTTTTTTTAAATTCATTTATTTAACTTCAAATACATTTGTATTTTTAAAAACAATTGTAGATAATTTAACTGTAAACTAAATATATTTTTCAGATTACATTTCTTTTCAGTTTCCGATTCAAGTGAACTAGAATGGACGTCTGTTTTTGATGAAAAGTGAATTTGTTTTTATAATAAAACACTTTCAACTTTGTTTTGTATAACTTATATTTTTATTTTTATTTTTGTTTATTAAGTTTCGGTAATACAATTACCATTTTCAAACAAGAAGTGTTTTAAAAACCGATTTATAAAGGTATATATAATTTGTTTTATCAATTACAATTTTTTTTTTCAGTTTTCGAGTTAAGTCTGTTTTAGGCGATGTATGTTCAGAAAGGAATTTGATTCTGCAAAATTAATCCTTTCCTATGTGTGTAGTGAGTTTGCAAAATTTTATTCCAACGCCAACTATTTTTTACTGGATTTTTTTTGATTAACACTATTCATCAAAGTTCGCATTTTTTTTTAAATTTATAACTGTAAATCTATTTGTGTTAGAATAATAATTTTTGTGCTCAATTGTAGATAATTTCACTGTGAATTGAAAACGCTTTTCAGATTACAAATTGTTATTTCAGTTTCTGAGTTAAGGGAGTTAAAATGAGCGTCTGTTTTAAGCGAAAAGTGAGTTTGTTTTATAAATCGCTTAACCCTTTGGAAAATAGATGCATTTTGAAAAACAGAATTGATTCTACAAAATTAATCCTTTCTTATGTATTTATTAGCTTGCAGAATTTTATTCCAACGCCAACTATTTTTATTTAATTTTTTCTCTTCGCACAATTCATAAAAGTTCGCATTTTTTTTTAAATTTATAACTTCAAATCTTTTTATGTTACAATCATAATTTTTGTGCTCAATTGTAGACCATTTTACTGTAAACTAAAAACACTTTTTCAGATTACTAATTGTTTTTTTTTAGTTTCCGAGTTAAGCGAGTTAGAATGGGCGTCTGTTTTAGACGAAAAGTGAGTTTGTTTTAACAATCGCGTAACTTTTAGGAAAATTGATGTATTTTCAAAAACTTAATTGATTCTGCAAAATTATTCCTTTCTTATATGTGAAATGAGTTTGTAGAATTTTATTCCAACGCCAACTACTTTTTACTCGATTTTTTCTATTCAATAACGTCCGCATTTTCATTTTTAATTTAAAACTTCAAATCTATTTGTGTTAGAATCAAAGTTTTTACACACAATTACTGATAGTTTTACTATGAATTAGAAACACTTTTCAGATTACAAATTGCGTTCTCAGTTTCCGAGTTAAGCGAGTTAGAATGGGCGCCTGTTTGAGACGAAAAGTAATTTTGTTTTGTCAATGACGTAACTCTTTGGAAAATTGACTTTTTTTTTCAAAAAATAAATTAATCCTTTCTTATGTATGAAGTGAGTTTGCAGAATTTTATTCCAATGCCAACTATTTTTTATTTGATTTTTTCTCTTCGCACTATTCATAAAAGTTCGCATTTTCATTTTTAATTTATAACTTCAAATCTATTTGTGTTAGAATCATATTTTTACACACAATTGTACATAATTTCACTGTGAATTAAAAACACTTTTCAGATTAAAAATTGTTTTTTCAGTTTTCGAGTTAAGCGAGTTAGAATGGCCATCTGTTTCAGACAAAAAGTGAGTATATGTTTTATCGATTGCTTAACTCTTTAGAAAATTGATGCATAAAAAAAAACAGAATTGATTCTGCAAAATTATTCCTTTTTTATGTAAGTTGTGAGTTTGTAGAATTTTATTCCAACGCCAACTATTTTTTATTCGATTTTTTCTTGCTGAACACTATTCATTAACGATCGCATTTTTTTTAAATTTATGACTTCAAATCAATTTGCGTTAGAATCATACATAATTGTAGACAATTTCACTGCGAATTAAAAACGCTTTTCAGATTACAAATTGTTTTTTCAGTTTCCGAGTTAAGCGACTTAGAATCGGCGTCTGTTTTAAGCGAAAAGTGAGTTTGTTTTATAAATCGCGTAACTCTTTGACAAATAGATGCATTTTAAAAAACAGAATTGATTCTACAAAATTAATCCTTTCTTATGTATTTAGTGAGTTTGCAAAATTTTATTCCAACGCCAACTATTTTTATTGGATTTTTTCTCTTCGCACTATTCATAAAAGTTCGTATTTTTTTTTTAATTTATAACTTCAAATCTATTTGTATTAGGATCATAATTTTTATGTTCAATTGCAGATAATTTCGCCGTAAATTAAAAACACTTTTCAGATTACAAATGATTTGTTCAGTTTCCGAGTTAAGCGACTTAGAATCGGCGTCGGTTTCAGACGAAAAGTGAGTATGTTTTATCAATTGTAAAATTGATATTTTTTCAAAAATCAAATTGATTTTGCAAAATTATTCCTTTCTTATGTATGTAGTGAGTTTGCAGAATTTTATTACAACGCCAACTCGATTTCTTTAGCATTATTCAGCGATCGCATTTTTTTGACATTTGTAACTTCAAATCCGTCAGTGTTATGCTTCGTAAAAAACAATTGCCACCCACTTGAAACTTCTTAAAATCACTCAATATTCATTCAAGAATGAATTACAATATATTCCATTAAAAGCGTGTGCGATATGTCCTGCAAACACGCTGTAAATTTATGAAAAATTACAATCACGAGAACAAAATATAAAAATAATTGATATCCATTTGAAACTTCTCAAAATCACTCAATATTAATTAATAATAATAATAATAATAATAATATTTATTATACGGAAAACACCTGTTTACAGATAAATTACAAATAAAATTGTCATAATGACACAACAGCACGTATATACTTGCGCAACGTAATACTATTACTAAACTATAATATTTGTAAACATAACTGCGTATAAGCTATAACCTAAAGAAAACTATAAATAACATGTACCTATTCCAATAAATTTCAAATCAAACAATATGTTTTAACTTACGCTTAAAATTGCCAAGTTCGCTCCCAAAAATATCAAAGTGGTTAATTTGATTGTAGGCATTTATAGATCTCATAATTCGATTAAATGGACCATGATATGAATAATTATTCCTAGAAATTCCAACATGAAACAACATATTATTCCTACATTTCCTTGAATAGGAGTTTGTGTTAAAATTTAACATACTCAGTAATTGAAAACATTGAATATTACCCGATATTAATCTGTGAAAAAAAGAGACATCAAGTTCGATTCTCCTAGACTTTAACGAACTAAGGTTTAAATTGTTCAGCGTAGTGTTTACATTAAAATTTATTGAGGCAATCCCTAGTTTATAAGAGATGAATTTTAAAAATTTATTTTGCACTCTTTCGAGTTTTGTAATATACGTAATATAATATGGTGACCATATTATACTAGCATATTCCACCTGTGAACGCACTAAAGAACAATACAACAATTTTATAGTTGATACACTAAACATGTAACTATTTCTAAACACAAAACCAAGAATATTCATTGCCCTACGTGAAATGATGTCAATATGTTTATCAAATTTTAATTTAGAGTCAAAAAGAACTCCTAGGTCTTTAATACAATTCACACTCTCCAAGTTAGAATCGTTTAATAAGTACGAGGATTCTAAATGAGTGTTATTTCTAGAAAAACGTATGTGTTTACACTTATTTATATTAAGATCTAAGTCATTGAGAACACACCAATTAACTAAATTATCAAGGTCTTCTTGAATCAGTTTAATATCGTTTGAACATTTTATAGATTTAAACAACTTCAAGTCGTCCGCGAAAAATAGATAATCACAACTATTGAATGACTTACTGAGATCATTTATGAACAATAGAAAGAGAATTGGTCCGCAATGTGTTCCCTGTGGGACACCTGAGGGTATGTGTATGTACTCTGATGTAATATTTCCTATTCTAACCGAATTCAAGAATGAATTGGTGAAAAATTACAATATATTCCATTAACAGCGTTTGCGATATTTCGCGTGAACACGCTGAAAATTTATGAAAAATTGTAATCACGCGAAAAAAGAAAATAAAAACAGTTGCCATCCATTTGAAACTTTTTAAAATCACTCAATATTAATTCAAGAATGATTTGGTGAAAAATTAAAATATATTCCGTTAATAGCGTTTGCAATATTTCGTGCAAACACACTGAAAATTTATGACAAATTGTAATCACTCGAAAAAATTTAAAAACAATTGCTACCCACTTGAAACTTCTTAAAATCACTCAATATTAATTCAAGAATGATTTGGTGAAAAATTACAATACATTCCATCAATAGCTTTTGCGATATTTCATGCAGACACGGTGTAAAGTTATGAAAAATTGTAATAATTTTGTTGACTTGAAACAAAATTAAAAATAATTGCTACCCACTTGAAACTTCTTAAAATCACTCAATATTAATTCAAGAATGATTTGGTGAAAAATTACAATACATTCCATCAATAGCTTTTGCGATATTTCATGCAGATACGGTGTAAAGTTATGAAAAATTGTAATAATTTTGTTGACTTGAAAAAAAATTAAAAACAATTGCTAGCCATTTGAAACTTCTCAAAATCACTCAATATTAATTCAAGAATGATTTGGTGAAAAAATAAAATATATTCCATTAACAGCGTTTGAGATATTATGTGCAAACACACTGTAAATTTATGAAACATTGTAATCACTCGAAAAAAAATAATAAAAACAATTGCTATCCATTTGAAACTTCTCAAAATCACTCAACATTAATTCAAGAATAATTTGATGAAAAGTCACAATTTATTCCATTAACAGCGTTTGCGATATTTCGCGCAAACACGCTGTAAATTAATGAAAAATTGTAATCACGCGAAAAAATAAAAATAAAAACAGTTGCTATCAATTTGAAACTTCTCAAAATCACTCAAAATTAATTCAAGAATGATTTGGTGAAAACTTAAAATATATTCCATTAACAGCGTTTGCGATATTTCGTGCAAGCACGCTGTAAATTTATGAAAAATTGTAATCACCCGAAAAAATAGAATAAAAACAATTGCTATTCATTTGAAACTTTTCAAAATCACTCAATATTAATTCAAGAATGATTTGGTGAAAAATTACACGATATTCCGTTAACAGCGTTTGCGATATTTCGTGCAAACACGCTGTAAATTTATGAAAAATTGTAATCACGCGAAAAAAAAAATAATAAAAACAGTTGCTATCCATTTGAAACTTCTCAAAATCACTCAACATTAATTCAAGAATGATTTGATGAAAAGTCACAATTTATTCCATTAACAGCGTTTGCGATATTTCGCGCAAACACGCTGTAAATTTATGAAAAATTGTAATCACGCGAAAAAATAAAAATAAAAACAGTTGCCATCCATTTGAAACTTCTCAAAATCACTTAATGTTAATTTTAGAATGATTTGGTGAAAAGTTAGAATATATTCCATTAACAACGTTTGCGATATTTCGCGCAAACACGTTGTAAATTTATGAAAAATTGTAATCACGCGAAAAAATAAAAATAAAAACAGTTGCTATCAATTTGAAACTTCTCAAAATCACTCAAAATTAATTCAAGAATGATTTGGTGAAAAATAAAAATATATTCCATTAACAGCGTTTGCGATATTTCGTGCAAGCACGCTGTAAATTTATGAAAAATTGTAATCACGCGAAAAAATAGAATAAAAACAATTGCTATTCATTTGAAACTTTTCAAAATCACTCAATGTTAATTTAAGAATGATTTGGTGAAAAGTCATAATTTATTCCATTACCAGCGTTTGCGATATTTCGTGCAAAGATGCTATAAATTTATAAAAAATTGTAATCACTCGAAAAAAATAATAAAAACAATTGCTATCTACTTGAAACTTCTCAAAATCACTCAATATTAATTCAAGAATGATTTAGTGAAAAGTTACAATATATTTCATCAACAGCGTTTGCGATATTTCGTGCAAACACGCTGTAAATTAATGAAAAATTGTAATCACTCGAAAAAAAATAATGAAAACAATTGCTATCCATTTAAAACTTCTCAACATCACTCAATATTAATTCAAGAATGATTTGGTGAAAAATTACAATATATTCCATTAACAGTGTTTGCGATATTTCGTGCAAACACGCTGTAAATTTATGAAAAATTGTAATCACTCGAAAAAAAATAATGAAAACAATTGCTATCCATTTAAAACTTCTCAACATCACTCAATATTAATTCAAGAATGATTTGGTGAAAAATTACAATATATTCCATTAACAGCGTTTGCGATATTTCGTGCAAACACGCTGTAAATTAATGAAAAATTGTAATCACTCGAAAAAAAATAATGAAAACAATTGCTATCCATTTAAAACTTCTCAACATCACTCAATATTAATTCAAGAATGATTTAGTGAAAAGTTACAATATATTCCATTAACAGTGTTTGCGATATTTCGTGCAAACACGCTGTGAATTTATGAAAAATTGTAATCACTCGAAAAAAAATAATGAAAACAATTGCTATCCATTTAAAACTTCTCAACATCACTCAATATTAATTCAAGAATGATTTGGTGAAAAATTACAATATATTCCATTAACAGTGTTTGCGATATTTCGTGCAAACACGCTGTAAATTTATGAAAAATTGTAATCACTCGAAAAAAAATAATGAAAACAATTGCTATCCATTTAAAACTTCTCAACATCACTCAATATTAATTCAAGAATGATTTGGTGAAAAATTACAATATATTCCATTAACAGTGTTTGCGATATTTCGTGCAAACACGCTGTAAATTTATGAAAAATTGTAATCACTCGAAAAAAAAAACAGTCGCTGTCCACTTGAAACTTCTTGAAATCACTCAATATTAATTCAAGAATGATTTGGTGAAAAATTACAATATATTCCATTAACAGCGTTTGCGATATTTTGTGCAAACACGCTGTAAATTTATGAAAAATTGTAATCACTCGAAAAAAAAAATAATGAAAACAATTGCTATCCATTTAAAACTTCTCAACATCACTCAATATTAATTCAAGAATGATTTGGTGAAAAATTACAAGATATTCCATTAACAGTGTTTGCGATATTTCGTGCAAACACGCTGTAAATTTATGAAAAATTGTAATCACTCGAAAAAAATAAAATTGCTGTCCACTTGAAACTTCTTAAAATCACTCAATATTAATTCAAGAACGATTTGGTTAAAAGTTACAATATATTCCATTAACAGCGTTTGAGATATTTCATGCAAACATGAACGTGCGGTTCATGAAAATGCGCAAGTGTGTACGATGCATTAGAATCGCAGTTAATATTTACATTTTTATGATATTTAGCAGATTTATCATTGTCTTACGGAAGTATACTATTCTACAACTATTACTGACGTTGTTTATGGAATGGCAAAACATATTTTCTGTATGTTTATAACATTCAACATCGTTCATCACCTCTAGTCGTTTAATTTTATTGACAAGAAAAAAATATATAAATGGGGATAACTGATTATATTGTGTTTGTTCTAAAATCTTCCGCGCCCGGGGTCGTACTTGCGTGTACGTAGTTCAAGCACGTCTTTAATTAAGTTGAAAATGTATTTGTTCTGCAGAAATCCATGAGTAAATTAGAAACGATTATTGCTTCCCAAATAATTGGCCTGGAGGTGAATTCGGCGACCTCGGCAACCCTTCTGGCCTTGCATACGAACACTGGAACACTGTTGTACCTGCACAGATATTAATCACGCACGCACACGCCATTATCCCTGTTTGTTTAGGGAAGGACTCATCGCCAATGAACGTCAGGACACATATCGGCAAATATTTACTATTAATTAAGGACTGGCGTCAGTTTACACGCCGACGACGGCGGCATCCAGTTTCTCCAATGCACAACTCAAGAAAATGTTGCATACAGTTAAAGCTAGATATCGTGTGAGCCACAAAATTTTGTTTCAGAGTTGGCTGTGAGATAAATGAGGTACGTCATGAGACTAGATTAGTTCAATTAAAAAAATGAATTAATCTCAGACATGACTGACTTTCTCTCTCTATCTCTCGTGCATGGTCAATTCTGAAACAAATTTCTGCGACTCACACCTTACAATCAGAATGATATATTTTTTCTTTTGTCAATTTCAACTTATAAACTATGCCAGGCCACTGTGCGTCGACGAGTTCAAAAGTAACAACTTCAGTTATATATAAATTACTTGCAGAGTAACGAACAGGTTGAATATTCATAGATTCAGGCTACGTTTCGTTTTATGGAATTTATATATAAATTAGTTGATGGATCCCATTATTTATATTCTATGTTAATCCTGCAGGAAATTTTCAAGAAGAAAGCATAACATTTGTTTATATTATATGATGAGAGGACGGTCTCGTGATTTGAACTTTATGTGTATGTATGTGCAGGAGTGGCGCGTCGTCCTCAATCTCAAACGGCACTTATATTCGTGCCGTGCAAGCCTTGCAGCTCTCAATGGCCACTTGTGGCTACCCTTCACACTTCACATGCACCCCATACCACCCGCGCTATCCTTACTGTATGGGGGGTGGGTGTACGCGTCCACCCCGCAGTCGCGCGGCAAGTACTTCTCGAGGGTCATCTGCAATCAGCTTGTTGAGCAGGACTTGCATACCACTCTAAAAAATCGACCGCGTCGTCGCACCGCGGACTTCTAATAAGACTGGAAAATTTGAAAAATTTCAATTACGTCAAAGAAATAATTCCAAATTTAAGTTTCAATGCGAACCTGCACAATTTCCTTGCGTGACATACTGCTAGGATTTTGCTGCACTCACTTTTCAGTATCTTCTTCTCTATTTAAGCAAAAAATGGTGATGTGGCCATCATGTTACTTTCTCCGACTTGATGATATCATGTATATTTACGCTCCCATGGTTTATTTTCAATTTGAATGTACCTTGAGCGTGTTGTAGAATCGGATGAAACTGACGTTTAAAACGTCAAAATTATGAAAGATGGAAAAATTAAACTTCAAATTTAAAAACTCAGTTTACTCAAAAACTAAAGGGATTTCGAAAAAAACTTATTCTTTATAAGTTGTTCATTCTAGCATTCTCTACAATTATTATTAACATAAATTTGCTGTAACTATTATCGTTTTATAATTATAAACCAAAAATTTAAAAAAATAATAATACATTTTTTTCTCAAATAAAAATGATTTTATGAAAAATGTTATCAAGCAAAAGATGTTCATTTCTTTGTTGTCTTCAAAGTTTGTTTAAATGTTTTTGTGATATTTTTCATATTTAAGAAAATATTGGCAAAAAACAAAAAACGGTTAAGGTAAACACCCACTTCCGGTGTACGAAATTTTACCAAAAGCTTTTCAGTTCTTCAGATTATCAAATAAGTCGGATGTTCAAAGTTTCATATCAATTGCTCTATTAGTTTTTGAGATACAACACGCACACACACACACAGACACAACAATTTTTTTTCCAGAAATTGTTGAAATGGTATCTAGGGACCCCAAAACGGATATTTTCGTTAAAAAAATTTTGAAAAAAAATCACAATCACAATACTTTCTTGTACTTCGTAACGGAGAAAGTAAAAATTGAATGAAATTACGATTTTTTTAACTTTCCTTTTAACCATTAACAATTATTATTAATTATTGGATCGATGCATGATGAAATACATTTGTGTCAGTTTCACATATTTATACCAAGCCTAGAGAATATTCCAAATTCTGTCATTTCTCAAGAGTTATCCATAAAAAAGGTCAAATTTTCGTTCTTCAGTCTAAAAATGTGCAATTTATTGATGAAACCATTTTTCAAATCTGGTCATCCGTTTAAGAGTTACCTCCAAATTCGACGAAAACCAATTTGACATAAAGGCTTTTGTTGGCCCAAGCAACGGGTAGAATACATTACCGTAAGGATTTCAAAAATCTGATCATCAATTATGGTAAAAATACTGTAAACAATTGAAAATCAAATTTCCGTTTAACACCTTATACGATAATTGTAATCCATTAGTGAAAGAATTTCAAAAATCTGCTCATCCGAATAGAAGTTATCGTAAGAAAACCGAAAAACAATTGATCGCCGATTTTTGTCTTTTGATTTTATCTACATCTATTCGCTAAGGAGAATACTATTTTCGACGAATTTTTCAAATTCGATGTTCCATACAGGAATTATCATCAAAAATCCGTAAAAACAATGGAAGGTCGAATTTCTGTTTATAGCGTATACATATATTTTCGAAAGAAGGAATCGATTGATGGATTTTTTTTTTCATAATTTGCACATCCCTTTAAGCTCTATTAACCATTGTTATTAATTTTTGGATCAATGAATGATGGAACACAGATGTGCCAGTTTGACATGTTCATTCCAAGCCAAAAGAATATTTTAAATCCGATCATTTGTTCAAGAATTATCTTAAAAAAAACGAAACAATTGAAGGTCGACATATTATACAGGGTGTTTCAGAGCTCTGGGAACGGTCAATCGCGTGCTTATTTGTCAAAATTTCGAAAAATGTTTTATACAAAAGTTGTGTATAATAGTGAGCTGCAAGCCCTAAAAATATTTGAATTCACTTTTTTCTCGGATGATCTGATTTTGGAAATTGTTTCATTATTGGATTACAATTAGTCAAAAATATATGTCTAAGCGGAATATGTATTCCGCTTAGAATTTTCAAAATCGGATCATCCGAAAAAAAGTGAACGTGAAAAACTCGAATTTTGTATTTTGATTTTACCTGCATCTATTTGACAAGGGCAACACTGTTCTTTCAGAAATTCGATTATCCATACGAGAATTATCCCCAAAAATCCGAAAAACAATTGAAGGTCAAATTTCTGTTTTCAGCTTATCCATATATTTTCGATCGATTGGTGGAAACACACGCCTGATTTAGCACCCTGTGACGTTTTTCTGTTTTCGAAGATCAAGTCTGCCTTACAAGGAATCCAGTTCGAGTCGATGGGTGAAGTGAAAATCGGCGGAGCTCCTAAATACTCTTAGAAAATAAGACTTTCTTTGCATTTTTCAAGCATTTCTTTGACCACTGGAAAAAACGAATTGAATGACGTGTGGAGTGTACGTTGAAGGGGAGCAGTCTCGTTATTTAATAGCCAGACCTCGTATATTACAAACTGTGCATCACATGTAGACGAGGTGGCCGAGTGGTTAAGGCGTTGGACTGCTAATCCAATGGGCTCTGCCCGCGTGGGTTCGAATCCCATCCTCGTCGTTACTTTTGTATTTGAAATTGTGTCATAATTTATTAATGCTGTACGCAATATTTGTTATTTACTATACAGGGTGTAGAATTGGTTGGGATTTCCATGTTAAATTCTCAATGTTTAATTATTGGCTCCCCAAATTATTTTAGAGAAATAGTGTAAATACATTTTTTGTTGAGAAAAAAATACTCTACACAATCATATCATTACTTATTTTTTTTACTTTTCAAACAAAGGGAAATTCGAGGAAATTAGAAATGCTATTTTAGCAAAAATATGTGGTGCCTTGAAATTGTTGAAACAAAAATCCGTTATACGTTCCGAAATTTGCGGATTATTCTATTAACAGTAATGTGGTTTACTGCACATGCGCAATTAGCAGAAAAGTTAGAATTTTACCATTAGGATCTTTTTATTCAACAAATCCATAATATTAACTATTAAAATACGCCTAAATTTGTGATTAAAACATTAATGTGACAGCTAACTTTCAACGGTTTATTGTTTCAGCAATTCCAAGGCACTACCTATTTCTGCTAAAGTAGTAGTTTTTTTTTTGGCCTCGGAAACGTAGTCCATATGGCCAGCTCAAGGCGGCTACTATTTATATATACAAATTTTTGGGTGAATAAATGAACAAATGAATAAATGCATAATGTCAGACGTATACAACAACCATGGACCCGACCGAATACTTCTCGATCCCCGAAAAATCTTTCGGCCGGGCTGGGATTCGAACATACACGGCACCAGGTGCAACCGGCACAAGCACTCGCCTGTACCCAAGTAGTAGTTTTAATTTCCTCGATTTCCCCTTTGTACGGAAAGTGAAAAAAATAAGCAAGGATACGTTTGTGTAGAGTAGAGAAACATATTTACATTTTTTCTCTAAAATAATTTGAGGAGCCAATATTTGAACATTAAGAATTTAACACGGAAACCCCTATGGTTATCTATCGTAAACTTTTTAAGATCTAATAACTTATGCCCAACTTCAGAATGAATAATCCCCCCCTCCCCCGACCCGAACGGCGGCGTCGCAGTCGTCGTTTTGAATCCCGCATCGCGGTTCTTATTTATTTATGACGGAAACACCTGTAGCCAAACACTTTATGGAATGAGCTCGGGTCAGATATTTGCAAAGGGACTCTAAATTTACCAAATCAAATTTCGGCTGCGAGGCCTCCGCCGCCGCCGCCGCTGCTACACATTGTGTTTCCGACACGTTCCCGCGTTACTACAGGTAGCACGGCTCCACTTTTCCGCCTCGTTTCCCTCTTCGCACCCTCTCGACCGGAGGACACCTTTATTTATTATTCCATTAGTATAGACGACATACTTCATCCCGATGCAAAAACATGGGAATAAACAGAAAGCATGCTTTAAGTGAGAAAATTCCATTTTGCTGATTTTTGACAGCTACATTGTAAAAAAATGTCCGCCATTTTGCGAAAAATCGGCATTTTGAAAAAGTGAAAATAAAATTTCAGATCAATAGGGCTGACCCAATCCTGTACACCGTTTTCCCCTTCACTTCTGACAGGTGCGCTGTCAGTGCCATCTCCAGGTCTTCGAAGTCATTATTGACATGTAAAAAAAATCTTGTGTGAAATTCAATTGATCTACAATAACATAAAAAAATGGTGATGTGACCATCATGTTACTTTCTCCGATTTGATGGTGTAATAGTCCTGAAAAAAGTCCCGAAAAAGAGTCCTGTAAAAATATCCTTAACAGTCTTGAAAAAAAGCTATGGAAATAATATCGTAAGAAATCCTAAAAAAAGATCATTAAAAAGATCTGAAAAAGTTCTGAAGAAATTCCAAAAAGAGTCCTGAAAAGAAGTTCAGAAGAAGGCTTGAAAAAAATTCCCCAAAAAATTATTCTGAAAAAATGTAATGAAGAAAATTCTGAAAAGAATCCTGAAAAGAAGTCCTGAACAAGAGGTTCTTAAGAAAGTCTCGAAAAAGTCCAGAAAAAAGTCCTAAAGGAACAGTCCTTGAAATAAAGTAAAAAAGAGTCCTGATAAAAGCAGCGAAAAAAGTCCTGAAAACAGTCAAAATACCAGAAATAAATGTCCCGAAAAAGAGTCCTAAGCTGTGAAAGAAAGTCCTGAAAAAGTTCTTAAAATAGTCTTCTAACAAAATTCCAGAAATAAATGTCCCAAAAAAGTCCTAACAAGTCCTGAAAGAAGGAAGTTCAGAAAAAGAGCCCTGATGAAATATCATAAAGAAAAATGTCCTGTAAAAACAGTCTTGAAATATTGCCCTGAAAATAACATCTTTAAAAAATGAACAGAAAAAATTCTGAAAAAAAGAGCATTGTAAAAAGTCCTTAAAAAGGTAGAAATTGTCCTGAAAAAGAAATCCCAAAAAGAAATATTGCCCTGAAAATAACATCTTTAAAAAATAAACAGAAATATTCTGAAAAAAGAGCATTGTAAAAAGTCCTTAAAAAGGTACTTAAAAAGATTTAAAGAAATTGTCCTGAAAAAAAAACCCAAAAAGAGTCTTGCAAAAAGGGCTAAAATAAGTCCTTAATAAAGATAAAATAGAGATAAAAGTTTTGAAAATAGTCTTGAAAAAAAAATGCTAAAAATATCTGAAAAAGTCCTCATAAAAGGTTCAAAAAAGGTCATGCAAAAAAAGTCATGAAGAACATTCTGAAAAATTTGTTCTTAAGAAAGTCCCGAAGACGTACCGAGAAAAATTCCTGTTAATGATATTTTGAAAAGAAAACCTGGAAATAAAGGTGCTGAAAGAAAAAGTCCTAAAAATAAGTCTAGAAAAAAATTTCTTAAAAAGACCTGAAAGAATCCTCGAAGAGAGGTCTTTTAAAAAAAGACCGGAAAAAAGTTACGAAAACGGCTAAAAGAACAAAAAATATTCGGAAATACAAAATTTTACCAAAAGCTTTTCAGTTCTTCGGATTATTAAATAACACTGATGTTCAAAGTTTTGTATCAATTGCTCTATTAGTTTTTGAGATCCAGTTACACACAGACAGACTGTTATGCAGAGAAAAATTGGAGATGTGACCATCATGTTACTTTCTCCGACTTGATGATATCATTTACATTTACGCTTTCGTGGTTTAGTTTCAATTTAAATCATATTTTAAATGTACATTGAGCGGATGAAACTGACGTTTAAAACGTCAAAATTATGAAAGATGGAAAAATTATACTTCAAATTCAAAAACTCAGTTTACTCAAAAACTAAAGGGATTTCGAAAAAAACTTATTCTTTATAAGTTGTTCATATTAGCATTCTCTACAATTATTATTAAAATAAATTTGCTGTAACTATCATCTTTTCATAATTATAAACCAAAAATTTAAAAAATAATAATACATTTTTTCTCGAATAAAAATGATTTTATGAAAAATGTTTTCAAGGAAAAGATGTTCATTTCTTTGTTGTCTTCAAAGTTTTTTTAAATGTTTTTGTGATATTTTTCATATTTATGAAAATATTGGCAAAAAACAAAAAACAGTTGAGGTAAACGCCCACTTCCGGTGTACGAATTTTTACCAAAAGCTTTTCAGTTCTTCAGATTATCAAATAAAACTTGTGTTTAAAGTTTCATATCAATTGTTCTTTTAGTTTTTGAGATACAGCACGCACAGACTGACACACACAGACACACACCCTGAGACAAAAATTTTTTTTTCCAGAAATTGTTGAAATTGCATCTAGCGACCCCAAAACGGATTTTTCTGTAAAAAAAAAACACGATCACAATACTTTCTCGTACTTCGTAACGGAGAAAGTAAAAAGTTTCGTATCGAAATCTTCTTTTTTTACAATAAATTCTTGAAAATTGGCTCCGAAATTGTCCTACAAGGTGTAAATGAAATTAAATTGACTTTCGCATTCTGTGACCAACAATTTAAATTATCGCGCTTAAATTTATTTTCGTTCAAGTGTTTTGCGAAACACAAATAAAACATTCTTTGACGTATTTTAATTTTAAAAACGATTTTTTTCATATTTATTTTAACATGTTCTGTTCGTTATTGTTAGTTATATAATTTTTAACGAGATTTATTTTGTATTTTTTGGTTTTTTTACTCGCTACATTAACAAAATATTTTTGTTGTAAGTAATTTTGCAAAAGGAGGTAAATCTATTTTTATAAGACGTAATTCAAACATCGATTTAACTATTCTGTCTATTTGGTACAAAATGAATTTAGACATACTGTATTAAGAAACATATAACATACCCAATTAGTGTACAAATTGCGCTTCAAAAAATAATAAAATTTTCCGAGTCCATTAGTCTGCGGCGTGTTGTTGAAATTGAGTGCACTGTGTCATAGGAAGTGTGTGTACGTGGCGAGCTGAAAACACAGGATACACCATAATTCCGCACGTCTGTGCAGGCATCATCTCGGGTTACAATGCTAATGAGCTATCGTTGCCATGGTAATCCTATATGTTTAATACACCATCGGCGTGGTGCGTGCCTTCCGTTGAAACCTTTTATTACGACGACGCCGTCTATTATGGAATCTTACCTGTGAATTTATTATTAGGGGTGCTGGGGGCGGAAGCGGGGTGATTACTATCGTTGGTGGAATAACTGTACTTCATACTTCAATTCTAGATGTCAAAATAATCAATTATTTAAAGTGTTATGATTATATTAAGAAGGGCCGAATTAACCATTAGGTGAATAAGACAAATGGACAAAAAAATGGTGATGTGGCCATCATGTTACTTTCTCCGACTTGATGGTATCATAGCCATTTATATTTACGTTTTGATGGTTTATTTTCAATTCAAATCATATTTTAAATGTACATCGAGCGTTGTGTAGACTCGGATGAAACTGACGTTTAAAACGTCAAAATTATAAAACGTGGAAAAATTATAATTCAAATTCAAAAACTTGGTTTACTCAAAAACTAAAGAGATTTCGAAGAAAACGTATTCTATATAGGTTGTTCATTCTAGCATTCTCTACTATTATTATTAACATACATTTGCTGTAACTATTATCGTTTTATAATTATAAACCAAAAATTAAAAAAAATAAAATACATTTCTTCCTCGAATAAAAATGATTTTATAAAAAATGTTTTCAAGCAAAAGATATTCATTTCTTTATTGTCTTCAAAGTTTGTTTAAATGTTTTTGTGATATTGTTTATATTTAAGAAAATATTGGCAAAAAACAAAAAACAGTTAAGGTAAACGCCCACTTCCGGTGTACGAAATTTTACCAAAAGTTTTTTAATTCTTCAGATTATCAAATAAGACGGACGTTCAAAGTTTCACATTAATTGCTCTATTAGTTTTTGAGATACAGCGCGCACAGGTAGACACAGACACAGCCACATATTATAATTATAGAACGATAATAGTTACAGCAAATTTATTTTAATAATAATTGTAGATAATGCTAAAATGAACAACTTATAAAGAATAAGTTTTTTTCGAAATCTCGTTAGTTTTTGAGTAAACCGAGTTTTTGAATTTGAAGTATAATTTTTCCATGTTTCATAATTTTGACGTTTTAAACGTCAGTTTCATCCGAATTTACACAACGTTCGATGTACATTTAAAATATGATTTTAATTGAAAATAAACCATGAAAACGTAAATATAAATGGATATGATATCATCAAGTCGGAGAAAGTAACATGATGGCCACATCACCATTTTTTCTAGAAATTGTTGAAATGGCATCTATGGACCCCAAAACGGATATTTCCGTAAAAAAATTTTTTGAAAAAAAAATCACGATCACAATACTTTCTCGTACTTCGTAACGGAGAAAGTATAAAGCTATCATAGCTTATGTAGTTACTCGATTATATTAAGCTTTCCACCTTCGATGTGTAAAGCCGAGCACATTAAGGCCGGATGAGTGTTAAATAAATTACCAGTGGCACTAACATGCTCGCAACATATACACCTGACGCTCACGTATAATTAAAAACCCAACCATTACAGATAATTACCAGTGCGGCGAGCGACGAAAACAGTAGTAGTATTTAGTAGGCAAAAAAATAAATGACACAGTGGTGTTGCATCTAGGGCGTTACTAACGTTGCCTGAAAATATCTAACACTTCCGAAAATCTTTTTAATGCTCTAGATGTAGACTACATGCTACAAATGCGATTTTTAGTAATTACTCTGCATAGATTGAACATGGACTGTACAAAACAGTTTATCCAACCAAAGAATAAGACACTCTGACAGCTAATGTCATTGGTGCTTTTAAACCAATGTCATTTAACTTGTAGCTCTGCTGGCAGAGTATCCGTCGTTCAAACTGTCAGAACAGCGTTCTTAAGTTTGAAAGACGGATGCTCTGCCAGCTATATAATAGAGCAAGTTGATTTAAATCCACCATATAAAATGTACACACAGTGTGGTTTGGACGATTTCAAACTTTGTCATAGATAGATGCATGGCTCAGCTGGTAGAGAACCCGTTTTAAATAAATTAGTAGTACTCATAAAAATGATGGCAGAATGCGGACATGCAAACACTTTGTTGACATTAAACCTTAGCGAATGAATTCCGATATTTTCGCGACAACATAAATTAAGTACCGGCGCATCCACCAAAAAATAATTCAAAAAATCAGCTCGTTTTAGTTGTCTGTTAAGCGATGATTGTGACTATTATAAACTAGCTCGTTGGCTAAGGGTTAATTATGCTCTTTTTCTCGCTCTAGTAATAAAGTAATTAATTGCTTAAAATTCCGTCGATCTGGTCATTGTTATAGAAAAATGCTCTCGTTCGTTAAGGGTTAAAATATGAGAAACTGTCTAAATGTAATATTTGTTCCAGGTGACGTTCGTAGAGAATTCATTCTTCTCCTATAATTAGCTGCATTTTAACGTATCAACTAATCTCTTGATTTCTGCCACCTATTCCTCTAAAAATGTCACACATGTCAATATCCCAACCTGACTACGAAGAGAAACCCATTTTGACGTAGTGTAGAAAGGCAGCAACCGGTGCGATTATGTCGGGCGTAAGTGTTATTATCGATCAGCCTGTTACATTCGGTAAACATAATGTCCGATATGTCGGTAGTTCAGTCGGTGGGCGCACACACACACACACACACACAAAACGATGATTTATTACGGTCACATTTACGAGTAAATGACGTGTGCAAACAGAATTTATCACGGGCGGCCAAGATGGCCGTCCGCTCTCCGAATCGCACGAAAATTCTGCATGCACGGCCGCAACTTTCCGATTCCGGAAACTTGGTCTTACGCGAAGCACTAGAAAAGCACCGAGCGGTTTATTTCTGCTGACCAATCGCTTACACCTACTGAAATGCATTGTAATCTCCACGGCTTAGATTTAGTTACATAAAAACAATTCACCGCAGTTAACTTTCAGTATTGAATTGTAAAGTTCTCCCAAGGGATTTACATGTAAAATGTGTTCTTGATCCTGTGCTTCAAAAAGTATGTTTATGATTTCTCGTATGAATATAAGCTAATAAATTTTAAAATATATATAAAATTTGTTTCTGGTCGATAGCTATTTATCAGGCTAATCATACTATCATTTGTAAATACTGTAAATGTACTTTCTGTATTACAGTTTTCTGTAATGTACAGTTTGATAATAAAGATATTGTAGCACTCAAAGTTTGAAAAATATGCATGAATCATAGGTAAACGCGTAAGTACGGTTTTATTGCGAAAACCGACTGGAATGAAATGTAACTCGCTAATTCCCAAATGGCATGTAAAAATCAGAAAAGTGGAAGTCGCGTGCTCCACCAACACCGAAACCCATAAATTCCGCCGTTAACTGCACGACACGTACACACCGACCTACCACGGACAATACCGTCGGAAATTAATAACACCATCAACGCAAAAGCGTCCGACGAAAGTGGTCGCTAATTGCCCCTCACTCCAATCAACGAAACAGACCCCCGTCCAATGAATAAATCATCCGTAAATTACCTATCTAAAAAGTAATCAGAGCAGGAGAGTAAAATACCTGTAGAATTAGGTATTTCTTATTATATGACAAGGGTGAGTTTCCCTCCTGGCACCATTAAATGTGTGTTGCTCTGGTGGTACAGGGGTTGTTGGAATATTGGAGAATCGTTGGTTATATTATGTACAGCATACTTTCCGAGGGTATCGATCACGGTTCGTGTTATTTCACTTAAACTGTGTGCATTTCTATTCAATGTTTCAACAAGTACCTATTAGAGCTATTGATTTATCGGGGGGTGGGGACGCCTTTCCCAGAAATAACTAATCGTCGCATTATTTAAAAATAAGTTTAATTCTCGCTTATCATGAATGAGCTCTAATATACATATTATTTCAAGTTTAATTGCAGTTGGTTACGTACTTTTACTAGTTTTCCACTCAATTATAACTACATTGTATTAGCTAGGATTTTATTTAAAGTTTCAAATTGTAACATTTAATAAAAACTCGTTTTATCAATGATCAAATTTCGAGTCCAATTGAGGGACATCTATTCTTTTTCAGTAAGCTGAAAATTCATCATTCATAAGTGGATTTTGAAGTTTTGAAGATGTTTTCGCTTGTGGTAATTTTTTTTGAATTTTTCAAATCGCGAGATGCAAATCTCATTTCCTCCAATTAAAGTTTCGAGTCTCGCCATTTTGTTTCCAGTTGGGGGACATCAATTGTTTTATACTATGTCAAAAATACATCATTCGTGAGTGCATTTTGAAGTTTTGAAGATGTTTCCGCTTGTGATATTTTTTTTAGAATTTTTCGAATCGCGAGATGCAAATCTCTCACTTCCTCCAATTCAAGTTTCGAGTCTCGCCATTTTGTTTCCAGTTGGGGGATATCAATTGTTTTACAGTATGTTAAAAATACATCATTCATAAGTGGATTTTAAAGTTTTGAAGATGTTTCCGCTTGTGATAATTTTTTTAGAATTTTTCAAATCGCGAGATGCAAATCTCTCACTTCCTCCAATTTAAGTTTCGAGTCTCGCTATTTGGTTTCCAGTTGAGGGATATCAATTGTTTTACAGTATGTTAAAAATACATCATTTATAAGTGGATTTTGAAGTTTTGAAGATGTTTCCGCTTGTGATAATTTTTTTAGAATTTTTCAAATCGCAAGATGCAAATCCCACTTTCTCCAATTCAATTTTCGAGTCTCGCTATTTTGTTTCCAGTTGAGGGATATCAATTGTTTTATACTATGTCAAAAATACATCATTCGTGAGTGCATTTTGAAGTTTTGAAGATCATTCCTCGTGTGATAATTTTTTTAGAATTTTTCAAATCGCGTGATGCAAATCTCTCACTTCCTCCAATTCAAGTTTCGAGTCTTGCCATTTTGTTTCCAGTTGGGGGATATCAATTGTTTTATAGTATGTCAAAAATACATCATTCGTAAGTGGATTTTGAAGTTTTGAAGATGTTTCAGCTTGTGATAATTTTTTTAGAATTCTTCAAATCGCGAGATGCAAATTCTCACTTCCTCCAATTCAAGTTTCGAGTCTCGCCATTTTGTTTCCGGTCAGGGGATATCAATTGTTTTATAGTATGTCAAAAATACATCACTCGTAAGTCGATTTTAAAGTTTTGAAGATGTTTCCGCTTGTATTAATTTTATTTGGAATTCTTCAAATCGCGAGATGCAAATTCTCACTTTCTTCAATTCAATTTTCAAGTCTCGTCATTTTGTTTCCAGCTGGGAAATATCAATTGTTTTATAGTATGTCAAAAATACATCATTCATAAGTGGATTTTGAAGTTTTGAAGATGTTTCCGCTTGTGATAATTTTTTTAGAATTTTTCAAATCGCGAGATGCAAATTCTCACTTTCTCGAATTCAATTTTCGAGCCTCGCCATTTTGTTTCCAGTTAGAGGATATCAATTGTTTCATAGTGTGTTAAAAATACATCACTCGGAGGTCGATTTTGAAGTTTTGAAGATGTTTCCGTTTGTGATAATTTTTTAGAATTTTTCAAATTGCGTGATGCAAATCTCTCACTTCCTACAATTCAAGTTTCGAGTCTCGCCATTTTGTTTCCAGTTAGGGGATATCAATTGTTTTATAGTATATCAAAAATACATCAATCATAAGTGGGTTTTGAAATTTTGAAGATCTTTCCGCTTGTGATATTTTTTTAAGAATTTTTCGAATCGCGAGATGCAAATCTCTCACTTCCTCCAATTCAAGTTTCGAGTCTCCCCATTTTGTTTCCAGTTAGGGGATATCAATTGTTTTATAGTATGTCAAAAATACATCAATCATAAGTGGGTTTTGAAATTTTGAAGATCTTTCCGCTTGTGATAATTTTTTTAGAATTTTTCAAATCGTGAGATGCAAATCTCTCACTTCCTCCAATTCAAGTTTCTAGTCTCGCCATTTTGTTTCCAGTTGGGGGATATTAATTGTTTTATAGTATGTCAAAAATACATCAATCATAAGTGGGTTTTGAAATTTTGAAGATCTTTCCGCTTGTGATAATTTTTTAAGAATTTTTCAAATCGCGAGATGCAAATCTCACTTCCTTCAATTTAAGTTTCGAGTCTCGCCATTTTGTTTCTAGTTGGGGGATATCAATTGTTTTATAGTATGTCAAAAATACATCATTCGTAAGTGGATTTTGAAGTTTTGAAGATGTTTTCGCTTGTGATAACTTTTTTAGAATTTTTCAAATCGTGAGATGCAAATCTCTCACTTCCTCCAATTCAAGTTTCGAGTCTCGCCATTTTGTTTCCAGTTGGGGGATATCAATTTTTTTCTAGTGTGTCAAAAATACATCATTTGTGAGTGCATTTTGAAGTTTTGAAGATGTTTCCGCTTGTGATAATTTTTTTAGAGTTTTTAGAATTGCGAGATGTAAATCTCACTTCCTCCAATTTAAGTTTCGAGTCTCGCCATTTTGTTTCCAGTTGAGGGATATCAATTGTTTTACAGTATGTTAAAAATACATCATTCATAAGTGGATTTTGAAGTTTTGAAGATGTTTCCGCTTGTGATAATTTTTTTAGAATTTTTCAAATCGCGAGATGCAAATCCCACTTTCTCCAATTCAATTTTCGAGTCTCGCTATTTTGTTTCCAGTTGAGGGATATCAATTGTTTTATACTATGTCAAAAATACATCATTCGTGAGTGCATTTTGAAGTTTTGAAGATGATTCCTCGTGTGATAATTTTTTTAGAATTTTTCAAATCGCGTGATGCAAATCTCTCACTTCCTCCAATTCAAGTTTCGAGTCTTGCCATTTTGTTTCCAGTTGGGGGATATCAATTGTTTTATAGTATGTCAAAAATACATCATTCGTAAGTGGATTTTGAAGTTTTGAAGATGTTTCAGCTTGTGATAATTTTTTTAGAATTCTTCAAATCGCGAGATGCAAATTCTCACTTCCTCCAATTCAAGTTTCGAGTCTCGCCATTTTGTTTCCAGTCAGGGGATATCAATTGTTTTATAGTATGTCAAAAATACATCACTCGTAAGTCGATTTTTAGGTTTTGAAGATGTTTCCGCTTGTGGTAATTTTTTTAGAATTTTTCAAATCGTGAGATGTAAATTTAATTTCCTCCAATTCAAGTTTCAAGTCTCGCCATTTTGTTTTCAGTTGGGGGATATCAATTGTTTTATAGTATGTCAAAAATACATCATTCGTGCGTACATTTTGAAGTTTTGAAAATGTTTTCGCTTGTGCTAATTTTTTTAGAATTTTTCGAATCGCGTGATGCAAATCTCTCACTTCCTCCAATTCAAGTTTTGAGTCTCGCCATTTTGTTTCCAGTTGGGAGATATCAATTGTTTTATAGTATGTCAAAAATACATTATTCGTGAGTCGATTTTGAAGTTTTTAAGATGTTTCCGCTTGTGATAATTTTTTTAGAATTTTTCGAATCGCGAGATGCAAATCTCACTTCCTCCAATTCGAGTTTCGAGTCTCGCCATTTTGTTTCCAGTTGGGGGATATAAATTGTTTTATAGTATGTCAAAAATACATCATTCATAAGTCGATTTTTGAAGTTTTGATGAAGTTTCCGCTTGTGATAATTTTTTTAGAATTTTTCAAATCGCGAGATGCAAATCTCTCACTTCCTCCAATTCAAGTTTTTATTGTTTTATATTGTTTTTATTGTTTTATATTGTCAAAAATACATCATTCATAAGTCGATTTTTAAGTTTTAGAGATATTTTCGCTTGTGATAATTTCCCAATTCAAAATTACAATAAATAAAAGGCGGATCTAATATGACGGCAAAATATGTGGAAATGATATAAACAATTGATGGAAATTGCTATGTCGGGTTTTTTTTGAGGTTGTAGATTACAAATCCAAAGTCTAAATTATTCTAAACAAAACGGCGCATCCAATATGGCGGCAATATGTGTGGAAATTATATAAACAATTGATGAAAATTGCTATGTCGGGTTTTTTTTGAGGTTATAGATTACAAATCCAAAGTAGAAATTATTCTAAACAAAATGGCGCATCCAATATGGCGGCAACATATGTGGAAATGATATAAACAATTGATGAAAATTGCTATGTGGGTTTTTTTTTGAGGTTGTAGATTACAAATCCAAAGTCTAAATTATTCTAAACAAAATGGCGCATCCAATATGGCGGCAATATGTGTGGAAATTATATAAACAATTGATGAAAATTGCTATGTCGGGTTTTTTTTTGAGGTTATAGATTACAAATCCAAAGTCGAAATTATTCTAAACAAAATGGAGGATTTAATAATGCGGCAACATATGTGGAAATGATATAAACAATTGATAGAAATTGTTATGAGGGGTTTTTTTGAGGTTGTAGATTACAAATCCAAAGTCTAAATTATTCTAAACAAAATGGCGGATCCAATATGGAGGCAAAATATGTGGAAATGATATAAAAAAAAATTGATGAAAATTACCTTGTGGGAGTTTTCGAGGTCGCAGATTTCAAATTTAAAGTCAAAATTACTCTAAACAAAATGGCGTTTCCAATATGGCGGCAACGAATGTGAAAATGATGTAAAAATATATTCATAAAATTCTGCAAAAGTGCTAAACTTGAACATACCCTCTATCTCTTATAATAAGCGAGATCTCCACAATGAGCTTCAAATTTGAAACACCCTGTATATAGCTTGACTAAATGATGTTTTTAAATCATAAAAATTATCTGTTGAATAGTTATTTCATATTTAGAAATACCTCTAGGAATGACATGGAATATGTTTGAGGATTTACTGTTTCGTTGCTATGGCAATAAACATTTTTTTACTTTCTCCGTTACGAAGTACGAGAAAGTATTGTGATCGTGATTTTTTTTCAAATTTTTTTTTTACGGAAATATCCGTTTTGGGGTCCCTAGATGCCATTTCAACAGTTTCTGAAAAAAAAAATTGTGTCTGTGTGTGTGTGCTGTATCTCAAAAACTAATAGACCAATTGATATGAAACTTTCAACATACGTCTTATTTGATAATCTGAAGAACTGAAAAGCTTTTGGTAAAATTTCGTACACCGGAAGTGGGCGTTTACCTTAACTGTTTTTTGCCAATATTTTCTTAAATATGAAAAATATCACAAAAACATTTAAACAAACTTTGAAGACAACAAAGAAATGAACATCTTTTGCTTGAAAATATTTTTCATAAAATCATTTTTATTCGAGATTATTTTTTTTTTCAATTTTTGGTTTATAATTATAAAATGATAATAGCTACAGCAAATTTATATTAATAATAACTGTAGAGAATTCCAAAATGAACAACTTCTAAAAAATAAGTTTTTGTCTAAATCTCTTTAGTTTTTGAGTTAGCTGAGTTTTTGAATTTGAAGTATAATTTTTCCATCTTTCATAATTTTGACGTTTTAAACGTCAGTTGCATCCGAGTCTACAAAACGCTCGATGTACATTTAAAATATGATTTCAATAAACCATGAAAACGTAAATATAAATGGCTATGATACCATCAAGTCGGAGAAAGTAACATGATGGCCACATCACCATTTTTTTACTTTTCAGGTGTAGCATTTTCTTCTCCAAATGACAAAATCGATAAATCTTGCGAAACAATGCGGAAGGGTCGCAAGGGTCACAAGTGACCACCAGCACTCTTTAACTTGTCTGTTCACCATAATATGTAACGCATCCAAATAAAATTAACGTGACATGCAATAATAACAAAAATTGCTTACTTACCTTTGGTGTTAAAAAAACTTAGCTTTCTTTGTCTTCAAGGTTAAGGGTTGATAATAACAAAAGACTCCAAAATTTATCCTAACAATTTAATATTAAAATTGGAATTATGAAAATATGACACATTAAACAAAATTCAACCAAATAATAGGAGTATTATGTATTTTGAATTATTAGGAATATTTGTACCCGTTCTTTCAGTTAAGGCGAAATAATACTTAATAACTTAAATAAATACGAAAAGTAGCCTGAATGTATAAACATGTAACTGACGAGAAGTTAGCCATAAAAATTCCAGGCATACATTTCCCGGCGCATCCACCAGAATGGGTGCTATTTTTATATTTTATTTGCGCAGTGCCTTTCTGTGGGTGTATTTAGCAAATACAAATTGTCAAAAAATTATTTGACAGCTCAATAATGCACGGGTGGCGTTTAAAAAAATAGTTACTCGAAAAGGGCATTGCAAAAAAAATTAAAATTATTTTCGCCTCTACATCTAACAAATACAAATCGTCAAAAATCCGTGATGAATTTTTCTTATATTTTTTATTTAACATTTAACAGAAGTTCGTAGCTGGCCCATAAAACAAGGGCATTGCAAAAAAAAATATTTTCACACCTGTGTATAAACAGACGTTTAGCCAAAAATCAGGTGTTTACCCAAGGTGTTTACCCAACCCTGTATATTCCGGCTACTTTTCGTTTTTAATTAATTAATTTAATGCCTCTGCAACAAGTAACGGTTTTCAATTTTAATTACGATGCTCAATATTTCCAACGCATTCCCAGATTTTTTTGTGAAAATATTCAAAAACACGTATACGAAAATACCCCAAAATGAATATTTATCAAACTTTAAGTAAGAGTAATGCTGTGGCCTTTTGAAGTATTGATATGTTTTCATGATTCGGCGGTTTTTCAGCGTTTCCCCAGTTATGCGCCCTTTTAATAATTCGCGATCCACTCCGCCGAAATCGAAATAAATATTCATCGCGCTGAAAAGGGAATAATTCATCGCCATAAGGGCGGACCGGGCCGCCTCCGTTATTTATTGTTTTTCGCATTCGCCACCAAAAGTAAATTTATTTTCTATTAAAATTTACAAAAGCCCCACCATAAGTCTCCATTAATGGCGTCGCCCTCCCCCTGGGGAAAAAAAAGAATGAATAATAAGAATACGAACACATTGTTTTCTATGCTATTTATTATGAAAATATATAATACAAAACTTACTATGTAGTGTTACAATAATAAATATTGTGGTCAAGATTACTGGACTGCAAGTGTACAGGTTTTTTTTTTATTCAACTGCAAGCTCTGCACTCTGTCCAAAGTATGAGGAGCTTTTTTATATTTCTATTTATAAAAAACGCCTCCTCGGCTTTGGCAAGGCTGCTACTCGACGCGTGCTAACACCACGCTATGAGCGCTAATTTTACAATTATATAATATATTCAATAATAACATTTTTTCGTTGGATTCGTCAATATTTATCTAGAAAAAAATCTTCATCTATCTATGTCTAGTCTTTAAATAATACAGTGGTATTATGGTATTGCTTTGATTATATTTTTCCAATTTTCAATTTTTTTCTTCTTTTAAATATATATTTATTTATATATAATATAATCTTCATATAATAATAGATGTATATATGTATATATATAATCTATTGCTGACGCTATATTGCTATTAGATAATAAATAGGCAGGCTGCTAAACTATGATCGGCGGCGGCGTTTCATTATTGCTATTTTTTTTTTTTGCTCATTTTATTGACCTCGGGAATTAATTGAAAACGGCGACCCATTTGTACTAGGACCTACCCTCCATGTTCGCCCCGTCGATATTTCAGTGCGAGAGGGTGCAAAGCCGCGCCATCACTGGATGTTCGAGGTTTCGGAAAATAAAAACAAGAATGAAAAGGAAGAAAAAAAAAAGATCGTTTTGTATGGAAATAATTTTCAAAGGGTGCAATTAATTGGGATTGGTGTTTTTTTTTTGTTTTGTTACGTTTGTGGGGTGAGTTTCGTTGCTTGCGGTTCGTTCCCGATTAATTGGATCCGGTGTTTTTAGTTGTTTAAATTTCATAAGTAGGCCATCGTTGTTTTAAATTGCTTGTTGAATAACAATTGATTTTAGCGTCAATCAAATATATTTGGCACTTATTATTAATATTGCAATGATACATTACGTATCGTTTACACATGAATAATTAATAATAGTCTTTAATTGGATATTTATTATCCATAGACTGGATTTTTTGAAAAGGTTGGTTGCGACCGTTACTTCATGGTAATCCTTAATTAAACTGAATTGAAAAATTCAGTGTGTTTTAAACATTTTAGAGATGATAGTTGCAAGCGTTACTACTTGGTAATCCATAATTAAACTGAATTGAAAAATTCATTTTGTTTTAACCACAACTTGCAGTTGTGGTTATAATTTGACACATTCACAATGTTTTTCATGTGTAATTTTGATTAAAAGAAAATGGAGTACATGTAATGAAGGATGTGAATAAAATATTATATGATAACAGGTTGCATATTCACATATTCAGGCTATATTTCGGTTTTATTTTTTAATTTATTTAATGCTGCAACACGTGTTGACTCAAATTTATTTATTATATCATAAATGTAACGTTTCTTACCTTATTTTCTATTAAATTTGTATTATTTAATTCAGTATTAAGTCACATGAACTTGACAATGCATTGTGTAATTTTTACTTTCTCCGTTACGAAGTACGAAAAAGTATTGTGAGCGTGTTTTTTTTTCAAAAAATTTTTTTACGGAAATTTCCGTTTTGGGGTCTCTAGATGCCATTTCAACAATTTCTGGATTTTTTTTTGTGTCTGTGTGTGTGACTGTATGTGCCTGTATGTGTGTGTGTAGGTTTCCCTATATTTGTGGCGATTTGTGTGTGTGGCTGTGTGTGTGTCTATCTGTGCGCGCTGTATCTCAAAAACTAAAAGAGCAATTGATATGAAACTTTGAACATACGTCTTATTTAATAATCCGAAGAACTGATAAGCTTTTGGTAAAATTTCGTACACCGGAAGTGGGTGCTTACCTAAACTGTTTTTTGTTTTTTGCCAATATTTTCGTTGAATATAAAAAATATCACAAAAACATTTAAACAAACATTGAATACAACAAAGAAATGAACATCTTTTGTTTAAAAAGATTTTTCATAAAATCATTTTTATTCGAGAAAAAAATTTATTATTATTTTTTAATTTTTGGTTTATAATGTTAAAACGATAATAGTTACACAAATGTATGTTAATAATAATTGTAGAGAATGCTAAAATGAACAATTTATAAAGAATACGTTTTTTTCGAAATCTCTTTAGTTTTTGAGTAAACCGAGTTTTTGAACTTGAAGTATAATTTTTCCATGTTTTATAATTTTGACGTTTTAAACGTCAGTTTCATCCGAGTTTACACAGCGCTCGATGTACATTTAAAATATGATTTCAATTGAAAATAAACCACGAAAACGTAAATATAAATGGCTATGATACCATCAAGTCGGAGAAAGTAACATGATGGGGGTTTTCCGTTTGTAAATAAATAAATTATTATTATTATCATTTTAAACACAAGTACTAGTTGCAGTGAATTTTTCAATTCAGTTTTTTTTTTATAATGAATTACATTTTTTGGAAAATTTATTTATAACATAAATTTTTCTCCTTATACTTCACTTATCATCAATAAGTTTCAGGACAGTTTACATTTGCAATTCTCTAGAATTTACTTTATTAAGACTATATTTTGAGCATCGAATGAATGAATTGCCTTCAGTGTGCATTGTTCGATTACTGTAACCTTCACACAAATTTAACACTGCGCCGCATCTTTGCCCATGGGCAAGTCTACGTATTACATCCGGGTGCCGATTAAACATAATACAAGTGTAGCTGTTAAATCGCCTAAATCGATGTTTGCGATATAAAACGTTTTATTTATAATTTCTATAAAACACTCGTGTATTTCGGCCGAAATTATTACGAGTGGGAATTATGTGCGATAATTTTAAGATTACAGTGAATTACATTTAATTATCTAGAGGCTATATAGGCTTCTTTGTTGTGTGAATACCATTTTAAAATACAATACAATTATCGTATTACTTTTATAATCGAATTTTCTCGATGTGTTATTTCCAATAATAATTTCTTAAGGGGTCACGCCTAGCCAGAAATTTAGAAAAAATCGATTTTTGGTTTTTGACATTTTTAGTAAGTACAATGTTTGATGAATATTCCTTAAAAAGTTGGAACTGGTCCGATTGAAATTAACAAAGTTACAGGCGTTCAAATGGTGGGAAACTTTAAACGCGTTTTTCTCAAAACTGCATTTTTAACACGGTGCGCACGATATCTCAAAAACTACTGCACCGATTTTTTTCAAACTTGGCACGTTTATTTAAGATATAATAGTCCAGTGATTGAACCAAGGATAGTTTTTTGCAATGTACAGTTTATTTTTTCTTGGCGAAAAACGAGCGATGTTTTCATGAAAAATCAAAATTTTAACTTTGAAATTCCACCATTTTGTCTCTTATCAATATATCGACAAACTGTTTGTTCAATCACCAGATACTTTAATATATTAAAGATATTTTTTTTTGTTTTTAATTCCTGATAATCCAAATCCGAGTAGCAGTGGTCACCGCGAAACCTGTTTTTTTTTTCAACGGCCTTCAGGAGGATGATCATATCTTGTTTTTATTGCTAATATTTTTTCTTGTAAAATTTATGTTACATTCATGAAAATACGTGCTACCGCATAGATCGACTCAATTTTAAACAAGTTTTATATTTTATGCAAAAAAAAATTCCCAAAAATCACTTATTTTTCGGCTTCCTGACTAGGCATTGAAATCATTTTTTTAATTGTTCTTTTTTATATTTTAACTTTATAATACTTTCTTTATTCTAAGTGCCTATTATTTACTTAAATGTTTCATGCATTTCGCGCCTTAAATTTTACGTAACAAAGAAGACATGTATTTTTTTTTTACTTAGTCTGTCATTAATGAATAATTTAAGACATATATAACCACGGACCCGAGCGAATACTTCTCGATCGCCGAAAAATCTTTCGCCCGGGATGGGAATCGAACCCACACGGTCGTGGTGGCACGGAATTTAAAATGCGCATAATGTTAAAATTAAATTATCTCTGTTTACGTTATTTCTGTTACTGATGTTTTAATCAGATAATTTAATACGAATACAAATCACTGCGGCACGATTTTTTTTTAAATTAATTAAAGCCGTGTATTCTAATTTATTATAAAATTCAGACAGAGTCAAAACCAGTGATGTATATACAGGGTGTTGAATTGCAAAGCGGGCCATAGGGATTTACATGTAAAATTTTAAATGTAATAATATTAGCCCCCCTAATTATTTGACAGTATCGGTCTTCTTACATTATTTTTAAAGCTTTTTAAGCTGAATGATTTGGTACCTGCAGAGTATTTATCGAGATATTTGTAAAAAATTTACGACTATTTTGAATTAAAAACAAAGGTTTGCTATGAAAATATTGATAAATCGATCATTGAATTATTGCTTAACTTTTATTGGGCACTTGTGCTTTATCTTAACTCTATATTGCTCTTTTTTTATAATTATGCCGCATTTAGCATAAATATTGCTTCGTTGAATATTCGTTTTTGATTATTAAATTACAATTTTTTCACATTTAGCATAAATATTGCTTCGTTGAATGTTCGTTTCTCGATTAATAAATTTATAGTTGAGCTTAAATATTGCTTCTTCAAATTGCTCAACTTAATATTGAGCTTAAGTATTGCTTGATCGAATTTTGTGAATAGAGGCCACTTTGGTGTGATCGATAATATTACTCAACAATTGAGCACCAGCGATGTTTTAGTTTTCTTTAAAAACATGGCACTTATTCTAGTCCTAGTGCGTATTATGAAGACCATTTTTAATTGATAATTTAATGTATTTTTCGTTGTCGTTGAATTATTATTAAAGAATATTAAAATCGTATTTGTATATTAGAACTCTTCGGAAACTTTATTTCAGAAAAATTAAGTTATATAACTAACGCTCGTCTCTGTTAACAAGACATGTCTATAGACAATCCAACAACTGTAGGATAATATTCATGCCAAAATTAGTCACAAATTTAAAAAAATTCCGTTTTTTGAAGTCAAAAATGGCCGGTATTTAAATAATGTATTTTTTCATAAATTGCGTACACAAATCTCCAGACTGTATTTTGTTATTTAAAAAATATGATTCAAAATATTATCAAAACAGTGATCACCTATTATAACCCCTCCGGGATTTACGTAGGAGATTTGAGGGCCATTCCACATCAATTCACCCAAAAAACAATTCAAAATGTGTCGCCACATTTTGTCCTTAGAATCATCAAAATCGGACGTGTTTACCAATTTGAATTTTTTTTTTTTTTAATAAAGGAAGGATGGCTGGCAGGAATTCGGGTTGAGGAAGCGCGGATGATTTGGGAATTGACGTAGCCAACTAGGGCATTCTGCCATAACCAATAATTTGTATAATAATCATTCATAATGATGAAAGGGACATACACTGAACATGCATGGACCCGCACGGCCATTTTCCATTCCGAAAAAGTGACCGCACGGATGGGATTCGAACCCACGACCACGAGGCCCATAACCAGGAGCTCTACTCACTGGGCCACCGCGGCCCCCTTTGAAAAAAAAATTAAAATCGCAATTTTAAATTTGCAAAAATCTCACGTTTTCAAGTTAGGATTTCAAAATAGTGATTTTGATCTTCGAAATTGTCCAACTGTCAAACGCTTTATCCGATTTTGATATTTCAAACTTCAACATGTGGAAAATTTAGTGTGATTTTAAAACGGGTTGGGAAAGTTTCTCTTGAAATTAACACGACATTAAAAAATGCAGATTTTAAATTTCCAAGATTTTAAAATCGTGATTTTGATTTTTTTAATTGCACAACTGCCAAACGCGTCGTTCTATTTGAATTATTCAAACGTCAAAATATAGCAAATTTAGTGTGCTTTCAAAATAGGTTGCGAAATGTTTTTTGAAATTAACACGAAGTGCAGAAATTACAGTTTTTAAATTTCCAAGATCTTAAAATCGTAATTTTGATTTTTTTAAATTCCGCAACTGCCGAACGCATTGTCCGATTTTGATCATTCAAACGTCAAAACGTGCCAAGTTTAAAATCCGGTTTAATTTTGTTTCTTTCGTCAAATCAATGCAAACTGCCAACCAAAATCGCACGTTTCCAAATTCGAAAATAGAAAATCATGATATTGTTTTTTTTTTAATTACACAACTGCCGAACGCTTTGTCCTATTTTGATGATCAAAACTTTAAAATATGACAAATTTAGTGTAATTTTAAAAATGTTTTTGTGAAATTAACACAAAATGCAAAAATCTCACTTTTTCAAGTTCGAAGGTTTTAAAATCGTAATTTTAATTTTCGCATTTGCCCAGCTGCCAAACGCTTTGTCCGCATTTAATATTTTAAACGTCAAAATGTAGAAAGTTTAGTGTGATTTGAAGATGGATTACGAAAGTTACTCTTGAAATTAACACAAAATGCAAAAAATTGCATTTTTTGTAATTTCCAAGACTTTTAAATCGTGATTTTGATTTTCGAAATTGCTCGACTGTCAAAATGTGGAAAATTCAGTGTGACTTCAAAACGGATTACGAAAGTTTCTTTTGAAATTAACACGAAATGCAGACCTTGCAATTTTTTAATTTTCAAAATTTTAAAATTGTGTTTTTGATTTTTGAAGTTGCACAACTTCCAAACCCTTCGTCCGATTTTGATGTTTTAAACGTCAAAATTTGGAGAATTAAAGCTTATTTTAAAACTGATTACGACATTTTCTCGTAAAATCACTGGCGGATCAGGAGGGGGAGGGGTAAATGACCTCTGTACATTTTTTTTGTCGGTCGTCGTGAACTTTTCGAAAACGTCAGAAATTAACGCAAAACAGCAAAATTGCACGTCCGAAGATTTATACTGCAATTTTAATTCTTAAATTGCTAAACCGTGACGTATGATTTTGATGATTCAAATATCAAAATATGGCGAATTTAACGAAATTTATTTTTTTATTTAGACTTTCACCATTCAGTCATGACACATTTTTTTTAAGTTGATCTTTAATCTAAAATAAGTTGACTGGCACGCAACAGCGAAAACGTAATTCAAAAACGAACTACGTCATTTTCTCCCCTGACCTTGAAGGTAGATTTTTGGCCGTTTGTCTTGACCTTTATGAAAATTTAAAAAAAATGCTTATTTTGTTTGTGAATTTTTCATCAAATTCTTTTGAAAATTTCTTCGCGTCGCGATTTACGTTTCAGAAACGCGACGGTTTCGATGAGTCACATCGTTATATTTTACCACTAACGGTTATAAGAGTTACTGTTATTAAAAAGAGATTAATTATCGTTCCGGTTACTGTCACTACAAAGTGATTCGTTATTGAATCGTTCTCGTTTTATAAAACAACCTTTGAGAAAATGACCGTTAGCGGAATTTTTCAATTCCGATTTTGATTATTCAAATGTCAATATGTGGAGAATTGAGTGCTATTTTTAAACTTATTACTGACACTCCCACGAATGTAATATCATTCTTTTTGGAAATAAATAAATAAATAAATAAATATGTTTTCACGAATTCAACACAAAATGCAAAAATCTCACGTTTTCTGGTTCGGAGATTTTAAAATCGCGATTTTAATTTTCGAAATTTTATTATTGTTTCATAATAACGGTTACAAAGTAACAGTCAGTAAAAATAGCGCTCATCGTTAATATGCATTTCAAACCTTAGTTACTGTTATTAAGAAGAGATTAATTATCGATTCGGTTACTGTTACTAAGAAGTGATTTATTATTGAGTCGCTCTTCTTTTAAAAAGCAACCTTTGAGAAAATCACCGTTATCAGGATTTATCAATAACCTTTACAGTGTATATTTCATAATAACGATTACAAAGCAACAGTTAGTGGAAATACCGCTCATCGCTAATACGCATTTCAAACCGTAGTTACTGTTATTAAGAAGAGATTAATGATCGATTTGGTTACTGTTACTAAGAAGTGATTCGTTTTTGAATCGTTCTCGTTTTATAAAACAACCTTTGAGAAAATGATCTTTAGCAGGATTTTTCAATTCCGATTTTGATTATTCAAATGTCAATATGTGGAGAATTGAGTGTTATTTTTAAAGTTATTACAAGATGTTTTCATCAATTCAACACAAAATGCAAAAATCTCACGTTTTCTGGTTCGGAGATTTTAAAATCGTGATTTTAATTTTCGAAATTTTATTATTGTTTCATAATAACGGTTACAAAGTAACAGTCAGTAAAAATAGCGCTCATCGTTAATACGCATTTCAAACCTTAGTTACTGTTATTAAGAAGAGATTAATTATCGATTCGGTTACTGTTACTAAGAAGTGATTTATTATTGAGTCGCTCTTCTTTTAAAAAGCAACCTTTGAGAAAATCACCGTTATCAGGATTTATCAATAACCTTTACCGTGTATATTTCATAATAACGATTACAAAGCAACAGTTAGTGGAAATACCGCTCATCGCTAATACGCATTTCAAACCGTAGTTATTGTTATTAAGAAGAGATTAATGATCGATTCGGTTACTGTTACTAAAAAGTGATTCGTCATTGACTCGCTCTCTTTAAGAAAATCACCGTTAGCGGGATTTTTCAAAAACCGTTACCGTGATTGTTTCATAATAACGGTTACTAAAGTAACAGTTGGTGAAAATAACGCTCATCGCTAATGCGCATTTCAATTCTTAGACGACTTAGTTTCTTTTGCAACACACCGTGCTTGTGTTGATACCATTTTTTCTTCAATATAATTTTTTTAGCGAGATGGTTTATCATTTGCATTTTGTACGACCACTTACATGTCATCGACCAGTGGTACCCAAAGTGCGAGCTTCGGTTTCTTTCCCTGCAAGGGTCGTGAATTATTAAAAAATTCAGGATTTTATTTCCGATTTTCATTCAATGTTCAAGCAAAAATTATTCGCTATTCCGAAAGAGTATAACATCGCAATCTTCGATTTAACAACGATGCTGAGAATCGAAAACTGTCATTTTTGTACATATAGATAAAGCCATAAAGAACTTTTTCCATTCTTCACATTTAATAATTGTTCGATGGTTTGTTTCAATTTTTTGAGCCTAGAAATTTAAACAACTATAAACGAAATTTGTTTGCGAATTATTTCCATAATTCTTGAAGGGTAGCCCCGATTCGGTCGCCTTTGAATAATTTGACGCCAGCCATGAACGCCGCCGCCCCTATCCCCATTACCACCACTAGTCTTACACGCTACATTTTTTTTTTTTTACTTCATTATTACTTAAGTTATTCGTTATCTATATTGCTATGTTCCTCGAACGGACGACCATCGGTGGCCGCCGGTCCGACTACTGTGCTTATTGCTTTTGAATACCCGGCATCCCGGGTCCTAAGCGGGCATCCACCGCCCCTTAGCGCCCCCAACCCCCCGACCTCAAACATCAACAACAACAACAACAATAACTAACAAGAGAGTTGGTGTCCGTACGTACGACTCGATGTCTTCCGAAAAATATAGTCACCATTGGTTATCATTTACGTCGTCTCTGTTCGACGTTCGCACCATTGGTTATCATTTATCATTACGTCTTCGTGTGGTGATCTGTCCGACGAGAGCGAGACGGGACGTTTGCTGCGGTAAGTCGCCGCGGATGGCGCCCGTCCCGGGATATGTCGCCAGCGAAATATTTAAATATAAACTATATATGTATATAAAGAAATAACTCCTACGCAATTTCTCGTTATAACGAAAAAACCGCACGCGCACTTCCTACATATACATGTTCTCTGTCTTCGTCTTCGTGTGTAGTGTTGGATATGACGTGAAGAAATCGCACGACGTAGGTCGTAACTTGAGTTGATAACGTAAAGACATACGTTGTGTAATGATTTGCGCTTACAACTTGACTGAGTTATCAATAAATAACTTATAATCAGTTACAGCAACTTCATACGTTGTATAATGTTTTGCGCTTAAAGCTTAACTGAGTTATCAATACATAACTTACAATTAGTTGTAGCAACTTGTGACCATTTTATATTTTTTTAGGTTATTATATTTATTCCTTTGCCTATCCACCTTTCGGTGTAAGGCTTAAGGTTTGGATAATATGAATCCAAATTGAAATATTCTTCAATAAAATACGTACAGAAATTTATTGGCTCAGTCAAGTTTTTTATTGGTTAAAAATTGTTTTTCGCATAATTAAAACAATTAAAAATAGAAGAACTTTTTCTAGGCTGAATGCGACACCATTTTTGACAAAGGTGATTTTATGATATCCAGCATCAAATTATTTAAATATAACATCGTTTTCCTTTTTGTAAACATTTCTTATTTAGAAAATACATTTCATTGACTATTCTATATAACTATAACTGTCGGCTCGTGAATCTTCGCAGAGAGTAATGTACAACTTTACCAAGCACTCGAGGCGTGTTGCGCCGTGACCATCTTAAAATTCAGTTGTCTCCAGAGATTCGTTATCGCGTTCTCTCGCATCCTCCGCGCAAATTTTACGCCTCGAGTGCCCGGTAGAGTTGTGTACAATTCACCATGGCAACCGCTCGTCCTGCACTATTCACTCTTGAAATTTTACTTTCAAGGTAACGGCGTCATCATGGCAACTGCACTATTTACTCTTGAAATTTCACCTTCAAGATAACGAGCGTCATCATGGCAATTGCACTATTTACTCTTGAAATTTAACCTTCAAGGTTACGAGCGTCATCATGGCAACTGCGCTATTTACTCTCGTCAGCGGCGGCTCGTGGATTTCCGTTGCGAGGCAACGACAAAAATGCCGCTTGCGCTGCACGACTTATTCCTACAGAAGAAGCAAATGTTCGATCAAATCTTCTTCCGCTGCCTCACCACCGAACATCCACGAGCCGCCGCTGACTCTTTGATTTAAATTTCACCTTTCGGTGTACCCAATTTCATCAAGTCATATACAACACGTGTCGGTGTTTAGTGTCCTAAAAATTCCCTAAAAATTCCTTATAAAAAATCCCGTCCGAATTTCGAGCGTCGCTCAAAAACCAAAAAACCCTCGAAATCCGGACGTGGGCCCGGCACCAAAAAAAAAACGCATCCTCCTGACCGGCTAAAAATGACTAGATTCACACTCGCCTGGCTCTGAGCGCACGCGGGCCTATTGCACCGGCCCCTCATTACAAAAAAAACCAAAAATAAAAAATTACATCACACACCAAAACCTCCCACTCCGCTACATCTTACAACTAGGTAATAATATTACTTGCAAAAATACTATTCGTCACTCTCTTCAAATTTTCGTTTTTCTTTTAATTCTATAAACTCTATACATGTTCTAAAAAAACGAAAAATTCGTACGCCATCCATCTCCATCCGGAAATCAATTTTCATATAATTGACTACGAACGTTTATACGGGACTAGAAACTGCGACTAGAAAATTGTTGTTTTTTTTTTTGAGAAATAATTCGATGTCTGCGCTGGACGCGTACTCGAAGAAGGAAAAGGCCGGGATCGAGTCGTCGAGAAAAAATATACATTAGTCGATCCGGAACTTTCGCTTCTCGTGTTTATTTTCTTTTTTAAAATTTTTTTCATTGGATAACTGCACGGAAACAATATTTATTTAAAAGTTGCGTTAAAATTTAGCTTTTGCTGTTGTTTTTGATACGAGCGAGATAACAACTCAATTTACAGTTAATAATTCAACTCGTGTGTAAAAATGTGCATTTAAAACAACGCATAAAAAAAATTTGCAAGTGGATAAAAATTATTTACCTTCACCATTTAACAATTTTAAAAGTTAAAATGTAGCTCTTGCTGATGATTTTGATACGAGCGAGATAACAACTCAATGTATAATTAATAAATCAACTCGTGTGTAAAAATGTGCATTTAAAACGACGCATAAAAAAAATTGCAAGTGGATAAAAATTATTTACCTTCACCATTTAACAATTTTAAAAGTTAAAATGTAGCTCTTGCTGATGATTTTGATACGAGCGAGATAACAACTCAATGTATAATTAATAAATCAACTCGTGTGTAAAAATGTGCATTTAAAACGACGCATAAAAAAAATTGCAAGTGGATAAAAATTATTTACCTTCACCATTTAACAATTTTAAAAGTTAAAATTTAGCTCTTGCTGATGATTTTAATACGAGCGAGATGACAACTCAATTTATAATTAATAATTCAACTCGTGTGTAAAAATGTGCATTTAAAACGACGCATAAAAAAAATTGCAAGTGGATAAAAATTATTTACCTTCACCATTTAACAATTTTAAAAGTTAAAATTTAGCTCTTGCTGATGATTTTAATACGAGCGAGATGACAACTCAATTTATAATTAATAATTCAACTCGTGTGTAAAAATGTGCATTTAAAACGACGCATAAAAAAAATTGCAAGTGGATAAAAATTATTTACCTTTACCATTTAACAATTTTAAAAGTTAAAATTTAGCTCTTGCTGATGATTTTAATACGAGCGAGATGACAACTCAATTTATAATTAATAATTCAACTCGTGTGTAAAAATGTGTATTTAAAACGACGCACAAAAAACATTTGCCAGTGGATAAAAATTATTTACCTTCACCATTTAACAATTTTAAAAGTTAAAATTTCGCTCTTGGTGATGATTTTGATACGAGCGAGATAACAACTCTTCGTAAATTAAATTTTAAAAACGTTAGTAGTGGTAATTCTATTGATTAGGCCACGCCCAATTTTTCATCGATCACAAAATTCATCAAACTTCATCAAACTTGATTAAAATTTATTAATTGAAATGTTTCTACATTTATTAAAATTCAAAAAAATTTTGCAAGTGGATAAAAATTATTTACCTTCACCATTTAACAATTTTAAAAGTTAAAATTCAGCTCTTGCTGATGATTTTAATACGAGCGAGATGACAACTCAATTTATAGTTAATAATTCAACTCGTGTGTAAAAATGTGCATTTAAAACGACGCATAAAAAAAATTGCAAGTGTATAAAAATTATTTACCTTCACCGTTTAACAATTTTAAAAGTTAAAATTTAGCTCTTGGTGATGATTTTGATACGAGCGAGATAACAACTCTTCGTAAATTAAATTTTAAAAACGTTAGTAGTGGTAATTCTATTGATTAGGCCACGCCCAATTTTTCATCGATTACAAAATTCATCAAACTTGATTAAAATTTATTTATTGAAATTTTTCTACATTTATTAAAATTCAAAAAAATTTTGCAAGTGGATAAAAATTATTTACCTTCACCATTTAACAATTTTAAAAGTTAAAATTTCGCTCTTGCTGATGATTTTGATACGAGCGAGGTAACAACTCTTCGTAAATTAAATTTTAAAAACGTTAGTAGTGGTAATTCTATTGCTTAGGCCACGCCCAATTTTTCATCGATCGCAAAATTCATCAAACTTTATCAAACTTGATTAAAATTTATTCATTGAAATTGTTCTACATTTATTAAAATTCAAAAAATTTTGCAAATGGATAAAAATTATTTACCTTCACCATTTAACATCTTTAAAAGTTAAAATTTAACTCTTGCTGATGATTTTGATACGAGCGAGATAACAACTCTTCATAAATTAAATTTTAAAAACGTTAGTAGTGGTAATTCTATTGCTTAGGCCACGCCCAATTTTTCATCGATCACAAAATTCATCAAACTTCATCAAACTTGATTAAAATTTATTCATTGAAATTGTTCTACATTTATTAAAATTCAAAAAAATTTGCAAGTGGATAAAAATTATTTACCTTCACCATTTAACAATTTTCAAAGTTAAAATTTCGCTCTTGCTGATGATTTTGATACGAGCGAGATAACAACTCTTCGTAAATTAAATTTTAAAAACGTTAGTAGTGGTAATTCTATTGGTTAGGTCACGCCCAATTTTTCATCGATTACAAAATTCATCAAACTTCATCAAACTTGATTAAAATTTATTCATTGAAATTTTTCTACATTTATTAAAATTAAAAAAAAATGCAAGTGGATAAAAATTATTTACCTTCACCATTTAACAATTTTAAAAGTTAAAATTTAGCTCTTGCTGTTGTTTCTAATACGAGCGAGATAGCAACTCAATTTACAGTTAATAAATCAACTCGTGTGTAAAAATGTGTATTTAAAACGACGCATAAAAAAAAATTGCAAGTGGATAAAAATTATTTACCTTCACCATTTAACAATTTTAAAAGTTAAAATTTAGCTCTTGTTGATGATTTTGATACGAGCGAGATAACAACTCTTCGTGAATCAAATTTTAAAAACGTTAGTAGTGGTAATTCTATTGCTTAGGCCACGCCCAATTTTTCATCGATCACGAAATTCATCAAACTTCATTAAACTTGATTAAAATTTATTCATTGAAATTGTTCTACATTTATTAAAATTAAAAAAAAAATTTTTTTTCATCGATCTCAAAATGTATTCAATGAAATTTTTCTACATTTATTAAAATTCATTTAACTTTAAGATTCAAATGTATCGGATTAAAATTCGAAAAAATTGTAGTACAATTAATTGTTTTTGTTTATTAAAATGTTATAAAATTGGTTTGAGCTTATGAAGGTTTATTATTGCTTAATAATAAGTTCTTTCGGGTTTATCAAAATTTTATTAGAATTTACAGAAACAATTTAAACCTTGATTAATTAAAACACTTGGTTTTGTTTGGAGAGACAAATAAAAGCAGTGAAACAAAACCAAGTGTTTTAATTAATCAAATTATATAATTATGTTTCACCACGGGTTAAGTGAGAAATTAATTAATCATATAACAATTTAAAAATTCATTGAATGTCATCTCCTACTAATAATACAATAATAATAATCTCCTACATAATTTTCTTTTTCAAAATAAAACTAATATTTTCTTTCTTATTGCTCGCGTTCATTTCATTTTTTTTTCAATTTTCGTCCTTGTCTAGACAAGGTTGCCTAACCCTGATTTATACAATTAAATTATGAATTATGTATAATTAAATAGATGTGGCTTGAAAGTTTGATAAACACTTTTAAATATTTATTGTGCAAATCGCGACTATACAGTTGGACTGTGATGACTAGATAGTAAAACGTTACTTTTGTTTTGTTTTTTTTTTTACAACGATTGAGTTGGATTCGCTCGTTAAAATTGACTTTTTATACTCCTTAGAAGAGTTGCTTAAATATATATATTTTTTTATTATATTGACTTTAATTTATTAATTTATTGACTAGATCTTACAATTGACTGTTTTAATTAATTTTGGATTTTCCATGACTGTATAGTAGGCTTTCATAAATCAGTTTGATACGGCGTAGGCTTATACATTCGGCATATTCAAGACTAAAACGCGTTTCATTTTTCATTGATTTTTTTCGGATAATGGAATCATTGTAATAATAATAATAATACTAATAATCAGTTCAATCTATTATATAAATGAATAAATAAAATTTTATTATTATTATAATAAATTTATTTGCCCAACAGATAACCAATTGCGAAGATTTTATTTTTCACTTTTAATATGTATTTATTTTTTATTGAAGATTCTAAAAATGTAATTATTATTTATTATTATTGTTTACTTTGTGGGGAGAATCATTAGTTGAGTTTTGTCGACAACTCCCACAACGTTACAACTTTATCTTTTTTTCCTCCAATTAATGCATATCTAATTAGTTTGAAAAAATCACATTAAAACACTCCGGAACTGTAAATACCGGGTGCCTCATTGAAGCGTCAAAGTAACTTCTTGGCCTTAATTATTAAGATAATCAACTATTGTTTTTTTTCTCATTCATGCTAATAAAAATATCACCACAATTCCAACCTCTGTGTTCCCAAAAAGATACAGAAATAAATGTTAATGTGTGCGCCCGGCGCATTCACCATATGTCTCACGTAGCTATGTTTGATCGAAATTTGAGTTTCAGAAGCATGCAGAGTAATTATTTTAACGAAAAAAAAATTTTTGTACCTTTTTCCACTAATCGAAAATTAACATGTGGCCTTACGGGAAGCGAATGCCGAGACCCTGCAGATCGGCGCTAGCGGACACCGGTTCGTTCAAACAAACGAATTTTGGTTTGTGAATACGATAGATAGTTGGGAATAGAAGTAATGGATTTTAGAAGAATGTAGCTATATACTTATATAATATCATCTATATATGTCTTATCACACCGCGGCAAAAAATTCTCAAAATTAACCGAAATTTCTGGCCAACTTTCGAGTGCCTGCTTTGAGAGCGAGAAACGAGAAAACTACAAATACGATTTGGTTAAAAATTTAACCACGCATTTCCCTTCCTTTTGTGAATATTTTGATGTACATTACAAGTCATTTGGTCATTTTATGATTTTCGCCCATTTTTCCATACGTCAAGAAAAAAGAGGAAAAATGTTAGGTCTCAGAAAAATCTGAAAAAATTCATGACGGTTCTTAATGATGAGAAAAAGTGTGTAGAGTCATAATTTTCCCGAAAAAAAAAATTTTTATACCATTTTCGACGAATCGAAAATTAACATGTGGCCTTATGGAAAGCGAATACGGAGACCCTGCAGATTGCCGCTAGCGGACACTGGCTCGTTCAAACAAATGAATTTCGGTTTGTGAATACGGTAGATAGTTGGAAAAAGAAGCAATTGATTCTAGAAGAATGTAGTTACAAACTTATGTAATATCATCCATATCTGTCTTATCACACCGCGCCAAAAAATTCTCAAAATTCGTCGAAATTTTTAGCCAACTTTCAAGTGCCCGCTTTGAGAGCGAGAAACGAGAAAACTATAAGTACGATTCGGCTGAAAATATAACCACGTATTCCCCGTTCTTTTGTGAACATTTTGATGTATATTACAAGTCATTTGGCCATTTTATGATTTTGGCTTATTTTTCCATACCATTAGTCAGGAAAAAAAGGAAAAAATGTTGGGTCTTACAAAAATCTGAAAAAATTCATGGCGATTCTTAATGACGAGAAAAAGCGTGTAGAGTAATTATTTTCCCGAAAAAAAAAATGTTTTCTACCATTTTTCACCAACCGAAAATTAACATAGAGCCTTATGGGAAGCGAATACTGAGACCCTGCAGATTGATGCTAACGGACACCGACTTATTCGAGCGAACAAATCTTGGTTCGTGAATACGGCAGATAATTATGAATGGAAACATATGATTCTAGAAGAATGTAGCTACAAACTCATGTAATATCATTCATATCTGTTTTGTGAGACGGCGCCAAAAAAATCTCAAAATCGACCGAAATTTCTGGCCAACTTTCGAGTGCCCACTTTGAGAGCAAGAAACGATAAAACTATGAGTACGATTCGGCTGAAAATGTAACCACGTATTCCCCGTTCCTTTGTGAATATTTTGATGTATATTATAAGTCATTTGGCCATTTTATGATTTTCACCCATTTTTCCATACCACTAGTCAAGAAAATTTGGTAAAAATATTGAGTTTCAGAAAAATTTTAAAAAATTCATGACGATTCTCAACGACCGGAAAAAGCATGTAGAATTATTATTTTTCAGAAAAAAAAAATTATGTACCATTTTCGACCAATCGAAAATTAACATGTGGCCTTATGGGAAGCGAATGCCGAGACCCTGCAAATTGACGCTAGCAGACATCGTCTCCTTAAAACAAATGAATTTCGGTTTGTGGGCATGATGGATAGCTGGGAATAGAAGTAACGGATTTTAGAAGAATGTAGCTACAAACTTATGTAATATTATATTTAACTGTCCTTTTACACCGCCGCAAAAAAATCTCAAAATTGGCCGAAATTTCTGGCCAACTTTCAAGTGCCCGCTTTGAGGGCGAGAAACGAAAAAAACTGCAAGTACGATTTGCCTGAAAATTTAACTCATGCTTCTATGAACATTCTGAAGTACATTATAAGTCATTTGGTCATTTCATGATTTTCGCCCATTTTTCCATAGAGTCAGGAAAAAAAGGGGGAAAATGTTAGGTCTCAGAAAAATTTGAACAAATTCATGACGGTTTTAAATGACGGTAAAAAGCATGTTGAGTCATTATTTTTCCGAAAAAAAATCTTTTGTAACATTTTTCACCAACCGAAAATTAGCATGGGGCCTTACGGGAAGCGAATACTGAGACCTTGCAGATTGATGCTAGCGAACACCGGCTCTTTAAAACAAACGAATTTCGGTTTGTGAATACGGTAGATAGCTGGAAATAGAAGTACTCGATTCTAGAGGAATGTAGCTACAAACTAATATAATATCATCTATATATGTTTTATTACACCGCAGCAAAAAATTGACAGAAATTTCTGGCCAACTTTCGATTGTTCGGTTTGAGAGCGAGAAACAAGAAAACTACAAGTGCGATTCGACTGAAAATGTAACCACGTATTCCCCGTTCTTTTGTAAATATTTTGATGTGCATTACAAGTTATTTGGTCATTTTACGATTTTCGCCCATTTTTCCATACTAGTCAGGAAAATTTGATAAATATTTTGAGTCTCAGAAAAATTTGAAAAAATTTATGACGGTTCTTAATGACGGGAAAAAGCGTGTAGAATAATTATTTTCTCGAAAAAAAAATGTTTTATACCATTTTCTACCAATCGAAAATTTGCATGTGGCCTTATGGGAAGCGAATGCCGAGACCCTGCAAATTGATGCTAGCGGACACCGGCTGGTTTAAACAAACGAATTTCGGTTTGTGGGTATGGTAGATAGTTGGGAATGGAAGTAATAGATTCTAGAAAAATGTAGCTACAAACTTATATAATATCATCCATATCTGTCTTATTATACCGCACCAAAAAATTCTCAAAAATGGTCGATATTTTTGGCCAACATTCCAGTGCCCGCTTTGAGGGCGAGAAACGAGAAAACTACAACTACGATTCGGCTAAAAATTTAACCACGCATTCCCCATTCTTTTGTAAGCATTTTTAAGTAAATTACAAGTCATTTGGTCATTTCATGATTTTCACCTATTTTTCCTAACCATAAGTCAGGAAAAAAGGGAAAAAATGTTTGGTCTTCGAAAAATCTGAAAAAATTCATGACGGTTCTTAATGATGAGAAAAAGCGTGTAGAGTCACAATTTTCCAGAAAAATTTTTTTTATGCCATTTTCGACCAATCGAAAATTAACATGTGGCCTTATGGGAAGCGAATGCCGAGACCCTGCAGATTGACGCTAACAGACATCGTCTCTTTAAAACAAACGAATTTCGGTTTGTGGGCATGGTAGATAGTTGGGAATAGAAGTAGTGGATTCTAAAAGAATGTAGCTACAAACTTATGTAATATCATCTTAAACTGTCTCATCACACCGCGGCAAAAAATTCTCAAAATTTGTCGAAATTTTTGGCCAACTTTCAAGTGCCCGCTTTGAGGGCGAAAAACGAGAAAACTGCAAGTACGATTCGGCTAAAAATTTAACCACGCATTCCCCACTCTTTGGTAAATATTTTCAAGTATATTACAAGTCATTTGGTAATTTCATGATTTTCGCGCATTTTTCCATACCATTAGCAAAAAAAGGGGGGAAATGTTGGGTCTCAGAAAAATTTGAAAAAATTCATGGCGGTTCTTTATGACGAGAAAAAGCGTGTAGAGTCATTATTTTCTCGAAAAAAAAATCTTTTCTGGCATTTTTCACCAACCGAAAATTAGCATGGTTCCTTACGGGAAGCGAATAGTGAGACCTTGCAGATTGACGCTAGCAGACATCGTCTCTTTAAAATATACGAATTTCGGTTTGTGGGTATGGTAGACAGTTGGGAATAGAATTAATGGATTTTAGAAGAATGTAGCTACAAACTTATGTAATATCATCCATATCTGTCTTATCACACCGCGCCAAAAAATTCTGAAAAAAGGCCGAAATTTCTGGCCTATTTTCGAGTGCCCGCTTTGAGGGCGAGAAACGAGAAAACTGTGAGTACGATTTGCCTGAAAATTTACCCACGCATTCCTCATTCTTTTATAAACATTTTAAAGTACATTATAAGTCATTTGGTCATTTCATGATTTTCGCCCATTTTTCCATATCAGTAGTCAGGAAAAAAGGGGGGGAAATGTTAGGTCTCAGAAAAATTTGAAAAAATTCATGACGGTTCTTAATGGCGGTAAAAAGCGTGTTGAGTCATAATTTTTCCGAAAAAAAAATCTTTTGTAACATTTTTCACCAACCGAAAATTAGCATGGGGCCTTATGGGAAGCGAATACTGAGACCCTGCAGATTGACTCTAGCGGACACCGGCTTTCTAAAACAAACGAATTTCGGTTTGTGAATACGATAGATAGCTGGAAATAGAAGTAATCGATTCTAGAGGAATGTAGCTACAAACTCATATAATATCATCTATATATGTTTTATTACACCGCGGCAAAAAATTCTCAAAATTGGTCGAAATTTTTGGCCAACTTTCAAGTGCCCGTTTTGAAAGCGAGAAACGAGAAAACTGCAAGTACGATTCGGCTGAAAATTTAACCACGTATTTCCCGTTCTTTTATGAATATTTTGATGTACATTACAAGTCATTTGGTCATTTCATGATTTTCGCCTATTTTTCCATACCATTAGTCAGGAAAAAAGGAAAAAAATGTTAGGTCTCAGAAAAATTTGAAAAAATTCATGACGGTTCTTAATGACGGGAAAAAGCGCGTAGAGTAATTATTTTCCCGAAAAAAAAATTTTTACACTATTTTTCACCAATCGAAAATTAGCGTGTCGCCTTTTTAAAAATCCCTAGTTTGCTAAATTTAAAAATAATAATAATGACTGTAACAGTATAATTTATAAACGTAGAAAACTAGGTATTTTTAGAAAGATATGAAAAAGGACGTAAAACATACTGGGTGTTCCATTTAAAAAAAGTTTTCATTTAGCAAAGGTCTTCTTACTTCATAAAAATAGCATTTAATTACTGCAACAATCCTCATCATCAAAAAATGCAACATTTATATTGTTAAGAAACGCTTCGATAATTTAAAATTTTCAAATTAATTTTCTGCGACAAAACCAGAACGCTCGGAAAAGATGAAAATTGCGCCTCAAATATTGCGTGTTTTTGCCTTAAAAATAACTCAGAAACGTTTGAATTTAAGAAAGTTACTGTCGGTTTAATTAGTATTAAAAACCTCGCATAATAATGCATAAATATACCCAGTGTTCCATTTAAGAAAACGTAAGTTTTTTTTTTTTTGTTGTCTTAAAAACCAGAATAATTTAGAAACGGTTGAATTTAGTCCAATAAAAGTTACTGTCGGTTTAATTAGTATTAAAAACCACGAATAATAATGCATAAATATACCTAGTGTTCTATTTAAGAAACCGTAAGTTTTTTTTTGTTGCCTTAAAAATCAGAATAACTCAGAAACGGTTGCATTTATCCCAATAAAAGTTACTGTCGGTTTAATTCGTATTCAAAACCACGTATAATAATGTAAAAATATACCCAGTGTTCCATTAAAAAAAAAACGTAATTTTTTTGTTGCCTTAAAAATCAGAATAACTCAGAAATGGTTAAATTTATCCCAATAAAAGTTACTGTCAGTTTAATTAGTATTAAAAACCACGCATAATAATGCAAAAATATACCCAGTGTTCCATTTAAGAAAACGTAAGTTTTTTTTGCCTTAAAAATCAGAATAACTCAGAAACGGTTGCATTTATCCCAATAAAAGTTACTGTCGGTTTAATTCGTATTCAAAACCACGTATAATAATGCAAAAATATACCCAGTGTTCCATTAAAAAAAAACGTAAGTTTTTTGTTGCCTTAAGAATCAGAATAACTCAGAAATGGTTAAATTTATCCCAATAAAAGTTACTGTCAGTTTAATTAGTATTCAAAACCACGCATAATAATGCAAAAATATACCCAGTGTTCCATTTAAGAAAACGTAAGTTTTTTTTGCATTAAAAATCAGAATAATTCAGAAACGGTTAAATTTAGCCCAATAAAATTTACTGTCGGATAAATTAGTATTAAAAATCACGCAAAAATATACTTAGTGTTCCATTTAAGAAAACGTAAGTTTGTGTTGGCTCTCCGTATACATAAAAATATATTACGGTTATAGATTCGATAATTTTCTAGAACTATCAAACATATAAATCATATTGTTCTTTCTTAAATATTCAAGGTCAAAAAGTGATTTCGACGTTTCAGTGAGAGAGACACAATTATGGTTTAAATAAAAACAATTGTATAATTAAGGTGCATAATGTGGCCTTCTTAAAAATTAAATATGTTTTTTGATATAGTCTCATCTGAAAAATTTAAATAGCCAAAAAGTTACTTTGACGCTTCAGCGAGACACCCGGTATAGTAACATGTCATAGATCATAATTTATTTTATTAGATCAATAAATCACTTCATTTTAGGAATAAATTTATATAATTTAAATACGTGCATGTTTTTCAACTTTATGTTTTTGTATATATATATATATCATGTATTTAAGTTAATTATTATTGTTAATTTCATGTAAAAGGTGTTTACCGTAATAAATATTATTATTATCTAATTATCTATAATTATCATATTTTTGTAGTGTAGACAAATAGTACTACTCCACAATTAATATTTAAAGATAAAAAGTTACTTTGACGCTTCAGTGAGACACTTGGTATAGTAATATGTCATGGATTATCTAATTATATACAACTTTTATATAAAAAAAAAATATTTTTTATCTTAAAAATTTAAGGGGTGTCCACAAATAGTACTACTCCAAAATTAATATTTATGGCTAAAAATTTACTTTGACGCTTCAGCGAAACACCCGGTATAGTAATATGTCATAGATTATCTAATTATCTACAACTTTTATTTAAATCATATTTTTGTAGTGTAGACAAATAGTACTACTCCGCAATTAATATTTAAAGATAAAAAGTTACTTTGACGCTTCAGTTAGACACTCGGTAAGTAATATATTATGGATTATCTAATTATATACAACTTATATATAAAAAAAAATATTTTTTATCTTAAAAATTTAAGGGGTGTCCACAAATAGTACTACTTCAAAATTAATATTTATGACTTAAAATTTACTTTGACGCTTCAGTGAGACACTCGGTATAGAAATAAATATATCATAGATTATCTAATTATCTACAACTTTTATATAAATCATACGTTTCTATCTTAAAAATTTAAGGGTTGTAGACAAATCGTACAACTCCAAAATTTAATATTGAAGGCTGAAAAGTTACTTTGAGTCTTCACGGAAACACCTGGTATAGTAATATGTCATGGATTACTCTCATAGCGAATTAAATTCTATATATACTCTGGCCGCGCTATGAAGGCATCTGAGGTGATTAACGAAGGGTCGGAAGGGTCGCCTTCATCAGAAGTGATTGGATATTTTGTTACTTTACACTCACAGATGTCTACACTTTACTTGCTAGCTATTGATGCACTGTCGGTTTCTATGTATAAATGACGTTTTTAAAAGGTTATAGATAGCACCATAGATGCCTTCATAGCGCGGCCAGACTTTATCACCGGCTTTTGCGTTCGGCTTAAATGCAGCTTTCCAATCGTTTCTTTTTGTTATATATTTGTTTTTCTGTATACCAAATTGATTAAATTCATCCCGCGTCGTCGTTTCGATTTCGAAAACTTTACACCCAACACACAAATGATTAAAAGCATCCGCCCGTTGTTGTTTTTTTTTCTCGTCCGCGCACTCGCTCGTATCAATTTAGCAAACTTTCCCAAACGAGTGGCTTTCATCCCCTTCCCTAAGCCCATCCAGTTGTTTGTTACCGCGCGCCCTCTCTATTTCGTTTTTATTTTATTTTCCCGAAAGTTTTTCTCTCGCGCGCGCTCTGCGGTTATTCTTACATTACAACAAAAGCTAAACTTTTGCAATATTCTAACGAAAAAAAAAATAGATCGTTTCGGTCCAGTTATCCAATCGTGTAATCTCACTAAATACCACGATTCTCTCTTACATTTCTAATTATTTAATAGTTTTTTTTTTTCGTTTAATAATAAATAACACTAGATTATTTGTATAACTTCGTTGTTTTGTGAAACGTTGCTTCAGTTGGCTTCGAATATTTAGGCTTGAAACGCGCTGGCGATGCGCGATGGCGGCAAAATCACATCGATATTTCATGGCACTGGCGAGAATCAGATTGTGAGGAAATAAATTATTCATTTTACAAGGTTCTACGTTGAGTAATAGTAAGGTGTGAGCCACAGAATTTTGTTGCAGAGTTGGCCATGCCTGAGGGAGAGAGAAGCATACCAGTCATGTCTGAGATTAATTTGTTTTTTTTTAAATCTAATTCAATAGTCTCATGGCGAAATAATATGCGCCATATCTCATTTATCTCACGGCCAACTCTGAAACAAAATTTTGTGGCTCACACGATATATTCTGTAATTCGATGCGAGTGTCGTTTACGCTGTCCTATTCTTTAACACGCAGACACACGTTTCGTACTGTTTCATACATGATAGAAAAAGATAGATATAAAATGCAAAGCAATTTTTAGTACGAAAATGCATGAGTCACCGTCAGCTCTCAACGGATGAACTATACTTTCTCCACGACCAAACAAAATATTCAAAGAACTTATGTTTTACTATTACAGGTTTGTGGTTATGTCTATAGTATTTTGACAATTGTAGCATTCAAGTCTCATTGGGCGCGTTCGTCAGAATTTTCAACTGTCAACATGTTCAGTAGAGTGGTTATAGCATAAATGGCGGAGTTTTGAAGTATGTGAAAATCAACGGGACAACCCGGAAACGTAATCGTATAGATAAAAAAATAATAACTGTAAATTTTGAGCTATATCGACCATGGCCTAACCGAGCCCTGGGCGTCTAAAATTTGAAAAATAAATCGTTTTTTCCCCTTTTTTTCATTTTAGCCCCCCTAATATTAAACGGGCCACCCTAATAGTCAAATGATATACTGTGTCGACAGAAGAGGTTAATACGAATCCAAAATGAATTTATTTGTTAAAATCTGATTAAAATTGACAGAGTTGTGAATGTTTCAGTTATATCATACTTTTGTGTGACTTAATCCTTCATCGACGGTAATTAGAAGATGCGCGGCATCTGTCACTTATTTTACCCTTGTCTAAAGCAGATGAGATCCCTTCACTGATAAATGCAATGCTTGTGGTTATGGTTCTATTTCCAAAATTACTCAAAATTCAATCGAGATTATGTTTTTCTGAAAAGGTAGATCCATACCAACGTCAAATTTTACATACATTTTATTTCAACAGCGCGCGAAGCTATGAAAAATTGTAGTAATTTTAATGGTTTCAAATAGATACAAAAATAATTACCATCGATTTGAAACTTTCTAAAATAACTAAAAATAAATTCGAAATTATGATTTCGGAATAATCAGGATACACACCAAAACCAAATTTTGTGTACTTTTATTTGGACAGCGCACGAAATTATGGAAAATTGTAATTATTTTAATGCTCTCAAACAAATATAAAAACCATTGTTGTCGACTTAAAATTTTCTAAAATTACTTAGAAATCATTCGAAATTATTATTATTATGTGAAAAATCAGCAGATTTTATGTAATCAGTTATCACGAAAAATCGTGAAAAAATGTTATAATTTTGGTGGCTTTAAATAAATATAAAGACAATTGCCATCAATTCGAAACTTTCCAGAATTACTCAAAAATCATTCGAAATTACGATTTTGGGAAAACCTGGATACACACCTGTACCAAATTTTGTGATACTCCTATTCGAACAGCGCGTGAAATTATGAAAATTGTAATAATTTTAATGCTCTCAAAAAAATACAAAAACAATCGTTGTGGACTCAAAATTTTCTAAAATTACTCAAAAATCATTATAAATTATTATTACGTAAACAAACACTGACACACAATCACCAGATTTTGTGATCATTTCTTGTAATCAGTGCGAATAATCGGAAAAAGATTGTTATAATTTTGGTGGCTTGATATAAATAACGATTTAAAACCTTCCAAAATTACTCAAAATTTATTCGAAATTATGATTTTGGGAAAATCTAGATAAATATCAAAACCAATTTTTTACTTGAATAGCACGCGAACTTATGAAAATTTTTAATCATTTTAATGCTCTCAAGAATATACAAAAACAATTGTCAAACAAAAACTTAAAATTTTCCGAAATTACTCAAAAATCATTTGAGATTATTATTATGCGGAAAACTGCTTATACACCATCACCAGATTTTGTCATAATTTCATGTAATCACTGCGAAAAAATTGTTATAATTTTTGTGGCTTCGATTTGAAACTTTCCTAAAAAAACTCAAAATTCATTCGACATGAAGATTTTGGAAAAAGCTGGACACACCTTGATCAAATTGTGTGATACAATTTTTTGAACAGAGCGCGAAATTATGAAAAATTATATTAATTCTATTAATATAAAAATATACCGGGCGTTTCAAACCACCCGTTCACCCCAAATATCTCGAAAAATACAAATCGGATTGACATACAAAAAAATACGTCTAAATTTTTGAGTTCTATTTTGTGGTGTGAAATTTAAACCACCACCCCTCCCGCCTGGGACGGGGTGGGGGGTAACTTTGAAATCTTAAATAGGTACCCCAATTTTTTATTGCAGATTTGGCTTCTACTCTAAAATATATTAGGTTTTTATTCGAAACATTTTTTTCGATTAGCAAAAAAAAAATATTTTTTTTTTATTTAAAAAAAAATCTCTTTGTCGTTACAAACCTTTATACTTTACCACAATAGAAAAGAATAGAATGGAATTTGATAATTAAATTGATTTTTATTCGTTTCTACGATTTTTTTTACAAATAATTTGTTTTTTTGCTTATTTCTGACATAAAATTATGAATGACTTCAATTAACGCCTTATTTAAGAGATGACTGCGTAAAAAAATTCGTCATCTATCATTTGATGCGAGAAATAAATATAATTCAATAAATGTTTTTGCCGAATATAGCGCCATCTGTCGCTCATCGAAATTTTTCCATTTAAGATTTCATTTTTGGTTTATAATTATGAAACGATAATAGTTACAGAAATTTTATGTTATTAATAATTGCAGAGAATGCCAAAATGAACAACTTATAAAGAATAAGTTTTTTTTTAAATCCCTTTAGTTTTTGAGTAAACTGAGTTTTTAAATTTGAAGAATATTTTTTTCATATTTCATAATTTTGACGTTTTAAACGTCAGTTTCATCCGAGTTTACAAAACGCTCGAAGCACATTTAAAATAGGATTTCATTAAAAATAAACCCATGAAAATGTAAATATAAAGTCGGAGAACAGTTTTTTGCCCTTTTCGCCTTTTTGGGACTTCAGGGCAATGTTTTCAGAACTTTTATCAGGTCTGTTTTAAAGACATTTTTAAAAGACGTTTCGTCGAGGATTCTTTTTCGGGACTTTTTAAGACTTATTTTTATGACTTTTTCTTTCAGGACCTTTATTTTTCGGATTTCGTTCCAAAATTTTATTAACAGGATATTTTTTTCTAGGGACATTTTCGGGACTCTCTCAAGAATCCTTTGTTTGGGATTTCTTTTTCAGGAAAATTTCTTCAGATCTTTTTACAATGCTTTTTTTTCAGATTCTTTTTTGTTTATTTTTCAAAGATGTCATTTCGGGGCAATTTTTCAGTCCTGTTACAGAACAATTTTTTTATGATAATTAATCAGGACCCTTTTTCGGAACTTTCTTCAGGACTTTTTTGGGCTCTTATTTCAAGTATTTTGTATGAAGACCATTTTTCAGGATTTTTTTTTTCACGGCTTTTATCAGGACTCGTTTTTCAAGATCTCCAGAACTGTTCCTTTGGGACTTTTTTCGAGACTTTTTTAAGAATCTCTTGTTAAAGACTTCTTTTCAAGATTATTTTCAGAATTTTCTTCGTTACATTTTTTCAGAATTATTTTTTCGGGAATTTTTTTTCAAGCCCTCTTTACAGGATTTTTTTCAGTATTATATTTCAGGACATTTTTTATTGGATACATTTTCAGGATTTTTTGTTCGGGACTTTCAAGACTCTTTTTGGGATTTTTTCAGAACAATTTCTTCAGAACTTTTTCAAGACTATTTGAATGATATTTTAAAGGAAATTTTCATTTATTATTTTCATAACGCCTTTTCAAGATTTTTATTACAGGACAATTTTTAAGGATATTTAATCAGGACTCTTTTTCGGGACTTTCTTCAGGACTTTTTTTAGGACTTTCCTTCGGGACTTTTTTAGGACTCTCTTTCTTTCGGGATTTTCTGACATTTATTTCTGGTGTTTTATATGAAGATCTTTTTGCAGGACTTTTTTCGGAATTTTTTTCAAGACTCTTTTTGCGTTTTCTTTTTCAGGACAATTTCCTCAGATCTTTTTACAATGCTTTTTTTCAGAATCTTTTTTGTTTATTTTTCAAAGATGTTATTACAACGCAATTTTTCAAGACTGTTTTTACAGGACAATTTTTTTATGACAATTGCCCTCATTTACTTATTAACCAATGAAATCGAATAATGTTGATGACATGATCCAATAAAATTCTAATTACGATGCGTAAAGACCACGCTCCATGTTATGCATGGCAATTCACCCTGGGTGGTATCTAATCAGATAATCTCTCATGTTGGTATTGCCTAGCAACGCGTCGCTACATGTTCTATACCGTATAAAACGTCAGTTATTGCCGGACCATTAAGCAGTTTGCTCCTGAATTCGATCTGTTTGTATTTTCGAGTGAAGTGTTAGTGCTTTCATCAGTAATATTATTCATGGGCATTTCTCAAAATCTTGGTAAGCTCATTTTTACTACAATTATTGTGGCGCCGATTAATACACGTCTGACACTTGGTGTCACTAAATTTAATTCTTCAAATTATGAATTGTAAACTTTCTGTTCGGCCAATTGTCTTCTCGAATCTAACTCGTGACTGATTTTTCCTAGGCAATTATTAGCGCCTGGATCACTCTTGCTTGTTGCTTCTAGAAAATCGGTTTTCGTCGCAACAAGCAATCGTGATCCTGCCGCTAATAATTGCCGGCAAAATCGTAGGCACTCGTTATATTACTGTTGATAATTAATCAGGACCCTTTTTCGGAACTTTCTTCAGAACTTTTTTGGGCTCTTTTTCGGGACATTTATTTCTAGTATTTTGTATGAAGACTATTTTTCAGGAATTTTTTCACGGCTTTTATCAGGACTCTTTTTTCAAGACTTTATTTCCAAAACTGTTCCTCCAAAACTTTTTTGAAGACATTTTTTATCAGGACTTTATTTCTGGTCTTTTTGAAAGACTTTTTTATCGGGACTTTTTTCAAGACTTTCTTGTTCAGGACTTTAATTAGGTTTTTACGACTTTTCGATTAAGCAGGACTATTTTTAGAAATCCATTTCAAGACTTTTTTTAGCATTATTTTTAGTTTTTCAGTAAACTTATGGTAAAGATTTTTTGAATTTGAAACATTATTTGTCATTTGTAGCTTTTATAATTATGACGTTGCAATCATTCGATCATGTGAAACGCTCGATTTAAAATATTATTTAAATTGAAAATAAATCATGAATCTACAAATATAAGTATCAAATCGGAGAAAGTAATATGATGGCCACATCACCATTTTTAATACCTGTGATTTTGAACTGTGACTGTGATCACGGCTGGTAAACATATGTTGGAACTAACTCTTAGACTAAAGTAACACAATTTTATCTTTCATATTTTTTCTCACTTTACAATCACGTTTAAGTGACGGTCACAGTTTAAATAGCAGTGATTTTAAGTAGCAATCACAGTTTAGGTGGTTTTAAGTAACAGTAACTTTAAGTAGCAGTGATTTTAAATAGCAGTGAAATCCGCCTATTAGTAACAGTAACGACCTGTGATTTTTCAATACCAGTGAAAAATCACAGGTACGTGAAATATAGTCGGGCCGCTGAGAGCTGCCTGTGACTCATCGCTTAAAATCGCATGAATCAAGATTTAAGTAAACATATGTCCGTCAGAAAAATTGGTGCCGCGCTGATTTTCATTGGCGGGATATTTAAAAATTCTCGCACAAATTTTTTACGGTTATGTTATTTGACGTAGCACTCGCGTGTTTTGTGTGTTTATATGAAGCGTGTCAAGAGTCATGCGTGTGCTTCGACCTACGTTTACGCTGCCCTATTCTTTAACACGCAGACACACGTTTCGTCTTTTATTTCATACTGTTTCGTACGTGATAGAAAAAGATAGATATAAAATGCAAAGCAATTCTTAGTACGAAAATGCATGAGTCACCGTCAGCTCTCAACGGATGAACTATATCACCCATCCCTACCAATCAGTCTAATTTGTACGATTGGTAAAATGGCGACCGCTGGACGAACTTGTTCACGATCAACAGTGCGTTCATTAGAAAATACCCCAACTGTTGGTAGTAAACACCCAACTGTTTGGTCCGACGGACGCGCCCAATGTTATTTTCGGAATGGTGTGGGAATATTTATTCCTAAACAGAACATCGGTCTGTAGGTGTTCTGATGGGGAGACAATTATGAATGTTTATATTTAAAAAAATATTAAACTTTTAGTATTTGAGTATTAAAATTATCGCCAGTGCCATCTGTGTTGCGTTGAAGCAATCGCCAAGCATCGATTCGCCGGTGCGTTTCAGGCCTTAAAGTATCGTCGCGCTTTCTTTGTAAATCGAGAAATTAGAAATTAGCCTAGGGTGCCTCATTTTTTGGTATTTTAGGTTCTTTGGCTTAAATATATGTACAAGTTACATACATCCCGTGGTGTTCTAAAGGTAGCGTTTTAAATTTAATTTAAATTTAAATGTTAATACTTAAGTCTATGCCCGTGGGGCCCTAAATTAGTGGACGTGTTGCGATGTGTTATCTCACTGGGAGGGATATTTACAAGGGGCTTCAGTTCGCGAAGAATATAAATCATAGCTGTAATCTCGGCGCGGCGCGGGACATGACCCGCACGGCCAAGGAGGCCGCCTCCTGCACCGCGGATGGCCAGGGGCGGACCGGACTCTCGTTCGTTTTCTCGTTCAGCCTCGTCGGTGGGAAAGTTCAGCCCGCGTAAACCCTAGACGGCACCGGTTCGAGGGAGTTCGCGTCGTCCGACGGAGGCGCGTCGTCTTTGAGACACGCGGACTCCAGGTGCTTGTTCAGGTAGGACTTTAGCGCGAAGGACTTGTGACACCGCGGACACTCGAAGTTCTTGTCCGAGGAGTGCGTCTGCATGTGAGCCCTCAGGTTAGACCGATCGGCGAAGGCCTTGCCGCAGTGGGCGCACCCGTACGGTTTCTCCCCGGTGTGCGATCGCAGATGGCCCTGCAGGAGCCACGGCCTGGAGAACTGCTTCCCGCAGACACTGCACTTATGCGCGAGCTTATGCGTCAGCACGTGCATCGCGAGCGCCGGCATGCTGACGTAAGCCTTACCGCAGGTGATGCACTTCTTCGCGGACTGCGAGTCCAAGCTGCGGTGCGTCTGCTTGTGCCTGGACAGGTTGCTCGAGGTCGCGTACTGCTTCCCGCACTCCGAACACGTGTACTTCGGCTTCTCGTTGGACACCGGCTTCGCCACGATCTGCGCGGTGTCCTCCGCGTTCCTCTTTTTCGATCTGCCGTCGCTCACGAAGAACGCCTCGTAGGTGTACGCCACCGTTTTCCCCGACTTGTACTCCTGCACCTCCTGGATGTCCTGGTGCTGTTCGATCACCGAAACGATCTGCGGCGTGGGCGGCGGCAGAAACACCGTCGTAGAAGCGCTCAGATCCAGAATAGCGTGCGCCGCGTGCAAATCCTCCTCAGCGGGCACCCGGATCTGCGGCACCACCGCCGGCAGCGGCGGCGACGGTTTATCCTCCAGCGAGTACGGCCTGTAAATATCCTTCTTCTTCGGCGGCAACGACAGCGCCGCGCCCGTACTCGTAAAGCACATCGCCAGCGACTTCTTACCCCGCGGCGTCGCCTGCGGAGGGTTCCCGTACTCCGCCCGCAAATCCTGCGTCTCGTTAACCGTCCTCAGCGTCGCGTAAGTCTGCTGCTGCTGATCCCCACCTATGAACGTGGTCGTGTAGTTCGCAGCCGGCGAGAGCTCCTGCAGATAACCTGCAACAATACAAAACGCCCCTGTAATTATTTACAATTGCGGCGGCGGGAGGACATAACAGTAAATTTTCCCCGATAAAGCCTCGCGCAACAGTTCGCGATCATAAACAGAAACTGCGCGCGCGAGTGTTCTTAACGGCGGTGCGCGTTCTGTTTGCTAAATTACACTCGAAACGGAAGCAAACTGTAGCGCGGAGACCTCTTCGCCGACGTAATTTATCGTCGCCATCAAAAGCACAGACCGGAAAAATTTATACATCGCCTTTCGCGAAAGCGGGGCGTTTCGTGGTGGCGCTCGAATTTTCCACTTTAAGACTTTCAGAACTAATTTCGGGCCGTTTTCTTATATTTATGTAAGGATTTAGGGCGTAATATGCAGTAAGCGGTTGGAAAAATAAAATATTTTGTTTCTTTCCCACCTCCAGATCCTCCAGCAAATTACACGGTCAAGATCAGTGGCGGCTTGTGAAACATGTTGATGGTAGAGCCACTTATACAACATCCCCCCCCCCCCTCCTTTTTTTTAAGAAAGATAGAACGATTTATCTTCCTAGACCAAAGTAACTGGCGAAAGTGTTTTAAAAATTACTGCTGACCTTGAAACTACAGGTAGTACCATGGCTCCTTGCCTCTATATAACGAGCTATTATCCCTGCTTAATTTTATAAAACAATGATTTGCAAATCTAGTTTAATTTTTGTAGAATTTAATCGACACGTTTTATATTTGCTTTTATTTTTTTTTTCTCGAGTATTACACAATTCGAAAACTAAAATTTTCAAAAATTCACAACTCGCGAAAAAATTGCCGGAATTTCAAAAACTCTATTTAATTTGATAAAACGATAATTTGAAAATCTAATTTAATTTTTGAAGAATTTAGTCGACACGTTTTATATTTTTTTTAAATTTTTTGTTCGAGTATTACAGAATTCGAAAACGAATTTTCTTTAAAATTCACAACTCGCGAAATAATTAGCGGATTTTTAAAAACTCTATTTAGATGATTTGCAAATACAATTTAATTTTTGTAGAATTTAGTCGACACGTTTTATATATTTATTTAATTTTTTGCTCGAGTATTACACAATTCGAAAACTAAAATTTTAAAAAAATCACAACTCTCGAAATAATTAGCGGCTTTTTAAAAACTCTATTTAGTTTGATAAGACGATGATTTGCAAATCCAATTTAATTTTTGTAGAATTTAGTCGACACGTTTTATATTTGTTTTTTATTTTTTGTTCGAGTGTTACTCAATTCGAAAACAAAAATTTTCAAAAATTCACAACTCTCGAAATAATTAGCGGATTTTTAAAAACTCTATTTAGTTTGATGAAACGATGATTTGCAAATGTAATTTAATTTTTGTAGAATTTAGTCGACACGTTTTATATATTTTTTTAAATTTTTTACAGGAGGATAACACATTAAAATTTTCAAAAATTCACAACTCGCGAAATAATTAGCGGATTTTTAAAAACTCTATTTAGTTTGATAAAACGATGATTTGGAAATACAATTTAATTTTTGTAGAATTTAGTCGACACGTTTTATATTTTTTTGAAATTTTTTGCTCGAGTATTACTCAATTCGAAAACTAAAATTTTCAAAAATTCACAACTCTCGAAATAATTAGTGGATTTTTAAAAACTCTATTTAGTTTGATAAAACAATGATTTGCAAATCCAATTTAATTTTTGTAGAATTTAGTCGACACGTTTTATATTTTTTTGAAATTTTTTGCTCGAGTATTACTCAATTCGAAAACTAAAATTTTTAAAAATTCACAACTCGCGAAATAATTAGCGGATTTTTTAAAACTCTATTTAGTTTGATTAAACGGTGATTTGCAAATACAATTGAATTTTTGTAGAATTTAGGTGACACGTTTTATATATTTTTTTTTGCTCGAGTATTACACAATTCGAAAACTAAAATTTTTTAAAATTCACAACTCGCGAAATAATTAACGGATTTTTAAAAACTCTATTTAGTTTGATAAAACGATGATTTACAAATCCAATTTAGTTTTTGTAAAATTTAGTCGACACGTTTTATATTTTTTTGAAATTTTTTGCTCGAGTATTACTCAATTCGAAAACTAAAATTTTCAAAAATTCACAACTCGCGAAATAATTAGTGGATTTTTAAAAACTCTATTTAGTTTGATAAAATGATGATTTGCAAATACAATTTAATTTTTGTAGAATTTAGGCGACACGTTTTATATATTTTTTAAATTTTTTTACAGGAGGATAACACATTAAAATTTTCAAAAATTCACAACTCGCGAAATAATTAGCGGATTTTTAAAAACTCTATTTAGTTTGATAAAACAATGATTTGCAAATCCGATTTAATTTTTGTAGAATTAAGTCGACACGTTTTATATCTCTTTTTAAATTTTTTGCTCGAGTATTACTCAATTCGAAAACTAAAATTTTCAAAAATTCACAACTCGCGAAATAATTAGTGGATTTTTAAAAAATCTATTTAGTTTGATAAAATGATGATTTGCAAATACAATTTAATTTTTGTAGAATTTAGTCGTCACGTTTCAAATTTTTTTTAATTTTTTGCTCGAATATTACACAATTCGAAAACTAAAATTTTCAAAAACTCACAACTCGCGAAATAATTAGCGGATTTTTAAAAACTCTATTTAGTTTAATAAAACGATGATTTGCAAATACAATTTAATTTTTGTAGAATTTAGGCGACACGTTTTATATATTTTTTTAAATTTTTTGCTCGAGTATTACACAATTCGAAAACAAAAATTTTCAAAAATTCACAACTCGCGAAAAAATTGGCGGATTTTCAAAAACTCTATTTAATTTGATAAAACGATAATTTGAAAATCTAATTTAATTTTTGTAGAATTTTGTCGACACGTTTTATATTGTTTTTTTTTTTATTTTTTGCTCGAGTATTACACAATTCAAAAACTAAAATTTTCAAAAATTCACAACTCGCGAAATAATTAGCGGATGTTTAAAAACTCTACTTAGTTTGATAAAATGATGATTTGCAAATCCAATTTAATTTTTGTAGAATTTAGGCGACACGTTTTATATATTTTTTAAATTTTTTGCACGAGTATTACACAATTCGAAAACTAAAATTTTTTAAAATTCAAAACTCTCGAAATAATTAGCGGACTTTTAAAAACTCTATTTAGTTTGATAAAACGATGATTTGCAAATCTAATTTAATTTTTGTAGAATTTAGGTGACACGTTTTATATATTTTTTAAAATTTTTTGCTCGAGTATTACACAATTCGAAAACTAAATTTTTTTAAAATTCACAACTCGCGAAATAATTAGCGGATTTTTAAAAACTCTATTTAGTTTGATAAAACGATGATTTGCAAATACAATTTAATTTTTGTAGAATTTAGGTGATACGTTTTATATATTTTTTTAATTTTTTGCTCGAGTATTACACAATTTGAAAACAAAAATTTTCAAAAATTCACAACTCGGGAAATAATTGGTGGATGATTTGCAAATCTAGTTTAATTTTTGTAGAATTTAGTCGACACGTTTTTTATTGTTTTTTTTTTAATTATTTGCTCGAGTATTCCACAATTCTAAATCTAAAATTTTCAAAAATTCACAACTTACGAAATAATTAGCGGATTTTTAAAAACTCTATTTAGTTTGATAAAACGATGATTTGCAAATCCAATTTAATTTTTGTAGAATTTAGGTGATACGTTTTATATATTTTTTTAATTTTTTGCTCGAGTATTACACAATTCGAAAACTAAAATTTTCAAAAATTCACAACTCTCGAAATAATTAGCGTATTTTTAAAAACTCTATTTAGTTTGATAAAACGATGATTTGCAAATACAATTTAATTTTTGTAGAATTTAGGCGACACGTTTTATATATTTTTTTATTTTTTTTACAGGAGGATAACACATTAAAATGTTCAAAAATTCACAACTCGCGAAATAATTAGCGGATTTTCAAAAACTATATTTAATTTGATAAAACGATGATTTGCAAATGTAATTTAATTTTTGTAGAATTTAGGTGACCCGTTTTATATATTTTTTTATTTTTTGGCTCGAGTATTACACAATTCGTAAACTAAAATTTTCAAAAATTCACAACTCGCGAAATAATTAGTGGATTTTTTAAAACTACACTTAATTTGATTAATGATTTGCAAATCTAGTTTAATTTTTGTAGAATTAAGTCGTCACGTTTTATATATTTTCTTAAATTTTTTGCTCGAGTATTACACAATTCGAAAACAAAATTTTTCAAAAATTCACAACTCGCGAAATAATTAGCGGATTTTTAAAAACTCTATTTAGTTTGATAAAACGATGATTTGCAAATACAATTTAATTTTTGTAGAATTTAGTCGTCACGTTTTATATATTTTTTTAATTTTTTGCTCGACTATTACACAATTCGAAAACTAAAATTTTCAAAAATTCACAACTCGCGAAATAATTAGCGGATTTTTAAAAACTCTATTTAGTTTGATAAAACGATGATTTGCAAATACAATTTAATTTTTGTAGAATTAAGGTGACACGTTTTATATATTTTTAAAATTTTTTTTACAGGAGGATAACACATTAAAATTTTCAAAAATTCACAACTCGCGAAATAATTGGTGGATTTTCAAAAACTCTATTTAATTTGATAAAACGATGATTTGCAAATGTAATTTAATTTTTGTAGAATTTCGTCGACACGTTTTATATATTTTTTTAATTTTTTGCACGAGTATTACACAATTCGAAAACAAAAATTTTAAAAAATTTACAACTCGCGAAATAATCGGTGGATTTTATGATATGAAATTTTGAACATACGTTTTATTTGATAATCCGAAGAACTGAAAAGCTTTAGGTGAAATTTCGTACACCGGAAATGGGTGTACCTAAACTGTTTTTTTGTTTTTTTCCAATATTTTTGTAAATATGAAAAATATCACAAAAGCATTTAAATAAATATTGAAGACAACAAGTAAATGAACATCTTTGGTTTGAAAATATTTTTCATAAAATCATTGTTATTCGAGAAAAAAATTATTTTTATTTTTTTTATTTTTGGTTTATAATTATGAAACAATAATAGTTACGCAAATTTATTCCGTTTTTTGACGTTTTAAACGTCAGTTTCATCCGCTTGATGTACATTTAAAATATGATTTAAATTGAAAATAAATCATAATAGCGTAAATACCGGGTGGACCATTTAATATGTTTTCAGGAAATATCTTCGAAACAAGAAACTTTAAAAAAAAATGACCCAAACAAAAAATGATTGTTTTGAAGGGGGCCATAATAACATAATTTTGTTTTTTTCATAGATGGCGCTGTTGTCGCTAAATCGAGGTAAACTTAGTTTTTTTAAATGGAAACCCGTACTTTTTATTACAGAATCAGAGTCCTTGTTAAAAAATGAGAAGAATTCACTCAGCTAACTTTTTAGTCAGAGTGATAGATGGCGCTGTAATAGCGAAAAGAAGTTGTTGCATTTGGACGCTTGCGTATTCGAACTTCGCGCGCATGTGTGTGTGTGCGCGCGTGTGTGCGCGTGTGCGCACCCGCGAACATGCCCGTCTAAAATCACCAATAATGTTCGTTACATTATTTTGTTATTATTTTTGTAAAGGATATGAATGTGACGCAAACTTAACTAGTATTTTATTCAAGAGTGTAATTGTATGATCGACCGACTTGGAAATGCAAAATAAATAATTTTGATCCATTTCCAAGTTGATATTTCAAAATTTATAATAATTTCAAATTAAACAAATAACTTCAATTTTGCTTTTTATATTCTGGGCTCAGCGTGAGCGCTGCTGACAGCTTTGACAGCCCCATGTCGCTCTGCAGGTTGATGTTGTCGATGTCCGGCTGGAGCGTAATTTGTAGGTAGCTGAAAAGAAATGGCAGGTTAGAAGAAGTCGATTGGGTCGAAGTGTGTGTAGACGCGCACTTGTGTTTAACTTACTTGAAATCATCTCTAGAGCAGGTGCTCAAAATGATGGCCGTTCATCTCGAGACATTTTGCGATCCTTGCTTGAAACGATCTCTGAACTTCTCGTAGGGTGTCTCTGTTGATGTTCGCACAAGCATTGCGAATACGCTCCTTCATGTTATCAGGCGTCGATGGTATGTCGGCATAGCATTTGTCCTTCAGCAATCCCCACAGAAAAAAGTCCGGCGCTGTCAAGTCCGGCGAACGTGCCGGCCAAGGCACCGGACCTCCACGACCAATCCACTTGTTCGGAAATTGGCGGTTCAAAATATCTCGGACGACACGGGCAAAATGTGCAGGGCAGCCATCGTGCTGATACCACAGTCTCAATCGGGTCAGCAGAGGGACGTCTTCGAGTAAAGCAGGAAGATGAGCCGTCAGAATTTCACCGTATTTTTCAGCATTCAGATTTCCGTCGATGAAGTACGGGCCAATGACGTGATCTCCCAGAACTCGGCACCAAACGTTGACGCTCCATGGTCGTTGATGGTCCACTTGTCGGATCCAATGTGGATTCTCCTCCGCCCTTATGCCGGTTGATTTGGCCACGATTCGTGAAACTTGCTTCATCCGAGAATAGAATCATGGAAACGAAGTTCCGGTTGTTGCGTATTTGCTGCTGAGCCCAATTGCAGAACTGCACTCGATGTTGGAAGTCGTCGCCATGAAGTTCTTGATGCAACGATACGTGGTAAGGATGAAATTTATGCCGATGAAGAACTCGCAGAACACTCGTTTTGGAGATGCCTGAACTCCGCGCCAGTTGACGAGAACTTATGTTGGGTTTGACTGCAACTGCAGCTAAAATATCAACTTCGGCATTCTCCTGGGTTACGGTGCGTCTTCGATGTCTGGTTCGTTTTAGGCTGCCAGTGTCCACAAATGAGTTGACGATCCGAAGAAAAGTCATGTGACTCGGATGATCTCGATCAGGATACCTCTCCGCGTACAAGCCACACGCATCAAGTGCATTGCGTCTAGCTTCACCATACACGAAAATCATGTCGACCTTTTCCGCGATAGTATACCGCACCATTGTAACGTTTTCGCCGTCAATGCAGAAGACCGACTGATTACCAAACTAAATTTTCTTTTGTTCAGTCAAAGAAAGCATCAAAATCCAGCTATTTCCAGCTATTTTTCAATTTAAAATTGTAATTCATGGAAATACGGCCGACGTCATGTTTTGACACACACACACACACACACACACACATGCGCGCGAAGTTCGAATACGCAAGCGTCCAAATGCAACAACTTCTTTTCGTGATTACAGCGCCATCTATCACTCTGACGAAAAAGTTAGCTGAGTGAATTCTTCTCATTTTTTAACAAGGACTCTGATTCTGTAATAAAAAGTAGGGGTTTCCATTTAAAAAAACTAAGTTGACCTCGATTTAGCAACAACAGCGCCATCTATGAAAAAAACAAAATTATGTTATTATGGCTCCCTTCAATACAATCATTTTTTGTTTGGGTCATTTTTTTCTAAAGTTTCTTGTTTCGAAGATATTTCCTGAAAACACATTAAATGGTCCACCCGGTATAAATGATAGCATCAAGTCGGAGAAAGTAACATTATTTTTATTAAGTTACTACTACTATTTTTGATATTTTGCAGACTTTACTTGGATCCTATTGTGTATGCATTGTTTATATTGAGTGCCATTTAAACTGGTAAAACAGTTAAGTAATTTCATTAGTTCCCAAAATTTAGAGAATGACAAACGGGCCAGACATAACATGTTATGTTACGAGTCTTATAAAGCCGGGGGTATTTAATTACGGGACATGGCGTATGTGTACACATGATATAGTCCAGCGCGTGCCGTGCATAGAAAAGAGGGCCGACATCTGCGCCGTCCTCGGGGGCCCTTTTAATTAAATCCGAACGGGGCCCGGCAGCAACAGCTGGGTTCCCTCTCGACAATAATAAAACCGTAACGGAGGACCGAGACGAAATCCTCGCGCGCATAGATTAAACCTTCAATTGAAAATGCGGCGCAGTTATTTTACAACAATAAAGGTGAAATCTGTCGGCATGGGAATCGATAGTAATGAATCCAATCAACGGGAGATGTATATGTGCACTTGGAAGCGCGGCGATCCAGATTTATGAACCGAATGGGGTAGGTGGCGCCCCCCCCCCCCCCCCCATTCTGGGTTGAGGAGAACACTGATATTTAATTGCTACTGTCCGAATTGGATTTATAACCGGCTGCAGCGGACGGGTGATATCACGAGCTTTAAATCACATGAGATATCATACCATATAAAAAAATGATTTCGAGCATTCTGTGTACTAATTACTTGTGTATATTGATGTTAATTGATGTTAATTCAACAAAAAATAGTATTTGGTTTGACATATTGGTGAACATCTCATGAACGGTTGAAAATAATCAAAAACTGATTTTAAATTCTTAATCTTTGGCATATTTAGATGCCAATTCCACGAGAAAATCGTATTTTGTTTCATTTGTTTTTGACATATAGGTGAATATCTCGTGAACGGTTGAAGATAATCAAAAAATAATTTCAAATTCATAATCCCCGGCACATTAAGATGCCAATTCAACAAGAAAATAAAATTTGGTTTCATTTTTTTTGACATATAGGTGAATATCTCGTGAACGGTTGAAGATAATAAAAAAATAATTTCAAATTCTTAATCCCTGGCACATTAAGATGCCAATTCAACAAGAAAATAAAATTTGGTTTCATTTTTTTTTGACATATAGGTGAATATCTCGTGAACGGTTGAAGATAATAAAAAAATAATTTCAAATTCTTAATCCCTGGCACATTAAGATGCCAATTCAACAAGAAAATAAAATTTGGTTTCATTTTTTTTTGACATATAGGTGAATATCTCGTGAACGGTTGAAGATAATAAAAAAATAATTTCAAATTCTTAATCCCTGGCACATTAAGATGCCAATTCAACAAGAAAATAAAATTTGGTTTCATTTTTTTTTACATATAGGTGAATATCTCGTGAACGGTTGAAGATAATCAAAAAATAATTTCAAATTCTTAATCCCTGGCACATTAAGATGCCAATTCAACAAGAAAATAAAATTTGGTTTCATTTTTTTTTGACATATAGGTGAATATCTCGTGAACGGTTGAAGATAATCAAAAAATAATTTCAAATTCTTAATCCCTGGCACATTAAGATGCCAATTCAACAAGAAAATAAAATTTGGTTTCATTTTTTTTTGACATATAGGTGAATATCTCGTGAACGGTTGAAGATAATCAAAAAATAATTTCAAATTCTTAATCCCTGGCACATTAAGATGCCAATTCAACAAGAAAATAAAATTTGGTTTCATTTGTTTTTTGACATATAGGTGAATATCTCGTAAGCGGTTGACGATAATCAAAAAATAATTTCAAATTCTTAATCCCTGGCACATTAAGATGCCAATTCAACAAGAAAATAATATTTGGTTTCATTTGTTTTTGACATACAGGTGAATATCTCGTGAACTGTTAAAAATAATCAAAAAATAATTTCAAATTCTTAATCCCTGGCACATTAAGATGCCAATTCAACTAGAAAATAATATTTGGTTTCATTTATTTTTTGATATATAGGTGAATATCTCGTGAACGGTTGAAGAAAATAAAAAAATAATTTCAAATTCTTAATCCCTGGCTCATTAAGATTCAAATTCAACAAGAAAATAATATTTGGTTTCTTTTTTTTTGACATATAGGTGAATATCTCGTGAACGGTTGAAGATAATCAATAAATGATTTCAAATTCTTATTCTCCGGCATATCAAAATGCTAATTCAACCAGAAAACAGTATTTTGTTTCATTTGTTTTTCGACATATAGGTAAATATCTCGTGAACGGTTGAAGCTAACCAAAAAATTATTTCAAATTCTTAATCTCCGTCATATCAAGCTGCAAATTCAACCAGAAAACAGTATTTTGTTTCATTTGTTTTTCGACATATAGGTGAATATCTCGTGAACGGTTGAAGATAATCAAAATATAATTTCAAATTCTTAATTTCCGACATGTCAAGATGTTAATTCAACCAGAAAACAGTATTTGGTTTCATTTGTTTTTTGACAAATACGTGGATATCTCGTGAACGGTTGAAAATAATCAAAAAATGATTTTAAATTTTTATTCTCCGGCATATCAAGATGATAATTCGACCAGAAAACAGTATTTTGTTTCATTTGTGTTTTGACATATAGGTGGATATCTCGTAAACGGTTGAAGATAATTGAAAAATGATTTCAAAATCGTATTCTCTGGCTCTTGGAGATGCTAATTCAACAAGAAAATCGTATTTGGTTTCATTTGTTTTTCGACATATAGGTGGATATCTCGTGAACGGTTGAAGATAACCAAAAAATGATTTCAAATTCTTAATCTCCGGCATATCAAGATGTTAATTCAACCAAAAAACAGTATTTGGTTTTATTCGTTTTTGACATATATGTGGATATCTCGTGAACGGGTAAAGATAACCAAAAAATGATTTCAAATTCTTAATCTCCGGCATATCAAGATGTTAATTCAACTAGAAAACAGTATTTGGTTTCATTTGTTTATCGACATATATGTGAATATCTCATGAATGGTTGAAGATAATCAAAAAATGATTTCAAATTCTTAATCTCCGCCATATTGAGATGCTAATTCAACAAGAAAACAGTGTTTGGTTTCATTTGTTTTTTGACATATATGTGAATATCTCATTAGCGGTTGAAGATAATCGAAAAATTATTTCAAATTCTTAATCTCTGGCATATCTAGATGCTAATTTACAAGAAAACAGTATTTAGTTTCATTTGTTTTTTGACATATAGGTGGATATCTCGTGAACGGTTGAGGATAATTAAGAAATGATTTCAAATTCGTATTCTCCGGATTTTGGAGATGCTAATTCAACAAGAAAATCGTATTTGGTTTCATTTGTTTTTCGACATATAGGTGAATATCTCATGAACGGTTTAAAATAATCAAAAAATGATTTCAAATTCTTGGTCTCCAGCATATGGAGATGATAATTCAATAAGAAAACGGTATTTGGTTTCATTTGTTTTTTGACATATAGGTGAATATCTCGTAAAGTATGGAAAAAATAAACACGGCTTTAAAAAAACTGTACAATAGATAATTAAATTAAATGTAGTATTGAATAAAAATGTGCTAATCCATAGTAACACCAGCACGTATACAGTGTTGTTGATTAAAATTAAGATGTGCCGGCGCAAAGTGACTTCTTTAGATAATTCCAACCCTCGGCGGCATTCAAAATATCGCCGTATAAGTATTCCACCCTCAGTAATTAGCAGCTGAAACTCCTTTTATTACCCCCCTGTAGTAGTGTACATTCACATAGTCTGAGGGTGTCTCTCTTATTGCCTTCCGTTTAGCGAACGAGTACAAAAGGAATCCTAATAACCGCATTTCCATATTTACGTGCTTTATAATGTGACAAAGACGTTGGAAAATAAGTCGCGCGCGGGGTGGGGGGCGGGGGCGGAATCTAATATTCCGACGCTTTTCGGACTTCATCTCCGCATTTCCGGCCTGGCGAAAGAAGGGTGGGGCGAGGGGAAGGATTTGTTCCGTCGGAGCTCTGCACTAAATCAAATTTCACTTGGGAATTAGTAACAATAACAAAAGAGCGCAACAGGGCCGTGAAGGTCTTGTGTTTTCGGCGGAGAGGAGGCGTTGATCAATATTTTCCACTCGCGTAATCGCGCTAAATTACTCGGAATTCAATTACAAAATGTACTCTTTCTTTTTAACCGTATACATTGAAGTAATATACAGTTTTAGAGTAATGTATATAATGGGTTTTATAATCCTAAACTGAGTGATCATTAATTTGTATGTATATAATTTGTTTTTGAAAATATTAAAATTTTAAAGTGAGTTATAAACGTTTAAAAAAAATTGAATTGACGTGGCAGCGTTGTGTGAAAAAAATATGAAACGCCAATTTAAAATTACGCAAAATTAATAAATAACCACTTGGAAGATTCTAGTCTTAAGAAATTATATTTGGTTTTGAAAAAACACCTATTTTTAAGCGTGTTATAAATGATTAAAATAATGTAATTTTAATTGTGGAAGAGAATAATTAATTGTTCAATTAAAATCATGCAAACAACCGATAAGATTTAAGTCATTGAAAATCATTTTGATTTTTGAGTTACAACAAATTTTAATGGTGTTATTGTTTTTAATTATGGAAACATATAGTAAAAATGGTGATGTGGCCATCATGTTACTTTCTCCGATTTCATTATAAAATTGTTATTTTTATTTTCAATTTAAATCATACCATCAAATCGGAGAAAGTAACATGATGGCCACATCACCATTTTTTTTAGTTCGTTTTTAAAACTGCCAAACGCATTGTTCGATTATTAATTGTTTGAGAACATTTGCAATTACTCAGCTCTGTGCACTTACCTTCATCAAATAATGTCTATAAGACGACAACTGTCCCTCATCCATTCTTCAAAAATTTAGCTCAAAACTGATAATCCAAAAACAACACTCCGCCACATTATTAAACTCTTTTAACACCGAACTCGCGCACGGAACTGGAAAATTTCGTCAGGTGCTAACAGCCTTATCATCCGAATTTTGCCCCGAGGGCAATTCGTGTCCGGCGGAGATATCGCGAGACCGCATTCTTTCTTCACCTGTTATCAGTGCTTATATACGCAGCTCCGATTCGAATCAAATTCTATTAAACAATTAACAATTGCTTACTTAAAATATTCCTCAGACAGATCGATTTTTATTTATTAAAATACAGAATTTAGGAATTTAAATGGAATTGTAATCCCGAATGTGTTTTCGATAAATTTGTGAAATTTCAAGTCGATGGCAACTGTTTTTATATTTTTTTCAAGCCTCTGAAATTTTTGTATTTTCCGACAACTTCACGTTCCGTTTGAATGAGATTATTTCAAAATTTTGGGATGGAGTGTCTACAAATTTTCATGTACATATAATCCAGAATGTTTTTTAAATAAATTTGTGAAATTTCAAGTCGATAGCAACTGTTTTTATATTTTTTTAAGCCTCTGAAATGTTTGTATTTTCCGACAACTTCACATTTTATTTTGTTAAGGAAACATCACTCTTTCAAAGTAATTTTAGTTTTTAAAAATCCAACAATTTTCTTGCGAGTTGCGATTTTTTTTAAATTAAAAATTTTTAATTGTCGAATCTTCTACAAAAAAATTGAAATAAATATAAATCGTGCAGGTAAAATTTTACAAATCTTTGATTTTTCTTAGGAAACATCCCTCTTTCAAAATAATTTTTGGTTTTTAAAATCCAACAATTTTCTTGCGAGTTGCGATTTTTTTTAAATTCAAAATTTTTAATTAGCGAGTCTTCAACCAAAAAATTAAAATAAATATAAATCGTACCGGTAAAATTTTACAAAAATTTTATTTTGTGTAGGAAACATCACTCTTTCAAAATAATTTTAATTTTTAAAAATCCAACAATTTTCTTGCGAGTTGCGAGTTTTTTAAAATTCAAAATTTTTAATTGTCGAATCTTCAACAAAAAAATTGAAATAAATATAAATCGTGCAGGTAAAATTTTACAAATCTTTGATTTTTCTTAGGAAACATCCTTCTTTCAAAATAATTTTAGTTTTTAAAAATCCAACAATTTTCTTGCGAGTTGCGATTTTTTTTTAAATTAAAAATTTTTAATTGTCGAATCTTCAACAAAAAAATTAAAATAAATATAAATCGTGCCGGTAAAATTTTACAAAAATTTTATTTTATTAACGAAACATCACTCTTTCAAAATAATTTAGGTTTTTTAAAATCCAACAATTTTCTTGCGAGTTGCGATTTTTTTTAAATTCAAAATTTTTAATTGGCGAGTCTTCAACAAAAAAAATGAAATAAATATAGATCTCGCTGGTTAAATTTTACAAATTTTTTATTTAGTTTAGGAAACATCACTCTTTCAAAATAATTTTAGTTTTTAAAAATCCAACAATTTTCTTGCGAGTTGCGAGTTTTTTAAAATTAAAAATTTTGAATTGTCGAATCTTCAAATAAAAAATTAAAATAAATATAAATCGTGCCGGTAAATTTTATATATATAATCGAGAATGTTTTTTAAATAAATTTGTGAAGTTTAAAGTTGATAGCAACTGTTTTAATATTTTTTTCAAGCCTCTGAAATTTTTGTATTTTCCGACAACTTCACGTTCCGTTTGAATGAGATTATTTCAAAATTTTGGGGTGGAGTGTCTACAAATTTTTATGTATATATAATCTCGAATATATTTTGAATAAATTTGTGAAATTTCAAGTCGATTGCAACGGTTTTTATATTTTTTTCAAGCCTCTGAAATTTTTGTATTTTCCGACAACTTCACGTTCCGTTTGAATGAGATAATTTCAAAATTTTGGGATGTAGTATCTACAAATTGTTATGTATATATAATCCAAAATATTTTTTTAATAAATTTGTGAAATTTCAAGTCGATAGCAACTGTTTTTATATTTTTTTCAAGCCTCTGAAATTTTTGTATTTTCCGACAATTTCACGTTCCGTTTGAATGAGATTATTTCAAAATTTTGGGATGGAGTGTCTACAATTTTTTATGTTTATATAATCCAGAATGTTTTTTAATAAATTTGTGAAATTTCAAGTCGATGGCAACTGTTTTTATATTTTTTTCAATCCTCTGAAATTTTTGTATTTTCCGACAACTTCACGTTCCGTTCGAATGAGATTATTTCAAAATTTTGGGATGGGGTGTTTACAAATTTTCATGTATAAATAAACCTGAATGTACTTTGAATCAATTTGTGAAATTTCAAGTCGATAGCAACTGTTTTTATATTTTTTTCAAGCCTCTGAAATTTTTGTATTTTCCCGCAACTTCACGTTCCGTTTGAATGAGATTATTTCAAAATTTCGGGATGAAGTGTCTACAAATTTTTATGTATATATAATCCAAAATGTTTTTTTTTATAAATTTGTGAAATTTCAAGTTGATAGCAACTGTTTTTATATTTTTTTCAAGCCTCGGAAATTTTTAAATTTTCCGACAACTTCACGTTCTGTTTGAATGAGATTATTTCAAAATTTTGGGATGGAGTGTCTACAAATTTTTATGTATATATAATCGAGAATGTTTTTTTAATAAATTTGTGAAATTTCAAGTCGATGTCAACTGTTTTTATATTTTTTTCAAGCCTCTGAAATTTGTGTATTTTCCGACAACTTCACGTTCCGTTTGAATGAGATTATTTCAAAATTTTGGGATGGAGTGTCTACAAATTTTTATGTATATATAATCCAGAATGTTTTTTTAAAATAAATTTGTGAAATTTCAAGTCGATAGCAACTGTTTTTATATTTTTTTCAAGCCTCTGACATTTTTGTATTTTCCGACAACTTCACGTTCCGTTCGAATGGAGCGCGTTTTTTTAACATGATTTATTTCCCTGTAAACACTTCTTATGGAAATCATTCTAAAAGCAATTTTGATCCCATCTCTAATTTTATTAATATTCTTATAAGTATAAACTAATGTTTTTCGGGAAGCAAGGTGGCGCTTTCAATTTAGTTGCTCGAGGGCAAAATCTGTAGTTACGCCACTGTTTGATGCTGTCGTCAAGCAAAGAACATAAAATTGGCTTTTTTGTGTAAGTTTACATCGTTCTATAAGTCGATTGTAATGTCCATATTTTGTCACCCGGATTTGGTTCAGTACAGCATTCTGGCAATAGATTCCGCCACTTTGGCGTTTCTACCTTCGATTGTAATTGTTAGTTTACAAAAAAAGGAACACAGTAAATCTGCTTCTTAATGGGGCCTCTCGCTCAAGTTAAAAATTGCATCGACTTCTTCGCGCTTCCTAATAATCGCGCAAGCCGCCGCCGTGCTTCATTTGTTGATGACTCATACCCGCGTTCTATGTATTTCACAACATTGCATCGAGTACGCATGCACGCAGTACATCTCCAGTTGACGCCGTTTTACGTCTTAATTTGCATCTCTCAATTAAAATCGTACACAGTGCAAACAAACTTTAGTTTTGCTAGTGAATTATGTGATAAATGTGTGACCATTAGTGCGGGGAACTAATATAGTGGTGCAGTTAGTGAAAATGTGCGAATTCGAAGCGGTACGGGGTTATGAGACGGGAAACAAACTACGCATTAAAGATGGAGAGGGCAATTAGAGGTTGGTGGATTTTATTTATTTAATTAAATGCTTTTTCTACTATCAACACTTTGGCAGACTTAATTAAGACAGAATTAAACATATCAAGATCATATTTTAACCAATATTTTTTATAAATAAAAGGTGAATGATAGTAGAAAAAAAAAACGATTAATTAATTACTGCCCTTATCTGAATATTATAATTATTAATGAAATAAATGAAAATACATTAAATGTATAATTTAAAAAAATCACACACACACAAATTAAAATAATTACCTTATATGAAACAACATTTTAGAAGTGTATTAAAACAATAAAAAAAAGTATTAAAGCTTACGGAAATATCAATTACAGAGTGACTTGATAAAAAATCTAATTAAGAAAACATTGTGTACGTAAATTTAAACGAAATACAAAAATACAGTTTATTATAAATCAAATATGCAAATTAATTCACAATGCCTAATGCAATTTACGTTTTTGGATTGTTGCTACTTTTTTCTCACCCAGGATATAACAATTGTTTCTTATCCAACGTCAAAAATGCATTATTTTACAGTGGATTTTGAGCATTTGAAGTAAATTCCTTAACTGATTATATTTTTTAAACAATTTTTTATATCATTACAACACAATTAAGTTATTTTTCAATTTTACTTTGGATTGTTGCTGTTTCGTTTTCACTGCGAATCTGGCAATCGTTTCTGCAAGGAATTGTAAATACATTATTCGTTTATACTTTCTAAAAAAGAATTCCTAGAACTCTCTTTTTTTTTCTTTTCCAACTTAGAATTTTGTTCAAAATATTGATTTTTTTTTTAAATTGTTCTGGGAGTTCTGATTTGACTTATGGGTTGTACTCAAGGAGTTCTAACGAAAACTCTAATGGCAAGTTGCAATTAAATGACAGGAAATAGGTATTTTCAAAATTCAATTTTCTATTCTCGAATTTTAAATTTATTTAAAAATGCCATAAATCGTGATTGTATCGAATTTGTTTATAAGAAAGAATTATTGTACTCAATGAGTAAAAATAGAAAATTAAATCTGGAGAATTTCAAGTTTGTGGCAATTGATTTTCATTTTTTTTTCAATCTCTTGGGGAAACGTGAACGTCAGAATTGCAATCGGTGGTTCTCGTGTGATTATCTCGAAATCTAGTGAAGGGGTGTTTTCAGATTTTTATGGAATTTGGAAGAGCGGTGCATTTTGAGTAAATCTGGAAAATTTTAAGTTTGTGGCAATTGTTTTTCATTTTTTTTCCAACCTCTTGGGGAAACGCGAACGTCAGAATTGCAATCGGTGGTTCTCGTGTGATTATCTCGAAATCTAGTGAAGGGGTGTTTTCAGATTTTTATGGAATTTGGAAGAGTTGTGCATTTTGAGTAAATCTGGAGAATTTCAGGTTTGTGGCAATTGTTTTTCATTTTTTTTCAACCTCTTGGGGAAACGTGAACGTCAGAATTGCAATCGGTGGTTCTCGTGTGATTATCTCGAAATCTAGTGAAGGGGTGTTTTCAGATTTTTATGGAATTTGGAAGAGTTGTGCATTTTGAGTAAATCTGGAGAATTTCAAGTTTGTGGCAATTGTTTTTCAATTTTTTTTCAACCTCTTGGGGAAACGCGAACGTCAGAATTGCAATCGGTGGTTCTCGTGTGATTATCTCGAAATATAGTGAAGGTGTGTTTTCAGATTTTTATGGAATTTGGAAGAGCGGTGCATTTTGAGTAAATCTGGAGAATTTCAAGTTTGTGGCAATTGTTTTTCATTTTTTTTTCAACCTCTTGGGGAAACGTGAACGTCAGAATTGCAATCGGTGGTTCTCGTATGATTATCTCGAAATCTAGTGATGGGGTGTTTTCAGATTTTTATGGAATTTAGAAGAGTGTTGCATTTTGAGTAAATCTGGAGAATTTCAAGTTTGTGGCAATTGTTTTTCATTTTTTTTTCAACCTCTTGGGGAAACGTGAACGTCAGAATTGCGATCGGTGGTTCTCGTATGATTATCTCGAAATCTAGTGATGGGGTGTTTTCAGATTTTTATGGAATTTGGAAGAGTGGTGCATTTTGAGTAAATCTGGAGAATTTCAAGTGTGTGGCAATTGTTTTTCATTTTTTTTTTCAACCTCTTGGGGAAACGTGAACGTCAGAATTGCAATCGGTGGTTCTCGTGTGATTATCTCGAAATCTAGCGAAGGGGTGTTTTCAAATTTTTACGGAATTTGGAAGAGTGTTGCATTTTGAGTAAATCTGGAGAATTTCAAGTTTGTGGCAATTGTTTTTCAATTTTTTTTCAACCTTTTGTGGAAACGTGAACGTTAGAATTGCAATCGGTGGTTCTCGTGTGTTTATCTCGAAATCTAGTGAAGGGGTGTTTTCAGATTTTTATGGAATTTAGAAGAGTGATGCATTTTGAGTAAATCTGGAGAATTTCAAGTTTGCGGCAATTGTTTTTCATTTTTTTTTCAACCTCTTGGGGAAACGTGAACGTCAGAATTGCAATCGGTGTTGTTCTCGTGTGTTTATCTCGAAATCTTATCGCTTCTTCTTACGACTGATAGCAACAGTTTGCACGTTTCCGTCGCGAAGAACGTGCGAATGGCGCTCCAATATTTTTTTCGAAAACCGTTTATTGAACATTTCCACCGCGGAAAAACTCCGTGGCGAGTTCGTGTTGCTTTTCTTAAATCAAAGAAGTGTGTGTACCATTTATGCGAGACTGTAAGCGACGGGTTTACAGGATTTTTTTTTTGCAGGGGGATTTTTCATTCCTTTCCACCCAAACCCAAGAAAGGGACGACGTTGGATTATCTTCACGAGATCGAATCTTCAGCAAGTTAAGAAGAGGTAAGGCAGTTTGTATTATTAAAAAATAGTAAAGGATAAGCACTTGAATAAGCAATTGTGAAGGCTTTCACTTCGTGATACATTTTGAATAATTCAAATAAAACGAATAACTTTGTTGGTATCTAGTTACTACTCCCAGTTAATAAAGTGATACCAACAAAGTTATTCGTTTTATTTGAATGATAATCACTTGGTTTGTTTCACTTTAATTATTTATTTATTTAATTCTAGGTAGGCTGTGAACGTCGTTTTGGGGTAAGTGCAACTTTTCTTAAGCGTTATTTGGCTTGGCGTGGCGTCGGGTTCGGGTCTTTCTTTCCTTTCCAGGTCGTCCCCCTCGGTGTTACCGTTCTTTCGTTGAAAAGGTGCCACCCGCTCCTCCTTCAGACGGGCCGTTACCGGACGGTAGAGCAAATGGGTCGGACCTTATAGGGCTTGTTAGGTAGGGAGCAGAGGGGGACCCGATAAGAACGAGATGGGCTGTACTTGGATCTTAACACTGGACCGAGCTTGCGAGCTGCAGAATGTCAATTCTGCAGAGCCAAACAGTTAAACGTCTTTTCTAATTGTTTCGCTTCTGATTTCAGGGCACCGAGAGCTAAACGCTAATAATAATAATAATATACATTTCTTGCCCACACAGGAAACGAATCCCAATTACAGGACAAATCATATGAATGTTTTAATTGAAACGTTGGGTGGTGGAGATTTTCTCAAATTAACACATTTCAAAAGACATGCAGATGCAATATATCTTTCATATCGCTCATCCGAAAGAAAAACGTCACATATCAAAAACGTTAATTTTCAGGAGAAGCAAATGAAAGTTGGAAATAAATTTACATTTTTTTTTTGTAAAGGAAGGATGGTTGATGGGAATTCGGGTTAAGAAAGTGCAGATGATAGTGGGAATTGGCGTAGCCATCTAGGGCATTCTGCCACAACCAATTGTTTGTAATAATTTTCACATATAGATAAAAAAAAGGACAGCCATGGACCCGCACGGCCATTTTTCATTCAGAAATGTGACCGCACGGATGGGATTCGAACCCACGACCACGAGGCTTAGAAGCAGGAACACTACCCACTCGGTCACCGCGGCCCCATAAATTGACATGATCTTTGTTTTTTTTTTTTATAAAAAAACAGCAAGATGTGTCACTTTTCTATTAAAGAATATAATATAATATATTATTATTATATTTAGAAACAATGCAAAAATAACTCAATTTTTGATTTTTTGAGTTATGACGGTTTTCTCCCGGATGAGCAATATGACATTTACGTATATGTTCAAGCCTTGTGTAAATTATATTATTTGGACAACCACCACCCTTTGTTTTCATATTTACTCAATCTACAAACCCTGTTTTCGTTTTTTTTGGTAATGCAATTGCAACAAGAGTTAATACAACAGCAATGATTGCATAAACAGTGTTTGTAGGTTAGGTAATAATTCAAACGGCAAACTTCGCAAAAATGGATCCACTTCAACCCGCTTCAGAGAAAATCCAGGCAATCAGTTTTTCCAGGTAAGGTGTAATTTGCAGAAACTCCAGCTGAACCACAGACTAAATAATTTACTTGTAATTCCAGGAAATTAATCCCCACATGGAGTACAACATTGTGCCAAATGTCTCTTCATTTTCTCCCGTCGATTACCAACACCGATCAAAAGTAATTTTGCAGGTATGAATTGTGTTTCTTATTACAAATGATTTTCTTAGAGTTCTTTCATTTACCATACTCGGCGCAGCGAATCGGTAGTATAATGGGTTTGCGTGATTTTCGCGTGATGTTCGCCGATTGGTCAGCGCGAACGCATGTGAAGCGTGTGTCACGCAGCCGAAATTTTTAATCCCGTTGTATGCCATGTGTTCCCGTTTTTCTGTCTTATGTAAATGTAGTGATTACGTTCCATCCTTAAATCAGCCTTTTTCAATTGTAATTAATTAGGAAGTGGTAAATAGTTAGTATTTGTGGGATAAAGTAGAAAGATTTATATTTCCGGCACAGAACTAAAATGTGGTAAGGCTGTGTGAATCAGGCTTTTCATAACGTCAAGTATTGGAAAAAAAATAAAAAATGGTTAAAGAAGTTTTACCAAAAGCTTTTCAGTTCTTGGGATTATCAAATAAGACTCATGTTCAACATTTTATGTTAATTGCTGAATTGGTTTTCGAGAGACAGCGCGCACAAACAGACAGACACGCACACAGACCCATTTTTTTAGAACGGATATTGTCGTTAAAAAAAAATTAAAAACATTTTCACGATCACAATACTTTCCCATAATTCGTAACAGAAAAAGTAAAAAAAAATACTTTGCGAGACTCTTGTGTTCTGGCATCATTTTTTGCAGGGTATTGTATTAAAATTTGGAATAAATATTTAATAAAAAAACAAATATTTATAAAATGCCATAGTATACCATATAAAATGAAATAAATTACAATTTGTAAATTAATTAATTGAGATTTTACGAAAACGAAAAAATTATCTTGCCCGGCATGAACCACAAAAATTTAACCACTAACTCGATGTGATGGAGTCGTAATCAAAAAATTAAAACTAAAATTTAAAAAATCCATATCTCCATTAAAAATTGTTGAATTTACAAAAACCATATTGATTTTGAATAAGCTATACTATGGCCATTGGGGATGATTTTTTATGGAATTTTGTCTGCGCGTTATATATTTTTTCATCGATGTTTTCATTCAAGTGCTCAAAAAAATAAAACTAAAATTTTCAAAAATTCATATCTTCATTAAAAATTGTTGAATTTACAAAAACCGAATTATTTTTGAATTAGCTATACTTTAGCCATTGAGGATGATTTTTTGTGGAATTTTGTCTGCGCGTTTTATATTTTTGCTGTGATGTTTTCATTCAAGCGCTCAAAAAAATAAAAACTGAAATTTTCAAAAATCCATATCTTCATTAAAAATTGTTGAATTTATAAAAACCAAATTGATTTTGAATAGGCTATACTTGGCCCATTGAGGATATTTTTTATGGAATTTTTTCTGCGCGTTTTATATTTTTCTGCGATGTTTTCATTCAAGTGCTCAAAAAAATAAAACTGAAATATTCAAAAATTCATATCTTCATTAAAAATTGTTGAATTTACAAAAACCAAATTAATTTTGAATTAGTTATACTTTGGCCATTGAGGATGATTTTTTATGGAATTTTGTCTGCGCGTTTTATATTTTTTCTGCCATGTTTTCATTCAAGTGCTCAAAAAAATAAAACTGAAATTTTCAAAAATTCATATCTCCATTAAAAATTGTTGAATTTACAAAAACCAAATTGATTTTGAATTAGCTATACTTCGGCCATTAAGGATGTTTTTTTACGGAATTTTTCTACGCGTTTTATATTTTTTCTGCGATGTTTTCATTCAAGTGCTCAAAAATGAAAACGAAAATCTTCAAAAATCCATACCTCTATTGAAAATTGTTGAATTCACAAAAATTTAATTGATTTTGAATTAGCCATACTTCGGCCATTGAGGATGAATTTTTATGGAATTTTGTCTGCGCGTTTTATATTTTTTCTGCGATGTTTTCATTCAAGTGCGCAAAAAATGAAAACAAAAATCTTCAAAAATCCATACCTCTATTGAAAATTGTTGAATTTACAAAAACCAAATTAATTTTGAATAAGCGATACTTCGACCATTGAGGATATTTTTTATGGAATTTTGTCTGCGCGTTTTATATTTTTTTCTGCGATGTTTTCATTCAAGTGCTCAAAAAAATAAAACCGAAATTTTCAAAAATTCATATCTTCATTAAAAATTGTTGAATTTATAAAAACCAAATTGATTTTGAATAGGCTATACTTGGCCCATTGAGGATATTTTTTATGGAATTTTTTCTGCGCGTTTTATATTTTTTCTGCGATGTTTTCATTCAAGTGCTCAAAAAAATAAAACTGAAATATTCAAAAATTCATATCTTCATTAAAAATTGTTGAATTTACAAAAACCAAATTAATTTTGAATTAGCTATACTTTGGCCATTGAGGATGATTTTTTATGGAATTTTGTCTGCGCGTTTTATATTTTTTCTGCCATGTTTTCATTCAAGTGCTCAAAAAAATAAAACTGAAATTTTCAAAAATTCATATCTCCATTAAAAATTGTTGAATTTACAAAAACCAAATTGATTTTGAATTAGCTATACTTCGGCCATTGAGGATGTTTTTTTACAGAATTTTTCTACGCGTTTTATATTTTTTCTGCGATGTTTTCATTCAAGTGCTCAAAAATGAAAACGAAAATCTTCAAAAATCCATACCTCTATTGAAAATTGTTGAATTCACAAAAATTAAATTGATTTTGAATTAGCTATACTTCGGCCATTGAGGATGAATTTTTATGGAATTTTGTCTGCGCGTTTTATATTTTTTCTGCGATGTTTTCATTCAAGTGCTCAAAAAATGAAAACAAAAATCTTCAAAAATCCATACCTCTATTGAAAATTGTTGAATTTACAAAAACCAAATTAATTTTGATTAAGCGATACTTCGGCCATTGAGGATGATTTTTTGTGGAATTTTGCCTGCGCGTTTTGTATTTTTTGTGCGATGTTTTCATTCAAGTGCTCAAAAAAATAAAACTGAAATTTTCAAAAATTCATATCTTCATTAAAAATTGTTGAATTTACAAAAACCAAATTAATTTTGAATTAGATATACTTCGGCCATTGAGGATGATTTTTTATGGAATTTTATCTGCGCGTTGTATATTTTTTCTGCGATGTTTTCATTCAAATGCTCAAAAAAATAAAGCTAAAATTTTCAAAAATCCATATCTCTATTAAAAAATGTTGAATTTACAAAAACCAAATTAATTTTTAATTAGCTATACTTTGGTCATTGAGGATGATTTTGTACGGAATTTTTCTATGCGTTTTATATTTTTGCTGCGATGTTTTCATTCAAGTGATTGCTATTGACAAATAAGAAAAGTGGGTCATAGACGACCATTAACATTTTATTACATCATATTGGTGTCACCTTGTCACAAAACTATTTGATTTATAAAAGTCTAATACTGTCAAACGAAATGATTGAATGCAGATTAAAATATGTTTGTTGAAATCAGTGTACACGGACTGTACTTATTAAAGACACATTAGACCAGCAGACACAATCAATATTGACAATTATTCTGCGTATATAAATACAAATAAATCAGGGTAAAATGTTTACATAGTGTTTTTATCAATATTATTTACCGAATGTCTGAAGTTTAAATATACATAATTATAATCTCATGTTACATTACATTAACATTACATATTGAAAAATATATAATAAATCAATATCTATCCATTGGTGTAATTGATTAAGTTTCAATATCGTTTGATCAATGGATCTTTGCGTGTGCGTCATTACCGAAGACCGAGTTTTCTCGCCTTAGACGATATACGTACACGCATCTAATTCAAGTTACCTTAGAGAGAGTAAACGCATGCAAATGTTGTCGGAGCTCGATTCAGCTATCTATGACGTGCACGCAAAGATTAATTGATCAAAGTATATTTAAATCGATTTTATGATAAGGAATTATTGAAATTATGAATTTAATTAATAATACCGTCGCACTCACATATCTGCATATTTGTATTTATATTTTTCCCAAATACTCTAAGGATATACCCGCAAGGTCGTGTAGCATGAATTAAAAAATATATATATATTTATTGATTACAAAAAAAACGAGCCGAAAAAAGGTCAGAAATGAACTTTTTTCCAAATAAGCGTCATTTTGTTGTTTTTCCGAATTTTCAAATTGCATGCAACACAACACTGGCAAATATAATAAACTTTAACACGTTATGTCGTTTTTTGATTTCACACTATTTTTGTGGACCGAGGAACTTCCACCAGTGAGGCATGCCCGTGTGACATCCCAACTTCGACGATGTGACAACAATTAATTTTTATATAAAACTATCAAAAAAATCACAATTTGTACTTAAAGGCTTTTAAATTTCTTGGAAAAACATTCAACTTAAAAACTTTATTAGTCGTCTTAAAAAAAATACCGAAAATCACATTCTTTCCAGGCTTGCAAAGTAGACTGTACCCTTAACACATTATCTGCAGGTAACACCCTGAACTTAATTCACGTGTCTAGCGTGCGAAATTTTATGGCAAAAGTATGAAAAAATCCACTTCAAAATCAATCCAAAACAAGTAAATAAAAACATTTCCTAGTTACTGAAACTATTTTCGTTATTACATTGTGGCAAATCATCTTTGCCAAAATATGCGGATAAATTATCAGCGAAAATACCATCAGCACTGTCGTAGTTTCCAAGTACATTTTTTTTAAATGAAATAATTAGGGAAACCTTTAAACCGTCGAAATTTGCGTAAAAAATTGCAACGAATATGAAGAAGAATTTCCTTGTCCTGCATAAAAGGTATTAATACCCGAACCGCCGATAGTGTGTTAATTTATTGTTCTGCGATAATAAAATCGCATTCATGTTATTTTATAATTTAAAATTAATTTATACAGGGTGACCCATTTTAAATTGAGACCACAAATATCCTGAGCAACATGGCAAAAAATGTTTCAAAAGAAAGTTGTAGTGAGTGCTGGTGACCTTGAAAATGACCTTGGCGTGAATTTTCAAGGTCAAAAGAAGGTCAACTTTGATTTTTCAAATAGAACTCCCTATTTTTTATTGCGGGATCGTATTGTACGGGAAAAAATACAAACTTTTTGTAGGAGATAGAGGGTATGTTTAAATTTGGCACTTTTGCGAAATTTTATGCTGGTTAATAATCCACTTAAAAAAAAATTAGTCCAAAAAAACTGAAAAAAAAACTGAAAAAAACTGATTTTCATTTTTTTCTTTATATCTCCGTTATTTGAGGAGCTGTTTAAAAATGGTTAAGACATTCTTATAGCACTTTTTTATTATCTAATGGATGGCATAAGTTTTTTAGTTGTAGCATGTTTCATTTCTTTTGAACCATCATCAACTTTCTTATTTCTTATGGACGCCATATTTATTTTTATCGCATCTCAATGCTCATTTTTTTGTGATTACAACAATATAACTCAACATACATTTAATTTCATAAATAAACATATAATCGTTTAAAACTTTTATTGGCAATATATTTAGTGCATACTAAAAAGCATCCGTGCCATGGATTTAAAATCAATTAAAAATCTGAATAACTGTCTGTTTTCAAATTTTATTATTCTTTTTGAATAAATATCGTCCGAAAATTCAGAAGTATAATTTTTTAATCAATACATAGAAATACAGTATGTATTGTATGTATTTATATGTATTTATTATTTATTCCACGTATTTATATAACATTTCAAAGTATTATACAAAAAATCAACTAAAATTCTAATCACACGTGGAAAAGGCAGAGTTCATTCCATTGAGGATCTTCCACTCGTACCTGTAGTTACCTTCATGGTGTACTTCATATTTAATATAATATTTGCAATATTTTGCTTCTTCTTGCCTTATTTGGAGGCATTTTTGTCCCGAGGGGAATTTATTTGACTTGAAATGTCAGCTTGACAAGTATGATTGGCTAGTTGAAAATATTAAAAATTCACTTACGAATGTACGATAATCTGTTTAGATTAAAATTTCATCCAGCCAACTACGAAGTTATTAATACACTTTGCAGTGCGATGAGATTGTTTAATACTTTACCGAATAGTATTGACTTGTTTAACTCGTCCATTTGCCTGTTTAGAAAAAAATGTTATTCTGCACTGTCGATACTTTTTTTTATTAGTATTTTTTTCTTTGTTCGTTCCATAATTATTTTATAGGTTATGTTATTTTTTTGTAATAACTATCAAGTATTTCTATTTTCATTTCTATGTTACCAACTATGCATGTATTGCTTTTTATTTTAATTTGTATTACCTATTGTAGCATTATAATATATTTTTTTCTACGTCCATTAAAAAATGTACAGTTTTTTTCATTAATTTGCGTTCATAAAATATGTCTTTTCTGAAGCCTCCCGGAAGCGTGAAAAGAGTTAATTTTTTCTCCCTTTTGCGTGAAAAAAAGTGCCGTAGCGGTTCATTTTTTAACGCAACTATAAAATCGTTTGCGCAAAGTGTGTGATGAACGCTTCGCAATACGCCGCGAGTTCTGCCGAAAGTATTATTACTTATAAAAATTGATTCAAGTTTTATCGAATTTATTTAAAGTTACGGACGTAGAATAAATTTTGAATGATACTCGAGAGTAAAGTAATACTTTTTTTCACGAGTAAGAAATTGCCGCACGAGCCGCGGCGTTCCTACTCGTGAAAGAAAGTATTACTTTACTCATAAATAACTAATGTTTAAAGTTGAGACTTTTAAATAAATAAATAAATATATCTAGAAAGAAGGCAACCCTATCAAACATTGTTGTCCACCGATCGACAGAAATTTAGGAGAGTTTGGATCATTTAATTAACATTGCGAAGCATACGGTTATAAAGTTACTCAAGAAGATCGCAATCATATTTTGAAAATGATAATACTTAATGTATCTTAATTTTACGTTTACTTACAAAACATATTTTAGATTAATCAATCAATTCATCAATCTCTTACAGTTCCAGCTGAATTAAATTTGCCAGCAAATATAAACCATATAAAATGACAATTTAAGACGCCTTACATTTTGCAATTTGTTGCTACAAAAGTCAATGAAGATGATAATTTAAAAAAAAAACATGATTTGTATTGGACAGATGAATGCAAATTCACAAATAGTGTTTTAATTCCACTCACGGCAAAACCATAACAAAACACTCAATTTCCGCGTTATTTTCAAAAGCTGTTTCTGCTGCAATAAATGCACATTTATTGTAGAAGAGAGTAGTGGAATATTAATCAACTTTACGTGCAAACTCTGATCGCACGCTTTGTAATGTGTACTTAATAAAACAGAGTCATCATCAAAGTACACAAAACTTACAAACACAAACTTTACTGAAACGTTTCAATTTTAACATTGCTCATCCATCCAATTTTCACTTGACTATTTTATATGTTTATTACGATGAGAGATCGCGAAACTTTTTCATAATTTGCATAAAGTAGGTATAATATTTTTTTTATTTTTTTTGTTTCAATTAAGCACAATATGCTTTTCTTCATATCTAAACGGAAATACAAATATTTTTATTTAGATACTTTATTAAAACTGTAGGTAAATTAAATAAAAGATTGCATTCGTTAATAAAATATCGAATAAAAATTGTTGAGTTTCAATCGAGAGAAAATATAAATAATATTAAATTATTGATAACTTCTATATTATTTAATGTACGGTTTTAAGGGGGTGCGATTATTTGTTGTTGTTTAATTTGAACTGAAAAATTCGGCTAAAATTTTATTGATAAACTTTAAGGAAATTCGTCGTTCATATTAGGGTGGACCCGAAAAAAAAAATTCATAAAAAAGTTATAAACAATTTTACCCAAAATTTCATCCTTTACGTCGTTTAAGTAGACTCCTATCTACACGTTGTTGTTAAAAAAATAAATTTGAAACGCGTCAAACAGTGCCATATTGGACTTTGAATTCTTGTCATTTTAAAAAGAGAGTTCGCGTGGACTCGAGAAAAAATAATTTAAATTGTGGATTGACTGTACATCTATAGGTTAATGTTAATTACATTCTCAGCGTTAATATTGAGGAAAGAATTTTTAATTTGTGGTGGATGCGCCGGGAAATCCGTGGCTGAAAAATCTGTGGCTACCTTCACATCGGTCATCATTTATCATCGCTTTTTTCAATTCAAGTTCTATTTTCAACTAGAACACTGTCATAACTGCATCTACAAAGCATTCCGTTAAAATAGACTTTACGACGTCAATAAATTCACTAAACTTCTGTTATTAGTATTAAAGTAAAAACACTTTTTTAATTTTCAAAAACTTTTGTTGTTGAAATTGCACGCAACGGTTGTCTCGCCACACTGTGGCTTCTTCCGGCAAAGAAATGGAAAATTTTCAAAACAAATAACAGCCTCATCAATTAATATATCACTAAACTTTGTAAAATACTGTCATTTATTTATTATTATTGGTGTTTTAACATACGTTAAATACGTTAAAATCTAGAAACAGAGAAAAAAAGATGTAACGTACAACATTAATTGAAAATATCAATATTTAGGATTTTTAAAATGAGCCACTTGGTTGGTTTTACAATTTTCATTTTTCATTTTAACAATCTTAGTTAGTAAAAATGTTTCAACACGTGTTAGACGAGAATCAAATTCAACAAATATGAAAATATCAATGTTTTTTTTTTTTTGGCTTTGACGTTAAACATTCAGTCACTAACGGTTATGTATTGATAGGAAGATGAGTACACTGTGCTACAGAATCTTAAAGTTTAATGTCGGATCTTATCAAATATTGAATTGAGATGTCGTTCCAACTTCAACCCCTAAATATGTTTTTTTAGGCGAAACAAAAAAATGGTGATGTGGCCATCATGTTACTTTCTCCGACTTGATGGTATCATTTATATTTACGCTTTCATGGTTTATTTTCAATTGAAATCATATTTTAAATGTACATCGAGCGTTGTGTAAACTCGGATGAAACTGACGTTTAAACGTCAAAATTATGAAAGATGGAAAAATTATACTTCAAATTCAAAAACTCAGTTTACTCAAAAACTAAAGGGATTTCGAAAAAAACTTATTCTTTATAAGTTGTTCATTTTATCATTCTCTATAATTATTATTAACATAAATTTGCTGTAACTATTATCGTTTTATAATTATAAACCAAAAATTTCAAAAAAATAATAAATTTTTTTCTCGAATAAAAATGATTTTATGAAAAATGTTTTCAAGCAAAAGATGTTTATTTCTTTGTTGTCTTCAATGTTTGTTTAAATGTTTTTGTGATATTTTTCATATTTAAGAAAATATTGACAAAAAACAAAAATCAGTTGAGGGTAAACACCCACTTTCGGTGTACGAAATTTTACCAAAAGCTTTTCAGTTCTTCAGATTATCAAATAAAACTTATGTTCAAAGTTTCATATCAATTGCTCTATTAGTTTTTGAGATACAGTGCGCACAGCAGACACACACACACACAGACACAAAAAAAATTCCAGAAATCGTTGAAATGGCATCTAGGAACCCCAAAAATTTTTGAAAAAAAAAAATCACGATCACAATACTTTCTCGTACTTCGTAACGGAGAAAGTAAAAATATTTCACCACGTGTAAGACGAGAACCAAATTCAACAAATATGAAAATATCATTTTTTTTTTTGACTGTGTCGTTAAACATTCAGCCACCAACGGTTATGTATTGATAGAATAATTAGTACACGGTGTTACAGAATCTTAAAGTTCAATGTCAGATCTAATCAAATATTGAATTGAGATGTCGTTCCTACTTCACCCCTTAAACATGTTTTCTAGCCAAAACAAAAAAAAATACGGATTGAATATTTTACCCCCTCTACAAATCTACCAAATTTCTTTCAAAATGGAGGGGAACACTTGGGTTAGTTTCCTTATTAGTAGGTAGTTCACATTGATGGGATATTCTAATTTCTAACTTTCTAACTTTCTAAATCATTATATCGTGTGAGCCACAAAAATTTGGTTTCAAAGTTGGCTGTGAGATAAATGAGGTATGTCGCATATTATTATGTCATGAGACTTAAAATTAGATTTTAAAAAATGAATTAATCTCAGACATGACTTGGCATGGCCAACTCTGAAACAAAATTCTGTGGCTCACACCTTAGAACACTATGGTATTTTGGCAATCAAAGAATATTTAATTAATGTCGCCATACATTCCACATGTGCAGAAAGGATAATATAAATTGTTGAATAACTTTCTCACTTATCACTTGGTGAAACATTTTGAAAATAATAAAAAACACAAAATAAGTAATTGTGAAGGCTTTTACTTCGTGATTCATTTTGAAAAATTTAAATAGAACGAATAACTTTGTTGGTATCACTAAAATAAAAGATACATCCAAAATTAACACTTGGTTTGTTTCACAAATTTTTTGTTTATTTACTCGACTAGTTTCGCTTGTTACAGCATTTTCAACAGTGAATTATAAAAAAAAACAGACAAATGTATTTATAATCAGGTAATACGGGATTTTAATATTGGGGAAGACCAAATCTCCTCGTTGTCATCCCCATTTTATGGCTCTGTTTATTTCTAGGCCCTCTCTGAGATTTAAAAAAATTGTTGATTTTGAAGTAACGACAGTAACAACGAGGGTGGGATGTACTTGCAAAATGTAAATGATTAATGGTCTATTGATTGCCTGACATGTTCAATCTCCTTAAAGTTTACCAACCAATAGTTGCGCCATTTGTTTATTTTTTACTTTCTCCGTTACGAAGTACGAGAAAGTATTGTGATCGTAATTTTTTTGCAAATTTTTTTTTTACGGAAATGTCCGTTTTGGGGTCCCTAGATGCAATTTCAACAATTTCTGGGAAAAAAAAAATTATGTCTGTGTGTGATGGTGTGTCTGTGCGCGCTGTATCTCAAAAACTAATAGACCAATTGATATAAAACTTTGAACATCCGTCTTATTTGATAATCCGAAGAACTGAAAAGCTTTTGGTAAAATTTCGAACACCGGAAATGGGTGTTTACCTTAACTGTTTTTTGTTTTTTATGAAAAATATCACAAAAATATTTAAGCAAATATTGAAGACAACAAAGAAATTTAAGTCTTTGGTTTGAAAATATTTTTCATAAAATCATTGTTATTCGAGAAAAACATTTATTAATTTTTTTTTCATTTTTGGTATACAATTATGAAACGCTAATAGTTACAGCAAATTTATGTTAATAATAATTGTATAGAATGCCAAAATGAACAATTTATGAAGAATAAGTTTTTTTCGAAATCTCTTTAGTTTTTGAGTAAACTGAGTTTTTGAATTTGAAGTATAATTTTTCCATCTTTCATAATTTTGACGTTTTAAACGTCAGTTTTATCCGAGTCTACGATACGTTCGATGGACATTTAAAATATGATTTCAATTGAAAATAAACCATGAAAGCGTAAATATAAATGATACCATCAAATCGGAGAAAGTAACATGATGGCCACATTGTTAGTCAAATTTTGTTAATGTATGTTATATTATTTGTGTTTGTACAAGAATTTTAATTTTGTATATAATCATGTTGAAGGTTAATCCGTTAAACTAATTTTCTGATAAAATTAAACAACTTCAAATAATCGCACCCCTTTAAAACCGTTTCTTCCGCGGGATTCCGCTCGCCGGCGTTAATTTTCGAGCGCCGGCTTCTTTTTATTAATTTCATATTTAATCCTTTCACGAGAGAGAGGGCCGTTTCCGCTCCACAATTTTCGTCCACATAATTTTTCCAAAGCGAGAACTTTCCAGCACTAATTTCAACGCCAACTTTCTTACACTCGGTACGCCGGAAAATTCGCAAACTTCACTGCACGTTGATTTTTCTCTTATTATTTCAGCCTCTTTCATTGGTTGGAGTGAGAGGAGCACGTTGTAATTTTATTTTATTCGTAGGAGCGTGGGGTGGGAAAATTTGGGGGGGAAAGTTTAATTTCCACGTTTTACACTGCGCCGCTTCAATTCGAGTTCATCCTTTTCCGTCTCTGTCGAGTGCGTAAATATTTAAATGCGAAATGGGGCACGCCACCGGGGGGTAACAGGTGACGAGATTTCCGGATTTATTTTTAAAACGCGCTCGAATATTTATGGGGGGGCTGGGGAATGCGGGGGTACTCACCGTTGTAGAGGAGGGTCGTTCCGTGCGGGGACGTCGGCGGAGGGCTCGGCGCGGTCGCCCCGGCCGTCGGACTCGACGGCGCCCAGCAGGAGGCGGGCGCCGAGTCCCCGACGACGTCGATCTCCTCGTCGTCGTCCTCCGGGGGATCGTTGGGCCGCTCCGGCCACGGATACGCTTTCCACTTCTTGGCCATGAGGCAGCGCGGCATCGTGCTGCTGCTGCTGCTGTCGCTGCTATCGCGTTAACTCCACAGGCGAATACCGGCCCGGCGCCGCGCACCACATGAAGAACGGATATATAAGTTAAGTGCGGAAGTGGAGAGTGAAAGAGAACAGGAGAAGAGAAGAGCTGAACTGAACAAACTAAACTAAACGAACCCCTCGTGGCTTTTGGAGGGTTGCCGGCGCCCCCCTGCGCTTTTATACTACAGCTGACGGCGAGCGACGGTGGTGGGGGGCGGAGTGCGGTGGAAGGAAAACGGTGGCGGAATAGGGGGTTGTTCTCCCCGCCAGAAGGGAGTGCGCCGCGCATCGATTGCAGCCTGCAGAGACCTCACCCAACACGTGGCCGCACGGCGCGGAGGAGCGCGTGCCACCCCCCCACGGAACCGCTACTGGTGTCCACCACCTGTCCGAGAAGCCCTACATCGCAACACTTTCACTCGCTTCCTTCATTTCACGAATCCATAACACCGTACAACTGTTGAAAATGATACACACAGGTGTTTTGTTTTCGATATTAGTGACTTACCTTATTCATCATTCATTCGATACCTTAACAAAGTTTTACAATACTTACAACCTCAATACTTAAAACCTCCTATAATCAGCAACAATTAAATCCAAGTTCGAATATCATTGATGAAGTTCTACAAGAAGTTCGTGAACAAAAACGTAGGGATAATAATGTCATCTTAAGTAACTTACCGGAAAAACTGAATAAAGCAGAAGAAGCCGAGAACGTTCTAAAAGTCTTAAATACAATCCAAACCCCTCCGCTGCAGTCCAATAATTTTAAGGTATTTAGACTCGGTCAGCCCCGAACTGATACCAAACCCAGACTACTAAAAGTTGTATTCGACTCGTCACACGTTGCACAGAAAATCTTAAATAATGGAAACAAATTACGAAAATGTGTAGAATATTGCAACATCTATATAAACAAGGACCTTACTCCTCGCGAGGCCGAAGTGAAGAAGAATACGATCCGTGATTTCAGATCTCGCAAGAAGAACGGCGAAAATATCTATTTAAAATATGAAGATGGCTTGCCCCGCATTATACAAGCAAAAAACGCATTCACACCCAACAGTCGGGTTTAAAACTTTATTATCAAAATGTACGTGGTTTGAATTCTAAAACATTTACATTTTATAATAACGTACTAGCATCCAATGATTTAGACCTAATTCTTCTAACCGAAACCTGGGGAAATGATTCACTTTTAAACGCGGAGCTGTTTCCACCATATTTTAATGTTTATCGTAAGGACAGATCTTTAGGGCGGGGTGGCGGTGTCTTGGTGGCCTCGAAAGATTGTTTTGTCACTAATGAGATAGTGATTAATGATCTTCAACTAGAAAATTCCAAAATTGATGTAGTTTGTTTACGTATATGTATTTTCAATACTTATTATAATATTATTGTTGTTTATATACCGCCTCAGATATCTGCGACCTTGTATGAACTATTATTCAGCATTTTAGAATCACAACTTCTTCTCGACGATAAATTTATAATGGTTGGTGATTTTAATGTATCAAGTTATCCTGTTATACAATGTAGTAGATCGTTGAGTTTATCTAATTTTATTGACTTTCATTCAGCAAATCAACTAAACGTTTGTAAGAATAGTTTCAACGGTATGTTAGATTTAGTAATAAGTTCTGAAAACCTTAATTGTATGGTAGCACGAAACGATTCTCCACTTGTTTTTGAAGATAATTATCATCCATCGTTGAATATAATATGCCATGGTTCTGATGTTAACCCTGTTAAAAACTTTTGCTCAGCAAAGCCGACTTACAATTTCAAGAAAGCAAATTTTTCGCTTCTTTATACACTCATACTTGAAACAAATTGGGATTCTGTTGTTGGCTTGAGCGATCCTGACCTTGCTTGCAAAGAACTTTATAAAATCTTAAATAGTTATATTGACTTGTGCGTACCCTTTAAAATTAGTAAAGCTCATAATTTTCCATTTTGGTTCTCACGTTTAACCATTCAGAGTATTAGACGTAAACAGCATTATCTGAGAATTTTAAAAAAATTCAAAACTAATTTTAACAAAATACAGTTTTGTGCCTATAGGAAACTGGTTAAAGCAAATATAAAAACAGACTTTTCACATTATTTAACTTCTATTGAAGCTGACATTAAACGTAAACCCCAAAAACTGTGGGATTATATTAATGAACGCAAAGGTAAAACACGAATTCCAGGTTTGATTAAAATGGGTAATGCTGTACTTGATCAACCTCAAGATATAACGAACGCATTTGCTGACTATTTTTCATCTGTTTATAAAGCAAAAGACATTACATATGATGAAGTAAATGTATCATTGAATAATGAATTATTATCAATTGGAGCATTTAATTTAGATGAATTTTATGGCTGCGGCGAAATCTTTGAAACAGAACCTTACAATGGGTCCTGATAATATTCCTGCACTAGTTGTTAGAGACTGTAGGCATGCATTGTCAACTCCACTTTTACATATTTATAACATGATGTTAAAATATAACAGATTCCCCGCTATCTGGAAGTCCTCTAAAATTACACCAATTCACAAGAACAAAGACACCGGCAACATCCATAATTATCGCCCAATATCTTTAATAAGTAATTTTGACAAAATTTTCGAGATCATGATGTACAAACTTATTTATAATCACGTTGAGCAGTCTTTATCAACAAAGCAGCATGGATTTGTTAAAGGAAAATCAACCGTCACTAATTTATGTAGATTTACAACAGCCGTCTCTGGAGCACTGGACAGTCGGCATCAGGTAGATGTTTTATATACAGACTTGTCAAAAGCCTTTGACACCGTTCGACATGATTTGTTAATAAAAAAACTCCATACTTTTGGCCTGAGTGAAACTCATAAAATGTTACTTAACAAACAGAATTAATTACGTGGAATATAAAGGTTTCCGATCGCATACATTTATCTCTTCCAGTGGTGTACCTCAAGGGTCAAACTTGGGCCCCTTACTATTTTTATTATTTTTCAATGATGTCGGTAATTGTTTTAACTCTTATTATTTAATGTATGCCGATGATCTTAAATTATTTAGAGTCATAAATACCGCTAATGACTGCTTGGAATTACAACAGGGCCTTGTTAAATTTAATGATTGGTGTATCAAAAATGGGCTCATGTTAAATATAGATAAGTGCAAACAAATGACCTATAGTAGGAAACATACAAATATTAATTTCGATTACAACATAAATCACACAAATCTTCAAAAAGTTACCTGTTTCAAAGACCTTGGTATTTTAACATTTAATGATCACATTAATCAAATAACTAGTTTTGGTTACAAACTATTGGGATTTTTAATCAGAAACACCAAATTATTTAAAACTACAGAGCCGTTAATAAACTTCTATTACGCTTACATTCGCAGTCGCTTGGAATACTGCTCGGTTGTATGGAACCCGCACTACACTGTTCATATCTCAGAAATTGAAAAAGTTCAGAGAAAATTTCTAAAATCACTCTACTATAGGAAATAACAGATATATCCTACACAGGGTTATCCATCAGAACTGTTGGAACGTGAGTTTGGTATCGTTTCACTGCAACACCGGCGCATTTTAGCTCAAATTATGTTTTTATATAAGTTAACTCAACACAAAATCAATGACTCATTACTGTTATCCTTGTTGAACTTCTATGTACCCCGCCAAAACGGTAGACTACAACAAACTTTTTATATAAGTTCAACAAGTACATATCATCACTTGAACTCGCCGATTTTGTCAATGTGCAATGCAGTGAATATGTATTGTAAACACATAGATATATTTAATGCATGCGGAGAGCGGAGATTAGTGAGTGAATTAATAAGTAAAATAACTGAAATTTAAGTGTGTTCTGTGTTTGTGTATTTGCATATGTATACATATATACATATAATGTGTATCATTACTTATGTATGTATTATAGTTTCTTTCTTTTTTTTCTTTAATTTGTCCTGTAACTGGCCTTCGTGGCTGTTGGGTAATAAACAATAAATAAATAAATAAATTATGAGTTACTTGATATAAATTAACCGCACGGCTCGTGGGGTGACTCATGACACGGCCGAAGTAGCAGAGGTGGTAACACAGTTCTCTGCAACCTACACTACCTATCTATATTGCCGTACCATGAGTCACCACGCGAATCTTCACTGGTCAGATCCAATTAATTTCTTTGAAGAAATACAATGTACAAGAGCGGGCAAAATATAAAATTAGACTATTGAGTTGCGGAATGACCATCACCCAATAAGTTCGTAGAATGTCTGATAAAACAACGACTTGCGCAAAATTCTACTTTATTCCTTCAAGAGTGATACATTCATTCCAAAGCTTCACTAACACTTCAATGCCTTTTTTATACAGGTTGTTGAATTGCAAAGCGGGCCATAGGGATTTACATGTAAAATTTGAAATGTATTAATATTGGCTCCCCTAATTATATGACAGTATCGGTCTTCTTACATTAATTTTAAAGATTGTTAAGCTGAATCACTCAATAGTTTCTGCCGAAGAGTATTTACCGAGATATTTGCAAAAAACTTTACAATTATTTTGAATTAAAAACAAAGGTTTGCCATGAAATCATAATGGCGGATATTTCATTTTGTTCTAAAAAGTGACGTTTGCTGTCGCAAAAGCAGTATTTATAATTAAATGGTTTTATTTAGAAACTATTTAACAACTGTGCGTGAATTTTCAGAAAAGGCAATAACTAGCAAAAGTACTTTTCAATTAATAATTACTAATTATTTAATAATATCGATCTACTTACATTATTTTTAATACTCATTGAAGTACTTTTGGTGGGTATTGCCTTCTCCGGAAATTCAACACTAAACACATCACGTACACTTCTAAAATAGTTCCTGTGTAAAACCATTTGCTTATAAATACTTTTTCTTGTGTAGAATATACGGCCGGTTGTAAATCGTAATACGACAGCGACTGTCACTTTTTAGAGAAAAATGAAATATCCGCCATTATGATTTCATGGCAAACCTTTGTTTTTAATTAAAAATAATAAAGTTTTTTGCAAATATCTCGGTAAATACTCGACATAAACTATTGAGTAAGGCACCAAATCATTCCGCTTAAAAAGCTTTAAAAATAATGTAAGAAGACCGATGCTGCCAAATAATTAGGGGACTCAATATTATCACATTTCAAATTTTACATGTATGGCCCGCTTCAACACCTTGCATAATGTGATTAAATATGTGTAGAAAAACAAATACAATCAAGTCAGTTTCCTTTCTCTCTTACAAGTATTCTTGTGAACAATATAACCGAAGGAAAACATTGCAACAAGTAAATACATCCGTTCGAGATTATTATTACGAAACAACTTCAATAGATGTTATTTTTATATTAGCATACAAGAGACTCCAAGATCAGGCGAAACCTTTCCTTTTATTTTCTTTTCTTTTCTTTTGATGTCAAATCACGGCGAAGTGAGCAAAGAAAATCTCGTTTAAACCTCACCTGTTACGCTCGTTTAACAATAATCGTATCGCAGAAAGTGTATTGATTTATTTTTTATTAAAGTTCAAACGATACCTGAAATTAAAGGGCGGCAGTGTAAGGGATGGTATGACAAATATTTATTAGTTATATAAAAATATAATAATCGAGTTGCCCAATATTTATTTAATTTAATATTTTATTATTTAAAACTGGAAACCATCCGATGTATCAAATAAATTTTATTAAAACGAAATATAGTGTTTATGAATATTCAACCCGATCGTAAATCTACAAAATTAAAGGGTAGCAATTCGCTTAAAATAAATGCATACTCCTGTATTGCATCTACAAGTTAGATACACTTACTTATCCAGTCTGGCAATTTCATTTTGTTCGAAAAAGTGACAGTAGATGTCACATTACGATTTACAACAGGCCGTGTATTTTACGCAAGAAAAAGTATTTATAAGTAAATGATTATACTCAGGTACTATTTAAGAAGTGTAAGTGCTTTGTTTAGTGTTGAATTTCCGGAGAAGGCCCAGCAAAAGTTCCATGAGTATTAAAAATAATGTAAGTAGACCGATATTATAAAATAATTCGGGGAGCCAATTGTAACACATTTCAAATTTAGAGAGTAAAGTAGTTATTATTCATTGAATAGTACTTTTCCTGGATATTGCCTTCTCCGGAAATTCACTTAAATAGTATCTAAATAAAACCTTTTAATTATAAATACTTTTTCTTATGTAGAATACACGGCCGGTTGTAAATTGCAATGTGACATCTACCGTCACTTTTTAGAACAAAATGAAATATCGGCCATTATGATTTCATGGCAAACCCTTCTTTTCAATTTAAAATTGTTGTAAAGTTTTTTACAAATATCTCGGTAAATACTCTGCAGAAACTATTGAGTAAGGCACCACATTATTCAGCTCAACAAGCTTTAAAAATAATATACGAAGAGCGATGCTGTCAAATAATTAGGGGAATCAATATTAATACATTTAGAATTTTACATGTAAATCCCTATATCCCGCTTTGCAATTCAAAATCCTGTATACATCCCTTTAATCTGAAGTTTGTGCTTCAGAATTAATTAAGATAAAATAGACATCGTTAGTGGCTGAATGGTCAAACCTATGCCAAAAAAAAAAACAAGATAAAATAGAAACCTACAAGGAAACGATCGTGGCAAATTGCTTAGTCACCGACGTCAATAAAAAAAAATTATACAAAATCAAAATCGCACCTGTAATTCACTGCTGAATTATATATTCGGCCTATCACAAATTTTAATCCAAAAATCAGTATTGCGATGATCCAAATGATATTTTAAATCCGCGATCAACTTTTTCTATGATTTATTTATTTATTTATTGACGGACGAACCTTTTTACAAGAAAAAATTAAAAATAAAGAATACAATAAAGAAATTAAAATAAAATATTACACAATATAACTAATACATAACAATAACGATATATTACACTATATTGACAGACAAGTGTGTCGTTCAGAATATCCATTAGTTAAAATTAAGTAATTAACATTATATTAAATAATACTAATACATAAAGAAATAATACCAATATAATTTAATTATTCATGTTCTATTTGATTTATAGTTATTTTAATTTTAAGGTTTTCCTATTTTTCTTTAACATGCCGTTTAATTTAAACTATTTAAACTATTCCAAGTCGTTCATACTGTTGATGATTGTAAAAGATTGCAAAATGATCTTAATAATGTGAATAATTGGTGTTATGTTAATCGTCTAAATTTAAATATTGCCAAATGTAATGTAATGTTTTTAAAAACGAAAAATAGGATTCACTTTGAGTATTTACTGAACTCCATTCCTTTGACAAGAACAGATACTATTAGAGATTTGGGTGTCCTATTCGATAGTAGTTTAACTTTTAGAAATCACATCATTTTTATTTGTGATAAAGCAAGAAAAATGTGGGGCTTTATCTGGCATCTGTCAAAGGAATTAGGTCCTGAATGTCACAAAGTTTTATTTTGTTCTCTTGTAAGATGTCACCTTGAGTATGCATCTCCAATATGGTCACCTTATCTTCAAGTCGATATTGAAAGAATCGAGTGTACAGAAAAAAATTTTGAGATACATGGAATTCAAATATGGTATCAAACATGTCCAAGGTTCCTATACATCTATAATGACCCTTTTGAAGATGCATACCCTGGTAATGCGTAGAAACATTTTTGATCTATGCATGCTTCATAACATAATTAATGCCTCCACTAATTCTTCAGTGTTACTGTCTGAGATGAATTTAATCGCTTCAAATTATGTAAACGTTTTAAGAAGCAATAACATATTTTTTGTGAAACGCTATGATACGAATCTGTCATATAATAATTCAGTAGGTCGTATGCTTAGATTGGCAAATGACTTGATAAACACTGGTTTAACATTTTTGATAGCAACATTCATAATTTTAAACGTATACTTAGGAATAAGTTTATATAATTTTCATTGTATATAGTAATCTTTTTTGTAAAATATTAGGACCATGAAATTACAAATTTTAATTTAATTTAATTTGGTGATATCAATTTAATAATTTAATCTAGTATATTTTAGTTTAAGGTATTTTAAGTATTCATTGTTGTGTTACATTATTGTAAATTGGGGTTTCCCGTAAATAAATAAATAAATAAATTTGGTATATAAGTATTGTTGTATTTTTTCCTGTAATAAGGTGTTAAAATCTGTTGGGAAATAAAGTATTATTATTATTATTATTATCATCACTGTTTAAAAAAATTATTAACAATAACTTGCTTTTGGTTAATTTAATTAATGATACGGTGACCTACAGTCCGCCGCCACATTATCAGTTCGTCAATATCAATGGCTCCCCAAAATATGATCATTACGTTTGAACAACACATTCATTCTTGTAATAACATGCAATCAACGAACACAAACCATCAATCCATAACGCACACCATGTAATTTGCTCCGTATCATTTCCTACTTCTGAAAATTTATTACTAACGGCCATCAATTTCATCAGATAAAATGCCCCTACTACACAATTAGTTCCCGTTACAATCAATGCATAGATACAAATAATTAACATAAATTCAAAGCCTAACTAACTGTTATTCATTTAAAATGCAATTTCAGTATTAAAAAATTAATTTAAAATTAAAGAAAAAAGGAAAACACCATCGTAATATAGTGCGCGTCTTTACTTTAAAATTTATTCATGTAAATTGGGCGTCCATGCATTAATTAATTAAATGCCAATGTTAATATTTGTATAGAGTAAATAGAGATTGATTTACACTAGACATAACTTTTTTTTACTTTCTCCGCTACGAAGTACGAGAAAGTATTGTGATCGTGATTTTTTTTCAAAACATTTTTTTTACGGAAATATCCGTTTTGGGGTCACTAGATGCCATTTCAACAATTTCTGTAAAAAAAAATTGTCTGTTTTGTGCGCTGTATCTCAAAAACTAATAGAGCAATTGATATGAAACTTTGAACATACGTCTTATTTGATAATCCGAAAAACTGAAAAGCTTTTGGTAAAATTTCGTACTGAAGTGGGTGTTTACCTTAACTGTTTTTTGTTTTTGCCAATATTTTCTTAAATATGAAAAATATTACAAAAGCATTTAAACAAACATTGAAGACAACAAAGAAATGCACATCTTTTACTTGAAAATATTTTTCATAAAATCAATGCTATTCCAGAAAAAAAAATTATTATTTTTTTTTAATTTTTGGTTTATAATTATGAAACGATAATAGTTACAGCAAATTTATTTAAATATTAATTGTAGATAATGCCAAAATGAACAACTTCTACAGAATAAGTTTTTTTCGAAATCTCGCTAGTTTTTGAGTAAACCGAGTTTTTGAATATGAAGTGTAATATTTCCATCTTTCATAATTTTGACGTTTTAAACGTCAGTTTCATTCGAGTTTTTTTTTTGTACAATTACGGCTATAAAAATGAATTAAAAATTTTGGACCTATGTGCCAGCCAGAAGTATCAAACAAATATTTCTTATCATTTTCATGTTTTTTTGACAGTTAAAACTAGGAAGACAAAAATTAAATTAAAAATCGTAACGTTATTTTGGTGCATGCGCCGGGATTTTAAAAAAAATTGAGCATAGTGGATTTTTTGTGTTTACATATTTAAGGAAAAATAACAATTTCCCACGACGCGGCGGGCTTTTAATTTAGTGCAGATCCATCATAATTAAGGTTTGGATCTCTTTCATTAATCGGACACGTCGTCCAAACTTTTCCCATACCCTCTCTTGCTCCGGCACCAAAAATCGGGGTAACGTAGTTCACCGATAATTACTCCAGATAAGGGCCGTTGACCATGATGATGATGATGATGATAACAATAATTATAATGGAAAATATTACCGAAAAAGTTTAATCTGATTTTACAATCCTATAAAATCCTGAAGCCTGAAAAATATGTAGAACAAATATTAAGGATTGTTCAAATGAGGCATTTGATTGGTTTCACAATTTTATATTATTTATTCCAACTAGAATTCCTCGATAATGATGTAAAAATCAAACTAGTCGGAATAAATAGTAAAAAATGGTGATGTGGCCATCATGTTACTTTCTCCGACTTGATGGTATCATTTATTTTTACGCTTTCATAGTTTATTTTCAATTGAAATCATATTTTAAATGTACATCTAACGTTTTGTAGACTCGGATGAAACTGACGTTTAAAACGTCAAAATTATGAAAAATATGGAAAAATTATACTTCAAATTCAAAAACTCAGTTTACTCAAAAACAAAAGAGATTTCGAAAAGAACTTATTCTTTATAAGTTGTTCATTTTGGCATTGTCTACAATTATTATTAACATAAATTTGCTGTAACTATTATCGTTTTATAATTATAGACCAAAAATTAAAAAATTGGTGATGTGGCCATCATGTTACTTTCTCCGACTTGATGGTATCATTTATATTTACGCTTTCATGGTTTATTTTTTATTTAAATCATATTTTAAATGTACATCGAGCGTTGTGTAGATTGCCAAATTACAACCAGAAACAGAATTTCAGTATTTGAAACTTAAAAAATTTAAAATTACATTGAACGATTTAAAATTTTCAAAAAAATTAATCTCGCAAGGAATACGCTTCAAAATTTTAAAATTCATCCGCAATTAAACACATTTTTGAAATCCCGTAAAACAATTGACAAATTACAAGCAGAATCAGAATTGCAACATTAGAAACTTTCTTTCAAAAAAAATTGGAAATTGCATTGATCGATTCGAAAATTTCTAAAAAATTAATCACACAAGGAATTTGCTCCAAAATTTCAAAATCCATCCACAGATAACACATTTTTAAAATCCCGTAGACACAATTGACAATTTACAACCAAAAACAGAATTGCAACACTCGAAACTTTCTTTGAAAAAAATTTAAAATTGCATTGAACGATTCGAAAATTTCTAAAAAATTAATCTCGTAAAGAATTTGTTTCAAAATTTCAAAATCCATCCACAATTAAACACATTTTTGAAATCCCGTAGAAACAATGGCCAAATTACAACCAGAAACAGAATTGCAAGACTCGAAACTTTCTTTGAAAAAAAATTGGAAATTGCATTGAACGATTCGAAAATTTCTAAAAAATTAATCACACGAGTAATTTGCTCCAAAATTTCAAAATCCATCCACAGATAACACATTTTTAAAATCCCGTAGACACAATTGACAATTTACAACCAAAAACAGAATTGCAACACTCGAAACTTTCTTTGAAAAAAATTTAAAATTGCATTGAACGATTCGAAAATTTCCAAAAAATTCATCTCGTAAAGAATTTGTTTCAAAATTTCAAAATCCATCCACAATTAAACACATTTTTGAAATCCCGTAGAAACAATGGCCAAATTACAACCAGAAACAGAATTGCAACACTTGAAACTTTCTTTGAAAAAAAATTGGAAATTGCATTGAGCGTTTCGAAAATTTCCAAAAAAATAATCACACGAGGAATTTATTTCAAAATTTCAAAATCCATCCACAATAAACACATTTTTGAAATCCCGTGGAAACAATTGCCGAATTACAACCAGAAACAGAATTGCAACACTCGAAACTTTCTTTGAAAAAAAAATTGGAAATTGCATCGAGCGTTTCGAAAATTTCCAAAAAATTAATCACACAAGGAATGTGTTTCAAAATTTCAAAATCCATCCACAATAAACACATTTTTGAAATCCCGTGGAAATAATTGCCGAATTACAATCAAAAAGAGAATTGCAACACTCGAAACTTTCTTTGAAAAAAAATTGGAAATTGCATTGAGCGATTCGAAAATTTCCAAAAAATTGATCACATAAGGAATTTACTTCAAAATTTCAAAATCCATCCACAATAAACAAATTTTTGAAATCCCGTGGAAACAATTGCCGAATTATAATCAGAAAGAGAATTGCAACACTCAAAACTGACAAAACGTCAAAATTATAAAATATGGAAAAATTATACTTCAAATTCAAAAACTCAGTTTACTCAAAAACTAAAGCGATTTCGAAAAAATCTTATTCTTTATAAGTTGTTCATTTTAGCATTCTCTACTGTTATTATTAACATAAATTTGCTGTAACTATTATCGTTTCATAATTATAAACCAAAAAAAAAAAAAATTTCTCGAATAAAAATGATTTTATGAAAAATGTTTTCAAAAAAAGATGTTCATTTCTTTGTTATCTTCAATGTTTGTTTAAATATTTTTATGATATTTTTTATATTTAAGAAAATATTGGCAAAAAACAAAAAACAGTTAAGGTAAACTCCCCCTTCCGGTGTACGAAATTTTACCAAAAGCTTTTCAGTTTTTTAGATTATCAAATAAGACGTATGTTCAAAGTTTCACATCAATTGCTCTATTAGTTTTTGAGATACAGACACACACACACACACACACAGACACCATTTTTTTTCCAGAAATTGTTGAAATGGCGTCTAGGGATCCCAAAGCGGATATTTCTGTAAGAAAAATTTTTGAAAAAAAAATCACGGTCACAATACTTTCTTGTACTTTGTAACGGAGAAAGTAAAAAATGTGAAACTAAGTGCCTCATTCTAACAACCCTTAACTCGTTGGACTATATTTATATTTGAGAATACAGTGACAAAACGTATTCTGGCGGCAATAAGACGGCATACGAGTGCAAAGGGTTAATATTAAAAATGTTTAACCACGTGATAAACGAGAACCAAATTCAACAAAAATTTCACCCGTTTTTTCCACGAATGTTATTAAAAACTTGTTGTTTTTCGCGTTTAAAAATACGAGTGTTTTATTTATCCGGCGTTTAATTTGATGGAAAATTTATTAAAAATCCGACGGCGGCGGCGGCGGCGACGGAGGCGCGACATCTCTTTTTCGGATTTTATGAGCCAGAAAGGCTTGACAAATACTCTTCTACATGATTATGCACAGCCGCCCGATGATTTATTGTTATTTTAATTCCCTTCTCATAGTCTATCCCCATTGTCGTTACGTCAAGACGGCCCTTTTTACACCCCCCCCCCCCGTTATTGATGCAGCGCTGTACTAAAATTACCCTCGTTAAAAGCCTCGCAGAATACTTTTTGTAATTACATAATTTCAGTTTCAACAAGTTTATAATAAATTCCGCATTTGGTATATTTATTTTCTTTTACTCGACCCAAATTCACTTTATATGATAATTTTATTACCTGCCCAATTAAAACCCGTTTCGAATCAACAAATGACGGTCGTTAGAACATGCCCCCCCCCCCCCTGACCGGCCCCAATTAAATCCCTTAATCACCGCCGAGTTAGGGCGTGCATGTGTGTGCTGATTCAGACACTAAAACCGATATGAATGTGCAAAAATCTGTCCCTTATAGGGCCTTAGACTTAACGGGGCTTTATGGGCCGTAAATGCGGGGCATAAATTAATCCCGTGCCACAATAAAAGTTGCCGCGCAACCTGGCGCCTCCGCCAATAATGCGAATTGTTCATTGTCCCTCGTAAAACTAACCGTTTCTGCATACGGACCGCTGTTACTAACCGAGATTTATTTCTTTATTTGTGCGAATGTTCGCGGTGAGCGGAAATCGAAATTGGGTACTGTGTCTTCTTGAATTGGTCCCGACTTTCGATGTAATTGATATGAATTCACGCTGCGTAAATCTAATTTCTGCCTTCAATATTGTATTAACATCCAACTTCAATCATTATTTGAAATAAATTAATGCTACGATAAAGGGTGTACCAGTTTTTAACTAGTTTACTTTCGGAACAGCTTATAAAATAACTTCAGGAATCGCTTATGTATGTGCAGATACTTGATTGAACTACACCACCAGTTAAAATGAGTGGCAATATATTATTATACGTTATCAACAAAGATGTAGAAACCTCGTCGCTAGAAATTTTTACAAATTTATCACTGGAAGTTGATCGTAAGAAAATTATCGCAGAAAGTTGATCGTAAGAAAATTCAAAATAATATATCAAAAATGACATTTGCGATGAAATTTCGCTGCGGTATAATTTCTTGCGATAAATATTCATGCGTTGAATTTTTCTTGCGATGAAATGATTATTATTATTATTGTTTATTAACGGGAGACCTCTTTATAATACATAATTTAACACTTATAAATAGCAAGAACTAATACATAATAGTTGATTAAGTAACATTACTACAAGTTAACCAATTAGAAATTAAAACGTTGTACATGGAATTAATTTGGTAAATAAAGAGATAATAATAATGAATGTATTAATTTAAATGAATGCTTAATTGAAAATTTTCTCCGCGATTAATTTTCTTACGGTCAACTTTTGGCGATAAATTTTCCCCGATTTATTTACCGAAATTTCTTGCGATTGAAACATTGTACTGCGCTTTAGTTCGTTGTCATCTGGAGTATGCATCTGTAATATGGTCACCTTATACACTATCCAATATCAAATCTCTTGATTGTGTCCAAAACAAATTTTTCCGCTTAATGGAATATAAATTGGGTATTACGCATACCTCTGGTAACTACACTAATATAAAAACTATATTACATATGCACTCTCTGGATGATCGTAGAATTCTTTCTGACTTATGTCTCCTACACAAGCTAATTAACGGCTCTATAGATTGTTCATATATTTTAGAACACTTAGATTTTTATATTACCGGCAATTATCGTTTACTACGATCTCGGCCGTTATTCCGTGAGCAAGTTTTTACCACCAATTTTAGTCATAATAACTCCATGGCCCGTATTATGAGGTACGCGAATAAATATAACAATTACAAATGGTTTAATCTATTCCACTGCACATTCGAAAGTTTTAAATATACCATTAAACGCAATGCTTTCAATTAGTTATATGCTATATATTATTTTGTTTATATTATTTTGTTTATATTATTTTGTTTATATCACTAATATAAATTGTATCACTTTTATACTCACGCACATATTATATACATACTTTTACATGATTTAATAACCTTAGATTAATAGCGGTAGAATTTTGTAGTTTTTCTTTTTTTTTCACACTTACAAATTGTATTTTCTTTGTAAAAAGGGGTTTCCCGTATATATTTTAAATAATAATAATAATAATAATTTTTCTTACGATCAACTTTTTGCGATGAATTTTCTGCGATGAATTTTCCGCGATGAATTTGCTGAAATTTTTTGCGATGATTGTTTTAACGATCAACTTTCTGCAATGAATTTTCCGCGATGAATTTGCCGAAATTTTTTCCGATGAATTTTCTAACAAAAATCTTTCTGCGAATCAACTTTCTGCGATGAATTTTCTGCGATAAACTTGCCGAAATTTCTTGTGATTAATTTTCTTATGATCAACTTTCTGCGATGAATTTTCTGCGATGAATTTTCCGCGATGAATTTGCTGAAATTTTTTGCGATGATTGTTTTAACGATCAACTTTCTGCAATGAATTTTCCGCGATGAATTTGCCGAAATTTTTTCCGATGAATTTTCTAACAAAAATCTTTCTGCGATGAACTTTCTTACCATCAACTTTCTGCGATGAATTTTCTGCGATAAACTTGCCGAAATTTCTTGTGATTAATTTTCTTATGATCAACTTTCTGCGATGAATTTTCTGCGATGAATTTGCCGAAAATTTTTGCGATGATTGTTTTAACGATCAACTTTTTGCAATGAATTTTCTTACAATAAACTTTCTGCAATTAACTTTCTTACGATCAACTTTCTGCGATGAATTTTCCCCCATGAATTTGCCGAAATGTTTTGCGATGATTTTTCTTACGGTCAAGTTTCTGCAATGAATTTTCTTACGATCAACTTTCGTCGAAGAATTTTCATCCAAACTTGCCAAAATTTCTTGCGGTTAATTTTCTTATGATCAACTTTCTGCGATGAATTTTCCGCGATGAATTTGCCGAAATGTTTTGCGATCAACTTTCGATCATGGTTTTACATATTTGATCATTATAAAAAAATTAAATATAAATTAACTAAATACTAGGTTTTTATTTCGTTTATTTCTACAATTTTTTGTAGATTATTAAAAATTTGATGCACATCTAATTTAATGTGTGTATTGTAAAGTTTAGTTTACAATGATACATTCTTCTTTAGTTATTTTTTATGCAATAGGTGAAAATCGTAAATAAATTATTATTATTATTTATTTTATTTATTTATTAACGGATTAACCTTTTACATAATCATAAACGCTTTTAATTTTTTTTGTGGAAACACACATAAAATAACATACATTAACAAAATTTTACTAACAATAAATAAAAAAAATAAACAAATGGATTATTATTATTCTTCGATAGATTTTCTGACGATCAACTTTCTGCGATGAATTTTCTTACAATCAACTTTCTATGATGAATATTCCACGTTGAATTTTCTGCGATTATGTTATGTGATGGATTTTGCATAATGAGTTTTCTGTTTTTAATTTTTACGATTAATTTTTTGGGATGATTTTTTATGATGAATTTTCTGCGATGCATTTCTGCAATGAAGTTTCTGCGATGAATTTTCTGCGATGATTTTTTTACGATGAATTTTCTGCGATGCATTTTTTGCGATGAAATTTCTGCGATGAATTTTCTGCGATTAATTTTTTAGGATCAGTTTTCTGAGATGCATTTTTTGCGATGAAGTTTCTGCGATGAATTTTCTGCGATGATTTTTTTACGATGAATTTTCTGCGATGCATTTTTGCTATGAAATTTCTGCGATGAATTTTCTGCGATGATTTTTTTATGATGAATTTTCTGCGATGCATTTTTTTCGATGAAGTTTCTGCGATGAATTTTCTGCGATGATTTTTTTACGATGAATTTTCTGCTATGCATTTTTACTATGAAATTTCTGCGATGCTTTTGATGAAGTTTCTGCTATGAATTTTCTGCGATGATTTTTCACGATGAACTTTTACGATGCATTTTCTGCGATTAATTTTTTACGATGAATTTTTAGCAATGAAGTTTCTGCGATGAATTTTTTGCGATGATTTTTTTACGATGAATTTTCTGCGATGCATTTTTTGCGATGAAATTTCTGTGAATAATTTTCTGCGATTAAGTTTTTAGGATCAGTTTTTTGCGATGCATTTTTTGCAATGAAGTTTCTGCGATGAATTTTCTTACAATCAACTTTCTATGATGAATATTCTACGTTGAATTTTCTGCGATTATGTTCTGTGATTAATTTTTTTCAATGAATTTTCTGCTATTAATTTTTACGATTAATTTTCTGCGATGATTTTTTATGATGAATTTTCTGCGATGCATTTCTGCAATGAAGTTTCTGCGATGAATTTTCTGCGATGATTTTTTTACGATGAATTTTCTGCGATGCATTTGATGAAGTTTCTACTATGAATTTTCTGCGATGATTTTTTACGATGAACTTTTACGATGCATTTTCTGCGATTAATTTTTTACGATGAATGTTTAGCAATGAAGTATCTGCAATGAATTTTTTGGGATGCATTTTCTGCGATGAGTTTTCAATAATTACAGATTAAAAAAAAAAGCATATTCTCTGGCTCAGAACGACGTCGATTTTTTTGGAGGTACAGAGTGTACAATGCTAAACTGAACAATTTGTTTGATTCAAATTCATATTAAAATAAAAATTTCTGAAGACTATTAGAGCTATTGACCTAAAAAAATAAACAACAGATGGTAGTTGTGCAAACGCAAATTGTCTCCTTTGATGCGATAATGATTTGAAAAATCGCGCCCTCATCTTTGACCTTCGCTTTAAGGTTCTGTCTAAAGATTTAATAGGTTACTTTTATTTCCTATAAAAGTAGTGACTGCCCCCATAGACGTCTCCCCTCTCAATCTTTCCTGCGTCCCGATGTCTAAATCATTTTCATTGTTTTAAGCTGGTCAAGATGGACCAATCTGTATAAATTTAAAAAAAAATGGTTTGATTTTGTATCTTATGTTATTCTCGTGCAGCGGCGGCTCGTGCCAAAAACAACGATGCCGCTCGTACCGCACTACTTACTCTTATAGAGGAATCAAATATTTCGCTGCTGTTTCGGTCTAATTTTCTAACATCCACGAGCCGCCACTGTTCCCCTGCATTATGCGGTAAATATATTGCAGGGCGAATTATAAGAGTGGTTGAATAAATTATTTATATTTTGCGCTTTAGATATGATTACATCCACTCGTTTCTAGAAACATTTTATAGTCACATTTCCCAGAATGAAAATGAATCTGAAGAATTACCCCCGTAAGTCGTAATCGGATGCAAATGACGGTTAATTATTCGAACGGCGGGCAGGAATGGGGGGTGGGGGGTTAAAAAGTAATACCGTAATTTATTTAGTAGTGGCCGGACGGAGAAAAATAATTTCCTCCGTGCATGAATAATGCGGACGGTGTTAATAATTTATGATGATGATTGGCGGCGTACGTTGATTTGCATATGCGCCCGCTTTTCGTGCCATTTGCATGTCCCAGAAATTGGACTGGATGCCAACGCCACCGGAACGGCGCGGCATGCATGCCCATACCCGTACACCCATACCCGCGTTTGTTTGTAACCAACGACCCAGAAGATCGCCGCCGCCGCCGCCCCTGATTATCTCCGCCTGATTTAGATTTATGCCGCCTAACCCTAATTACTTGCTCAACTTATTATGTTAAGTAAGTCGTTTATGGAAATTTCTACCTGCACCGCACGTGATACAAACAAATCATGTTCGTGTGTGTGTACCGCATATTGATTTATCTTTATTGTTCTTATAAGAAAATAAATACATTAAAATTAGTGACTGTAGTTTCTAAAAAATTGGATTTGTCATTCTCACACTTAAAGTACGTTATATGAAAAGCCTCCGCAAGTAATTTCTTGTAATAAAGTCTACAACAAAAAAAAAAACATTTTTTTTTATAAATCCGTGTTCGATATTATTTTCTTATTATGTGCTTCTCGGGCGATGAACTAGGATAATTAATTTAGAACAAAATACTGGAAATAAAAATATTGATTTTTCAATCTCCTGTTTAATTTGTTTAACAATCATCCTAAAAATGAAATTAATATAATTTATTCTAAAATTAGCATAACGGGTTTATAAAAAACTATAAAAAAGAAAATTATTGAAAATTCGGCCAAACGGATTCGAACCACGGACCTTGCGATTACGAACCGTGGATCTTACCAATACGCCATGGGATCGGTTTTGTGTTGTTAATGTAAATGCTGCATAAACACACAGCAAATAAAAAACCCTTTTTTACTCGAAAACGACCCTGTTACACTCCCAGTCATGACCTACACGTGTGCCAAAGACGGATCAAATCGGTGAGTCACGCATCAGATCCTCCCCTTGTTAGATCGAAATGTATTCAAAATGCGAGTTTTTGACAAGAAACGCTTCTCTCTCTCTCTCTCTTTTTCTAAGGTTATCTATTGACAATTGTGACAAACTATACTTGGATCTCAATGCATCCACGTGGCGAGTTTAATAAGATGCAACAGCAGTTAGTGACTAATAACTTCCGTTTAAATCGTAACCCTATCCAATGGTAATTAAACACATAATACTCTGTTGATTCCCATCAGAGACACACGATCCCGCTTCCAAGGGCTTCCAGCAGGAACCAGACGCAGCGGTAGGATTTCCTCCTCCAGGTGTCGGATGTGTTACACGTACGCGGGGCCTAGGATTAGGCTGGTTGCACACACGCTCGGCGCTGTTTGTATTAAATGGCCCGGAATTTCATTAGCACGCGCCGAAACGAGTCACCGACTCCGCACGGATGGATGCTAGCAGCTGTTTAAACTGCAAAAAAAAAATCTAAATGTTAAAAATATCTGAAATTTTAAAAGAAATGAATTAATTTATATGTAAATTAAATGCCTGGATATGTCTTCATCTTTTTACTTTCGCCGTTACGAAGTACGAGAAAGTATTGTGATCATGATTTTTTTTTCAAAAAATTTTTTTTACGGAAATATCCGTTTTGGGGTCCCTGGATGCCATTTCAACAATTTCTGGAAAAAAAAATTTGTGTGTGTCCGTGTGTCTGCGTGTGTGTCTGTCTGTCTGCGCTCTGTATCTCAAAAACTAATAAAGCAATTGATATAAAACTTTGAACATCCATCTTATTTGATAATCCAAAGAACTGAAAAGCATTTGGTAAAATTTCGTACACCGGAAGTGGGTGTTTACCTTAACCGTTTTTCGTTTTTTTCCAATATCTTCTTAAATATGAAAAATATCACAAAAACATTTAAACAAACATTGAAGACAACAAAGAAGTGAACATCTTTTGCTTGAAAACATTTTTCATAAAATCATTTTAATTCGAGAAAAAAATTATTATTTTTTTTAAATTTTTGGTTTATAATTATAAAACGATAATAGTTACAGCAAATTTATGTTAATAATAATTGTAGAGAATGCCAAAATGAACAACTTATAATGAATAAGTTTTTTTCGAAATCCCTTTAGTTTTTGAGTAAACTGAGTTTTTGAATTTGAAGTGTAATTTTTCCATATTTCATAATTTTGACGTTTTAAACGTCAGTGTCATCCTCTCGATGTACATTTAAAATATGATTTAAATTGAAAATAAACCATGAAAACGTAAAATATAAATGCCTATGATACCATCAACTTGTAAAAATAAATTGCACCACCGCACCGTTTTGTGTGCTGAAACAATAAGATATAAAAACGTATTTAAACTATTTTTAAAACAAGTAACCCTCGCATGTATGAATTATAGTGTAATTGTTGCCGCAACAAATTATATTTATACGTTCAAGGGTACAAAGTATTATAGTGCATTATTGCATTAAAGAATAAGAGGATTTGCAATTTGCTGAAGTTGGCGCGACACGTCCGAACAGTTAGGTCTCAAGTTTGCGGCTTGCATCGCCACCCCCACCACCAACACATCCACCACCACCCTTACGGAAGATAAAAGATCTCATTCCTTCACCCGTATCTCTCCACTCTTGGGCGACTATTTGTTTTAATAAAAGTAAAGCCCCGGCGATTCTTCATTTTGAGTCCTTATCCCCGTCCCGTGTTTCGTATCTTCAGTCCTTCCGTAATCGCGGTAATTGGATCATCTTCGGCGGCGCGCGGGCCACTTGTCGGAGAGACGGTTATGCTAATTCGATAAAGTTAATACGGGACACGGACGAGGTGAAAATTAAATTAAGGCACGGAGGCGGCAAGGAGGATAGAGACGGAGAGAGATATTCCCGGGAGAGGGCGCCGCCCTCGCTGCACTACTCGCGCCACGATATCGCTAACTACCCCCGCACGTCACAACAGAAAATATCATAAAAGTAAACGCGACATTTCATCCTTAACGATGTTAGGTTTGCGCTCACACCGGTTCCAGACAAGTACAAAATAGAAAGGTTGGAAAACGGGGTCGTCTCGTGCAACTCACGGAAACGCATATTTTCAGATCCTTTCATCAAATTAAATGGAGTTTTTGAAAATCCGCCAATTATTTCGCGAGTTGTGAATTTTAGAAAATTTTAGTTTTCGAATTGTGTAATGCTTGAGCAAAATATTCTAAAAAAATATAAAACGTGTCGACGAAATTCTACAAAAATTAAATTAGATTTGCAAACCATCCTTTCATCAAATTAAATGGAGTTTTTGAAAATCCGCCGATTATTTCGCGAGTTGTGAATTTTTGAAAATTTTAGTTTTCGAATTGTGTAATACACGAGTGAAAAATTCTAAAAAAATATAAAATGTGTCAACGAAATTCTACAAAAATTAAATGAGATTTGCAAATCATCCTTTCATCAAATTAAATGGAGTTTTTGAAAACCCACCGATTATTTCGCGAGTTGTGAATTTTTGAAAATTTTAGTTTTCTAATTGTGTAATACTCGAGTGAAAAATTCTAAAAAAATATAAAACGTATCGACGAAATTCTACAAAAATTAAATTACATTTGCAAATCATCCTTTCATCAAATTAAATGGAGTTTTTAAAAATCCGCCAATTATTTCGCGAGTTGTGAATTTTTGAAAATTTTAGTTTTCGAATTGTGTAATACTCGAGTGAAAAATTCTAAAAAAATATAAAATATGTCGACGAAATTCTACAAAAATTAAATGAGATTTGCAAATCATCCTTTCATCAAATTAAATGGAGTTTTTGAAAATCCGCTAATTATTGCGTGAGTTGTGAATTTTTTAAAATTTTAGTTTTCGAATTGTGTAATACTTGAGTAAAAAATTCTAAAAAAATATAAAACGTGTCGACGAAATTCTACAAAAATTAAATGAGATTTGCAAATCATCCTTTCATCAAATTAAATGGAGTTTTTGAAAATCCGCTAATTATTGCGTGAGTTGTGAATTTTTGAAAATTTTAGTTTTCGAATTGTGTAATACTTGAGTAAAAAATTCTAAAAAAATATAAAACGTGTCGACGAAATTCTACAAAAATTAAATGAGATTTGCAAATCATCCTTTCATCAAATTAAATGGAGTTTTTGAAAATTCGCCAATTATTTCGCGAGTTGTGAATTTTTGAAAATTTTAGTTTATTTATTTTCTACACCTAGAGGTGATTACAATTGAAATATTAAACCGCTGTTATTTCCAAAGTGCGTGTACGCCTAGGTATCATGCAGCGGTAGCATTTCCGTAGACGCGGGGTCGCGGGGATTAGGGGGCGGCTTACCCCCGAACCCCCCCGCCTCAACCCCCCCAACCCCACGGCCCTATTTTATCGCGCTAATAGCAGCACCGCGTCTAATCGACGGCCGTTTGATGCGTTTTGATCGATGGCGACGTGAATAATGACAGTGCGCTATTTCACAGGACGCGGCCTAATAAAAGCCGAAAATTGGGGGCGCGGGGCCTTCGCTAATGCAGCCCAAGTGGAAAACGCGCGTTTTGTAAGGTGATGGAAAAATCGACATAAATTACCATCTCATGAACACAAATTAAATTCCATTTTGACGGGTCTCGCGCGCGCATTGTCTCCATTATATATTTTGCCATCGTGAAACATCGACGTCAACGCGTTTGACAATGCGAACCCGAAGAAAAATACTAATTCCGAAAAATTTCCATATATCAATAAGGGGGGGCGAGAGTCGGTGTTTCGACGTGGAACTGCTTTCGTTCGGAATATAGAGCATTCGTGGCGTTTATTGGCGATAAATTAAATGAAACTGGGAATTTTATTATTTAAAAATACGAGGGTATTATAGTCGTAAAAATATTTTTAAAAGACTTTCACGCGTACACTCTTTCGCACTCACTTAATAGAACTGTGTGAAGGGCAAAAAATAATTTTACAAAAATTTTTGGAATTTATTTTTAGGGTGCCAGCTAGTAACGCGGAGGGTCCCGGGTTCGAATCCCGGCGAGGGCATGGGCGTTTGTGGATGTCTATTTTATTTAATATGAATAATACATAACCGATGTGACTGAAGGCAGTGGCGGCTCGTGGAACATGTTGATGGTAGAGCCACTTATACAATATATCTCCCCTTCCCTCCCCCTTTTTTGAAGAACGATTTATCTTCCTAGACCAAAGTAACTGGCGAAAAAGTGTTTTAAGAATTAATTAAAAATTCGTGCTGAGCTTGAAACTACAAGTAGTGCCGTGGCTCCTTGGCTCTATATAAGGAGCCGCCCCTGCTTTCGACAGCAAAATATTCTACTTTTGACAGCTGAAAATACAATTTTTGACAGTTCCAAAATGTTGAAAAAAACTATTTTTACTTGCTGAAAAATACTGTTTTTGACAGCTGAACATTCCGAAAAATACTATTTTTGACAAAAAAAAACTATTTTTGATAGCTGAAAAATACTAATTTTTAACAGCTGAGAAATACCATTTTTGTCAGCTGAAACATACCATTCCTGACACAGGAAAAATACTACTTTTGAGAAAAAAAAATGTTCAATTTTTGATAGCTGAAAAACATTCATTTTCAGCAGCTGAGGAATACCGTTTTTGTCAGCTGAAACATACCATTCCTGGCACAGTAAAAATACTATTTTTGACAAAAAAATACTATTTTCGACAGTAAAAAAAGACTACTTTTGACAGCGAAATATACTACTTTTGGCAGCCGAAAAATACAATTTTTGACAATTCAAAAATGTCGAAAAAAACTATGTGTACTAGCTGACAAATACTGTTTTTGACAGCTGAAACATAGAATACCATTTTCTGCTGACAGCTGTAAAATAGAACTCGAGACAGCTGAAAAATACTATTTTTAACAGCTTGGGATTACCATTTTTGACAGCCGAAAAATACCATTCCCGACAGCTGAAACATACCCTTATAAAAATCAATTTTTGACAACAAAATATACAGGCTTTGACAGCTGAAACATTCCATTTTTGACAGTTAAAAAATGTTAAAAAATGCTGCTTTTGATAGCTAAGAATTACCATTTATATAGGTGGGAAATACCCTTTTTGACATTAAAGAAAAACATTTTTGACAACTGAAAAATATCATTTTTGACATTTGAATAATACACTTCTTAACAGCTGAAAATTGCCAATTTTAACAACTGAAAAATACGATTCTTAACAATCGCAATAAAACATTATTGACAACTGTAACAAACCATTATTGTTAGCTAAAAAAATATAATTTTTGACAACACAAAAATACAAGTTTTGACAGCTGAAAATGCCATTTTTGACAGTTTAAAAAATGTAGAAAAATGCTGATTTTGATAGCTGAAAAATAACATTTTTATAGGTTGGAAATCGCATTTTTGACAGCTGAAAAATATCATTTTTGACAGTTGAATAATACAATTGTAAACAGCTGAAAAATACCATTGTTGGCAACTGCAACAAACCATTATTGACAACTGTAACATACCATTATTGCCTGCTAAAAAAATACAATTTTTGATTACAAAAAGTTAATTTTTAACAGCTGAAATATGCCATTTTTGAGAATTAAAAATAATGTCACAAAATGCTGTTTTTGATAACCGAAAAATAACATTTTAATAGGTGAAAAAACCCTTTTTGACATTAAAAAAAAACATTTTTGACAACTGAAAAATATCATTTTTGACATTTGAATAATACACTTCTTAACAGCTAAAAATTGCCAATTTTAACAACTGAAAAATACTATTCTTGACAATCGCAACAAAACATTATTGACAACTGCAACAAACCATTATTGTCAGCTAAAAAAATTCAATTTTTGACAACACAAAAAATACAAGTTTTGACAGCTGAAAATTCCATTTTTGACAGTTAGAAAAAATGTAGAAAAATGCTGCTTTTGATAGCTGAAAAATAACATTTTTATAGGTTAGAATTGCATTTTTGACAGCTGAAAAATAACATTTTTGACAGTTGAATAATACAATTCTTAACAGTTGAAAAATATCATTGTTGACAACTGCAACAAACCATTATTGACAACTGTAACATAACATTATTGCCTGCTAAAAAATACAATTTTTGATTACAAAAAGTTAATTTTTGACAGCTGAAATATGCCATTTTTGAGAATTAAAAATATTGTCACAAAATTCTGTTTTTGATAACTGAAAAATAACATTTTTATAGGTGAGAAATACCCTTTTTGACATTAAAAAAAAACATTTTTGACAACTGAAAAATATAATTTTTGACATTTGAATAATACACTTCTTAACAGCTAAAAATTGCCAATTTTAACAACTGAAAAATACGATTCTTGACAATCGCAACAAAATATTATTGACAACTGTAACAAACCATTATTGTCAGCCAAAAAAATACAATATTTTACAACACAAAAAATACAAGTTTTGACAGATGAAAATGCCATTTTTGACAGTTAGAAAAAATGTAGAAAAATGCTGCTTTTGATAGCTGAAAAATAACATTTTTATAGGTTGGAATTGCATTTTTGACAGCTGGAAAATAACATTTTTGACAGTTGAATAATACAATTCTTAACAGCTGAAAAATACCATTGTTGACAACTGCAACAAACCATTGTTGACAACTGTAACATACCATTATTGCCTGCTGAAAAATACAATTTTTGAGTACAAAAAATCAATTTTTGACAGCTGAAATATGCCATTTTTGACAATTAAAAATAATGTCACAAAATGCTGTTTTTGATAAGTGAAAAATAACATTTTAATAGGTGAGAAATACCCTTTTTGACATTAAAGAAAAACATTTTTGACAACTGAAAAATATCATTTTTGACATTTGAATAATACACTTCTTAACAGCTAAAAATTGCCAATTTTAACAACTGAAAAATACGATTCTTGACAATCGCAACAAAACATTATTGACAACTGTAACAAACCATTATTGTTAGCTAAAAAAATGGTGATGTGGCCATCATGTTACTTTCTCCGACTTTATATTTACGTTTTCATGGGTTTATTTTCAATTGAAATCATATTTTAAATGCACATCGAGCGTTGCGTAAACTTGGATGAAACTGACGTTTAAAACGTCAAAATCATGAAAGATGGAAAAATTCAAAAACTAGATTTACTCGAAAACCAAAGAGATTTCGAAAAAAACTTATTCTTTAGAAGTTGTTTATTTCGGAATTCTGTACAATTATTATTGACATAAAATTGCTGTAACTATTACCGTTTCATAATTATAAAACAAAAATTAAAAAAAATTAATAAATTTTTTTCTCGAATAGTAATGATTTTATGAAAAATATTTTCAAGCAAAAGCTATTCATTTATTTGTTGTCTTCGATGTTTGTTTAAATATTTTTGTGATATTTTTTATATTTAAGAAAATATTGGCAAAAAACAAAAAACAGTTAAGGTAAACACCCACTTCCGGTGTACGAAATTTTACCAAAAGCTTTTCAGTTCTTCGGATTATCAAATAAGACGTATGTTCAAAGTTTCATATCAATTGCTCTATTAGTTTTTGAGATACAGCGCGCACAGACACACACACACACACACAGACACACACACACACACACACACACACACACACACACAGACACAAAAATTTTTTTTACAGAAATTGTTGAAATGGCATCTAGGGACCCCAAAACGGATATTTCCGTAAAAAAAATTTTTGAAAAAAAAATCACGATCACAATACTTTCTCGTACTTCGTAACGGAGAAAGTAAAAAACAATCTTTGACAACAAAAGAAAGAAATTCTTGCGAGCTTGAAACTACTACAGGTGGTGCCATGGCTCCTTGGCTCTATATAACGAGCCGCTCCTGACTGAAGGGCACCTGCCAAAGTCATAAAAAAAAATTTAGGGTGGCGAAATTACGAAATTAGCTTGAGTTTCTTGGTCGATGAAAAAAAGTGGAGAAAAAATTTAAAAATATTGGCAACTACGTACAACACTGCTACCCAGACTGCTTGAGTGGATAGGCTGATTGGGAGGCACAGGTGTCTCTGGCAAAGCGATTGCGGCAACGCACCTCATCGATTAAACAGTTACACAATTGTTGTACTTACTTCAGCCTCAGTACCACGTCAAAGGTTGGGTCACTAACTAGAGTCAACCGGCGGATAACGGTAGCACGCCGGAGGGGAGACTAACCGGGGTCAATTGGCGGATAACGCTAAAATAAGACCGAGTCTGATATTTACGCCATAAAATCACATACAACACTCGAGCACTGAGTGTTCGTACCAGGGTTGTATATCAAGTTTAGTTATTTCCAAAAATAAAAATGAGATGAAAAACTAAATAAATTCTTGACATAAGTCAATATTTTGGTATTAATAAAGAGAATATTTTGAAGTAGTCGTAATCCCAGAATTAGCATAGTTTTTGTCCTCCCTCGTCATTCCCATTACAATTTATGTCCGCCTGTCGTGGTTTTGCGGGGCGGTCCTCCAGTTTTATCCGCGTCCCGACGTAAGCGACATTCATGGGGGCCGTTTTGTCGGCCTCGTCCCGTAATTTTATTTATTGTGATTCCCTGCGGGAAAGTCGCCACTAAAATCTGATTTGTCGCGCCTCGCATAGATCAAGCGGTATCCTTAGTTATGTGCGCATTCAAGATCTGCATTAGGGGGCGCGCGACTTCGCCCCGTTTTTCTGAGGGGGCTTCTTGCGGCGGCGGCGGCGATCGGGTCTTATTGTATAAAAGTTTGCGGTGCGGGAATTCTCAAATCATTCTTCCAGTTCGATACGTGTCCGGAATGGCGAGCGCGACGGGGGGCTCCTCTCTTTCTCTCGTCTCTTTTTCTCTTGGTTTGTGTGTGTGTGTGTGCAGGGGGCGGCGGGTGGCCTGCTCCTTCGTCTCTGTCATGTTCGCCGGCGGTGTCGCCCGTTCGAACACGGCGAAAAGTTTGATTTAAAATCGAACCGATCGGAAATCCATCACGTAATAACCGACAGACCGGAATGAAAAACGACTTCTGGTCCTGGCGCTCACGCACTGATCCACCCCCTTCCCATACTCTACTTTTTTTTATAATTTACAACTCTGTGTTTGAGTACAGTCAGATAAAATACAAATGCGAAACTTGCTCAGCGAGGGTGCTTAGTTCGGTCGAAACCGGTCAGTTCCTGCTTAAAATAGAATTATGAGGTAATAAAATTTACAAGCCTAGTTCCCTTCTCGCCCCTAAGTGATCGAATGACGGACTCGATATCTGTGATTTTTTTCATCTTCCAATTTTTGGTGCGTCACCTTCAAAAATTTCAATAACTAAAATGTTTACATTATATTGATATTGTTTATACAGTATATTTTTTTTATCGTGGGCCATAGGATTTTACATGCTAAAAATTATGCCTTATGTTAATGTATATTTTATCATAAAATTTTGAAGAAATAATTAGTAATAAATCAATTATTTTTCTACATGATGCGCTGCATTAGAATAACTTAAACATGTTTTATTCCAGTAAAAAATGAAATTATTTAACATAAATAATTGAGCAAAAATAATCAAAGTACTTTGAATTTACGAAATGTCAGATTGATTAGTGAGGCAAGTAATCAAACGGATTTTATTCTTGAAAATGTCCTTTTATATCATTGAAGAACGGGTGGAACTTGTAACGGCATTTATAAGAGGTTTGTCCAGCAGGGAAATAGTTGTATTTTTCTACAAGAAGTCAGGAAATTTTTATTTTAGGGAAATAGTTGACAACTTTTTTGCAGCGTATCCCGATCATTCGGTTCCGAGCAAAAGCACTTTTTAATGGAATATAACATGTTTAAATTATTCTAATTAAGCGCATCATGTAGAAAAATAATTGATTTATATTATCAACTAAAATTTGCTTCAAAATTATGTGATAAAATATACATTTACACGAGGTATAATTTTTAGCATGTAAAATCCTATGGCCCGCGATAAAAAAAACATACTGTATATTTATCAATTGAAAAATAATTTTATTTTAAATTATTGGTAATATTTTGGTATTAATAATTTTATTTCAGTTTCGTATAAATAATCCCATTTTTTGCCAAGATATGACCTTGAAACCCTCGAAAAATAAGATTTTATTTTTTTAACCACTAAAAATTATTATAATAATCTGAAAAATTCACATATATTTTTTACCCAAATAAAAGATTATTTAGGGTATTCATGTTTTTATTAGGTTTAACCATTTTTTTTCGCCCCGAACCGATCAAATGACTTGATTTTATTTAGTCAATGTTCTTTCAATGTTTGGTGCGTCATCTTGAAAAATTTGAATAACTAATCTTTTTACGATATTTTGTATATATTTATCAACAATTGAGCGGCAAAATTTTACCAAATTAATAATAGAGTAACAGTATGTTTATGTCGAGTTTAGATTCTATTTTTTAATTTCAAATACCTTATATCTTTACCAGTGGCGGCTCGTGGAACATGTTGATGGTAGAGCCACTTATATAATACCCCCCCCCCTCTTTTTTTTTGAAGAAACAAAGAACAATTTATCTTCCAAGACCAATCGAATATTTTGGCCAAAAAATCAAAAATTTGGAACAAAACCGCCTAAGATCTAAAATATCGGCCGAAAAAATAAAAAATCCTGGTTTAAAAATAAAAATGCAGACCAAAAAATTGAAAATACAAGCAAAAGAAAAATCATTTGCCATTTTCAGCACCAAATATAACTCTCTTTAGCTTAAAATAAGTTCCAACGAGAAATTCGAAAATAATAGCAAAAATTAAAATTAAAAAGAATCGCACAATAAACTCAATAACTCAAATTAAGAAAATCTAAAATATGGGATAAAAAATTAAAAGCTAAAATCTAAAATTCGTACCCAAAAATCAAAAAGGTAGACCGAAAAATCAAGATTTTTAACAAACGAATCGAAAATTTAAGTCGACTAAAATTGAAACCAAAACAATCGAAACTACAAAATATAGGCCAAAAAAGTAGGGCCTAATAAGGTGAAAATTTAGACAAAACATCGAAAACTCGGCCGTATGCAGAAAAAAAATCGATAATTTCTACAAACCAATCGAATATTTTGGTCAAAATAATGAAAAATAAAAAGAATTGGAACAAAAAAATAGAAAATACAAAAATGTAAAATATGTGCCAAAGAATCAAGAATCCTGATCTAAAAATAAAAAACCCAGACAAAAAATTAAAAACTTAGGTAAGCGCAAAATAATTTGCCAAAAATAAGTTTCTGATCAGAAATTCGAAAATAATAGCTAAAAATTTAAAAAAAAAACACGAAATAAAATCAATAATCCAAGTTAAAAAATATTGGATAAAAAATAGACTTTAAATCTAAAATATTCGATACAAAATTACCAAATATCTGATATTCTGGCATAAAAATAAAAATGGTGGACCAAGGAAAGAAAAATTTGAACAAGGCAAATAAAGAAAATTTTAGGGCAAAAGATAAAAGAAAATAAAAATCTACAATGTTGGCCAAAAAGTCGAAAATTTAAACAAAACATCGAAAACTCGGACCCAAAGATAATAAACGCAGACTAAACGAAAAATCAAAAATGCGGACCAAAAAATCGAAAATTTTGACAATAAAATCCAGAAGTTAGTAAAGAAAAATTTAGGTCAAAAGATTAAAAAATAATAAGTGTAGGCCAGAAAGTCGAAAATTTAGACATTGCATAGAAAATTCGGCCCTAAAAATAACAAATGCAGGCAAAAAAATCGAAAATTTCAACAAATAAAACTCGAAAATACCGGAAAAAATAAAAAGAAATCTCGCATATAAATCAATAATTCAGGTTATAGATATTTTAATCAAAATCAAATCGAAAATTTGGAACTAGAATTAAAATTTCGGCCCGAAAAATAAAAAAATGGGGACCAAAGAATCAAAAATTTGAACAATTAAATCGAAAATTTAGGTCAAAATAAAGAATATTTAGAATATTTAAAAAAAAATCAAAAATGCAAAGATAAAATATTTTGACCAAAAATATCGAAAATACGGGTCAAAAATTTAAAAATTAAAAATTCGCCTGGAAAAATAAAAAATGCGGATCAAACAGTAAAAAAATTTACCAATTAAATTTAGGCCAAAATAAATAATGTTTGGGCCTAATAATCAAAAATTTAGACAAAAAAATCGAATATACAGGTCAACAATCTAAAAAAAAATCTATTTGCTGAGTACAATACTTTGTACTGATTCTGGATTCTAATCCAAGAATTTCATGAAAATTCTCCAATTTGAGTCACGGTTTTGGATCTTAAACGCATAATTTGTGACCAAAAATTATAAATTTGGATTTTAATTTGATAATTATATGTAAAATCCGAAATTTGAAATATTCAATCCAAGTTTTTAGCCCCTAAACGCAGAATTTGAGACTTAAAATTAAAAATTTGGATTCTAATTCAAGAATTTCAATAAACATCTTGAATTTGGACCATAGAATCCATGGTTTTTAAACGCAAACTTTGTGTTGAAAAATCCAAAGTTTGTATTTTAATTTGATAATTATATGTAAAATCTCTAATTTGAAACTTTAAATCCAAGTTTCTCGTTCCTAAACGCAGAACTTGAGACCCAAAATCCAATATTTGGATTCAATTGATCAATTGCATTTAAAATCAGGCATTTGGAACATAAAATCCAAGTTTTTGACGCAGAATTTGAGTACTAAAATCAAAAATTTGGATTATAAACTAGGAATGTCATGTAAAATCTCAAATTTGGACCATAGAATTCATAGTTTTGAACCTTAAACCCAAAATTTTTGCAATAAAATCCAAGATTTTGATTTTAAGCCGATAATTTTGTTAAAGGTTTTGTTAAAATACAGGGTGTTCCATTAAAAAAAACACAACTTTGATATTTTAGGGCATTTGGAACACCCTGTAAAATATGAAATTAATTTTAAAAAGTAACCATAGTAGACCCCTATATATCCTAAAAGTCAAACTTTTTGAAAGTCACGTATTTTGGCCACAATATTCGTGAATAACCCTATATATTTCAAGCTATCCTAAGTTTATTTCAATTGTTGATAAATTTATAAAAATATAAAATGACCTTGAAAAATTCATCTAATTTGGTATTTCGATCAATAATATATGTGATTTTTTCAGATTTTTTTAGTGGTTAAAAAAATTTTATTTGAAAAAATCGTATTTTGGGGCTTCCCGGGTCATGTCGGGGTTTTTTTGATATACGGCTTACGACTATTTTGGTTAAGGTCGCAACTAATGATATTTTCATATTTATTTAAAAATCCGTGTCGGGTAGCATTTTGACCATCTTATATCGGGATACCCTTTTATTACCTCATAAATGGTAATGGTTTCGACCGAATTAAGCACCGACATGCGGCAGCATTCCCTCGCCGAGCGGGTTTCGCATTTGTATTTTCTATGACTGTACATAGAGGTTTTTGCATCGCCAGGAATCCGGCGCATTCGCCATTTTTGCCTTTACTAAATTTCCTCTACTAATTAACCGAAAATGGATAAAAATTCATAATTTATCGAATAGCAGTGATGCTATAGTAATAACAGTAAGCTTTTAACTTCGAGTTTACCTGGATTTTTCGATGAGACATTACCGTCAATTAAAAAAAATTAAAACTCATTGTTAGGCCCAGTTTAGAATTAATATTTTTGACTCCTTTAAATATTTTATAATATCGGTCTACTTACATTTTTTTTAATACTCGTGGAATAGTATTTTTGCTGGACCTTCTTCGGAAATTCAACACTTAACAAATCACTTACACTTCTTAAATAGTACCCGAGTAAAACCATTTACTTATAAATACTTTTTCTTGCGTAGAAAACACGGCCGGTTGTAAATCGTAATGTGACATCTACCGTCACTTTTTCGAACAAAATGAAATGTCGGCCATTATGATTTCATGGCAAACCTTTGTTTTTAATTCAAAACAATAGTAAAGTTTTTTGCAAATATCTCGGTAAATACTCTGCTGAAACCATTGAGTAAGGTTCCAAATCATTCCGCTTAAAAAGCTTTAATAATAATGTTAGTAGACCGATGCTGTCAAATAATTATGGGAGCCATTATTAACACATTTAAAATTTTACATGTAAATCCCTATGGCCTGCTTTGCAATTCAACATCCTGTAGAATTATTAGTTTTATGTTTTTTTCCGACAAATGTTCTTATGAAAGTATTTGCTATGTTAGCATGCGTGGACCGGTTTAATCGATACATCACATGTTAGAGCCATAGTAATGCCGAAGATTATCTAATGCCGCGTGTGTGAAATTCGAGTTCCAGGACTCTTAATCTCGCCCTATTAACTTCGTAACGTATCGAAACGCATCGGCGTCGATCGATCACCGTCCTCGCCGTCGCCAATACACGTTCCTCCAGCCGCCCCCAAAGAACGCAGAATAGAACTTCTCCCACCCCCCCAAAACTACGCCCCAGTACTTGATTACGTCCTAATCTAAATTTGAAATGTAAACCTCCGTGACCTGTTACTTTTGAGAGAAAAGAGAGCGGCAACCGAATCCCTCTTTAATGCAGTGAGTTACATTCCGAAGACGCCATTACCACTGATAATTAAGTATGGGGGTTTAAATAAACCTCCGGCGAACGTTAATTTGTATGCAAAGTCGGTTTATATTGCAGATAGCATGCAGACCACGCATACACATATAAACAGTGCGCCCCTGATCGAACCGGATAACCCTTATCTCCCTTATTCCTCGTTCCATTCCCGCACCCACCCCCGAACGTATCCAGTGAACGGTGGACAGATCAACAGTTGGGGAGAGAAGCAACAACCACCGCACCGCACCGCGAACTCAGCACACGCGCAAATAAAAAAAAAGCGAAACATGCAAATGCGCGCCCCCTCGTCGAGTTATTGCGGAGCGCGAAAGTCGCAATAAATATGTAATTAAGTTTTATTTTTGTTTCTTTCGTCATCGATCCTTCGTGGGGGTTGGCCGGTTCGAATCCCACGCTACGGAAATTACCGACGACTCATCGAAATGTTGATGAAATGAACAAAGTAATAAACTCAATTCATTTAAAATTTCAGCTGTAATATTATTGGCAAAGTAAATGCTGCTGTCGGCAGCTTCCTCGGTTGTGGTTGAGTTGGTGTACTTTTTCCCAAAAAATGACTTTGAAATGATTTCCTAAAGAAACCATTGGTTCGATTCGGGGTTTCTATACATCACCCTAAAGATCCCTTCAAGACGCTTCAGAAAATGTACTTGCGCCACCACAATTGTCAATTTGAAGCCCCTGATGCGTCAGCAAAGAAAACTCGAAAATGGAAAAAATAGAAAAAAAAAATGGAAAAACAATTGCAACGCACGCGAAACTTTCCAAAATTACTTTAAACAGATTGCACTTTGTAATTATATAAAAATCTGCCAACACCCCTTCCGCAGATTTTGAAATAATCACCCTTGAACACCCTCCGGCTCAATTCTGAGGTCGAATATTTTCCAAATCGCTAAAGAAATAGAAAAACAATTGCAACGCACGTGAAACTTTCCAAAATTACTTTAAACAGATTGCACTTTGTAATTATATAAAAATCTGCCAACACCCCTTCCGCAGATTTTGAAATAATCACCCTTGAACACCCTCCGGCTCAATTCTGAGGTCGAATATTTTCCAAATCGCTAAAAAAATGGAAAAACAATTGCAACGCACGTGAAACTTTCCAAAATTACTTTAAACAGATTGCACTTTGTAATTATATAAAAATCTGCCAACACCCCTTCCGCAGATTTTGAAATAATCACCCTTGAACACCCTCCGGCTCAATTCTGAGGTCGAATATTTTCCAAATCGCTAAAGAAATAGAAAAACAATTGCAACGCACGCGAAACTTTCCAAAATTACTTTAAACAGATTGCACTTTGTAATTATATAAAAATCCGCCAACACCCCTTCCGCAGATTTTGAAATAATCACCCTTGAACACCCTCCGGCTCAATTCTGAGGTCGAATATTTTCCAAATCGCTAAAAAAATAGAAAAACAATTGCAACGCACGCGAAACTTTCCAAAATTACTTTAAACAGATTGTACTTTGTAATTATATAAAAATCTGCCAACACCCCTCCCGCAGATTTTGAAATAATCACCCTTGAACACCCCCCCGGCTCAATTCTGAGGTCGAATATTTTCAAAATCGTTAAAAAAATAGAAAAACAATTGCAACGCACGCGAAACTTTCCAAAATTACTTTAAACAGATTGTACTTTGTAATTATATAAAAATCTGCCAACACCCCTCCCGCAGATTTTGAAATAATCACCCTTGAACACCGTCCGGGTCAATTCTGAGGTCGAATATTTTCCAAATCGCAAAAAAAAATAGAAAAACAATTGCAACGCACGCGAAACTTTCCAAAATTACTTTAAACAGATTGCACTTTGTAATTATATAAAAATCCGCCAACACCCCTTTCGCAGATTTTGAAATAATCACCCTTGAACACCCTCCGGGTCAATTCTGAGGTCGAATATTTTCCAAATCGCAAAAAAAAATAGAAAAACAATTGCAACGCACGCGAAACTTTCCAAAATTACTTTAAACAGATTGCACTTTGTAATTATATAAAAATCCGCCAACACCCCTTTCGCAGATTTTGAAATAATCACCCTTGAACACCCTCCGGGTCAATTCTGAGGTCGAATATTTTCCAAATCGCAAAAAAAAATAGAAAAACAATTGCAACGCACGCGAAACTTTCCAAAATTACTTTAAACAGATTGCACTTTGTAATTATATAAAAATCCGCCAACACCCCTTTCGCAGATTTTGAAATAATCACCCTTGAACACCCCCCCGGCTCAATTCTGAGGTCGAATATTTTCAAAATCGTTAAAAAAATAGAAAAACAATTGCAACGCACGCGAAACTTTCGAAAATTACTTTAAACAGATTGTACTTTGTAATTATATAAAAATCTGCCAACACCCCTCCCGCAGATTTTGAAATAATCACCCTTGAACACCCCCCAGCTCAATTCTGAGGTCGAATATTTTCCAAATCGCAAAAAAAATAGAAAAACAATTGCAACGCACGCGAAACTTTCCAAAATTACTTTAAACAGATTGCACTTGGTAATTATATAAAAATCCGCCAACACCCCTTCCGCAGATTTTGAAATAATCACCCTTGAACACCCCCCGGCTCAATTCTGAGGTCGAATATTTTCCAAATCGCCAAAAAAATAGAAAAACAATTGCAACGCACGCGAAACTTTCCAAAATTACTTTAAACAGATTGCACTTGGTAATTATATAAAAATCCGCCAACACCCCTTCCGCAGATTTTGAAATAATCACCCTTGAACACCCCCCGGCTCAATTCTGAGGTCGAATATTTTCCAAATCGCCAAAAAAATAGAAAAACAATTGCAACGCACGAGAAACTTTCCAAAATTACTTTAAACAGATTGCACTTTGTAATTATATAAAAATCCGCCAACACCCCTTCCGCAGATTTTGAAATAATCACCCTTGAACACCCTCCGGGTCAATTCTGAGGTCGAATATTTTTCAAATCGCTAATAAAAATAGAAAAACAATTGCAACGCACGAGAAACTTTCCAAAATTACTTTAAACAGATTGCACTTTGTAATTCTATAAAAATCCGCCAACACCTCTTCCGCAGATTTTGAAATAATCACCCTTGAACACCCTCCGGCTCAATTCTGAGGTCGAATATTTTCCAAATTGCTAAAAAAAATAGAAAAACAATTGCAACGCACGCGAAACTTTCCAAAATTACTTTAAACAGATTGCACTTTGTAATTATATAAAAATCTGCCAACACCCCTTCCGCAGATTTTAAAATAATCACCCTTGAACACCCTCCGGCTCAATTCTGCGCTCGAATATTTTCCAAATCGCTAAAAAAATAGAAAAACAATTGCAACAAACGCGAAAATTTTCAAAATTGAAATAATGAATATCGAATCTACAAGTTGTCCCTCAGGACAGGACCCTGTTGATACTGCGCGCTCGTTATCGACTGACGTGGGTTCGATGTGCGAGGCTGGTCTCATTCCCTCATTCCCCCTTTACACATAGGATATAGAATTTTTTTTTTCTCTGTGTGTGTGTGTTTGTGTGTGTGTGCCCGGAGGGTTTCCGCAATTCGAATGCGGCCGTAATTCCGGGGGGCCAGGCCGGTCGCACAATGCGCACAATTTAATTCAACACGTAACGCAATTTCATACCTCGCAAACTTCGCCCCGGCTTAAACTCTTCGCCATACGAAAATCCGGAATTGCGGGCGGAATGGCGGTGGCGGGGCGGCGGCGTGGCGGGGCGGGGGCGAAATAAATACTTTTCGCGGCGGCCTCCGCTTTTAATTATTCGCTAAAAAGGGTGGAATTATCGCCCCGTCGAACGGGGCGCGACCTCCAAAGTTTAACATCGAGTAATGGAGTTATTAAGGACAATGCCAGAAACCGGCGGACGACCGTTTGTGTTCGGGATTTATGTTACTGTATTCATGCCGCTCTCGCTCTCTCAATGGCCGTTGACGTATAATGGGTGTGATTTATATGCATAGTTTAATATGAATAACCGACAATAAATGACTATAACAAATAATGCCGGATATTTGTAATCAATTTGGTTTGATGATTAATTAACGGTTATTACCAGTTTTGATTGATTTTAAATTATTGAGTTTCCGCTAGCCATATAATCAAATTGGTAACTAGGCTCGTGATAAACAGAATAGCTGCATTCACACGTACGCTCTTTCGCGTTCCAATCGTGTTGAGCAAAAGTGGACACAATTCTAACACGACAAATTCGAGCGTATGAATGCCAAATCAGTCGCGCGTAGAATTTAAAGCAGACTAAACATTTTCAAGGCGCTAATCCCGCGCGCCAAAAGCAGATCAAGAAATGTGCGTTTTCAGACTTGCATTCACACGCACGTACAATCGCGCCGGATTGGAACGGGCCACTCTAATTGCGCGTACGTGTGAACGCCGCTATTATTCTTTTAATTTTAAAGAGAAAGCCACCACCTTTTTTTTTAAAACGTATTATTATTTTTATATTACAAAATCCATTTATATACATCCATAACCAGCATTGTCGTTACCCCCGAAGGGTGGGATTTAATCCGGCTGCAACAGATGGCGCGACCCTCCGACCGGAACCCCGTGTACCTGGCGCGAGTAAACAGATGCGCGCGTGGCCCCAATTGTCGCGTCACAAAAAAAAAGAAAATAATCAAAACGATTTCGAAAGTGGAACGTTCGCACCCCGGCGGCCGCAAAGAATAACGAGAAGGGGGAGAGCGAAAATTGTAATGCCACCGACACCGCCGCCGGCACGGTGGCTCGTGCTCTCAGGTATTTGCATTGTTTGGCGACACAATGAGGGGCTGAAGGGACTCGCGCCATCCGTTTAAGTGTTGAGGTCGTTCATTCTTCTGCACCTATGCCCGTTATTTTTTTTTTTGCTTCTGCTGCTGCTGCCCTTTCGACCCTACATTTTACATGAAACTCGGCTTGCTCGGTGGAAACGAGTCGCTATAAATCATCTCTCCTTGTTATCTGCATTATTGAATGGGTTGCGGCGAAACATTGATAATTCAACAAGTGCTCACCCTATCCTTGTAATTTTTCACTAATCTTCAGCCCTTTCTCCGAGTATATATCTGTAACTATTAGTGTATATAACAAAATTAACTAATATACCGTCAGTTTTTTTAGGACTGTCTAAGCCAATACTTCTAAATAATAATAATTTTTTATTGGTGCGAATAACAAATTTGTATACACGGGTCAAGATAATGTTGATAAATGAACAGTTTACATATAGATTTATTAATACAAACATGAACAAAACGTATTCGTTCGGGTCCGTGATTGTTGTATACGTCCTTCATTATTAATTTTTTCATTTATTCATTTAATTTATAACTTACTATCTATTAAACATTGATGATGGCTAATGGTCATGAAACCAAGGCCAGGCGTAACGCCGAAAAAAAAAAAAAAAAGTGTACAAAACATAGATGGCGAGTTTATCAGCAGATTAATTTACACATTAATTCACACAAACTAAGTACTGGTTCTATACCGACTGCGCCATGATGTATAATATACCACGTGGTGCTAATAAAGCGACTGCTCTGCTTGAAATACGTATATTCACTGGCCACTATTTCTGGATCACATAAAAAGTACAATAAGAAAAATATAAAATAAATACAATTACAAACTAAACAACCAGATGGCGCATGAATGCATTTATAAATATAATATCTCATGACAGTATTAATATTAACAAGATATATTATTTTAATTGTAAATACATAAGTTGACCACTAAAGGACCATTTGCAAGGACCATATATTCTATCGACACATCTTAAAAATTTCGTTACTTCTGTAGCACAATGTGGTGGTGCCCCATCTTGCTGGAAATTAATTTAAATTCACTTAACGCAGGATCAACTTCCATGACTAGGAGTTCCATATTTTTTCACGATTAAGATTGTCGTCTGTTGCGTTACCTTTTTGGGCCACTGCGTGTGACTTTACTCAAATTTGATTCGAGATTATTAAAAAAATTATTGAAAAACTACGTAAACACCAACACAGCACGTACCAATCTGTTAAATCGATCTCCGATCCTTCTTATATGCAAAACGTCAGATGCTGCGTTCAAGAACTGCGTTATTTCGCTAAAATAATTTTTATTCCTTTTTTGCAAATATTACTTACTACTTATTTGTTTCCATAAGTATTGTATATTATCTGTTCTGGTTATTATCCTATTACTGGACAACTATGTCTGTTGGGTAATAAAGACCGTTATTATTATAATAATTATTATTATTATCACCAGATTTTGTCTTAATTAAATGTAATCAGTGCGAAAAACCTTGAAAAATTGTTATAATTTTGGTGGCTTAAAATAAACACAAAAACAATTGCCATCGATTTGAAACTGTCCAAAATTACTCAAAATTTATTCAAGATTATGATTTCGTAAAAAGCTGGATACACTCCATCATCAAATTTTGTGATAATTTTATTTGAACACTGTGCGTAATTATGAAAAACTGTGATAATTTTAATGATTACAAAAAGAATATAAAAATAATTGGCTTCGACTTAAAACTTTCCAAAATTACTTAAAAATCATTCGAGATTATTATTATGTGAAAAACTACTTAAAACTCATCACCAGATTTTGTCACAATTTCATGTAATCAGCGCAAAAAATCGTGAAAAATTGTTATAAGTTTGGTGGCATGAAATAAACTCAAAAATAATTTCCATCGGTTTTAAACTTTCAAAAATTACTCAAAATTCATAGAAGATTATGATTTCGTGAAAAGCTAGACACCGTCACAAAATTTTGTGATACTTTTATTTGAACACCGCGCGGATTTTATGAAATTGTAATAATTTTAATGGTTACAAAAAAAATATAAACATAATTGGCTTCGACTTAAAACTCCTTAAAAATTATTTGAGATTATTCTTACGTGAAAAATTACTTAAAAACCATCACCAGATTTTGTCACAATTTCATGTCATCAGTGCGAAAAATCGTGAAAAATTGTTATAATTTTGGTCGCTTGAAATAAACACAAAAACAATTGCCATCGATTACAAACTTTCCAAAATTACTCAAAATTCATTGAATATTATGATTTCGTGAAAAGCTAGATACACTCGATCACAAAATTTTGTGATACTTTTATTTGAACAGTGCACGTATTTATGAAAAATTGTAAAAACTTTAATGGCTACAAAAAAATATAATAATTATTGGCGTCGACCTAAAACTTTCCAAAATTACTAAAGCATCATTCGTGATTATTATTTGGTAAAAAAACTACATAAACACCATCACCAGATTTTGTCACAATTTCATGTAATCAGTGCGAAAAGTCGTGAAAAATTGTTATAATTTTGGTGGCTTCTAAAACAATTGCCATCGGTTTGAAATTTTCCAAAATTACCCAAAATTTATTCAAGATTATGATTTCGTGAAAAGCTAGATACACTTCATCACCAAATTTTGTGATACTTTTATTTGAACACCGTGCGTATTTATAAAAAATTGTGATAATTTTAATAGACACAAAAAAATTAAAAACAATTGGCGTCGACTTAAAACTCTCCAAAATTACTCAAAAATCATTCGAGATTATTATTACGTAAAAAACTATGTAAACACCATCACCAGATTTTGTCACAATTTCATGTTATCAGTGCGAAACGTCGTGAAAAATTGATATAATTTTGGTGCTTTGAAATAAATACAAAAACAATTGCCATCGATTTGAAACTTATCAAAATTACTTCAAATTCATTCAAGATTATGATTTCGTGAAAAGCTAGATACACACCATCGCCAAATTTTGTGATACTTTTATTTGAACACTACGCGTAATTATAAAAAATTGTAATAATTTTAAAGGTTACAAAAAAATATAAAAATAATTGGCGTCGACTTAAAACTTTCGAAAATTACTCAAAAATCATTCGAGATTATTATTACGTGAAAAACTGCTTAATACTCATCGCTAGATTTTGTCACAATGTCATGTAATCAGTGCGAAAAATCGTGAAAAATTGTTGTAACTTTGGTGGCTTGAAATAAATACAAAAACAATTGCCATTGGTTTGCAACTTACCAAAATTACTCAAAATTCATTCAAGATTATGATTTCGTAAAAAGCTGGATACACTCCATCGCCAAATTTTGTGATACTTTTATTTGAACACCGCGCGTAATTATGAAAAATTGTAATAATTTTAATGGTTAAAAAAAATGTAAGAATAATTGGCGACGACTTAAAACTCTCCAAAATTACTTAAAAATCATTCGTAATCATTATTTGGTGAAAAACTACATAACCACCATTACCAGATTTTGTTATAATTTCATGTAATCAGCGCGAAAAATCGTGAAAAATGGTTATAATTTTGGTGGCTTGAAATAAATACAAAAATAATTGCCATCGATTTGAAACTTACCAAATTTACCCAACATTTATTCAAGATTATGATTTCGTGTAAAGCTAGATACACTTCAACACCAAATTTTGTGATACTTTTATTTGAACACCGCGCGTATTTATGAAAAATTGTAATAATTTTAATGGCTACAAAAAAATATTGAAATACTTGGCGTTCACTTAAAACTTTCCAAAATTACTCAAAAGTTATTCTAGATTAATATTACGTGAAAGACTACTTAAAACTCATCACCAGATTTTATCACACTTTCATGTAATCAGTGCGAGAAATCGTGAAAAATTGTTACAATTTTGGTGGCTTGAAATAAATACTAAAACAATTGCCATCGAACTGAAACTTTCCAAAATTACTCTAAATTCATTGAAGATTATGATTTTGTGAAAAGCTTGATACTCTCCATCAAAAAATTTTGTGATACTTTTATTCGAACAGCGCGCGGATTTATGAAAAATTGTAGTAATTGTAATGGTTACAAAAAAAAAATTAGAAACAATTGGCGTCGACTTAAAACTTCCCAAAATTACTTAAAAATCATTCTAGATTATTTTAACGTGAAAAACTACCTAAAACTCATCACCAGATTTTGTCACAATTTCATGTAATCAGTGCGAAAAATCGTGAAAAAGTGTTATAACTTTGGTGGCTTGAAATAAATACTTAAACAATTGCCATCAGTTTTAAACTTTACAAAATTACTTAAAATTCATTTAAGATTATGATTTCGGGTAAAGCTAGATACACTTCATCACAAAATTTTGTAATACTTTTACTTGAACAGCGCGCGGATTTATGAAAAATCGTAATAATTTTAATGGTTACAAAAAAAAATATAAAAATAATTGGCGTCAACTTAAAACTCTCAAAAATTAATCAAAAATCTTTCAAGATTATTGTTACGTGAAAAAATACTTAAAAACCATCACCAGATTTTGTCACAATTTCATGTAATTAGTGCGAAAAATCGTGAAAAATGGTTATAATTTTGGTGGCTTGAAATAAATACAAAAACAATTGCTATGGACTTGAAACTTTCCAAAATTACTCAAAATTTATTCAAGAATATGATTTCGTGAAGAACTAGATAAACTCCATCGTCAAATTTTGTGACACTTATTTGAACACCGCGCGTTTTTATGAAAAATTGTAAAAATTTTAATGGTTACAAAAAAATATAAAAATTATTAGCGTCGACTTAAAACTTTCCAAAATTATTAAAAAAATCATTCGTGATTATTATTTGGTGAAAAACTACATAAACACCATCGCCAGATTTTGTCTAAATTTCATGTAATCAGCGAGAAAAATCGTGAAAAATTGTTATAATTTTGGTGACTTGAAATAAACACAAAAACAATTGCCATCGATTTGCAACTTACCAAAATTATTCAAAATTCATTGAAGATTATGATTTCGTGAAAAGCTAGATACACTTCATCACCAAATTTTGTGATACTTTTAATTGAACACCGCGCGTAATTATGAAAGATTGTAAAAATTTTATTAGTTACAAAAAACTATAAAAATTATTGGCGTCGACTTAAAACTTTCCAAAATCACTCAAAAATCATTCTAGATTATCGTTAAGTGAAAAACTGCATAAACACCATCACCAGATTTTGTTATAATTTCATGTAATCAGCGCGAAAAATCGTGAAAAATTGTTATAATTTTGATGGCTTGAAATAAACACAAAAACAATTGCCATCGATTTGAAACTTACCAAAATTACCCAAAATTTATTCGAGATTATGATTTCATGAAAAGCTAGATACAATACATCATCAAATGTTGTGATATTTTTATTTGAACAGTGTTATTTGTTAAAGAATTATTTGCATTTATTTAGTACATAATTTTTTGGTTTAAAATTGATGATCCATTTTTAGCGGATATGTTTTGAGTGTTGTAATGACTGTGTACTTCCAGTTAACAATTACTTTATTCACTATACTAGTTTCGGTTACTTGACATAAACATCATCAGCTGTAAAACGTCAGAAATGATAATGGTTATGTCAAGTAGCCGAAACTAGTACAGTGAATAAAATAATTCTTAACTGAAAGTTCACAGTCAATAAAACACTTTAATGTTTCAGATCTAGTTGTATTACCTGAAGTATATTTATTATTTTTTGTTTTTTTTTTGTTTTCGGCGTTATGCCTAGCCTTGGTGCTATGACCAATAGCCATCATCAATTTATATAAATATTGTAAGTTATAAATTAAATGAATAAATGAAGAAATGAATAATGAAAGACGTATACAAACAACCACGGACCCGAACGAATACTTCTCGAAACCGAAAAATCTTCGTCCAGGCTGGGAATCGAACACGGCCGTGGTGCAATATTGTTATTATTATTATTATTATTGCGAAATATCCCTATCCTTAAAACTAATGAATTGACCAACCCTGCGTGTTCAGTACCTCAGACTGGTACTTTGATTATTCATGCTGCGATTTAACAAAAAGCTGGAAACCTGGAAAATAAAAAACAGTACCGAAAAAAGAACTGACACGAACAGAAACAGTACGCCAATTCATCATTTAAACCAACTGCACAAGACATCGGACCATAAATTAAACAACGCCGGACTATTCATTTGACGTAGTCATCATCACCTTTAGAAATGTAAATTCGCCCTTCCCCCTCCGGAGGCAGGCAATGCAGCACCCCATTTCAAATGCACCCCTTGTCATGTACCGTTGGAAAACAACGCCGAACTAGCAGCAACATGTACGCCACCCTCTACTCCTGCTGCAATCGATAATAACCAGAATGAGTGTTTTTGTTGGGAATCTACGACAGTCTCTAAACAGTTTTTACTATTTTCAGGACAAATAAGAAATATTTCATGCGAAAGTATGCATTTTACTATGATTAATTAACTAGGTAATAGAATAATAATCTTTTTCGCATCTTATTAAATAATATAAACGTTGTTAAATCGTTTTTGGTTGAGAAAGTTGTCCATTATTCGGCCGAATCATTTTCTCCATAGGTGACGTCCAATCAAATGATAGCAATTTCATTGCCCAACAGGTGACGTCCAATCAAATGATAGCGGTTTCATTGCCCAACAGTTTAGTTGTTACTATGGTTACGATTCGTTTTTTGTCAGAGCATTAAAAATTCTCTGGACAGACAAAATAACTAATGCAGAAGTCAACAGAAAAATTGGACACCGTAAAAAGAAGAAAACTGGAATAGTTAAGTATGTTCTAGGAACGAAAAATACATTTTACTGTAACTAAAAATATAGGACAAACGTGATCCAGGACGCCGCAGGAGCTCATGGCTCGAATATCTTCGCCAATGATAGGGACAAAGTTAAACATCACTGTTCAGAAAGGCTGTGTTAAATTACAATTTAAGTTTCGGAGGTCGTAATTTTGTTTCCAGTAAAGGAAAGTCAACTGATTTGTAGTATATCAAAAATACAATATTTCTTACGTGGATTTTGAAATCATTCTAACGACAATTCCACGATGGATCATGTCACGAGATGCACATTTCGTTTCATACATTTAAGTTTCGGAGGTCGTAATTTTGTTTCCAATAGAGGGAAGTCAATGGATTTGTAATATATCAAAAATACAATATTTCTTAGGTGGATTTTGAAATTCTAACGACGATTCCACTATGGATGATTTTTTGAGAAATTTTCTAATCACCAGATGCAGTTTTCGTTGCTTACAATTTAAATTTCGGAGGTCGTTATTTTGATTCCAGTAGAGGGAAGTCAATTGATTGGTAGTATATCAAAAATACAATATTTCTTACGTGGATTTTAAAATTCTAACGACAATTCCACAATGGATGATTTTTTGAGAAATTTTCTAATCACCAGATGCACTTTTCGTTGCTTACAATTTAAATTTCGGAGGTCGTAATTTTGTTTCCAGTAGACGAAAGTCAATTGATTGGTAGTATATCAAAAATACAATATTTCTTACGTGGATTTTGAAATTCTAACGACGATTCCACGATGGATGATTTTTTGAGTAATTTTCTAATCGCCAGATGCAATTTTCGTTGCTTACAATTTAAATTTCGGAGGTCGTTATTTTGATTCCAGTAGAGGGAAGTCAATTGATTGGTAGTAAATCAAAAATACAATATTTCTTACGTGGATTTTGAAATTCTAAAGACGATTCCACGATGGATGATTTTTTGAGAAATTTTCTAATCACCAGATGCAGTTTTCGTTGCTTACAATTTAAATTTCGGAGGTCGTAATTTTGATTCCAGTAGAGGGAAGTCAATTGATTGGTAGTAAATCAAAAATACAATATTTCTTACGTGGATTTTGAAATTCTAAAGACGATTCCACAATGGATGATTTTTTGAGAAATTTTCTAATCGCCAGATGCAGTTTTCGTTGCTTACAATTTAAATTTCGGAGGTCGTAATTTTGATTCCAGTAGAGGGAAGTCAATTGATTGGTAGTCAATCAAAAATACAATATTTCTTACGTGGATTTTGAAATTCTAAAGACGATTCCACGATGGATGATTTTTTGAGAAATTTTCTAATCGCCAGATGCAGTTTTCGTTGCTTACAATTTAAATTTCGGAGGTCGTAATTTTGATTCCAGTAGAGGGAAGTCAATTGATTGGTAGTAAATCAAAAATACAATATTTCTTACGTGGATTTTGAAATTCTAAAGACGATTCCACAATGGATGATTTTTTGAGAAATTTTCTAATCGCCAGATGCAGTTTTCGTTGCTTACAATTTAAATTTCGGAGGTCGTAATTTTGATTCCAGTAGAGGGAAGTCAATTGATTGGTAGTATATCAAAAATACAATATTTCTTACGTGGATTTTGAAATTCTAACGACGATTCCACGATGGATGATTTTTTGAGAAATTTTCTAATCACCAGATGCAGTTTTCGTTGCTTACAATTTAAATTTCGGAGGTCGTAATTTTGATTCCAGTAGAGGGAAGTCAATTGATTGGTAGTATATCAAAAATACAATATTTCTTAGGTGGATTTTGAAATTCTAACGACGATTCCACGATGGATGATTTTTTGAGAAATTTTCTAATCACCAGATGCACTTTTCGTTGCTTACAATTTAAATTTCGGAGGTCGTAATTTTGTTTCCAGTAGACGAAAGTCAATTGATTGGTAGTATATCAAAAATACAATATTTCTTAGGTGGATTTTGAAATTCTAACGACGATTCCACGATGGATGATTTTTTGAGTAATTTTCTAATCGCCAGATGCAATTTTCGTTGCTTACAATTTAAATTTCGGAGGTCGTTATTTTGATTCCAGTAGAGGGAAGTCAATTGATTGGTAGTAAATCAAAAATACAATATTTCTTACGTGGATTTTGAAATTCTAAAGACGATTCCACGATGGATGATTTTTTGAGAAATTTTCTAATCACCAGATGCAGTTTTCGTTGCTTACAATTTAAATTTCGGAGGTCGTAATTTTGATTCCAGTAGAGGGAAGTCAATTGATTGGTAGTAAATCAAAAATACAATATTTCTTACGTGGATTTTGAAATTCTAAAGACGATTCCACAATGGATGATTTTTTGAGAAATTTTCTAATCGCCAGATGCAGTTTTCGTTGCTTACAATTTAAATTTCGGAGGTCGTAATTTTGATTCCAGTAGAGGGAAGTCAATTGATTGGTAGTATATCAAAAATACAATATTTCCTACGTGGATTTTGAAATTCTAAAGACGATTCCACGATGGATGATTTTTTGAGAAATTTTCTAATCGCCAGATGCAGTTTTCGTTGCTTACAATTTAAATTTCGGAGGTCGTAATTTTGATTCCAGTAGAGGGAAGTCAATTGATTGGTAGTATATCAAAAATACAATATTTCTTACGTGGATTTTGAAATTCTAACGACGATTCCACGATGGATGATTTTTTGAGAAATTTTCTAATCACCAGATGCAGTTTTCGTTGCTTACAATTTAAATTTCGGAGGTCGTAATTTTGATTCCAGTAGAGGGAAGTCAATTGATTGGTAGTATATCAAAAATACAATATTTCTTAGGTGGATTTTGAAATTCTAAAGACGATTCCACGATGGATGATTTTTTGAGAAATTTTCTAATCGCCAGATGCAGTTTTCGTTGCTTACAATTTAAATTTCGGAGGTCGTAATTTTGATTCCAGTAGAGGGAAGTCAATTGATTGGTAGTATATCAAAAATACAATATTTCCTACGTGGATTTTGAAATTCTAAAGACGATTCCACGATGGATGATTTTTTGAGAAATTTTCTAATCGCCAGATGCAGTTTTCGTTGCTTACAATTTAAATTTCGGAGGTCGTAATTTTGATTCCAGTAGAGGGAAGTCAATTGATTGGTAGTATATCAAAAATACAATATTTCTTAGGTGGATTTTGAAATTCTAACGACGATTCCACGATGGATGATTTTTTGAGAAATTTTCTAATCGCCAGATGCAGTTTTCGTTGCTTACAATTTAAATTTCGGAGGTCGTAATTTTGTTTCCAGTAGAGGGAAGTCAATTGATTGGTAGTATATCAAAAATACAATATTTCTTAGGTGGATTTTGAAATTCTAAAGACGATTCCACGATGGATGATTTTTTGAGAAATTTTCTAATCACCAGATGCAGTTTTCGTTGCTTACAATTTAAATTTCGGAGGTCGTAATTTTGATTCCAGTAGAGGGAAGTCAATTGATTGGTAGTATATCAAAAATACAATATTTCCTACGTGGATTTTGAAATTCTAAAGACGATTCCACGATGGATGATTTTTTGAGAAATTTTCTAATCGCCAGATGCAGTTTTCGTTGCTTACAATTTAAATTTCGGAGGTCGTAATTTTGATTCCAGTAGAGGGAAGTCAATTGATTGGTAGTATATCAAAAATACAATATTTCCTACGTGGATTTTGAAATTCTAAAGACGATTCCACGATGGATGATTTTTTGAGAAATTTTCTAATCGCCAGATGCAGTTTTCGTTGCTTACAATTTAAATTTCGGAGGTCGTAATTTTGATTCCAGTAGAGGGAAGTCAATTGATTGGTAGTATATCAAAAATACAATATTTCTTACGTGGATTTTGAAATTCTAACGACGATTCCACGATGGATGATTTTTTGAGAAATTTTCTAATCACCAGATGCAGTTTTCGTTGCTTACAATTTAAATTTCGGAGGTCGTAATTTTGATTCCAGTAGAGGGAAGTCAATTGATTGGTAGTATATCAAAAATACAATATTTCTTAGGTGGATTTTGAAATTCTAACGACGATTCCACGATGGATGATTTTTTGAGAAATTTTCTAATCACCAGATGCAGTTTTCGTTGCTTACAATTTAAATTTCGGAGGTCGTAATTTTGTTTCCAGTAGAGGGAAGTCAATTGATTGGTAGTATATCAAAAATACAATATTTCTTAGGTGGATTTTGAAATTCTAAAGACGATTCCACGATGGATGATTTTTTGAGAAATTTTCTAATCACCAGATGCAGTTTTCGTTGCTTACAATTTAAATTTCGGAGGTCGTAATTTTGTTTCCAGTAGAGGGAAGTCAATTGATTGGTAGTATATCAAAAATACAATATTTCTTAGGTGGATTTTGAAATTCTAAAGACGATTCCACGATGGATGATTTTTTGAGAAATTTTCTAATCGCCAGATGCAGTTTTCGTTGCTTACAATTTAAATTTCGGAGGTCGTAATTTTGATTCCAGTAGAGGGAAGTCAATTGATTGGTAGTAAATCAAAAATACAATATTTCTTACGTGGATTTTGAAATTCTAAAGACGATTCCACAATGGATGATTTTTTGAGAAATTTTCTAATCGCCAGATGCAGTTTTCGTTGCTTACAATTTAAATTTCGGAGGTCGTAATTTTGATTCCAGTAGAGGGAAGTCAATTGATTGGTAGTATATCAAAAATACAATATTTCCTACGTGGATTTTGAAATTCTAAAGACGATTCCACGATGGATGATTTTTTGAGAAATTTTCTAATCGCCAGATGCAGTTTTCGTTGCTTACAATTTAAATTTCGGAGGTCGTAATTTTGATTCCAGTAGAGGGAAGTCAATTGATTGGTAGTATATCAAAAATACAATATTTCTTACGTGGATTTTGAAATTCTAACGACGATTCCACGATGGATGATTTTTTGAGAAATTTTCTAATCACCAGATGCAGTTTTCGTTGCTTACAATTTAAATTTCGGAGGTCGTAATTTTGATTCCAGTAGAGGGAAGTCAATTGATTGGTAGTATATCAAAAATACAATATTTCTTAGGTGGATTTTGAAATTCTAACGACGATTCCACGATGGATGATTTTTTGAGAAATTTTCTAATCACCAGATGCAGTTTTCGTTGCTTACAATTTAAATTTCGGAGGTCGTAATTTTGTTTCCAGTAGAGGGAAGTCAATTGATTGGTAGTATATCAAAAATACAATATTTCTTAGGTGGATTTTGAAATTCTAAAGACGATTCCACGATGGATGATTTTTTGAGAAATTTTCTAATCACCAGATGCAGTTTTCGTTGCTTACAATTTAAATTTCGGAGGTCGTAATTTTGATTCCAGTAGAGGGAAGTCAATTGATTGGTAGTATATCAAAAATACAATATTTCCTACGTGGATTTTGAAATTCTAAAGACGATTCCACGATGGATGATTTTTTGAGAAATTTTCTAATCGCCAGATGCAGTTTTCGTTGCTTACAATTTAAATTTCGGAGGTCGTAATTTTGATTCCAGTAGAGGGAAGTCAATTGATTGGTAGTATATCAAAAATACAATATTTCCTACGTGGATTTTGAAATTCTAAAGACGATTCCACGATGGATGATTTTTTGAGAAATTTTCTAATCGCCAGATGCAGTTTTCGTTGCTTACAATTTAAATTTCGGAGGTCGTAATTTTGATTCCAGTAGAGGGAAGTCAATTGATTGGTAGTATATCAAAAATACAATATTTCTTACGTGGATTTTGAAATTCTAACGACGATTCCACGATGGATGATTTTTTGAGAAATTTTCTAATCACCAGATGCAGTTTTCGTTGCTTACAATTTAAATTTCGGAGGTCGTAATTTTGATTCCAGTAGAGGGAAGTCAATTGATTGGTAGTATATCAAAAATACAATATTTCTTAGGTGGATTTTGAAATTCTAACGACGATTCCACGATGGATGATTTTTTGAGAAATTTTCTAATCACCAGATGCAGTTTTCGTTGCTTACAATTTAAATTTCGGAGGTCGTAATTTTGTTTCCAGTAGAGGGAAGTCAATTGATTGGTAGTATATCAAAAATACAATATTTCTTAGGTGGATTTTGAAATTCTAAAGACGATTCCACGATGGATGATTTTTTGAGAAATTTTCTAATCACCAGATGCAGTTTTCGTTGCTTACAATTTAAATTTCGGAGGTCGTAATTTTGTTTCCAGTAGAGGGAAGTCAATTGATTGGTAGTATATCAAAAATACAATATTTCTTAGGTGGATTTTGAAATTCTAAAGACGATTCCACGATGGATGATTTTTTGAGAAATTTTCTAATCGCCAGATGCAGTTTTCGTTGCTTACAATTTAAATTTCGGAGGTCGTAATTTTGATTCCAGTAGAGGGAAGTCAATTGATTGGTAGTAAATCAAAAATACAATATTTCTTACGTGGATTTTGAAATTCTAAAGACGATTCCACAATGGATGATTTTTTGAGAAATTTTCTAATCGCCAGATGCAGTTTTCGTTGCTTACAATTTAAATTTCGGAGGTCGTAATTTTGATTCCAGTAGAGGGAAGTCAATTGATTGGTAGTATATCAAAAATACAATATTTCCTACGTGGATTTTGAAATTCTAAAGACGATTCCACGATGGATGATTTTTTGAGAAATTTTCTAATCGCCAGATGCAGTTTTCGTTGCTTACAATTTAAATTTCGGAGGTCGTAATTTTGATTCCAGTAGAGGGAAGTCAATTGATTGGTAGTATATCAAAAATACAATATTTCTTAGGTGGATTTTGAAATTCTAAAGACGATTCCACGATGGATGATTTTTTGAGAAATTTTCTAATCACCAGATGCAGTTTTCGTTGCTTACAATTTAAATTTCGGAGGTCGTAATTTTGTTTCCAGTAGAGGGAAGTCAATTGATTGGTAGTATATCAAAAATACAATATTTCTTAGGTGGATTTTGAAATTCTAAAGACGATTCCACGATGGATGATTTTTTGAGAAATTTTCTAATCACCAGATGCAGTTTTCGTTGCTTACAATTTAAATTTCGGAGGTCGTAATTTTGTTTCCAGTAGAGGGAAGTCAATTGATTGGTAGTATATCAAAAATACAATATTTCTTAGGTGGATTTTGAAATTCTAAAGACGATTCCACGATGGATGATTTTTTGAGAAATTTTCTAATCACCAGATGCAGTTTTCGTTGCTTACAATTTAAATTTCGGAGGTCGTAATTTTGTTTCCAGTAGAGGGAAGTCAATTGATTGGTAGTATATCAAAAATACAATATTTCTTAGGTGGATTTTGAAATTCTAAAGACGATTCCACGATGGATGATTTTTTGAGAAATTTTCTAATCGCCAGATGCAGTTTTCGTTGCTTACAATTTAAATTTCGGAGGTCGTAATTTTGATTCCAGTAGAGGGAAGTCAATTGATTGGTAGTAAATCAAAAATACAATATTTCTTACGTGGATTTTGAAATTCTAAAGACGATTCCACAATGGATGATTTTTTGAGAAATTTTCTAATCGCCAGATGCAGTTTTCGTTGCTTACAATTTAAATTTCGGAGGTCGTAATTTTGATTCCAGTAGAGGGAAGTCAATTGATTGGTAGTATATCAAAAATACAATATTTCCTACGTGGATTTTGAAATTCTAAAGACGATTCCACGATGGATGATTTTTTGAGAAATTTTCTAATCGCCAGATGCAGTTTTCGTTGCTTACAATTTAAATTTCGGAGGTCGTAATTTTGATTCCAGTAGAGGGAAGTCAATTGATTGGTAGTATATCAAAAATACAATATTTCTTAGGTGGATTTTGAAATTCTAACGACGATTCCACGATGGATGATTTTTTGAGAAATTTTCTAATCACCAGATGCAGTTTTCGTTGCTTACAATTTAAATTTCGGAGGTCGTAATTTTGTTTCCAGTAGAGGGAAGTCAATTGATTGGTAGTATATCAAAAATACAATATTTCTTAGGTGGATTTTGAAATTCTAAAGACGATTCCACGATGGATGATTTTTTGAGAAATTTTCTAATCACCAGATGCAGTTTTCGTTGCTTACAATTTAAATTTCGGAGGTCGTAATTTTGTTTCCAGTAGAGGGAAGTCAATTGATTGGTAGTATATCAAAAATACAATATTTCTTAGGTGGATTTTGAAATTCTAAAGACGATTCCACGATGGATGATTTTTTGAGAAATTTTCTAATCACCAGATGCAGTTTTCGTTGCTTACAATTTAAATTTCGGAGGTCGTAATTTTGTTTCCAGTAGAGGGAAGTCAATTGATTGGTAGTATATCAAAAATACAATATTTCTTAGGTGGATTTTGAAATTCTAAAGACGATTCCACGATGGATGATTTTTTGAGAAATTTTCTAATCGCCAGATGCAGTTTTCGTTGCTTACAATTTAAATTTCGGAGGTCGTAATTTTGATTCCAGTAGAGGGAAGTCAATTGATTGGTAGTAAATCAAAAATACAATATTTCTTACGTGGATTTTGAAATTCTAAAGACGATTCCACAATGGATGATTTTTTGAGAAATTTTCTAATCGCCAGATGCAGTTTTCGTTGCTTACAATTTAAATTTCGGAGGTCGTAATTTTGATTCCAGTAGAGGGAAGTCAATTGATTGGTAGTATATCAAAAATACAATATTTCCTACGTGGATTTTGAAATTCTAAAGACGATTCCACGATGGATGATTTTTTGAGAAATTTTCTAATCGCCAGATGCAGTTTTCGTTGCTTACAATTTAAATTTCGGAGGTCGTAATTTTGATTCCAGTAGAGGGAAGTCAATTGATTGGTAGTATATCAAAAATACAATATTTCTTAGGTGGATTTTGAAATTCTAACGACGATTCCACGATGGATGATTTTTTGAGAAATTTTCTAATCACCAGATGCAGTTTTCGTTGCTTACAATTTAAATTTCGGAGGTCGTAATTTTGTTTCCAGTAGAGGGAAGTCAATTGATTGGTAGTATATCAAAAATACAATATTTCTTAGGTGGATTTTGAAATTCTAAAGACGATTCCACGATGGATGATTTTTTGAGAAATTTTCTAATCACCAGATGCAGTTTTCGTTGCTTACAATTTAAATTTCGGAGGTCGTAATTTTGTTTCCAGTAGAGGGAAGTCAATTGATTGGTAGTATATCAAAAATACAATATTTCTTAGGTGGATTTTGAAATTCTAAAGACGATTCCACGATGGATGATTTTTTGAGAAATTTTCTAATCACCAGATGCAGTTTTCGTTGCTTACAATTTAAATTTCGGAGGTCGTAATTTTGTTTCCAGTAGAGGGAAGTCAATTGATTGGTAGTATATCAAAAATACAATATTTCTTAGGTGGATTTTGAAATTCTAAAGACGATTCCACGATGGATGATTTTTGAGAAATTTTCTAATCACCAGATGCAGTTTTCGTTGCTTACAATTTAAATTTCGGAGGTCGTAATTTTGATTCCAGTAGAGGGAAGTCAATTGATTGGTAGTATATCAAAAATACAATATTTCTTAGGTGGATTTTGAAATTCTAACGACGATTCCACGATGGATGATTTTTTGAGAAATTTTCTAATCACCAGATGCAGTTTTCGTTGCTTACAATTTAAATTTCGGAGGTCGTAATTTTGATTCCAGTAGAGGGAAGTCAATTGATTGGTAGTATATCAAAAATACAATATTTCCTACGTGGATTTTGAAATTCTAAAGACGATTCCACGATGGATGATTTTTTGAGAAATTTTCTAATCGCCAGATGCAGTTTTCGTTGCTTACAATTTAAATTTCGGAGGTCGTAATTTTGATTCCAGTAGAGGGAAGTCAATTGTTTGGTAGTATATCAAAAATACAATATTTCTTAGGTGGATTTTGAAATTCTAAAGACGATTCCACGATGGATGATTTTTTGAGAAATTTTCTAATCACCAGATGCAGTTTTCGTTGCTTACAATTTAAATTTCGGAGGTCGTCATTTTGATTCCAGTACATGGAAGTCAATTGATTGGTAGTATATCAAAAATACAATATTTCTTACGTGGATTTTGAAATTCTAAAGACGATTCCACGATGGATGATTTTTTGAGAAATTTTCTAATCGCCAGATGCAGTTTTCGTTGCTTACAATTTAAATTTCGGAGGTCGTAATTTTGATTCCAGTAGAGGGAAGTCAATTGTTTGGTAGTATATCAAAAATACAATATTTCTTACGTGGATTTTGAATTCTAAAGACGATTCCACGATGGATGATTTTTTGAGAAATTTTTAATCGCCAGATGCAGTTTTCGTTGCTTACAATTTAAATTTCAGAGGTCGTAATTTTGATTCCAGTAGAGGGAAGTCAATTGATTGGTAGTATATCAAAAATACAATATTTCTTACGTGGATTTTGAAATTCTAAAGACGATTCCACGATGGATGATTTTTTGAGAAATTTTCTAATCGCCAGATGCAGTTTTCGTTGCTTACAATTTAAATTTCGGAGGTCGTAATTTTGATTCCAGTAGAGGGAAGTCAATTGTTTGGTAGTATATCAAAAATACAATATTTCTTACGTGGATTTTGAAATTCTAAAGACGATTCCACGATGGATGATTTTTTGAGAAATTTTCTAATCGCCAGATGCAGTTTTCGTTGCTTACAATTTAAATTTCGGAGGTCGTAATTTTGATTCCAGTAGAGGGAAGTCAATTGTTTGGTAGTATATCAAAAATACAATATTTCTTACGTGGATTTTGAAATTCTAAAGACGATTCCACGATGGATGATTTTTTGAGAAATTTTCTAATCGCCAGATGCAGTTTTCGTTGCTTACAATTTAAATTTCGGAGGTCGTAATTTTGATTCCAGTAGAGGGAAGTCAATTGTTTGGTAGTATAACAAAAATACAATATTTCTTACGTGGATTTTGAATTCTAAAGACGATTCCACGATGGATGATTTTTTGAGAAATTTTTAATCGCCAGATGCAGTTTTCGTTGCTTACAATTTAAATTTCAGAGGTCGTAATTTTGATTCCAGTAGAGGGAAGTCAATTGATTGGTAGTATATCAAAAATACAATATTTCTTACGTGGATTTTGAAATTCTAAAGACGATTCCACGATGGATGATTTTTTGAGAAATTTTCTAATCGCCAGATGCAGTTTTCGTTGCTTACAATTTAAATTTCGGAGGTCGTAATTTTGATTCCAGTAGAGGGAAGTCAATTGATTGGTAGTATATCAAAAATACAATATTTCTTACGTGGATTTTGAAATTCTAAAGACGATTCCACGATGGATGATTTTTTGAGAAATTTTCTAATCGCCAGATGCAGTTTTCGTTGCTTACAATTTAAATTTCGGAGGTCGTAATTTTGTTTCCAGTAGAGGGAAGTCGATTGATTTGTAGTATATCAGAAATACAATATTGCTTAAGTGGATTTTGAAATTTGAACCACAGATTTCAGGATGGATAATTTTTTTAGAAATCTTCTAATCGCGAGATGCACATTTCGCTTCTTAGAATTTAAGTTTCGAATGTCAAAACTTTGTTTCCAGTAGAGAGAAGTAAAATCATGAATTTGGACGTCAACGCTCTAGGAGCACAAGGCACTTGAAGAAGAAGAAGAATACCTTGGCAGGTTAAGCCAATTTCCTTAATCATGCTCGCTCATTATTCTTGAATTCTTATCAGCCGTTCTTCTTAAAAAAATTGAAAGAAAAATTTAATAAATTCTTCTCTCCGAATACCGTGCTGGGCCAGAACTTTAGAAAACGTCTTTATCGGAGAAAATCGTTAACTTTAAAATTAACTATCGAAGTCTGCAGTTAATTCGCATAATGTCTGGTTCGGTATTTTTTTTAAGTTTTATTGGCACTCTTTACACAAAATATGTTTTCAAGTTCTTTATAACAACGCTCGTTTCAGCTTTACTACGTACTTATAGGAGGAGTATATACATTCTTGTTTCTAGGACGGTTACATGAAACGTGTAATGCAAGAAAAGTTTTACAGTGTCTGGAGTAAATGTGTGTGGGCTTCACGTACTCAAGTATGACTTTAATGCGTTAAAACATTGCATATTCAAGAGGTTTTGTATATTAACTTAACAGACATGATGCACCAAGACAAAGCTAGAGTGGAGCCAATTTAAAAATATTTGATTGCGTATACAAAAGGTTTTGTATGTCTATTTAACAGATATTAAAAATATTTGACATTTGCGGTATAATGTTGTATGGTTTGATCAATGGATCTTTTCGTGTGCGTCATTACATTAAGAAGAGTTTTATTGCCTTGGACGGTATACGTACATACCGGGTGACCCAGGCATCTGTAAAAGCCCCATAACTTATTTGCTATTTGAAATATCGACTTCTAGTTTTCCTGAACTGGTACCGACACTTATTCTACACATTTTAAAAATATGTATGTTTTTATACAGGGTGTCCCAATATACATAACAGAACAAAGTTATGTTTTTTTTAATGGAACACCCTATATTTTATACTTTATTTTCAACCCTCTTAAGAAGCTGATAAAAATAGTATAAGATAGTATGGGTCCATTATGGACGATTGGTTAGTTATGGGCAAATTTGTGGCAAAAACAAGGACACATTGAAAAAGTTGCAGAAGCGCTCCTAGTAATGCTAGCGTCGTTTCTTATATTAATTTTCCACATCATGAAGAATAATACAAATCGGTTTTAGTTCTTTTTTGTTCATACTGCTATACAGGGTGTCAACATACGAAAAATAATGAATAACTATTTTTTTTCAAATAGAACACCTTATATATCTTGCCACCAATGCATGGAATTTTTAATAAGCTTTCCAATGATGTACAATTTGTATAATGAAATATTAAGGATTCTTAAGATTTATCCATAAAAACATCTTTCATTTGTCACCTCCTGCTCATTTTTGGATTTTCAGCCAAAACTATGCATTTTTTAAAAAAATAATAAGAGATACAAGTTGTTCGATCAAAATAGGTCTTTCGACTTTTCCAATAATGCGTGCATTGCCCGCCAGAGTGCGCAAAATCATGACCGTATATGCATTTTAGCGTTTTTCTCAATTTTTTTGTTAATTAATTGCACTATACTTTATTTTCCACGTCCTCTAGCAGAAAAACGGGCAATTATAGAATTATTTAAATGACCTACATCGATTGAAAATATTCCGCTCTACAACTCTTAAAAGAAGCAATTTTTGCCCAAAATGCATAGTTTTCGCAAAAAATGCAAAAAACCATTGAAAACGCAAAAATTGATACATACATTTTCAATTTGCATTTTTAGGGAAAACTATGCATTTTTGGCAAAAATTGCTTCTATTAAGAGTTGTAGAGCGGAACATTTTCAATCGATATGGGCCATTTTAATTTCCCTATAATTTCCCGTTTTTTCGCTAGAGGGTGCGGAAAATAAAGTATAGTGCAATTTATTAATAAAAAATTTGGAAAGAAAACGCTAAAATGCATACACGGTCACGATTTTTCGCGCTCTGGTGGGCAATACACGCATTATCTTAAAAGTTGAATGGCCCACATCGATCGGAAATTTTGGTCTCTTATAATTTTCCATAGTTTTGGCTGAAAATCCAAAAATCAGCAGAAGCTGACAAAACAAATATGTTTTTATTGATAAATCTCAAGAATCTTTAATATTTTGTTATACAAACTGTATATAATTGGAAAGCTTATTAAAAATGCCATAGATTGGTGGCAACTTATATAGGGTGTTCCATTTGAAAAAAAAATAGTTATCCATTGTTTTGCGTATGTTGACACCCTGTATAGCACTATGAATAAAAGAGAACCAAAGCCGATGTGTATTATTCTTTATGATGTGGGAAATTTTCTAGGGTATAAATAATGATGCTATCTTTGCTAGGAACGCTTCTGCAATGTTTTCAATGTGTACATGTTTTTTTAATATGTGATTGTAATCGTTGTTTTAATTTGTGATTTGTAATTGTAATTTTAATGTCTATGGAAATTTTAATCTGTACTTTCTTGCTTGTGTAGACTTGTGTAAGCCAACTGGTAATAGCACTAATAAAGCATTATTATTATTATTATTAAATAGCAAATAATTTATGGGGCTTTTACAGATCCTTGGGTCAACCGGTATCTTTGATCTCGACCATCGTCAACTAAGGACACGACATGAACGATTTCGTCTGTTGTTAAATTTCTGGAATTGCGAGCAGTAGCTTCAACGTTCATTTTGAAATCAAAAATACTAAAAATTTCATATAAATAACCATTTAAATGTTATATATATAAAATTACTCTTACCACAAATTCAAGAAAATCGAAGGAATATTCGTTGTGTTGTATTGTTATGTTTATTATTCATAGAAACAGATATGTTATCACAATAAACAAATGTCCTAATAGGAAGAACGTAGCTGATGCGATAATTTTTTTGCGGAGTTTATTTCACATTTGCAGTATAATGTTGTATGGTTTGATCAATGGATCTTTGCATGTGGGTCATTCTTTTACATATCGTACACCTATTTTGACGTCACGATTTGGATTCTCTAGAAAATGTTTCTATCACTTATAAACATGAAATAAGCCGACACCTATAACGGGATTTTGTTTGTAAATGTGTATTTTTCAAAATATGTAAACTTTACGTTTTGATAGTTTGCCTGATTCTCTAACATTCAAAATTCATTATCTCCGGTTTTACTGAACGGATCATTTCCGTTCTTTCGCTATTTTACACCTTATTGTATTAGCTTTTTAGTCGTGTGCTGACAGTATTTTTTCATTGTTAGTTTTAATACAATAATAACAATTGAATTGTTCAAATAATGTTTTCTTGCTCTTTACCAAAACTTATGAAATTTAAAAAAATACTATACAAGGTGTCTAAAAAAGACACCACCAAAATGATATGGTGTATTCCTGAGACAAAAAACAAGCAAATTAACTAAATTTATCTATATGAAAAATTACATACTTTCCAAGATACAGCATGTCAAAGTTTTAGATTTTTAAATTGTTTTAATTTATATCTCGAAAATGGCAGATGAGAATGATTTGATTATTTTTTTCTGACAACTACATTAGGTGTACTACATTGTTTAAAAATTTCAAGAAATTTCTTCAAGTACAAAGGTGCTCCAGAGGACATGCTGTTTACATTATTACATAGAACTTTTTTGTTCTTCACATTTTTTACGATTCAATATTTTTTTCAATGCAACTCGTCACTTTTAAGGAATTTATAACTCTTAAAGTTTTTTTGTTTACGTCTTATTTTTAACAAAAAAAAATAAAAAAGAACTTAATGTTTGAAAAATTTTGTGTTAAAAAATGAAATAATCTAAGTAGGCGGGTGTCAATTCGTTGAAAACGTGTGTCAGTACAATTAAAACTTTCAATTTAAGTAAAACTGGTTAACACGTTGAGTGGTGGTGACCGAAGTATCGCCGGTGGTTGAAGCGCATCGACGCGACGCGCGGGCGCATACAATGTGTACTGTGATTTTTTTTTATGAGGGTCATTTTGAACAATTTTTGTAATTTGTTAAATAATTTGATATGTTAAAATAAAAGCAGTTTTTGGATTATAGTTATTTTTAAGACTTTTCTTGCAGGACGAGCGCAATTGAACAATGAACAATAAGTTCTTTTTTATTTATTTTTTGTTAAAAATAGGGCGTAAACAAAAAAACTTTAAGAGTTATAAATTCTTTAAAAGTGATGAGTTGCATTGAAAAAAATATTAAATCGTAAAAAATATGAAGAACAAAAAAGTTCTTTGTAATAATGTAAACAGCATGTCCTCTGGAGCACCTTTGTACTTGAAGAAATTTCTTGAAATTTTCAAACAATGTAGTACACCTAATGTAGTTGTCAGAAAAAAATAATCAAATCATTCTCATCTGCCATTTTCGAGATATAGATTAAAATATTTTAAAAATCTTAAACTTTGACTTGCTGTATCTTGGAAAGTATGTAATTTTTCATATAGATAAATTTAGTTAATTTGCTCTTTTTTTGTCTCAGGAATACACCATTTCATTTTGGTGGTGTCTTTTTTAGACACCTTGTATATGCGCAATTTCATAGTCTAAAAGACCCATTTAAAAAAAAAGTGGGGTCTCTATGCGGTCAGAAGATATTAAGTAATTTCGAGAGCACGCCACCGGTGTTTAGAGCACACCCCGCGCCTTGTATGGAGTCTCGTTCACGTTTGCATGGGCGCCCATATCTTACTTTTAAGCAGTGAATAGAATATACCTACATTGTTCGAAAATTAAACAAGCAAAAAGGGGCCCTCGTTATTTGACTGAATATTTAAATGTACACTCATCGAAAAATGAGATTCGCAAATATTATGTACTAGAACGGAGACAAACTCACCTGAAATCCGATATTACAATTCCACTTCTGTGGAAAAAATTGGAATATTGAAACAAATCAAAAGACGATGGTATATTGTAACATAATAAACACATTTATTTGTGATATAATAAATTCAAATAATCTTCCACGATATGTTACAAAAAAAGTAGTTATTTCATAATTTTAACTTCTGTTGAACGTTCCTGCGAAGAAAAATGCTTTGCTTTGGCTTTTTGTTCTGTGATTGGTATCATGCAGTGGTATGTCAAAGTCCCTTTTACCGTAAGAGCCATTTTGAATCTTTTCTCTGATTTCTTTTCTTCTTCATTATATTCTTTATCCTCTACAAATTCCAATGAAATGTTAGGGAGTGATTCTGTTGCCCATTCGAATAATTCTTTCGGTGTTTGTATTGGATTTGTTATTCTTTGAAGGCTAGTTCTAGCAGCCAACCTTTTCAAAGTACCACCCAAGCCATCACACGCACCTTTGCCGTGGGAAGTTGGAAAAAAGTGCCACTCTGTAGCTAAACCAAAGTCTTTTAAGTGGTGAGTGAGATTAACAAAAATTTTCCTGTTTTTGTACTGCGCACTTGCGCAATCAGAAAAATATGTCATTTTTTCAATTTTATTAAAGTTTCTCTTGATAAAATCTACTAAATGTCTCTGGAACACATGAACGGCAATTGTGTCATGATGTAAACATTCTGATATTATTACGAAACTTTTCATTCCAGTTTCGCCGTTATCATGTCTGTAATAGATTGCAAAGGGATGAACTGTTGCCTGGTTGTTATTCCAATGAATTCCTTGTACAGCATCTTGAACAACAAAAGCATAGTTCTCAGAAAAATTGCAGATTACAATGCACTCATTTTTTTTTATTCTTCATAAAATCGTTTTGTTTTTTCACAAGGTATGAATGCAGAAGTAATTTTTCTAGACCGGTCTTTAATTTTGCTAAGTATTCTTCAACTGCGGATATCATAACTTGCAAAGTGGTCCTATCGACGTTCGTCCATTGTCTGTAAGTAATTTCGTCAATGAAATTATCCTCGAAAATGTGTTCCAATTCGTCGGTTAGATGTGTTACACCAGGACACTCAGAACAAGTTCCAAAATAACAATTTGTTGCTGCTTCAACGCAAATCATACGATTCAAATAGTCATAATAAGTGTTCATTGGGTGCAGAGTGTCAGCCGTCAGGTTTTTAATATTTGATCCTTCGATTAATAATTTTACATTCTCATGGATAGCACAAACACAGACTGAATGGGTTCCACTTGCACCTGCTAACACGCAATGTTTAGGCCTCAAAGATGCGAATTCGGAAAAACTACATTTGACTGGTGGGTAACTTTCCTTGAATAGTTGATAAAGTTCTTTCAAGTTCACTAAAAGTGAAAGCTTTTGCACATGAATGCGTTTGTCATCCGTCTTGACCGAAACATAATCTTTTCGTCCTGGCATCATGCGACTATTCTCATCGAGTTCATAAAAGCTGATTATTAAATCAACTACTTCTTTGTCTATGGACGGATGGCTCTTGGGGCTAGGATCGGCTAAGATTCCTTTTTCTACAGCAGTTTTCTTTGCAACAGTTATCATGTGAATCGTAGCGGAAGGAAAATGATGTTGGATTTTTCGAAAAGACCATTCTTTAAAAATAGTCAGAATTTTCATTTTTGTTATACGTTCTGGGGTTGCGTTAAATTCGTCTTTTAAAATTTTCAGTACATCATTTCCATCATTTTTTTCAACGCTATCATCATTCACATTAATCACAGTGTCGAAAATCCTTTCTGACATTGCTTCAGATATGTTTTTCATTTTTTCTTTGGAATAAAACTTCTGAGAATTTTTCTTCTTTTTAATAGGTGAAGTTCCAATCAAATCTAAACCCTTGTTAATTGCATCAATCGCTTCATGAATCACTTCTTTGTCCCCCTCAAACAATGCAGGGCTTTCGAGGAAATGATCCATGTCTCCATAATTTTCATCGAATACTTCATTATTATTATTATTATTCAAGGTGTTTGAGTTAAAATCATCAACTTCGTCGAGCTAAAAATATATGCATATGCACATCAAACATGTAATCGTAAATTATAAATAATAGCTAAACATACCTTCGGGTTAGATTGAAGTACGTTGTTATTTTCATTGTCTTTGCACAATTTCGACACTTTACGGCGGCAATTTTCTGTCTAATGCCATTCTTCTGTCATTGGTCTATTCAATACCATTAAATGTTGCCGCAGAACTTTCCTGAGGCTTCCGTAATTCCGTAATGTCGGATGAGGAGACAAATTGAACGGATTGAAGCATCTATCCGCTCGGGTTTTTGACCCTTTTAATAATTTAGATGATTTTGACATTCTGTCGTTAAAAATTTACGGTTTTCACAAAGTTTGTAGGTTATGAACACTGCGCGAAAAAGGGTTACATGCGTCTACGATGTCTTTAAACAATGAAATGTATCGCAGTGTGCAGAGCAAGCTTGACTACAAGCTTAGACACGTTTGGACGGGGCACGGCACGGCTAGCGCTAAACATTATTTAATATCTTCTGACCGAAAAAAGACCCCACTTTTTTTAAACATGGGTTTTTTAGACTAAGAAATAACGAGTACATGGTATTTTTTTAAATTGCATACGTTCTGGGTAAGAGCATGAAAACATTATTAGAATAATTCAATTGTTATTATTTTATATTAAATAACAATAAAAAATACTGTCAGCATGCAACTGAAAAGCTAACATAACAAGGTATAAAATGATAGCAGAATGGGAACAATTCGTTTAGCAACATCGGAGATATTGAATTTTGAATGTTGGAGAATCCAGCAAACTATCAAAACACAAAATTGACATATTTTGAAAAATACACATTGTCAAACGAAATCCTGATATAGGTGTCATTTAAATTAATAAGAAGGTCCTGGAAAAAAAAATCTAAGTAATTTAAAAAAGTGATAATTTTTTTTTTCTAAAATCCGTACGATTTGTAAAAGAATGACCCATGTGCGTCATTACCGAAGACTGGGTTTTATCGCCTTGGACGGTATGATTGCACCTAATTGAACTTAACGTAGAGAGAGTAAACGCATGAAAATGTTCAGCTATCTATGACGTGCACGCAAAGATCCATTGATCAAAGTATACCAAGATCCACAGGGCCGCACCAAGCAGGGGTGTGAGGGGTGCCCAACACTTGGGCGGCAGGTCCTAATGCGGCCCTTACACGGTCATTAATAATGACATTACCAGTAATGACAGTAAATGATGTGCCGAGATCAGAAAATCCGGATTCGCATCATTCCCCCCCCCCGTCATTCCAACTTTTGTCGATGTTACACGATCATTATTAATGTCATTCTGATAAAGTAATGTCAGTATTAATGAACGTGTAAGGGCCGCTTAAGAGGCGCCGTTCATTAGCCCGAAGTATCGAGTCTAAGAGCCCTCTTAGCTTGGCGCACACCAAATCTCATTGGATTTTACATTTGCAAACAATTTTGGCAATTTTTGCGTCGCACCCCGGTGGCAATATACCTTGGCCCGGCCCTGAAGATCCATTGCACACAGGTGGGCTAAAGATCCATGTGATTGTAATCAGCTGGGAAAACTTCAACAGCAAATATTTAAACAAAAATTGTTGATGTTCTCCTTTTTTTGAATTAGCCGTTGTGAAAAATGGTATATTCACGTGATGATGTTTGTTATGGATAAGGATGGAGGGTGGTGTAGAGAAAGAGAGAGAGATGGAAGTGATTTTGTTGACAAAAGGGCGAGGGGGTGTAGGTGCAGCGGCAGTGTGCTGACTGTGCTAGGGCAGGAGGCGGATGTTGAATCGATGAAGTTGGTAACAGGTGTCGGTGCGGATCGATCAGAGGGCCACGCGGAGTGTGCCGCATGCGCGGGCCGCACTTTCCACCCCGCCCGTGCCGAGCGTCGCGACGAGCACTTGCAACTAGGGAGTGGTGCGCCGATACAGAGTGAAGTGTCAGTGTGACAGTGCACGATGGTGATTATTCAAAGGATAAGCCATCATCGCGCGTGACGACAAGGGAAACAAACGGCGATCTCTTCCCAAAACTCTTCGATTCGTTGCGTGAACCGCAGCAGGAACCGCCGGGGTCGTCGAGTCGAGAGTTGGGTCCGGCGCGCCGCGACGCCGTCGTCGCCCGAGCCGATCTGCCACCGTTCGGCGCGTCCGGTGAATGAAGGAGTGCGAAAAACACCGTCCGCGATGTCTTCTCCGCGCTCAGTGCTTTCGTCCGATCCCAAAAGATTGTTACCTGTTGGATAAGCCCCGCCGTTCTGTCGCTACTACTTGTTGCTCGGACCCACCTATTCCCGTCACTCACCACTTGTTCCGTCTATGCGACAACCACCTGCAAACGCATTCCGCCTAAACGGACTTCGGCGGCCCCCGCTCGCTTAATTACCAACCAAGACGCCTACCGCCCGCACGCGCCAGGATGCCGCGGTGCTACATGGTGAAGAAGCAGAGCAACAAGTACCAGCCGCTCACGAGGGAATGCTGGGGGGACACCGCCGCCAGGAGCTCTGCCCCTGACAGCCCCACGGAGGCCTGCGTGGCTCCCCCGTGCTACACCCCTCTCACCAACAGAACAAGTAAGCAGCAAGTAACGAAAACATCGAACGTACAGTTCCGTATTATCGATTAATTCCGTCTCCCTCACGCTACAAATCGCGTCCCCGGGCATAGCATTGTTTAGGGAACCGATCGTTTCCTAGGAAATTAACGAGATGCCCTCGCACCAATAAATCTAACCACAATGACCGATGATGGTTGGTTAAGAAAGTTCCCATTTTCCATCTTCTCGAATTTTGTAATATCGGAGATGCGTTGTTGCTTGAACTCATCCCCGTACGGCGTCAAATTATTTTGCAACAGGTTGGGTCCCAACGACATCCAATAATTTCATGTACAGGCATTAAGTGCTCATGCATATTTTGTAGCACTAACAAGGATAAGCGGATAATCTGGATGAATTGACGTGTGAGGTTACACCTATAAATCTCTTGTAGTAAAGGAAGACAATACGTTATTTATCCGATGATCTGAATCAATTTAAGTATTGATGATGATTAACGAGAAGAAAGATAATTATTTACGCAGAATAACACGAAAGCCTTCTTACCTTAGTTGCCTTAAGGGGGGAAGTCAACCGTCAAACGTTGCTTTGCCAATTTTAAATCTGGTCATAAAGACACCGATGATGCATTTTTTTTTCTTAACCACTTCGCGCCCATGCTGCTTTGATTTAAACCCAGGTTTGATTAAAAATCACTTCTTTGTTGTTGTTAACTTTTTCTACGAAATATGATTTCACAAACTTTCAGATTTATGCAAAAAAATATGAAAAAATGGTGATATGGCCATCATGTTACTTTCTCCGATTTGTTGATTAGACCAAAACCTTGAAAATTCTGGCAAAACATTAAAAAATCGCTGCTTTAGGTTAAAAATCTAAAATATTCGCCAATCAAAAATTCGCTAATAGAAATCAATCATTAAACAATAAAACTAAAACATAGGCCCAAAAAAATCCAAATATCCAAAACTATGGACTAAACATAAAAAAAAAACGCAAACTAAAACATCGAAAATTTCAACAAACACATCGAAAATGTTGTCCAAAATAAAGATTATTTAGGCAAAAAAATTAAAAATTTGGAATAAATTGAGGCGAAAACAGGTAAAGGTAAAGATCTAAAATATGGACCTAAAAAATGCAGGCTAAAATATTGTAAATTCAAGTAAAAGAAAAAATATTTAGCTAGCCCCTAAAATAATTCTTTGGCTGGCTCAAAATAAGTTTCCGACCAGAAACTCGAAAATAATACAAAAAAAATAAAATAAAAAACAATAATTCAGGTTAAAAAAATCAAAAACCGACCAAAAAAATTCGAAAATACAGGCAAAAAAATCGCATAAAAATCAATAATTCAGATTAGAAAATTAAAAATATAATACAAAATAGCTAAAACTTACCAACCAACAATTAGGACTTAAATATTAAAAATACGGACCAAAAAATCGAAACTTTGAAAAAAAAGAAATTACGGTCCAGAGATCTAGAAATGTAGATTAAAAAAATTCAAGCAAAGAAAAAATTGTTTGCCATTTTCATCCTCAAAATAACCCTGTAGCTCAAAGTAAGTTTCCGAACAGAAACTAAAATTAAAAATTAAAAAATTTAAAATATAGGACGAAAAAAACAAAATTTGGACCAAATACCGAAAATTCGGGGTTAAAAATAAAAAATACAGATTAAAAAATCGAAAATCTTAATAAACAAATGGAAAATTTCAGCCAAATAAAGAAATCTTAGGACAGAAGATCAAAAATTTGGACCAAAAAATCGAAAATACAGGTCAAAATTTAACAATTGTGGCCAAAAGATTGCAAACATGGGCCTAAAAATAAAAAAATGCAGACCAAAAAGTAAAAAAATTGAAAATCTTAATAAACAAATCGAAAATTTTGGCCAAATAAAGAAATTTTAGGACATAAAATCAAAAATTTAGACCAAGAAAATTCAAAATACAAATCAAAATTCAACAATTTAGGCAAAAAATCGAAAATTTAGACCAAAAATCGAAAGCACGAGCTTAAAAATCAAAATACTGACCAAAAAAGTCGAAAATTTCAACAGATCATTTTAAAATTGGGACCAACATAAAGAATATTTATGAAAAAAATCAAGAATTTAAAGGAAAAAAATCGAAGAAACAGGCAAAAATATAAAATACGAGCACAAAAATTCTGGTCTAAAAATAATTTACCCCAAAAATAACACAAGCTCAAAATAAGATACGATCCGAAACTCTAAAATAATTTTCAATTGAAATTACATTTTAAATGTGCATAGAGCGTTTAGTAAAATCAGATGAGATTGTCGTTTAAAACGTCAAAATTATGAAAGATGGAAATGACAAATTATAGTTTAAATTCTAATAGTCAATTTACTCAAAAACCAAAGAGATTTCGAAAAATACTTATTCTATATAAGCTGTTCATTTTGGCATTTTCTACAATTATTATTCATATAAATTTGGTATAACTATTATCGTTTCATAATTATAAACCAAACATTTAAAAAAAATTAATAATTTTTTTTCTCGAATAGCAATGATTGTATGAAAAATATTTTCAAGCAAAAGATGTTGATTTCTTTGTTGTCTTTAATGTTTGTTTAAATATTTTTGTGATATTATTCATATTTAAGAAAATATTGGCAAAAAACAAAAAACAGTTAAGGTAAACACCCACTTCCGGTGTACGAAATTTTACCAAAAGCTTTTCAGTTATTCAGATTATCAAATAAGACGTATGTTGAAAGTTTCATATCAATTGCTCTATTAGTTTTTGAGATACAGCGCACACAGACAGACACACACACACACAGATAGACACACACACTCACACTCACACACACACACACAGACACAAAAAAAAAATTCCAGAAATTGTTGAATTGGCATATAGGGACCCCAAAACGGATATTTCCGTAAAAAAAAATTTTGAAAAAAAAATCACGATCACAATACTTTCTCGTACTTCGTAACGGAGAAAGTAAAAATATTCCATAGAAGTAATTTTTTTTGTACAATGTTTTTGTTTTCATTTTTCGCTTGTTGCCACATGTGGCGAACCTGGGCGTGAAGAGGTTAATTAGAAAATTAGTTTAACACTTGGAGAATATGCTCCTCAATGTTTAGATCCGAATTCGATGTATCGATATATCTGTAACGTATATAAGTGTCACTCTCCAAATACTACTACTTGACTAGATTAATTAATTAATTAAATTCTGGCTAGTGGTGTCTTTCCGGACGAATTAAAAATATCTAAAGTTATCCCAATGTTTAAAAAGAGAGATAATTCATTGATTGACAACTTGCGACCAATATCCCTAATTCCAGTGATCGCTAAAATCATTGAGAAAATCATGAAAACCGCATAACCGATTTCCTTGAATAGCAAAACTTATTCAATAAACAACAATTTGGATTTCGAGAGAATCAATCCACATCTCTCGCTATCCAAGCTTTTTTGAAAAAAACTTTGGAATGTTTTGAAGAAGGTCATTCCTTAGCTTCCTTTCTCGACTTGAGCAAAGCTGTACTATTGGTTCAAAAATTGCAAAAATACAACTTTGATTTGAAGTGCCAACCTTATTAAATCCTATCTACAAAACCACAGTCAGAAAGTGTGTATTCGTAATGAGTACCTTCCTATAAATCACGGTGTACCACAAGGATCTGTACTAGGACCCTTGTTATTCTTAATATACACTAATACTTTCCTTTGCGCCTTAAAAATTATGATATTTTCCTGTTTGCGGATGGTACTACTATTATAAACAAAGCTTCGTCAATCAATGAAGTTCAAAATAGGAACAAACTATCGCTTGCCAAAGCAGAACAATGGTTGAGACAAAATAGATTAACAGTGCATTAATTCTAAACTGTTAAAATGGTTTTCACGTTGAAAAAAATGATACCCCCGAACTAATGAATACAAAATTTTTGGGCATTCACTTAGATAGCACCTTGAAGTGGGACCATCACGGGGCGTATATTGGTAAAAGATTGTCTTGGGGCATTTACAGAATAAAAATTCTAAAAAAGTATGTTTCAACTCGGATATTTAAAACCGTTTACTATGAATATTTCCATTGTTACCTACAGTTGCGGCTCATGGAACATGTTGATAGTAGAGCCACTTATACAATATAAGGTTTGTTGTTACAAGTAATGTAAAGGGTGTCCCAGAATAAACCGTCATTTTGATTATTATAAATAAGCCGCATATTTTTCGAAATGTTTGGAAACTTTTAATGAAATGTGAAGTAAAGACATGGAGGTTAATTATGAAATATAATATCGCCCAAATGGCCGCCTCGGCTCTGCGTGCACACACGGGCTCTTTTAATGAAATTTTTAATGACGCTTGCTTCAATTGCCGCTTGGATTTCCTCTTTCAGTTCCGCAATTGTTCGAGGCTTATTGGCGTAGACCTTCCCTTTGAGGAAACCCCAAAGAAAGAAGTCCAAGGGAGTCAAATCGCAAGAACGGGGCGGCCAATGCACATCACCTCGGCGCGAAATAACCCTTCCTTCGAATCTGGTGTGCAATAACTCCAATGTTTCATTCGCTGTGTGACAAGTGGCACCGTCCTGTTGGAACCACATGTCTTCGAGATCCATATTATCAATTTCGGGCCAAAAGAAGTTGGTTAACATGTCGCGATATCTCACCCCATTGACAGTGACGGCGGTTCCAGCCTCATTTTGAAAGAAAAATGGCCCAATAACACCTCCAGACCAAAATCCACACCAAACAGTGCACCGTCGTGGATGCATTGGAAACTCTTGGACTGCCCTGGGATTTTCCAAGCCCCAAATACGGCAGTTCTGCTTGTTGACATGCCCATTCAGATGGAAATGGCTTGGTCGGAGAAGATGATTTTTTTTGCAAAATCGTAGTCGACTTGATGATGTTCCAACACCCAATCCGAGAACGTAAGACGCTGCGCATGGTCTTCCGGCTCCAGTGCTTTGGTCAATTTAATCTTGTATGCCTGCAGATGAAGATCTTTGACCAAAATGCGCTGCACTGAGTTCCTGGAGACACCAACTTCTTGAGCACGATGACGAATTGAGGTTGATGGGTCGTCATCGACGTTGGCCGCTACCAAGGCTACATTTTCGTTCGAACGGGCGGAATGCCGACGGCCATGTTTCTTCATGTTCACAATTGAACCCGTGGACTCGAATTTATGGATAAAATCGACCAGGGTGCTACGGGATGGTGCGTTATGATGACCGAGAAGTGTGCGAGTTTTACAGATCGTCTCTGCAAAATTTTGATCATTTTTGTAATGAATTTTCATAACTTCAACGCGTTGCTCGACCGTGAAACTATCCATGACTGATAACCTCAAAGTCTACTACTGACAGTTGTAAATGAATTAGCACTCTACGATTGTTACCAAAAAATTAATGCCCGATTCATAATAACGGTTTATTCTGGAACACCCTTTATGACCGACTGTTCCCCGAGTGGCATCGGACCTCTCTTAAACATGTATCTTTGGTAAATGATCCAAGTGTGACGCGCGATTTTCATGATTAACGTGTCGGGGAAGTCCAAACGTGTGCCGCAATCTGTTTTCGCGTTATCCGTCCTCAACGGTTAAAAATTCTTGTTTAGCTTAAAATTAGAGGTAGTGCCATGGCTCCTTGGCTCTATATAACGAGCCGCCCCTGGTCACCTACAGTACGGAATATTAGTATGGAGTCATTCCACGTCTCGCCATAATTGGCGATTTTTAATTTTTGACGAAAACCTGAAATTCTATCCAAGGTCTTACTTTTGCTCAAAAAATGCACTAAAAATGATTTCCTGGAAAACCACTGGTTCGATTCGGGGTTTCTATACATCACCAGAAAGATCTCATTAAGACGCTTCAGAAAATTCACTTTCGCAAGAACAAATGTTAATTTGCAGCCGGTGATGTGTCAACAAAGAAAACTCGAAAATGGAAAAAATCAAAAAAATCAACTTTCTTAATAATCATCGTAGACCTTTATGTAGACCTTTTTTTCATCAGAAGAACGAGATAAATCGATTGGCGTTAAAAATTTTCATCCAGAAAAAAATGCAAAAAAGTTAGCATGTCACCATGAAGATTTTGAAAAAGTTGATTTTTTCAAACTTTGAACGGCTGTAGCGGCCGAACGAAGAATCCAATTCGAACGCGGTTTTAAATTCTGAGGTCCTCGTGTGCCAATGGCGATTTTTTATTTTTAACGAAAACCTGAAATTCTATCCAGGGGTCCCCCCTTCTTACTTTTTCTCAAAAATTGCACTAAAAATGATTTCCTGGAAAAACCACCGGTTCGATTCAGGGTTACTATACATCACCGGAAAGAGCTCATTAAGACGCTTCAGAAAATGTACTTTCGCAAGAACAAATGTCAATTTAGAGCACGTGATGCGTCAGCAAAGAAAACTCGAAAATGGAAAAAATCAAAAAATCAACTTTCTTAATAATCGTTTTTTTTTTTTCATCAGACGAACGAGATATATCGATTGGCGTTAAAAAAATTCATTCAGAAAAATATGCAAAAAAGTTAGCATGTCACCATGAACTTTATGGAAGATTTTGAAAAAGTCGATTTTTTCAAACTTTGAACAGTTGTAGCGGCCGAACGTAGAATCCCATTTGAACGCGGTTTTAAATTCTGAGGTCCTTGTGTGCCAATGAGTCGGATTAGACCATAATTGACGATTTTTTATTTTTGACGAAAACCTGAAATTCTATCCAAGGGTCCCCCCTTCTTACTTTTGCTCAAAAATTACACTAAAAATGATTTCCTGGAAAAACCACTGGTTCGATTCGGGGTTTTTATACATCACTGGAAAGATCTCATTAAGACGCTTCAGAAAATGTACTTTCGCAAGAACAAATGTTAATTTCAAGCCCGTGATGCATCAGCAAAGAAAACGGAAAAAATCAAAAAAATCAACTTTCTTAATAATCATCGTAGACCTTCTTTATGTAGTACCTTCTTTTTCATCAGAAGAACGAGATAAATCAATTGGCGTTCAAAATTTTCATCCAAAAAAAATTGCAAAAAAGTTAGCATGTCACCATGAACTTTAGGAAGATTTTAAAAAGTAAATTTTTTCAAACTTTGAACGGCTATAGCGGCCGAACGAAGAATCCAATTTGAACGCGGTTTTAAATTCTGAGGTCCTTGTGTGCCAATGAGTCGGATTGGACCATAATTGACGATTTTTTATTTTTGACGAAAACCTGAAATTCTATCCAAGGGTCCCCCCTTCTTACTTTTGCTCAAAAATTACACTAAAAATGATTTACTGGTAAAACCACCGGTTCGATTCGGAGTTTCTATACATCACCGGAAAGATCTCATTAAGACGCTTCAAAAGGTGTACTTTTGCAAGAATAAATGTCAATTTGAAGCCGGTGATACGTCAGTAAAGAAAACTCGAAAATGGAAAAAATCAAAAAAATCAACTTTCTTAATAATTATCGTAGACCGTTATGTAGTACTTCTTTTTCATCAGAAGAACGAGATAAATCGATTGGTGTTAAAAAAATTCATCCAGAAAAAAATACAAAAAAGTTAGCATGTCACCATGAACTTTATGGAAGATTTTGAAAAAGTCGATTTTTTCAAACTTTGAACGGCTGTAGCGGCCGAACGTAGAATCCCATTTGAACGCGGTTTTAAATTCTGAGGTCCTTGTGTGCCAATGAGTCGGATTAGACCATAATTGACGATTTTTTATTTTTGACGAAAACCTGAAATTCTATCCAAGGGTCCCCCCTTCTTACTTTTGCTCAAAAATTGCACTAATAATGATTTCCTGGAAAAACCACCGGTTCGATTCGGGGTTTCTATACATCACTGGAAAGATCTCATTGAGGCGCTTCAGAAAATGTACTTTCGCAAGAACAAATGTCAATTTGAAGCCCCTAACGCGTCAGCAAAAAAAACTCGAAAATGGAAAAAATAATAAAAATCAACTTTCTTAATAATCATCGTAGACCTTTATGTAGTACCTTTTTTTCATCAGAAGCACGAGATAAATTGATTGGCGGTAAAAAATTTCATCCAGAAAAAAATGCAAAAAAGTTAGCACGTCACCATGAACTTTATGGAAGATTTTGAAAAAGTCGATTTTTTTAAACTTTGAACGGCTGTAGTGGCCGAACGAATAATTCAGTTTGAACGCGGTTGTAAATTCTGAGGTCCTTGTGTGCCAATGAGTCGGATTAGACCATAATTGACAATTTTTTTATTTTTTTTAGTTTTAATTTTTTTTGCTGACATCCCTGATTCGATTCCAATAAAATTATAGGAGTATGTAGGCAATTATAAAAGGTACTCAAATAAGTAATAGAATAAACAGCATGTAATTAAAAAATATATATCGTCATGACGTCACGCTTTTTTGGGACACCCTGTATAATCAAACATATTTTCCTGATATACATCATAGGATACAAATATATTCTACAAAATATCGAAATCCTAACTTAATTAGTGACTGAGCTATAGAAGACGGGATGTAAGATGCAGGACCCTGTATATTATTACTATTATTGATTTTTTTTTTAACAAATAACACTTCCATCAGCTTGTTAATAAATATTTAGTATATTTGTGTGTGTGTGCATTTTGATTTTGGGATTGATGCTTTGTGTGGATTATGTCGTGGAGCCGGAGGGCGCATCTGTCAAATTGAAACGTGGGGCGTCGGGCCTGATTACGATGTCATCACCGCTAAATCATTCGGTCGATTTGTCCCGTCGAATCGGCCATTTTCCGTCCGCACGATAAAGCCCCGCTCCGTTACTTTTTTTATAGTTATTACCCCCACGCACACACACCAACACACACACAAACAGACACACATATACAAAAATCAGCCTTCGATTTATATGCAATGGACCCGTGTAAACATTTGCCCAAAACGGTCTGAATTCACAAAAAAAAGCTTGAATACATGAATATTCAATCTGTTCCTAAAAAATAGGACTTACAAGTAACTAATTGAAACAGCTACATCACTGGCTACTGCCACGTCGGATATTGAACGACAAAAAAGAAATTTGCATTCGCGATACATCGAAATACATACATCGACCGAGGTCACGGATATTATCTATTATATTTAATTTATTTGAATTTATAGGTGAAACCATGATTTTTTATTTAATTTCATATATGGTGAAAGCGCCGAGTTATCTCTATAAATATTGCCAACTTTACATACATAGATATGCAGTTTAATTTTGGTGGAGGCGCAGGGTGTTACGCATCCTGCCGGCCTTTTGATCACAGAATTTGATTTTCAACTTTTGGAATGTTTCTTATAAATACCTAAAAGATCATCCGTAATAATAGTAATTTGATAAAATCATCAATATAGCGATGCAATATTTACGTCGTGCAGTAATTTATGGGTAAACAAATTTATTATCGATTTATGCCATTTTGTTTGATGGTAATTAACGTGTTATATCCGCAAGGCGCAGTTGTATTGCTGCGGTGTTTCATTTGTAATAATATCCCAGATAATATAACGTCGATGTAGCCGGTGTATATGTGTAACATAATCATGTTATCAGTTCGTGTCGTAATTGTAATTATCGATTCCGGCGGATATAATATAGGCAGTATAGTTATTAATATTGCGAAACATGCATAAGCACTTAATGTCTATACGCGAAATTATCGAATCTTGTTGCGAAGATGAAACACTTAACCTGTTGCAAAATTTTAGTGTATTTAAGCAAACCAATTGTATTTTATAAAATTTAGGATGAAAATATAAACAAGCTTACATTTTGTTTGATTATGAAAAATACAAACGATATTAAGATAATTAATTATTGGGATTATGTATGATTTTTCCATTTTCGAGTTTTCTTTGCTGACGCATCACGGACTTCAAATTGACATTTGTTCTTGCGAAAGTATATTTTATAAAGCGTCTTAATGAGATCTTTCCGGTGATGTATAGAAACCAGTGGTTTTTCCAGGAAATCATTTTTAGTGCAGTTTTTGAGCAAAAGTAAGAACGTAAGTAACGAGTTTTCTGCAAATAACTTCTAATGCGTTAGGAATTGCGACAGAGTCCTTATTAGGAAAAATGTTTGTTTTTTAATTCTGCATGGAATGACATAAAAATATATGGGGGCTCCAATTTAAAATAAGAAAAATAAAGTGCTTTAAAGTTTGAAATGTTTGACACTAAATTTTGGACACCCTGTATAATTCGTATCGATCAAACTTGGTTAACGGGACTATCAGACCTTATTTAATAAGTAGCTTGTATGATTTTGTTAACACGGCACTATTTTTATTTTTTCTTCATTTTTTGAAACAATGCACAGTGGTCCCGCCACCTAAGAAAGGCGGTTATAGAGATGGCGCTATTTAATAATGACACAAATCGTACGCTGTTATAATTAAAATTAAATCCATTATTGAAGAAGAGAACGAATGAATAAAAGTCTTATTATAACTTTATCAAGACCCGTTTTTATTACTAGATATGACATGAAAACTTATCAAAAAATTACAAATTAGGAATTCACATCTAACGAGGTAATAACAATTTGTTTACACTAATACTCTATAAACAACTTTCTAAACAACGTAAGACAAAATATAAAATATTGTTATTATTTTTAACACGTTCGCTGCCATCGACGCGTTAGTGCGTCCGACTTTGTACTTGCGTAAATGCAATCCGAATTGCGGTGGCAGCGAACGTGTTAATTGAATAAGAAATATCCTAATATTTGAAAGTACTCATGATCAGTTACATAAAAATATTAAACGATTAATAATTCTAATACTTCTCTCGAAAATACACCGGTTTTTTTCGGCAATTTTCTTAGACTAGATATAAGAGGATCTGAGTGAAGGAGAAGTCTATGTAAAAGGTCAACGTTTGTCTTTGACATTTTTCTAGTGTTGTCGTGCCTAAAACGTTTAATATTTTGATTTGACGATTCTGCAGCCTCCTCAGAGAGCTCTCCGATGGACAATAAAGCGTAATCAATTGCTTCAGCTCCATGAAATAAAACTTTATGTACAGATGCTGGTAAATTATACCAAGGATAATTTTGAATTAGTTGCTGAGCGGTCTTTAATGCGTAATCTTTAAATTTATCTTTATTTATATTATAGCCTGATGACAAACAATTCAACAAGTTGCAACACCTGCCAATCAGTTCTTTTTTTATTCCCGTTATCATAGCTGAAATGTCTGAATGTAAGAAAAATTTTCGTGCCGTATTTCCATCATTTGATGTTCCACTTCCTCCACTATGCGGTTTGTCTACATTTAAACCTAATTTTTCTTTAAACTGTTTTTGGACTAATTGTTTTTTTTAGCAAGAAGAGACTTTTCTTCCTGAGATCTGGCTTGCCATTTTTTAAACTGAAGTCTATAAGATACATTAATAAAATATTCGAAAAATCGAATCCGTGCATAAAGTGGTGATAGCCCAAACTGTAATTTAGTGACATCGATCGGCTTATTTAAACAATTCTTAATATCATTCATTTCTTTTGGTGTTGCACCACACATGTAACACCTACTCGAAGATGTTTCACTAAGCGCACTACACACCTTACCGTCGACCATAGTAAATTTTTCCATCTTTCATAATTTTGACGTTTTAAACGTTTCATCCGAGTCTACAAAACGCTCGACGTACATATAAAATATAATTTAAATTCAAAATAAACCATGAAAGCGTAAATATAAATGACTATGATACCATCAAGTAGGAGAAAGTAACATGATGGCCACATCACCATTTTTTTTAAATTAAGGTGTACTAAGGAAATGCTACTATAGCTTAGAAGGCATAAATGAGACACCTGCACAAATTTACGCAGATAATCGCTTGTATCTTCTAAGAGTACACACTTTATTGAACAATAAGAAGTGCTTATCATTCCGCGGATTGCTGCGTAAAGTAGTTAAAAGTTTAGATGAATTTTAATAAAACTGTAAACTAAACAAAAAATATGAAGAGGCGTAGCGCTCTTGTAACTTTATGTAAAAGATTATATTTTATATAAAAATGTGTTTAAAATATTGTACATACCTTCATTTTCAAATTCCATTACAACAACACTTGCACAAATTAATAAACTCAGAGTATTTTGGCCGTTGTCAAGGAAGTGAAAATTAGCGCACCGATAACACAACGGAGTACTGACGAGATGCGTCCACTTAGGATGTCAACAGGAACTGAATTTATGCACGTATCAAGATTTTTTTTATACCTCCATTTAGTATGCATATTGATAACATGCTGAACGAAGTATGACGTCTTAATTTAAACATGAAAGTATTCAGGCTATAACCTATGGTAGGACCACTGTGCAATGGTGCAAAACTGATTTTTTTTAGTTTTAATTTATTTTTTGCTGATATCCCTGAATCGATTTTAATAAAATTATAGGAGGATGTAGGCAACCATAAAAGGTACTCAAATAAGCAATAAAATACATAGCGTGTAATTTAAAAAAATATACCATCATGACGTCACGCTTTTTTGGGACACCCTGTACAATCAAAAATATTTTCCTGAAATGCGTTCTAGGATGCAAATTTATTCTGCAAAATATCAAAATTCCAACTTAATTAGTAGATGAGCTATAGAAGACGGGAGGTGAAGTGCAGGACCCTGTATATTTCTTACACGCAAATTCTAAGCCTCATCAAGTATACCCCTTGGTGTGATATGATTTATTTTTAAAAATAAATACAATTTTTAAAACTGTGAAAATCATAAGATCAATTGCCTGCTGAGGTCATTTGTAACAGTGTCTCAATACATGTATTGTCTCTCTTTATCTCATGGTTTAAGGGTCTGAAGAGTTTATAAAAATATCCAGTAATAAAGTTGTAAGAAAATAAAAATCAAAATTTGTATTTTCGATTTTTTTCGAAGTCCAGGGAATATTTTAAATCTCTTTTAACAAATTATTCAGCATTAAAATGCGCAACTTTGCCTTAATTTAGCCAACTCTCTATCTTCTATAGTTACCGAGATAGCAATGCTTATGCATCGAATTTGTAACACTCTGTATATATGAAATTAATGAATAAATAAATAACAAAAGAGAATTACAACGATCATGATATTTCTGGATCATAAAAATGTTTACGCCCGGACAGGGAATCGAACCCACTCGACTTGGGATCCAGAGGAAAGAGGCTCGCGCTCTTACCCACTACACCACCAAACCGCCACCATTTTTTTAACTGCAGACCATGTCCAAAATGGTTTCATCCTGACAGTTATATGTGAATACTCTACCAGATAAATCCAAATTGAATTAAACCCATCTCCATCTCACATTTTGTATAAAGAAGTTACCATGAATGATTTTTTTGATGTAAATGACTGGTTGTCATTTAAAACAATATATTTCGAAACCGAGTCAGTTTAAATTTAATTAAATAGGCCATAGAGAATCCAATTAAGTCGAAATCGAGCCCCGACCACTTTTCCCCATTTTCCAGGGGCGGCAAATTGGCACGAACAAACGAGCGATTCTATCGTTCCGTTGAAAATTTTAATAGATGCGATAACGCCGCGACGTTCCACTCAGTTTCACACACACACACACACACACACATGCTCTGCCATAGAATACGGTCCTTCCCCACACCCCGGTGAAAACTTCGGGGAGCAGTAGAGTGAGGGAGTTCTCGTATTGCCGCCCCCAGGATCGTGGGTCGTTATCCCGTAACGAGGCAGTCCGTTTCGGCCATTATCCCCCCGGAACGATGATGCCGGAATGAAAATTGATGTAAATTCCAGCGGCCGAACGATCCATTTCCCTCATTACTGCCGGCACAATGCCGCTCCCAGAGCGAAATAACATGTTGCCGCCGCCACAGACTCACACAGCGCAACTTTCCGGTCTCGCCGCCGCCGCTGCTGCTGCTGTTGCCTGCCGTCTGCCCGACTAATTCCCACTCGACGTATGATCAGAAAACTGGGGGATGGAGAGATGAGGGGATTGATCGTTACCAACAGTCAAAAACAAAGTAAAACACCAATTTACAACGTCTGCAGCAGTTGGTAAACTTTAAAATGGACTCGTTATACATATTTATTAAGTTGGCCCTGCACGTAGGAAAATGATTTTGCCAAAAAGCGCTTGGCTAGTGCCACAAAAATTAGAGCAAGCGCCGCAAAGGTAGAAGAGTTATGAGGGTTTCAAATTTGGTTGGAGGTTGACTAAAAGTAATAAAGACGAAAAATAGCCTGAATATATGAATATTCAGCCTGTTCGTGACTCTGCAACATTAAGTCTTACTAAGACTTGACGTTTGCGCCCCACTTTTGACTTTTTTTTGGTTCATTTAAATGATTTACACTCCTCAAAACTATCGCTATCAATTTGAGAGCTAGCGCCACAACGACAAATATAGTTTTCACGATAGCCCACCACTTCAATATCTCTTGTTCAATTTTTAAGGATTCTGTAGCTTAGACCTAGCGCTTAAAAAAAAAAATTTGATATTTATATAACTAACGTCATATAAAATAATAGTACTATTATGATCCAAATAATTATCAATAAACGTTTAACATAAAATTAAATTTAAAAAGTCATCAGCCTATCCATAGATGCGTTTCAAGGTTTATCTCTTATCTCTTATTATTTATTTAACTCTTAACTCTTATCATGTATGTAACTCTTTAATCTCTTATCGCTTGACAGAATTATTATAGCGAGTGATCGATAAATGTGCAGGCCGTGCTAACATATGCTTCAATTTAAGGTGATTTTATACCATCTCCGTATACGGGAAAGTCTTGTTTTCGAGAAAAAAAAAAATCAAAATTTCATCGAATATTTAATGAAGACCCAAAATTGCCAGAATATTCAACCATCATTCAGGCTATTTTCGTCTTTATTAAATGTATATAATTCTTCTGCAACAAGTGAGGTTGTTTCAAATTTATTCTTTTTTCAAAGATTTCCAGGCGATTTTAACCGTTTTTGAAGAATATCTGTGCATTCCTGGGTTCTTTATCTTAAAACCTAACAAATGTTATCACTAGTACCTTTCAGTTCAAGGCCGTCTCCTCGATGCTACGAAGCAATGAATAGCCTTTGGTAAATTTTGTCAACCAGAAATCTGTACTCGTGGCAGTTTTTTTTTTAAATTTCAGTCACAATTCTTTCAATAAACATTGACCAAATTTGCACTATCAATTCTGAATGAACCTGTTTTTGACACCTCACTAAAACAATTGACATATCAGAGCTGGAAACAAAGTAGCAACAGTCAAAATTTGAACGGAGGAAGAGAAAATTGCATTCGACGATAAGAAAAATTGTAAAAAATTAATCTCTGCTGGAATTCGCTTCAAAACTTCAAAATCTATACAAATTAAACTTATTTTTGACATTCCGTTAAAACAATTGACATATCACAGCTGGAAACAAAAACGTGATTGAAGGAAATGAAAAATGCATTCGGTGATAAGAAAAATTGAAAAAAAATCACCTCTTCTGGAATTCGCTTCGAAACTTTAAAATGTATGCAAAATACACCTTTTTGACATTCCTTTAAAACAATTGAAATGTAACAGCTGGAAACGAAATAGCAACACTCAAAACTTGAACGGAGGAAATGAAAATTGCATTCGGCGATAAGAAAAATTGTAAAAAAATCATCTCTCCTAGAATTCGCTTCAAAACTTCCAAATCTATGCAAAACAAACACATTTTTGACATTCCGTTAAAACAATTGACAAATCACAGCTGGAAACAAAAACATGAACGGAGGGAATAAAAATGCATTCGGTGATAAGAAAAATCATCTCTTCTGGAATTCGCTTCTAAACTTCAAAATCTATGCAAACTATGCAAAATAAACCTATTTTTGACATTCCGTTAAAACAATTGACAAATCACAGCTGGAAACAAAAACTTGAAAGGGGGAAATAAAAAATGCATTCGGCGATAAGAAAAATTGTAAAAAAATATCTCTACTGGAATTGGCTTTAAAACTTCAAAATATATGCAAAACAGACCTATTTTTGACATTCCTTTAAAATAATTGACATATTACAGCTGGAAACAAAAACGTGAATGGAGGAAATGAAAAATGCATTCGGTGATAAGAAAAATTGTAAAAAAAATCATCTCTTCTGGAATTCGCATCAAAACTTCAAAATCTATACAATACAAACCTATTTTTGACATTCCTTTCAAAAAATTGAGATGTAACAGCTGGAAACAAAATAGCAACACTCAAAACCTGAAAGGAGGAAATAAAAAATGCATTCGGTGATTATAATTTTTTTTTCAAAAAAATCATGTCTTCTGGAATTGGCTTAAAATCTTCAAAATCTATACAAAATAAGCCTATTTTTGACATTCCTTTAAAACATATGACATATTAAAATTTTCTGTTGCTACTTTTTTTTCGCGTAATAACTTTTAGTTGTGACTTGGCTTAACTCAAGTTTTAAAAATGAATTTGTAAATGATTGTTGTAGATATTCGCGTAAAGAAATTGACGTAAATTTTTAATAATCAGAAATATTTGCAGTTGCTATTTTTTTTTCTTTTCGTGTTAAAACTTTTAGTCGTGGCTTCAGATAACTCAAGCTTTCAAAATAAATTTGTAAATGATCGTTGTTGATAATCACGTGGAGCAATTAGAAAAATTTTGATCGCGGATATTTTTTTGAAATTTTAAAACTCGGAAATATTTTCAGTTGCTACTTTTTGATGTTCGCGTCAAAACTCTTAATCGAGACTTCTGGCAATTCAAACTTTAAAAATGAATTTATAAATGGTCGTTATTATAATTCACATGAAGAAATTTAAAAAAATTGGATCACGTATATATTTTTGAAATTTAAAAAAATCAGAATTATTTGCAGTTGCTACTTTTTTTTCCTTTTTGCGTGAAAACTTTTAGTCGTGACTTCGGGTAACTTAAGCTTTTAAAATGTATTTATAAATGATGGTTGTTGATAACCACGCAAAGAAATTAAAAAAAATTCGATCACCTATATTTTTTGAAATTTAAAAAAATCAGATTTTTTTGCTTTTCGCGTTAAAACTTTTAGTCATGACTTCAGGTAACTCATGCTTTTAAAATGTATTTATAAATGATCGTTGTTGATAATCACGTAAAGAAATTCAAAAAATTTCGATCACCTATATTTTTTGAAATTTAAAAAAATCAGAATTTTTTACTTTTCGCGTTAAAACTTTTAGTCGTGACTCAATCTTCTAAAATGAATTTGTAAATGCTCGTTATTAATATTCACGTGAAGAAATTTAAAAAAAATCGATATTTTTTCAAATTTAAAATTTTTTTAATTATTTGCAATTGCTACTTTTTTTGCTTTTCGCGTTAAAACTTTTAGTCGTGGATTCAGGTAACTCAAACTTTTAAAATGAATTTGTAAATGGTTGTTATTAATATTCACGTGAAGAAATTCAAAAAAATTCGATCACGATCTGAAATTTTTGAAAATCAGAAATATTTACAGTTGCTACATTTTTGCTTTTCGCGTCAAAACTTTTAGTCGTGACTTCAGGTAATTCAAACTTTCGAAATGAATTTGTAAATGATCATTGTTGATAGTCACGTGAAGAAATTCAAAAAAATTTATTTACGTATACATATTTTGTTTATAATTTTTAAAAATTAATGCTTTTCGCGTCAAAACTTTTAGTCGTGGCTTCAGGTAACTCAATCTTTTAAAATGAATTTATAAGTGATTGTTGTATATATTCACGTGAAGATATTGAAATTTTTTGATCACGTATATTTTTTTTTAATTTTTGAAAATCAGAAATATTTGCTTTTCGCGTTAAAATTTTTAGTCGAGAGTTCAGGTGATTCAAACTTTTAAAATTAATATGTAAATGATCGTTGTTGATATTCACGTGAAGTAATTTGAAAAATTTGGATCGCGTATATTTTTTTGAAATTTAAAAAAATCAGAGTTATTTACAGTTGCTACTTTTTTTGCTTTTCGCGTCAAAACTTTTAGTCGTGACTTCAGGTAATTCAAACATTTAAAATGAATTTGTAAATGATCGTTGTTGATATTCACGTGAAGTAATTTGAAAAATTTGGATCGCGTATATTTTTTTGAAATATAAAAAAATCAGAAATATTTGCAGTTGATACATTTTTTGCTTTTCGCGTCAAAACTTTTAGTCGAGACTTCAGGTAATTCAAACTTTTAAAATGAATTTGTAAATCATCGTTGTTGATATTCATGTGAAGTAATTTGAAAAATTTGGATCGCATATATTTTTTTGAAATTTAAAAAAACCAGAAATATTTGCAGTTGATACTTTTTTTGCTTTTCGCGTCAAAACTTTTTGCCGTTACTTCAGATGACTCAAACTTTTAAAATGAATTTCTAAATGATTGTTGTAGATATTCAGGTGAAGAAATTCAAAAAAATTCGATCACGTATATTTTTTTGAAAATTTTGAAAATCGCATTAGAACTTTTAGTCGTGACTTCAGGTAACTTAAGCTTTTAAAATGTATTTATAAATTATCGTTGTTGATAATCACGTAAAGAAATTCAAAAAAAATCGATCACGTGTATTTTTTTGAAAATTTTGAAAATTAGAAATATTTGCAGTTGCTACTTTTTTTTGCTTTTCGCGTTAAAACTTTTAATCATGACTTCAGGTGATTCAAACTTTTAAAATGAATTTGTAAATGATTGTTGTAGATATTCACGTGAAGAAATTCAAAAAATTTCGATCACGTATATTTTTTTGAAAATTTTGAAAATCGCATTAGAACTTTTAGTCGTGACTTCAGGTAACTTAAGCTTCTAAAATGTATTTATAAATTATCGTTGTTGATAATCACTTAAAGAAATTCAAAAAAAATCGATCACGTATATTTTTTCGAAAATTTTGAAAATCAGAAATATTTGCAGTTGCTACTTTTTTTTGCTTTTCGCGTTAAAACTTTTAATCGTGACTTCAGGTGACTCAAACTTTTAAAATGAATTTGTAAATGATTGTTGTAGATATTCACGTGAAGAAATTCAAAAAATTTCGATCACGTATATTTTTTTGAAATTTAAAAAATCAGAAATATTTGCAGTTAAAACTTTTTTTGATGTTCTCGTCAAAACTTTTAGTCGTGGCTTCAGGTAACTCAAACTTTTAAAATGAATTTTTAAAGGGTCGTTATTAATATTCACGTGAAGAAATTCAAAAAATTTCGACCACCTATATTTTTTTTCGATTTTTAACAATCAGAAAAATTTGCAGTTGTTGCTTTTTTTGCTTTTCGCGTCAAAACTTTTAGTCGTGGCTTCAGGTGACTCAAACTTTTAAAATGAATTTGTAAATGGTCGTTATTAATATTCACTCCAAGAAATTCAAAATATTTCGATCACCTATATTTTTTTGAAATTAAAAAAAAAAATGAATTATTTGGAATTGCTACTTTTTTTGCTTTTGGCGTTAAAACTTTTAGTCGTAGCTTCAGGTGACTCAAACTTTTAAAATGAATTTTTAAATGGTCGTTATTAATATAATAATAATTTGTTTATTTCCAGTAAGAACATAATACATTCGTGGATGAGTCAGAGTACAGAGTTGAATTGATTAATAAAATGGTATATAACTTAAATCTATTCATATTAAAACTTAATAATTACTTACAACATATTAAAATTATAAATACAATAATTAATTAAAATTAAACATTTTAAAACTTATTAAAAAAAAAAAAAAAAACATATTAAAAACTTAGGTCTATATATTTAAAAAAAAATACACACACAAATAAATAATTTAAATTTTTTTTTTTTTTTTTTTTATAGTTTCTAACGTTAAAATTGAACGACATACATATGAACATTTTAAAATATATAAATGGAAGTTTTGTACAAGATCTTCACAACTTGTTACATATTAAAAGGTACTCCTCTATAGAATAGAAACTGTGTTGTAATATCAGTTCTTTGGTTTTTCGTACAAATATTTTACTGGGTAATTCCCTTAAAAAGTTTGGCAAAGCATTATATAATTTTATACATTGTACTATACACGAGTTGTGATAGAAGCTGTGACTGTGTTTTGGAAGTCTAATAGTTCTTGATCTTGTGCTGTGATCATGTAGCACTTGGTTTGCTTCGAATGCACCCAGGTTTTTCTTAACAAATTTAATTGTTTCAAATATATAGAGGCTCATTAAAGGCATTATTTGTAGTCTTTTGAATAGATTTCGACAACTAGTATTAGGTCTAACATTACAAATAGCTCGTATTAATCTTTTTTGAATTATAAATAATTTTTGAACATTTTTTACTGTCGTGCATCCCCAAAAAATTATGCCATAAGTTAGTTGGGATTGACAGTAAGACATGTATACAATTTTTGCCGCTTCTTCATGTACGTCATTTCGCGTCGAGTAAATCAAATATGAGTACTTAGCAATTTTAGAACAGACGTGTTGGATGTGGCTATCCCATTTCATATTATTTTGAATAATAACACCGAGGAATTTCACTTCACTAGCTTCTTGAATTAATTCACCATTCATATTAACATTTGTTAAACCCATTGGTGCTCTATAGTGCATAATATGTGTTTTTGATGTATTCGCCATCAGGTTATTCATGGTAAGCCAGGTATTTAGTTCGGTAAGAATGTTATTGGTTGCTTCATTAAGATTTTGTAAAGAGCTATCTTGTATGTTGATTGTAGTGTCATCTGCAAACATAGTGATATGCCCTTTTATGTTGAGTGGCATATCATTAATGAATAAAAGGAATAGTAACGGGCCTAATACGCTACCTTGTGGCACGCCAACATTTTGAGAGGCAACGGTGGATGTGTATAGAACATTATTAATGTACATTGATGTAACATGTTTTCTGTTGCTTAGATAAGATGACAGAAGACTATAACACTTTCCTCTAATTCCATATGACTGCAGTTTACTTAATAAAATGTGGTGCGGTACACTGTCAAACGCTTTGGTTAAATCAACAAATACCGAATATGTATGCTTGTTATTATCCAAATTGTTAAGAACAAAGTTAATGAAATTATAAATTGCGTGTGTGGTTGTGAAGCCTTTTCTAAATCCATATTGCTGTTGACATAAAACATTATGCTGTACTAAATATTTAATTATTCTGTTATAAATACAACGTTCGTATACCTTTGAGAATATTGGCAAAATAGAAATTGGTCTATACTCCGATAATAGATGTATGTCACCTTTTTTGTGAATGGGAATAATTTTCCCCATTTTAAGTAGTGTTGGAAAAACTCCATCTCTTAGTGACTGATTAATCATAATCGTTAGCTGTTTCACAATAACATCCTTGATATTTTTGACGATATACATTGATATGCCATCGTGGTCTGTTGATGTTGTACATTTCAATTCATTTATTATTACTTCAACTTCGGATTCTGTTGCAGGATAGAGAAAAATTGATCCTGAGGTACTAGGTATATTCATATTATTGCCTGATGTTGTCGCGCTTGTTCTATTACCCATATTACTGAAATAATTATTCATTGTATTAACAATTTTTTGTGGTTCAGAAATTTGTTCTTTTTGTTCATTTATGACGAAATCAATAGATTTATTTTTAGATGTATTTTTGACATTATTTTGCTTAAGTATATTCCACAATTCTTTGGATTTATTAGATGAGTTTCTAAGTCGATCGGTATTATAATTTCTTTTTTCGATCTTAAGCGTGGTTTTATATTCTTTTTTAAGTTTCTTGTAGATACTATAAACAAATTCACTGCCGCTTGATTTATAGAGTTCGTAAAAAAATTGAAGATTGTTTTTTAATTCTCTTAAATCATTGGTATACCAAGATAGTTTTGGTTTAAAATTATTTATAATTTTTGTTTTTAGAGGACAACACTCATTAAATACATGTAAAAATACACTATAAAATTGGTTAAATGATGTTTCGGCATCAGACATTCGAATTGTATCCCAATTTATAGATAGTAATGATTCATTTAATTTATTTAAATTATGCTCAGTAATTTGCCTACTATTAATCACTCTTTTATTTTTCTCTATTCTGCAGCTAAACTCTAGCAATTGCCCTTTATGATCAGAGATACTAGTATCAAGTACATTTGCATTTGTAAATTTTATATTTGTGATTATATTATCAATACAACTACTACTTGTATTAGTAACACGTGTTGGTGAATTGATTGTAATAGTTAAGTTATAACTTTCAATCAAATTTAAGAAAAGAGATGTTTTATTATCATGTTGTTTTAGAAGATTTAAATTAAAATCACCACCAATTATGATTTCTGATTGTTCTATTATTAGGAGTTTATATAGTACATTCTCAAAGGTATATAAAAAGTCTGCGAATGTTCCATCTGGCTGCCGATATACACATAATAAGATAATTTTTCTATTTGACTCAAGAATACATTCAGCGCACGCCATTTCTATAATCATTTCTCGCGACAACTCATTTATATCAGGTCTGCTATTAGCTAAATACTTATCAAGCGCAATGACCGCAGCTCCACCGTGTCCGTGTGTTGATCGTGTAAACATTGAAATTAAATTGTAGTTTTTAATGTTAGGAAAGGATTCACAGCTCTTTATCCAATGTTCTGTAATTAAGAAGAAATCTATATTTAATTCATATAACAATATTTCAACTTCATTAACTTTGTTTTTAATTGATTGAACATTATGATGCAATACTGTTGCATTATAATTTTTTGTTATGTCGTTTGCTGGGGTTTTTGTCGGCGATGGAAAAAACGTGTGACGTATGCTCCATAGGGCCACGAATTGGAGTCCATTGCCTTCTCAAAGTGGTTCCTGTCGATGGTTACTTTGAATGCTGAGTAGTGTTGCGGATATTTGGAATCAAGAATTTCACATATTGCTTCAGGAAACTCGGGTTTCAAATATGCATAGAGGTCTTCGGTTTTAGTTGACGGATCTAATCTGGAAACATATAGAAACGATTTTCTTGCGATTGCTTTTATATTATGGTTTTTTGTAGAGACGCCCACAATTCCGTGTGATTTATTCATTTTCTTCTTTGTAACAGTTTTCCATACGTCCGTTTCCGCAGAAACCGATGTTTTATTTCTAATATTAGGTTGAAGGGGCAATGGTGTTGGTCCTTGGGTTTTTTTGGTTGCCTGGGCAAACATTCGTTTAGCGGAGGTCGATGTATTGGCGCGTGATTTTTCGCTCGGTGAATTGATGGTTTTTACGGTCTCCTCTCCTTGCGTTTTTACTTCATAAACGCCCGTTGATAGAGATCTAGTTTTTGGAATGTTGATATGTGGAAATTTATTTTCGTTTTGAGCTATTTTACTAGAGATGGCACCATCGTGATTATTGTTTATAATTATTTTATTATTTTCAATAAAGTCTAATTTTTGTTTGAGCAGCTTAATATTATCTTTTAAAACTGCATTTTTATCATCCATTTCAGTTACGAGTTTACTTAAGAGCTCCACTTGCCTTTTAAGTGATCCATTTTCTTGGGTTAATTTGTTAACCTCATTCAAGTGAATAAATTAAAAAAATTTCGATCATCTATATTTTTTTGAGATTTAAAATAATCAGAAATATTTGCAGTTGCCTGGTTTTTTACTTTTCGCGTCAAAACTTTTAGTCGTGGCTTCAGGTAATTCAAACTTTCAAAATGGATTTGTAAATGATCGTTGTTCTTCACGTGAAGTAATTTGAAAAATTTGGATCACCTATTTTTTTTTGAAATTTAAAAAAAATTAATTATTTGCAATTGCTACTTTTTTTGCTTTTCGAGTTAAAACTTTTAGTCGTAGCTTCAGGTGACTCAAACTTTTAAAATGAATTTGTAAATGGTCGTTATTAATATTCACTCGAAGAAATTCAAAATATTTCGATCACCTATATTTTTTTGAAATTAAAAAAAAATGAATTATTTGCAATTGCTACTTTTTTTGCTTTTAGCGTTAAAACTTTTAGTCGTAGCTTCAGGTGAGTCAAACTTTTAAAATGAATTTTTAAATGGTCGTTATTAATATTCACGTGAATAAATTCAAAAAATTTCGATCACCTATATTTTTTTGAAATTTAAAATAATCAGAAATATTTGCAGTTGCCTGTTTTTTTACTTTTCGCGTCAAAACTTTTAGTCGTGGCTTCAGGTAATTCAAACTTTCAAAATGGATTTGTAAATGATCGTTGTTCTTCACGTGAAGTAATTTGAAAAATTTGGATCACCTATTTTTTTTGAAATTTAAAAAAAAATGAATTATTTGCAATTGCTACTTTTTTTGCTTTTCGAGTTAAAACTTTTAGACGTAGCTTCAGGTGACTCAAACTTTTAAAATGAATTTGTAAATGGCCGTTATTAATATTCATGTGAAGAAATTAAAAAAATTTCAATCACGTATATTTTTTTGAAATTTAAAAAAATCAGAAATATTTGCAGTTGCCTGTTTTTTGCTTTTCGCGTTAAAACTCTTAGTTGGCTTCAGGTAACTCAAACTTTTAAAATGAATTTCTAAATGGCCGTTGTTAATATTCACGTGAATAAATTCAAAAAATTTCAATCACCTATATTTTTTTGAAATTAAAAAAAAAATTAATTATTTGCAATTGCTACTTTTTTTGCTTTTCGAGTTAAAACTTTTAGTCGTAGCTTCAGGTAACTCAAGCTTTTAAAATGAATTTGTAAATGGTCGTTATTAATATTCACGTGAAGAAATTCAAAAAATTTCGATCAGCTATATTTTTTTGAAATTTTTGAAAATCAGATATATTTGCAGTTGCAGTTGCAGTTTTTCTTTTCGGGTGAACAATTTTAGTCATGACTTCAGGTTTTTTCCATCCACCAAATCTTTTCATGACCGATATATCTGCTCCTGCATTTATAATAATAATTCTTCAATTAAAGTACAAGTCTAAACAATCCTAAAAACTAAACAAAATTAATAAATAAAATAAAATCAAATATAATTTCTATAAACATTTGCGAAATGTGTGGCAGCTCTACATCAGAAGGTGTCACCCCTGTAAGCTTTAGGATTTTGTAGACCAAGATACTCTGTAATTTTTTTTGCATTCCTCCGAAGTTATGAATTCCAATTCAGTAGCGTAGCTTTCCACTGTGGAAATTAGAAAGGGCCCTTATTTTTACTTCCGTCGATAGAAATTCTGGAAGGTTAGGCCCCTCCTACGCCACTGTTTCAACAACTCTTCGCTTAATTCACTCATCATTTCTGTATCTGTCTTTAGGAGGGCCGCTGCTCGAGTCTATTTAAATGAAAAACAAAATTAACAGATTTGAATAATTTCACTTAAAACTCTATTTTTATTATTAAATTGGAGAAAGTAACACTGTCTAGAAGAAAAATATACCGATTATAAATATATAATCTGAACGTGTTTTTAGAATCGAAACCGGAATGAGGTAATCATTACTTTTAAATAATGAAGCAGCGGCGCGTTTAGATTTTATGGATCGAACTTGAATGTGTTTAATTTTATTTTTCGCAATCTTGAAATAACAGCTGTTCCCCCTGGCGGAGGCCAGTGCTGTATCGATCGCATTTTTCATTCATCAACTCGTGAATATTACATGCGACGGGCTGAATGGGGACATCGATACTACGCACACACACACTCACACGTACTCTCCCACGCACTCGCCGCCCCCATGTCGGCCCCTTTACACCCCCTTTTCCACTTAAAATTCATCGCCGTAATTGTTTAAACATGAAAGAGACACGAGGCGCAATTAGTGCCAGCGGCGGCGCGACGGAAACCTGCACGCGCCTCAGAATGAGTCAACCGACGTTTCCGTGTATTTGCACATCGCTTCAACTTTTGTGAAGTCCAAAGATAAACCACGTATAGGCCTTCAAATATCTCGTGTCACATTGTAATCGTAAATTTCAAGAGAGGGCGCGCTGAAAATTCATAATTATTCGACGTCGCTGTGGACACAGAATCGTCGCGGAGATTCTTTCTCACTCTGCGCAAACTTTACCCCCAATCGACACGAGATACTTGGAAGCCTATACATTTGTTAAGCGCGTTTAGTATATTTTTGTTAATCCATAAATATTTAACAGATGTTTCTGATATGCTAATGCTCTCACTGCAAAATCTGATCGTAAAAATATGTAACTCGCTTGCAAATTTTGAATTGTTACCACATAGATGCTCCAGATGAACATCGTGATGGTGGTGATGATGATGGTCCAGAGATGAATAATACATAAGTGAAAAGTTTCAATTTGTGCATAAAGTGAGTAGAATAACACTGAATGAAACAATTGTGGTTTTAAAACAGTGTTTACCACGTAGTAATAGTCGCAACCATCATCATGATTATGAGCAGAAGAAAATATCCCTCTAAACGATGTTGTTGTACTTCAAAGAAAGATCCAGAAAATGATCAAACAAATCACAGCAGCACATCTATTTTGAAATGTCAAGGATGTCAAAACAGTTAACCGTTTCAATTGGATGTGATTCGAATTCGGGTCGTTTCATCTTTAATTAACCACTTCACCGTAACATTTCGATCCGGGGCAGTGGAGTGTACATAATGTTATTGTTATTGCCCCCCATCCCCCCCCCCATAGATATCAACCGTTGGACGTGCATAAACCCTGTGGTGTAAATACGATATTGGCGCTTGAATATTTAATGGTCGCAATACAATCGATGACATAAACGTAATTGCCTCCTAATAAGGAATCACTGCAAATGTTCCGGATCCCCGATAATATCAATTTTTATGCTTTATAGTCCAATCGGCGGATCGTATTTATCGCCCCTCCGTTAAATTACATTACACCTGCGTTTTACTGTGACATCAACAGTTGTCATTTGCTTTTATGTTCGTTTACCGTTGGAATTCCGAATGGGAATTGTTTTTTTAATACTTGCTTTTATTGGTTTTGGTTATATTTATCTTTTCGACAAACTGCTCGGGAAATTGATTGCATTTCTATAAATGGAGTTTGCGCGCAACATTGTTTGATCGATCCGTTGTGTTGTTTTCGGAGTTTATTAAAGCGCAGTAAATACGACATATTTTTTTTATATGTACCTAAATACCTGATTTCTTCAATGGCTTTTTAACGAGCACTCCCGGCGCATGCACCAGAATGCAGAACACTATTATTAATAAATAACAAATAATTTATTTATCAAGTGTTTTACGAATAAATTATTTTACCTACAGTATATTTAAGGCCTAACGACCGTGGGCCTTTCTGCCCATATTATTAATATTTAAAAACGATTACTAAATCATGTTTCATCAACTGATCAATGAGAATAAAGTTAAAAAAAAAACTATTATTAAGTAGGGATCGTGTGATAAAACCTTCCTTTTAAAACATAAAAATTAAATTGATTATAATTTCCATTACCGATGCAAGTCTAGACGTTGGCTTTAATAAATTTCTTCCTATTATTATTATTATTAGTATTAGTAACCGACCCTTCGGTTAGGGTGTAAGGGTGGTCGGATTGCGTGCGCCCGGTACACGGTCCCGCGTACACGCCACGCGTTCATTAAAGGGCGCAAAGGTCCGAATCACGGCGGAGGCAGTGGCGTGCGTGCCCCCTCGAAAAAGGCCACTAATTACTCTGCGGTAATCGGGGAAGATCTACACGTGAACGGACAATGAGGCGGTGATTAATGGATGGATAACTCCATTTTTCATGCTGTCCGATTATTTGCGTTAATGCCCGCCGCCGCTGAGAATTTTAAATTTTAATCCGCCGCACATCAAGCGTTCGGTAAATGCGTAATGGAATTTCCACGCAAAGTATCCATTAAAATTATCTATAATATCTTCAATGCAAATTTTTATTTTACTTTCTCCGTTACGACTAAACTGACGCGTCAGCAAAGAAAACTCGAAAATAGAAAAAATCGAAAAAATCAACTTTTTTAATAATCATCGTAGACCTTCATGTAATACCTTTCTTTTCATCGGAAGAACGAGATAAATCGATTGGCGTTAAAAAATTTCATATTGAAAAAATTGCAAAAAAGTTAGCAAGTCACCATGAACTTTATGGAAAATTTTGAAAAAAGTCGATTTTCAGACTTTGAACGGCCGTAGCGGCTGAACGAAGAATCCAATTTGATCACGGATTTCAAATCTGTGTTCGTCGTGTGCCAATTAGTCGGATTTATTTAAAATTGGCGATTTAAAATTTTTGACGAAAACCTGAAAATTCATCCAAGGGTCCCCCCTTCCTACTTTTTCCCAAAAATTGCATTTGAAATGATTTCCTGAAGAAACCACTGGTTCGATTCGGGATTTCTATACATCACTGGAAAGATCCCTTCAAGACGCTTCAGAAACTATACTTTCGCAAGAACAAATGTCAATTTAAAGCCCGTGAGGAGTCAGCAAAGAAAACTCGAAAATGGAAAAAATCGAAAAAATCAATTTTCTTAATAATCATCGTGGACCTTTATGTAATACAATTTTGTTCATCAGAAGAACGAGATTAATCTATTGGCGTTAAAAAAATTTATATAGAAAAAATTGCAAGAAAGTTAGCAAGCCACCATGAATTTTAAGGAAAATTTTGAAAAAAGTAGATTTTTCAGATTTTGACCGGCCGTAGCGCCTGAACGAAGAATTCAATTTGAACGCGGATTTCAAATCTGTGTTCCACGTCTGTCAATTAGTCGTATTGAATTAAAATTGGGGATTTGAAATTTTTGACGAAAACCTGAAAAATCGTCCAAGGGTCCCCCCTTCCTACTTTTTCCCAAAAATTGCATTTGAAAGGATTTCCTGAAGAAACCACTGGTTCGATACGAGGTTTCTATACATCACTGGAAGGATCCCTCCAAGACGCTTCAGAAAATGTACTTTCGCAAGAACAAATGTCAATTTGAAGTCCCTGACGCGTCAGCAAAGGAAACTCGAAAATGGAAAAAATCGAAAAAATCAACTTTCGTAATAATCATCGTAGACCTTTGTGTAATACAATTTTCTTCATCAGAAGAACAAGATAAATCGATTGGCGTTAACAAATTTAATCTAGAAAAAAATTCAAAAAAGTTAGCAAGTCACCATGAACTTATGGAAAATTTTGAAAAAAGTCGATTTTTTCAGACTTTGAACGGCCGTAGCGGCTGAACGAAGAATCCAATTTGAACGCGGATTTCAAATCTGTGTTTCTCGTGTATCAATTAGTCGGATTTAATTAAAATTGACGATTTGAAATTTTTGACGAAAACCTGAAAAATCATCCAAGGGTCCCCCCTTCCTACTTTTTCCCAAAAATTGCATTTGAAATGATTTTCTGAAGAAACCACTGGTTCGATTCGAGGTTTCTATACATCACTAGAAAGATCTCTTTAAGACGCTTCAGAAAATGTGCTTTCGCAAGAACAAATGTTAATTTAAAGCCCCTGACGCGCCAGCAAAGAAAACTCGAAAATGGAAAAAATCGAAAAAATCAACTTTCTTAATAATCATCGTAGACCTTTATGTAATACCATTTTCTTCATCAGAAAAACGAGATAAATCAATTGGCGTTAAAAAATTTTAAATAGAAAAAATTGCAAAAAAGTTAGCAAGTCACCATGAACTTCAAGGAAATTTTTGAAAAAAGTCGATTTTTTCAGACTTTGAACATCCGTAGCGGCTGAACGAAGAATCCAATTTGAACGCGGATTGCAAATCTGTGTTCCTCGTGTGTCAATTAGTCGGATTTAATTAAAATTGACGATTTGAAATTTTTGACGAAAACCTGAAAAATCATCCAAGGGTCCCCCCTTCCTACTTTTTCCCAAAAATTGCATTTGAAATGATTTTCTGAAGAAACCACTGGTTCGATTCGAGGTTTCTATACATCACTAGAAAGATCTCTTTAAGACGCTTCAGAAAATGTGCTTTCGCAATAACAAATGTTAATTTAAAGCCCCTGACGCGCCAGCAAAGAAAACTCGAAAATGGAAAAAATCGAAAAAATCAACTTTTTTAATAATCATCGTGGACCTTTATGTAATACCATTTTCTTCATCAGAAAAACGAGATAAATCGATTCGCGTTAAAAAAATTTACATAGAAAAAATTGCAAAAAAGTTAGCAAGTCACCATGAACTTCAAGGAAAATTTTGAAAAAAGTCGATTTTTTTAGACTTTGAACATCCGTAGCGGCTGAACGAAGAATCTAATTTGAACGCGGATTTCAAATATGTGTTCCTCGTGTGCCAATTAGTCGGATTTAATTAAAATTGGCGATTTAAAATTTTTGACGAAAACCTGAAAAATCGTCCAAGGGTCCCCCCTTCCTACTTTTTCCCAAAAATTGCATTTGAAAGGATTTCCTGAAGAAACCACTGGTTGGATTCGGGGTTTCTATACATCACTGGAAACATCCCTTCAAGACGCTTCAGAAAATGTACTTTCGCAAGAACAAATGTTAATTTGAAGCTCCTGACGCGTCAGCAAAGAAAACTCGAAAATGGAAAAAATCGAAAAAATCAACTTTCTTAATAATCATCGTGGACCTTTATGTAATACCATTTTCTTCATCAGAAAAACGAGATAAATCGATTGGCGTTAAAAAATTTCATATACAAAAAATTGCAAAAAAGTTAGCAAGTCACCATGAACTTTATGGAAAATTTTGAAAAAAGTCGATTTTTTCAGACTTTAAACGGCCGTAGCGGCTGAACGAAGAATCCAATTTGAACGCGGATTGCAAATCTGTGTTCCTCGTGTGTCAATTAGTCGGATTTAATTGAAATTGGCGATTTAAAATTTTTGACGAAAACCTGTAAAATCATCCAAGGGTCCCCCCTTCCTACTTTTTCCCAAAAAATGCATTTGAAATGATTTCCTGAAGAAACCACTGGTTCGATTCGGGGTGTCTATACATCACTGAAAAGATGCCTTCAATACGCTTCAGAAAATGTGCTTTCGCAAGAACAAATATTTATTTGAAGCCCCTGACGCGCCATCAAAGAAAACTTTAAAATGGAAAAAATCGAAAAAATCAACTTTCTTAATAATCATCGTGGACCTTTATGTAATACCATTTTCTTCATCAGAAAAACGAGATAAATCGATTCGCGTTAAAAAAATGTACATAGAAAAAATTGCAAAAAAGTTAGCAAGTCACCATGAACTTTATGGAAAATTTAGGAAAAAGTCGATTTTTTCAAACTTTGAACGGCCGTAGCGGCTGAACGAAGAATCTAATTTAAACGCGGATTTCAAATCTGTGTTCCACGTATGTCAATTAATGGGATTTAATTAAAATTGGCGATTTAAAATTTTTGACGAAAACCTGAAAAATCGTCCAAGGGTCCCCCCTTCTTACTTTTGCTCAAAAATTGGCTTTGAAATGATTTCCTGAAGAAACCACTGGTTCGATTCGGGGTTTCTATACATCACTGGAAAGATGCCTTCAAGATGCTTCAGAAAATGTACTTTCGGAAGAACAAATGTTAATTTGAAGCCCCTGACGCCTCAGCAAAGGAAACTCGAAAATGGAAAAAATCGAAAAAATCAACTTTCTTAATAATCATCGTGGACCTTTGTGTAATACCATTTTCTTCATCAGAAGAACGTCATAAATCGATTGGCGTTAAAAAATTTCATATAGAAAAAATTGCAAAAAAGTTAGCAAGTCACCATGAACTTTATGGAAAATTTAGGAAAAAGTCGATTTTTTCAAACTTTGAACGGCCGTAGCGGCTGAACGAAGAATCTAATTTAAACGCGGATTTCAAATCTGTGTTCCACGTATGTCAATTAATGGGATTTAATTAAAATTGGCGATTTAAAATTTTTGACGAAAACCTGAAAAATCGTCCAAGGGTCCCCCCTTCTTACTTTTGCTCAAAAATTGGCTTTGAAATGATTTCCTGAAGAAACCACTGGTTCGATTCGGGGTTTCTATACATCACTGAAAGGATCCCTTCAAGACGCTTCAGAAAATATACTTTCGCAAGAAGAAATGTTAATTTTAAGTCCCTGACGCGTCAGCAAAGAAAACTCGAAAATGAAAAAAATCTAAAAAATCAACTTTTTTAATGATTATCGTCGACCTTTATGTAATACCATTTTCTTCATTAGAAGAACGAGATAAATTGATTGACGTTAAAAAATTTCATATAGAAAAAATTACAAAAAAGTTAGCAAGCCACCATGAATTTTAAGGAAAATTTTGAAAAAAGTAGATTTTTCAGATTTTGAACGGCTGTAGCGGCTGAACGAAAAATCCAATTTGAACGCGGATTTCAAATCTGTGTTCCACGTGTATCAATTTGTCGGATTTAATTAAAATTGGCGATTTGAAATTTTTGGCGAAAACCTGAAAAATCATCCAAGGGTCCCCCCTTCTTACTTTTTCCCAAAAATTGCATTTGAAATGATTTCCTGAAGAAACCACTGGTTCGATTCGGGGTTTCTATGCATCACTGGAAAGATCCCTTCAATACGCTTCAGAAAATGTGCTTTCGCAAAAACAAATGTTAATTTGAAGCCCCTGACGCGCCATCAAAGAAAACTTTAAAATGGAAAAAATCGAAAAAATCAACTTTCTTAATAATCACCGTGGACCTTTATGTAATACCATTTTCTTCATCAGCAGAACGAGATTAATCAACTGGCGTTAAAAAATTTCATATAGAAAAAATTGCAAAAAAGTTAGCAAGTCACCATGAACTCTATGGAAAATTTTGAAAAAAGTCGATTTTTTCAGACTTTAAACGGCCGTAGCGGCTGAACGAAGAATCTAATTTGAACGCGGATTTCAAATCTGTGTTCCATGTATGTCAATTAGTCGGATTTAATTAAAATTGACGATTTGAAATTTTTGACGAAAACCTGGAAAATCATCCAAGGGTCCCCCCTTCTTACTTTTTCCCAAAAATTGCATTTGAAATGATTTCCTGAAGAAACCACTGGTTCGATTCGGGGTTTCTATACATCACTGGAAAGATCCCTTCAAGACGCTTCAGAAAATGTGCTTTTGGAAGAAGAAATGTTAATTTGAAGCCCCTGACGCGCCAGCAAAGAAAACTCGAAAATGGAAAAAATCGAAAAAATCAACTTTCTTAATAATCATCGTATACCTTTATGTAATACCATTTTCTTTATCAGGAAAACTAGATAAATCAATTGGCGTTAAAAAATTTATATAGAAAAAATTGCAAAAAAGTTAGACACAAACTTAATGGAAAATTTTGAAAAAAGTCGATTTTTTCAGACTTTGAGCGGCCGTAGCGGCTGAACGAAGTCCATACATAGTTTAAGGCGGTTGGAATTAGAATTTTATTTATTTAAGGATCGTTTTTATTTTATGTATAAACTACTATGTATGGTAACAGCTTGTGCGATATTTATATCCTTATTAATATTTACTTGACTGGGAAAACTGCCACGAGAACACATGTTGAGGACATTTACTTACATCACGTATCTCCAATTAAATATATCCAAAGATATTTACAGCGTTTAATTATAATCTAAGAGGGGGGGGTCGCATGAAGAAATTTAAACCACGTACGAGGAAACATCGACGTTATTCATTTAAAGTGGTGATAAATTCCAAAGTATTCCGCTCTTCCTTACTTCCCTTCCACAATCTATATTCAGGTGAGCGTGATGAGGATTCCGAAGCCCCCCAAGTGCCCCCGGGGCGGGTGTCGGCGCTGCCGCCCCGCGTCTCGGTCAAGGGATGTGCCGGCGCTGCCACCCGCAAAGCGGGGGGAGTGGGGGGCGGGGGCTACATTATTCAAGAGCATGCAATCGCACAAAGGGGCCGCCCTGTTTACCTTATCATTAACATATAAAGCATTTCCCCACTCTGTCCCGGCTAGTAGAGCAAATATTTGACCGGTACACAATGGACGGAACATCGAAGATAACGAGAAAAAGTTCAAACAGACTCAATGGATTATTTTCAAGAAACTGTTTGGTTTAACTTCTCATGACAGAAGATATTTTGATCATCTCGTGTAATCTTTATTTATAAATAATAATGTTTACCTACGGTTACAGCGGATTTCACAAAGGTGGTAATAAATATAACTCCGGCTTAAATTGACATAACACTGGTATTATATTTTCGGCTGTGTGAACGATCTTTCAAAAGGTGAACAGAATGCATAATTTGAGATTAAGTTCTGCGATTGCATTACACATATTTTTTGTGATGTTTACTCTTTCACAATGTTTATTAACACATTATTTTCTTCTGTATAAGGAAAATCTTCTCCAATATTTATCTACAAATAATGTAAATACCATTACATTCTTTTCTATTTCGATGTACTTTTTACCTTAAATTCTCTTCTAAGACTCGGTTTCTAATTTTATAATATAGTTCGCTTATTACCACTGAATATAATTTTACATTGTGGATTTGTACATTTAAAATAATAACGACTCAAAAATGTATTGACACATATGTTTAAAAAATTAAAATTCACTTGGTTTGTTTTACGATTAATCGTGAAACAAACCAAGTGAATTTTAATTTTTAAACCTATATTAACATAATGTTTCACCAAGTGATCAATGAGAAACAAGTATGTGACATGTATTGACACGTTTAGACAACTAAAAATATAATACCGGCTTACGAAAAACCCGGCTTAAATAAAATTTTGCGAAATCCACCGTTGATTTACACCTGAGTAATGCAGTTAGGACCTTCCCCTTTAATTACAATATTAATTACCCGGTTGAAAAAATGTCACCGCGATCCGTCCCCGTCGGATTTGGCGGAGGGCGAGGATTAATTTCGGATGGATAAGAAGGAAGTAACAGCTGACGCTTGTCTCTCCCCTCCGAGAAAACTGCGAGATGGAAATATTAAGACCTCGCCGATTTTCAATTAGCGTTCTTTAGAGGGGATGGAGGGTCGAGGGTGGAATTTTTGAGATTCAATCGTTTCGGATAATTTCTCAATTAGCAAGTTCGGATTTAAAGTTTCCTGCCGTGGAAAGGACTGGATGAAGGTATTACGTTTGATTAAACCGGAGGAGGAGGCTCTTCCGTAAATTTATGCAGGATAAAACAAGGAAAACTGCGCTCGTCCGGATTAATATCCGGGGCGAGGCATTATGGAACTGTAAATACCAAAACTTGAAGAATGATTTTAAGAAAAAATAAAGGTAATAATTTCAATGTGTATATAATATTACAAAAATAAAATATTTCTTAATCATCCTCATCACGCTCATAAATAGGGACAAGAGGTTAAAAGGAGGGATTTAGGATTGTAACCAGAGGGTGCAAGAGGGTACAAAAATGCTAAGAGGAAGGTACAAAGAGAAGGATAGAAAGAGTGTATAAAAAAGATACACCTTGGCGTTTTCCAAAGAAACCTCATATAATTCCCAGGAATCGGATGCTCGTTTGACAACACTATAGAACTACGGAATGCTGTTACCATTTTAATTTCCCGGATATGAATTTCCCGCCTCTACATTCCCACAGATTTCTTAGGGTGGCAGACATGTTCGACCGTAATTACCTTAGATTTCTTGGTGCCAGACATTTTCAGACGTGATATCCTCAGATCGGATTTGAATTTCCCGCCACATAATTTTTACATATTTATTAAGGTGGCACACATTTTGAGGCGTAATTTTTCTAGATGTCTCGGGGTGGAAGACATTTCTGGGTGTACATCCTCCAGATTTCTCGTGGAAACACTTTTTTTTTGGGACGTAATTTCCCCTGATTTGAATTTCCCGCCACGTAATTTCTATTTCTAAGGGTGGTAAACATTTTGAGGCGTAATTCTTCCAGATTTCTCAGGTGGAAGACGTTTTGGGATGTACATCCTCCAGGTTTCTTGTGGAAACGAACAATTTCTCCAGATTTGAATTTGCTACCTCGGAATTTCTTCATTTTTATTAGGGTGGCACACATTTTGAGACGTAATTTTTCTAGATGTCTCGGGGTGGCAGACGTTCCGGAGTGTACATCCTCCAGATTTCTTGTAGAAACGCACATTTTTTGAGACGTAATTTTCCCAAATTTGAATTTCTACATATTTATTAAGGTGGCACACATTTTGAGGCGTAATTCTTCAAGATGTCACGGGGTGGCAGATGTTTTGCGGTGTACATCCTCCAGATTTCTTGTGGAAACGCACATTTTTGAAGACGTAATTTAAATTTAAATTTCCCGCCACGTAATTTCTACGTGTTTTTTAGGGTGGCGCATATTTTGTAGCCTAATTCTTCCAGATGTCTTGTAGAGGCAGACGTTTTGGGGAATACATCCTGCAGATTTCTTGTGATGGCAGACATTTTGGGGCATAATTGTCCCAGATTTGAATTTCCCGCCACTACTATTCTTCAGATTTCTTGGGGAGGCAGGCATTTTGGAGCGTAATTTCTTCGGTTGTCTTGGGGTGGCAGACATTTTTGGGACAAAATCTTTGAGTAGCAGATAATTGTGGCGT